>CM076999.1:0-2400000 GCA_039090855.1 Macrothele yani | reverse complement strand
TCAAGGTAAGGAACTTTCGTCTGCCTTACTTTTAAGTGTATTTGTTCCTGCTCTGCGCGACACCCCCCTCCCCCAATATTTAAATGCTATTTCTAAAGTTGTACCCGGAGAAAGCATTGTGTCTATTATCCGCTTGGGAGGGGGTGTTGTCGTACACTTCACTCATCAACAGGCAGTGGACAAAATCCTTGCTTTTGGCTTGGACATTGGTTCCGTACATCTCCAACCAGTTGCAGCAGCTCAGAGACCAGTGACTGTCACCTTGTCTCCAGTACCCACAGCTGTGCCTGACTCGGTATTAATTGATGCCCTTAACACCATGGGGCGAGTGGTTGGTACCACAAAGTACCTCCCAGCTGCTGCTCGCGACTCCCCCTGAAACATGTTCAGGGCGGTCGTCGTCAATACAGAGTCATCTTTCCAACCCCACAAGCAATAGTTAACCGGCCAACCACTCTGGAACTCATAACTGAAACCCGGACCTACATTTTCAATCTGTTTGCTGGCGTCCAGTGCTTCCGATGCAAGGGTGAAGGTCACCTTGCATCGGCATGGCCACATTCCACAGCTGCTACTGTTCCAACTCAATCACTTGATGCTGCTGTTCCAGCGGAGACTCTGCCCACCGCTCCGGATTCTTCCCCCACCCTCCCCACTGAATCTGTTCCAGCTGCCGTTCCTGGTTCCACCTCTGTCGTATCACCTCCAGTGGTCCGTGTTGCTTCGGCATCCACTGACCTGCAGGAATTTCCACCGTTGCCAGCGTCTGAAGGGGCCTCCACCCCCAAGGTTCAGCGGACCAAGAGGCAAAACTCCCCTGGCTCAGCGAACCGTCGTGCGAGTTCCTCGGACCGCCAGAAATCCAGGAAGACGGCTACATCCTCGTCACCTTCACCTGGACCGGCTCCTGTTACTTCTTCAGTTTCCATCTACCACCGTTTTACCTGTTTGCCGAACGATGATTCCATGGACGTTACCGATCCCGATTCTGAAGAAACTTTATTTGCTGAATCTGATGACGACTCTCCTGCCCCCTCTCTGGTTGACATCACCTCTATGTTTGCTGACATTGAGGTGCCCAAACTCCCTCTCATTCACAGATCTGTATGCCTTGATTGCTCGCCCCAGACGGGCGAAATTGATTACTCTCCCTTGTATAGCGAGTAAACTCTCTCACCTTCCGGAGATGCTAACCCAACTGACGTTCCTGCATGAGTTCTTATTAAACGTTGATCTGCCTTCCGGGACAGAGCAGTACGCTCGCCGGTTGGCGTATTTACTTAAAGTTTTGAAGGCAGAACTGGAAGGTTGGATGCAGCCGCCCCAGTGATGCCTTCCCTAAATGTGCTCTGCTTTAACTGTAGAGGCCTTGCGTCTTCAGCCGCGAATGCTTTGGTCTTCGAGGACGTTCGTTTCCTGAGGACAGATATCCTCCTCTTCCAGGAGACGAACTGTTCCTTGGCGACCGGGTATTCCTGCTGGAGACGCTGGCCCTACGCTTTTATCACAACTACCGGACGCACATTGGGTCCGGTACAGCGATTGCATTCCGTACTCAGTTTCATTCTCTTCTTTCAGATATCGTTGAGTCACAGAGTCTGCTGGGCTCCTTTCAAGGTATCTCCTTTAGTTATCTTTCCCGTCGTTTTCATGTTTTCAATTTGCATATGCCACAATCATCGGTTGATGCTGATGCTCTTCTTTCACATTTGATTTCCCTTCTTTCCCAAATTCCTCCTTCTGAAATCGTTCTTATTGGTGGTGACTTCAACTGCACTCTCCAACCGGGTCTTGACCGTGATGGTTCCGGGGAGAGTCGCCTTAACCTTTCCTCCCAACTGTCTCAACTAGTTAGTAATTTTTGTCTCATTGACGCATTTCGTACCATCCACCCTCTGTCCCGTGAATTCACATGGTTTCCTCCGGCCGCCTTAGCGCATGCTGCGGCTCGTCTCGACCGGTTTTATGTTTCTAGTTTCCTCCACTCCTCCCTTGTTGAAGTAACCCATCATCCTTCTGTTTCCTCCGACCATCGTCCTGTTCTTCTGGAAATATTTTTGTCCTCTTTCTCTGTCCCCCCCTCCCCGGTTTGGTCTCTCGATGATTTTCTCCTTTCCGATCCCACGTTTCAGGCCGAAGTTCGTTCGATTATTTCTTCATCCATTTCTGAACTTCCTCTCACGGTTGACCCAGCAGCTCTGTGGCTTTCCACCAAACTTTCTATCCTATCGTTTGCACGTCAGTTCTCTTTTTTCGTCCCGTTTTTCACCGCTTTCATGATTTAACTATTCTTCACCGTAAACTACAGTTCCTTTCTCCTTCAGATCCATCGTTTGCAGCTCTTCAATCACAACTTCATAGCATTCTATCTTCCTTTGCTTCTTCGTCTCTTACCCGGTTAAAGTTTTCCAAGTTACATTTTCATGATGACCCGTTTCAACACCTTCGACATCTTGAATCCCACCGTGCTCTGAGTTCCAACATTTCTTTTCTCTCGCTTCCAGATGGCTCAACTGTTTCTGATCCAGTGCAGATCTGTGATCGAACTTTTCAGTACTTCACTGATCGGTTTCGATTGCGGGTCCTGCCGCCTGCAGAGAATTCTCCATTATTATCACATCTTCCTCAGGTCCCGTCTTTTTTCCCCCTCCTTGGTTTCACCGATCTCTCCCTCGGAGGTTCGTTTTGCCATTTCTAGTCTAAATGACCGCTCCGCCCCTGGGGCTGACGGTCTTCCACTTTCTTTTTATAAAACCTTTCTTCCTGCTCTGCTTCCTCTTCTCGTTGCTTGTTTCAACTCGATCTTTTCTTCTTCGACTTTCGTTTCTTCTGACTTTGCTTTTGCTCTTCTCCGCCTAATTCCTAAAACTGGTAATCTTGGTCTTCTATCTAACTGGCGCCCCATCTCGATTCTTAACACCGACTACAAGATCTTTGCAAAAATTCTGGCTCTTCGCCTTAACCCTGTTCTACAATTTATTATTCATCCTGACCAAACTTATACGATCCCTTCCCGTTCGATTGCAACTAACATCACTACCATCCGTGATTTACACTCTCTTGCTTCCCGTCTTTCTGAACCTCTCGCTATTTTTAACCTAGATCAGAAACAAGCATTCGATTCTGTCCATCATTCTTATCTTTTCTCTGTTCTTCGTCACTTTGGCTTTCCTTCCCTTTTCTGTCAGGCACTTTCCAATCTATATTCCCATTCTTTCTTTCGTGTTCGGACCTCTTCTTTTATGACGGCTGCTATTCCTTTTGCAAGCGGTATCCGGCAGGGTTGTCCCCTGTCGGGTCAACTGTTTGCCCTCACGTTTGAACCACTTCTTATTTCCCTTCGATCTCGTTTGCTGGCAGGCATTCCGCGTGGTGTGGCCTCCACACGGCACCATCGCGTGGTTTTGTCGGCCTATGCGGACGACCTTACTCTTTTTTTACGTTCCCAACAGGCTTTTGGTGTTGTTTTGTCCACCTATACTGAGTATGCTTCAATTTCAGGTGCGGCCCTTAATACCTCTAAATCTGTTGGCTTGTGGGCTGGCTCGTGGTCGTCCCGCGGCGACCGCCCTTGGGGTGCCCGGTGGTCGACCACGGTCATCAAACTTCTTGGAGTGTTCATCGGGAACCCGGTGGCGGTTGCTGCCGCCACTTGGTCCCCTTTGGTGCAGGACATGAATCGACGCCTTGCCCCTTTTCGCCGTTTGAAACCGTTTCTTTCTTTTTTTAGCAGGTCGCATCTTCTTTCCGCTTTTCTTCTTCCGGCCCTTTCTCATACTTGGTTTGCTCATTTCCCTCCTCCCCTCTTTCTTCGTCACGTTCAATGTCTTTTTACAAATTTTATATGGGATGTCGTACATTGGGTTCATCGATCCACGCTTGTCCTTCCGGTTTCTTTTGGTGGTCTTGCCCTTCCGGATTTGTCCCTTAAATCGAACGCTTTCCATCTCCAACATTTTTTGAGGATTTTTTCCCTTCCTTGCGGTTCTTCGATTAATATAATTGACACTTTGCTCTTTCCACGAAGTCCTTTTCTTTCTCTGGCTACTTTTATCCGCATGGACCTCTTTCCACTCATTCCCCAATCACTTTCCCGCTACTTACCGTACCGTTTTCTCCCTCTGGCACTCCTTGTGTCCAGTCCGCCTCCCCCCCGCTTCGACTAACGATCTCCTTGCGGAACCACTTTTCTTCTCCTCTGCCCTTCGTTCTCCAAATTCTCAGTACCTGAACTTCTCCACTTGGTTTGCAAGTGGCGTCGTTCAGGTTTCTCAACTTTTTGATTCTTCTCTTCACTGGAAATCTTTTGATCGCCTTTCCCCTCTATTACTTGATACCCCTCAGCATCGTGCACAGTTCTGTCTTATTCAATCCTGTCTTATTCGTCTTTATCCTTTACTTGTCAATTCTATTGGCCTCATTCAGTCTTCCGCCCCGTCGCTCAGTCTTCCCTTTCTTCTCTACTTAAACGATTCTCCATTTTTACCCCATCAAGTTACAGCCAAGCTTCTTTATTCGCATTTTCTTACCAATTTCACAGCTCCATTCGCAATTCCTTCTGTTTCAGCTACAGATCTTCCAGGTACGTGGAGTGATCCATCGACTTCCCTGGCTTCCCCGAAAGCCAGGGACATTCATTGGCTGCACCTACACCGTCGGTTGCTCACTCCGCGTACCCTTCATCGTTTTCGTCATTTGGCTTCCCCGCTTTGCTTCTTTTGTTCTACACTTGGTGATGTGTCACATTCCTATGATTCTTGTCTGGTGTTGCAGCCCTTGTTTTCGATTATGTTTTCCCTTCTTTCCAAAGTTTGCCCTTGTCCTCATACAATGTTCCATTTTTATTTCCTCCGACGCCATTCTCCCCCTGTAGATGTCCACAGTTCTGTTTGTGCATTCATCATTCTCCAAGCGAAGTTGACGATTTATTTGTTTTACCACTCAAGCGTGGATCGAGCTTCTCTCCGGCGTTATCATCCGGCCCGGGTGTTTTTGTGCAGGAGGTACCGATCATCCATCAGATCGGTCCTCCAACTTGAGTATGACATGGCGCGGGTTCGGCAGGATGTGCCTGCCTTTTTCTCTCTCTGGTCTCCATATTTGTCATGGTTTCATGTTTCTGCAGGCATTATTGTTCTCCTCCCATAGCCAGAGTTTATTATATTTATATTTATTTTTTTTGATTGGTGTTTTTTTGTTTAGTGCATAATTTTTGTACATACCATAGATCTGTGTCAGTGGGTTAGTGTCTCCTTTAGTTTATCTTCTTGTTGCTTTCCGTGCACACACATTCCCGTTAATTTGTTGTCGGTAGCGTTTACTGACTTTTTCTCTTCTTTTTTTATTTTCCGTCGGCCTCAAGCCGTTGGTCGACAAACTTTTTTGTGTGCCGGCTAAGCGTTTTGGTATTTTCTGTTTATTGTTTACTGTTACCAAGGTGTTTTATGTTGTTTTGTTGATGTTGATTGCATTTTTGCTGTGGCATGCACATTGTCTGTGTTTTTGTTTTGTTTTTTGTTGCTCAAGTGTCGGCTTTTTTTTCTAGTTTGCTTTTGGTGTCGTTCACCTATTTTATATTTATTACTCGTCGGTTTCACACAGTTTACTGTCGCACGGTTTTGTGTTTTATGTTGTGGTTGTTTGTATTTTTTTGTTTTAATTTTTTTTTCTTGCTGAACGGGTACTGCTGGCGCGTGGTACCGAATGGTTTTTTTTGTGTGTTGGTTCTGAACCTTACCGACGTGTTTCTTGGTTTTGTCTTGTGTAATCGGTGTTTATTTTTGTGGTTAGTGCTGTGCATGCAGTGCGAATTCACTGTTTCGACCCGAATTTTATTTGGTGGTGATGCTTGTCTGCAAGTTTAACCCCGTGTTCTTTTTCTACAAAGTTTTCCTGGTGTTATTTGTGTATTGTGCATTCTTTATTGTGTTCATGGTGCTATTTGTGTATTGTGCATTGTGTGTTAATTTCTTGGTGTTATTTGAATATTGTGCTTTGTGTGTTGTGTTAATGGTACGGGGTGTTAGTTTCTAGTGGTTGTTTTTCTCTGTGTTGCTGTCGGTCTTAGTGACCGAGATACGCTTTAAATGTAAATTTTTGTTGTTCGTCGGCTTACAGCCATTTGTCAACGCATTTCTCCGAACTACCAGGTGTTGTTTTTTTCCGGCTGCAGCTTGTTGTCGGACCGTGCGTGTGTTTTTTTTTCCCCTTGACAGTTTTGACAAACTCGGCTGACTTTTCTTTACCGCCTTGCTTCATTAGTGGTCTGTCCTGTATGTATTGTTTGTTGTGCAACTGTTTTCTTTTTATCTTGCCGTGTGTTATTCTTCAACTTGCTCTGATGTCGTCTGCTTCTTCCTGTAGAGTACTCTGTTTATTGCGATATTGATTGTGTGTTGTTATTGTCGTTGCCGGTGAGTTATTGTGCAATTTTTTTTCCCGGTGAAAATTTGTGTTTGTATGTTGTCTTTTTTGTAAATAAATGCCCTTTTGAAGTTCTTATCATTCGTCCGAGATGAGCTCGAATCCCGGTGAGGTATGGATATTGAGTTTGTCTTACGGCACTGGCTCTCTACCTTCCCTGGAGCCAGTAGCCCTAAATTAGGGACGGGAGACTGTTTATATAGCCCACTGAGTAGCTCACAGTGGTCGTTAAACCCCCAATAAAAAAAAGTTGCAATTACGTCATTGCTTCTTCATGAACTTCCTGGCCGATGTCTTGTATCTTGGCTAAATCAATATATGAAAAAAAACAACGCAGAAAACATGTTTGCAATTTCTGTTTTTAAGTGGAAGCTAGATCAAGTAGAGATATGTTTTCATCGAATCTTGTCCAAATATCAACAACTTGAGACGTGGGAGGAGGGAAATGTCTCAAGTTCTCCAGAAACTGATTATTTCGGATACAGCTCCCCGACTAAGAGAGGCAAGAGAAATCTGCTAGCCGAGGAAATTCCGAACACTTGTAAGACATCATTTGAAAAGCACTCCAGCCTCAGATTACAGCGACAGCGAAGACCATCAACAACCCTTACGAGAGCAGGAAATTAATGTTCGTGAAATCTGACCAATGTATTCCCATCCCAAATCTATTCCCTGTCATTCTCAAGTGCCAAAAAAATCCCAAATACTTATTGGAGCGCTGCCTTGGATAGCTTATATATCAATTCTTATACTTTTATTTTATCCCTTTATTTACTTTTGAATGAGGAAAACAGCCTGTTCCAGAAATTTTGAATGCCAAGAAAATCAATATACCCTCTGAAAAACTAGAATCACCGGAGCGAAGCGATTGCGCTTTTTCTATTTTCCAAGAAACCAATTTATGACGTCCGGTTATGATAAATTTATAAGGGCATTCCACAACAAATAGAAAATAAATACGTAATGGTTTTCCTTGAAAGCGGAAGAAGGCTCTTATAAAATTCATTCATCCTGTCACCTTGGAGATTTGGATTGCAAAGCCATCCCTTTTAGTTATGTGCCGGGGTGCAGTTTGGCCTGGTGGCACCAGGCTACATCTTACCTAAGAGAATCGAACTTTTTAAAACTTATTTATTCAATCGTCGCCCATCAAAATCGACATTTTTTTAACACAAATAATCTTAACAGAGTTTTATTTTCTCTTTCTACTTCTCCCCTCTCTCTCTCTCTCTCTCTCTCTCTCTCTCTCTCTCGTTTTATTTTTTAGCACGTCTTTGTAAAAAAAGATCGTGCTTATGTTATCGGTTTGTCCGTCCGTCCGTCGGTCTATAGACACCATATCTCTGCAACTATTAGTCCTATTTGAAAAATTCTTTTTGCATTGGAAAGCTTGAAATATGCGAATGATGATCCTTCATTTAGTTGTTTTTTTTACGATGTAAAATTTCGCCGCTAGAGGGCGTAGATGCAGATGATATCGAATTCAAAATACATTTCATTCTAAACATCCGATTGAAACAATTCTTTTATCTTTCGATTCCATTTATGTCAAAGAGTATTTTTGATATAGTTACTTCTTCAAGTTACACAGATTTTCCGCTAGGGGGCGTAAAAGTGAATTACATTTTCCCTGATATCTCTTCTAAAACTCCGATTTGAAAAGTTTTTTCTTCAGCGGATACAGCTCCCGATGAAAATTCTTTTGCATATAATTTCTAACTTTCGGTAGAGTATACTTTGGCCACCAGGGGGCGTAAGCGTTAATTTTTGCTTCTGACGTATTTCCCTTAAAATCTGAGCTTCTAAAATCTCGATTGAAAAAAATTCTTTGTGGACCGATCCCACTCGCGTCGATAAACCTTTTTGGAATATTTTCTTCGTAAAATATTGCATGGTTTTTCCGCCAGGGGCGTAGATGTATATCTTATTTTTGCCAACACCTCTGCTTCTAATGGTCCGATTTGAAAAATTCCTTCTTTATTAAGATAGTTTTCGGTGTGATATGCTCTTCACATAATTTCAAAATTTTCAAGTAATTCTTTCCGCTAGGGGGCGTAAATACCCCCCCCCCCTCCCCATGTCTCTGCTTTTAAAACTCCGATATGAAAAATTCTTTCTGCTCCGGATACAGCTCCTGATGGGAAATCCTTTGCATACAATTCTAATTTTGGTAAAAAATGGTTTGGCCACCAGGGGGCGCAAGTCTTAATTTCCCTTCTGATGTATTTGCAGCAAAATCTGAGCTTCTCAAATCTCGACTGAAGAAAAATTCGTTTGTGGACCGATACTACTCACGTCGACAACCCTTTTAGGAATATTTTCTTCTTAAAATAATGCATGGTTTCTACGCCAGGCGGCGTAGATATATATCTTATTTTTGTCAATAGCTCTACTTCTAGGAGTCCGATTTGAAAAATTCCTTCTTTGTTGGATAGTGTTGTCCGATGTGACATGTTTTTCACATAAATTCAAAATTTTCAAGTAAATCATACTTTCAGCTAGGGGGCGCAAATTGCGTTTTCTGCGTTATTTCTGCTTCTGAAACTCCGAAATTTGAAAAAATTCTTCCTGTATCGCATACAGTTCCTGATGGGAAATGTTTTTCATGTAATTTCTAATATTTTGCAAAGAATGATTTGGCTATCAGGGGGCATAAGTGTTAATTTCAGCTTCTGATGTATTTGCAGCAAAATCTGAGCTCCTGAAAACTCGACAATTTTTTTTTTCTTGGACCGATACCGCTCACATCGAAAAACCTTTTGAGAATACTTTCTTCCTAAAATAATGCATGGTTTTCCCACCAGGGGGTGTTGATGCATTTCTTATATTTGTCTATATCTCTGCTTCGAAGAGTTCGATTTGAAAAATTATTTCTTTGTTGGAGAGCGTTTCCGCTGTGAAATGTTTCTCATGTAAATTCGACCTTTTCTTTACGCAACCAGAGGGCGTAAGCTCACGATTCCATTTACAGCAATATCTGCGGGATTAAAAACCCGATTGGAAAACTTCTTTCTTCTGTCCCATACTATTGTTTTCCATACCAGTTCCATTGACTTTGAATAGCTTTAATAAATTTAATTTGTGTCAGAGCTGATTCAAAAGACGTGCTCATTACACCCGAAAATTCGGTGTCATATTTCTTGTTTTTTCATGGTAGCTATGTACAAATCCGAAGACCTTTTTGTTTACCTAAACCACCTCAGAAATATCCAGTGAAAAGGTATTAGACAGTCCGCACAAAGAACGTAATCAGTCACAAAAACAAGGGATTACCAATTATTAAAATCGCTTTCTGTGCTTCTGACAATAGAGAGTATTGCAAAATTTTTGAAATTTCAAATCGGTTGACCTACTGCTCCACGTAACGCACTGTCTCCCGTAACTTAACAGTGTTGTACAGTGCCAGGCCGGATGTAAGAGACTGTCAAGGTACTTCTTGTTTTAAGACTGCAGCAATATATACACGATCGTATCAGAATAATATGACCACCCCGGAATCACAATGTACCCGCCCAGGCACGTCACAAGGTCGACCACACCGAGAATAACCCAATAATAGAGTGAACCCTGTTACGCATGGGTCTGCGGATTCGACGCTGCGTCATGACGCTTTAACCATTGGCAAAGACGCCTGCAGTTCGCATGGGACTACCGTCATTGGACAGTGGGAAAAGGGTGTCTTCTTCGACGAATCTAGGTTTTTACTCCACAGAAGCGACGGGTGGTGGTGGATACGGCGTCAGTTACACGAGAACCAACACCCGGACCCGCTTGTCGGTCAAGTACAGGCCGGCGGTGGCAGTGTGCATGTCTAGGGGATGTTTTCCTGGAATGACCTGGGACCGCTGGTACCACTGGATGGGTCCCTGAACGTCAATGGCTACCTGTCCATCCTCGCTGACTACACACATTCATTCGTATTGGACGTTTACCCTGCAGGTGATGGTGTCTACCAACAGGACAACACGCCGTGCCATGTCACTAAGAGGGTGCGCGACTGATTCCAGGAACACGACAGCGATGTTTCCGGTCTCCCTTGGACGCTCAATCCCATAGAACACTCGTGGGACTATTTGGATCGATAGGTTCGATGTGCCGACCCACAACCACGTCGCCTCCGTGCTCTGCCGCAGTCCGAATGACATGTATGCCTCGGGCAACCTTTCAGGGCCTCGTTGCGTCCATGCCACGCCGTCTTGTCGCTGTCATCCGGGCCAAAGGTGTTTTTTTCATTATTAGGTGGGTCGTCATATTATTCTTATACGACTGTGATATATTTGGTTTCAAAGGTTTGTGCCTCCCCCCCCACCTGCAGGACGCCTGGGCCGATGAGCTCCAGGCCAATGCTTTTTTCAGGACTGCACTACTGCTTACGTGCCTAAAGAAAGACCCCAGAAAATGTTATAGCCGCCCCGGTGGCGCAGTGGTCTAAGCGATGGCCTCTGATCATTCGTCCGTAAGGGGTCTGGGTTCGAATCCTGGTGAGGCATGGATGTTGTGTTTGTCTTACGGCACTGGCTCTCTCCCTTCCCTGGAACCAGTGACCCTAAATTAGGGACGGGCGACTGCTTATAGCCCATTGAGTTGCTCACGGTGGTCGTTAAACCTCCAATCAAAAAAAAAAAAAAAAAATGTTATAGTTACTAACACATTTTCACCAAGTTAGACATTGCTAGGAAAGTTGAAGAAAAGGAAATCACTGAATAACTGAGCAGCAAAATCTTTTGTGTCTTATCGTCACTAAAATTAATGTAGATTTCACGGTGCGTCGCGCATTAATTTTTCCTTTTATTATAACATATACTGATTGGCTAACGATTTAGCACTACCAACCTAATAATGAGTTAAAATTTTCGGCTTTCAGAGTAGCAGCAATTAGTCTCGACATATTCAACGAAAAATTTTTATGTTCCGGAGAAATATTAGCCGACACGTGTCAAACAGAATCTTACATTTTACATAGATTATACGGCGACAGATACAGAAGCTAGAAAGGCACGGTGCATCGCTATCCATCACCATGAGATTATATGATGGCGAAGTGCATTTCCTTCTGGAAGTAGCCTTCATGTGTAGGCATCGCAGCATAATACACTGTCCAGCTACAAATATCTATCAACACAGAACTAGATAGCAACAATGTGTGCGTCATTGCAGGGTGCATTATTGTTCTACTGAAAGTATCCATCACCATAGAAGTAGTGACAATACATGTATTGTGCCATGGTGCATCGTCTGTCTCGAGGTATCCATAACCACCAACGTAGAGTGACTATGTGGGAATTGCGGCGTGTGCATTGCCCTGTTGAAAGAATCCACCATGGAAGTAGTGACGATGTGGCATGGTGCATTGTTCTGTTGGAAGTACCCATCACCATGGAAATAGAGTGACGATGTGGGAATTGTGACGTGGTACATTGTTCTACTGGGAAAATCCATCACCACGGAAGTAGGGAGCGACGATGTAGACATTGTGGCATGTGATGAATTGTTCTGTTAGAAGAATCATCACTACGAAAGCAGAGAGTGACAGTGCGTGCATTGTGCCATGGTGTATTGTCTTGCTGGAAGTATCCATCACTACGAAAGTAGAGCGTGACGATGCGGGCCGATTGTGGCATGGTGAACTGTCCTGCTAGAAGTATTAATCACCGCGTGATACAGAGTGAGAGTTGGGGAGCCGCTGATGGCTTAGTGGTTAGCGAGTCAGACTATCAATGCAAGGTCATCAGGTTCGATTCTGGGCTGAACTTTCAGAGATGGTGTGATTTACTAACAATCGTTGAATATCCGCCATGCGTCGGACGAGCACTTTAAGTTACGGCCCCCAGGCTGGACCCACTGGTTAAATGGATATCCTTTCCTATGCCCCCTGCCCCCTAAAGTTATCTCAAACCTCTATATGCAACATCGTACTGGTACGGTGGCGCCATCTACTGTACTCTAATCTCACTACAAACTGTTCTGTCAAAGTCGCTAGACTTACTTTCATTCCTTCCCGTTTCTGTGTCCTGCCCAAAAGGCGAACTCGCTGTAGGTGGTTGGGACCTAAACTCTACTTACTGTGGACGGAAGTCCTACAAGAAAATGACAAATACGTGGAGTGAGAGTTGGGTATTGTGTCACGATGCACTGTCCATCTGGAAGTACACTGGTTTCTGAAAATTAAGGTAAAACCAGAAAAATTGCGATAAGTCAAAATATACATGACGGAACGTGTAATTTGATGAAGACCAGTACCTTATCGTACGTTAAAAAATAACCCTAAAACATTTCGAAATAAACACTTCATTCCGACAAAAGTGACCACAGAACCAGGTGAAAAATAAGGAATCAAAATGAAATAGTCAAAGTACCTCAATGGAGAGTGTGATCACACCCTCATCACACAGCAGTGCAGGCCTCACAGCGGCTTTGATGTTGGTATTTTGGAACTCAGTAGGTAGAACCGACCATTGTTCGCGCAAAAAGCCCCTCTAGGTCTTTTGGAAGGGATTCAGGGCAGCAATACGTTTCCCTAGAGCATCCCAAACATGCTCGATATGATTAACGTCCGGAGCCATACTCACAATGGTCTCCTCTTGAAGATATTGTACTAGCCTCACTCGGTGGGGACGACCGTTATCATCCCGTAGGAGAAATGCATCTCCTATGGCACCTGCATAAGGGAGAACAAAGGAGTCCAGAATATCATCCTTATAGCCTTGAGCATTCATAGTTTTATTTTAAAGCACATTGAAGGTAGTGCGGCCCACCTGACACCACAAACCAGGACGTAACCACCAGGGTCACGGGTCAACATTTTTTGACCGGTCGGGTCAAGGTGTTCCTGACCCGATTTCGACCTGGTTTTATTCCCGTTTCAGTTTTTAAAAAGCAAAACATTTTTTTATTTCAAACTAAAATGCACACTGTAGAATTCTGTGCTCGATACTGGTGCCCACGGACTGAAAAATAATTTGTCACGCAATATGAAGGAAGAGTGTCCTCAGAAGGAAAAGTGTACTTTCCTTCTAAAGGGCAATGATGTAAACAGCAGCCACATTTTGGAGACTTTCAAGTCATAAACTTGTGAAAATTGGTGTTGCTGTGAAACATTCTGAAGCTTGATATGTTATCAAGAAAACAGAAAAAATGAAATTAAACATACAAGTTGCATAATTCAAATATTTTGACTGTAACGCCATCGAAATTAGGTGGAACAGCCTTAACATTACTGCGGAGGGACTTTTTGACTGTCGCAGATTTTGAAAACATGTGTAAAACAGTTAGGTTATGCCTTGCAAATGAGGGACGACAGTTTCAACACTTCGTGTTAGTAAATTATACGTTCCCATAATACATTTGTTTGATTTCCATATAACCCAAGATATGGCGCAGTGGTCTAAGGCGCTGGCCTCTGATCATTCGTCCATAAGGGGTCCGGGTTCGAATCCCGGTGAAGCATGGATGTTGTGTTTGTCTTACGGCACTGGCTCTCTCCCTTCCCTGGAACCAGTGACCCTAAATTAGGGACGGGCGACTGCTTATAGCCCATTGAGTTGCTCACGGTGGTCGCTAAACCTCCAATCAAAATAAAAATAAAAAAACCCAAGATATGCACTTTCAACGCCCTGTGTGTGTATATATATCAAAGCAGATCTGTCCGGGCAGAATCCGGGTCAGTTACAGATCAGAGTCGGGTCCAATTATGTGACGCCGCCCCGGGGGCGCAGTGGTCTAAGCGATGGCCTCTGATCATTTCGAATCCCGGCGAGGCTTGGATGTTGTGTTTGTCTTACGACATTGGCTCTCTCTCTCTCTTCCCTGGAACCAGTGGCCCTAAATTAGGGACGGGCGACTGCTTATAGCCCATCGAGTTGCTCACGGTGGTCGTTAAACCTCCAAAAAAAATTGACATCCAGGTCCAAAAGTTTTGACCCGTTTCAAACTCTGGTAACCACCATCATAGTCCCTTTCATGGGTCATAATGAGACGATAACGTGTCCTTCGTTCTCTCCATATCAGAGCACGCCTGGAATCGCTCTACAAAACAGATCTGGACTGATCTGTGAAGAGCACTAACCTCCACTGATTTTGAGTCTAGTCTTGCCTAATTCATTCTCCCCTGTAACGGTGGTAAGGAGCACGCGAGTGCTGGTCGCCTAATACAAAGACTTCCTTCGTGAAGCCTTCTGCGCAAAATGGAAGCAGATACCACCGTTCTTGTATCCGCCGCAAGGGCAGATTGCAGCCGTTGTTGGGGTTGCCTTCCTGTTCCTCCGTGCAGTAATTCGGAGATATTGTAGTCCTAGGACTTCCATCGCTGTATTTTCGGGAAGCTGATTTCGTATTTTGAAATTGATTCAACAGTTTGTGGACCACCGAAAGACTCGTGTGCAGCCATCTTGCAACCGGCACCTGCCTCTGGTCTTCCGATCGCTCTTTAGTCGCAGCCATTACAAGAAATCTATCTCAAAGCACACCTCCGCAACAGCCACTTTCATGCTGCTGATGAATCGCATAAACTGAGTGATTCCATAGCCACTCATTTGTATACGATACCCTGACATACGTTTTATGTCATGTATCCGCCGCAAGGGCAGATTGCAGCCGTTGTTGTGTTCTTGTATCCGCCGCAAGGGCAGATTGCAGCCGTTGTTGGGGTTGCCTTCCTGTTCCTCCGTGCAGTAATTCGGAGATATTGTAGTCCTAGGACTTCCATCGCTGTATTTTCGGGAAGCTGATTTCGTATTTTGAAATTGATTCAACAGTTTGTGGACCACCGAAAGACTCGTGTGCAGCCATCTTGCAACCGGCACCTGCCTCTGGTCTTCCGATCGCTCTTTAGTCGCAGCCATTACAAGAAATCTATCTCAAAGCACACCTCCGCAACAGCCACTTTCATGCTGCTGATGAATCGCATAAACTGAGTGATTCCATAGCCACTCATTTGTATACGATACCCTGACATACGTTTTATGTCATACACCCAAGTTTCGAACAGCCGCCCCGATGGCGCCGTGCCTAAGTGCTGGCTTCCGACCATTTGTCCGAGATGGGTTCGGGTTCGAATCCCGACGAGGCACATATATTGTGTTTGTCTTACGGCACTGGCTCTCTTCCTTCCCTGGAGTCAGTGGCCCTAAATTAGGGACGGAAGATTGCTTACAGCTAGCTCATCGAGTTGCTCACGGAGGTCGTTAAACCTCCAAGCAAAACAACAACAAAAAAGTGATGAACAACTTTGATTTGACAGATCTTGCTCTGAAGAGGTAATCTCTGAATCTCAGAGAACAGCTTAGTGCTTGGTGTAACCAGGAAAGATAAGAAGAGGAACTCGTGGATAAGGAAAATGACAGGAGTGGGCGACATCATGACCAGAGTGAATTCACTTGAAATGACAGTGGGCCGGACATGTTGCCAGAAGAACGGACCACAGATGGACAACCGAAATTTTAGACTGGATTCCGAGGGACAGGAAAAGACCCAGAAGAAGGCCGTCCCATGGGAGATGTATGGATGAATGAAATTCGAAAGTTGCTGGAGTGACATGGAGAAGACAGGCCCATGACAGACAATTGTGGAAGAAAATTGGGCAGACCTCCGTCCAGCAGTGGATTGATAATGGTTGTTGATAATGATGTATCAGTGGCATATCTTGGGTCCGAGACCTGGGCTATCTCACACCTTCCCCCAGAACTGTTTCTTTTTTTTTTAATTACGAAGTTTAATTTTTAATTCTTAAGTAATAGAACTTATTTTAGGTACATGCTATTGCTAACATGATACCAAATAATTATGAGGATTAGGATTTGAACACTTATTTGTACATGAACTCCATTCTTCTTGTGAACACTTTATTTGTACATGAGCTTCTTTCCTTTTGTGTGGACTTGGGTGTTAAGTTTTCATAAAAAGTTTCTTCCGAGTACTTTTTCATATTTAAAAAGAATGTTTTTCTCTATTAACAAACCAGCCAAGTTGCTCGAATGTGCATGTCCTTGTGTGGCTCTAAGACATATCTTGATTCTTTTTAATGCAGAAAAAACTTCGTTTGGCAGTTGCAGTTGTTGATGGAAACTTTAATATTAGGTCTGCTAATTTGTACACCTCACTAAACTCAACGTCCAATTTATTAAACGTTATGTAACAAGTAATGTCTCTTACTGATTTGTTTTTGTATTCATCAAGGGAATGAAACACCTTCAGTTAATTTTTTAGTTGAGCTGTATCAAAATCTGAAGCATAGTGTTCTTTATATAAGTTCTGACAGTAGATGTTCACGGAAGCTTAAATATAATTTATCAAAACAGTTCGAATCCAACACAGCCACGAATTTAAGATATAATATCAGTGATTTTAATTCATTGACACTTCAGACAAACTGAAACAACTCTCGCGAAACATGTGCGGTTATAGGCGGAAGCACGCGAGTGACTGAGGTAGTTGGTCTTCTCTTTTCTGAGCGAACTGTTGCGCAAAGCAATTGTCCATTCCCCTCCATACGTTCATTCATCTTGTCATAGAAACGCTAGCAGGCGATCGTATGGAAGGTCTTCGAATCAGAACTGCGAAGACTCTGGAAGAGCTGCTTGCGTTATGCCGTTGGTCTTCGCTCGCCAGACTGAGTCAAAGAAGTGAATCCGCACGTGCTTTTTTAGCAGGCGATCGTATGGAAGGTCTTCGAATCATAACTGCGAAGACTCTGGAAGAGCTGCTTGCGTTATGCCGTTGATCTTCGCTCGCCAGACTGAGTCAAAGAAGTGAATCTGCAGGGGTTTTTTAGCAGGCGATCGTATGGAAGGTCTTCGAATCAGAACAGCGAAGACTGGAAGAGCTGCTTGCGTTATGCCGTTGGTCTTCGCTCGCCAGACTGAGTCAAAGAAGTAAATCTGCAGGGTTTTTTTAGCAGGCGACCGTATGGAAGGTCTTCGAATCATAACTGCGAAGACTCTGGAAGAGCTGCTTGCGTTATGCCGTTGATCTTCGCTCGCCAGACTGAGTCAAAGAAGTGAATCCGCACGTGTGTTTTTTTCGCAGCGAAAGCATCGACATATCTTAATACCGTTGATAATTGACTTTTTGTGCATTCTCTGGGCTTCACAGCTAGTCTCGAATATACGCCACTGGTATGTATGTATTTGAGTTTAATTAAATAAATGCTTTTGTTTCTTTCCACAGAGTGTAAAGAACATTATCGGCTGAGCAATTGTTCGTCATCTTCACCGTCTTCAGTGAGAAATTCGTTGCCTGCGCCAAGCCCTATTATGTCGACTGTACCAGATCTCACTCTGTTCTTCCCGAAGCAACAGAACCACGAGCAGAACAACATGTGTCATTTACCACAACCAAATGTCACATCCACCCCAACCAACAGGCAAATACAAATACCCCCTGATCAACAGAACAAAACTTTGTGATCAACATCGTAGCCGCCATGAGGTGCGTGAATCCAAAACTGCTTCCTTGAAGAAGAGAACTGCAAAGAACCAGAGACCATATCCAAGTCTCTTCCTGTCCGACGAAACGAAGAGACACAACAGATCAGATGAGGGTGACGACGATTCATTCCAGAAAAGCAGATTACAGTAAGCTGACTGCTGTGGATAAAACAGACAAATCTAGTGTTTTTAAACATACCCTAAGGATATTACTTTGAGATGACTCATTGATTGTAAGTAGAAAGTACATCTGAATATGTACTAGAGTGAAAATTTGAGTTCTTGACCTTTTGACATGGCCACATCCCGGTGTACTTTAAAAATAGAAATGTACAAATTCCTTGAATGACAATGGCATCAGGAAGCTGTATGGTAAAAGTGCTTGCTTCGCGTTGAGTTAATTGTATGAAACTGTTCGAAGTTTATGAAAAATCGCTTTGCGGTTCCTCTGATGTTTTAACATCGTGTATGCTCGCGTGTAAGAAAATCTGAGCTTTTAAGTGGCAAATACACCCGATGCCCAAAATTTTCTTCGTCCTCATAGCTACCGGGTTTTACAAAAGCTATGACCAAACAATTCCTTTCCCAATGAATGAAACACGGAATTACACCATTGTACAACACACATTTTGAAGTTGTGAATCCATATGTTGGTGTAAATATGACATGAACGGCAAGTCAGATAATATCCGAAAACTTCGTCCTCTCCCGGATAGCGCCGGTTACTTCGACTGGCGAATCCTGGTTATATTCAAATTAATCGGAAACTTGGTCGTTCTGCATGGTGTAGTGGTTAGCATACTCGGCCGCTATCCGGGAGACGCGGGTTCGATTCCCACTCCAGGACGACTAAATTTTCGGATATTATCTGACTTACCATTCATGTCATATTCACACCAATAAATGGATTCACAACTTCAAAATTTGTAATTCCTTTCCCTTCTCACCTCAGTAGTACTGTAACTGATTTTAAGCGCTCCTTTCCAGTCCTTTAACCTTTGCTCCGTGACTCACTGCATGATGGGGAAGGACTAGTCCCCCGGACGCGGACATCAGGCCACTGGATAGAAATAACTGATTCAAACGTTTCTCACCCTACTGATTACCTGCAAAAGAGCTATTGTTGTAGCCCTTTTAGCGGGTAATAAGTCGCAAAGGATTAATGTCAAGTCCAGGGACCGACTTAAGACAGTTTGGGGACATGGCTTTCATGGGCCCCCGGCATCAAGTGATATGTGCATGCATGTACAATTAGATAGTTATTATTGCCAAATTAAGACATTACTTTTCCAGTACAGTCATTTTGCAAAAGTTTAGGATCACTGTAAATTTATTGGAAATTAATATTTTTAAAGAAACAACTAATTACTAGTCAGAGATATTTGAAAAAAAAATGACACCACAGATGAATACTTATATTCTTTAGAACACAAAAAGACCGAAATCAGTACTTTGTGTGGCCACTTTTGTTTTCTATAACAGACAGAATACCATAGGGCATACTCTCAATGAGGGATTTGCAGTACTCACTTGAAATGTCTTTGCACCACACGCACTTTATTGTGCCAATCAAAGCTTCGTAATTTGATGGTTGCTTTTCTGCTACCTTGTCTTTCAAAATGGTCCACAAATTTTCGATGGGACTATTACCGTCCTAGTCAAGCACAGTTATGTTTTTTCTTTGCAGGTAGTCCTTTAGCATCTGTGATGTGGGTGTGGCATGAAGCACCATCATGCATAAAGATTGTGCATCTGTGCACTTGCTACGATTAACAGCTTCTCACGTAACATTTCCACATATTATAAAAAAGGACCAGTCATGGTAGTGCCTGTCGGCAAAAAGGATAATGGAGCAGTACCGAATGTTGACATAGCACCCTATATCATCTGACTAGGCAGATGTCTCACAGTGTTAATGGTGTATTTTTCATCAAACTATTTAGTCGTTGAACATGTGCTTCACGTGATTCAAATTGATACACAGTTGATTCATCGGAAAAAAGAACTTAACTCCAATTTTCAGCAGTCCACAATTGATGACGCTCGCAAACGAAGTACCTTCTTTTTCATGACAAAGGTTAGTCGAGGTGTATATGCAGGTTTATAAGACTAATCCAAAATCTTCGCTAAGACGTTGGGAAACAGTGCTGATACTAATATAAGACCCTTTTGAATATAGAAAGGCCTTGATTTTCTTGCACGAACTCCTTGTAGAACGCATAACTATTCACCTTACGGTATTGTCATGTGGAGTTGTTTTCCTTGGACGTCAACTTCTCTTTCGGTCGCCAAATTCACCTGTATCTCGATATTTCATGATCGTATTATGAATAGCAGTCTTGCTCACATTCACCTTTCTGCTTATGCCACGTTTGGAGTATCCTTCATGGTCTAAAGACCCTGTTCGTGCCCTGTGAGTAACACTTAATGACGCTTTTTAGCCCATTTTTCACTACATAGAAAATATGTACAAAACCTCTTAGCATGAAAACCAGAAGCAAACTGACGCTCGCACGCTTTCCCCAACTCTATTAGCAGCTACCACTGTAGGATGATGCAACACTGACAGGAAATTGAGTAATACAGACAGTAGTTGACGCAATCTGCAGAAATCTCCTAATACCAACAGCTGGTCTTAATTTTTTGCAAATGATTGTAATATGATGTTCTATTTATTTGTGGAAATCATAATTGCCATTTCCATGTGCAATTCTGAAATTTTTTTAGTGGATGAACATTGTGAATCAGTTTGATGCAAAGCAAGTAATATGTATCTATATTTTGGGGGCCTTCGAAAGTCGGGGCCCTGGGCACGTGCCTCGAATGCCCTCCCATAAGTCAGGCCCTTGTCAAGTCTTTTCCTTAAATGACCACTTTGAGTAACAAAGCTAGGGGTAAAGCATCGCACACTTGTTCCAGTACAGTTAGGTCCACTTTTTAGACAGCGAATACATTCATTCGATCTGATTTCAATCCATTTTGTTAACCTCAAGTTAATTCGTTCTAGCCGGTTAAAGGATTAATAGCAATATGTTTAAAATGGGTCTAGCAATTTCAAAGTGAAGATGCTTCTTTGTCAAGAAGCTGATATAAAGCATTTGAGATAGAATTTTTATTCCAAAAGTTCCATAATGTAACCAATGAATGATATGAGATTAGGGATTCTTCTAATTTTTAGCGTGTTACATGCTTCACTGACAATCATTCTCACTATGACTACGCAAATGCCACCCCCACCTGTTAAGACTTAGCTACGACTCTGTGCTGCCCATCTGTTGAGTTGGGTGTTCAGCACTTTATTTCAAAATACAAACTGTCTGTGAAATAACACCACAAAACGAAATTTTAACAACTCCCTAAGTAATAAACATACCAGCATTTAGTTTTTCGATACAGATGCAAAGCATTTTTTCGCAAGCAAATTCTGACCCTAGCCCCATAGTTGCACAAGCAATATCCAAATTGTAGTGAAAATTATTTTAGTTTCGTAAGGATTCAAAATGGAGAGCAAAGTCAAGCATATATTTCAGGCAACTTCCTTCGTTGCACGATACCTTTAAAACCTTTACAAGTCCAAAACGATTTTATTTGATTAAAAAATAAAAAATGAGACCTTTTGGGCTCCCAATCCTCAGACGAATGAAACAGTAGCACAAATGGGGAAGACATAAATATACATTTGTCAGCAGTGGCATAGCCAGAAATTTCTAAAGGGGGTCCATAAGTTTGGTTCATTGATGAAAGCCTCTTATACATATACACTGAAGAGCAATTGAATTAGAGATGCCTGTCTAGTAACGTGTAGCACCACCTTTCGCCCTGATGACGGCGGCGATTCGTCTCGGCATGGACTCGACAAGACACCAGAAGCGTTGGGAAGACATACGGATCCACGACCCCTAAACAAGCTCCCACAGTTCACGAAGATTTGATGGAGGGGGGGGGGGGGAGGGTCATCTCTCTCGATGGCATCACAGATGTGCTCGATAGGATTGAGGTCAGGTGACCTAGCTGGCCAAGGAAGCAAGGTCACGTCGGTGGAGTGTTCATCCAACCATTCGGGAGCTGCATTGTGTTGTTGCAGGATGAGGTCCCCAGTGGGATGTTGAAGACACACAAACAGGAGCAAATGGTTATGCAGAATATCCCGGTAACGTTGACTTGTGAGGGACGATGTCGCACGTATCAGGGGTTCCATTTCAGTCCACGTACCAGGGATCGAATGCCACCCCCACCAGCTTGAAGAGTACCCTGCTGGCAAGAAGGATCCATCTCTTCACGTGGTTCGTGCCAAACTCGTATCCTGCCATCCGCATGTACCAACGTGAATCTCGACTCATCAGTCCAGGCAACATTTTCCCACATGTCTAGGGTCCAGTGGCGATGTTCCCGTGCCCATGCTAATCTTTGCACCCTGTGATGTGCGGTCAGCAGCGGTACCCTCGTGGGACGATGGCTTCTGTACCCATAGCGAAGAAATGGTTCTGGATGGTGTGGCTGCTCACATGTTTTTGTGCACTAGCGTTAAATTGCAGAGTGATTTCTTGCACTGTGGCTCGTCTATCCGCTGTTACAATGAGAGCTAGCCGCCGATGATCCCCGCTCATCCACACGCTGTTGTCCACGGCAGTTGGCCCTTGCAGAGATGGTTTTACCGGATTCGATGTACTCACGGTGGCTTGTAAAAATCCTAGTGCCTGCACGACTTCAGAGATGGAGTGACCCATTCGTCGGGCCCCGACAATTTGCCCACAATCAAATGCGCTTAGATCCTTCGTCTTATCCATACCGCGTCCTACTCTTGCTGATTCCTGTCGCATCACTCCTCATATTGTCAGATCGCTGCATACATCATGTCATTTCCGTATGCAGGGCCGCCCACAGCGCCACATTTGCATAACGCCAGCTGTCTCTAATTCAATTGCTCTTCAGTGTATGTTGCTTTAAATTCGTGCTCAATCTCCCCTCAAGTGTGTGGGGTTTAACCCCCCCCCTCTGGCTATGCCACTGTTTGTCAGTGTAACTGATGAAGTAGTAAAACAGGCAGGTTTTGGGTGCACCATAGACATAGTAACAAGTTTGTAAGTCCAATAAATTGTTGTCTTATAACACCAAAATATTCTTAGTTATAAGAATATATAACAAAAACAAAAAAACACCAAAATGTTTGTTATTAAGACGACAGCTTATTGGACCTACCAACTTATTATGTCTACAGTGCAACCAAAACCTGCCCGTTTTACCATGTCATCAGTTACACTGACAAATGTATACTTATGTCTTCCCCATTTGTGCTACTGTTTCATTCATCTGAGGATGGGCTTAGGTGGAAGCCCGAAAGGTCTCTTGTTTTAATTCTGAAGTTTTTAAGGTATTGTGCAATGAAGGAAGCTGCCCGAAATATATACTTTCTGTCACGCACAAAAAAATAAGGCCTTCTTCTTATGAAACTTAAATATCCTCTTCTCAGTTTCTGGACGCATGAAAATTTAAGTTTGCATCCTGAGGTGTAACTTCTTGGGAAAAGCCACAAAATATTGCACCGCAATCTCTCCTTTTACATATCTTATATATATATATATATTATTAATTTAAAAATGTATAATTATCATCAACCAACCATTATCAATCCACTCCTGGATGGCCTTCCCAAGCCTTTTTCCATATCTCTCTTGAGCCAGCCTCTTCCAAGTGACTCCAGCATGCTTTCAAATTTCCTCCACACAGTCTTCTAGGTCTTTCCCTGTCCCTTGGTACCCAATCCAGTTGCCCAACGGTGGACAGTTCTTCTAATGATATGCCCTAGGACCATTGTTGGGTAACTGAAACACTAAACTGTATATTAGTACAAACAGTAGATTCCAGTTAATCGGGGCAGCTGTTTATTTGAAACAATTCTTGAACATCCCAAATTAGCTCTTTGGGATAAAGCTTTCCATATTTGGGGCAGCTGCTTTAATTGCGCCAAATTGTCTTAGCCCCAATTAACCAAGAGTCTACTGTATATACCTAAAATATACATTGCTCGACAAAACAAAATTTGCATCACACTCCAATGGTATATCTTTATGGGGGAGACACAATCAAACTGCGCTTGTTGGTACACCATTTCCCAATTGCTTCATACTTTGTTACCACATCAAATGGACGTAATGTATCTGGAAGTCGTGTCTCGCAAATGTTCAAATAGCCCCCACAGAATCTTCCAAAAATGTGAACAAAATTTGTCTCTTGCAACGGACATACAACCACATTTTAATTTTTTAATGCGAGCAACTGATATTCCATGAATATTTTGAGGACGAATTGCGAATTTTAATTTGCCAAGATTACCAAAACTGGCAAAGCATATTTAAACAAATTCTGTAAATGGACATATGATAAAGTATGTGTGACAAAGCTGCATGTGAAACTGGGGGAAAGTTTCAATTCAGATTATAAGCAGTGATGTTTGCACCCCGCCAGCTCAACCCAAGTTACACCTTGGTTGCTGTCCATTTTGAATCCGGATAAACATATTTGCCTAGAAACTCTTTAGTTTCTAGACATTTATAGACAACTATGTTCATCAAAACTGCAAAATTATAATTTAGCTAGTGCTCAGTAATTGGTGTTACTCAACTGGAAGTGCCAATAGAAAGTAACCTAGACAAATACTCCTGCATCAGACTTGCCTGAAGAAGTTCTGATACGAAACGATTTCTGTGCCAAAGTTCCCCCTACGCACACACATATGTGCCACTAACAAATCGCTAGCGAAGCGTGGTTATACATATTTGTAGGAGCACTGCTGCTTCTTAAATGCAACTTCATGTTAAACTATTAAGTCTGCAATTTCTGTCGTGACGAACATTCAACTACCAAAATTTAAAAAGCCAACGACATGCTGTTTTCCACCAATGTTGGATAAATAAGCTCGCCAACTCACTGAAGTTTGCAACAGCACTCTAAAAAAACAACGCAATGGGCCAAGGAAGGTTTCTCTAGAATGTACCATGACCGAAATGCAGAACAGTGACACCTTCCGGTCAACGTTCTGTGACAAATGTTTAAAATGTTGTACCTCAGAAAACAATGTATTTGTTTTATGAACTTCTTGTGCCATCAGTTTTTTATATACATGTTTTAAATGTAACTGTCACCAAAAATCATTCTATTGTAGTGTTTTAATGTAAAACTGATTTCCTTCAATGATTCTCGTAATAAAAGTGGTATAGTTATTTGTACAGAAAGTAAAGATATTTTAAACATTTTTCTTTGCAACTTGTTTCTTTTGTACATTGTCATTGTTTCAGATGACTGATACACTACTGTTTGTAAAAATTGTAACACCATGAAGGACTGCTGGTATTGGCTTGAAACTTAGATATGCAACACCAGACTAATATTTTTTTTTTTTTTTTTTTTTTTTTGTGCAACGCCATGGAGGACTGCTATTGGCTTGAAACTTACAGGATATGTACACCAGATTGGGACATGCAAACGATTAAAATGTCAGTGAAAATGTGGGTGCGATTTCGGAGCAGCTCACTCTGAACTGTACACAAGAACTGGCTCAAACGAGATGTTGCAATCGGTGAAGAGCCGACATCGAGTCAAAAGTGTTTTCCTTGTCTCACTATTCTCATTTGCAGAAGAAGGTTGCGCAATGAACACCTGACTGACTTTGAGGAAGGAAGAATTGTTGGGAAGAGAGAAGCTGGATTTTTCTACTGTGAAATTACCACTTGTATGGGACAAAACACCAGTACAGTGAAGCGAATGTGGTGTCAGTGGACAGATCAGGCTTGGATGCACACAAATCCGGTAAATGGACTTCAAAATCGCACAACAGCATGGGATGACAGAAGCCTCTACCACATGGCAGTGACCGATTCCACGGTATTAGTGGAGAACTGTTACAGGTCAGGCTTTGTCCTGCAGCACAATTCAAGGTCTTCTGCTTAACAGAGGACTGGGTAGTTAGCAGCCCATTTCTGTACATTCCTTTGTCCCTCAACCACAAATGCCTCAGACTGCAATGGGGTTTCAAACACAGATATTGGCAACAGGTCATGTTATCTGATGAGTCACAACACACCACGATGGTCACATATGTGTTCAACGATATTGTGGTGAATGGCACCTTGCAGCATCATGGTTTGGGGTGTCATTGGGTTCTATTTGTGATTTTGCCTGATATGAATTCAGGGAACTCTCCACAGCCAGCAATACATCCTGGATGTTTTAGAGGCAGAAGTGATGCCCGTTGTTCTGGCGCTATATTCTAGCAGGACAATGCTTGGTCACATTTGGTCCAGAATGTCCAACACCTCTTCCATGCCAGAGTTGGGCAGGAATGCATTACAAAGTAATAGAAGTACAAATTAAAATTAATGTGTAATGCATTATAAGGTAATCCCAGGTATGGTTTGCACAAGGTAATGAAATTAATCAGTAATGCATTACAATGAAGAGGATATAATTCAATTATTTAATAATGCCATTCAAATGCAATGGAATTATAATAATTACATACTAATAATTTATAGAAATGTACGTGTGCCAAAAGCTATGTCTAGAAAAATCGGCCATGTAACATAGCAGACAGAGACCGAAGTGTCATTTAGAATGTTCTAGAAGCGGCAAGAATGGATTAGACGTTTGTAGAATGATCGGGCAGTGGGAAGTTGGGAAGCTTTATGCAAATCAAGAATATTCCAGAAGGTTCAGGTCCTGTCATGAAGTATATATGAAGGAGTCAGTTGCTCGATAGTCCAGTGTTCGTAGCAGACAACACTTGAGAAATACGGCAAAAATGTCAAGAGTTCGCAAATTTCTGTAATATTTGGCAGTGCAACCAGAGTTGCTGAACTGTGAGAGTAGTACTAATATGTATGTGCTTGTGGCGATAGTGGGGTACTTATTTTGGACAGTGAAACTTATGTAACGGACAAGAATACTGTACTGGAGATGGACGAAATGAGTATCTCTAACCGAAATAAACGTCCCATTCGTACTTACTTCATATGTATTATTTCATTCAAATCACTTAAGGCGAAGACGGAGCAACTACTTGTGTCATACACGTACAATCTCCAATATCTACATACATGCATTTGAGGTTCTAGGAGTGGAACAATTGTCAAATAACCTACACAACGTGTACTGGTTTATTCACATTGTATTGTTACTCATAAGTATTGGTTAATTACCAACATATAGTTAACCATTACGATTATAATGGGTAACTGCAACATGTCATAACAATTACCATGTAATTCTAATGATCAGTTCACCATTACCATGTAATGGTAATGCTAAGTTCTTATTACCATTACACTGTAATGCGTTACAGATTAATTCCATTACGATTTTGCTCAACTCTGTTTCATGCATGACAGATACCTCTTCTTCCCTGCCTGCATGTTCACCGAATATGTCTCTGATTGAACACGTCTGGGATGTGGTAGCTAAGTGACTGGCTCATCAAGCAACTCTGCCAGTCAGCACAAATGAACTCTGGTCTTGCATAGAAGCACCCTGGCAGGCTATTCCCCAGGACAATATAAAACATTTCTTCCATTCAATGCCACAAATTGTAGAGACTGTTATTGTTGCTCAAGGTGGCTTTCCTCATATAATACTAAGTTTTTAAGTGAAAAATCTTGTATAGCTCTACAAATGTAATCAGTTATCTCCTGTAACATGAGGAATCTGTGACATAAATTTCATTCAAATAGTGCAATTCTTTCTTGATGTTGCAATTTTCACAAACAGTATACTGTGTCACTTATATCACATGACATCTCCACTGCTACCCATTAGGGGCCTCGCCATTTTCCGTGGATGTCTTAGTCAAGATCTAGCTGTTGTCAAATTCACATCTTTGTAGGGAGAATGTTAGATTTTATCTTATGTATACTTATTGCATTGTTTTGATGGTAATGATTCACAAACTTTTGAATTTCTGTGATTAATTCTTTAACACTAACTAAAATACAGACAAACTCAAATTCCAAATTTCTTTTATTGGAATATCATTCATGATACTGTACTTTGAGCAACTAGAAATGTATGCACAAGTCCTCTGAAGAACAACTTCAAGTTACATAATCTTTTCATACAAAACAAAAAAAGAAATGCCACCTCACAGACACTCACTCTGTTTTTTCACAAAAATAACAAAATATAAAATTTAACAATAACAGTGCCTACAAGATGACTAGAGATGTTCACTTTTCTTATCGAAGTTGAGGCATATCACTTTATGTACAACTTAATATGTAAACAATATAAACTCTTTTAATGCAAAATGAGAATACAATTAAAAATAATTTATCACAAAAAATACATTCATTTGACTTATCGGGAAAAGACAGTGAGCATGGCAGAAGAAATGAGAATGTTTAGCAAATAATCTTCATAAACTATTATATACAAAGGGAAAGACCAAGCTAAAAAACTAAAGAACTAAAAATGATTCAATTCAAAACTAGATTTACTATTAAAGATGAAAATCAAAGCAATTTAGATTAAAAGGAGTATAGTATCATTTTCACCATTATTATTGAAAAAATCTAATGAAAAATTTATTTATTAAATATGAGGTATGTTCAGTAAGTAATGCCTCTGCACAAGTGTCTCGTATATGACTTTTTGCCTAATAACCAGTCTGAGGGCAAACGATTCTTTATGCCATTAGCTTCATTTTACTATGTAATAGAACTCTGTATATCTATTTGTTTGTATTCAGTTAGGTTTAAAACAGAAGATTATTTTACTAATCAAAAACTTCTATTATGGGAATTCTTACTAGAAAATTTTCAAATTTAATTGCAAATTTTCGGAGAAAACTTTTTCTTCAGGCTGTTTTTTTTTTTTTTTGTCACTTTTACCCCTTCACTATCGCGGTTACGGTTATTTTTCATCAAATCCTGCCAGATGTTGGGCAGGGAAAATCCTCTGCAGTCATTGATGATGGAATTCTGTTTTTTTCTCAATCTCTATTCCTTCTTTCAGCTTTCTTGTGTTTAAAGCCGCTACAAAGAAATGGTTCCAAAAACAACCTCAAGATTTTTACAGAGAGGTTTAAAAAACTTGTTACACATGTTGGTGTATCTGTAATGAGCATGAGGGGGACTATGTACAAAAATAAAATAGTGAATCAAAGTATAAATTCTGAGTTGTTTCAATTTGTTGGCTTACATATGGATGCATTACTTTCTGAATACCCTCTATTCAATGAGTGACTACTTATTCTTAATTGCCAAAATGGAAATTCTCATCTAACAAAAACATAAGCCACAATCATTTTATATTAGTTTCTTTACATTGAATTTTTTCCTCCTACAGGATAACAATGCACTGCATTCACTTATGCAGAAGTTCAAAAGGCAAGGACATCAAAGATAATTTTTTATATTACAGTTCCTTTAATGTTAATTGATGACAGATTTTCTTTTTTTAAACTAATAAAATTTATTATTGAGTTTCAGCTACACCAAATACATTGTGTTCATATTCAACATTACATCATTTCTGGAGAGCAAATTAAAATTTATTGGGGTAAAATTGTTTACACAATTCTTGAAATTTTGCTAGGCTGATTTACAAACTGTTAAGTACCAACGATATTTGGCTCTTAGCATTAAATGAAAAGAATTTTAAGGTAAACCTTCATAATTCTTGATTCATGAGCACAAGTGTACTTCAAAAGAGTTATAATTTCTTTTTGGAGCTACACGATGGTGGTTCTTTAAGTACTTCACAAGTTCTCAGGCTTGGAGTACTGTTCCCACATTTAAATAAACTTTAGCATTTCTTGTTGCTATGCAAAAAAAGGACGGCTTCCTAAATCTGAACAAAAATTTTTTAACTCCATCAACCTTCAGTTTTAGAAAGTTTTGTAAAAAGGGAATTCTGTCCTCCAATGCAACCCCCGTTAATTTGCGTTTCGATATTGTGAATGACCAACATAAAAACGAAAATGGAGGAATTCTTTGAATTTGCGGAAAAATCTTGTGTCTGAAGATTACGGGGAAATTTTTGCAAATTGTTGCCTACAGTTTCAAGCCGAAATACAAATATTTATGCAAGAATACTGGACACAAAGGCGACATCGGGAGAAAAAAATTACGGCAAATTTTTTTACTCCGTTTAACTACCGTTTTAGAAACGCGAGATACTGTTGCCAGACGGAAAGTGACCCCCCCCCTTTCCTTCAATTCTCTTCAGTTTTAGAATGATCTAAATGTTGAAAAAAAAAAAGCGGAATTCCACAAATCCGCTTAAGAATCTCTTGTAAATCATAAAATAGCAAAGTAAAGAAAAAAGTTAAACGAAATGAAAATTCGCAGAATCCATAGTAGTTGGCAGGTATGCAAAGGTCAGAAAAGAGCAATGACTTTTGAATCAGCCTTGCATAATGAGCACTGACTGGTAAGAGCTGTCAGCTCTTGTTTTGTCTCCTGCAAATTTCTGAACACCCTTCTTCTGTTCAACTCATCAAGTGTTGCACCAACTCCTATATTAATAAATTCACACTTTCCGACTGCTCAAGATTTGTGTGCCATGTCCAATCACCTGGGTATGTGCCATACTAACGGCTTTGCTGGTTGCATGACTCATTTATGTTACACTAAAGCTCTGGTATTCCTTAATGCAGTAACTGTCAAACAGACTACATTTAAGCTGCTCTGTATTTTAAGTATGAAAACCAAATTGGTTGTGTTACACTACGTTTTCCCTTCCAAAATCAATCCCCACTGCAAGAAAGAAACAGAACTGGTACATATACGTGTACAAAGTAATCCCTTACCAGCAGCAAATTTGAGTATAGCCCCTCAATGCCTTGAGTATGCATGAACCGACCAAGCTAATTGCTTGTGGTTAAAAACTCGGCAATTGTTTATCTAATTTTACACCAATAGTTTCTGAGAAGTTACATTAAACTTGCTGTAAGCATAACACTTTGCTCTATGATGAATAAAAGAAAACAGTTAACATACGCAACAAAATCTCAGCACATTTATTTAAAATAAAACTAATAATTGCCTTTCTGTGAACATTCTTGTGCACAAAATTTGTCTCTCTTAAATTATTTTAATTTTCTAGTTACTTTTGTGGAAATAGGCAAAAATTTTTTGTTTGCCCAACGTACGCTGTATAAAAATTTCTTATATTAACTAACTCCATGAGAATGATGTAATAACATTTAAAATCAGCTATTTTGTGTTTAAATCTTTTAAGGCATGCAAAAATAAATTCACTCGTCAAATCTGACTTCTCATTAACACATAGGTGAAGAAGTAAGTGAACTCTTCAACCAAAGCAAACTTGAATGTTATCCCTAAGCCAATAAGTTTAACTTTATACAGTGTATAAATCTTTTAAGTCGTGCAAAAAGTAAATTCAAGCACTTACTCAAGCTATTGACTTTTCATTACCACATATTTTTTACTGTGGAAATAACTTTTTACAGGTCTTATAGAGGTTATTATTAAAAAAGTTGGTGGTCAAATTTTCGAACTAAAGCCTAGTTCATCATCAGGACTACATTACTGGAGTAGTTGCTGCCACTCAGTCGGAAGTGCCCAACCACAATTATCGTTGATTGTGGTACTTCTTCTCGTTATTTCCATCCCTTTGGAAATAGCGAGAAGTACCAGTAACGTAGTCCTGATGATGAACTAGGCTTAAGTTTGAAAATTTGACCCTTTGGAAATAGCGAAGAAGTACCACAATTAACGATAATTGCTGTTGGACACTTCTGACTGAGTGGCAGCAACTACTCCACTGTCATAGTCCTGATGATGAACTAGGCTTTAGTTTGAAAATTTGACCCTTTGGAAATAGCGAAGAAGTACCACAATTAACGATAATTGCTGTTGGACACTTCTGACTGAGTGGCAGCAACTACTCCAGTGACATAGTCCTGATGATGAACTAGGCTTTAGTTTTAAAATTTGACCCTTTGGAAATAGCGAGAAGTACAATTAACGATAATTGCGGTTGGACACTTCCGACTCAGTGGCAGCAACTAGGCTTTAGTTCGAAAATTTGACCAACTTTTTTGAATAATAACCTCTATAAGAACCGTAAAAAAGTTATTTCCACAGTAAACTATGAATAGAGGTGCCATAAATTCATTTATACACGTAATAATGCTGACATTCGTCGGGGTCATTACGTGTGGTAATATCCATGAATGTTGGAGTCATTATGTACGTTAGATATGTAGCAATGAGAAGTCACAGCCTGGGTGAGTGCTCGAATTTACTTTTGCATGACTTAAAAGATTTATACACTGTATAAAGTTAAACTTATTGGCTTAGAGATAACATTCAAATTTTCTTTGGTTGAAGAGGTCACTTACTTCTTCACCTACTCCTCAGAGTTTTTTTTTTTATTGTCTTGCAGACACTTCTTCTGTTGGCTATCAGTGCTTGACTTCTCTCCACAATTATTATTGACAGCCAACAAGAAGAAATGCCTGAAAGAAAATAAAAAAAAAAAACTCTGAGGAATAGGTGACGTAGTAAGTGAACTCTCTCCAAACAAAAAACTTTAATAACTTATTTTTAATGATAGCTTCAAGAAATAATGTAGTAAGATAATTCCAGGACAACCTGCACTATAAGTTGAAGCAAATAATAAATTGATACTGCAATTAAGCTTAAATATTGAAACTGGCTCATAGCAAGATAACAAAGCCCTTTAACAGTAGTGTAGAAATTTCAGCAGCAAGTCTTTAAATTAGTAAAATTATACTAGTAATTGGAATTTATTAGCACAAAATAGAATTCAAAGGTAGACGATTTGCTATCTACCTTAATTGTAAAAGTCATCTGGTTGATGTGCAAAGCTTGGATTTCTACTTTATGCCAATAAATTTGGATTACTGATAGATTTTTACTGTTTTAAGTATAGTTGGTGTGTTTAGTTCCTCATAATTAATTAGTGTTCTCCCTTGTCATACTTCAACTTTTTTTCACATTATAGTTTACAACTATATTGTTCTTCTGTTTTATCATTTAGTGATACATTATTAGGTTTATCCATGTGAGAAATTTAAACCATTTACATTAGCTGATACATCAACCCACTTTTCCCCGAAACTCAACTTTTATTTTCTTCAGCAAATCCTTAATTTTTCAGATATATCTCCAAGCTTTTAATGAAAACTTTGGTATAATCCTTGTTTACTTTTGAAAAAGTGGTCTTTAAGTCCTTTGAAGACTGAGATGCTTCAAGAGTATGTCTGTGCCAAGGAGTAAACAATTTTCATTAAATGTTATTGTAAATTATTTGATAAGCCAGAACTCTTTGGTAACAGTAAATTCAGGCATGATCATCAATGCAAAAGAAACAAAATGTCATAAGTTGAAATAAAGAATGTACTGATTTCTTTCATTCACCTAATGATTTAATTATTTCAGTCATCAAAAAGAATTAAAAGAAAAGGAAGGAGAATGTAACATTGGGGGGGGGGGGGGGCGCTGTGAAAAACATTCCGCTTGAAATGCAACAAATACAATCTAAATTATATAACATCTATGGAAATAATGAGTAATTTATTAGAAAAAAAGATAAAAATTGGTCAAATGTACAGTCTGGAATGGCTAGAGTTAAGTTTACCAACTTATGTTTACTTTCATCTAGAAAACTTTAAAAATCTCTATGAATTCATTAAAAATACACTACCTCATTTCAGAAAACTTCCCAATAGATTTGAAAAGTCTTGTGAAATGGTGTGACTAATCATTTCGGTAATTCATAACACTACATGATAATGATCATGAAAGTTCTTGACTCAATTACATCACACATCTATCAGAGTGACCATCTGTTTTATCTCGCCGACAACACTGGTTTAAATAATGATTTTAATTACTAAGCTATTCAGTTAATTAATATTAATCTCCTCTGCTGAGATTCACAAATGAGTTAAGAATTTGATACATTGACAGTAAGTTGTATATATTCACCAGCTGAAATTGAACATTTTTTTATCTTTTACGAACTGTGAAGAGAGAACTTCCACAGTTGAAAACAGCATACTAGATATAGAAATAAAATTCATTAAGTGGAAGCTTTCAACCATTCTATGGTATTCATTGCCTGTAATCAACTGAATCTGAGGACTGGTTGCCAGATTTGATTAGAGAGATTAAAATAAACTGAATTTGGTAAAGGGCTTCTGAGTGGCCCTTCTTGGTAAACAAAATTTCAATACTTTATTGAAAACAGATGCTTTGTTCATAAAAGAGGCAAGTTTTTTTTTTTCCTTCCTGAAAGGTAACAGCAGATGTGTCTTCAAGGGTTAGTGCTGATAATGCTGCTTTTAGAAGGCCACTTGGCACATCTTGTTCATGGTCATAAAGAATAGTCTTCCAGAAACAGCATTATCAGCACTAACCCTTGAAGACATCTTTGCAGTTCTCCTTTGAAAAGAAATAAAAACAAGTCTCTTTTGTAAATACAGCACCTCAGTTTTCAAGAAAGTATTGAAATTTTGTTTACCAAGAACTGAAATTCACAAACCTCTCACCAAATTCCATTTATTTGGATCTCTACTAAACCTGGCAACCAGACCTTTGATTTAGTTGATCATAAGTGGTCAAGAACGTAAACTAGTCAAAAGCTTCTGCTTAATGTATTTTATTACTATACGTAACTCTGTGTGTTCTCACATATTTTTATGGTGGTTATTGAGAAATTTCATGTAGTCCACTAGTTCACATGTATCACTCCGCCATGTTTACATCAGCTCGCTCACACCCATTAATAAAGGAGTTACCTTCACTGCTGAAGAAAGACAATAAAAATATAAGGTTTATTCTCTACAATAAAAGAATTGTAAAACTCTAAAAACCAAAGATTGCCACCTTTGGACATCGCATTTTTGAAGTCAAATTTTTCAGTGTGCCAGAAATCCTTTGGACACTGCCTTTTTGAAGTCATATTTCACACTTCAAATTTTTCAGTGTGCTAGAAATACTTTGGACATTGCATTTTTGAAGTCAAATTTTTCAGTGTGCCAGAAATCCTTTGGACATTGCATATTTGAAGTCAAATTTCACACTTCAAAATTTTCAGTGTGCCAGAAATCCTTTGGACATTGCATTTTTGAAGTCAAATTTTTCAGTGTGTTATAAATCCTTTGGACATTGCATTTTTGAAGTCAAATTTTTCAGTGTGCTAGAAATCTTTCGCACATTGCATTTTTGAAGTCATATTTCACACTTCAAATTTTTCAGTGTGCCAGAAATCCTTTTGGACGTTGCATTTTTGAAGTCAATTATTTCAGTGTGCTAGAAATCCTATGGAGATTGCATTTTTGAAGTCGAATTATTCAGTGTGCTAGAAATACTTTGGACATTGCCTTTTTGAAGTCATATTTCACACTTCAAATTTTTCAGTGTGCCAGAAATCTTAGGACATGGCATTTTTGAAGTCAAATTTTTCAGTGTGCTAGCTATCCTTTTGGACGTTGCATTTTTGAAGTCAAATTTTTCAGTGTGCTAGAAATCCTTTGGACATTGCATTTTTGAAGTAAATTTTTTCAGTGTGTCAGAAATCCTTTGGACATTGCATTTTTGAAATCAAATTTTTCAGTGTGCTAGAAATCCTTTGGACATTACATTTTTGTAGTCAAAATTTTCATTGTGCTAGAAATCCTTTCGACATTGCATTTTTGAAGTCAATTTTTCAGTGTGGCAGAAATCTTTCGGACATTGCATTTTTGAAGTCAAATTTTTCAGTGTGCTAGAAATACTTTGAACATTGTCTTTTTGAAGTCATATTTCACACTTCAAATTTTTCAGTGTGCTAGAAATCCTTTGGATATTGCATTTTTGTAGTCAAAATTTTCAGTGTGCCAGAAATCCTTTCGACATTGCATTTTTGAAGTCAATTTTTCAGTGTGCCAGAAATCTTTCGGACATTGCATTTTTGAAGTCAAATTTTAGAGTGTGCTAGAAATCCTTTGGACATTGCATGTTTGAAGTAAAATTTCGCACTTCAAATTTTTCAGTGGGCCACAAAATTCTTTGGACATTGCATGTTTGAAGTCAAATTTTTCAATGTGTTAGAAATCCTTTGGACATTGCCTTTTTGAAGACGAATTTTTTCAGTGTACTAGAAATACTTTGGACATTGCCTTTTTAAAGTCATATTTCACACTTCAAATTTTTCAGTGTGCCAGAAATCCTTTGGACATTGCATTTTTGAAGTCAAATTTTTCAGTGTGTTAGAAATCCTTTGGACATTGCATTTTTGAAGTCGAATTTTTCAGTGTACTAGAAATACTTTGGACATTGCATTTTTGAACTCAAATTTTTCAGTGTGCTAGAAATCCTTTGGACATTGCATTTTTGTAGTCAAAATTTTCAGTGTGCTAGAAATCCTTTCGACATTGCATTTTTGAAGTCAATTTTTCAGTGTGCCAGAAATCTTTCGGACATTGCATTTTTGAAGTCAAATTTTTCCGTGTGCTAGAAATCCTTTGGACATTGCATGTTTGAAGTCAAATTTTTCAGTGTGTTAGAAATCCTTTGGACATTGCATGTTTGAAGTCAAATTTTTCAGTGTGTTAGAAATCCTTTGGACATTGCATGTTTGAAGTCAAATTTTTCAGTGTGTTAGAAATCCTTTGGACATTGCATTTTTGAAGTCGAATTTTTCAGTGTACTAGGAATACTTTGGACATTGCCTTTTTGAAGTCATATTTCACACTTCAAATTTTTCAGTGTGCCAGAAATCCTTTTGGACATTGCATTTTTGAAGTCAATTTTTTCAGTGTGCTAGAAATCCTATGGAGATTGCATTTTTGAAGTCGAATTATTCAGTGTGCTAGAAATACTTTGGACATTACCTTTTTGAAGTCATATTTCACACTTCAAATTTTTCAGTGTGCCAGAAATCTTAGGACATTGCATTTTTGAAGTCAAATTTTTCAGTGTGCCAGAAATCCTTTAGACATTGCCTTTTTGAAGTCAAATTTCAGTGTGCTAGCTATCCTTTTGGACGTTGCATTTTTGAAGTCAAATTTTTCAGTGTGCTAGAAATCTTCTGGACATTGCATTTTTGAAGTCGAATTTTTCAGTGTGTTAGAAATCCATTGGACATTGCATTTTTGAAGTCAAATTTTTTCAGTGTGTCAGAAATCCTTTGGACATTGCATTTTTGAAATCAAATTTTTCAGTGTGCCAGAAATCTTTCGGACATTGCATTTTTGTAGTCAAAATTTTCAGTGTGCTAGAAATCCTTTCGACATTGCATTTTTGAAGTCGAATTTTTCAGTGTGCTAGAAATACTTTGAACATTGTCTTTTTGAAGTCATATTTCACACTTCAAACTTTTCAGTGGGGCAGAAATTCTTTGGACGTTGCATTTTTGAAGTCAATTTTTTCAGTGTGTCAGAAATCCTTTGGACATTGCATTTTTTAAGTCAAATTTTCCAGTGTGCTAGAAATACTTTGGACATTGCATTTTTGAAGTCAAATTTTTCAGTGTGCAAGAAATCTTTCGGACATTGCATTTTTGAAGTCAAATTTTTCAGTGTGCCAGAAATCCTTTCGACATTGCATTTTTGAAGTCAATTTTTCAGTGTGCCAGAAATCTTTCGGACATTGCATTTTTGAAGTCAAATTTTTCAGTGTGCTAGAAATCCTTTGGACATTGCATGCTTGAAGTCAAATTTCGCACTTCAAATTTTTCAGTGGGCCAGAAATTCTTTGGACATTGCATGTTTGAAGTCAAAATTTTCAGTGTGTAAGAAATCCTTTGGACATTGCCTTTTTGAAGTCATATTTCACACTTCAAAATTTCCAGTGTGCTAGACATCCTTTTGGACGTTGCATTTTTGAAGTCATTTTTATTCAGTGTGCTAGAAATCCTATGGACATTGCATTTTTGAAGTCGAATTTTTCAGTGTGCTAGAAACCCTTCGGACATTGCATTTTTGAAGTCATATTTCACACTTCAAATTTTTCAGTGGGCCAGAAATTCTTTGGACATTGCATTTTTGAAGTCATACTTCACATTTCAAATTTTTCAGTGTGGTAGAAATACTTTGGACATTGCCTTTTTGAAGTCATATTTCACACTTCAAAATTTTCAGTGTGCCAGAAATCCTTTGGACATTGCATTTTTGAATTCAAATTTTTCAGTGTGCTAGAAATACTTTGGACATTGCCTTTTTGAAGTCATATTTCACACCAAATTTTTCAGTGTGCCAGAAATCTTAGGACTTGCCTTTTTGAAGTCAAATTTCAGTGTGCTAGCTATCCTTTTGGACATTGCATTTTTGAAGTCAAATTTTTCAGTGTGAAAGAAATCCTTTGGACATTGCATTTTTGAAGTCATATTTCACACTTCAAATTTTTCAGTGGGCCAGAAATTCTTTGGACATTGCATTTTTGTAGTCAAAATTTTCAGTGTGCTAGAAATCCTTTCGACATTGCATTTTTGAAGTCAATTTTTCAGTGTGCCAGAAATCTTTCGGACATTGCATTTTTGAAGTCAAATTTTTCAGTGTGCTAGAAATCCTTTGGACATTGCATGTTTAAAGTCAAATTTCACACTTCAAATTTTTCAGTGTGCCAGAAATCCTTTTGGATGTTGCATTTTTGAAGTCAATTATTTCAGTGTGCTAGAAATCCTATGGAGATTGCATTTTTGAAGTCTAATTATTCAGTGTGCTAGAAATACTTTGGACATTGCCTTTTTGAAGTCATATTTCACACTTCAAATTTTTCAGTGGGCCAGAAATTCTTTGAACATTGCATTTTTGAAGTCATACTTCACACTTCAAATTTTTCAGTGTGGTAGAAATACTTTGGACATTGCCTTTTTGAAGTCATATTTCACACTTCAAATTTTTCAGTGTGCCAGAAATCCTTTGGACATTGCATTTTTGAAGTCAAATTTTTCAGTGTGTTAGAAATCCTTTGGACATTGCATTTTTGAACTCAAATGTTTCAGTGTGCTAGAAATCCTTTGGACATTGCATTTTTGTAGTCAAAATTTTCAGTGTGCTAGAAATCCTTTCGACATTGCATTTTTGAAGTCAAATTTTTCAGTGTGCTAGAAACCCTTCGGACATTGCATTTTTGAAGTCAAATTTTTCAGTGTGCCAGAAATCCTTTGGACATTGCATTTTTGAAGTCATATTTCACACTTCAAATTTTTCAGTGTGGTAGAAATACTTTGGACATTGCCTCTTTGAAGTCATATTTCACACTTCAAAATTTTCAGTGTGCCAGAAATCCTTTGGACATTGCATGTTTGAAGTCAAATTTCACACTTCAAAGTTTTCAGTGTGCTACAAATACTTTGGACATTGCATGTTTGAAGTCAAATTTTTCAGTGTGTTAGAAATCCTTTGGACATTGCTTTTTTGAAGTCGAATTTTTCAGTGTGCCAGAAATCCTTTTGGACGTTGCATTTTTGAAATCAATTATTTCAGTGTGCTAGAAATCCTATGGAGATTGCATTTTTGAAGTCGAATTATTCAGTGTGCTAGAAATACTTTGGACATTGCCTTTTTGAAGTCATATTTCACACTTCAAATTTTTCAGTGTGCCAGAAATCTTAGGACATGGCATTTTTGAAGTCAAATTTTTCAGTGTGCTAGCTATCCTTTTGGACGTTGCATTTTTGAAGTCAAATTTTTCAGTGTGCTAGAAATCCTTTGGACATTGCATTTTTGAAGTCAATTTTTTCAGTGTGTCAGAAATCCTTTGGACATTGCATTTTTGAAGTCAAAATTTTCAGTGTGCTAGAAATCCTTTGGGCATTGCATGTTTGAAGTCAAATTTCACACTTCAAATTTTTTCAGTGCGCGCTATCCTTTTGGACGTTGCATTTTTGAAGTCAATTTTTTCAGTGTGCTAGAAATCCTATGGACATTGCCTTTTTGAAGTCAAATTTTTCAGTGTGCCAGAAATCCTTTGGACATGGCATTTTTGAAGTCAAATTTTCCAGTGTGCTAGAAATACTTTGGAGATTGCATTTTTTGAAGTCGAATTTTTCAGTGTGCCAGAAATCTTTGGACATTGCATTTTTGAAGTCAAATTTTCCAGTGTGCTAGAAATCCTTTGGACATTGCATGTTTGAAGTCAAATTTTTCAGTGTGTTAGAAATCCTTTGGACATTGCATTTTTGAAGTCGAATTTTTCAGTGTACTAGAAATACTTTGGACATTGCCTTTTTGAAGTCATATTTCAGACTTCAAAATTTTCAGTGTGCTAGACATCCTTTTGGACGTTGCATTTTTGAAGTCAATTTTTTCAGTGCGCTAGAAATCCTATGGGCATTGCATTTTTGAAGTCAAATGTTTCAGTGTGCCAGAAATCCTTTGGACATTGCATTTTTGAAGTCATATTTCACACTTCAAATTTTTTCAGTGGGCCAGAAATTTTTTAGACATTGCATTTTTGAAGTCATATTTCACACTTCAAATTTTTCAGTGGGCCAGAAATTCTTTGGACATTGCATTTTTGAATTCATATTTCACACTTCAAAATTTTCAGTGTGCCAGAAATCCTTTGGACATTGCATATTTGAAGTCAAATTTCACACTTCAAAGTTTTCAGTGTGCTACAAATACTTTGGACATTGCATGTTTGAAGTCAAATTTCACACTTCAAATTTTTCAGTGTGCCAGAAATCCTTTGGACATTTCATTTTTGAAGTCAATTTTTCAGTGTGCCAGAAATCTTTCGGACATTGCATTTTTGAACTCAAATTTTTCAGTGTGCTAGAAATCCTTTGGACATTGCATTTTTGTAGTCAAAATTTTCAGTGTGCTAGAAATCCTTTCGACATTGCATTTTTTGAAGTCAATTTTTCAGTGTGCCAGAAATCTTTCGGACATTGCATTTTTGAAGTCAAATTTTTCAGCGTGCTAGAAATCCTTTCGACATTGCATGTTTGAAGTCAAATTTCACACTTCAAATTTTTCAGTGGGCCAGAAATTCTTTGGACATTGCATGTTTGAAGTCAAATTTTTCAGTGTGTTAGAAATCCTTTGGACATTGCATTTTTGAAGTTGAATTTTTCAGTGTGCTAGAAATACTTTGGACATTGCCTTTTTGAAGTCATATTTCACACTTCAAAATTTTCAGTGTGCCAGAAATCTTAGGACATGGCATTTTTGAAGTCAAAATTTTCAGTGTGCTAGAAATCTTCTGGACATTGCATTTTTGAAGTCGAATTTTTCAGTGTGCTAGAAATCCTCTGGACATTGCGTTTTTGAAGTCGAATTTTTCAGTGTGCCAGAAATCCTTTAGACATTGCATTTTTGAAGTCATATTTCACACTTCAAATTTTTCAGTGGGCCAGAAATTCTTTGGACATTGCATTTTTGAAGTCATATTTCACACTTCAAATTTTTCAGTGGGCCAGAAATTCTTTGGACATTGCATTTTTGAAGTCATACTTCACACTTCAAATTTTTCAGTGTGGTAGAAATACTTTGGACATTGCCTTTTTGAAGTCATATTTCACACTTCAAATTTATCAGTGTGCCAGAAATCTTAGGACATGGCATTTTTGAAGTAAAATTTTTCAGTGTGCTAGCTATCCTTTTGGACGTTGCATTTTTGAAGTCAATTTTTTCAGTGTGGTAGAAATTCTTTTGACATTGCATTTTTGAAGTCAATTTTTCAGTGTGCCAGAAATCTTTCGGACATTGCATTTTTGAAGTCAAATTTTTAAGTGTGCTAGAAATCCTCTAGACATTGTCTTTTTAAAGTCAAATTTCACACTTCAAATTTTTCAGTGGGGCAGAAATTCTTTGGATGTTGCATTTTTGAAGTCAATTTTTTCAGTGTGCCAGAAATCCTTTTGGACGTTGCATTTTTGAAGTTAAATTTTTCAGTGTGCTAGAAATCCTATGGACATTGCCTTTTTGAAGTCAAATTTTTCAGTGTGCCAGAAATCCTTTGGACATTGCATGTTTGAAGTCAAATTTCACACTTCGCCAGAAATTCTTTGGACATTGCATGTTTGAAGTCAAATTTTTCAGTGTACTAGAAATCCTTTGGACATTGCCTTTTTGAAGTCATATTTTTCAGTGCGCTAGCTATCCTTTTGGAAGTTGCATTTTTTGAAGTCAATTTTTTCAGTGTGCTAGAAATCCTATGGACATTGCATTTTTGAAGTCAAATTTTTCAGTGTGCCAGAAATCCTTTGGACATTGCCTTTTTGAAGTCATATTTCACACTTCAAAATTTTCAGTGTGCTAGACATCCTTTTGGACGTTGCATTTTTGAAGTCAAATTTTTCCGTGTGCTAGAAACCCTTTGGACATTGCATTTTTGAAGTCATATTTCACACTTCAAATTTTTCAGTGGGCCAGAAATTCTTTGGACATTGCATTTTTGAAGTCATATTTCACACTTCAAATTTTTCAGTGGGCCAGAAATTCTTTGGACATTGCATTTTTGAAGTCATACTTCACACTTCAAATTTTTCAGTGTGGTAGAAATACTTTGGACATAGCCTTTTTGAAGTCATATTTCACACTTCAAAATTTTCAGTGTGCTACAAATACTTTGGACATTACATGTTTGAAGTCAAATTTCACACTTCAAATTTTTCAGTGTGCCCGAAATCCTTTGGACATTGCATTTTTGAAGTCAAATTTTTCAGTGTGCTAGAAATACTTTGCCTTTTTGAAGTCATATTTCACACTTTAAATTTTTCAGTGTGCCAGAAATCCTTTGGACATTGCATTTTTGAAGTCAATTTTTCAGTGTGCCAGAAATCTTTCGGACATTGCATTTTTGAAGTCAAATTTTTCAGTGTGCTAGAAATCCTTTGGACATTGCATGTTTGAAGTCAAATTTCACACTTCAAATTTTTCAGTGTGCCAGAAATCCTTTTGGACGTTGCATTTTTGAAGGCAATTATTTCAGTGTGCTAGAAATCCTATGGAGATTGCATTTTTGAAGTCGAATTATTCAGTGTGCTAGAAATACTTTGGACATTGCCTTTTTGAAGTCATATTTCACACTTCAAATTTTTCAGTGTGCCAGAAATCTTAGGACATGGCATTTTTGAAGTCAAATTTTTCAGTGTGCTTTGAAATCTTCTGGACATTGCATTTTTGAAGTCTAATTTTTCAGTGTGCTAGAAATACCTCTGGAAATTGCGTTTTTGAAGTCGAATTTTTCAGTGTGCCAGAAATCCTTTAGACATTGCATTTTTGAAGTCATATTTCACACTTCAAATTTTTCAGTGGGCCAGAAATTCTTTGGACATTGCATTTTTGAAGTCATACTTCACACTTCAAATTTTTCAGTGTGGTAGAAATACTTTGGACATTGCCTTTTTGAAGTCATATTTCACACTTCAAAATTTTCAGTGTGCCAGAAATCCTTTGGACATTGCATATTTGAAGTCAAATTTCACACTTCAAAGTTTTCAGTGTGCTACAAATACTTTGGACATTGCATGTTTGAAGTAAAATTTTTCAGTGTGTTAGAAATCCTTTGGACATTGCTTTTTTGAAGTCGAATGTTTCAGTGTACTAGGAATACTTTGGACATTGCCTTTTTGAAGTCATATTTCACACTTCAAATTTTTCAGTGTGCCAGAAATCCTTTTGGACGTTGCATTTTTGAAGTCAATTATTTCAGTGTGCTAGAAATCCTATGAAGATTGCATTTTTGAAGTCGAATTATTCAGTATGCTAGAAATACTTTGGACATTGCCTTTTTGAAGTCATATTTCACACTTCAAATTTTTCAGTGTGCCAGAAATCTTAGGACATGGCATTTTTGAAGTCAAATTTTTCAGTGTGCTAGCTATCCTTTTGGACATTGCATTTTTTGAAGTCAAATTTTTCAGTGTGCTAGAAATCTTCTGGACATTGCATTTTTGAAGTCGAATTTTTCAGTGTGCTAGAAATCCTTTGGACATTGCATTTTTGAAGTCAATTTTTCAGTGTGCCAGAAATCTTTCGGACATTGCATTTTTGAAGTCAAATTTTTCAGTGTGCTAGAAATCCTCTAGACATTGCATTTTTGAAGTCAAATTTCACACTTCAAATTTTTCAGTGGGGCAGAAATTCTTTGGACGTTGCATTTTTTGAAGTCAATTTTTTCAGTGTCAGAAATCCTTTGGGCATTGCATGTTTGAAGTCAAATTTTTTCAGTGCGCTAGCTATCCTTTTGGACGTTGCATTTTTGAAGTCAATTTTTTCAGTGTGCTAGAAATCCTATGGACATTGCATTTTTGAAGTCAAATTTTTCAGTGTGCCAGAAATCCTCTGGACATTGAATTTTTGAAGTCGAATTTTTCAGTGTGCTAGAAATGCTTTGGGCATTGCCTTTTTGAAGTCAAATTCTTCAGTGTGCCAGAAATCCTTTGGACATGGCATTTTTGAAGTCAAATTTTCCAGTGTGCTAGAAATCCTTTGGACATTGCATGTTTGAAGTCAAATTTCACACTTCGCCAGAAATTCTTTGGACATTGCATGTTTGAAGTCAAATTTTTCAGTGTGTTAGAAATCCTTTGGACATTGCATTTTTGAAGTCGAATTTTTCAGTGTACTAGAAATACTTTGGACATTGCCTTTTTGAAGTCATATTTTTCAGTGCGCTAGCTATCCTTTTGGACGTTGCATTTTTGAAGTCAATTTTTCAGTGTGCCAGAAATCTTTCGGACATTGCATTGTTGAAGTCAAATTTTTCAGTGTGCGAGAAATCCTTTGACATTGCATGTTTGTAGTGAAAAATTTCAGTGTGCTAGGAATCCTTTCGACATTTCATTTTTGAAGACAATTTTTCAGTGTGCCAGAAATCTTTCGGACATTGCATTTTTGAAGTCAAATTTTTCAGTGTGCTAGCTATCCTTTTGGACGGTGCATTTTTGAAGTCAATTTTTCAGTGTGCCAGAAACCCTTCGGACATTGCATTTTTGAAGTCAAATTTTTCAGTGTGCTAGAAATCTTTTGGACATTGCATGTTTGAAGTCAAATTTCACACTTCAAATTTTTCAGTGTGCCAGAAATCCTTTGGACATTGCATTTTTGAAGTCAAATTTTTCAGTGTGCTAGAAATCCTTTGGACATTGCATGTTTGAAGTCAAATTTCGCACTTCAAATTTTTTCAGTGCGCTAGATATCCTTTTGGACGTTGCATTTTTGAAGTCAATTTTTTCAGTGTGCTAGAAATCCTTTGGACATTACATTTTTGAAGTCAAATTTTTCAGTGTGCCAGAAATCCTTTGGACATTACATTTTTGAAGTCAAATTTCACACTTCAAATTTTTCAGTGTGCTAGAAATCCTTTGGACATTGCATTTTTGAAGTCAATTTTCACACTTCAAATTTTTCAGTGTGCCAGAAATCTTTTGGACATTGAATTTTTGAAGTCAAATTTCACACTTCAAAGTTTTCAGCGTGCTAGGAATCCTTTGGACATTGCATTTTTGAAGTCAAATTTCACACTTCAAAGTTTTCAGTGTGCTAGAAATCCTTTGGACATTGCATTTTTGAAGTCAATTTTCACACTTCAAATTTTTCAGTGTGCCAGAAATCTTTTGGACATAGAATTTTTGAAGTCAAATTTCACACTTCAAAGTTTTCAGTGTGCCAGAAATCCTTTGGACATTGCATTTTTGAAGTCAAATTTTTCAGTGCGCTAGAAATCCTTTGGACATTGCATGTTTGAAGTCAAATTTCGCACTTCAAATTTTTTCAGTGCGCTAGATATCCTTTTGGACGTTGCATTTTTTGAAGTCAATTTTTTCAGTGTGCTAGAAATCCTTTGGACATTACATTTTTGAAGTCAAATTTTTCAGTGTGCCAGAAATCCTTTGGACATTACATTTTTGAAGTCAAATTTCACACTTCAAATTTTTCAGTGTGCTAGAAATCCTTTGGACATTGCATTTTTGAAGTCAATTTTCACACTTCAAATTTTTCAGTGTGCCAGAAATCTTTTGGACATTGAATTTTTGAAGTCAAATTTCACACTTCAAAGTTTTCAGTGTGCTAGGAATCCTTTGGACATTGCATTTTTGAAGTCAAATTTCACACTTCAAAGTTTTCAGTGTGCTAGAAATCCTTTGGACATTGCATTTTTGAAGTCAATTTTCACACTTCAAATTTTTCAGTGTGCCAGAAATCTTTTGGACATTGAATTTTTGAAGTCAAATTTCACACTTCAAAGTTTTCAGTGTGCCAGAAATCCTTTGAACATTGCATTTTTGAAGTCAAATTTTTCAGCGTGTCAGAAATATTTTGGACATTGCATTTTTGAAGTCATATTTCACACTTCAAATTTTTCAGTGGGCCAGAAATTCTTTGGACATTGCATTTTTGTAGTCAAAATTTTCAGTGTGCTAGAAATCCTTTCGACATTGCATTTTTGAAGTCAATTTTTCAGTGTGCCAGAAATCTTTCGGACATTGCATTTTTGAAGTCAAATTTTTCAGTGTGCTAGAAATCCTTTGGACATTGCATGTTTAAAGTCAAATTTCACACTTCAAATTTTTCAGTGTGCCAGAAATCCTTTGGACATTGCATTTTTGAAGTCAAATTTTTCAGTGTGCTAGAAATCCTTTGGACATTGCATTTTTGAAGTCAATTTTCACACTTCAAATTTTTCAGTGTGCCAGAAATCTTTTGGACATTGAATTTTTGAAGTCAAATTTCACACTTCAAAGTTTTCAGTGTGCTAGGAATCCTTTGGACATTGCATTTTTGAAGTCAAATTTCACACTTCAAATTTTTCAGTGTGCCAGAAATCTTTTGGACATAGAATTTTTGAAGTCAAATTTCACACTTCAAAGTTTTCAGTGTGCCAGAAATCCTTTGGACATTGCATTTTTGAAGTCAAATTTTTCAGTGCGCTAGAAATCCTTTGGACATTGCATGTTTGAAGTCAAATTTCGCACTTCAAATTTTTTTCAGTGCGCTAGATATCCTTTTGGACGTTGCATTTTTGAAGTCAATTTTTTCAGTGTGCTAGAAATCCTTTGGACATTACATTTTTGAAGTCAAATTTTTCAGTGTGCCAGAAATCCTTTGGACATTACATTTTTGAAGTCAAATTTCACACTTCAAATTTTTCAGTGTGCTAGAAATCCTTTGGACATTGCATTTTTGAAGTCAATTTTCACACTTCAAATTTTTCAGTGTGCCAGAAATCTTTTGGACATTGAATTTTTGAAGTCAAATTTCACACTTCAAAGTTTTCAGTGTGCTAGGAATCCTTTGGACATTGCATTTTTGAAGTCAAATTTCACACTTCAAAGTTTTCAGTGTGCTAGAAATCCTTTGGACATTGCATTTTTGAAGTCAATTTTCACACTTCAAATTTTTCAGTGTGCCAGAAATCTTTTGGACATTGAATTTTTGAAGTCAAATTTCACACTTCAAAGTTTTCAGTGTGCCAGAAATCCTTTGAACATTGCATTTTTGAAGTCAAATTTTTCAGCGTGTCAGAAATATTTTGGACATTGCATTTTTGAAGTCAAATTTCACACTTCAAATTTTTTCAGTGCGCTAGCTATCCTTTTGGACGTTGCATTTTTGAAGTCAATTATTTCAGTGTGCTAGAAATCTTATGGACATTGCCTTTTTGAAGTCAAATTTTTCAGTGTGCTAGAAATCCTCTGGACATTGCGTTTTTGAAGTCGAATTTTTCAGTGTGCTAGAAATACTTTGGACATTGCCTTTTTGAAGTCATATTTCACACTTCAAATTTTTCAGTGTGCCAGAAATCCTTTGGACATTGCATTTTTTGAAGTCAAATTTTTCATTGTGCTAGAAATCCTTTGGACATTGCATGTTTGAAGTCAAATTTCACACTTCAAATTTTTCAGTGCGCTAGACATCCTTTTGGACGTTGCATTTTTGAAGTCAATTTTTTCAGTGTGCTAGAAATCCTTTGGACATTACATTTTTGAAGTCAAAGTTTTCAGTGTGCCAGAAATCCTTTGGACATTGCATTTTTGAACTCAAATTTTTCAGTGTGCTAGCTATCCTTTTGGTCATTGCATTTTTGAAGTCAAATTTCACACTTCAAATTTTTTAGTGTGCCAGAAATCCTTTGGACATTGCATTTTTTAAGTCAAATTTCACCCTTAAAATTTTTCAGTGTGCTAGAAATCCTTTGGACATTGCATTTTTGAAGTTAAATTTCACACTTCAAATTATATATTATTTGGGCAGCCTATGGTGATCAGTTTAGCTGTAGAAGCCTACGGTGGTTTCTGTTCAATTTTTAAATGTAGCTCATTGGATTTTTTTAACCAAAATTATTTGATATAAGTTCAACTTCCAAAATGATGAAAAGGGCCTTCTTTTCACACGCTCAAATAAAAAAGCTGTTATCTTGAGAGCTTGTTTGATAACAAAACAAACTCTGAAGGTGTCACAAATTGTCTAAATTCACCATCTGCAAGGGAATGCAGTGTTTTCAATCAAACACTAATTCCCAAAGAAAATAGAACTACAGTGGAACTTTTAGTTATCAAAATAAAGCATTTCGTAGCATTTTCAGAAATGAAATAACTTAAGAATTGCGAATTCTTCTAAAACTTAAAAACCCAAATTTCCGGGTTTAGAATGTGACAAAAACTGGAATTCCTGGCTACATCTGGAATACAAACAGGTCTTATTTTCATTAAAACCCTGATATAAAGAAGTATAAATTATTATTTCATCACTGACCTGATGGCTTTTTGAACACTTAGTTCAAATTAGCACAGGTCCATAAACTCTATGTATACTTTTTTTTGCAAGGACACCTCACTTTACAGAAGTCAACTGTAATCAAAACAGTTTCCACTGTGAAAACTTTCACCATATTCAGTTGTGTTTCATATAGGTGCCTTGCACTTAATTAACTCACTTTAAATGCACAGTCAAAAAAAAAAAAAAAAAAACTTTGATTGCAAAATGAATACTTAATATGATTTAAGCAGAACATATCACAAACTTATGTGATTTATCAATTTATCAACTAAATTTGGGCTTTTGGAAATTCCTACAACAGTGTCCTCTATGAGTTGATATGATGAAAGGAAACATTTCTAAAATAAAACATATTTGCAAAGGTAAATACGAAATTAAAAGCCCGGTAAGTAATGATACATGCATTTTGGGTGAACAAAGGCAGTACAAAAAATATCAAGACCGGAGTTGTATGTCTTATATAAAAGGGCTTTCCGTAAACAGTTTCATATATCAAAATTGAAGAAACAAAAAGGGATTGCAATTTGCTAGTTGATGCAATTAGAATTTGTAAATATTGTGTTCTGTTTGAGATTCTCAATGGTTTTGTACTTTCAAACAATATTCTCTTTAAGCGTTCATGGGCTGGGCAGGCATCAAAACCACTTGGACAAAAAAATTATTTTCTCAGCTTCTCTTACTAATGCAGTAGAAGTTAGATTGGAACCCTTACTTTATCTAATCCCCCCCCGCCCCCATATTTATCACCGTTCTTTCCCCAATTGATTTTAAACTTAAAAAATAAAATAAACATTTCATTAATTAAAATTTTTGCTGCGTTATTATCTGACAAAGTTTTGAGCAAAACCCTTTTACCAGCAGGTTACAATTTAACTGACCAGAATGCCTTTCCCCTGCCAACTAGCATGGGTGCATTAATTAGTACAATAAACTTAGTTATGGTTTGCTGTGATTGGCTGGCACTGATGTGTTGTTTCCAGAAAAGACTCAATATCTGCCTCTTTCTCGGCATGAGAAAATCATTAATCTGCATTCTCTATCAGCTCGCATGAGGCTACTTAGCAAGAAGCATTTGAGAATGAAGAGGACAATGAGATGAACTTAGGAGGTCAATGGCATTTAAGAAAAGTGTTGTTTTGACTTTTGAAAGCCCAAATTTTATTTATTTATTACTATTTTCACCGGTAATTTATTTTCAATTTATGGAAATTAATTAGAATTATGAAATTAATTGATTTGGGAATTTTAATCTAAAATGCTTACTGCAAAGAAGATATTTCAGCTGCACGGTGGAAATTAAGTCGCCGTGCACCCGCACAACTTAAGAGGGAACATTGCTTTCAAAGACAGAAGAACACCACCAGTCAAAAGTAAAAAGTGTTCTGAATTTCTATGTACCAGTGGAAATGGTAGATAGAGTACATAATTTCCAGCAAGCTCATATAAGAAATATCATTAAAAAGAAATGGCTAAAAATGTATGATTTCTCATAGTTTGTGTATGGCAGCATTAACTGAAGATTTCGAGTTAGGCAAGCCTGATACAACAGCTAAAAAAATTAAGTCCTGACTAGCTTCAACATGAAGTGAAACACACATAGCTCTACAATTATAATTTTGAAATTATTTTTATTTATTCTGAGGCCTAAGGAGTCCCATGAGCATTCCAGATTATAAGGGGTAGCACGTTTCTAGGTGAGGGCCACTGATTTGAAGAAAGAAGCAGAACTGTACGACAAATTCAATTCATGCCACGACTGGGACTCAAACCTTGGCCCACATCCAACAAGTTTCTCAAAATCATCCAAATAATTTCTTCTCCCCTCAAGATAAAATAAAAATGAAATAAAACTGATAAATGTGCAGCAAAACTACAGTTATACTGTCCGTTTCCTTCAATTATGATACTTTTTCCCATGAATATGAATAACCAAATTCATACTATTTTAACCACCATTTCAACATAAATGCCAGAATTTCTTTGATACCAGTTTTGAAGGTAGGAGTTTCATGAGTGGGGTCATTTACCATAACAATACACATTTAAGAACACTTTGCAAGTGGCAAACCACCTGTAATCTTGAGATATTGTTTTCTGTGGTGTTTCCTACTTCTTAAAAAAGAAATGGCATTGTTCTTGAGGGGATAATCCTAAATTTAAATATACAAAAAAAAATGGATTTCATGAGTGGGTAATTTATCATAACAATTTACGCAACAACTTTCAGCTAAACACACTACTCCACAAGTGACAAACCACCCCCTAATCATGAGATATTGTTTTCTGCGACATTCCCTAGTCCTCAGAAGAAAAAAAAAAAAAAAAGGTCATTGTTCTTATGAGGGTAATCATAAATTTAAACATAACTAAGTTACAGGTGCAATTTTCCACACCTTCACAGATATGACTTACTGAATGGTATATGTTTAGTGCTATAATGGAAGAGATTAAAATCCGATGGTCACTCTACCTACCACAACAAGGCAATGTTTAACAATTCCTTTAAAAACAGCATTCAGACATAATAGAAAATGTCTTCACACACAGATTTACCTCCGATTCTTAAAAATATGCTATGAAGTTACTCTTTACATTAAATAAATAAACCAAGGCCTCAGATCTTTAGTTAATGAGAGTAAAAATGAATAAAGAGGAAATGAGTTTGCCTTTATAACAGGCAAAATAATAAGGGCAGAAACAGACAACATATGACAATGCAGTCAATGACTAAAATATTTGGTTACCACTTCTTTGGATGTGAGAGGACTGGCCACACGCTGTTCCTCCTCGGAGAACCTGTGGAATTATGTGGACGGGCAGAAACGCTCTTCATCATTTCCACTTCTCGTTGCAAAAAGGCCATATCATACGCTTGCTCCCTTTCCGATTTCTCCTTTTCTATAATTCTACAGAAAAACAAATTAAATCATCAATGAACTCGCATTCACCATGACAAAAAATAATTTATGCATAACATCTTACATATACTTAAATAGTATAACTATACTAGATATCCAAAATTTCTTGGTGCAGAATAGAAATCAAAATTTTTTAAGCTTTCGCACATCAACCAGATGGCTTTTTCAAGGAACTTAGACAGTGAACTGCGAGTTCTAGGATGATTTCAAGGAATCTAGCTTCTTTTTGTGTCTGGAGCAGAAGGAAGACTGGATTCTTTCAACTAACATATCCACTCGGAGCGTTACGTTATTAAAAGTGATCGGGTCGCAAAGACTATGTAACTTCATATATAAAGAATAGTACGTGTTTTCCAGGACATGACGTCCTTTCTTTTCAGGTTTACTATCCTTGATAGGGTCTGGCAGAGAAATCTTTCCTTTTTCTTTTCGAACCATGTTCCTCTTACCGAAGTCTTAAAAAGTTAAGGAACTCTGGGATTAAGCCGAATGTCTTGCAAGTGCTTAGAAATTTAAGGTGGGACCGTTCCTTCTCCAGTTTGAGTCTCAGCTGTCGAAATAGTTTAAAGGTGTTCCACATTGCTTGGATAGTGCGAAAAACTAATTAAATAACAAGGAACTATACACCAACTGTACTTAAATAGTGTAACTATACTAGATATCTGAAATTTCTTGGTGTATAATAGAAATAAAAATTTCCAAGCTTTCGCACACGAACCAGATGACGTTTTTAAGGAAGGTAGACAGCAAACTGAATAATAGAATGCTTCAACAATTTAAATGCTGTGACTTGACAATATCAAAGAGATGTGAACGTAATCAGGTATTCAAAGACACGAGGCATTATGCTCGTTTAGCACGCAGAATCATGGAAGCAAAATAAAGAGGTAATCACTATTTGAAGAAATGGTTCCAAATTTATGGCAACTCTAGTTAGATGCTATCATTGCATGACTCGCTGTTATGATCTCCAAAGTTTCTTGAATGGCAGTAGATTTTGGGGTGGAGTAGGAAGCTAATTTCTTTATGTCGTCCCACATAGGAGCAGGGGACTTGAACTTGACCTCTGGATAGAGCCGTGGTTACTTTGCCGTTCTTTATGTCCCTTTTATGTTCGTTAACTCTAATTCTAAATGAACGTTTAGTCATTCCAATGTAGTATCGCTTGGATCCGTCCGGATATAGTAGAGGAATGGCATAAACACCTGCTTCATTGGAAGGTGGGGTCTTTGACGTGCAAAAGCTTGGAAATTTTGATTTCTATTCTACACCAAGAAATTTCGGATATGTAGTATAGTTATACTATTTAAGTACAGTTGGTATATAGTTTCTTGTTATTTAATTATCTTACATATAAGTGGGAAACAAATCTCCCTGATGAAATAATTCTTCACAAATACAGTTAGCCTATTTGCAAAAGTTTATGACCACCTGTCAGTTTATTGAAAATTAAGATTTTCAAAGAAATAATAATTATTCGTCAGAGATATTTGAAAAAATGACAGTACAGATTAATACTTACATTCTTTAGAACACAAAAAGACTGAAATCAGTATTTTGTGTGGCCACCTTGTTTTTCATAATGGACAGAATACGATGTGGCATACTCTCAATGAGGGATTTACAATAGTCACTTGAAATGTCTTTGCACCACACATACTTTATTGTTGGATGTTTTTCTGCTACCTTTTCTTTTAAAATGGTCCACAAATTTTTGGTGGGGTTAAGGTTGGGACTATTAACAGACCAGTCAAGCACAATTATGTTTTTCCTTTGCAGGTAGTCCTTTACTGTCTTTGATATGTGGCATAGAGCACCATCATGCACAAAGATTGTGCATCTGTGCAGTTCAATATGAGTTAACAGCTTCTCACGTAACATTTCCACATAAAAAGGAGCAGTCATGGTAGTGCCTGTCGGCAAAAACGATAATGAAGCAGTACCGGATACTGATATAGCACCCCCATATCATCTGACTAGGCGGATGTCTCATGGTGCTAATGGTGTATTTTTTACCAAACTTTTTGCCTCTTGGTCGTCGAACATGTGCTTCACGTGATTCAAATTGATGCACAGTTGATCGTCAGAAAAATAACTTGGCTCCAGTTTTCAGCAGTCCATGATTGATGATGCTTTGCAAACTGGAGTTTCTTCTTTTTCATGACAGAGGTTAGTCTAGGTTTATAAGACTTTAATCCAAAATCTTTGCTAAGACATCAGGAAATAATGCTGATACTAATATTGGACCCTTTCAAATGTATTAGGTGCTTGAATTAATTCTCGCTGCTTTTTGCCATACAAACACCTGTGTGTTGCTACAGAATGGTACAGGATAGTCTATTCAAAGTAGTGTCCATTGGCAGCTACGACCCTTTTCCACCGTTGGGGTAACAAATTGATTCTGTGGTAGAAAAATGCAGGTTCTTTCGAGGCGAACCATTAATTGAGCCTATTTTAGATATCCGTATAACTTTTTCTTTAAATATATAACTTTTTCTTTAAATTGTAAAGCTACATTTTTCTTCATACAATTAGGGTGATCTGATTTATAATTTAAAAATTTCCCTGTATTTGTAGGCTTATTTAAAAATACTTGCCATCCCTAAAACAAAACAAAATAAAAAAATAGTTACCATCCCTAAAAGAAAAAGAAGAAAATACTTTATTCCAGGAAGGAGTCATTTATAAAATCAAGTGTTCATGTGGATTACCATATAGAGGAGAAACAGGGCGAAGGTTAACTACCAGAATTAAAGAACACAAAGCAGCAATAAGGAAAATTTCAAATAAAACAGGATTAGACAGGCACATACAACAAACTGGCCACAAAATGGACTGGGGCTCCTTAAAAGTGATCAAACATCAATCCCACGCAATTATCCGGAAATTAGAGGAATACCTGGAAATTTACAAGACACAAGGTGGCAACATCAACGACCATGCTGGATGGAAAATCCGTCAGGCTTGGTCGCTAGACCTGTGGAAGTAGCAAGACGCAAGAACTCCTGAAGATGAACTAGAGAATAGATCAAAAATTTGAGAGGTAATGTACCTTAATAAATTTATCCTCTATAATTCTCGTTAAATATTTATAATACTGATCTGTACAAGTCCAGAACAGGGTGTGAAATCTAATGGGCTGCTTGAGCTCTGCACATGAATGTGTTGGTGAGGGCATCTTCAATGGGGGTTAGGGAACACAGTGCATACGACCTGCCAACATTGGGTAGAGCCTTGTCAGTAGTAACTAGCATTATTGCATGGCACACACAAACGCTTTTTCACAAAATGATCCTTCTCTTTGTGAAAAAGAAATCTGCACCAAAACAAAACGTCACAAAAAACAAGGACGCCAATGTAACAACCTTGACACGTGTGAAATACAAAGTTGATTCCTCTGGTGAGGGCACAATAGGTAACATTGCAAGATTTAAATCCAAAACTTCCACCAGTAAAAATCAGTCAGATGTGTTCAGAATTCCACAACGCCTGACAGATTGGAAATCCGGAATTCGTAAAAAAATGCATCCATTTTTACCAATTTTCCATATTCGTTACTTCCGTTTCCAGGAATTTCCATCTCTCTTATCAAGCTTAAATGCAAAAACTTATGGGACGGGGAACATTTAACGATGCAGATCTTCCCCGGGGGGGTTGCTTCGTCTGACCTAAAATTTCCAAAACTTCCATATTTGGAAATCCCCCCCCCCATTCTCTAGCTGAAATAAAAATATTTAACAATAACACTGGATAGAGGCAACATCATGAGAAAAAGAAATTACGATTACGCGAAAAATCTGAACTCCGTTGACCTTCCGTTTTAGAAAGTCTCGGAAAGATGGAATTCTGTCCTCAGACCGAACTAATAGCAGAAATGGCGGAATTCCTCGAGTTTGCGGAAGGATCCCATGCCTGAAGATTACATGGAAATTTTTGCGGTGTCTAACTTGCATTTTTGCAAATTATTGCCCAGAGTTTCCAGCTGAAGTACAAGTATTTACGCAATAAGATGACATTTAACATCAATACTGGACACAAAAGCAACACTGGGAGAAAAAAAATTCGGGAAAAGGTTTTACTCCGTTTAACTACCGTTTTTGAAAGTTTTGAAACACGAATACTGTCCCCAATATGGAAAACGACCCCCCCCCCCCCCAAATTCTCTTAGTTTTGCATCGATCTAGAGATTGATCTAAATGATGACAAAAAAACAGGAATTCCATGAATCTGCTTAAGAATCTCATGTATATCATAAAATAATGGCAAAATAAAAAAATTAAACAAAATGAAAATTCGTAGAAACCGCAGTTTCCACAATGAGTTCTGTAGTCGGACAACAAAATCGCAGTTTAGTAGTAATTGGCAGGTATGCACAGTGATATCCATGAGAATTATCCATATACCATAACACCACCAACCTGTTTCTGTCCGATTGTGCATACAAGTAAAATATATAGAATGGAATGTGAAAAAGTCTGTGGAATCATAATTTTTTTCCTACTTGGGTGCAAAATCAATGTCTCCTTTTGCATGGCACATATGCCATTGGCAAATGGAAGGAGTGTCGTTTCTCCACAATGTTTTTCATGTGTGTGAGTGTGTGTGAAAGAGAGCAGAATAACCATACCTACTAGTTATTATCCATAGCTATGTCCCCCTCAAAGTGGGGAGCACAGCTGAGGATGTAACAAACAGAAAGTCAAATTACTATCGTACAGTGACATGCTGAAAGCTGCGTTCTAAAGCGAAAACAAGCCCACAGGTAAATTCCGCAGGAGAATTCACCTAACACTTTAGAAGTCCAGCAATATTTTTTACAGATCTGTGTATAAGCCAACCCCCCACTTTGAAAGCAGGATTTCTTCCAAAAACTTATGCTTTATATGCAAGTATATACAGTATTTGGTTGACTTTTGAAGATAGTTCAATGATTTGTTTTTCAATATATGCAGCTGATATGAAATCAAAACAGCACACTTCAGAAACAGACACATAGGTGAAAGGTCAGGGGTGTATATTTTCAGTTATGGCAACCAGTTCATCATAGCTTATTGAAAGGATTTGCAAAGATTTTGCTGGCTAGCATAATGATTATATGATTTGGGGGAAATCATCTTGGGTATGTCTAGTAGCTAAGTCTTTTATCTTCCTTAATAACTGGGATGATAATCATTTCCAAGTTTAACCTGCCAGGTGACGAACATGCATATATACGTTCATCAAAAGCGACGAGCACACATATATGTGCTCATCAATAATCCTGTTCAAAAGCTGCAAGCATGCATATATCTACATCCTCACTCCTCCTGCATTAGGAACAAAACCGGATTATCTGCAGAAAGGAAGTTCATGTGGGAGATGAAAGGGAACAAAGTCTTCCTACTATGCCCCATTGTTAGAATCAGAAAGATGCCCGGGGTCAAACAGTTGTGATTTGAAAGATTTTCTACGTACTTCTTCCTTGAATCTCAGCTTTCTTTATTCGGTGCATTCCTAATTTCATACAAGGGCAAACAGATCCCTAAAAGCTGGATTAATATTTTATTTTCGTTGTCTTAGTCTACAAGTTCTTTTAAATTAAATGATTAGAGCAAAATATTCAGCATTTCATTGCTTTCAAAATGTTTCGGAAGTATAGAACAGATAATTCCTGCATTTAGATCGCAATTAAGAGGAAAAAACAGCTTCCTCCCTCATTCCCCCCCCCCTTTTTTTCACGTTCTACTGGACGAGTGCAAATAAAAAGTTGAAAAAAGAAAAATGATAAATATGTATAATTTAGCGAAAGAACTTATTTGTTTCTTTGTGTGCAGTGATATGTATTAATTTAGCAAAATAACTTATTTGTTTCTTTGTGTGCAATGAAAAAAATGCTTTTTTTAAAACAATGAAATTATCACTTCCTTGCAGATGTTTATTGAAATAATTCATGACGTGAGACAGACAGTGATACGCACCATTATTCGTACACAGAACTGGGAAGAAGACACATTTATTATCTTTCAGCTGAATAGAAAACAATAAATACATATAACCAAAAATTTAGTTTATTTTTTTTTTATTTTTTTTTATTGGGGGTTTAACAACCACCATGATCAACTCAATGGTCTATAAGCAGTTGCCGGTCCCTAATCTGCAGCCACTGGTTCCAGGGAATGAAGAGAGCCAGTGCTGTAAGACAAACACAACATCCATGTCTCACCGGTATTCGAACACGGACCCATCTCGGACAAATTGTCACAAGCCACCACTTAGATCACTGCACTACTGGTGCGTCATTAGACTTTTACAAATAAGTATTTAGCTGCTGAATAACTTTATTGTATTAAAAAATATGCAATTACACAATCTACAATGAATACAAATGTATAAAAGTTGAAGGTTCTACCTTAAAGCAGCAGTAGAGGTAATTTTGGCACACCCCTTATAAATCTACAACTTTACCATTACCAGCAATGCCATTTCACTTATTGACAACCCCCCCCTATCTAAAATTTCCACCTGTGGCCTGTTTTTCTGGCAACGTGTCCAGCCCATTGCCATTTCAGATAATTTACTCTGATCATGTCTTCCACTCTTGCCATTTTTCTTACGCTCGAGTTCCTCTTCTTATCTTCCGTGGTTACACCAAGCATGCATCTCTTTATGCTTCTTCCTGTTGTCTGCAGATTTTGTATATCTTTTAAAGTTAAGGCCCATGTCTCTGCTCCATATGTAAGAACTGGAAGGAAACACTGATTAAACACTTTCCACCACCACATTAGTATGAATTCGATGACAACTGTAGCCCTTAGGTTGCATATAAAACAACATTAAGTATAAAAATATATCTCACATTCCTTTTTTTCTCTTCCCCTTCCACGTTCTTTCTTTAAAGTAAAACTTATTTTACGGTACACAAATGAAATAGAAAACATTCCTGCTACTTTTATAGAAACATAATACCTTTCAGGAATTTCAGTTTCAACCTGTATATCTCAGGAATGGGAATTAAAAAAATTCAAAGCTCTTGTTGGTAAGTAAGTAAAAAAAAATTGTTTTTTTTTTTTTATCAGAAGAAGTTTTAAATGGCAGGAAATTCTTTTACCTTATCTATGACAAAGTCAAGAAGGAAGAAAAGAAGTGAGGGGTCAAATATGTGATGTTTCACCTCTGCATGCAAATATTTTGGTGGACAGGTCTGACATAGAACTCTTTTTTAATGCAACACATTTCCAATATGACAAGCAGATACATTACGAGTCATATCAATTTTGAAAACCTTACTGATCATACCAGTAACTGCATTTTTCCTCAGTAAATCTGTCTAAATTCTTTAGGTTACTTGAAGTCACAAGGAGGAGAATTTAGGAGCATAAATTTAAAACTACGGAATGTAATATTGTGAAAAAAAAACGCATCATTCTAATTTAAAAATTAAAAAAACATTTCCCTGATAATTCATTCATCTATGAAAGATTAACAGTAGGAGATATATTATGTTTTTTCACGTTGAACCTCATTCAATATCACAACATCAGAATTGTTCGAAAAATATAATTCCACTAATCATTAGAAAAAGTTTATATTTACATGGACATTTGTGTACAAGACTAAAAAATGTAACAATTATCTTTGCATAATTGAAGATTTTGCACATTTTCATGGCCCTTTGATTCGAAACGAACAGCGGCAAGGATGAATGGGTGCTTAGCTTTGTTTTTCCCACAGTGGACTGAACTACAAGGAAATGAAGAAGTATAGTTCTTGGAAAGGTGCCTGCAGCATAAACCACAAATAGCATCCTTGTGGCAATGTTGTTATTCTGAAGACCTTACTTAGCAGAGGGGGAGAGCAGAGGATCCCAAAAACTTCCTTCCGCTTTTAAACCAGAATTCTGTGATGCATGTCGACAACATTCGGCAGTTCTTTACTTAGTGGCTTCACTACCTGCGGTGTTAAGAACTTACAATACTAGTTTTAGATAGTACTCTTCAGAACTGGCAAACTAATATATCAAACGACCTTTAAATCTTCCAAACATGGTCAGTGGGAAGTAGTTGTACAATGGTGTCACTGATCTCCGCCAAAACTTTGGTTTCCATTGCCAACACAGTGAAAATTTGCAGTACTGGATATAAGACATGTGGAAACAAACATTCAGTTTTCATGAACCAAAACACCAAATTAGCTTTCCAAAAAGTATCTGCCTCTAATGTAATGCAAGAAATAGCAGAATAAAAATTCTCAATGGTTTTACTTTTAGAAGGGAAGCCATTGCTAATTAGAAGGGTACAATTCTAAAACTTAAATGCTCTTTCTGATAATGACATTCAAACTTTCTATGCTTCCCTATCTAGTATTATTTCCAAAATAGTCTAGTGATTTGCTGACAGCTAATTCCATAGGCAAATGTAGTTTGCATTTCAAATGCAAAGAACTTACCTAAAACAAAAGCTGCTCCATTCCAGTCACATCCGGTTTGCCAGTTCATTGATCTGCACCGATTAAATTAAATTGTGTAAGCATAGCTTTAACTGACTATTTTTTAAATTAAGAAACTACATACAAATAGAATATAAAAAGACAGAACTACATCACTTCAATGTCTTGAGCCCCAAATAACAGCACTTGTAATAGTTGCTTCATTTTCTCAAGCTGTGCTTAATTCTCTTCATCCATGTAGTTATATTTAGCAGACACAATGACTGCCACAAAAGAATATGACAAGTTGGAAGAAATATTCACACCAAGACCTAATACATAAACACTTCTTGCCAAAAATTACGGATTTACAAAATAGTAATAACATGGAAAAATAAAATGACGGATCTTTTTTCTCCTTACAATGGAGAATTTGGCTTAGTAAAATGGAATTCATGGCAGGTCATGCTGTTAGCAATTATTTTTGGAAAATAGTTTGTATGGGTTACAGTTACAATGGCTACTCACTCTTCTTCATAGTAAGGGAGGTTTTTCCTTCTTTTAGTGACATTTCAAGCACATTTTCAAAAGTGTGTTTTCGCCTGCAGGTCAAGGGTCCAATTCTTCTTCAAATAGGCCTATTCAATTAACTGCTCTGCTGAGCAACTACACTGTTGATGAAATTGCCAGTTCGATATCCTCTGCGATATCTTTATTGTCACGCTTTTAAGAACAACAGATATACAAACACGAACTTTAAAAAACATTATGTACAACTCTTAAAAGCTTAATATTTAACCCTTTCAAACCTCAGAACCTCTTAATCCTTCATATTCGTGAAAGCCACGAACACACGCCAAGATAACTAACTCACTTACACACTAACCCTGAAAAACACATGTATAATTCTTAAATCACTTATTAAAAATTCTATACCTTTTGACATTCAAATCTTCCACTCCTCACCCTAATGAACTCCATAAAAAGATGGTAAGACCCAGAAGCACATACTCAACTTTGAAATAACTAATTGTTAAAAATCCAAACATGCCTTAAAAATTTAGTTACATATATACACACCACCTCTGTACCAACCGGCACCAATTCACTTTGACAAAATATCCACCCTTCAGACATGATATACATACACATTTAATCATTCTCCCCCTCGCCCCACAAGCGAGCCACGTTTGCTTCAATGAGTACTTTCAACTACGCCCTAGTCATCATGAGGAAGCTCCTTCATCTCGATGTCACCCGCTGCTACAGAGCAAGTGAATATCTCCGTCAGATCGTAATGTTGTCTCGTTGATGTTTCCTTCGATTTGCAGTGGTGACGCCATCTGTTGATAAGTTTGGTCATTTCTTTTCCCCCTTTTTGTTTCTAACATGTATTAGACAGACACATTAGAGAAACCGGACACTGCATGGACTGGGACTCTTTGACTGTTATTGGACATCAATCCAACTTCCTGAAGCGAAAATTGAAAGAGGGACTTGAAATCGGAAAATACCAAAAATTCATCATTAATGACTGTAAGGGGTTTTCACTGCCTAACATCTGGCAAGACATTTTGCAAAATCGCCGTAACCGAAGACCATGACGGAGATTGAACGAAAGACTGCCTGACGAAGGAGAGGAGTTCTCCGAAAATTTGCAGACATTTTAAGAATTTACCTCGATAAATCCCATAAAAAAGTTAACTAGTCTGAATATTATTTGGTTTTCTTTTTACTACATCTTCCCTCCCTCTTTTCCCCCTTCTATTTCCCCCTTTTTTTCCATTTCTGTTTGATTTTCCATTTTAATTCATTCTTTCCAACAATCTGCTAAGCTATTGGGATCATTAACATTACATATCGAGTGGCTATTTTTTTCCCTATTAATACAGATTCAGCCAAATGGAGATGTCTTTCTGTTCTGCAACTTTTGATAATCTTTATTTCTTCAGACATGGGATATGCCTTATTTTCTATGCAGTATTGAATTAGGGTTGTCTTAGCTTCTCTTTTTTTTTTTTTTTTTTTGCCAATTTTTTCCATGCTGCTTCAGACGACGTTTCAATTTATGAATGAGAATACATGTTAGAAACGAAATAGGGAGGGGGGGGTTAAAAGACCAAACTTATCAACAGATGGCGCCACTACTGCAAATTGAAGGAAACATCAACCAGACAACACTAGGATTCGACAGGGATATTCACTTGCTCTGTAGCAGCGAGTAATATCGGGATGAAGGAGCTTCCTGATGACAACTAGGGCCTAGTTGAAAGTAATTGAAGCAAATGAGGCTCGCTTGTGGGGCGAGGGAGAGAATGATTGAATGTGTGTGTGTGTATATATATATATATATAATGTCTGGTGCAGGTTGGTACTGAGGAAATGGTGTGTATATATGTAATTGAAGTTTTAAGACATGTTTGGATTTTTAACAATTAGTTATTTCGAAGTTAAGTATGTGCTTCTTGGTCTTACCATCTTTTTGTGGAGTTCACTTGGGTGAGAAACAGAAGCAGACGTGCCAGCCTTCAAAATCTAAAAATCAGGAGATTTTTTTACAGCTCATAAAATCACATGAGCGCTATTTTTTATCGACATTTTTCAGATGCACGAGCAATTTTCAAGAAGTAGTATTATTGGTATGTAGCATTTTTAATGTTTAAAAAGTTATTCTAAATGTAAACTGTATGTTTATCAAACTGAAAGGCAAAACTTTTTTTGGGGGGGATGGGGATATTTAAGAATACAGAATATATGTTCTGATCATCGTGGGGGGATTACAGTTACAGGGGATATCTTTGACACGTCTGATTTCCATTTTCGGACATTTTCCCTCCATTTTCAGTTGAAATACAAATATTTATGAAATAAAATATATTTAACAACAATACTAGGCAGAGGAAACATCACGTAAAAAATAAAATGACGATTATGGGAGAAATCTTTACTGCGTCTAACTTCCGTTTCTGAAAGTTTTGAAAGACGAAACTTCCTCTTTCGAAAGTTTCAGGCGGAAAACATTCTCCACCACTACTAATTGCCCCAAAATTTCTATTCAGTAATGCATCAATCTCGTGGATAACCCAAATTATGACGGAAAAGGAGAAATTCCTCGAAGCCGTCACTCTCTTATGCCTAAAGATTACAGCGAAATTTTTTTGCCCTCGAATTTCTGTTTTCGGAAAATTTTCCTCCATTTTCAAACTGAAATACAAATATTTAAGGAATAAAATGATATATAACAACAATACTGGACAGAGGCAACATCACAGGAAAAAGAACAATTACGGAAAAAATCTTTATTTCGTTTACTTCCGTCTCTGAAAGACGAAATACCGTCCCGATGCGTATTTTTACGTATTGGTAAAATTCTTCGATGAGTAGATTTACGCGCCGAGAAAAATTCACGAAGCGTATTTTTACATGTCGAGAAAAATTTTCAATGCGTATTTTTACGCCCCGAGAAAAATTCCCGAGGCATACTTTTATGCGTCGAAAAAAATTATAGATTCGTATTTTTATGCGTTGATAAAATTTCGATGAGTACTAGACGCGTAATTAGATTACGCATTTTGGAGAACTCTGGTCGGCACGTCACTTCAGCACCCCAGTGGAGAGAAAGAGCTACCCAAGGTGACGCCAAGAAGCGGAGCCATCATTATACTTGATGGCTCCGCACAAGGAGGTTAATATAACCTCTTTGGCTCCGCACGAAGCCGGCGAGTCAAAGATGACATCATCGCGAGACACGGTGCTCGTAAGGTCCGGTAGAAAATCTAAATGGATGGTTGCAGGGGATTGAAATATTTCGATTGAGCAATCAAAATATTAAAAAATCCGTAAAAAAAGACTTCCAACTGTAAATCAGTAAAATTAAGCAGAAATCCGTAAAAGTTAGCAAGTATGCAACATCCATGTGCCACTGTGATTCGAACCCGGACCCATCTCGGACAATTTGTTGAAAGCCGGCGCTCAGTTTCACAACTTTATTATGCAGCAAAGGCAATAACAGCTAATATGTAAAGAAGAAACAAATTGCCAAAGATATGACATAAAATAAAACATTAAAAACCGCGAAAGTGACGTAATGCAAAAGGAACAATCTCCCGCAAAAAGTAAGCGAAAGGAATAAGAAAAAAAAAATTCACAAACTAAGTGTACACAAAATGCTACAATAGAAGATAAAACAAATTTGACAATAACAGATTCGCAATTAGAGATGAACAAAGGAGCACATTAATCTTCCACAAAATGCGACGAAAAAGGAAAAAGAGACAAGCATGGTGCAAAACTAGAAATAAAAATCTCCACAGTAAAGCAAAACTGAAAAGCACTCCGTAAAACTGAAGAAACCATAAACAGGGCTCGCAGCTAAGAGCGGGGAGACGTGAAACGATAAGTAGGTCACAGCTGGCACGCGAGTGTGTTTGTAACCAACATAAAATAGACTACAGCGCCATGCAGATATGAGGAGAGGAAAAGTACGATACTGATGACTGTAAATGCCGTCTTGCATCGACGCAGAAAGAAAAAGATTTCACAAGCGGTTCGAAATCTTTTTCTTCTGTGTCGATCCAAGGCGGTGGTTGATGGAATTTCGACCATCATAACGGCTAATTATCGTCGAAAATCGGGAGAATTTGAGATTTATCTGGAGGGCAGGAGGAATGGCTGAAAATCCGGAGTCTCCCGCCTAAATCCGGAGAGTGGGCACGTCTGCAGAAGGTTTGATTCTCAAAAGTATAGAATTTTTAATAAGTGATTTAAGAATTGTACATGTGTTTTTTTAGGGTTAGCATGTAAGTGAGTTATCTTGGCATGTATGCGTGCGTGGCTTTCACGAGTATGAAGGATTAAGAGGTTCAGAGGTTTGAAAGGTTTAAATATTAAGCTTTTAAAGATTTGCACATATGTTTTTTAAAGTTATCGTTTGTATGTGTGTTGTTCTTAAAAGCATGACAATAGAGATATCGCAGAGGATATTGAACTGGCAATTTCATCAACAGTGTAGTTGCTTAGCAAAGCAGTTCATTGAACAGGCCTATTTGAAGAAGAATCGGACCCTTGACCCTGCAGGCGAAAACACAAGCTTTTGAAAACGTGCTTGAAATGTAACTAAAAGAAGGAAAAACCTCCCTAACTATGAAGAAGGTTGACTACAATTATGCTTGTGAATTAAAAGATAGCAAAATTAACATAGAAGTTCATGAAGATGTATTAGTATATAGTTTGTATGGGGTTTTGTTCAGAAGTAATCACTTGCTAACAAATGTTGGGATTGAACACCAATTCATTCTCAGGATACATGCAAATGAAGTAGATATTTCCCATCATGGGTTATTACACTGAAGAGCAATTGAATGAGAGATACCTGTCTAGTAACGTGTAGCACCACCTTTCGCCCTGATGACGGCGACGATTCGTCTCGGCATGGACTCGACAAGACATCGGAAGTGTTGGGAAGCCATACGGATCCATGACCCCTGAACAAGCTCCCACAGTTCATGAAGATTTGAGGGAGGGGGGTCAGAGCCTCGAACAACTCTCTCGGTGGCATCCCAGATGTGCTCGATGGGATTGAGGTCAGGCGCCCTAGCTGGCCAAGGAAGTGAGGTCCCGTCGGTGGAGTGTTCATGCAACCATTCGGATACAATTCGGCAGCAATGGCATGGTGCATTGTCTTGTTGCAGGATGAGGTCCCCAGTGGGATGTTGAAGAAGCACAAACGGGAGCAAATGGTCGTCCAGGATATCCCGGGAACGTTGACCTGTGAGGGATGATCTCACACGTACCAGGGGGTCCCATTTCAGTCCACGTAAACAGTCCCCAGACGAGAATGCCACCCCCACCAGCTTGAAGAATACCCTGCTGGCAAGAAGGATCCATCGCTTCATGTGGTTTGTGCCGTACTCATATCCTGCCATCCGCATGTACTAACGTGAATCTCGACTCCTCAGTCCAGGCAACATTTTTCGACATGTCTAGGGTCCAGTGACGATGTTCCCGCACCTATGCTAATCTTTGCACCCTGTGATGTGCGGTCAGCAGCGGTACCTTTGTGGGACGATGGCTTCTGTACCCCGTAGCGAGGAGATGGTTCTGGATGGTGTGGCGACTTACGCATTTTTGTGCAGCAGCGTTAAATTGCGGAGTGATTTCTTGCACTGTGGCCCGTCTATCTGCTGTTTCAATGCGAACTAGCCGACGATGACCCTGCTCATCCACACGCTGTTGCCCTTGCAGGGATGATTTTACCGGATTCGCTGTACTCACGGTGCACCCGTGACACAGTGGCTCGTGAAAATCCCAGTGCCTGCACAACTTCCGAGATGGAGTGACCCATTCGTCGGGCCCCGACAATTTGCCCACGACCAAACGCGCTTAGATCCTTAGTCTTTCCCATACTGCGTCCGACTCTTACTGATTCCCGTCGCATCACTTCTTATATTGTCGGATCGCTGCATACGTCATGTCGTTTCCGTTTACAGGGCCGCCCACAGCGCCACATTTGCACAACGCCAGCTGTCTGTAATTCAATTGCTCTTCAGTGTATACTAAGCCATCTAAGCACGATACAAACCCAAAACAAGTATTAAAACACACAGTTGTTAAAACCATTTAATACTAAAACCATTATGCTTTTGTATATGTGTTGTTCTTGATCTTTAAAAGCGCCTGGCGCGTCATCATCAGGCCGAGTGGTTGAATAATGCAGCAGGAACCCCATTTTTATACACAGTGTTTTCATCAGATGTTTATGACGTAACCAGTCCAAAGTCATAGGCGCACTTGTCAGGTTTGTAATTTTTTTTTTAATTTCTATGTGGAAGAACTGCATGCAGTCAGCAAATCCCTACGTAATTTCGAAATGTTCACAAAGGGCTTTACCTCGAGTCCAGCCCTCCTCATATCAGGTTAATCCACGCATTGGTATCGTTGTAGGGGTGTCATCATTACAGTATTTTTGTCTCTCTGACTGAATAAATAAACTTTCTGCCAGGAGTAAAGAGCGTCTTGATTTGCATGAACCCAAAATGCTGGTCGCGTTCCAATCTGGGTAATGTGTCCCCACACTACCAGATTTTGAACCTTCATAAGGTTCTTCCTCAGATGAAATGACTACACATGAGTACAAGTGTCAGGTTTATTAACTTCAAAATTTTCAGTTTTTCTTCGATAGATTACTAAGCCTTAGCTACAGCTAGAATTTAGAACATAGCTGTGGGTTTTCGTGCTTCAGAGGGATGGAAAGTGTTTAGAAAATTTGTTTGCCATGTTCCTGAGCAACATAGTGCACTCACCCCTCTCACTAGTGGGAAAACCCACCGCTTGGCACGTATATAGGTAGAAGGACATCACTGCATTCACACAGATGGTAACTCAAGGTCAGTATGGATAAATGTCATGAGTTAACAGAGTTTGAAAGAGGGATGATGGGTGCAAAACACGTGGGTCACTCTATGGTGAAGGTAGCACAGGAATTGTGGTATCTCAGTCCCAAAGTATCAAGAGTATGACAGGAATATGCCATGTCAGGAACAACATCGTGTCACAGCCAGCGCTGTGGGCATAAAAAGGTGGTAGATGAGCATGCCTGTCGATGTCGGTGTCTCCTAGTTGCAACCAGTCAAAAAGCAACAGCAGCAGAAATCAACACAAACTTCAATGAGGGAGGTACAAGAAACATCTCCACCCAGATCATCAGATAATTGTTAGCCACAACAGGTTATGGGAGCCACCGATCCACCAGAGCCCCACTGTTAATGCATGTCACTGGACGGTACACCTGAACTAGGTAAAAGAACACCAGCACTGGCACTTGGACTATTAGAGATAGTCTTCTTATCCGATCATCAGACAATCGTTAGACACAATAGGTTATGGAAGACACAGATCCGCCACAGCCCCATTGCTAATGCCATGTCACTAGACAGTACATGTCAACTGGGAAAAAGAACACTGGCAGTGAAACTTGGACAATAGTCTTCCGGTCCGATCATCAGACAGTTATTAGCCACAGTAGATTATGGTAGCCACAGATCCACCACAGCCCTGTTGCTAATGCCATGTCACTGAACAGTACACCTCAACTGGGTAAAATGACAGTGGCAGTGGAACTTGGATGATTGGAGATAGTTTCCTGGTCTGATCATCAAACAACTGTTCACCACAACAGATTATGGGAGCCACAGATCCACCAGAGCCCTGTTGCTAATGCCATGTCACTGGACAGTACACCTCAACTAGACAAAAGAACATAGGCACTGAACCTTGGACAATAGTCTTCCAGTCCAACCATCAGACAATTATCAGCCACAGATCCACCACAGCCCAGTTGCTAATGCCATGTCACTAGACAGTACATCTCAGCTGGGTAAAAGAACATTGGCAGTGGACCTTGGAAGATTCGAGATCACCAGAAAATCATTAGCCACAATAGTTTATGAGAGCCACAGATCCACCAGAGCACCAATGCTAATGCTATGTCACTGGACAGTACACCTCTACTGGGCAAAAGAACACTTGCAGTGAACCTTGGACAAGTCTCCTGGTCCGATCATCAGACAATTATTAGCCACAGTAGATTATGGAAGCCACAGATCCACCACAGCCCTGTTGCTAATGCCATGTCACTGGGCAGTACACCTCAACTGGGTAAAAGAACACCAGCAGTGGAACTTGGATGATTGGAGATAGTTTCCTGGTCTGATCATCAAACAACTGTTCACCACAACAGATTATGGGAGCCACAGATCCACCAGAGCCCTGTTGCTAATGCCATGTCACTGGACAGTACACCTCAACTGGACAAAAGAACATTGGCACTGAACCTTGGACAATAGTCTTCCAGTCCAACCATCAGACAATTATTAGCCACAGATCCACCACAGCCCTGTTGCTAATGCCATGTCACTAGACAGTACCTCTCAACTGGGTAAAAGAACACTGGCAGTGGACCTTGGAAGATCCGAGTCTCCTGGGCAGATCACCAGAAAATCATTAGCCACAATAGTTTATGAGAGCCACAGATCCACCAGAGCACCAATGCTAATGCTATATCACTGGACAGTACGCCTCTACTGGGCAAAAGAACACTTGCAGTGAACCTTGGACAATAGTCTCCTGGTCAGATCATCAGACAATTATTAGCCACAGTAGATTATGGAAGCCACAGATCCACTACAGCCCTGTTGCTAATGCCATGTTACTGGGCAGTACACCTCAACTAGGTAAAAGAACACCGGCAGTGGACCTTGGACGATTCGAGATAGTTTCCTGGTCTAATCACCAGAAAATCATTAGCCACAGATCCACCAGAGCACCAATGCTAATGATATGTCACTGGACAGTACACCTCAACTGGGCAAAAGAACACCGGCAGTGGACCTTGAGTGATTAGAGATAGTCTCCTGGTCCGATCATCAGACAACTGTCAATCATAACAAGTTATAGGAGCTACAGATCCACCAGAGCCCCATTGTTAATGCCAGGTCACTGGACAGTACACCTCAACTACGTAAAAGAACACCGGTAGTGGACCTTGGACGATAGTCTGCTGCAATGCTAATGCCATGTCACTGAACAGTACACCTCAACTGGGTAAAAGAACACCAGAAGTGTGCCTTGGATGATTAGAGATAGTCTCCTGGTCTGATCACCTGAAAATCATTAGCCACAATAGGTTATAGGAGCCACAGATCCACCAGATCTCCATTGCTAATGCAATGTCACTGGACAGTACACCTCAACTGGGTGAAAGAATATCAGCAGAGCACCTTGGACGATTGGAGACGGTCTCCTGGTCCGATGAGTCAAACAGAAGAAAGGGTGCAGATCTGGCAGAAACCACATAAAGTCACAGATTCTGCGTATCAACAAAGAACTGTTCAAGCTGGTGGAGGCTTGGTTATTGTCTTGGACGTTTTTAATCGGCACACGTTGGGACCTCCGGTACATCTAGATGCATTTCTGAAAGGCCCATACTATGTGTCCATTACTGTAGGCTATCTGCATCCGTTCATGGTCTTCATGTACCCACAGAGTGATGGACTCATCCAGCATGACCCTTCACCTTCCCACAGAGTTATGGTGACTAGAATGTGGTTAGAAGAGCAACCTGCAGAAGTTCCCACCGTAAATGGCCTCCTCATTCATTGGACATGATCCCTGTGCAAAATCTTTGGGAAGCTGTCAGAAGGTCCATTGGAGCTTTGGATCCTCCACTTAGTAATATGATGAAATAATGGACAGAGTGCAGCAAGCATGTGTGGAGATACCCGTGGACCTAATGCATCACAATGTGTCTGTCCTTATCCAGGAGAAAGGTGAGGCAACCGACTACTAGGTAGGTATCCCATAATTTCTGTCTGCTCAGTGTATAAACAAGGGAATCCAAAAAGTAAGTTTCTTAAATTTTTATTTAAGTAAAAAACCAACATACCAAGTAATTCCTCATGGTGACATACAGTCTGATATTACCTTTACTTTTACACACAGTCATCAAGTCTGTTTAGGCATTTATCATAGTGATGAATCTCTTTGTCAAGTCCTTCATAAAAAAACTAATGCATCCTATCTACAAAAACATTTCTTGGTATATATATACATTTTTAATGGAAGTGGCCTCTCAGGTACTTTTGCAGCTTTGGGAAATGAAAGTAGTCCAATAGCACCACATTGGTGTTACTATGGTGGATGTAAAAGAATTTCCTAGCCCCAGGGTTTCAAGAGATTCATGATTGCAACAGCATTGCAAAGTTAAGCATCTCTCTGCATCATTTACACTCATGTACTGCCATCAACTTTGTACCCATGTTGAATTTCAACAGGTGGAACTTTCTTTTTGACTATAAAAAAGGAATTATAGAACAAACGTTTTTCTTTCTCCACTTTTTTCACTGTAGTCACCATCTTGAAACTGCTGCTGAGTCAATTCACGCCATCTGAGATGTGGACTACTAGTGTCATCTAGTGGTGATTATCCATACCAGAGTTGCCAACTTTTAGAAATCAAAAACTGGGACATCAATGTGCATTCAGTGGTGGGCGTATTTACAATTTATAAATAATAAAATTATATATTATAGGTTCAAGATCCCCCCCTCCCAGGCTTCTCTTCAGTTTTGCATCGATCTCAAGAATGACCCAAATAATGACAGGAAAAGCGAGGAAAATGTGCATTCAGTGGTGTGTGCATATTTACAATTTATAAATAATAAAACTATATATTATAGGTTTAAGACCCCCCCCCCCAAGGTCTCTCTTCAGTTTTGCATCGATCTCGAGAATGACCCAAATGATGACAGGAAAAGCAAAAAATCTCATGTATGAGTAAGAAACGGCTAAGAAATTTTAAAACATGAATTAGAAATTAAAAACCGAGTAAGAATTCCCATAATAGTAGCTTCTGATTAGTAAATTAATTTTATGAAAAATTAAAAGAGAGAAATTGAAACTGCGTTGCTTTCTCTGCATGAAACAATTTTACAGGGCATGGAAACGGTGTGAATTCTACCACAGACCGATTAAATACCAATTAAGAAATTAAATTTTGTTCCATAAAAGGAAAAGGGGTGAAAATGATTGCTCTTCATTGATTGGCTTTGAAGGAGTATGTATTAGAAATAGGGAAACATGCATTTCATTAGAAAAAATTCTTAAAAGATACCAAGTCGCTCCTTTTCATTATTACTGAAGACATTAAAAACGAGGCATTCTCATCGGTGCTACAACAGTCATTTCCGGTGTGATTACGAACATTTGCAAGATTCGCTGACTTTTTTCTGTTTTTTTTTAAATTGCTCCCCACCCTATCCTCATTTTTCGAACTTTTTCTTAAAATTTTTGCTAGAAAGAAAGCAGTACTACTCCACAACCTTTCACCAAAATGCAAAAAATCAAGAACTTTCCAAGACTTGGGAAAAAAGGAAATTAATTAATAATCTAAAGCAACTTATGGGAATTTACTAGGAAATTTTTTCATTTATAGCAAATTTTCGGAGAAAACTCTTCTCCTTCTTCAGGCTCTCTTGTTGTTGTCCCTTTTTGCTTGTCACTATCATGGTTACGGTTTACCTTGACGGTTACGGTTAACCTTGACGGTTTAGGTTATTTTTCAACAAATCCTGCCAGATGTTAGGCAGGGAAAATCCTTTGCAGTCATTGATGATGGAATTTTGATTTTTCTCAATCTCTATTCCTTCTTTCAGTTTTTTTTTGGAAATTGCTTTGGAAACTGATTACTTTAAGGGAATTCCAATCCATGCTGTGCCCAGTTTCTCTAACATGCCTATCTAATCCAGTCTTGTTGGAGCAATTTTTTATAGCTGCTTTATGCTCAGCTATACGAGTTTCTAGTCTGCGACCTGTTTCACCTATGTAAGAAATTGTAGTTGTGGACTATCTTACATAGGTGAAACAGGTCGCAGACTAGAAACTCGTATAGCTGAGCATAAAGCAGCTATAAAAAATTGCTCCAACAAGACTGGATTAGATAGGCATGTTAGAGAAACTGGGCACAGCATGGATTGGAATTCCCTTAAAGTAATCAGTTTTCAAAGCAATTTCCAAAAAGAAAACTGAAAGAAGGAATAGAGATTGAGAAAAATCAAAATTCCATCATCAATGACTGCAAAGGATTTTCCCTGCCTAACATCTGGCAGGATTTGTTGAAAAATAACCTAAACCGTCAAGGTTAACCGTAACCGTAAAGGTAAACCGTAACCATGATAGTGACAAGCAAAAAGTGACAACAACAAGAGAGCCTGAAGAAGGAGAAGAGTTTTCTCCGAAAATTTGCTATAAATGAAAAAATTTCCTAGTAAATTCCCATAAGTTGCTTTAGATTATTAATTCAATTAAACTAGGAAGCCATTTCTCAATATGAGCTTTATTCAAAGAATTAGAACAGAGTATGGGTCAGATACTTGGCAAACAATAAAGAAAGTTCAACATGCTACATTGAAGATGGAAAGATCCATAGCTCAAATCAAGTTCCTGAAAAATTGCAAGGTAAATAACTTTATTCCAAATTCATTTAGACTTAGAAAACCATTTAAAGATTTACTTTCAGCCAACTTCATAAGAAAAATAGAGCAAAAAACGTTAAAAAGAAGTATTGAAGCAAAATATAAAAATGTTGCTTATTATAAAAAAGTAAAAGTAGAAAATGAAAAGAAAATTTCTGGAATCTTAAGGGATACAGTAAAAGCAGAATTGGATGACTGGCTAAAAATTGGAGTAAGAAACAAAAATAAGAAATTTGTTAAAAAGCTGAACCTTAAAGAAGAAAAATTTTTGAAGAAAAACTATTCAAGTAAAAACAAAAAAACTGCAGTTCTTAGTCATGTGAAGGACAACACTGCTACTGGAGTTAGCCAAGAATTATTACAAGTGATAAATAAAGGAAGTAATTTCAATCTATCCAAAGAAAAATAAATCCAGAAAAATTGGTAATTGAATTGGAAAGCATCTGCAGCACTTTAGAAAAAGAGGACCAAATTAAAGCAGACCTCCTCAGAAAAGATTACTACAATAGCCTTACAAAATTCCAGAAGCAAGTAAGGAAACCTCAAAAAAATTTTGATAATAGTCAATTAAAAGCTCTTAAAGATTTCAGAAAAAATGAAAGTATAGTTGCTGTGAAAACAGACAAAAGTAAGTTGATTACTATTATGGATAAGAAAGATTATCTAGAAAAGATGGAAGAAGAACTAAAAAACCTATGTATGAAGAAGTAAAAGAAAACCCACTACCAGATTTGATTAAAAAGTCTCTAAGCTTATTTCACTTCAAAAAAAGAAAAACCAGCTGCCAGAAAACTATAAACAATTCTCAAAATTACAGTTCAGATTACCTCAAATATATGGAATAGTCAAACTGCATAAAGAACACCAACCAATTAGACCAATAATAGACTCAAAAAACTCTATTCTTTCAAATCTAAACTATTTTTTAAAGTCACACCTTCAGAATCTTTTAAAAGAGCCACCTAACTTGATTAAAAACTCAATGCAGCTAAAAGAAAAACTAGAACTTCTTCCTAAATTAGATTCTCCTATTATGGGTAGTTTAGATATAGTGTCTATGTATACTCACATTAATATAGATCAACTTATAGACTTTATAGCGGAAGACTTGGCAGACCTAATAGTTTTTCACAACAAGGAAAAAACATATTAGTAGGAATTTTTGAAATGCTTACTTTCTCTTTGCAGAACAACTACTTTCAATTTGGGAAAACTTTTTCATTCAAAAATCGGGGCTAGCTATGGGCTCCCCACTCTCCCCACTCTTAGCTAACTATTATGTGGGAAAACTAGAAGAAAAGATACTAGTACAACCCACATACTTCTGCTTATATAGCAGATACATGGATGACATCTTATTTATAATAGATAGCTCAGAAATTGTTCCAGAAAGAATTCTAGACTCATTCAATGAATTAGATGATTCCCTTAAGTTCACTACTGAACTTCAAAAAGAAAGAAGAATAAACTTCTTAGATATTACTATCTATTATGAAGATGAAAAATTCCTCACTAGTTGGTATAAAAAACCAATGAATACTAAAAGACTACTGGATTTCAATTCGTATCATCCAGTTTCTATTAAGAAAAATGTAGCAAGTCAGTTTTTAGAAAAAATTAATAAAATAGTTTCTACTGCAGATAAAAAAGAAGCCCATAAAGAAGAGCTTAAAGTCATACTTGCAGAAAATAACTATCCTAAAGAAGAAATTGAGAAGCTTCTGAATTTTAATGGTAAGAAGAACCCACAAAAGCAAGAAGTAAAATTCACTAGAAAAATTTCTTATCACAAAGGTTTATTTGAGGCTTTAAAGAGAATTAGTAAAAAATACAATATTAGGCTAGCTCCAAGTTTAGAGAACAAAGTTAAAAATTTTTTCCCTAAAATAGTTCAAAGAGAAGAAGATATTTTAAAAATGCAAGGAGTAGTTTATGAAGTAAATTGTAGTTGTGGACTATCTTACATAGGTGAAACAGGTCGCAGACTAGAAACTCGTATAGCTGAGCATAAAGCAGCTATAAAAAATTGCTCCAACAAGACTGGATTAGATAGGCATGTTAGAGAAACTGGGCACAGCATGGATTGGAATTCCCTTAAAGTAATCAGTTTCCAAAGCAATTTCCAAAAAGAAAACTGAAAGAAGGAATAGAGATTGAGAAAAATCAAAATTCCATCATCAATGACTGCAAAGGATTTTCCCTGCCTAACATCTGGCAGGATTTGTTGAAAAATAACCTAAACCGTCAAGGTTAACCGTAACCGTCAAGGTAAACCGTAACCATGATAGTGACAAGCAAAAAGTGACAACAACAAGAGAGCCTGAAGAAGGAGAAGAGTTTTCTCCGAAAATTTGCTACAAATAAAAAAATTTCCTAGTAAATTCCCATAAGTTGCTTTAGATTATTAACTCAATTAAACTAGGAAGCCATTTCTCAATATGAGCTTTATTCAAAGAATTAATAAAATAGTTTCTACTGCAGATAAAAAAGAAGCCCATAAAGAAGAGCTTAAAGTCATACTTGCAGAAAATAACTATCCTAAAGAAGAAATTGAGAAGCTTCTGAATTTTAATGGTACGAAGAACCCACAAAAGCAAGTAGTAAAATTCACTAGAAAAATTGCTTATCACAAAGGTTTATTTGAGGCTTTAAAGAGAATTAGTAAAAAATACAATATTAGGCTAGCTCCAAGTTTAGAGAACAAAGTTAAAAATTTTTTCCCTAAAATAGTTCAAAGAGAAGAAGATATTTTAAAAATGCAAGGAGTAGTTTATGAAGTAAATTGTAGTTGTGGACTATCTTACATAGGTGAAACAGGTCGCAGACTAGAAACTCGTATAGCTGAGCATAAAGCAGCTATAAAAAATTGCTCCAACAAGACTGGATTAGATAGGCATGTTAGAGAAACTGGGCACAGCATGGATTGGAATTCCCTTAAAGTAATCAGTTTTCAAAGCAATTTCCAAAAAAGAAAACTGAAAGAAGGAATAGAGATTGAGAAAAATCAAAATTCCATCATCAATGACTGCAAAGGATTTTCCTGCCTAACATCTGGCAGGATTTGTTGAAAAATAACCTAAACCGTCAAGGTTAACCGTAACCGTAAAGGTAAACCGTAACCATGATAGTGACAAGCAAAAAGTGACAACAACAAGAGAGCCTGAAGAAGGAGAAGAGTTTTCTCCGAAAATTTGCTATAAATGAAAAAATTTCCTAGTAAATTCCCATAAGTTGCTTTAGATTATTAATTCAATTAAACTAGGAAGCCATTTCTCAATATGAGCTTTATTCAAAGGGAAATTAAGTTTCAAATTTTTAACAGGATTCCATGGGCCATGCAAACTCTATCACATGACCAGATGCTTATAACAATTATAACATCCAAAAAACGAAATAAACAATTAAACAAAACGACAACAACAACAACTGAAGAAATGTCATGATATTGAAAACACCCAAGAAACATTCCCGAAAATGTTTAACAAGTGTTAGAATCTCAAAAATACGAAAATAAACTTTACAAAGATGTTCAATAATGTTATTTCACTGAAATTGTCTTTTTCCATAGCATACTCGATGTTTTCCATAGTCCGTAATGGACTGACAATTTCCATAGTAACAACATAAAATCTGTAGTACTTGGTCTTAATCCTCGCATGGTCTTACTCAGTGTCAAATGGAATGGAGTGCACGTAGAATTTATTGTGCTGAAGTCCCAACAATGACGACGAGGAACAGCGGTTCTGGCGCACAATGGTGCAATATCTGCCTTTTGTAGCAAAATGGTGCAAGATTTTTGTTTTGGCGCAGAATTCTCATCCCTGCACGAGGCACCACACAAGTGCCGTGAATGTGACGTCATAAACCAGTACTACAACTTTCCAAGCCACTGACAGTCTTGCTACCATCGCAGGGCTCATGACCATGGTGCTTGAAGTGCCATGGATTAACAAAAACTGATTTTGCTTCCATTCATCCTGTAATCCAGCATTGGTGCTGAAGGAAACTGATGTTATTAATGAGGAAAAAAAAATACTATGCATAATAAATAAATAAAAGAAAAAAATAAAACCACAAAACCAGATCTTTTGTAGAAAAATCGGATTTCCAAAAAATATTTTTGAAATTGGATGGAATCAGGGTAAACCGAGACACCTGGCACCTCTTTATGTACTAACTAAACCTATGCTCGCCAACTCAATGTAAGAATCCTTTACGAGAGAATAAAACTGGGAACCTTACATTTTGAATTGGCCTCAGGCATGTGAGTGTCTGTGTGCGAAAACTTATAAAAAGAAAAGAAAGGCCATTTTCTGAGGTGACAGGGCAGAAGAATTTAATCAACGAAGTACAAGAAGGTGAATTTGCCAAGAAATGAAGAACCAGTTGGCTGAGAGAAAGGAAAAGAAGCAAATAAAAACCAGGACAGAGGGATTTTTTTTTTTAAGAAAAAGGAGAGTTGAGTAAAAAGGAGATGCTTTTTTAAAAGGTCACAGCAAAAAAAAAAAAAAATACATTGAAACAAACCAAAAGAACAGAGACAAAAGGAAAATAACAGAACTGTGAAGGAAGAAATTTGAGAAACCATTTTTCATTGTGTTATTAAATATTCCTCTCTCTCCCTCTCACACACATGGTCCAAATCATTATGACTACTACTCTTTACAAGTGAATGCATGCCACAGCATATGTAGCAGTGATACACGAGACTGATGACGAAAGAAAAAGCTGAACTTTTTCACTGGGTGAAAAATCGGAATGTGCCGCAAGAAAGTATGAATATAACGCAGCATGAGCAAGACAGAATTGTTCACTGAAGTTTATTTATTTATTTATGTAAATATTAAAATGGAGCACATCAAATGTAATATTTTTCTGACATTTAACAAAAAGAACACGGGAGAGAAAAAACATCACGGGGGCGGGGGAGATACGATTACAGGCGAAATATTCTTCCCTTCCAACTTCCGTTTTCAGAAATTTTTACTCCATTTTCAAGCTGAAATACAAATATTTATGGACTAAAATGATATTTAACAACAATTCTGGGTAAAAGGAACATCGCGGGGGGGGGGGATATTAGGATTACGGGAGAAATCTTCACTCTGTCTAACTTCCATTTGCGAAGGTCTTGAAAGCAGGAAAACTCCGTCTTCAGACGGAAAACAACCCGCTCAATCACCACCAATACCTCAAAAATTTTTGTTAAGTTATGCATCTATCTAAAGAACCACAGGAATGATAACGAAAATGGCAGAATTCCTCGAATTCTTGGAAGAATCTCGTGCCTGGAGATTACAGGGAAATTTTTGCGCAGTCTAACTTCCGCTTTCGGAAAACTTTCCTCCAATTTTTCAAGCTGAAATAAAATATTTATGGAATAAAATTATTTTTGAAAACAATACTGGACAGGGGAACATCACGAATAAAAGAAAGTACGATTATGGGGGAAATCTTCACTCTGTTTAGCTTCCATTTTTGTAAGTTTTGAAAGATCAAAAACCATATCCTGCCAAAAAAAAATGGCCTCCCCAACTAATATCCCCCAAAAATTTATCTTCAGTTTTGCATCGATCTGGAGTATGACCCAAATTATGACAAAAAAAGCGGAATTCCGCGAATTCGCGGAAGAATCTTATGTATGGTGATATCACTGACCAGCACAGAGCATATGTAGAGAGAGCACAAACATACTAGACTAGATACCCAGAGAGAAACACAAAAAAAAAAAAAAAATAAATAAATAAATAAAAAATACAGAAACGACTCCATGGGAGATAGGTGTATGAAGTTTGAATACATCTCATGGTGACATGGAAGACAGTTGCTCAACACAGAGTTGTGGAAGAAACTTGAGGAGACCTTCATCCAGCAGTGGATTGAGAATGGTAGGGATGATGGTGATGATCTAGTAATAAATCTAAGTTGTTTTTTTTCTGTTGGCCACAAGGTCTGATTGTTACACTCATATTGGTGGCATTACTATGTGTGTTTTAATTATTCTCCTTCCCCTTTGCTTTTCAGTCATTACCAATAATGCCTGATACACATGGAATTGTGGTCACTAAAATTTGGACAAATAAACATGGCGTCAAAATATTTACAAGTCTAAGTAAGTATTTCGTCAAGTTGCAAAATGCTTTCTTAAACACTTTTTCAAGCATTCATGGTTATAAGAATTTTAATTACCCATTTTGCAGCCTCTGGTTGTCGTTTTGTAATTTCCTGCAGTCTGCTTCAACTTTCAACCTCCACTCCTGCTCTCTAGCAAGCATCTCTCGAGTAACAGATAGTTCTCTTTCGCAAGAATCAAGCCTTTCTTTCCATTCTCTGTGTTCTTTGTCTTGAATGTCTCTGTGATCAAAACAGAGGATATGACATACATGCCACAATAATTCACACAAAATATTCATGCAGGTCTGTCAATGCAAAGAAATTATGACAATGCATTACTGCTACATGATTTAAAATAATAAAATCAAAAACCAGAGCAAGACAGTGAGCTTTATCAAATCTTAAAATGGTTCAAAGCCTACTAGAATATTTTTATTAGTTGTTCAGTCAGTTTATAGTGCTGCTTAAAGTACATTTATAGTTGCTGTCTCCTATTAACTTACATAAATGAGATTTATGTGTTTTGTATATAGTATATGTTTTCTTTCTTCTCTCTCTCTCTTTCTCTTCTCTTTGAATACAGACACTTTTTTTACTAAGTCCTTTGTTCAGATGAAGTTCACATACATTACATACACATCATTAAGCTGTTCCCTGAGATCAGAGCTTAAGCTCCTCAAAGAAAGCTCATCTGCCAGATTAAAGTTTAAAACTGATGGTGGTAGATTTTACTTACTGTACATGTATCAAACATCTCCATGGTATTTACAGAAATCTTGATGATCTGTTCAACGCAAAGTCAGAATGATTGTGTCTTGTGTTTACTAACGGTGCCTTCCACAAATGCTGTATTGATGTCACTTGCTGCTTCCAATGTACTGTGTTTAAAGTTCATACAAAGAAATGAAAAAAATTTGGCCCTGATCCATCATTTTCTTCACTGTAGCACAGCCCCTTTGGAATTAATGCCACTGACAAAACAGCCAAGGTTTTATAAGCAGCAGTTCTGATGTTTTAAATTAACATATCACAAGTCACATTGCATGATGTGTTAATTCCTGAATTACCTGCTAACTGCACAAGTCTGCAAAATCCTTAACATTTCATCTACAACAACCTAACAGATGACTGTTGTTAAAAGTTGATATACACTGATGAGTCATTACATTATGACCACCCCCAGCCTAGAGAAATGAGTGCACCTGGACACCTAACGGTGGCACAGGTGAAGTTCACAAAGCAGTATATATAAAACTCAGTTAGTAGAGTATTCGGAGTCAGAACGGGAAAAGCTGCCGATTTATTGGAGTTTAAGAAAGGGCAAATTGTGATGGCACTGCACCTCAGAATTACGATCTTGGAAACAGCGTGGCTCGTGGTTTGTTCACGTGCCGCTGTAGTGAGTACGTATCAACAGTGGTGCACAGATGGCTAAACCATCACCCAGCCATGTGCCGTCCGCAGCTCATTGATGCCACAGGGGAGTGGAGACTGCTGCGCATTGTTCACAGCAACCACAAGGTCAGAGTGCGACAAATCCCCCGCAGCTACATCAGTGGTGATCGGGCAATGTGTCACAGCACACAGTTCATCGCAGCCTTCTGCGCATGAGCCTGCGTAGCCAAAGACCCAGCCAGGTGCCCATGCTCAATGCACGTCATCACCAACAACGCAAGAAATGGGCCCAAGATCATTGAGATTGCATCGTGGATGACTGGAAGAAAGTGGCCTGGTCTGACGAATGAAGATTCCTCGTGCATCATGTAGACGGCCGAGCGCAGATATGCTGATTAGAAATGGAGGCTATGGCACCTGGATGCACTGTTGGGCAGAAACAGGCCGGTGGTGTTATGCAGTGGGCAATGTTTTCTTGGGACATTTTAGACACTATTGTCCGAATAGCACAATCCCTGATAGCTGTTAAGTATCTGAACATCATTGCGGACCAAGTTCACCCATTCATGGCAACTGCGTTCCCTGCTGGTGATGTCCATTACCAGCATGATGATGCGCCATGCCACACTGCCAGAATCATCAAGGAGTGGTTCAAGGAACATGCTGGCAACTTTCTGTTAATGCCCTGGCCTCCAAATTCACCTGACATGAACCCAATCGAACATTTGTGGTTTGACCTGGAAAAGCGGGTTCGTGCTAAATCACCATCACCCTGAAATGTACAGGAACTGGACGACCTTCTGTTGACATTATGGTACCAGATACCCCAGGATACCTATCGCCACCTCATCGAATCAATACCTCGCTGAGTGGCCGCTGTTTTCCGGGCTGAAGGGGTTCTTACAGCTTATTAGGTAGGTGATCATAATGTAATGACTCATTGGTGTAAAGACTTTCCAGAAAAGATGTAATTAAGGCAAACAACTTTTACAGTACTTAAAAACATTTCCAAGTGACCTCGAAAGAAGAAACATTACTTTTGGAAATTTGAAATGAGGTCATTTGTGTACCATACTAGTGATGTGGAACTCTGTTACTCAAATCTTTCTTCTGGCAGAGTTTGCAAGTTAAACTGTACTCAATACACAACTAAATGCACACCCTAACTGTAAGGTGAGCTTGTTTTAGCTTAAGCACTCAGGAAGATTGTACATATATACTTTGAGCAACATTAGGTGCCTCCAATCTTTTCAATCAAACCAGAAAACTTATCAGCATTTTATGTAATGGAATACTGTGCATATTACTTACCGAATCCTATACATTTTGTCTCTGTGTCTTTCTTTATGTTGCTGATATTTCAAAGTGACTATTTCAAGCTGTTTCACTACTGATTCCAACTGTTCTTGAAGTTTCAGTACCTCACCTTTTAACTGTTTCACTTGGTCAGCAAGATGGGGATCCTGTAATTCAAAATGTGCATAAAAAGCATTGCATTTACTTCAGTCACTTATACAATAAAGTAATTTCATTCCAATTTTAAGTGTCTTGCACTGTAATACAATGCTGGAATTTCAATAAAAAAAAAATCTGGTCTTTACTTCTGTACTTCCAGAATAAACAGTGTGCCCTTTAAGTAATGACACTGACATTATACAGGACAGCCCTTTAAATACAAGAAACAAATGTCGACCTCTAGAGTGTGCTGTAATTGCAGGAGCAACTTTCAAGTCGGGTGAAGCAGCAGTTTTCATGCAGCCACCGTTGAGGGAAGACTGTGTGAGTGGAGCATGTCAGAAGCTGTGTAATGGAGCAAAGAGATGTGATAAAATTTTACTGTAAATTAGGGAAAACTGCAACAGGTCAGTGCTGCACCCTATAATTCCTGCTGGGGGGTGGGGGCTATATATGTGTATACGTGTGTGAGGGTTCCCACTCAAAAGTAATAAAAAAATTCCCTGATTTTTCCAGGTTTTCCATGTGGTTTTTGAAGTTTTCCATGTGGTTTTTGAAGTTTTCCAGAGAGGCAAATGTAACAATTCTTTGCAAAGAATTGTTACATTTCATACCATTTAATTCATTTTTTTCACCAAAGCACACACTTGTAAATTCTTTACGTAATTTGTCTTTATAAAATTACCCGCTTTTCATTAATAACTAACTGTGCACATTATTTTCTGTACCAAAGTTCCATGAACTTTTGTGAATACTACGGAATTTGTAAATACATTCCCATAGAAACAGGTCATATGTAAGAAAAAAATCTGTCAGTTGAATAGTTTCAGTTTTTCTATAACACAATGCAGCTAAGCTTAATGATGGAATGCCTGTGTTCAAAGAAACATGTTTCGAGAGAACCAACAGACAAAGGACTTTGATCCATCATTTGGTTGGTTCTCTTGTGAAGTGTTTCTTCAAGCAGGAGCCATTGTGCCTAATTGTTCCATGTTATAACAACTGCCTGCAGAAATTGAACAAAAGCTTAATAACTGGCAATTTCAAAAATTCAATTTTGCATCTTATTTTAGAGAATAAAGGAAATGCTTAATATAACTGAAAGTAAGATCTACCAAATTCTAGGCAGGCAGTAATTGCAAACAAAAGTTTGAAATCTTGAAAAAATGTTTTTTTTTGTTTTTGTTTTTTGCAAAATAAAGTATCCAATGATTTTTACAAAAAAAAAAAAAAAAAAAAAAAAAAAGGGGGCAATTCTCCCTGAGTTTTCCCTGACTTATACAAAAAAGGGCAATTTTCCCCGAGTTTTCCCTGATTTTTGGAACCATTTTCAAATTCCCTGAGAATTCCAGGTTTTCCCTGTTTTCCAGGTTGAGTGGGAACCCTGTGTGTGCATTTAGTGTTCGTGTTTATCAGGGTGTTTCATAAAGAATGTCCCGATTTGAAAAGTGGAAATCTCGGCAACCACAAACCACCGATGAATGCGACTCGTATCATGTCTACGGGCATGGCCCAGAGTTTGTTATGACTACCGCTAGATGGCAGCATGAGCATCCAAACAGCCGCTATGCTTAGTGAGTGAGAAGATGGTGTCGAGGCAACAGAAGGCCTTTTGTGTGCTTGAATTTAGCAAGACCAAGTCCGTGATTATGGTGCAGCGTGCGCTTAAACGGCATTACGACAGTGCTCCACCAGTGGGCAAAAACATTCGTCGTTGGTATCAACAATTTGAAGAAACAGAGTGTTTATGTAAGGGAAAGAATCCTGGACAACCAACCACCTCAGCGACGAATGTGCAACGAATTCACGAGGCGTTTCAGCAAAGCCCACGGAAGTCTACTCGTCGTGCGAGCCACGAACTTGCCATCCCTGATGTGACTGTTTGGCGTGTTTTACGACGACGTTTGCTGCTGAAGCCGTACAGATTGCAACTGGTGCAAGCTCTTTGTGGAGGTGGCAAAACACAATGAAAAGATTTTTGTGCAACTCTGTTAGAGAACATGGAGGACGACATTGTCATACAAAGGTTGATTTTTAGCAATGAAGCAACCTTTCATGTAAGCGGGAAAGTTTCGCACCACAATGCTCGCATATGGGGACTGGAGAATCCACATGAAACTCTCCAACATGAACGTGATTCACCAAAACTCAATGTTTTTTGCACAGTTTCTGTTAGAAAGGTTTATGGCCCTTTCTTTTTGTGGACAACATGGTTACAGGCAACTCCTATCTTGCAAAGCTGAAGGACTGGCTACTTCCACAGCTGCAGGACGACTCTGAAGATTACATTTTGCAGCAGAACGACACACCGCCACATTGGAACCTCCAAGTTCATCGGCTTCTAAACAACACATTGCCTCAGAGTGTTGGATTGGACGCAGGGGACCCCATGACTTGGCACTACATGCTTGGCCTCCGAGATCTCCAGACATCACACCATGTGACTTTTTTTATGGGGATACGTAAAAGATCGTGTTTATGTTCCCCCTTTACCCGCTGACTTGGATGAGCTCTGAACGAGAATCACGGCCACGGTAAATTCTGTGACTTAAGACACTCTCTGGCGCGTTTGGGATGAATTCAGCTATCGGCTTGATGTTGTCCGTGCAGCAGGTGGAGGGCACACTGAGCATTTGTAATTGTGGTGTGTGAAACTTTAGACCTTCCTTCATACTTGGCTCTTTGTTTTGTAAATATCCCACATTTGGCTATTTAAATATACTACTTTGAAACTGGGTCATTCTTTTTGAAACACCCTGTATATGTACATATCTGCAATTGTTCGAGAGTTGTACAGAAAGTAATGCAAAAGTGGGCATAACTTTTTATTAACTGACAGAGGTCTTTCAAATTGCACGTGTTGGTAGAGTAACTCTTTCTCTATACAAAGGTACTACTCAACATAGTCTTCATCACAAGCGATGCATTTGTGCCCATCGTTGAACCCAACTCTTGAATCCTCTTTGAAAAAAATTCAAGTTTGGACTGTTGTACCCACTTCTTCACAACCGCTTTCACTTTATCTGTGTCATCAAATAGTTGCCCCTGGAGACTGTCCTTCTTCGGACTGAACAAGTGGAGGTAGGAGGGCGACAGATCTGGGCTGGGTTGGATGGGGGACCACCTACTAGCCTAATTTGTTGCCAAAGATGTGTGTGGTCTCGCATTGTCATGGTGAATGTGGATCCTTTTCAGATTCTTGTTCGGTCTCTTCCTCCTTATGGCTCCTCTAAGCTTCTTGAGTGTCTCAATATACTGCTCGCTGGCTGTGGTATGGCAACTTTTAAGAAAATCAAGGAGAATGACACCCCTGCCATCCCAAAAAACAATCACCATGACTTTCTGTGCTGATCGCTGGCTCTTGAACTTCTTGGGCCTTGGTGAAGAGGTGTGACGCCATTCCATGGATTGATTCTTCGTTTCTGGATAGTAAAGATAAGCCCACATTTCATTCCCTGTCACCAGATCAGGAAAAAAAAAAAAAAAGTGTCTTCATTGGCCTAAGTCTTCCACCATCTTCTGTATGGTATTGCGACCACAGTCCAGTTGTGCAACAAGCTCACAGACTGTGGCTCGTCTCTCCGCGCGAATCAATTCATCCACCCGCTGACGATTCATGTCAGTGGTCAAGATGATGGTCTCCCACTGAATGGTTTGTCTTCAATGCTGGTTTCCTCTTCTTTAAACTTATTCATCCATCTGTGCACATTGCTCTTGTCAATGGTGTAATTTTTGTAAACATTCCTGTAGCCTTCTGTGGATGTTGAACAGCCTGCACCCTTCCTACATCAAGAACTCAATGACGGCATGTTGCTTTTGCTTGAAATCCATTATTTACCTGCAATGAAGAATAGGTTGCTATAGAGAAAGAGTTACTCTACCAACATGTGCAATTTGAACAACCGCTGTCAGTTAATAAAAAAATTATACCCACTTTTGCATTACTTTCGATACAACCCTTGTATATATATATATCATTATCATCATCATCAATCCACTGCTGGATGAAGGTCTCCCCAAATTTCTTCCACAGTTGTCTGTCTTGGGCTTGTCTTCTCCATGTCACTCCAGCATACTTTCGAATTTCATCCTTCCATCTCCCATGGGGTCTTCTTCTGAGTCTTTTCCTGTCCCTCGGAATCCAGTCTAAAATTTTGATTGTCTATCGGTGGTCCGTTCTTCTGGCAACATGTCCAGCCCATTGCCATTTCAGTGATTATACTCTGGTCATGATGTTGTCCACTCCTGTCATTTTCCTTATCCACAAGTTCCTTTTCTTATCTTTCCTGGTTACACCAAGCATTCATCTCTCTATGCTTCTTTGAGTTGTCCGCAGTCTTTGTATGTCTTTTTTAGTCAAGGTCCAAGTCTCGACTCCATACGTAAGCACTGGCAGGATGCATTGATTAAACACCTTTCTTTTGAGACATACTGGCATACTGCTCTTAAAAATTGTACTGTTTCTTCCAAAAGTTCTCCATTCAAGTTTTATACGCCGATTAATTTCTTCATCAATGTGACCCTCACTCGATATCTGCTGCCCAAGATAAATGTAGGAATCGGTTGTCTCAAGCTTTTCTCCATCAATCGCCAAATCTTTGTTTCTTGTAAAAGCATTGTACATCCCTTTTGTCTTCTGAAAGTTAATTTTTAATCCCACTTCTTTACTCTTGTCGGCAAGTTCTTGGATCATACTCTGCAGCTCTGAAGGGGTAGTTGCAAAGATGATTACGTCATCAGCAAAACGAAGGTGAGTTAAGTAATCTCCATTAATCTTTATCCCTTTGTTTTCCCAGTTCAATGATTGAAAGACATTTTGCAATGTGGCGTTAAAGAGCTTGGGAGATATGGTGCCACCTTGCCTCACTTCTTTTCTAATTCTTATTTGTGCTGTATCCTCAAATATCTGAACCTTTGCACTTGCATTTTCATAGATGTTATTAATAATGCTAATGTATGCATCTTCAATACCGCAGGATTTCAAAGCCATTGTTACTGCTGATGGTTTCATGGAATCGAAGGCCTTTTCATAGTTAATAAAAGCCATGCATATAGGGGGTTTATATTCTCTTGTTCTTTCAGTTAGTTCTCTCAGTACATGAATATGATCTATAGTGCTGTAGCCACTCCTGAATCCAGCTTGTTCTCTTGGTTGGGCAATGTCTAGTGTTACCTTCAAGCGATGTGAAAGAACCTTAGTGAAGATTTTATAAACCACTGAAAGGAGGCTGATGGACCTGTAGTTCCTGAGATCCTCAATGTTACCTTTTTTATGGAGCAATATCATTGTAGCATTGTTCCAATCCTCAGGAATCTTCCCTTCATTAAGACATCTGGTGAAAACTTGGGTGAGTGTAGTTTTAATTTCTCCACTTGCTTCTTATATAATGTCCACAGTAATTCCACCTTCTCCTGGAACTCTTCCCTGTTTCATGTTCTTAATTGCATATGTAACTTCTGCAGGGAGGATTCGAGGGACTTTGGCACTGGTACCTTTCGTAATGTCTGGAATAGATGTATCATCCCTTTCATATAGTTTTGAATAGAAATCTTTCACCCTTTCCAAAATTTCGCTTCTATTTCTTGTTACAGTACCACCTTTTTTTCTCAGAGCCATAACTGAGATGTCCTTTTGCTCTCTTCAGGCTCTGGTTGTTTTCAATTTCTTTCCTCGCTAGTTCACAATTGGATTCCCTTATGTCTTCAGTGATAACTTTTCTCACTGTCTTGCATAGCTCTATATATTCCACGTTGGGAGTTATGTCTTTATTTGTCTTCATCTCCCTTCTCTTTTGCCTTGCATGCGACTGGTTGCGTTGTTGTTTCCTACACGACATTTAACGGCAGCGGCCGTGACGTGCATCAGGAAAGCAGATATTGTCGATTGCAGGGGTGTCCAATTACTTGTTGGTAGATAGTGTATATATAAATGTGAAACTAAAGAGCAAATTTTGAACAAAGAAAAAAACCAAACCCTGATTTTTTTTTTCTTTGTTCTAAATTTGCTCTTTAGTTTCACATTTTTATATTATTTGATCTTTCTTCTATGCAGCCTCTGGCGCTTTGGAATTTCAAATTTGTTCTTGGTTTTTTGCTTTTTTCCTTTATATGTTTTTGCTATACAGGGTGTCCTGGTGTCCCGGAACTTCGTGTACAAACTTGGAGGGAGGTAGAGAACAGCGTTAGGAACTAGAATTAAATAGGAAAGCATGGGCGGAAATGTCACCCTCACGTGAGAAAGAGACACAAAGACAAGGAAGACCACAATACAGAAAGCAGTGATGAAGCAACCTTTTCACGTGACGGGGTGTTCAATACGCACAATGCGCACATGTGGGACGACCACGAGCCGCACAACAACGCTTCACTGTTAATGTGTGGGCGGGTATCGTGGCGGACAGTTTGGTCGGGCCATACATCTTACCACCTCGACTGGACGCTCGCAAGTATCTCGTCTTTCTTCAGGAGGTTCTTCCGGAAATGCTGCACGATGTCCTCGCACATGTTTGACGTGGAATGTGGTTGCAACATGATGGGGCGCCATCTCGTTACGCAAGGTGCGTACGTGACCATTTGGGCCGGACATTTGGAACCAAGTGGATTGGGCATGGCGGTCCCTTCGAATGGCCCCCCAGATCACCTGATTTATCTCCTCTTGATTATTATCTCTGGGGTGCCATGAAGAGCATTGTGTACGACACGCCAGTAAATTCTGAAATGGACCTGGTGGTACGAATCTCCATCGCTGCTGCTACGATCCGCGAAACGCCAGGTACCTTCGACAACGTTCGCCAATCCATGTCGCATAAGTGTCATGCGTGCATCCAGGCCAATGGGCACAATTTCGAACACTTCCTGTGATGCTTGTAAGTCCTACATTGTACTCTTTTGTTGTGTAATAAAGCGTTTTACACTGCTTTCTGTATTGTGGCCTTACTGTGTCTTTCTCACGTGAGGGTGACGTTTCCGCCCATGCTTTCCTATTTAATTCTGGTTCCTAACGCTGTTCTCTACCTCCCTCCAAGTTTGTACACGAAGTTCCGGGACACCCTGTATATATATATATTTCGAGTTTTCACTCGATGCCTTAATGAAGGTAAAATTCCTGAGGATTGGAACAACGCTACAATGATCTTGCTACATAAAAAAGGTGACATTGAGGATCTCAGGAACTACAGACCTATCAGCCTCCTATCAGTGGTTTATAAAATCTTCACTAAAGTTCTTTCACACCGCTTGAAGGTGACACTGGACATGGCTCAACCGAGAGAACAAGCTGGATTCAGGAGTGGCTACAGCACAATAGACCATATCCACGTACTGAGAGAACTAATTGAAAGAGCGAGGGAATATGAGCTTCCATTGTGCATGGCTTTTATCGATTATGAAAAAGCCTTTGATTCGGTGAAACCATCAGCAGTTGCAATGGCTCTGAAATCCTGCGGAATTGAAGATGCATACATTAATATTATTAATAACATCTATGAAAATGCAAGTGCAAAGATTCGGCTGTTTGAAAATACAACACACATAAAAATTGGAAATGGAGTGATACAAGGTGACACCATATCTCCGAAGCTCTTTAGTGCCACATTGCAAAATGTCTTTCAATCACTGAACTGGGAAAACAAAGGGATAAAGATTAATGGAGATTATCTAACCCACCTTCGTTTTGCTGATGGCATAGTCATTTTTGCAACTACCCCATCAGAGCTACAGAGTATGATCCAGGAACTTGCTGACAAGAGTAAAGAAGTGGGATTAAAAATGAACTTTCAGAAGACAAAAGTGATGTACAAGAAATAAAGATTTATCGATTACAAGAAATGAAGATTTATCGATTGATGGAGAAAAGCTGGAGATAACAGACACGTATGTTTATCTTGGACAGCAGATATCAAGTGAGGGTCACATTGGTGAAGAAATTAATCGGCGTACAAAACTTGCCTGGAGAGCTTTTGGAAGAAACAGCATAATTTTCAAGAGCAATATGCCATTATGTCTTAAAAGAAAAGTGTTTGATCAATGCATCCTTCCAGTGCTTACGTATGGTGCAGAGACGTGGACCTTAGTTAAAAGAGACATACAAAGGCTGCAGACAACTCAAAGCAGCATGGAGAGGTGCATGCTTGGTGTAACCAGGAGAGATAAGAAGAGGAACACGTGGATCCGAAAAATGACAAAAGTGGAAGACATCATGATCAGAGTTAAATCCCTGAAATGGCAATGGGCTAGACATTCTGCCAGAAGAACAGACCATCGATGGACAGCCGAAATTTTAGATTGGATTCCAAGGGACAGGAAAAGACCCAGAAGAAGACCACATGGAAGATGGGTGGATGAAATTCGAAAGTATGCGGGAGTGACATGGAGGAGACTGGCACAAGACAGACCGTTGTGGAGGAAACTTGGGGAGACCTTCGTCCAGCAGTGGATTGATAATGGTTGACAATGATGATGATGATGATATATATTTATTTATTTATTTATATATAGCAAACATTAGATTAGATTAGACAGACAGATACATACATAGATAGATAGAGTTGACATACATCGTTCTTAATCACTTTGGGGCTTTGGAGGGCCTTAAGCATCAAAGCCCCTCTCCCTATGGATGTGCCGGTGCACGGAATTGTACCAAAGCCTAAAAAAAAGTTAACAGTGACAATTATTTGAGCCATGCACAGGCGTTATGCCAGTTTTCAACATCTAAAGATGGGAGGGAGTCTCTTGAGAATAAATCATGCACAGGGCATCCAGTTTCTGCATGGACAAATGAAAATGTGGTGAAGGCTGGTGAAATTGTTGCCCATGACAGGCTAATAACCACTAGGCTACTCACTGAATGGCATGGTGCTGGCAAGAAAATGGCCAGGGAAATCTTAGAAAAAGATCTGCACAAGACGAAGATTTGTTGGAGGTTTGTGTCGCACACATTGACACATGAAAAGAGAGAGCACTGAGGTGCATGTTGTCAAGATTTCAACCGTGCAGTTGATCGAGATAATGATTTGTTGCAGAGAATTGTCACTAGTGATGAAAGTTGGTATTTTCAGTTTATTCCTGAAACAAAATGCCAGAGTATGGAATGGCATGGGATGTCTTCTCCCTGTACGCTGCATGCCCCTGGCTACAGAAGCCAATGCTCTACACGTGTGCAACTCTTGACGGCTCGTCATTGGACATCATGCCTTGCCTGGTGATGGGAACATCAAAATTGGACCTCAGCGGAATGGAGCTGTGTCATGTTGCCAGATAAATCCTTTTTTCAGCCGTACCAAGCTGACGGGAGGCTGCAGGTGTGACATTGACAACATGAGGCCATGGTCCCATCGTGTCAGGCCAGCTTTGATGTTTTGCGAAGCCTTCTCATGGGGCACATTAGGTCCCTTAGTGCATTTGGAGAGGTCCTTAACCTCTGTGTGATACCAGCATGTGCTGGGTGATCACCTACATGCTTTCATGGCCTTTGTGCATCCTGTGGACAATGGTTTGTTCTAGCAGGACAATAGCCACCCCACCAGGCTGCAACCACTGAGGCATGGCTTGAGGAACACTCATCTGATTTTAAACCATCCAGTGTCCCCCAAGGTCTCTGAATTTAAACCCCGTAGAAGCTCTCTGGAATGCTGTGGAACCGAACATCAGATTCATGGATCCTTGACTGACTTCTCAGGCACAGTTGAGGACAATGTTGCAACAGGAATGGCTGGTGTTACCTCCAGAAACCCTCTGGCATTTAATGGAGTAGATGCCTCAGTGCGTACAGGCTGTTATTCCTGCTAGAGGAGGACCAACATGCTATTAGGTAGGTATCTCTAATGTTTTGCCCACTGAGTGTATAATGACCTTTGGAAACCCTCCGGCATCTGGTGGAGTCGATGCCTCGGCGTGTACAGGCTGTTATTCACGCTAGAGGAGAACCAACACGCTATTAGGTAGGTAGCTCTGTTTTGTCCATTATGTGTATAATGACCTTTGGAAACCCTCCGGCATCTGGAGGATTCGATGCCTCGGCGTGTACAGACTATTATTCGCTCTAGAGGAGGACCAACCCGCTATTAGGTAGGTATCTTTAATGTTTTGTCCATTGAACGTATAACGACCTCTGGAAACCCTCCGGCATCTGGAGGAGTCGACGCTTCGGCGTGTACAGACTATTATTCGCTCTAGAGGAGGACCAACCCGCTATTAGGTAGGTAGCTCTGTTTTGTCCATTGAGTATATAATGACCTCTTGAAACCCTCCGGCATCTGGAGGAGTCGATGCTTTGGCACGTATAGGCTGTTATTCGCGTTAGAGGAGGAACAACATGCTATGAGGTAGGTAGCTCTGTTTTGTCCATTATGTGTATAATGACCTTTGGAAACCCTCCGGCATCTGGAGGATTCGATGCCTCGGCGTGTACAGACTGTTATTCGCGCTAGAGGAGGACCAACCCGCTATTAGGTAGGTAGCTCTGTTTTGTCCATTATGTGTATAATGACCTTTGGAAACCCTCCGGCATCTGGTGGAGTTGATGCCTCGGCGTGTACAGGCTGTTATTCGCGCTAGAGGAGGACCAACATGCTATTAGGTAGGCATCTCTAATGCTTTGTCCATTGAGTATATAATGACCTCTTGAAACCCTCCGGCATCTGGAGGAGTCGATGCTTTGGCATGTACAGGCTGTTATTCGCGTTAGAGGAGGACCAACCCGCTATTAGGTAGGTAGCTCTGTTTTGTCCATTATGTGTATAATGACCTTTGGAAACCCTCCGGCATCTGGAGGATTCGATGCCTCGGCGTGTACGGACTGTTATTCGCGCTAGAGGAGGACCAACCCGCTATTAGGTAGGTAGCTCTGTTTTGTCCATTAAGTGCATAATGACCTTTGGAAACCCTCCGGCATCTGGAGGAGTCGATGCCTCGGCGTGTACAGACTGTTATTCGCTCTAGAGGAGGACCAACCCGCTATTAGGTAGGTAGCTCTGTTTTGTCCATTATGTGTATAATGACCTCTTGAAACCCTCCGGCATCTGGTGGAGTGGATGCCTCGGCGTGTACAGGCTGTTATTCGATCTAGAGGAGGACCAACACGCTATTAGGTAGGTAGCTCTGTTTTGTCCATTATGTGTATAATGACCTTTGGAAACCCTCCGGCATCTAATGGAGTCGATGCCTCGGCGTGTACAGGCTGTTATTCACGCTAGAGGAGAACCAACACGCTATTAGGTAGGTATCTTTAATGTTTTGTCCATTGAACGTATAACGACCTTTGGAAACCCTCCGGCATCTGGAGGAGTTGATGCTTCAGCGTGTACAGGCTGTTATTCGCGCTAGAAGAGGACCAACCCGCTATTAGGTAGGTAGCTCTGTTTTGTCCATTATGTGTATAATGACCTCTTGAAACCCTCCGGCATCTGGTGGAGTCGATGCCTCGGCGTGTACAGGCTGTTATTCGATCTAGAGGAGGACCAACACGCTATTAGGTAGGTAGCTCTGTTTTGTCCATTATGTGTATAATGACCTTTGGAAACCCTCCGGCATCTGGAGGATTCGATGCCTCGGCGTGTACAGACTGTTATTCGCGCTAGAGGAGGACCAACCCGCTATTAGGTAGGTAGCTCTGTTTTGTCCATTATGTGTATAATGACCTTTGGAAACCCTCCGGCATCTGGTGGAGTTGATGCCTCGGCGTGTACAGGCTGTTATTCGCGCTAGAGGAGGACCAACATGCTATTAGGTAGGTAGCTCTGTTTTGTCCATTATGTGTATAATGACCTTTGGAAACCCTCCGGCATCTGGAGGAGTCGATGCCTCGGCGTGTACAGACTGTTATTCGCTCTAGAGGAGGACCAACCCGCTATTAGGTAGGTAGCTCTGTTTTGTCCATTATGTGTATAATGACCTCTTGAAACCCTCCGGCATCTGGTGGAGTCGATGCCTCGGCGTGTACAGGCTGTTATTCGATCTAGAGGAGGACCAACACGCTATTAGGTAGGTAACTCTGTTTTGTCCATTATGTGTATAATGACCTTTGGAAACCCTCCGACATCTAATGGAGTCGATGCCTCGGCGTGTACAGGCTGTTATTCACGCTAGAGGAGAACCAACACGCTATTAGGTAGGTATCTTTAATGTTTTGTCCATTGAACGTATAACGACCTTTGGAAACCCTCCGGCATCTGGAGGAGTCGATGCTTCAGCGTGTACAGGCTGTTATTCGCGCTAGAAGAGGACCAACCCGCTATTAGGTAGGTAGCTCTGTTTTGTCCATTATGTGTATAATGGCCTTTGGAAACCCTCCGGCATCTGGTGGAGTCGATGCCTCGACGTGTACAGGCTGTTATTCGCGCTAGAGGAGGACCAACATGCTATTAGGTAGGCATCTCTAATGTTTTGTCCATTGAGTATATAATGACCTCTTGAAACCCTCCGGCATCTGGAGGAGTCGATGCTTTGGCACGTACAGGCTGTTATTCGCGTTAGAGGAGGACCAACATGCTATGAGGTAGGTAGCTCTGTTTTGTCCATTATGTGTATAGTGACCTTTGGAAACCTTCCGGCATCTGGTGGAGTCTATGCCTCGGCGTGTACAGGCTGTTATTCGCGCTAGAGGAGGACCAACACGCTATCAGGTAGGTATCTCTAATGTTTTGTTCATTGCGTGTATAAGGACCTTTGGAAACCCTCCGACATCTGTAGAGTCAATGCCTTGGCGTGTACAAGCTGTTATTCGTGCTAGAGGAGGACCAACATGCTATTTGGTAGGTATCTCTAACCTTTTGTCTATTGCATGTATAATGACCCCTCCGGCATCTGGTGACGTCGATGGCGCGTACAGGCTGTTATTCACGCTAGAGGAGGACCAACATGCTATTAGGTTGGTAGCTCTAAGGTTTTGTCCATTGAGTGTATAATGACCTTTGGAAACCCTCCGGCATCTGGTGGAGTCGATGCCTCGGCATGTACAGGCTGTTATTCGCACTAGAAGAGGACCAACACGCTATCAGGTAGGTAGCTCTAATGTTTTGTCCATTGAGAGTGTATATCGAAAGAGATGCAGTTTCTAAAGGTTTTTCTGTACAGTTGCTTTGAAAAGCGTGGTAATCCTTTTGTGAAATCAACTTTTTGTATGCTTACAGAATTATTTTTTTATTTTATTTTTTTGAGGGGTGGCAAGGTGAGAAAGGAGTTGCCAGCAACATTTTTTTTATTATCTGACAGGAGGGAACATAAATAGTTAAGAAACCATGTACTACCATTTCAGTGGGAACAAAAGCCAGTGTATGAATACAGAAGTAGCTTAACAAGATGCAAAAAATGTACCAATGTATTTACATATTCTGTTGTTAAATTTCCAAGTGTGACATTATACATACATGAGACCGACCAAGAAACGAAATAGCTGAACTTTTTAACCAGACGAAAAATCAGAATGTGCGACAAGCAAGTGTGAATACAACGCAGCATAAGATGGAATTGTTCACTGTAATTTATTATGTAAATACTAAACTGAAACACATCACTGTATTCACAATATAAAATTATTGAATTCAAAACAAAATAATATAGTTTGAAAAGACAATGCTTTATACAATATTTGCTTGTAACACCTGCTGAAGTTTCCTCTCGTATTGTTTTCTTCTCAAGTTCCATGGCCATATGTGTCTTTTGTTGATTCTGCAGCTGCACAGTAATAATTGCTTGATTTTATTTTCTGTTGATATGATTGCCTTCCCATTTCTCCATTGTTGCTTTCCTTTTCTTTTTTTTTAAATTCCCTCAGATGACAATTTTATCCATTATGCTGAAAGCACTTTCAGCCTGAAGACCATGAATGCATGATATCAAAGCTTTCACTAATTTAGATAACTTTGGAAATATGAATACTTTGAACAACTATGCATCAATTCGTACAATTTCACCACCCTCATCAAGCTTAAATCTAAATATTTATGGGTAAAAGTAACATTTAACAGCAACACAGGAATAGTAAGAACAAACATCATGGGGGAAAAAACATTACAATTACGGAAGAAATTTGAGCTTAGTCTGACTTCCATTTTCGGAAACTTTTTCCCCCATTTTTAAGCTGAGATACAAAAATTTATGGAATAAAAGGATATTTGGTAACAATACTGGCAGAAGGTACATCACGAGAGAAAAAAATTACGATTACAAGACAAATTTTCACCTCTGTCTGACTTCCGTTTTTGAAAGTTTCGAAAGACAGAATTCCGTCCTCAAACGGAAAACAAATTCCCCGCCACATCCAATCCACCTAAACTTTCTGTTCAGTTGGGCATCGATCTCGAGAGTGCCCCAAATGATAACGGAAATGGTAAAATTCCTCGAATCCACGAAAGAATCTCATGCCTGAAGACTACAAGGAAATCTTCGCGCTGTCTTAACTTCCGTTTCCAGAAAACGATACCCACAGTTTCATGCTGAAATGCAAACATTTATGCAATAAAATCATATTTGACAATAATACTGGACAGAGGCAACATCTTGAGAAAAAGAAATCACGATTACGGGGAAAACATTTACTCCGGTTAACTTCCATTTTTGAAAGTTTTGGAAGGCGAAATATCGCTCCCAGATGGAAAACGAACACCCCCACACCCATATCTTAGTTTTTGCATCGATCTCGAAAATGACCCAAATGACGACAAAAAAAAACAAAAAAAAACGGAATTCTGCAAATGAATCTTATGTATGATTATAATATATGTATTGCTTATTCCTTTTCAAATAATACAAGGTAAACTTCAATTTTTTTAGACCATTAAAAATGATAAATACAAGATCATGAACTTACTGTATATAAATGAAATCATAATTAATCTGGAATTCTGCTTGATAGAAAATGTACTTACTGAATGATTTGGCCTGTTGTCTAAAATCTTGTTGATATTATTTTTTGTACTAGGTGAATCTTTCACGGCTAACTGTTTAAAGATTGACTCTCCTGTGAATCAAGAACAAAAAGCAATGATAAAATAAAAGAAACCATTCAATATGACATAATTTATATCAAGTACACAGACAAACAATGATAATCACCATCAGAAACGCTACAGGTGGGTAACACAGACATGCACAAAATTTAATGGAATTCCCTGATCATAAAATGAAGTTACACCTTGAATCCATCATTACAAGACATTAAATTTTCATTGTTTACTAACATCAATATGTAATATTCATATAAAACTGAGCCATTGAAAAATTAGTGGAGTGGTAGTGCAGGTGAACTTGCACGAGTAGTTCAATCCAGTTTCCCAAGCTCTACTACAGTAACACAAATTTGTCTGTGAACAATGTGAATACAATCTGAGCTAAAATGAAATAACATCTATATATATATACGAACGATGAAAAAGAAGGTTTCTGTACGCCAAAGTAATGAGAAGACGATAAAAATAAACTCAGTTTATTAGGCATATAAGTGACGAGGAACAAAGAGATGCTAGCTTTCGCTGCCTCTGGACAGCTTCATCAGGCATTTAGTAGTAGCTAAGATCACAGAATCAACGAGAAAAACACTTCTAAGAAAATTACTAATCAAAAACAACTATTATGGGAATTTTACAAGGAAATTTTTTATTTAAATTGCAAATTTTCAGAGAAAACTCTTCTTCTTCGGGCCGAAAATTTGCAATTTAAATAAAAAAATTCCTAGTAAAATTCCCATAACAGTTGTTTTTGATTAGTAATTGAATTAAGAAACTAGGAAGCCATTTCTCAACATGAGCTTTATTCAAAAAACTTCTAAGAATATAAGTCAATTCAAAATAAGCAAGACACTTGCACGATGTCACGAGTGGTTTGATCTCGGGGCCGGGTGCTCACGTGGAACCTCAAGAAGCCGGTGCCACATCAAAGGAAGACTCGTGATTATGTCCTTGTTGCACAACTTCCGTCGCGTAATGATCTCAATGGTTTCACGAAGTGCAGTACCTCTTGTGCTATCGTAAGGTGCTAGTTTCTTAACGTCTCTCCATCTGGGTACTGCCCCCTCAGTTGCAACATCATGGGATAGGGCCGTCATAAGTTTTCTGGGACATAAGTTCTGTTAAGTTCTACATCAGGATGACAAAGAAGTCGATCCAGATCCGGATTTCTAAGAACCAAAGGGACGTTAAAGCTGGAAAACTTATGAGGGCCCTGGCCTGTGATGTTGCAACTGAGGGGGCAGTACCCAGATGGAGAGACCTTAAGAAACTAGCACCTTACGATAGTGCAAGACCTACTGCGCTCCGCGAAACCATTTAGATCATCATGCGACGGAAGGTGTGCAACAAGAATGTAACCACGAGTCTTCCTTTGATATGGCACCGGCTTCTTGAAGTTCCACGTAAGCACCCGGCCCTCGGATCAAACCACTCGTGACATTGTGCAAGTGTCTTCCTTATTTTGAATGTACTTATAATCTTAGAAGTGTTTTCCCATTGATTCTGCGATCTTAGCTACTAAATGGCTGATGAAGCTATCCGGAGGTAGCGAAAACTAGCATCTCTTTGTTTCTCATCATTTATATGCCTAATAAACGGAATTCATTTTTATCGTCTTCTCATGAAATAACATCTACTTGTGAGAATGCTTAGCTTCATTTTAAGTTCAAGTATACGAAATTACTCAAGCTGTTTTATTTCAATGTATGCAGTTTCAAGGATTCACTCTGAATAAGAAAATTATGCCTGTGAAAAGAGTAAATATTTAAATATGGAGTCCAGGGTTGTAGCTGCCAAAAGCAGGAGCCGTCCCAGGGGCATAAATTCATGCTTTGAGGGTAAAAAAAAAACAACAGAAATGCACAATGAATTAATTTATCAAACACTGTAAAATGTGAGAATGATTATTCTTGATTTCAAGTTTTTCCAATGCCACTAGAGGGCATAAATGCAGATGCTATCGATTTCAAAATGCATTTTATTCCAAATATTTGTTTTTAAATATCTGATTCAAAAATTCTTTCTTCCTTTGGATGCCATTTAATAACAAAGACTACTTTGGGAAACAGTACAGATAAATTCCAATTTCCCCAATATCTCTGCTTCTAATAGTTCTATTTGACAAATTCTTCCAGCATCGGATACAGCTCCTCGTGTGAAATGTTCTGCATATAATTTCCAATTTCTGGTAAAAAAAATAGTTTGAGCACTAGGGGGTGTAATTGTTTATTTCTGTTTCCGATGTGCGAGGTGGGATCCAACAGCATCCAGGCTCGTTGCACGAGTTCAAAATCATGAGACACAGCAGGAAGCAGTTTGGCACGGGTTGACTTTGGAACCTAACTACACATGTGCTGTGAGTTACGTTTCTCTTGCTCTTCCAATTTTTTAACAGTAGTGCTTTGTTCTTATGTGTGAAGCTATTTGCCACATTTGTCATGCCAAAAAAATTGATCAATAAATTTGCATCAGATTTTGTCAAAAACTTGGTGAAACTTGCAAAGACACATACTTAAAGTTACATAAAGTCTATGGAGAGGATTGTATGATTCATGCACAAGTTTACAAGTGGTATAAACACTTTAAAGATGTTGAGAGCGATGAACAGTCTGGCAGGACCGTAACCAGCAAAAGGGAAACCAATGTTGAATTTGTGCACACAGCTGTGCAGGAAAATTGCCGAATCCCTCTTCTTGAGTTATCTGAAGACTGCAACATTAGTTTCGGTTCAGTTCAGTTGATTTTTACGAATGCTTCGGGAATGAAATTTGTCTCAGCTAAATTTGTGCCAAAACTGCTCTCAGCTGAGCAAAAACAGGCTGGTGTTTCAGCTGCTAGTGACCTGCTTGAGTGCATCAAAAACTTTTTATAAACTATCATGAATGGCAATGAATCATGGGTTATGAGTATGACCTCCAGTCTTAACAGTAAAAGACCTCAAACTATCACAGACTCAGAAAAATAGGACAGAGCTGCAACAACGTCAAGACGTTTCAATCCTGAGGGAATTGTGCATCGTGAATATATTCCACGAGATCAGAAAATCAATAAGAGCACTACTGTCAAGTTTTGTGGCATTTCAGTGTTATAACATCAGGGGACTGATGTAGTGACATGTTTTTCAGGAATCACGGTTGTTTTTAGTAACTACGTTGAAGATGATAGCAGAACATGCCATGTGAAACATGTTCGGAGGAATACATTGAATTTCGGGAAGGTGGCATTTCAGGGGTTCATGAGTTGTGTAAATAGTCATTTTTTAAGTTTTTTAGTATCAATGTTTCTTGCTTTTAGCTGAGTATGTTAGAATTTTTTAAAACACTAGCAATCATGCCCATTCTCCGAACGGTGAATCTACAAAACCATTTTTTGAACATAAAATTAAAGAAGGGGAAAAGTAATTAAAGGAAAGAAAAGTAATTTAAAATCCGTAACTGTTTTATGATTTAGAACAACGTCGTGATTTCAATGCATACGGTTTGACGTAAAATCAAACCGTATGCATTGACATACGGTTTGACATTAATTGCCTTTGAAGTAGGGGACTACTTCAAAGGCAATTAAGTTTCAAACCTGCAAGTCTTGTACTTCTTTTTCAAGAAATCCAGTCTGGATACTTTTTAATCACACCTATAGTATTTGCAGCAAAATCTGCACTTCTGAAAACTCAATTTAAAAAATTTTTTCATGGATCAGATCAGATCAGATCATACTAGAGGATTTTAGGAAGGGATTGTCTGACTCCAGGTCTTAAACAACCCTTAGAAATAGGAAGCTAGGAGATTTGGGCTAGAGTGCCTGATAGGAAAGTGACACAGAAGCGAGGTAAAAAGGGGGAGGAAGACGCCCTTATTTATTACTGGGGGGGGGGCAACACCCAGGACCTGACAGCTTAATATGCCCATCTGACGCACGGTGGATATTTAGTGGTTCCAGTGTTCATACCTACCTGGGATCGAACCCGAGGTCTTCTCCGTGGCAGTCACGAACGTTGGCCACTAAGTCACCAGCAGCCCATTCTTTCATGGACCTATATTACTCACCTTTTAAAACCTTTTGAGGACAGCTTCTGCTTAAAATAGTGCAGTTTTTCCACCATGCGGCGTTGACGTATATCTTATTTTTGTCAATATCTCTGCTTCTAAGAGTCAGATTTGAAATTTTGTCTGTATTTCCTTCCCAAAGTAATACACAATTATGAAATATGTAATTCATGAGACAAACCTTAAGGGATGTCTTATGTTATAAACGTGCTTTAGACTAAAAATACATAATATCTAAGGTATTATTACCTGATATTGGCAAAGTATTTCGCACGTTGTTGCTCCGTGAGGCATGTGCTCCCAGCAATATTGTTATGGGTTTTCTCGGTTAGTTAAAAAAAATTTTTTTTTTAGTAATATAATCTAATTGTTTCATTTAATAAAAATTTTTAACTAACCGAAAAAAACCATAACAATAGACCTCTCTCGGGCTGAGAGCATGTGCTTCACGGAGCAACAACGTGTGAAATACTTTGCCAATATCAGGTAATAATACCTTAGATATTATGCATTTTTTTAATACACAATGTTTCAACTAGGAGGCAGAAATGTTTAATCTGTTTTTCTCAATACCTCTGTTTCTAAATGTCCGAGTTAAAAAAAATATTTTGACAGCGGATACTATTTACCTTGGGGAACACTTTAGGCTTGTACTTGTGGAGTTTCTATAGTTCACTTGCCAGGTGGTGTTTGTGAACTTCTGTTTGCATCTGTATCTCTGGCTTTAAAAACCCTATTGGGAAATTTCCTTTATTACTGTATGCTGTTCATTACAATAAAGATGGAGAACATTATCCTCTCTAAATAACGCACACCTTTTCTCCTAGGTGTAAATGTCAAAAACTTTCTCTCGGTATCTCTTCTCCTGGAAATTGTATTTGTGTGTGAAAAATTCTTTTTCCTTAGAATAGCTTTTGCTAAGTAGAATGTTTTTCAACTTTCATTATGCAAAATTCTTCTGCTTGGGTGTGCAGAGTTATATGCTCCCTTCTGTATTCCTTCTTTTAACTGTTCAATTTGAAAATCATTTTGTCTCTGCTATTTTCCTTATGCCATGAGAAACTTTTTGTGTACCATTTGTCAATTTTCATAACATACTTATCAGCCATTGGTGGAAGTAAGTAGCTGTTTCTACTTTTAGATGTTTTATCAATTGTAGAAATTAAGTTTATTTTTTTCTAATTGGTTCCGTTGACTATGTATAACAATGGTGTTTTATCAAAATGGTTTTCTATTGGTGCAGGAGTCAAACAACGTTGTGTAATGTCACCATGGCTGTTCAATATATTTATGGATGCATTCATGTGTGATGCCAAGATGGACAATACTGGTTTATGCTTTGATAGTATCCATGTGTGCAAATTGCTGTGTATGCTGATGACAAAGTCCTGTTGGCAGAGAGCAAAAGTGAGTTGCAGAGTATGTTGTCCCGGATGTACGAAGTTTGCATGAAATTCAAACTGAGTATAAATAAGGGAAACCCCAAAGTTATGGCTTTTAAGCGAGGAACTGTTAATACTGAATGTAATATAAGTCTAAATGGCACAGTGATTGACCAGGTGAATGAGTTTGTGTATTTAGGAAGTATGTTTGACAGAGAGAACAAATTGGATGGGGAAATTAGTAGGCGAGTGAATTCTTCATTGAAAGTCATAGCTGCTTTGGGAGGTTTTCACAGGAATGATGGGTTCTCAAGAGAGTCCCGCATGGCTGTGTATGAAAGTGTTCCAACTCTGATGTATGGCAGTGAAACCTGGGTACTACAGAAGAAACATAGGAGTCATTTGTGTGCTGGAGAGAGATCTGTTACTTACATGGGGTTTGTGGCAAGACATGTTCTGATTGTGTGAGGAATGAAGATGTGTTGCAGTTGTGTGATGTGAAGCAAAATGTTGTTAGCAAGGTGGAGACTAATATGCTTCGGATTTGGCCATAATGAAAGAATGAGTGATGAGATGCTTACTAAGAATTTCAGGAAGGAAAGGCAGAGGAAGGCCATGGAAGTCATGGGAGGATCAGATTCAGGAGTTTCTGGATGAGAAAAAGATTGTGAAGTATAGAAGGTCTTGTATGCATCGTATGATGGATGTCAGTGAAGCCCAAGTTGTGTGTCAAGATCGCTGAAAATGGAGAAGTTCGATTCGGCAACAGTAAGTAAATAACCAGTTTAAAATTGATCTGGTAGTTTGTATTTCTTTGTGGAGCTAACCTCTGAATCTCAAAGAACAGCTTAGTGATATGTATGTATGTATAATTTCAAAATATTTTTTATTTGCATCAGAAAAGATTCAAACGACATGCTCATTACAACCAAAAATTTGGTGTCATCTTTCTTGTTTTGTTTCCTATCTAAGATATCTTCCCTGAACGGTGGAACATTTTATGGATTGTTATGTTGCGTAAGAAGAAAGAGCCATCTTTCCAGAAATTCTGTGGCACAAACTGACTGAAATTTGACATGTTACAGATATTGTTCAGCAAGAAAAAAAGGATAAAGACTTATTTCTGTTAACGCATTTTCAATATTTTTCCAATATGCCAGCTCTCCTGACAACAACACACAGATTATTTTTTAAATTTAAGGTGCCACAAAACATTTTGATCTGCTGATTATATGATGAAAATTACACTATTTTCTGCAAACTAATACAATATAAGCATGAAGCTTACCATCATATTGTAGCTCATGCAATTATACTTCCAGCATGTCAAACATTACAGAGAGATGTCCAATGGTAAGATGTGTACAGTATAAAATAAATTACTTATTTAATTCGACCCCCCCCCCTCCTTCTCTCACTGTCCTAAGCCTATTTTCAATCAACCCCACAAAAACCCTGGAACTTAAATTTACAAATACAAACATAGAACTATTAAAAAGCTTAATTTAAGGGATTAAATACACTCTAAAAACATTTAAATGCGACTAAAAACCGTCACATCAGACCATATAGGACCCATGTTGATATATTTCGCCTTGCCAACACTGTGGGCATCTTCAGAAAACATGGTCACACGTCGGCCGTTAGCAACTGAGTGTCATCGTACAGCAAGCAAGTCCACTATCTCATCAGCCAGGTGACAGCAGCACCATCTATTGGAATCTACAATAAATGTCTTTGGTTTTCGGCAGAAATCAACTTCTATTTTGTTTTCATTTTCTCTTTCTCTCTTTCTCCCCCTCCCTCCTTCTCTGCTTTGTATTTTAACTCTAATTGTAAAACTTCATTCATATAATTTGGTAATTGTTTAGGGTCATTATAATTACATAGCCGATTAATAATTTTTTGTATTAAGACTTTTTGTGGAGTAGGTTGAGAATAGGTATCATGCATGAGAATGACAAAGAAAAATAAAAGCTGAACTTTCTAAACAAGTGAAAAATCGGAACGTGTGACTTGAAAGTGCGAATATAATGTGGCATGAGCAAGATGAAATTGTTCACTCTAATTTATTTATGTAAATATTAAACAGGAGAACACCACTGTTTTCACAATATAAAATTACTGAATTCAAAATAAAATAAAATGGTTTTAAAAGACATTTGCTTCAAACACTTTTTGTTGTGCTTGTTAGAACATCAGCTTAAGTCTCCTCTTGCAAGCAAATCTTGCTTTCTTCTCAGCAAGTTCCACAACCAGATTTGTCTTTTGTTGACTCTGCAGCTGCACGACACTAAGTGCTTAATTTTTCTTTCTGCTGATATCTTTTCATTCCCATTTCTTCATTGTCACTCTTCTTTATCCTTTTCTTATTCTCCCAGATGACAATAACTTTATTCCTCAGGCTGAAAGAACTTTCAGCCTGGAGACCATGAATGTTTTGAAAAATAGTGTAACTCTGATAATACAAATACTTTATAACACCATGCATCAATTCTTACAAATTTTCCAATTTGTCACTTCCATTTTCGGAAATTTTCTGGTGTCTTATCAGTCTTAAATGCAAACATTTATGGGGAGAGTAACATTTAACAACAACACAGGATACTGGAAACATCAAGGGGGATTACCAGAGCTGCAAACTTTTCAAAATCAAAAACCGAGGCATCCATACTTGTTTAGCAGTGCGCATATTTACAATTTACAAATAATAAAATTATATATTATAGGTTTAAGATACCCCCCCCCCTCAAAAAAAAACCCAGCTTCTTTTCAGTTCTGCATTGATTTTGAGAATTACTGAAATGATGACAGAAAAAGCGGAATTCCCCGCAGCCATGAAATAATCCTATGTATGAGTAAGAAGTGACTAAGAAATTGAAAAATACGAATTTCATGGAAAATTAAATGTGAAAAATTGATACTGCATTGCTCACTCTGCAGTGAAACAATTTTATGGGGCACGGAAACAGCACGGATTCCACCACGGACAGTTTAAATACCGATCTATAGAAATTTCATTTCATTTAATAAAAACAAAAGGAGTGAAAATGAATGATTGCTCTCTATCGACTAGTTTTGAAGAAGTATGCATTAGAAACAGGGAAACATGCATTTCATTAGGAAAAATTCTTAAAAATATGAAGTGGCTCCTTTTAACTCTTACCGAAGATATTAAAAACAAAGAACATGACCACACACAGAAAACATCAAAAATATAATCAGGCAAAGAAAAAAATATGTAAAAAAGTTGGAAACATTTAATATGCAGAAACGGAAAACAACGTGACAGACATTCTCATTGCTGCTACAGCAGTCCTTTTCAGTGTGATTACAAACATTTGCAAGATTTGCCAACTCTTTTGCGGTATTTTCAATCGAAACATCTTCAAAATATGAAAATAAACTTGACAAAGATGTTTAATAACTTTATTTCACAGAGATTTTGGATTTCCATTGCATATTTGATGTTTTCCGTAACGGACTGATGCTTTCCACAGAACTACGTAAAATCCGTAGTACTTGGAGTCTCTTAATCTTTCTTCCCACCGCATGGTCTCACTCATCGTCAAATGGAATGGTATGCACGGAGAATTTACTGTGCCGAAGTCCTAACAATGACGACGGGCAAGGCTGTTCAGGCACAACATCTGCCTTTTGTAGCAAGATGATGCAAGATTTTTGTTTTGGCACACATTGGCACAGAATTCTCATCCCTGCGCTGCACTTGTGCCGTGGATGTGATGTCATAAACTAGTGCTTCCTTGGTGCTTTGAAGTGCCGTAGATTAAAAATATATATATATTTGTCTTCATTCATTACCAATTCCTGCAGCCAGCATTGATGCTGGAGAAAAATATTGGCTGATATCATTAATAAGGGGGGGGAAATACCATGCATAATAAATAAATAAAAGAAAAAAATAAGAAAACCACAAAACTGGATTTTTTGTAGAAAAATCAAATTTTTGGAAAATATTTTCAAAATCGGCTGGTAAACTGGGACAGTTGGCAGCTCTGAATTACGATAATGAGAGAAAAATCTTCGCTCCGTCCAACTTCTGTTTTCGGAAATCCCCTCACCCATTTTTAAGCTGAAATACAAATATTTATGGAATAAAAGAGCACTGAACAATAACACTGAGCAGAAGAAACATCGCGAGAAAGAAAGTGACTGCGTATGGGGAAAAATCTTCACTTGGTCTAACTTCCATTTCCGAAAGTTTCCAAAGAGCGAATTCCATCCTCAAATAGAAAATGAACATCCAACTACCACAAATCCCCCCAAATTTTCTGTTTAGTTGTGCATCAGTCTCGAGAATAACCCAAACGACAATGGAAAATGCAGAATTCCTCAAATCCACAGAAAAATCTCATTCCTAAAGATCACTTGGAAATCTTTGCACCATCTTAACTTTCATTTTTGGAAATTGTTGCCTACAGTTTCATGCTGAAATACAAACATTTATGCAGTAAAATAGTTAACAATACTAGACAGAGGCAACATCGCGAAAAAAAAAAAAAAAAGAAATTACGATTACGGGGAAAACTTCACTCCATCACTTTCATTTTCAAAAGTTTTGATAGACAAATTACCATCCCCAGTCATAATATTACCTCACCCAACGCCCACTAACCTCAAAACAATTTCTTTTCAGTTTTGCATCGATCTCGAGAATAACCCAACTGATGTCAAAAGCGGAATTTCGCGGAAGAATACCATGTATGAGACTTAGGACAGTGAAAGGAAGAGAGGGTTTTCAAATTAAATAAGTAATTTATTTTATACTGTACACATCTTACCATTGAATGCCTCTCTTTAATGTTTGATGTGCTGGAAGTGTAATTGCATGAGCTACAATATGATGGTAGGTAAGCTCAATGCTAATATTGTATTAATTTTATGTTGCACGTGTTTTACGAAGTATTTGCTTGGGCTGTTTAGCTTAAGCGATATATTTCCTTTGAGAAAACTTACTGCAAATTATGAAATTTGAAGTAACAAAAAAAAAAAAAAAAAAAAAAAAATGGGGCACCAGCACTTAATTTCTAGGTTCCCAGGATTTTCCAATTATAATTTAGTACAATATTGAAATTGAAAAACCTTACTTAAACATTTTTTTAATGCTCAGACAAATCTAAGTGATCATAACATCTAAGTGAAAGTTACACAAAGAAGTTGTACTTACTTCGTCCACGTGTTGTTTCTCGCCTAAGCTGATCTTCAAGTTCATCATACTGAGCTAAGGTTTCAGAAAGCTGATAAAAAAATAAAAATATATGTCTTTATAATGACCAATACAATAAAATAAATCAGTACGTTTATACACTCATGGATGCAAAAACTGCAATGCTATCCTACTGCACATCTATGTACAATAGTAGCTTTGCATAATTTAATTACGTGCAATGTAATTATAAATACACCACATTGTGAACACTCAAGAGACGCATATAGCGTATTAAATCCGTTTATTTTAGTGGCGTAGTAAGTACAAAGGATTCGCCAAGCTTTCGCACTACACTGGGAGGCTTTTTGAAGGCAATAGTAGACATAAAAATGCAGGGAATTGGAACATGTAAGGAACGGTGATTTTTCAAAATAACGTGGGTGACATCACGAGCATATTACAATATTATATTATATTACAATATTGAGCATATTACAATATTATACTATATAAGAGCATGTGGGAAGTTTCAACCAGGACATGCAAAATACAACCCTCGCCAGAGAAGTCATACATTCATCGGCCGCTTCTCTATGGAAGACTATTAGAAGAATTGCCCCATACACGAACTTTAAAGAGACTGCCATCAGGGAAACAGTCGAAATCCTATCCAGCAGACTAGCGTGCAATGATATAGTTTCTACTGAACTACCAAGAGCTTGGCATGCGTTATTAAAAGATGGAAACACATTGCAACACACCGTATAATTGTGTGATAAAAAATTTGTGTAATGTGCTCGTGGTGTCACCCGCGTTATTTTCAAAAATCATCTTTTTCCTTATGTGTTCCAATTCCCTGCATTTTTATGTCAACCATTGCCTTGAGAAACCTCCCAGTGGAGTGCGAAAGCTTGACGAATCTTTGTACTTACTACGCAACAAAAATAAACGGATTTAATTCACTATATGCGTTTCTTGAGTGTTAATTACATGCACTGTTCAAGGAAGCTCTTCCAGCACTTGTTCAAACACCTAATGCTATCACATTACAAAGACTGCAGGCATTAGCTTGAAACATACAGGATATGTACAACAGGTTGGGAAATGCAAATGTTAAAATGTTAGTGAAAATATGCATGCAGTTTCAGAGCAGCACCCTCTGAACTGCCTGGTCTTGGGCATAAAGAGTTGGCTCAAACAAGATGTTGCAATCAGTGAAAAGTTGATATTAAGTCGAAAGGGCGTTTCTTATGCCTGAATATTCCGTCACCAAAGAAAGGCGCATTATAAACACCTGATGGACTTTGAGCAAGGAAGTATTGTTGGGATGAGAGAAGCGGGATTTTCCTACCGAGAAATTGCCACTCATATGGGATGAAACACCAGTACAGTGATGTAAACATGGCATCAATGGACAGATGAGGCTCGGACACCCAGAAATCCAGGAAACGGACCACGAAATCACAGGACTGCATGGAATCATGGACACCTTTACTGCATGGCAGTGACCAATTCCACAGTGACATCTGCTGCTGCATTTCAGCACAGTTTGACATCATCTGCTTAACAGGTCTGGTTGCTAGCAGTCCATTGCAGCACATCCCTTTGACCCTCAAAGATGTCTCACGCCAAAAACGGAGTCTTGAACACAGACTTTGGTGAGCTGATTGGCAACACATTGTGTTTTCTGACGAGACACGATTCAGCTTGATGCACCACAATGGTCGCATAAGTGTTCAAAGATATTGTGGTAAATGGCACGTGTTTTGAAGCATCATATCAGTCCAACGGCAAGCGTCATGGTTTTGGGCACCACTGGGTTCAATTAACAATCTCGCCTGATACAAATTGAGAGAACTATCAACAGTCAACGATAAATCGGGGATGTTTCAGAGGCAGAGGTGATACCCTTCCTTCAGGGTTATACGATCTTGCCTGATACAAATTGAGAGAACTCCCAGCAGTCAACAATAAATCAGGGATGTTTCAGAGGCAGAGGTGATACCCTTCCTTCAGAGTTTTTACGATCTCGCCTGATACAAATTGAGAGAACTCCCAGCAGTCAACAATAAATCAGGGATGTTTATTTGTTGACTGCTGGTGATACCTTTCCTTCAGAGTTTTTACGATCTCGCCTGATACAAATTGAGAGAACTCCCCAGCAGTCAACAATAAATCAGGGATGTTTTAGAGGCAGAGGTGATAACCTTCCTTCAGAGTTTTTTTGGCACTATATTACAGCAGGGCAATGCTTGGCGACATCATACCCAGAATGTCCAAGACCTCTTCCATGAATGGCACATACCACTTCTCCACTGATCTGCATGTTCACCAGATATGTCCTTAATTGAATATGTCTGGGACAGAGTAGCTAAGTGACTGCCCCATCAAGTCAGCAAAAATGAACTCCGGTCTCATATAGAAGCTGCCTTTCAGGCTATTACCCAGGACGATATCAAAAACCCTCTTCCATTTAATGCTATGACGTGTAGAGGTTGTTATTAATGCTCGAGGTGGCTCCACACGATACCAAATTTTGATGTGAAAAAATCTTGTATAGCTTTCTATAAATGTAATCAGTTACCTACCTCCTGTAACATGAGGAATTTGTGATATAAATTGCATTTGAATAGAGTGATTCTTTCTCAGTCTTGCAATTTTCACATACAGTAGTGTATACAGGGTGATTGTAAACTCCTTCAACAAAACAAGAGGGGTGATGGTACACATCAAGATGAACAATATTTGCAATGGAACCTAGGGCCACATTCCACTCCTAGTGCCAGAAAAGAGTAAAGTTACATATCCACATTGAGCCTTTAACAGTGAAAACAAAGAGACATACCTAATTTATGAGTAGCACAATTCCTATCGCATCAGAGAAAGACTCCTGGAGCTGCTTAAACTGGTGTTGAAGGGAGTCATTGCACAGCCCATGCCACCAAATAAAGGACTGTTGCACTCTCTCATAGATTCCCGGTGTGGTGTTGATCTTGTTCGCGGCAACGGCGATTTGTGTGACGAGATGTTCCAGGGAGTCCACAGCTGTCTCGTACACCAATGTTTTCATGTGCTCCCAGAAAAAGTCCTGCGGATTAAGGTCCAGGGAGTGTGGAGGCCAAGTCACAGGTCCATCGCGTCCAATCCACCGCCCGGGATATGTCACATTTAAGAAGTATCGGACCTCGGTGGCAAAGTGTGCTGGGGCTCCATCATGCATAAACCACATGTCCCTCTGTGTGGTGAGTGGAACATCCTGCAACAGACCGGGAAGCACTTGCTCCAGGAACACATGGTACGCTGTGCTGGTCACACGTATATGTCAATTCTCGTGTGATGTTTGCATGGTAATATCGCTGAATGGGTTCGGCTGAGTTTTTAAATGTTTGATCCTCATCGTCTATGCATGCTTTCAGCACACCTGATTTGCATCTTGCTTCTCATGCAGTGGTTGGAACTCTATGTGTCTGCTGGACGTTTTTCGAACATGCTCTTTTCTGGCACTAGGAGTGGAATGTGACCCTTGGTTCCATTGCAAATATTGTTCGTCTTGATGTGTACTATCACCCCTTTTGTTTTGTTGAAGGAGTTTACAATCACCCTGTATTTCTACCCACTTAATATCCATACTCTGTGTATAATACTTTGCAAAAAGTAAATATATAAATAACATAAACATCATACTAATCATACAATTTGGCAAAAGGAATACTACTTTATTTAGCTACAAACATTAATTCATGCAGAAGATCCTTTGAAAATAACATTCAAAGTAGGCACACAGACCTCCAAGACTTAAGAATGAAATCTTACCTTGAAGGCTAAAGTGTCATTGTCTAACTCCAGCTGCTTGTTGGAACGTTCTAAAATGCGTATGGTTTCTGATTGTTCTCTGAGTTGCTTCTGCTGTTCTTGGCACATTGATTTTAACTGATCCCTCTCACTTTTTAGGTCCTTCATTTCTTTTTCATATGTTCCATCCTTCATAGAAACAGAAGATGTTTAAAAGAAATGGAAGAAACATTTAACTCTTATCAAATATTTTGCAAATTTATAACACCTTAGAAGTAAAACATACAAAATCAATGAAGGATGTTACCCAATACAGAGGAATTTCGTTTAAAAATTACATTAAACAAGTTACATTATTTTAAGCTTCTGATGAAAATAAAAACACTTTCTACCCAACACGGCTCTTTATTAATTGTACTATATCAATTCTTTAATTTGCACTGCATACCCACGCTAACTAGATGCTCGAACTTAAAATGATTGAAGATTACTCAAACATAAATTTCATCAATAATTTGAAAAAAAATAATAATGGGGATTACAGCAGAATAGTTTTATCTGTTACAACCTAAATTTATTTGGAATGAAGAATAACCATTTTTTCAGCCCAAGTGGCAGGAAGGAAAGGTAGAGGACGGCCAAGAAAGTCATGGGAGGATCAGATTCAGGAGTGTCTGCATGATAAAAAGATTATGAGTATGATGTATAGAAGGTCTTGTGTACGTCGTGTGATGGATGTCAGTGAAGCTCGAGTTGTGTGTCAAGATCGCTGTACGGCAACAATAAGTAAATAATCAGTTAAATATTTATCTGGTAGTTTGCATTTCTTTGTGGAGCTAACCTCTGAATCTCAGGGAACAGCTTAGTGACATGCATGTATGTATGTGTATACCTTCCATGTATTATTTGTGAAGAATTATTTCTTCAGGGATATTTGTTTCCCATTGATATCTAAATAGGAATATCCACTTTTCGTCATCTGTAATGAAATAATGCCAAAGCCTATCATCTTGTGGATTTCTCAGTCATCTGCAATAAATAGAAATACGAAGTCTGTTCAAAAAGTTTCCGAACTGCCAGTTCTAGGCGGAAGTTTGTAGTTGCACAGAAATCCTGCAGGTGTCGTGTGACAGTATGGTCCTTGTTCTAAAGATAGATACTAAGCATGACGCTTTGTCTTATTAACTTTTTGTTCAGGAAGGTTTCGTCTTGCAAGTGTGTGAGGGGCAGTTCATAATCTTTCAAAATGGCCGAGCATCATGAGTAGCCTGTGAATATTAAATTTTCTTATAGGCTCAGAAAATCGTTCGCTGAAACTTATGAAATATTAAAGCAAGTTTATAGTGATGAGTGTAAGAGACATACATAGTGTTATGATTAGTACCAATGCTTTAAAAGTGGTCGGAGGTCAATAGAGGATGATCCATGATCAGATTGGCCGTCATCACCAACCGATGATTTTCATGTCGCCTTAGTGTATTAGACTGTTTGTTTTAATCGTTGTCTTACTGTCAGAGAGATTGCACAGGATTGCAACATCTCTATTGGTTCGTGTCCTCAAATTTTAACTGGAAAATTGAACATACATCATGTAGCGGCAAAATTCATACCACAGCTTTTTACTGATGAGCAGAAACAACAACGCATCGCCATCAGTCAAGAACTTTTGGATCATATATGCTGATGACAATTTTTTAAATAATGTTGTAACTGGTGATGAAACCTGAATGTATCGATATGATGTGGAAATCAAGGACCAATCTTCTCAGTGGGTTTACCCAAGATCGCCGAGACCAAAAAAGCCACGACAAGTCAGATCAAAGGTCAAAGTGATGTTGATTGTGTTTTTTTTTTTTTTTTTTATTGCAATGGTGTGGTACATCATGAGTTTGTCCCTCAAGGACAAGCAGTGAACAAAGAACTTTACTGTGATGTTCTTTGGCAATTGCTTGAAAGTATTTGGAGGAAAAGGCCTAAGGCTTGGAGAAAGAAGTCGTGGATGTTCCACCACGACAACGTACCAGCTCATGCATCACTATTGATTTGTGACTTATTGGCAAAACACAACACAACAATCATTCCTCAGCCACCCTATTCACCAGACTTGCTCCTGCAAACTTTTTTCTCTTTCCTAAGTTGAAAATTCGGTTGAAAGGTAAGCATTTTGTCACACTAGACAACATAAAAGAGAATTTGTTGAAGGACATGCCCACAATCTTGAAACTAGCCCTCAAGCAGTGTTTTCTGAACTGGAAAAAAAAACTGGAAGTGATATATCAACTGCAGAGGAACATACTTTGAAGGAGACAAGAGTGAATAGCATGTAGATAAGCCAGAACAAATAAAGAGTAAAAAGTTTGGAAACTTTCTGAACAGACATTGTACTTTGTTCTGCCCGCTAGGGTGTAACTTATGGGGAACCATTAAATGGTACATATAGAAGAAACCACACTGTTGCAGGTGATGAACAATAATGGATTGGCAAGACCCCACCTCAGCTAATTGTTCTGTACTGATACCGGGGTTCACCATTGAATGATACCTAGAAACGAAACCACGCTGCTGCAGGTGATGAACAATGGTGGATTAGCCAGACCCCACACCTCAGCTGCTAATTGTTATGTACTGGTACCTGGGTTCACCATTGCATGGTACCTAGAGGAGAAACCATGCTGTTGCAGGTGATGAACAATGGTGGATTGGCAAGACCCCACCTCAGCTGCTAATTGTTGTGTACTGGTACTGGGGTTCACCATTGAATGGTACCTAGAGGAGAAACCACGCTGTTGTAGATGATGAACAATGGTGGATTAGACAGACCCCACCTCAGCTGCTAATTGTTGTGTACTGGTACTGGGGTTCACAACTGAATGGTACTTAGAGGAGAAACCATGCTGTTGCAGCTGATGAACAATGGTAGATTTGCAAGAACTGGCCTCAGCTGCTAATTTTCGTAAACTGGTACCAGGGTTCACTGTCACTGCTTTGGCCAGAGTGTCAGTGTTGATGGTCATTAAATGTCCTGATCTCGGTTTGTAGTTGAGACTAGCATCCACAGTGTTGAAACACCAGAATCATTTCCGTGCAGTGCCACTGTCCAGTTTTCTTGCCATCACATGCACAAATTTCTCTCACGGCTGCTGCCGTGTTTAGCCCTTTTACCAATAAAGGTAAGGAGTACCCAAACAGCACGTTTATTGACCTCCATCCTCTGCTAACCTGATAATGGAATGTGGCTCAGTGCCAAATGCACATCAACAGCCTCGCGTGTTCCACGTCATCATGGTACCCAGTTGACACTGGCGCACTTTTCCCACAGAAATGGAGGCCCAACATTATGTAGAGCTCAGAACAGCATGAACTTTTTGCTCACCCTAGTATATGGGATTTGGGCTTTATCTATTTTGGGAATAATTTTTAAAAACAACAACCTTTCACAATCAGCCCCTTAAACTCTACTTTACTACCAAAGTCTCTGTAATAGTTAGGGCTTGCCACTTGGAAATGTAATTTTTGATCACATATTTTAAACAAATTCACTGGAATCTATTACTTGGCTTAATTTCTTTTTGAATTACTGAATACAACTAATACAAACCTACATTTAAATTCACCTATTCAAGCATTTTCTCTTGTGCTTAAGAACATGCATAAACCATAGATTTTTAAAGGATACTTTTTAAAAGAAATGTTATCTCAACTACTTTTGTAGAAAAACAGTTTTAAACATTTTTTTTTAATATTTAATGGGGTTTTAATGTAGCAAATCATTATTTATGGGCAGATATTTGAAAATGAACCATCTTCTTTATCAGGTTATGACCAACAGAATCAATACACTGCCACTGCAAGTACAGTTAACACATGGCGTCCAATTTTGTGGTTACAAGACACACACAAATGTTATCATTGATGATGGAAAATTTCTTTTTAGCTATCTTCATGCATTTATATATGCATCATAACATGTATTTACTATCTACAATATAATTCCTGAAAAGGTGGATACATACAATAAGAATGTGAAAAATGTAATGTGTGCAAATGAACAGAAATTTGCCATTAGAAATTTGTGAAAAGCATGTAAAAGAATAAAGCTCATGTTGAGAAATGGCTTCCTAGTTTCTTAATTCAATTACTAATCAAAAACAACTATTATGGGAATTTTATTAGGAAAATTTTTATTTAAATTGCAAATTTTCTGAGAAAACTCTTCTCCTTCTTCAGGCTGTCTTTTTGTTGTCACTTATTCCCGTCGCTATCACGGTTACAGTTATTTTTCATCAAATCCTGCCAGATGTTAGGCAGGGAAAATCCTTTGCAGTCATTGATGATGGAATTTTGATTTTTCTCAATCTCTATTCCTTCTTTCAGCTTTCTTTTTGAATATTGCTTTGGAAACTGATGACTTTAAGGTAATTCCAATCCATGCTGTGACTAGTTTCTCTAACATGCCTATCTAAACCAGTCTTGTTGGAGCCATTTTTTAGCAGCTTTATGCTCTATTATACGAGTTTCTAGTCTGCAACCTGTTTCACCTATGTAAGATAGTCCACAACTACATTTTACTTCATAGACTACACCTTGCATTCTTTAAATATCTTCTTCTCTTTGAACTATTTTAGGGAACATTTTTTTAACTTTGTTCTCTAAACTTGGAGCTAGCCTAATATTGTACTTCTTACTAATTCTCTTTAAAGACTCAAATAAACCTTTGTGATAAGACATTTTTTTAGTGAATTTTACTTGTTGCTTTTGCGGGTTCTTCGTACCATTAAAATTCAGAAGCTTCTCAATTTCTTCTTTAGGATAGTTATTTTCTGCAATCCTAAAGAAGAAATTGAGAAGCTTCTGAATTTTAATGGTACGAAGAACCCGCAAAAGCAACAAGTAAAATTCACTAAAAAATGTCTTATCACAAAGGTTTATTTGAGTCTTTAAAGAGAATTAGTAAGAAGTACAATATTAGGCTAGTTCCAAGTTTAGAGAACAAAGTTACAAAAATTTTCCCTAAAATAGTTCAAAGAGAAGAAGATATTTTAAAAATGCAAGGTGTAGTCTATGAAGTAAAATGTAGTTGTGGACTATCTTACATAGATGAAACAGGTCGCAGACTAGAAACTTGTATAGCAGAGCATAAAGCTGCTATAAAAAATTGCTCCAACAAGACTGGTTTAGATAGGCATGTTAGAGAAACTAGTCTCAGCATGGATTGGAATTCCCTTAAAGCCATCAGTTTACAAAACAATTTTCAAAAAAGAAGGGATAGAGATTGAGAAATATCAAAATTCCATCATCAAAGACTGCAAAGGATTTTCCATGTCTAACATCTGGCAGGATTTGATGAAAAATAACCGTAACCTTCAAGGTTACCCGTAACTGCGATAGTGATGGGAATATGTGGCAACAAAAAGATAGCCTGAAGAAGGAGAAGAGTTTTTTCTGAAAATTTGCAATTTAAATAAAAAATTTCCTAGTAAAATTCCCGTAATAGTTATGTTTAATAAGTAAATGTAAAAGAATATAAAATACATTATGGGCAAATGCTATGGAGCCTTGAATGTGGATAACAAACTGTATGAATAATGAGGGCCTATTACAATATATGAGATCTAATTGCAAATCAGTGAAATCACGAACATCGAATGATAGAAAAACACTGTCTGATAATCTGGAAGCCGGAACTTAACGTTAACCTCGTTAATGAACCAAACACAATTTACAGAACAGAAAAACAAGAAAAAAGAAAAAAAAAAAAACACTGTAATAAGCAGCTTACCAAAATTTGTTGTACCCATGGAAGACATACATCTTCTTTACCTTGTGAGTGAGCAATATGTGTGACTAGTTCTTGTAGCTGAAGGGAGAGAAAAAAATATCAAAATGTGCTTACTGGACAAACACGATTGTTCAGTACAATTTAAAATACCTTTGATCAGAAAATCATCGTACTTAGTGTTCTTTCCAAATTTTTTTAATAGCCAGGCGGCAAGAAATTTTAGCTGGGTGGTATTTCTAATGACTCCTTCCTCAGTCGGAAAAAAAATGTCTTGCTTAACATTATTATACTTATTAAAGATCTGTAGCGGTGTGGTAGGCATTAATGTAACATAACATGATAAACAACGATAGAAAATTGTACAAAAATGATTTAAAAAGTGAGTATTTACTAACAAATCATATTCGACACAGATTTCTTTTTTTTTTTTTTTTTTATAGATTGAAGGTTTAACGACCACTGCGAGCAACTCAATAGACTATAAGCAGTTGATTGTCCCTAATTTAGGGCCACTGGCTCCAGAGAAGGGAGAGAACTAGTGCCATAAGACAAACAAAACATCCATGACTCGCCGGGATTCCAGCCCGGACCCTTCTCGGACGAATGGTCATAAGCCAACGCTCAGACCACCGCACCACCAAGGCAGTGACACAGATTTCAACCAGTTTTCATCAACATTGATGGTGTATGTGGGTATAAGTATTCCATTCTCATTATTATGTGCATTGTGAAAACATTCATTAAATGAAATATAGCTGGGCAGCAGACAAAATCAACTGGGCGGGCCACCCAGTAAAATGGCTCTAGCGAGAACACTAGTACTGATGATTACATAAATTTATAAATGCTGCTTAAAGATGTATTTTCAGAAAAAAATTATAAAATTCTTATAACCAAAATTTCTTTATAAAATTTCTGAAGGTAGAACAAGCACATTGTGCAACAGATAAGTATACATTAACTCTTGAACACAATAAATGGTGCGAACATTAAGTATCAACAAAATTTGGTCTCAAGATCCCTCTACCAGTTACTTATTGAGCAGTATTTCTTGAACTACAATCAATCTCAACACCAAAGTACTAAAACAAGCTGAATTGTTACAGGTTATTGGAGGTTACAACAAAAATCTGTGATGACAAGCTGACATTTGAACCATGGGAATTCAGAAATGTTACTGGATTGGATAATTTTTTATGAAAATGAAACTTCCACATGGGTTTAGCAGATGCATCATCTGCTGCTGCTTTCACTGATACTGCAACTGATATTTCATGATCTTGAGTTTTACAATGGAATGTAAGTTTATAAAAATGATTTACATCACAAACAAGAGTGATCTAAACAAATAAGTGAAAGAAGATGCAGTTGGGAGAAGACATGCATTTGTTGAAGTCATTTCCACCCACAGGAAGAACACTGACTGTTTGTTTTGTTGTTTGTGCAGCGTTCATTGTACACCCTCAATACAGTTGTTCTTGCATAGTTGTTTCTACACACAGGAAGACCGCTGCCGTTTTGTCGTTTGTGCACCACTCATTGTACACACTCGATACAGTTCTGGCAGTCAAGAAGGATTGCCCTCTTTTAAAATGCTTGCACCTGCCAGCCTAGCATCCACTATCACGTCCAGGACTTGAAAAATGTGGTCGTCTACTTGTCTGAGATGAGTGCAAAGTTTTAGTTGACCAGTAAAGAATTCAGTAGAACAGTCTAAATTCAATCTGCAAAATTAATTCATATTTTTTATTAATTCATAAAAATTATTTATTTTAATTCATAGAAGTGATGCATAATTGTGCGCCAGAATGGAAACCAGTTCATCCAGGAAAGAAATTGGTCAGAGAGTGCTGCGGGTCAAAACAATCGGGCACAATGCACTTAACAAGGGACACAAGGCAAGAAGCTGCAAGCCCAGTAGGATGATTTCCCCAAATGTGGGATGAAAAGATAGGCAGTGTAAGAGTCACATGCACCTCACGAGCTACCGCTTAGCCAATTGCTCCCATAAGTCAAAAGGGGCAAATATGGGAATCTGTGTTTCTGCTGAGCTGTTAGGAAACTTCTGATACATTGAAGGCTTTTTTGCATAATCTGTTCTAGAGGGAGAAAACCGAGCTTGGTTATTATACAATGGTTAATCACTTAAATTAAGTTAGTGATAAATATTATTTGAGAGAAGTATATAAATTTTTAACAAATTAAGCTTTAAAACATGAAATAAAATCCCCTTGAAGAGCTGTCGATTTTCAGCTGGTGAGTAAGATATTTGCCTGATTGGTGAACCAGCATAAATTTTTTCAAGCCCTAATCATGCCTCTTTCAAAGTTGCTTCAATCACAAGTTTTTTCCCATACTGTCATTATTTACACTCTTTATATATCTCTGAATCCTTTTTATCCTTTAGTGTGAGCTATTTAAAAAGCCACCTCAGCATATAAAAATTGAGAACAGCATGTATCTGATTACTGTTGTGCTTTCCTAATAATTTGTTGCTTCAGTCTTGATGCAAAATGTTTCCCAAGACGAACTGTATTTGATGCAAAATTAATTTTTCCAATCAGACTTTAGAAGCAGTCATTAAACAACTTACATAAGGCTTTACTCAGATTAATGTATTTAATTCACTTCCATCTTGAAGAACTTTACTTTATGTCTTCGCTTCCTCTGACTTCTTTTATTTTATCAGACATTTCTGGCCTCTAGATTTTTGTCAAGGCCTGTTCTCAATGAGTAGAAACTTTATATAAATATTTGTTTACACTAGAAGATTTTAAAAATAGTTGCCAGTTTCCTTTTGCCATTTATTCAATTAGAACTTTTCACTATTTGTTCATTATTCCTATTCTTTTTTAACTAGTTTGATAAAAACCCTGTTTACTTGATTTGTTGGTTCATTGATAGAATATAGATACAACAGTTCTATCAATGTCCCCTTCAGAGGTGACCAAGTCACATCGTCCCAGACGGGAGACTGTCAGAGAGTATGCCGGGTCAACGGGTGCAGCAAGGCACTCACGCGACCCATGGCTGGTGCCACCCTGGCCCACATCCACACAGAACCAACACACCACAAGCATCAAATACACAACAGCCTCCCTACAGCAACCCTCCATTCACACACACACAAAGGGGAGCCAGAACCCAAAAACTCACACCACCCGACTCACACAGCCTCCTGCCGTCTCGATCAGCGTCCTGCACTGCCAACCTTGACCGGAGACAAGACAAAATAAACTACCGATGAGTGGGTGAGAGGCTAACCTCCTCACCCTCCAACAAAACAACAAACACAAGTCACAAAATCATAACACTAGAAAAAGCCCCCCCCCCCCCCCGAGAGCTCTCTCTGGCTTCAACGCCCAAAACTAAGGGGGTAAGTTACCCCAGTAAAAGGTGTAGTTGTCCTTGGTCTCGGTAACAATCCGAGGCCAAGGCCTCCACTGATACCTAAAAGGCCCGGTCGGTCAAAGTGTGGGAGTCCACTCTTGCACTGTCCCTGAGCTCACATTTGACTTGAAGGATGACCGTTCTTGCAGAGAAGCCCAAGTTAGCAGTCCGGGAATGCAGAACCATGTTTCTCTCCCTCCACATTTTATAACAGACCTCGGTGATAATCATCCTCCATGCATCCCTGCCCGCCGCCGGAGCAGGGTGCAGATAAAACACGTTAGCCGGACGAAACTAGAGGGCGTCAAGTCTCTTGTGCCAAGCCCAAGTCCAGATTCCTTACCAGACCTCGTGCACCATGGGGCACGTCCAAAAGAGATGGAAGCTGTCCTCAATGCCCGCACATTAAAGACACCAATCAGAGGAAATGCCTCCCCACCAAAGCTGTCGACTCCTCGTCGGAAGGACATTGTAGGCCAACCGCCACTTAAAGTCCCTCTTCTTGCAGTCTACCCCCATCGAGCGAATGCTCATCCAAGCCTCTCTCATAGAGAAGTTCCTACGAACGTTAAAATCCTTGATGACTTGTTCCTTAGTCCTAGGGAGAAGATCAACATATGACTGCCTTGTCCCGTTCCCGTTGCGGCTTGCCTCTGCAAAGTCCCGCAGGCGACCACCCAAGAGATACTTCTTGTGAATACTCTCTACGAGGACCTACAAAGTTGTGGCCAGGCAGATACTTCTTCGCATCCAAACCCGTGAAGTAGGAAACTAAGTTCCTAAACGGGTGGTCGGTGGCGGCAAGAGCCTCCCTCACACTTAAAAACTGAAGTGCATTGAACCAAGTAGGACGGTGCTTGACATCCAAGCCCCCTTCCTCCGTAGGACAGCCCAAGCCACCTCCTCGGTCTTCTTGCCGGCCCAAACGAAGCCAAAGACTGCCCTTTCCAGAAGCATCATAATACCAAGGGATGGAGACTCCAATTCTACGGCAAAGGCACACTTAGAAACCAGGAGGGTATTCGAAAACTTAGCACGGTTGACCCTCGAGATCTGCACTTCTTGCCAACGCTCTTGCTCTTTCATCATACTCGCAAGAATATTCCCCCGGGTATTTCTGTGGACCCCGTCCTTGGAAAATTGGATACCCAGTATCTGAACAGGTCCCTTTGTGATGACCAAACCCGCGACCGCCAGCCGATCCCATCTACCCCAAAACATAATGTTCGACTTATTCTCGTCGAGAAGGGCACCTGCCGCTCTGCAGTACCCAGCAAAAGCTTCCCGCAAACCCCCTCATGCTGCCTTACCCATCCACGAAGAAGGTGACATCATCGGCGTAAGCGAGATACTTCAAAGAAGCAACAGTACCCGGAACGGGAAATCCCCTAACCCTGTTAGCACCAATGACTTTCCTAAGCAGGGTTTCTAACACCAAATCACTCATTTGAACCTCAAAGAGGGGAGAGAGATGCCCAGCTATGATGACCCTCCCAGAGAGACCCCTGTAGAGGGCCCTTACCTTACTTCAAAAGAAATCCCTGAAGCCGTGGGCCTCCAGCAACTTCCCGATGAACTTGTGAGAAACCGTATCGAAGGCTTTACTCTGATCAGCAAAAAAAAAAAAGGCCCATATTAATAATACCCTTCTCGCCCAGGTAAGTGATAGCATCACAGATGCAACGCATGTTCAAAAACATATGACACCCCTTGATACCACACATCAGATTGACACCGATGAGGTGTTTAGCAACCAAACAGAGCCTATTATTGATGATTCTGGCCAGGATCTTGTAGTCAACAGTTGGGAGAGACACCGGTCTCCAACCATCTAACGATCTAGAAGGGGTGCTGGGGGTCTTGCACAAAAGGATAACCCTGCTCATCCGCATGGTTTCTGGCATTAGACTAGCCCTAACAATCTCATTAAACACCCTGCAAATCCAGGGAGCTAAAATGTTAACAAACTTCCTGTAGAATTCCGCAGGAAGCCCATCGCACCCAGGAGACTAACTGGGTTTAAGGGCCTGGATCGCCGACCTAACTTCCGTACCCGTGAAATCCCCTTCAAGGAGCTCCATGTCCTCATTCGAGATACGCGGAGTTCACTCAAGCCAGTTGTCCATTGAGGTAGACTCAATTTTCTCGCCGGAAAAAAGGTCACCGAAGAACCAATCTAAACCAAAAGAGTTAATATTTAGGCTGAAAAATAAAGACATTAGAGAATATACGGTCCATGATATTCGTCTATGCCATGAACGGCTTAATTTCTTCGATTTACGAAATAAATGTTCGCCATAAAAATACTCCTCCACGGAAATTCATCCACCCTTTTAAAGTGAAATACTGTGCACAAATTGCATTTTACCCGAATTTTTTAATGTCAAGGACTTCCGTTTGTCAGTGTCTTCAAGTATTTCATTTTTGCTTGACACCATGCTTGTTTCCTACTGATTTAACTCATAACGCAAAAACAAGATGATTTTCCACAGCTGAAGCAATGGAAAGAGCTTGTTTAGTAATTGAAACGTATTCTAATTTTATAACAATTTATATGCAATGTACTGATAAATTTAGAGAAATTCAATTTTCAGTGCCCTTAGCGTTAAGTTTGCCAAGTAACATGCAACTGAAAAAATGCTAAAGTAGTCAGTTTTGCCTAACGCGTCAATGTCAAGAAGATTTGCTGTAACTGAAATGGTCTCTTTGTAGTGTAAAGCTAAAATTAACTAAATTTCCACTTCGAGAACTCTTAGCGGGAAATTTATGAACTAATAGTGAAATTTAAAATGGCCAAAATTTGATGAATGTTTATGTCTTATCATTCGCAAAAAAAAAACTTCGAAAAATTTGTGAAAACCAAATTTTTTGGACTTAGCACCTCTAGCAGGAAATTAATAAACTAATTGGAAAATTTAAATATTTGTGAAGGAACAGTTAAGCCTAATCTGAGAGACACAAAAATAATTTTTTCCTCTAAGTTGAATAGATTCTTCACACAATATAACTTTAATTTTTGAATTTTTGACTTTGAAACCCCTTAGCGGTAAATTCAGGAAGTATATGGGATATTTAAAGTGCCAAACTTGGATTTGCTATCTATTAGCCTCAAAAATAATTTTTAAAATATCTCTAAAAAGAAAAAGTTTGATGTGCATGGACAGACAAAGTGATTAGTTAGTTAGTTAGTTAGTTAATTGATTTTAGTGGCGCAAGGGCCAGGTTTGGCCAAAGAGCGCCAGACACAGAACTATCAGTTAAAGATTTTTTTTTTTTTTTTTTAGAGGCGGGGTGAAATGATTAGGAGCAGACAGGCTTGGTAAAAGTTAGAAAAGAGAATGATAAAAGCTGTGAAGACTAGTTAGTTAATTAGGTTTATAAATAAATTTATTAATTCACTGTTATAATCATTATAAATTATTATTATTTTTTTTAAAATAAGTTTTAAAAAATCAATCTGCTTTAAGAACGAAAATACTGCGAAAGTGTCGCAGTGGTCGCCCAAAAGCTTCTACAGTGTAGCTGCGCCGTCATCCAGTAGATGAGACTGAAAATAGTGAAACCGATGATTACGAAAACGGACACAACTACATAAACAATGAGAGATGGTGAGTAAACAGTCGCACGCCTCACACATTGGGGCAGCGTCGCCTCACACATTGGGGCAGCGTCGCCACACAGCAAATAGCTATGCGTGAAGCGACAATGCCCAATGCGGAGATGCGCAAGAACAACTTCTTCCCTACGGTTCCGGCGACACGATGATTTCCAGATTCCAAGGTTAGGTTTTATACGGTGCAGTTTATTTTCCACCTGTTGGTCCCACAGACTTCGCCACATTCGTCTGATATGATCGTGAACAAGAAAGCGAAAATCACGGTGAAACGGTGGCAAGGGTGTGACGACCAAAGAGGAGGCAGATCTAGCAGCAGCATCGGCAGACTCGTTCCCTGGGATCCCAACATGCCCAGGAATCCAGCAGAACCGAATCTGGACATCAGCCTTGAGCAAAGAACGAAGAAGTCTGTGTACAGTAAAAAGAAGTGGGTGGCCAGTGAAATCCAAAGATGACAATGATTGCACAACACTCAACGAATCAGTGTACACAATAGCACGCTGATAAGAACTCGACTGCACGTGAACAAGTGCAAGATACACAGCATGCATCTCCGCCGAAAACACTGTGGCCTCAGGAGGAATACGGGCAACAGAAACTTCGTCAACGCAGACGGCGGCGGATCCAACAACACCAGCCGCCTTAGATCCATCGGTGAAAACAGGAATAAAGTCTGCATTAACGTAACAGTGTTCAGCGAAGAGCTGCTGGTACACTGACACAGGGGTTGAGGACTTGTCAAAAGATGTAAAGCTGGTATCAACCATGACACCAAGAGGATGCCATGGGGGATCCTCAAAGCCCTGGTCTCTCCAACGAGTGACAAGTCGAGCCCTGCATCACGAGCTACAACCGCCATACGAAGACCGAAGGTTCGAATGCACGAGGGACGGTTCTCGAACAAACGAGCATGTTGGGGATGAAAAACTGCATCATATAAAGGATGGTCTGAGAGTGATTTAAGTTTCAGGTAAAATTGAGGAGACAGCTGCAGACGGCGTAAATGAAGCGACGGTTCGTTCGCGTCGACATAAAGGCTGGGAATGGGTGACGTGCGAAATGCTCCCGTACAAAGATGCAGCGCTTGATGGTGGATGGTATCCAACGGCCGGAGAACGGTAGGACGCGCAGAGCCATACACCATACAGCCATAATCCAGCTTAGACCGAATGAGAGAATGGTAAATACGGAACAAAGAAGTCCTGTCTGCACCCCAGGAGACTGAGGCAAGGATCTTAAGGATTGACAAGGCTCTCAGACAGGAAGTCCTTAGCCGTCGAACGTGCGAGCGAAAGGTGAGATCACGGTCAACGGTCAAACCAAGGAACTTGGTTTCCGGCAAAACTGGAATGGCTGCACGGTCCAAATAGAGCTCTGGATCAGGATGGAGGCCACGCCTCCGGCAGAAATGGACACAGGCTGTCTTGTCGGAAGAAAGAACAAACCCATTATTGTTAGCCGCTTTAACAATCTGGGTAATTGCAGACTGCAGCTGCCTTTCAACGAAATGCATGCTGGATGACGAACAGAAGATGTGAAGGTCGTCAACATAAATGGTAGCCGAAACCGTAGGAGGAAGATTTTTGAGTAAACAATTAATGCGGAGGATGAACAGAGTAACTGAAAGAATGCTGCCTTGAGGAACGCCTTGTTCTTGATGGAAAAAGGCGGAGAGCATTGCACCCAGGCCCACCTGGAACACACGGTTACGAAGAAAGTTGGCAATGAAGGTTGGCAGGTTTCCCCGCAACCCACTCTCGTGGAGTTCACGGAGGATACCGTGACGCCACGCTCTATCGTAAGCTTTTTCGATGTAAAAAAATACAGACACCAGGTTGTGCCTACGTACGAACGCCTCACAAACAGACGTCTCAAGGAGCAGGAGATGGCCAGGAGCTGAACGATGACGACGGAAGCCGCTTTGTGATGGAGACAGTATTCCATGTTCTTCAAGAAAATAAATTAGCCGGGAATTAACCATTCGTTCAAGGATTTTGCACAGACAGCTAGTGAGGGCAATTGGCCGATAACTAGAGGGAGACTTGGGGTCTTTGCCAGGCTTGGGAAAAGGCAAAACAAAAGCTCTTCGCCAAGAGTCTGGGAAACCGTGCTCCAACCAAATGCGGTTGAAAAGCACTAACAGATTCTCGAGAGACGACTGCGAGAGATGACGAATCATGTCATAGTGGATGCCGTTGGGACCGACAGATGTTGCGCCGGACCGATGCAGAGCCACCCGTAGTTCAACCATGCTGAAGGGGAGTTATACTCAGTGTTATAAAAAGGCGCAAAGGAAATTTTCTGGCGTTCCGCGGTTGTTTTAATCCTCTGAAAGGGCGGGAGATACGCCTGAGAACTAGAAACTGAGGCAAACGCTTCGCCCAAGCAATCCACAATCTCCCCAACTTCAGCATACATGCAGCCGTTATTCTCAAGAATTGAAATTTGGCGGGAACTATAGTTTCCCCGGATCTTACGAATTTTTTCCCAAACAGTTTTTGAACTGGCACGTGAATTGATAGATGAAACATACTTCATCCAAGACTCCCTCTTGCTTGCTTCGTCGACGCACCAACCGAGCGTAAGATTTTGCTCTTTTAAATTTAACAAGATTAGCATCAGTCGGATAACGCCGAAAAGTACACCAGGCCTTATGTTGAACTCTCCTAGCCGCTGCGCAATCAGGGTTCCACCAAGGCTTCGGACGTCTTGGGAGCATTGTTGATGTTTTTGGGATAGAGAGATCTGCTGCCTGAATGATACACGTTGTGACATCAGTAACAGCTGCGTCAATTGACCCCCGGGTCACCATGGCAAAAGATATTACTGCGGACGGTGTGAAGACCTCCCACTTGGCACGATCCATCCTCCAACGAGGAGGGCGGGAGGCAGAAGATGGCACGCTCACATTATACCTAAGTACAATTGGGAAGTGGTCACTTCCATGGAGGTCGTCACACACCGTCCACGACCAGTCGGCCATAACCGATGGTTGACCCAAAGATAAATCGATTGCACTGAAACTTCGTGTAGGCTCGTGGAAGTAAGTGTCAGCACCTGTGTTAAACAGGCACAAAGAGGTCGAGGAAAGAAGAGATTCGATCCTACGGCCTCGTGTGTCTGTTCTGACACTACCCCACAATGGATTATGAGCATTGAAGTCACCCAGAAGAAGAGCAGGTGACGGCAGCTGCTCAACTAAGCTCTCAAGAACGGACACGCTCACGTCCTCATCCGGCCAGATAGATGCTGCAAACAGTTAGAGGCACAGGCATGGAGATACGCACCGCAACAGCTTGTAAAGATGTTGAGACCGCAACGGGAGAAACTGGAACACTGTGGGGGACAAGGATGGCAACTCCCCCGCAAGCTATATCTCCTGAAACATTATCTTTCCGAAATACACTGTAGCCTCGAACTGAAAGGAGGTCTGATGGTTTAAGTTTTGTCTCCTGGAGGCAAAGGCACACCGGAGAGTATGACGAAAGCAAATGTTTGACGTCGTCATGTCTTGTCCGAAAGCCTCGACAGTTCCACTGAACGATTTGACCCATGGTTTGAAGTGTGGTGAATGAGAAAAAGAAAAAACGAAAAACAAAACCCGAGAAAAACTGGGACAACTAAAAGTTGTCCGATTCCATCATTTCGTCTGCAATGTCCATTTGCGCTTGGGACTGTTTTGTCCGACGCCCTGTAGTCTCTGGTGGTAAAATGGGGCGGTACACTAGCACTGTTTCTTACAAACTGTTATATAATAATAATAGAAAGATAGAATGGCATTTTAAAGAGCGTAAAAACCTTTTTCTTGACCACTGTTTTTTCTTATTGATCTCACAAAACAATTCTGAGGAGATAAGGTGGGGTGAAAATTTCTGAGGACATAATATGGGGAAGAGGGGCCCCTGAATCTTTTAGCGCATAGGGCCCCAAAAGATCTAAAGTCGCCTCTGGCAGTTGTGTAATGTGAGGCAAAGTGTTGTCAGTAAGGTGGAGATTAATATTCTTGGGTGGTTTGGCCATGTTGAAAGAATGAGTCATGAGATACTTAGGAAGAAAAATTTTTCAGCCCAAGAGTCAGGAAAGAAAGGCCAAGGAAGTCATGGGAGAACCACATTCAAGAGTGTCTGCATGAGAAAAAGATTATGAGTATGAAGTATAGAAGGTCTTGTGTAAGTCATGTCATTGAAGCCTGAGTTGTGAGTCAAGATCGCTGTAAATGGAGAAGTTTGATACAGCAACAGTAAGTAAATCATCAGTTAAAATTTTATCTAGTGGTTTGTATTTCTTTGTGGAGCTAACCACTGAATCTCAGAGAGCAGGTTAATGATATGTATGTATGTATGTTTGTAAAATTGAGTTTAATGCCATAGTATTATAATTGGAAAATATGTTAACAAAATGAAATATTTTCTGGAAAACTTCCTTTTCCTTCATTTTTTAAAAATAATTTAGGAATGGAAGAAATATAGCTATGCCAAAAGAAATCAGAGTTGCTTTCCAAATACCACAAGGTTGACACATGCTAAGGAAATTAAAAATGGAAATAACTATCTTACAGGGAATTATGTTGACAACTCATGTTATTTATTACCTTTTGGCTTGACTTAGAAAGTTCTTCAACTAAGCGATCTTTTTCTGCTTCCAACCTGTTGAACTCATCCTCATGAACTTGCTTGAGTTGTTCCTTCACGTGTTTCATGGTTTCCTGTTGATGCCTAAGTTCATCCTCATACTCATCTCTATAAAATATTCAAAACAAAAATTTATTAAAATTAGTAAATTAGGCATACTAGTTAAAATTTTGTTTAATCCATTAAGAATGAAAATTTTAAGGACCACAAAAAATACTTACATATCCAATCTTTGTAACACATTTAAAAAAACTGGCAAACTACACTACTGTTTGTGAAAATGCAACACCAATGAATGGCTGCTGGTATTAGCTTGAAATTTACAGGATATGTACAACAGGCTGGGACATGCAAATGATTAAAATGTCAGTTTGGGAACAGTGCCCTCTGAATTGTCCACTTTTGGGTATAAAGAGCTGGCTCAAACAAGACGTTACAATCAATGAAAAGTGGACACTGAGTTGAAAGGGTGTTTCTTATGTATTGCTATGGTTTGTCGCCGAAGAAGGTAGTATTACAAACACCTGACGGACTTTGAATGAGGAAGGATTGTTGGGATGAGAGAAGCTGGATTTTCCTACCACGAAATTGCCCCTCGTATAGGATGAAATGCCAGTAAAGTGATGTGAATGCGGCATCAGTGGACAGGTGAGGCTCAGAAGCACAGAAATCCAGGATATGGACCACAAAATTGCACAACTGCACGGGATTACGGACACCTCTGCTGCATGGCAGTGACCAATTGCAGAGCAACATCCATGGTGTTAATGAAGCAGTGGAGCAATGTAACAGGTCAGGCTTTGTCCTCCAAAACAGTTTGACATCGTTTGCTTAACAGAGGACTGGTCGCTAGCAGCCTATTGCTGCACATTTCTTTCACTCTCAACCACAGATGCCTCAGGCTGCAATGATGTCTCGAACAAAGACACTGGCATGCTGATTGACATCAGGTCATGTTCTCTGATGAGTCCCGATTCAACTTGATGTAACATGATGGTTGCATTCATGCTTGAAGACATCATGGTAAATGGCACCTTACAGCGTCATACTGGCCCAATGCCAAACATCATGGTTTGGGCAAAGATTATCTAATTGAGAAGTTAAGGCTTGGCGATACGAAACTAACACTGACATATCCTGGATTACAAGATGCAGTGCACAGAAACCAACATACTGGCAGATGCCAGAGAAGACTGTGCATGCATGTTTGTGTTGACTCCAATTCTTCTAGTTTCTAGTTTAGTGTTACAGGCTATGTGCTATAGGAAGCCAGCCCAGTTACTCACAGCACGTGATTGTTGCCTTCTCGGTAGCATAATCACTTTGCAAATTGGATGTGTTGGTTTTGTTGTGTGGATCATGTTAGTTAAGACTTTTTGTTTGCTCTTCAGTTTTTCAGAAACATTTTCAAAAATGCCAAATACTATGGATTGTCTGCATTTTGTACAGGATTCTTAGGCCTAACTATGATGCTAAAACTTAATTTAAATTGTGGAATAACTTTTTTTTTTTTACGGGTCTTTTAGAGGTTATTTTTAATGAAAGTTGGTTGTCAAATTTTCGAACTAAAGCCTAGTTCGTCATCAGGACTATGTCACTGGAGAAGTTGCTGCCACTCAATTGGAAGAGACCATCCGCAATTATCGTTAATTGTGGTACTTCTTCTTCTTGCTATTTCGATCCCTTCTTCTAGTTTTCTCTTTACTAAGTTTGACTGGTGGGCGATTATTTTCACTGAGTCCCAATTTATGGAGTGTCCACTTGCTTGTACATGTCTGTCTAGCCCTGTTTTGTTCCCAATGTTCCTAATAGCTGCTTGGTGTTCTTTCATTCGGACCTTAATACTTCTCCCTGTTTCTCCTATATAGCTGAGTCCGCAGTTACAGTCGATGCAGTAAATTACTCCTTCCTGCAATTGGATGTCCAATTCTTTCTGCTTTAAAGCTGGCAGGAATTTCTTTATTTTGTTATTAAGATCTGGAGCTAGCCTGATATTATATTTTGCTCCGATCCTTTTCAGTTTCTCGAAAAGTCCCTTGTGGTACGTAATTTTGCTGGTGAATTTGAAGTTGGTTTTTTCCTGCTTCTTTTTTGGCACTTGTTTAAATATTTTCTCAACATATGGGGAGGGGTAATTGTTTTCTGCCAACATTTCCTTTAATTCTTCTTTGTGAAGATCTTTTTGAGAAGCTGAAGAGACCAGGATTTCAATTTTTCCAAAAATTGTCTCGCTGTATTCGATTTAATATAATCAGGGTGGAATGAGCAGAAGTCTAACATCTTCCCTGTGTTGGTGGGTTTTCTAAAAAGCTGAGTGAATATTTTCCCTTCTCTTGAGGTCAAGGTTAAATCCAGGTAATTGATGCTATGGTCTTTTTCCTGTTCCAGGGTGTACTTCAAGGTATTTTCTAGTAAGTTAAATTCTTCCAGAATCTGAGAGGGTAGAGATTGGTCCACAGTATCTACTATAATTAGGACATCATCCATGTACCTTACATAGAGAGCAAACAAGGAGGGTTGTATAAGGATTTTTGCCTCTAGTTTACTTATATAATAATTTGCTAGCAGAGGTGCTAGTGGAGAACCCATTGCAAGTCCTGAAGTTTGCTTGTAATATTTCTTTCCAAACTGGAAGAAATTATTCTTGAAAGGAAAATAGGAGCAGTTCATATATGCCAAGTAGTATTTCTCTATTGTGATTATGGAATACTATTTTTTCCGCAAGGTCATCTGCAATGAATTCCAGTAGGAGGTCCAGGTTAATGTTGGTATACATAGAGACTATATCCAGGCTTGCCATTACTGGATGAATTAATTCTGGCAAGTTGTCCAGTTTTCTTTTTAGCTGCATGGAATTTTTTAGTAGGTAGGGAGGAGAAGGGAAAATATCTCTGAGGTGACCAAGCAAATAATAATTAATGTTGGAGAGTGGCGAATTTCTAGTGTCTATTATAGGTCTTATTGGATGGCCTTCTTTGTGAACTTTTATCGTACCATAGATCTGTGGAATTCTTGACTGGATTTTGGAGAAGTTTTTGAAGAGCTCATTAAGCTGTTTTTTATTTCTTAAAGAGCTGATTAATTTCTTAAGATTTTTTACAGTTTGATCTATAGGATTACCATTGAGTTCTTCATAATAAGGCTTGCTCAATTCAGCTTCCATTTTATTGTAATACTTCTCTTTTTCTACCAATACCAAAACTTTGCTCTTATCTGCTCTCAGTGCTACTACTTTATCATTGGCTTTGAATTTTTTAAGGTCAGTAATGGCACTTCTATTAAAATTGTAATCAACTTTTACTGGCTTTTTTACAAATTTTGAGACGCAGTCTGAGAATTCTTTCCTTAAAGTAACTGCTGTATTTTCATCTTCTCTTTCTACCTTACTACAGATGCTTTCTAAATCAATCAGTATACGTTTTTTATCAAGTGTTGCGGAGAAGGTTGTAATTATATCCCTTATTGAGGAGATTAATCAGGTTTCCATCTACTCCTTCTTCCGTCAGATCCATGACATGTTTGTTAGTGGTGGATGGTATTAACTGTGGGCCAGGTGCTGTAGACATTAACTTTGGACTTAACCATTTATTTTCTTTAATTTTCAATTTTTCCTTAAACTTTTTGTTTTTATCTCTCACTGCTTTAGCTAACCAATTATCAATATTTTTCTTTTCTGCTTCCGGAATTTCACCTAATGAAGAGGTCCAAATACGAGCTTCTATTCGTTCGCATTGCTCAATAGTTTTGAATTTATTACGAATCGCGCCATTCACCGTTTTTAGTTCTATTTTTCTAATAAAATTTCTTGACAGATTTTCCACGATGTTTTTCGTGAGTCTCAAAGAAGGTGGAACAAAATTAGCTCTTTTACATTTCTTAAGAAAATACAGTTGTGACTTACATTTGTCGCTTTTGCACTTACTCCTTTCTATCTTTCTGATGTTTCGCCATATATCCAGCCCGTATGTGGTTTTAATCCTAGTTGTAAATGCATTTATGGCACCTCTATTCATAGTGATTGTGGAATAACTTTTTTTTTTTTTACGGGTCTTTTAGAGGTTATTTTTAATGAAAGTTGGTTGTCAAATTTTCGAACTAAAGCCTAGTTCGTCATCAGGACTATGTCACTGGAGAAGTTGCTGCCACTCAATTGGAAGAGACCATCCGCAATTATCGTTAATTGTGGTACTTCTTCTTCTTGCTATTTCGATCCCTTCTTCTAGTTTTCTCTTTACTAAGTTTGACTGGTGGGCGATTATTTTCACTGAGTCCCAATTTATGGAGTGTCCACTTGCTTGTACATGTCTGTCTAGCCCTGTTTTGTTCCCAATGTTCCTAATAGCTGCTTGGTGTTCTTTCATTCGGACCTTAATACTTCTCCCTGTTTCTCCTATATAGCTGAGTCCGCAGTTACAGTCGATGCAGTAAATTACTCCTTCCTGCAATTGGATGTCCAATTCTTTCTGCTTTAAAGCTGGCAGAGATTTCTTTATTTTGTTATTAAGATCTGGAGCTAGCCTGATATTATATTTTGCTCCGATCCTTTTCAGTTTCTCGAAAAGTCCCTTGTGGTACGTAATTTTGCTGGTGAATTTGAAGTTGGTTTTTTCCTGCTTCTTTTTGGCACTTGTTTAAATATTTTCTCAACATATGGGGAGGGGTAATTGTTTTCTGCCAACATTTCCTTTAATTCTTCTTTGTGAAGATCTTTTGAGAAGCTGAAGAGACCAGGATTTCAATTTTTTCCAAAAATTGTCTCGCTGTATTCGATTTAATATAATCAGGGTGGAATGAGCAGAAGTCTAACATCTTCCCTGTGTTGGTGGGTTTTTCTAAAAAGCTGAGTGAATATTTTCCCTTCTCTTGAGGTCAAGGTTAAATCCAGGTAATTGATGCTATGGTCTTTTTCCTGTTCCAGGGTGTACTTCAAGGTATTTTCTAGTAAGTTAAATTCTTCCAGAATCTGAGAGGGTAGAGATTGGTCCACAGTATCTACTATAATTAGGACATCATCCATGTACCTTACATAGAGAGCAAACAAGGAGGGTTGTATAAGGATTTTTGCCTCTAGTTTACTTATATAATAATTTGCTAGCAGAGGTGCTAGTGGAGAACCCATTGCAAGTCCTGAAGTTTGCTTGTAATATTTCTTTCCAAACTGGAAGAAATTATTCTTGAAGGAAAATAGGAGCAGTTCATATATGCCAAGTAGTATTTCTCTATTGTGATTATGGAATACTATTTTTTCCATAAGGTCATCTGCAATGAATTCCAGTAGGAGGTCCAGGTTAATGTTGGTATACATAGAGACTATATCCAGGCTTGCCATTACTGGATGAATTAATTCTGGCAAGTTGTCCAGTTTTCTTTTTAGCTGCATGGAATTTTTTAGTAGGTAGGGAGGAGAAGGGAAAATATCTCTGAGGTGACCAAGCAAATAATAATTAATGTTGGAGAGTGGCAGAATTTCTAGTGTCTATTATAGGTCTTATTGGATGGCCTTCTTTGTGAACTTTTATCGTACCATAGATCTGTGGAATTCTTGACTGGATTTTGGAGAAGTTTTTGAAGAGCTCATTAAGCTGTTTTTTATTTCTTAAAGAGCTGATTAATTTCTTAAGATTTAAGATCGCGGAAAATCTGTCAAGAAATTTTATTAGAAAAATAGAACTAAAAACGGTGAATGGCGCGATTCGTAATAAATTCAAAACTATTGAGCAATGCGAACGAATAGAAGCTCGTATTTGGACCTCTTCATTAGGTGAAATTCGGAAGCAGAAAAGAAAAATATTGATAATTGGTTAGCTAAAGCAGTGAGAGATAAAAACAAAAAGTTTAAGGAAAAATTGAAAATTAAAGAAAATAAATGGTTAAGTCCAAAGTTAATGTCTACAGCACCTGGCCCACAGTTAATACCATCCACCACTAACAAACATGTCATGGATCTGACGGAAGAAGGAGTAGATGGAAACCTGATTAATCTCCTCAATAAGGGATATAATTACAACCTTTCCTCCGCAACACTTGATAAAAAACGTATACTGATTGATTTAGAAAGCATCTGTAGTAAGGTAGAAAGAGAAGATGAAAATACAGCAGTTACTTTAAGGAAAGAATTCTCAGACTGCGTCTCAAAATTTGTAAAAAAGCCAGTAAAAGTTGATTACAATTTTAATAGAAGTGCCATTACTGACCTTAAAAATTCAAAGCCAATGATAAAGTAGTAGCACTGAGAGCAGATAAGAGCAAAGTTTTGGTATTGGTAGAAAAAGAGAAGTATTACAATAAAATGGAAGCTGAATTGAGCAAGCCTTATTATGAAGAACTCAATGGTAATCCTATAGATCAAACTGTAAAAAATCTTAAGAAATTAATCAGCTCTTTAAGAAATAAAAAACAGCTTAATGAGCTCTTCAAAAACTTCTCCATCCAGTCAAGAATTCCACAGATCTATGGTACGATAAAAGTTCACAAAGAACGCCATCCAATAAGACCTATAATAGACACTAGAAATTCGCCACTCTCCAACATTAATTATTATTTGCTTGGTCACCTCAGAGATATTTTCCCTTCTCCTCCCTACCTACTAAAAATTCCATGCAGCTAAAAAGAAAACTGGACAACTTGCCAGAATTAATTCATCCAGTAATGGCAAGCCTGGATATAGTCTCTATGTATACCAACATTAACCTGGACCTCCTACTGGAATTCATTGCAGATGACCTTGCGGAAAAAAATAGTATTCCATAATCACAATAGAGAAATACTACTTGGCATATATGAACTGCTCCTATTTTCCTTCAAGAATAATTTCTTCAGTTTGGAAAGAAATATTACAAGCAAACTTCAGGACTTGCAATGGGTTCTCCACTAGCACCTCTGCTAGCAAATTATTATATAAGTAAACTAGAGGCAAAAATCCCTTATACAACCCTCCTTGTTTGCTCTCTATGTAAGGTACATGGATGATGTCCTAATTATAGTAGATACTGTGGACCAATCTCTACCCTCTCAGATTCTGGAAGAATTTAACTTACTAGAAAATACCTTGAAGTACACCCTGGAACAGGAAAAAGACCATAGCATCAATTACCTGGATTTAACCTTGACCTCAAGAGAAGGAAAATATTCACTCAGCTTTTTAGAAAACCCACCAACACAGGGAAGATGTTAGACTTCTGCTCATTCCACCCTGATTATATTAAATCGAATACAGCGAGACAATTTTGGAAAAAATTGAAATCCTGGTCTCTTCAGCTTCTCAAAAAGATCTTCACAGAAGAATTAAAGGAAATGTTGGCAGAAAACAATTACCCCTCCCCATATGTTGAGAAAATATTTAAACAAGTGCCAAAAGAAGCAGGAAAAAACCAACTTCAAATTCACCAGCAAAATTACGTACCACAAGGGACTTTTCGAGAAACTGAAAAGGATCGGAGCAAAATATAATATCAGGCTAGCTCCAGATCTTAATAACAAAATAAAGAAATTCCTGCCAGCTTTAAAGCAGAAAGAATTGGACATCCAATTGCAGGAAGGAGTAATTTACTGCATCGACTGTAACTGCGGACTCAGCTATATAGGAGAAACAGGGAGAAGTATTAAGGTCCGAATGAAAGAACACCAAGCAGCTATTAGGAACATTGGGAACAAAACAGGGCTAGACAGACATGTACAAGCAAGTGGACACTCCATAAATTGGGACTCAGTGAAAATAATCGCCCACCAGTCAAACTTAGTAAAGAGAAAACTAGAAGAAGGGATCGAAATAGCAAGAAGAAGAAGTACCACAATTAACGATAATTGCGGATGGTCTCTTCCAATTGAGTGGCAGCAACTTCTCCAGTGACATAGTCCTGATGACGAACTAGGCTTTAGTTCGAAAATTTGACAACCAACTTTCATTAAAAATAACCTCTAAAAGACCCGTAAAAAAAAGTTATTCCACAATCACTATGAATAGAGGTGCCATAAATGCATTTACAACTAGGATTAAAACCACATACGGGCTGGATATATGGCGAAACATCAGAAAGATAGAAAGGAGTAAGTGCAAAAGCGACAAATGTAAGTCACAACTGTATTTTCTTAAGAAATGTAAAAGAGCTAATTTTGTTCCACCTTCTTTGAGACTCACGAAAAACATCGCGGAAAATCTGTCAAGAAATTTTATTAGAAAAATAGAACTAAAAACGGTGAATGGCGCGATTCGTAATAAATTCAAAACTATTGAGCAATGCGAACGAATAGAAGCTCGTATTTGGACCTCTTCATTAGGTGAAATTCCGGAAGCAGAAAAGAAAAATATTGATAATTGGTTAGCTAAAGCAGTGAGAGATAAAAACAAAAAGTTTAAGGAAAAATTGAAAATTAAAGAAAATAAATGGTTAAGTCCAAAGTTAATGTCTACAGCACCTGGCCCACAGTTAATACCATCCACCACTAACAAACATGTCATGGATCTGACGGAAGAAGGAGTAGATGGAAACCTGATTAATCTCCTCAATAAGGGATATAATTACAACCTTTCCTCCGCAACACTTGATAAAAAACGTATACTGATTGATTTAGAAAGCATCTGTAGTAAGGTAGAAAGAGAAGATGAAAATACAGCAGTTACTTTAAGGAAAGAATTCTCAGACTGCGTCTCAAAATTTGTAAAAAAGCCAGTAAAAGTTGATTACAATTTTAATAGAAGTGCCATTACTGACCTTAAAAAATTCAAAGCCAATGATAAAGTAGTAGCACTGAGAGCAGATAAGAGCAAAGTTTTGGTATTGGTAGAAAAAGAGAAGTATTACAATAAAATGGAAGCTGAATTGAGCAAGCCTTATTATGAAGAACTCAATGGTAATCCTATAGATCAAACTGTAAAAAATCTTAAGAAATTAATCAGCTCTTTAAGAAATAAAAAACAGCTTAATGAGCTCTTCAAAAACTTCTCCAAAATCAGTCAAGAATTCCACAGATCTATGGTACGATAAAAGTTCACAAAGAAGGCCATCCAATAAGACCTATAATAGACACTAGAAATTCGCCACTCTCCAACATTAATTATTATTTGCTTGGTCACCTCAGAGATATTTTCCCTTCTCCTCCCTACCTACTAAAAAATTCCATGCAGCTAAAAAGAAAACTGGACAACTTGCCAGAATTAATTCATCCAGTAATGGCAAGCCTGGATATAGTCTCTATGTATACCAACATTAACCTGGACCTCCTACTGGAATTCATTGCAGATGACCTTGCGGAAAAAATAGTATTCCATAATCACAATAGAGAAATACTACTTGGCATATATGAACTGCTCCTATTTTCCTTCAAGAATAATTTCTTCCAGTTTGGAAAGAAATATTACAAGCAAACTTCAGGACTTGCAATGGGTTCTCCACTAGCACCTCTGCTAGCAAATTATTATATAAGTAAACTAGAGGCAAAAATCCTTATACAACCCTCCTTGTTTGCTCTCTATGTAAGGTACATGGATGATGTCCTAATTATAGTAGATACTGTGGACCAATCTCTACCCTCTCAGATTCTGGAAGAATTTAACTTACTAGAAAATACCTTGAAGTACACCCTGGAACAGGAAAAAGACCATAGCATCAATTACCTGGATTTAACCTTGACCTCAAGAGAAGGGAAAATATTCACTCAGCTTTTAGAAAACCCACCAACACAGGGAAGATGTTAGACTTCTGCTCATTCCACCCTGATTATATTAAATCGAATACAGCGAGACAATTTTTGGAAAAAATTGAAATCCTGGTCTCTTCAGCTTCTCAAAAAGATCTTCACAAAGAAGAATTAAAGGAAATGTTGGCAGAAAACAATTACCCCTCCCCATATGTTGAGAAAATATTTAAACAAGTGCCAAAAAAGAAGCAGGAAAAAACCAACTTCAAATTCACCAGCAAAATTACGTACCACAAGGGACTTTTCGAGAAACTGAAAAGGATCGGAGCAAAATATAATATCAGGCTAGCTCCAGATCTTAATAACAAAATAAAGAAATTCCTGCCAGCTTTAAAGCAGAAAGAATTGGACATCCAATTGCAGGAAGGAGTAATTTACTGCATCGACTGTAACTGCGGACTCAGCTATATAGGAGAAACAGGGAGAAGTATTAAGGTCCGAATGAAAGAACACCAAGCAGCTATTAGGAACATTGGGAACAAAACAGGGCTAGACAGACATGTACAAGCAAGTGGACACTCCATAAATTGGGACTCAGTGAAAATAATCGCCCACCAGTCAAACTTAGTAAAGAGAAAACTAGAAGAAGGGATCGAAATAGCAAGAAGAAGAAGTACCACAATTAACGATAATTGCGGATGGTCTCTTCCAATTGAGTGACAGCAACTTCTCCAGTGATATAGTCCTGATGACGAACTAGGCTTTAGTTCGAAAATTTGACAACCAACTTTCATTAAAAATAACCTCTAAAAGACCCGTAAAAAAAAGTTATTCCACAATCACTATGAATAGAGGTGCCATAAATGCATTTACAACTAGAATTAATTTAAATTGTAATATTAATTGCTATTGCATATTCGTTTCACCAAAATTGGTCAAAGTGGTGACACCAAGTACCAGTACATGACAACTAGCAACTGAGGTGGGGGTCTTCCCAATACACCGTAATTTGTCACCTGCACCAGATTGGTTTCTCCTCCAGACAAAATTGAATGGATTCCAGTGAACTGACACCCCAGCAGGCAGAACAACTTGAAGCTTTCTGCTGCAGATTGATGTCAAATCCAGAAGACGACACATTTTTTTAATCCAGAAGACGACACATCATATTGTGATGTACAGTGGACATTTCTATGTTATCCTTCCAGTGGGAACCAGCACCAGGATGCACAGCCAGCTGTGCAAAGAAGGCAGTTTGAGAAGAAAGTCATGCTTTGCATTTGGTGGAATTTTGAGGGTCCTGTGCACTGGGAATTCGTACCAATGGTCAGGCTGTGGACGTGAACCTCTACGCCAAACAAGTGCAGCAGGTCCACAAAGCTTTGCTCCAACATTGCCCAGTGCTCATCAATAGGAAACAGCCATTGCTGCATGTGAATAATGCCCCAAGTCACTCCTCCAGAGTGGTCTGCTTAAAACAACAGGTATTGGAAGTGGTTGAGATCCTGCCCCATCCTTCATACAGTCCAGATCTTACCCCACACAACTACAGGTATTGGAAGAGGTTGAGATCCTACCCCATCCTGCATACAGTCTGGATCTTACCCCATCCTCTATACAGTCTGGATTTTATACCCCATCCTCTATACAGTCTGGATCTTAATTCATCCTCTATACAATCTGGATCTTACCCCATCCAACTACAGGTACTGGAAGGGGTTGAAATCCTACTCCATCTTCCATACAGTCTGGATCTTACCCCATTTAATGAGAGGTACTGGAAGGGGTTGAGATCCTACCCATCCTCTATACAGTCCAGATCTTGCCCCATCCAACTACAGGTATTGAAAGAGGAGATCCTTCCTCATCCTCCATACAGTCTGGATCTTACCCCATCCTCTATACAGTCTGGATCTTATCTCATCCTCTATATAGTCTGGATCTTACCCCATCCTCTATACAGTCTGGATCTTACCCCATCCTCTATACAGTCTGGATCTTAACCCATCTAACTACAGGTACTGGAAGGGGTTGAAATCCTACCCCATCCGTCATACAGTCTGGATCTTACCCCATCCTCTATACAGTCTGGATCTTAACCCATCTAACTACAGGTACTGGAAGGGGTTGAAATCCTACCCCATCCGTCATACAGTCTGGATCTTACTCCATTTAATGAGGGGTTTTGGAAGGGGTGGAGATCCCACCCCATCTTCTAGACAGTCCAGATCTTGCCCTATCTAACTACAGGTATTGGAAGGGGTTGAAATCCTACCCCATCCTCCATACAGTTCGGATCTTACCCCATCCAACTACCAATATCTTTCCCTCAATGGCCAATTTCCTACAAGGATGACACTTCACACCAATCGTGAATGTGGAATACAGAATCAGAGTTTCTGTCCTCAAAACCTACCAAGTGGTACCTCTGCAGGATAATCGCTCTGGTGGAATGTTGGCAAAAGACTATCGAAAACAATGGTCAGTACTTTGCAGAAGGAGTAGAAGTTGATCCAGGTTTTTAAAGATCATATCCATTTTCGTAAAATTCTGCCCATTTTTGTGAAATTTACCCTATGTTTGTTAAATTTGCCCTATTTTTGTGTTTAGAGTAATTTTAATCCTCTATAATTATTCTGACAGTAATTATTGTTTTATTTTTTCAGGTTTTTATTTATTTCAATTTATTCTTATTCTACTGCTAACCGTGATTCATTCTTTCCGAATTTGCAGCACGTTTTCTGTTTTGATGATTGTGTACACAGACTTTTTTTTTATATATATACAACTGTGATTATGCTCCAGTTGAGGTCTCAGAAAATAATTACAGTAATGAGATAAGATAATAACACTCCATAGTGTTCTCCCTAGACAATTCTGTACAGCTGCGTGGCAAGAAATTTTAGCTGGATGATACTTTTAATGAACCCTCACCCAATCGAGAAGAAAAAGAATGTTGTTTTGCTTAACATTATTATACTTATTAAACATCTTTAGCAGTGCGATAGGCATCAATGCAACATAACATAAAAAAAACATTAGAAAATTGCATATAATAAATGGTAAAAAAATGAATTAACTAATAAATCATGTTCAACCCAGATTTCAGGCAGTTTTCATCAACATTTATGGTGTATGCGGAAGTTTTCCACTCTTATTATCATGTATGTTGTAAAAGCGTTCATTAAATGAAATTTAGCTGGGCGGCAGAGAAAATTAGCTGGTTGGGCCGCCTGGCAAAAAAGTTCTAGGGAGAACACTAACTCCAGGTTGTATTAAACCAGGAAAGTCATCAAAGGTCAAAGTTTTTAAGTACTGGAGGAAAAGAAATAACTAAAATAACATTAGAAAACAAAAGTCGCTCATGTCACAACCCGATCCCCAGAAAGCGAACGGTCTGCACCTCCCTCCATCATGCTCTTTTCCTCATATGTAAATATGTTTCCTGGAATCCCGGCCATTATGGCAAAGTTTTATCGGAGTAGGGATGGGCAAGAAATATCTGTTTATGAGCAACAATGTTTGGAACTGCAAAAAAATATTTTCTACATTGAAGTAAACAAATTTTACTTTGCTGCATTCTTTTAAAGAGAAAGGTAATATAATCTTCTTATGTCATGAATTAGTGATATTTTTGTTTTGGCCATTTTGTTCAATGTTTTGGTGCCAAAAATTTAGTTCTTTTCCTTGATGTTACAGGAACCAATGCAGACCCCCCCCCCCCCCCCCAATCGAGGTTTCATGCCTGATGTTTGAAACTGCAAAAGTGTAATCCACTCGAAATTTCTCTGCAATAAATAAATGAATTTATCTTTTTTGTATTCTTATAAAGAGAAAGGAAATACTGTATTACCTTCCTATGTTGCAAAACAAAGATTTTTTTTATGGCATTTTTTTCAATGTTTTGGCGCCAAAAATTGAGTTCTTATCTTCGATGCTTACAATACATCAAGCGTTTTAACAAATATTATGGTTACTTGATGTTGAATTAGTGAGCTATCACTGATATATTGAACGAAGATTTATTCATTGATGTGCTCATAACTGCTGCAGATGGGAAAGATGCAAGTTCTTCGGCTCTTTAGCAAAACTTCAGAGGCTTTCGATGATACATGGAAAATTTCCACTGATATGTGAATGTTTCGGAAATAAGTATCCACCAATGTGCCTATCTCCACTTCTGACTCCTGGAAAATGCAGTTGGGAAAAAAACGATCCCATAATGCTTTGGGATTGCGTTCAGCGAGATCTGTTTCAGCTGCCATTAGTGATGGTACAGTGATTGATATGCATCTGTCAGAGACCGTTTTACCAAAAACAGTTCATAACAACAAAAGAAAGCACACATAAAACAATATTCAAGATGCCTCTCATACGGCTAAGTCTCACACACAAAAATATTTTCCTTAAGATAAAATTTTACTGAAGGTGAAGACACCATCACGGTTCAAAATATTTTTGTGAAAGATACCGTTTGAGCTAAAAATATTTTTGTGAAGATACCGTTTGAGCTAAAAATATTTTTGTGAAGATACCGTTTGAGCTAAAGATATTTTTGTGTCCAAGCAAAAATATTTTTGTGAAGATACCGCCCAATGATATCAAATGCTGCTTGCATCAACCCCTGAGTAGGCAATTGTGTATGGCTTTCTCGCATCATTCAACTTCTAAGCTGCAAACAGAAAAAACTTTGAACTCATCTTGATATTTCAGAAGTCTTTATAATGTTCAATATATTTATACTCAGCCTAAGGCTAATATGTTCAAATAACTAAAATACATGTTCCTGTACTATCCTCTTGCAGTGCAACTACCACTGAAGCAGGCTTCTTTGCAGAAAGGCAAGATCAATTCTCTTCCACTCCTCTTTGCAAGTTTCCCAAAGGCTGTCAATTGTTTTGAGTTATCTACTTTTGAGGGTTCATTTAAGTAATCCAAAGATGCAGAAATCCATGCAGAGGCATCTGGGGATTTGACAGGAATTGAGGAAAATGGTATAACATGAATCCTGGTCACAGCTTCCATCTTTCGCATGTATGCCACTGTGGACTTAGCCATACAGCTGGAAGCCTTATCTTGGTGAATCCATACATTTGAAACCATAGCACCATACAAAGATTGAATTTCTTTGTGGAAAATTGAGTCAAGAATATTTGTCTGATAATAAACCATTCATTTTTGCATTCTTTGCAACCTTTCGCAGCTTTAACTTGCCATTATAGCAATAACCTGCCACAACCATAATTCCCAGTGAAAAACTTTCTTTGCATTCACGTAACCATTCCGAGTATACCTTGGCACCTTATCCTCGATAGTATTTGGTGTACAAATAAGTTTTAAAGCATTTTCAGACAACACAACATGTTACTTGAGAGAAAACAACAATACATTTAAGAATAAAAATATGTGCCATCATTATCTATCACCTTCCGCCATCGGTCAGGCAGCTGACGGATTCCAGCCATGAAGAGTACTTCATCGTGTGACGCGAGGAAGTCGTCAAACCATTTTTGCACTTCGTCACATGTCCGGAACCGTACAGCAGACAAACCATGTTGCATTGATTGGAACAAATGATAGTCTGAAGGGGCTATGTAGGGACTATACGCTGGGTGCTTCAAAACTTCGCAGCCAAGCATCAATAATGTTTCCTTGACCGATTTAATAACATGTGGCCTAGCGTTGTCATGCAGTAATTTCACAGAAAGCAATCCTTTGGCCTGTGAATGGATGTTTCCGACAGATTTCTTGGTTCAATCGCAGCAATTGTTGCTTGTAGTGATCAGCAGTAACAGTTTGATCCTGTTCCAATAGTTCATATTACAGCACACCCTTCATATCCCACCAGATGCACAGCAGAACTTTCTTGGAGTGAATATTGCGTTTTGGTGTCGAAGTCGTTGCTTCACCGGGGTCTACTCAGTGTTTTTATTTCGTTTGGGATTGTTGTACCATATCCACTTTTCATCACCAGTAACGATTTTCCACAGGAAAGACTTTCTGTGTTGTTTATTCAACAAATTCAAGCACTTCATGACACACTCATCCTTGTACCTCTGGCTCAGGTAATGTGGCACCCATTTTCCTTTCTTCTGAATCTTTCCCATTGCACGTAAACAATTGGAAATGGTTTGTTGAGTTATCCCCAGTTGTTCAGCTAGTTCTTTTTGCGTTTGAGACTAATCTTCATCCTACGTTCTCGATCACTAACATCAAAATCACCTGCTTAAAACAGTCTAAACCAAAACTCACACATGCTCTTCGATACAATATTCTCCCCCAGAACAGAACAGATCGATTCACATGCTTTAGCAGCACTTTTTCCTTGATGAAATTCGTAACGAATGCAGTGTCGAATAAATACAGTATTGCTTACCATCTTTCACCTACCGATGTGCAAGTGCGTTTGACTGTTGGGCAAACTTCTGTGTCGTATTTTATACTCTGGACCAGTTACGGTCACATGACAACAATGCGGGGGAATATTGGATATGTAAATAAGCGGTATATGTCCCACAAAAAATGCTTTAAAACTAATTTGTACACCTAATATATTGCTCGGATTTTGCCTGTGTCACTAAGGTATATCCATGCTTCATCCAAAGTGACCGGAAACTTCCACCTGTTCCTTGCCAGGTGTCTCTGGTACAGTTTCCTGCAGTTTGTCATCCACTCTGAAATGTGGCGCAGAAGGAGCTTGTGGACATTTTGCTTAAACCACTTTTTTAAGTGTAGCTCAGACTTGATAATGCGGTTTACAGTTCCCTGTGAGACACTTACATGCTGTGCAGTGCTTGTTTGCATTGCTGGATTCTCTTTCTTTAAAAGAAATCTGACTTTTTGCACCACCTCAGCGGTCCTTTTTGGTTTAGGGTGGCTATCGTAGCATTTGTGCACCACTAGAGCAAGCTGCAAAGTTCTCTTTTGCGTGCTTAATTACTTGACATATGCAATTTTTAGAAATCACACAACTATTATTGTTTTTTTTTGGTGTTTTTTTTGCACCATTTTTGGATTGCTGTATACAAATAACCTTCTTCGGAAAGGGCAGTTACAACCCCCTCATAGAACGGAATCACTCGTGAAGGCATCTTAACACTATGAAAGCAAAATTACAAATGCTCTTAAAGAGGAAGGCTGCTACTGCACAACAAATATGGTTAAGTAACCGTAACACACACGATTTGCATATGACACACATTTTACTATGTCACTATAAATGTGAATCAACCTGTATTTATAATATTGCTAATAATGCACAGGTCCTCGAAAAAGCATTGAAAATGCCTGCTAATGCTGAGCAAAATGCATCCAGAATGAAGTGGAAAAGGACATTACCTTTACAAGGTGGTTTTCTAGAAGACTGGTTTGTTTTTATATTTCTGAAACAGTTTGAATATGAAATTTAAATATTTGCAATACTCTAAAATATTGTGATTACTGATTATTAAACTTGAACTTTTGAACAATTCAATGAATACTAATATTTATTTTAAACCTGAACTAGATATTCATCTTACATGAATATCTGCAATCTTAGTTGTAAATGAATTTATGGCTCCTCTATTCATATTGTATTGTGGAATAACTTTTTTACGGGTCTTATAGAGGTTATTTTTCATGAAAGTTGGTTGTCAAATTTTCGAACTAAAGCCTAGTTCGTCATCAGGACTATGTCACTGGAGTAGTTGCTGCCACTCAGTTGGAAGAGTCCACCCGCAATTATCGTTAATTGTGGTACTTCTTCTTCTTGCTATTTCGATCCCTTCTTCTAGTTTCCTCTTTACTAAGTTTGACTGGTGGGCGATTATAAAAAGTTTAAAGAAAAATTGAAAACAAAAGTTTAAAGAAAAATTGAAGATTAAAGAGAATAAGTGGTTGAGTCCAAAGTTAATGTCTACAGCTCCTGGCCCACAGTTAATCCCATCCCCCACAAACAAACATGTCATAGATCTGACGGAAGAAGGAGTAGATGGAAACCTGATATAAAAAACGTATGCTGATTGATTTAGAAAGCATCTGTTGTAAGGTAGAAAGAGAGAATGAAAATACAGCAGCCATTTTAAGGAAAGAATTCTCAGACTGCATCTCAAAATTTGTAAAAAAGCCAGTAAAAATTGCTTACAATTTTAATAGAAATGCCATTACTGACCTTAAAAAATTCAAAGCCAATGATAAAGTTGTAGCACTGAAAGCAGATAAAAGCAAAGTTTTGGTATTAGTAGAAAAAGAGAAGTATTACAATAAAATGGAAGCTGAATTGAGCAAGCCTTATTATGAAGAACTCAATGGTAACCCTATAGATCAAACAGTCAAAAATCTTAAGAAATTAATCAGCTCTTTAAAAAATAAAAAACAGCTAAATGAGCTCTTCAAAAACTTCTCCAAAATACAGTCAAGAGTTCCACAGATCTATGGTACATTAAAAGTTCACAAAGAAGGCCATCCAATAAGACCTATAATAGACACTAGAAATTTGCCACTCTCCAACATTAATTATTATTTACTTGGTCACCACGGAGATATTTTCCCTTCTCCTCCCTACCTACTAAAAAATTCCATGCAGCTAAAAGGAAAACTGGACAACTTGCCAGAATTAATTAATCCAGTAATGGCAAGTTTGGATATAGTATCTATGTATACCAACATTAACCTGGACCTCCTACTGGAATTTATTGCGGATGACCTTGCGGAAAAAATAGTATTCCATATTTACAATAGAGAAATACTGCTTGGCATATATGAACTGCTCCTATTTTCCTTCAAGAATAATTTCTTCCAGTTTGAAAAGAAATATTACAGGCAAACTTCAGGACTTGCAATGGGTTCTCCACTAGCACCTCTGCTAGCAAATTATTATATAAGTAAACTAGAGGCAAAAATCCTTATACAACCCTCCTTATTTGCTCTCTATGTAAGATACATGGATGATGTCCTAATTATAGTAGATACTGTGGACCCAATCTCTACCCTCTCAGATTCTGGCAGAATTTTACTTACTAGAAAATACTTTGCAGTACACCCTGGAACAGGAAAAAGACCATAGCATCAATTTCCTAGATTTAACCTTGACCTCAAGAGAGGGGGAAATATTCACTCAGCTTTTTAGAAAACTCACCAACACAGGGAAGATGTTAGACTTCTGCTCATTCCACTCTGATTATATTAAATCAAATACGGCGAGACAATTTTTGGAAAAAATTGAAATCCTGGTCTCTTCAGCTACTCAAAAAGATCTTCACAAAGAAGAATTAAAGGAAATATTGGCAGAAAACAATTACCCCTCCCCATATGTTTAGAAGATATTCAGACAAATGCCAAAAAAGAAACAGGATAAAACCAACTTTAAATTCACCAGCAAAATTACGTACCACAAGGGACTTTTCGAGAAACTGAAAAGGATCGTAGCAAAATATAATATCAGGCTAGCTCCAGATCTTAATAACAAAATAAAGAAATTCCTGCCAGCTTTAAAGCAGAAAGAATTGTACATCCAATTGCAAGAAGGAGTAATTTTAGAAAACTCACCAACACAGGGAAGATGTTAGACTTCTGCTCATTCCACTCTGATTATATTAAATCGAATACGGCGAGACAATTTTTGGAAAAAATTGAAATCCTGGTCTCTTCAGCTACTCAAAAAGATCTTCACAAAGAAGAATTAAAGGAAATATTGGCAGAAAACAATTACCCCTCCCCATATGTTAAGAAGATATTCAGACAAATGCCAAAAAAGAAACAGGAAAAAACCAACTTTAAATTCACCAGCAAAATTACGTACCACAAGGGACTTTTCGAGAAACTGAAAAGGATCGTAGCAAAATATAATATCAGGCTAGCTCCAGATCTTAATAACAAAATAAAGAAATTCCTGCCAGCCTTAAAGCAGAAAGAATTGTACATCCAATTGCAAGAAGGAGTAATTTATTGCATCGACTGTAACTGTGGACTCAGCTATATAGGAGAAACAGGGAGAAGTATTAAGGTCTGAATGAAAGAACACCAAGCAGCTATTAGGAACATTAGTAACAAAACAGGGCTAGACAGACATATATAAGCAAGTGGACACTCCATAAATTGGGACTCAGTAAAAATAATCGCCCACCAGACAAACTTAGTAAAGAGGAAACTAGAAGAAGGGATTGAAATAGCAAGAAGAAGTACCACAATTAATGATAATTGCGGTTGGACTCTTCCAAATGAGTGGCAGCAACTACTCCAGTGACATAGTCCTGATGACGAACTAGGCTTTAGTTCGAAAATTTGACAACCAACTTTCATGAAAAATAACCTCTATAAGACCCGTAAAAAAGTTATTCCACAATCTGTAATCTTTCGAAGAACTTTTGCAAGGATATAAAGGAGGAAAATCAACACAAGTTGGAGAAACTAGGTAGATATAACCTAAGTTTTTTAGCTGCTTCACAATATTATAAATAAACATAAAATTTAAAAACGCTTCTAGTTTGAATTAGAAATTTTTTAATACTTCTAGCTTGCAGTTTCTGGCAAGGCACGCTCAGATCATGTGAAGAATAAAGACGTGTCACAATATTATAAATAAATATAAAATTTATAAATACTTCAGTGGAAGGTGCTGAATAAATATGGCATTACTAGGAATCTACAACTTAATAGTGTGAAAGCCATGTATGATGGCAGTAGAGCATATGTACAAGTAAATGGTGCTTTATCAAAATGGTTTTCTATTGGTGCAGGAGTCTGACAAGGTTTTGTAATATCACCATGGCTCTTTAATATATTTATTGATGCATGCATGCATGATGCCAAAATAGACAATACTGGTTTATGTTGTGGTAATAACTGTATGTTCAAATTGCTGCATGCTGATGATACGGCCCTGTTGACAGACAGCAAAAGTGAGTTGCAGAGTCCCGAATATACGAAGTTTGTATGAAATTCAAACTGGTATAAATAAGGGAAAAACCAAAGTTATGGTGCTTGATTGAGAAACTGTTAGTTAGTACTGAATGCATGATGTCTAAATGGCACAAAGATTGACTAACTGAATGAGTCTGTATATTTAGGAAGCATGTTTGACAGAGAGAACAAATTAGATGGTGAAATTAGTAGGCGAGTGTGAATTCATCTTGGAAAGTCTAGCTGTTTTAGAAAATAGTAAATATACAAATTAGAAATTAGTAGGTGAATGAATTCACCTTTGAAAGTCATAGCTGTTTTAGAAAATAGTAAATATACAAATTAGATGGTGCAATCAGTAGGCGAGTGAATTCATCTTTGAAAGTCATAGCTGTTTTAGGAAATAGCAAATATACAACTTAGATAGTGAAATTAGTAGGGGAGTGAATTCATCTGGCTTTTTGGAAAGATAAGAAGTCCTTCTGGAAGTACATGAGACTCAGGAAAAATAGGGGAAACAAAGTTGTAAGTTGTGTGAAGAATGAGATTGGGGAAATGATATGGGAGCCCAATGAGTTAAGTGACAGATGAGGTGAATACTTCTGTGAGTTATTAGATCAGGAAAGCAAAGATGATTCTAAGACAGATGCAGATGATGTCACAATGAGGGATGAAAGCACAGGAGGGATCTCAAGAGAAGAAGTGCGCAAAGCTCTAAAATCTCTTCAGAATGGTAAGGCTCCGGGAGTTGATGGCATAACTGCAGAGACGTTGAAATATGGTGGTGACTCTATAATTGACTGGTTAACTGAAATTTGCCAGTTGTGCTGGAAGTTAGGAATGGTCCCTCGGGATTGGAAGGATGCTATCATTGTTCCCTTGTATAAGGGAAAAGGTGATCAGACTGAATGCAAGAACTATCGTGGTATGAGCCTACTGAGTGGGCCAGGGAAAGTGTTTGGTAAGGTTGTTATTGAAAAAGTACGGGGTCTTACATCATTGAAAATGTGGGATGTTCAGAGTGGTTTTATGCCTGGTAAAGGCTGCACTAACCAGATTTTTGCATTACGCACGATGATTGAAAAGTATCTGGCTGTTGGGAAGAAAGTTTTTGCTGCCTTCATAGATTTAGAGAAAGCTTACGACCGAGTGAATAGGACACTTTTGTGGAAGGTATTGAATGAATATGGTGTTACTGGGAATCTACTTAATAGTGTAAAAGCCATGTATGCTGGTAGTAGAGCTTGTGTACGAGTGAATGGTGTATCAAAATGGTTTTCTACTGGTGCAGGAGTAAGGCAAGGTTGTGTAATGTCACCATGGCTGTTTAATATATTTATGGATGCATGTATGCGTGATGCCAGAATAGATAATAGTGGTTTATGTCTTGGTGATATCCGTGTGTGCAGATTGATTGCTGTATGCAGATGACACTGTCCTGTTGGCAGAAAGCAAAAAGTGAGTTGCAGAGTATGTTGACTCGGATGCATGAAGTTTGCATGAAATTCAAATGAGTATAAATAAGGGAAAAACCAAAGTTATGGTGTTTGAGAGAGGAACGGGTAGCACTGAATGTAATGTAAGCATAAATGGCACTGTTATTGACCAGGTGAGTGAGTTTGTGTATTTAGGAAGCATGTTTGACAGAGAGAACAAGTTGGATGGTGAAATCAGTAGGCGAGTGAATTCTTCTTTGAAAGTCATAGCTGCTCTGGGAGGTTTTCACAGGAATGATGGGTTCTCTAGAGAGCCCCGCATGGCTGTGTATGAAACTATAATTGTTCCTACTCTGATGTATGGCAGTGAAACCTGGGTACTGCAGAAGAAACATAGGAGTTGTTTGTGTGCTGGAGAAATGCGCTACTTATGTGGGGTTTGTGGTAAGACACGATATGATTGTGTGAGAAATGAAGATGTATTGCAGCTGTGTGATGTGAAGCAAAATGTTGTTAGCAAGGTGGAGACCAATATGCTTCGGTGGTTTGGCCATGTTGAAAGAATGAGTGATGAAATGCTTACTAAGAAAATCTTTTCAGCCCAAGTGGCGGGAAGGAAAGGCAGAGGAAGGCCAAGGAAGACATGGGTGGATCAGATTCAGGAGTGTCTGCATGAGAAAAAGATTATGAGTATGAAGTATAAAACATCTTGTGTACGGCGTGTAATGAATATTAGTGAAGCACGAGGAGTTGTATGTCAAGATCGCTGCAAATGGCGAAGTTTGATACGACAACAATAAGTAAAAATATCTGGAAGTTTGTATTTCTTTTTGGAGCTAACCTCTGAATCTCAGAGAACAGCTTAGTGATATATACGTATGTATGTATGTGAATTCATCTTTGAAAGTCATAGCTGTTTTTAAAAAAAGTCAATATACAAATTAGGTGGTGAAATTAGTGAGCGAATTCATCTTTGAAAGTCACAGCTGTTTTAGAAAATAGTAAATATACAAATTAGATGGCGAAATTAGTAGGCGAGTTAATTCTTCACTGAAAGTCATAGCTGTTTTAAGAGGATTTTACAGGAATGGTGGGTTCCCAAGAAAGTCCTGAATGGCGGTATATGAAAGTGTAATTGTTCCTACTCTGATGTACGGCAGTGAAACCTGGGTACTGCAGAAAATACATGTTGTTTGTGCACTGGGGAGATGCATTACTTAGGGGGGGGGGGTAAGACACTCTCTGTCTGATCACGTGAAGAATGAAGATGTGTAATATAGGGCAAAATGTTTTTAGTAAGGAAGGTGGAGACTATATTCTTACGTGGTTTGGCCATGTGGAAGAATGAGTGGTGAGGCGCTTACTAGAAGAACTGATTCAGCCCAAGTGGAAGGGAATAGATGAAGGCCAAGGAAATCATGGGAGGACCAGATTCAGGAATGTCTTCTTCAGAAAAAGATTATGAGTACAAAGTACAAAAGGTGTTGTGTGCGACATGTGATGGATGTCAGTGAAGCTCGAGTTGTGTGCGGAAATCACTGTAAATGGAGACATCTGGTACACCAACAGTAAGTAAAATCTAGTTCCATCAGTTCAACGTTTATCTGGCAGATTGTCTTTATTTGAGGAGCTAACCTCTGAATCTCAGAGAGCAGCTTAATTATGTGTATGTATGTAAGTCTTCCACTGTAAAGAAGTGCTGCGTTTGGAATATAATGTCTTTTTTTCCAAACATGATATAATGTGGAGACCAGAATAAAATAGTATGAAATGCATACTACAATCTTGAATCTTTATAATGGTTTATCACATTCACACACACCACTATACTTATATCAAATACTTTTGCTTACACTTTCATTTTTTCATACAAGTCATCATCATCATCATTGTCAACCATTATCAATCCACTGCTGGACGAAGGTCTACCCAAGTTTCCTCCACAACGGTCTGTCTTGTGCCAGTCTCCTCCATGTCACTCCCGCATATTTACGAATTTCATCCACCCATCTCCCATGTGGTCTTCTTCTGGGTCTTTTCCTGTCCCTTGGAATCCAATCTAAAATTTCGGCTGTCCATCTATGGTCTGTCCTTCTGGCAGTATGTCCAGCCCATTGCCATTTCAGGGATTTAACTCTGATCATGATGTCTTCCACTCTCGTCATTTTTCGGATCCACGAGTTCCTCTTCTTATCTCTCCTGGTTATACCAAGCATGCACCTCTCCATGCTGCTTTGAGTTGTCTGCAGCCTTTGTATGTCTCTTTTAGTTAAGGTCCACGTCTCTGCACCATACGTAAGCACTGGAAGGATGCATTGATCAAACACTTTTCTTTTAAGACATAATGGCATATTGCTCTTGAAAATTATGCTGTTTCTTCCAAAAGCTCTCCAGGCAAGTTTTGTACGCCGATTAATTTCTTCATCCAAGTACACAGTGCTAATTTATTGATTACTCAAATGTTAGAAGCTGTCACTTTTTTTAATATGTCTCTTCCATATTTCACTTAAGTACATAAAAAAAATACAGGTAGGTTCAGTTCTGATTGAGCCGTCAGTTTGGAATGTATGAGTAAGACTTGCAGATCGGAGAGTTGAAATGAGCTAGTCAAGTATGGTTTCAAAGCATTTATTTAATTTGTTATTGCCAACATAGGTCTATGATATGAAAAGTAGAGCTTACAGAATTTTTTCAAATATTGCTGGATACATTGCGAACTCAAAACAGATCGATACGTGAATTACCCAATGTGGTGCTCTGTCTTATCACATTCCTCATCACTTGCCCTTGCCTTTCATTTCGATTTTCTCCACTTCTGCTTGCATTCATTCTGCGAGTTCCACTGCGTTATCGAAAGTGTTAACTCGTTCACACGAAAACAGTTTTTAAAAATTTCAGTTTAAACCACTGCAATATGTTCTTTATATATTTGAATAGATTTTGTCGAGAGCTTTAAAAGGATACCACGCACAGTCGTTTTGCACTCACGATTATCCAGACAACCTGCGATATCATCAAAAGTGTTCACCAGTTCACAAGAAAATAATTTTTTAAATGTTCAGTTCAAACCATTGCAAAATGTTCTTCACATCAATATAACTCATGTGATTCTATCTTAAAGTTCATATAGGCCTACCATTATGTGACTACAAGGTTCTTCACAAAGATGTTTTAATGTCTCTAAGTTTTCTGGTATACACGTTGTTAGTGGGTACAGTCTGCGGTGGTGCATTAAGTTATTCAATTCTGACATAATTCAGTTAAAAAGTCCTAAAATGTAAATAAATGTGGTCCTAAAAATGTAAACATTTTAAATAAATGTGGTCCTAAAAATGTAAAAATGTAAACATTTTTAGGACTTATTAACTGCATTATATTATATCTGAATTCAGATATAATTCAGTAAAAAAGTCCTAAAAAGGTAAACATTTTTAGGACTTTTTAACCGAATTATATTATATCTGAATGCACCACCGCAGACTGTACTTACTTACGTGTATAACAGAAAACTTACAGACGTTAAAGCGTCTTTGGGAAGAATGTTCTTTGCATATTTGAATAGATCTTGCCGAGAGATTTAAAACAATACCACGCACAGTCGTGTTGTGCTCACGGTTGCCGAGATAGAATGAGTCAAACATGGTGGCACACCCAGAAATATTGCATCATCTCCCCACGTACAGGGAGCGTCGGGTGTAGAATGTATTGCACAGTACGCGAATTAGACTCCATGCTGTTTACGGATATGTTAACACAATTAGCGTGCGGCACATACTTTTAACGCTATAATGATTTCAATTGGGACCTATTTTTGTCACAGGTGGTCGGTCGTAAGTTGCCCCATAGTATCCGCAGAGTTAGACGTAGTCCTACGTCAAAAAAGAAGAATGTCCTATGTCAAAAGAGGAGGGTGTCCTACATAAAAAAAAAAGGATGCCCTACGTCAAAAAAGAAGGGTTCAATAAATAGGAACCATACACCATATTATACTCAAAATAGTATAACTATACTAAAGATCCGAAATTTCTTGGCGTAGAATACAAATAAAATAATGCTGAGTTTTCTACCATAGTACTATGTGCCCAACCAACGTGACCTCGTTTCTTCGAAATATCACGTTTGCTCCTATTCATTTATTGTCTAGTTAAGCCACTGTGTTCGAAGTGTTCAAACATTTTATTATCCAGTTAGCTGTCTGCCTTTCATCATCTGGTCGATGTGCAGAAGCTTGGAACGTTTTATTTGTATTCTACGACGAGACATTTCGGATCTTTAACATAGTTATACTTTTTTGAGTTAAAAAGAAGGGTGTCCTACATTAAAAAAGAAGGGTGTAAAACAGTAGTTCACAGGAACTTTCACCATGGGCCACATTTTTTTTTTTTCATAGAACCAAGCTAGAGGGTGTGACCTCTTAATTTGGTAAATGTTAGTTACATATCATACTGATACTCATATAAACATTATTTTTATTTTAAGATTTATTAAAGGTAATGTGAAAATTGTAAAGTGAACTTTACATAGCAGGCAAATGGAAAAAAAGCAGAACAAATTTCAGAAATTAGTTACTTGTACCAACATTAAATTACAAACGCAATATTTTAAATTTAAACTTGGTCATCAAGAAATTAATGATAATAATGGGGGTGACATCCTTCTGCAGTATGTTCAAAATCTGGAGTATAGGTTGTAGTCAAATTTAAAATATTTATACTGTTTTACATTACAAATATTGATAAACATTCTTTTTTTGTTTTTATTTACCTGTGGATTTTATACATTTCTTTTCAGTTTACTTTTTTACTGCGGGCCAGACTGACACCCTTTGCAGGCAGTCTATTGAGAACCAATGGTGTAAAGTGATTACTTACTTTTGCCGTTCTAAAATTCTCTGGAACTGAGGGGAGCTAAGTTTCAAAAAGTCTGGAAGATTAGAGGCCATGCGTGCAGCTTGTTCTTGTTTCCGACGCCTTTCTAATTCTCTCTCCAGGTCTGCCTTCATTCTAGTCCTTTCCACAAGCAAATATGCAAATTGTTCCACAACACCTAAATTCACAATCTCTGGCAAACCTTCTTCTATGAGCATTTGCTGAATTTCTTTATTGGCAACTTTTGCAGCACTCTGACCTTGAACATCCAGCTGTTCTTGAAACTTCTGGTTCTGATCTTCTAGATTAGAAACTTTCATCTCCCAAGAATTACACATTTGTTCCATGCAACTCCTGATTTCCTGAATATAAATAAAGAAATATATATATAAATAAATTAATGATGAGATATTCAATGCATAGCTGCCAACTAAATTTAATGAAAATCCAGAAGATAGCAAAAAATCTAGAAGATTGCATAATAACCAGGAAGATCTTTTTATGTTAGTTTGTTATACAATATAAAATGTCCACACAGAGCTAAAACTGTATATCTTGTTTTGCAATGGTTACACGCAAATTTTTATATGTACTTCAACAAAACAAGGGAAAGATTAATAAATTTTATTTTACTTTGAAACACTCCATCCATACAAGTCAGCAAGAAAATTCTATCCTTTTGGAAACCTATGCAGAATTTCCTTTTTTTCTTGCTGCTCTTTGCCCCCCTACCACCACCACCACATGTGCCAGGATATTGGACATTTTTTGTTTTTAATTCCTTAAGAAGTACCTGGCCACTTTCAATGTCCACATTTTTTTCTTTTCAAACCTATACTGTTTTCTTCTGCTTTTTTAACATTATCAGGAACACAGACCTGCTTCTGAAGCTGAGAAACACTAAGTGGAGCTAACATTTTTCTCTTTTTTTAGTTTTCCTCAAACACCAATAGGAATCCTGCAGTAAATGTAATATGTGCCTACACAGACTGGGAGTAACTCAGGGTATCTTTAGAACCCATTAACAAGTGTTAGGTTCTTGAAAACATGAAAATAAACTTTACACAGATATGTTTAATAACGTTATTTCAAGATTTTCGATTTCCATAGCATACTGAATGTTTTCCGTCGTCCATAGCAGACCAACCATTTCCATAGCATACTTGATGTTTTCCATCGTCCATAGCGGACTGACAATTTCCATAGCACACTTGATGTTTTCCGTCGTGCGTAGTGGATCGACCATTTCCATAGCATACTCAATGTTTTCTGTCATTCATAGAGAACTGATGATTTCCATTGTAACTACGTAAAATTTGTAGTATTTGTAGTACTTGGAGTCTCTGAATCTTTCGTCCCACTGCATGATCTTATTCAGCATCAAGCAGAACACATGGAGAATTTACTGTGGCGAAATCGCAATGATGACAACAGGGCACAGGGATTCTGGCACACAATGGCGCAAAATCTGGCTTTTGTAGCAAGATGGCAAAAGATTTTTGTTTTGGCACAATTGATGACATGCCAATCATCTGGAAAATATAGATGATATGCCAATCATCTATATTTTTTAGATATGGGAATTGTTTGGCACAGAATTTCCATAAATGTTATATATTTTATTTATAGGGATACTTAATTAGCAAAAAATACAGAAAATTTTAAAATCCGGAAGAAAAGTTCTTCTGGCTGGAAAACCGGAAGACTATAAAAATTCGGAAAACTTCAGCAAATTCGGAAGAGTTGGCACGTATGTCAATGTTTTTCTGACTCTACATAAAAATACGATTTTTTTTTAATTGTGATAAAATGTAAAGTTTGGATTCTGTAACTGAGAAACGATTTCATTTAAAAGTATCATTCATGATTAATAATTCCACTGATGACATAGTAGTAATTACTCAAGATTATGAGAATGCAAACAATCTTTTTCACAGACTGAGAAACATTATGTTTGTCAATTAACAAATATATCAAAGAAATCAATGTGAAATGAATCTCAGGAAGAATTAATTCTTCACAAATACATGAAAAGCATATACATATCATTGTCAATACATATATGTGTACTCTTTAGTATTTTCATGTAGCCATCCAGGGGCATATATAGAATTTTTTTTTTTTTTTTTTTTTTTTTTTTTGGAGGGGGCCAACAAAAATGGAAGTTTTTGAAATCCATCAGGACAAATAAAAGTTAATGAAAAATAGAAGAAAAAAATTAAAGCATTATTTTCTAATGTAAGTTGGAGCATTTTTGTTAAATTAAAGCATTTTTTTTTCTAATGTAGTTAGCATTTTAACAGAAAAATGAAACAGTTTCGAGGGGAAGGCCCCTTCACCCCCTCCTCTCAATACGCCCCTGCAGCCATCCTTCAAAAAATTTAAAAATTAGATCGCCTTGGAACTGAAATCAAGCAAACATCTCCTGATTTATGTTTGAGTATGCTCATGTTGTACTACCCAGGACACTGAATGTAATTTGTAAGTTAAAGTTTTCTAAAGGATGGCTACATGAGAAACAGTATAAAGCATTATTATTCATAATTAAGCATTATTCATTATTATTAATCAAGCATTATCATTAATAATATAAGCATTACCACATAAATATATGCACCAACAATGATAAAATGTATTTAATTCTAGTTCCATTTGCAGAATCTTGATTTAATCTTCATTTGCTCTTAGTTCCTTTGGTTATTTTTACAGATGTTTCTGGCTTCTGGATTTTAGTCAAGGCCTGTTCTCAAAGTATAAAAAGGTTATCAAAAGTTTTGTTTACACCTGAAGAATTTAAATTTTGTTGCCAGGTTCCTCATACTGTTGCCACTTATTAAACCAAAATGTTTTCATTGTGTATTTTGTAATTCTGTTGCTGTTGTTGTAAATAAGTTGTTAAAAACACCACTTATTAATTACAACAACAACAGAATTACAAAATGCACATTGAAAACATCTTGGTTTAATAACTGGCAACAGTATGAGGAACCTGGCAATAAATTTAGAAGAAGGTAGTGTAGAACACACTAAGTTACGTATAAAAGTTTAATGCAAATATATTTCAGCCATTACTATGGCCTCCTTCATCAGTGCGATGTAGCACTGATGAAGGAGGCCATAGTAATGGCTGAAATATATTTGCATTAAACTTTTATACATAACTTAGCGTGTTCTACACTACCTTCTTCTTATTTTGTTTGTTAGTTACGTGCATTGCCTACCACTCATTTATAACCTGGCAATAAAACTTATATTCCTCAGGTGTAAACAAAACTTTTGATATTCCTTCTATACATTGAGAACAGGCCTTGACTAAAATCTAGAGGCTAGAAACACCTGTAAAAAAAAACAAAGGAACTACCTGAAAATCCTTCAAGTGGAACTAGATTTAAATATAAGGGAGAGTTGAAAGTTTTGCAGTATTTGGATCACTTTATGTCTTCATACGTATCTTTATGACAAAAGCTGACTAGCATTCAAAGTATAGGTCATTGTGTTGCACCATCTTTAGCCATCTGTCTGCCAGTTCTTCGATTCTGCGACGGTGCCAGTTCTTGTCCTTCGAGGCAAAGAGCTCCTTCACCCCAGCTGCCACCTGCTATTGGTTGTTGAAGTGCCACCCACAAAGGAAATGGATTGCATTTCAACAACAAGTCTCTCAATTAGTACTGAGTTGACCTGATCTGGTCGCTGGATTGATTTCACGGCTTATGGATAGACCTTACATCTATATACACTTATGTATTTATTTAATCTTTCAGTTATATTCAATATGCCTTTGACTTGTCTTTTGTTTTGTTGTTTGTGTCTTTTTTTTTTTCTTTTTAGTACTAGGGGTGGGAGGGCTATGTCAGGCCTTACGGCCTTTTCCCACCTCCTCCAGGTTGCTACATTTTTGTAATTGATTATATTGTTTGTATTTTGAACTGTAATATGTGGCAACTGAAAAATGAATAAATGAAAAATGAAATGAAAATTAAAAACATGGACCGGAACAAGTAATAATCTGATGGTGCAAGGTCCTGGGTGTGGCATCAGTTTGATGCCCTCAAGTTCCTGGAGTTTTGCCTGGGTCGTTTGTGCAGTATGAGGCCAAGCGTTGTCTTGCCATAGGAGAGCATGCTTTCTATTCACCAGTGCTGGGTACTTCTTGTCCAAAACAGCATGCATCCACTCCAACTATTTAGAGTAGAGATTGATGTTGATGGTCTGACCATTTGGAACAAATTTGTAATGGATTATCCCCTCGAAATTCCACCAGACGCAGAGCATCACCTTGTGCTCGAAGCGCCCACCTTTGGCAACAGGTTCAAGAAGATGGCCCGAGCTCAACCACTGCCTTTGTGTGTTAGGATTACGGAAATAGACCCACTTTTCATCGTACATAACAATGCTCTTGATGAAAGGTACATCCAATGGTTTTTTTAAGAGGTTTCATGCACACTTCCACTTGGCGGTTTGCTTCGGATGGCGTCAGTTCGTGAGGGACAATGTGGCAGCTCCTGTAGACTTTGCCGAGGTCCTGAAGATGACGAACCACGGTGGTCTGTGATATGCCAAACTCGTCTGATAATCTCCGAGTTCTGGTTGTCAGTATTGCCTCTACGGCCTCCGAACCCACGCTTCGCAGACTACCTGATCTTGGCTGATTGTGGAGGTTTGTCACCTGAGCGAAATTTCTTGAACCATCTGGTTGTGGTGCTATTATCCATGGAACCTTCCCCTTTCACATGACAAATGTTTTTTGCTGCTTGAGCAGCGTTATGGCCGAGTTCAAATTCGTAAAGCAAAAGTTCCCTAATTAGCCGGTTGTGGCTGTTCATCTTTTAGGCATCCCAACCACAGACAGAATTATTATATTTGCACTTTTAAGCTATTAAACCACTGCAAAGTGCGCATAGTTTACGTGCAATTCATAACTGATATACTATTAAAAAGCACCAATCACTTACCATAAAGATCATGGTAATTTCCATCAACAACACACTTCCAGCACGTCAATTATCGTAATGTTGTTGGCCTTCAAAGGTTTACAGACATCATGCTTACGATTCCTTCTTCCGGGGATGAAACATCGTTTTTTTTTTTTTTTTAAGCCATATGAGATGTAACTATTAAGCTTGTCAATTCCATAAAAACCACACAAGCATACTACTCATTCACACAATTCAATTAAAAACCTATGTACATATTTACACAACCTTACATTCCTAGGTGGTTAAACCTTTGTCAACTGTGAGTAACAAAATGCTCCATCTGTTTCAAAACCCCTGCTACTCCCAATGCAAGTGTCACACTCATTCAGCCCCTCACACACAATCCTCTAGCGCTTTCAACAGACTACTGTCATCATCAGGAGGCAGATGTGTCTCACCCGCCCACCACAGCTCAAGTGAGCAGAGCCATCAAGGCACGGGCTCCAGTCGCAATCTCTGAATCATTCTGTCTCTGGCGCCATCTATTGTCATTGCTGCTCTTTTTTCTTAAGCAGCACCAAGAATAAATTAAAGTATAGATTGAACCAGCATATAAATAATTGGAATAAAAAAGAAGCTAAGACAGCATTAACCCAATACTGTATGGAAAACCAACAATGTCCAAGGTTTGAGGATATTAAAATTATTAAGAGCTGTAAAAACGAAAGGCAGTTAAGAATTGCAGAGTCAGTGTTAATTGAAAAAAACAGATCAAGATTATGCAACATTAATGAGCCTAGCAACTTAAAAGAACAATGGAAGGCCCTAATAAAAATTGGACAACAGCTTAGAAAGAGGAAAAAGAGCAGCAATGACAATAGATGGCATCAGAGGCACAATGATTCAGAGATTGCGACTGGAGCCCGTGCCTCGATGGCTCTGCTCACTTGAGCTGTGGTGGGTGGGTGAGACACACCTGCCTCCTGAGGACGACAGTGGTCTCTTGAAAGTACTAGAGGATTGTGTGTGAGGGGCTGAATGAGTGCGACACTTGCATTGGGAGTGGCAGGGGTTTTGAAACAGATGGAGCATTTTGTTATTCACAGTTGACAAAGGTTTAACCACCTAGGAATGTAAGGTTGTGTAAATATGTACATAGGTTTTTAATTGAATTTGTATGAATGAGTAGTATGCTTGTGTGGTTTTTATGGAATTGACAAGCTTAATAGTTACATCTCATATGGCTTTAAAAAAAAAAAAAAAACGATGTTTCATCCCCGGAAGAAGGAATCGTAAGCATGATGTCTGTAAACCTTTGAAGGCCAACAACATTACGATAATTGACGTGCTGGAAGTGTGTTGTCGATGGAAATTACCATGATCTTTAGGGTAAGTGATTGGTGCTTTTTAATAGTATATCACAGACAGAATGATGACATACAATGCTGTCCACAGCAACGACTACCACTTTATGTCCCTTTCGACTGACTGCAGTGCGCGACTTGAACTAGTTTAAACACGTGACATACCCACCGCAGCACATGGCTTTAGGCAAATATTGCAAAATTTTCGACACACCCTTTGTAAATATGTCTGGGTGCGTGATTTAATTCCTGATGAAATATATTTTTGAGCATATCCAAATTTCAAAGATAGAGACAAAGAACTGTAAAACAAACATAATGAACAAGTTTAAAGGTTTGGGATTGACTGAACAAATACAGAGACCATCAAATGAGGCAATGGAAAGATTTACACTTTTAAAAATGTAATTTTGAAGCTACTGTGCAGAGCATTATGCTTCTTTAATCAGAGACAAGAACAATAAAGATGAACAAATAAATTACTTGCTACAGAGATGAACTTTTGATGACAAGCAGCAAAAAATCAAGATTAAGAAAAGTGAGAACTGAGAATGTTAAAGATTTAATTGAAACTATCAAGAATCAACCAAGATGTTATGGACATGATATATTATTAAAATAACCAATCACTTACCCGAAAGATCATGGTCACTTTTTTTCTTTAACACTTCAAAAGCACATCAATTGTCATCATGTAATGTTGTTGGCCTTCAAAGGTTGAAAGACTCCTTGCCTATGAGATTCATTCTTCCGGGCATGAAACATCGTATTTTCCTTTTTTTTTTCCTTTTTTTTTTTTTTTGTTATTTACTGGACAAAAAACGCAAGTTTCCCTCTGCCATATGAGACGTAACCATAGCTCGCCATCTCAATAAAGACCTCACAAAAATACACACCATACCACTCATTCATACATTCAGTTAAAAACACTATGTACATAATTACACTATTTACATTCCCAGGCAGTTAAACCTTTGTCAACTGTGACTAAAAAAGTGCTCCATCCGTTTCAAACTCCGTGCCAACCTTACTGCAAGTGCCAACCTCATTCAGCCCGTTATACACAATCCTCTAGCGCTTTCAACAGGCTACTGTCATCATCAGGAGGCAGATGTGTCTCACCTGCCCACCACAGCTCAAGTGAGCAGAGCTATTGAGGTTCAGGCTTCAGTCGCAATCTCTGCATCTTTGTGTCTCTGGCGCCATCTATTGTCATTGCTGCTCTCTTTTCTTTTTTTCCCTCTTAGCTGTTGTTCAATTTTTATTAAGGCCTTCCATTGTTCGTTTAAGTTGCTAGGCTCATTAATGTTGCATAATCTTGATTTGTTTTTTTTCAATTAATACTGATTCTGCAATTCTCAACTGCCTTTCGTTTTTACAGCTCTTAATAATTTTAATATCTTCAAACCTTGGACATTGGTGATTTTCCAGACAGTATTGGGTTAATGCAGTCTTAGCTTCGTTTTTATTCCAATTACTTATATGCTGGTTCAATCTATACTTTAATTTGTTCTTGGTGCAGCCTATATATGACAAAGGCGGTTGCTGGTTTATAGGAATTTCATATACTCCTGCTCTATCCAATTGGCTGATTTTTTCATTTTTTATTACTAAATTTTTTATAGTATGTACCTCATTTTCTACTTGTATGTCATATTTGCCACAAACTTTATTAATTTCAGCTGAAACACTTTCAACATATGGGATTGCCCCTACATATTTTAATAGTTTTTTTATCAATCTTGGCCTTATCATTTGCTTGAGTTACTTCATAAATCCATTTCTTTAATACCTGTTTAGGGTAACCAAAATCATGTGCAATTTTTTCAATATATTCAATTTCTTCTTTTTTATATTGTTCCATTGATGAATGTGTTAAACTTCTTTTAATTCGTGATTTAACACTATTTCTTTTATGTGTTAATGGGTGCAATGACTGAAAAGATATTACTACAGGAATATATGATGATTTTCTATGCACTCTGTATTGCATATTATCATTTGTTTTGATTATCATAATATCCAAAAATTCCAATGTATTGATTGCTATGTTCCTGTTCGACATTCAATTCAATAGATGGATAAATATCATTATACTTTTTTGTCAAGTCTTCAAAAGTTCATCATTTCTTAGCCTGAACAACAGAAAAATGTTGTCAACATACCTGCAGTATATCAGTGGTGGATCTTCTAGTTTACTTATTATTTTTGCCTCTATGTCACTCATTATAATTTCAGCAAATAAAGTTGATTTCAGAAAAAAGTGACCATGATCTTTTGGGTAAGTGATTGGTTATTTTAATAATATATCATTAATGAATTGCACGTAAATATGCGCACTTTGTTGGTGTTTAATACCTTAAAAGTGCAAATATTATGTTATGGACATGTTAAGCATATAAATGACAGGTTCTTTAAAATGACTCTAAAATGGACCCTGTGAGATAAATAAAACAACTAAAAAAATACTGGGAGGAGGGAATAATGAGATTCGAGCAAGAAAATAGTGGCCGCCCCGGTGGCGCAGTGGTCTAAGGCAATGGCCTCTGATCATTCGTCCAAAAGGGGTCCGGGTTCGAATCCCGGTGAGGCATGGATGTTGTGTTTGTCTTACGGCACTGGCTCTCTCCCTTCCCTGGAACCAGTGGCCCTAAATTAGGGACGGGAGACTGCCTTATAGCCCATTGAGTTGCTCACAGTGGTCGTTAAACCTCCAATCAAAAAAAAAAAAAAAAAAAAAAAAAAAATAGTGATAAAACAAGCATGAATATAGAAGAATTTAGCAGTTTTTATTGTTTACAGTCAATGAAAAAATATAATACTGTGAAAACTTCCAAAACAAAATTTACCACCTAATAACATGATTGTCTCATAAACACGAGTTAACACTTTCGTGTTACCACTGTAATACTATCTTATTATAGTACCATGTCAGCATAAGATGACAAAATGCCATATCCACATTTTTCATGCAAAATGATTATATTCATTAGATTATGTAATTCTCACAAGACAGAAATCAGTTCAATGGGTTATAGGCCATTTAATTAGCACAGTTTTCTTCCATAATACCAAAAGTTGAAAATACCTTTACAGAATATCAAATTGTCCTTTATTCACATGGGCTTGCAGCAAAAATTCACTGTACAGTGCATTACAACATCAACAGAAGTAGTGGAAAAGGGGGGGGGGGATTTCACCATCGTTACTTCTGTTACTCGCATTGGAATTAGTTGTTAAACATAACCACTACAGGATGTGATACATATATACATTGGATATAATGAAAGAAGATATCTTAAAAGCAAAATTACATAACATATTCATTTTTGAATTAAACCATGAAGTCTGTAGTGTCATTGTTGCCATTAATGTGCCTGTATAATTATAGTATATGCATGATTATTCTCAATAGGTAGATTAGAAGATGAGAACACTAAAATTTTTGGCTCCGCATGTAATCGAAAATTGGATAGCCAGAGTTGAAATAAAGTTCAAAGCAGTGGCGGATCCAGTGGGGGCAACTGGGGCGACCCCCCTTCCCTGAACCCTAGCAATTTTTTTGTTTAAAGTAGTGATGATCATAAATGATTAACTTTGCATATTTTGTTTTCAGTTTTTCTAAAAAAATTAACAATTAAACTTAGTATGGAGGATTTAAAATACTTATTACATTGATTGAAGTTCAGTAAAAAAAAGAAAGAGAAGGGAATAGAATATATATAGAGAGAAGGGGGGGCAAATTGGCCTTCCTTTTTTTTTTAAGTTTAAAAATATGATGTACTTTTTAAACATGTTTTGCAATCCGTTTTAAGAGTCTGTATTTAAAATGTTCCATGCATAAATTAAAAGCGTTATCTCGAGTTTTAAGATGATGATGCTGAAATTGGTACGATGATGAAATTGATATTTGAGAAATTTAGTGATTCTGCTATGTTCCTTTCATTGAAGTTTTCTTCCTCCGTCACTAAATACTGGAGGCTAGTTTCATCAGAGGCATGAATCCAGTTGCTGCCAATAAAAAACATTTGGAGCAAAACTGTATATGGTTCCAATTTCTGGACCTAGGGCATAATACAATCAAAGAATTGATATTGTTCTGTCCTTGGCACTTCGTAACAATAATACAACTTCCGGTGATTAGCAGTGAAATGAAATGAAACGTGACATGCAACAACTGTCGCTGTGCTTTTAGTATAGGAAATTCTTATTCTGAACTTTATTTTTAAATTTAGTTGCCCGGTCTGGGCAACTAGATTTTTTATTTACGTGCCCCGCGCATCTCGGGCATGTTATTTTTCAAGCCCTGCTTTAGAAAACTAAAGTTAATAAAAGGACTGAATCAACAAATCTCAATTCACTTTTTCACAAGTCTTTTCAAAATCTACAAAGGAAGGTTCCGAATTCTGTTACCCGACTAGGCTTTCTTGGGTGCAAATGGTGTATAAATGTTTTTTTTTTTTAGTTTTTTGTTAATTCGTTTAGTCAAAGTCAGCAAATACTATGTGAGAAACCATGAAGTAGTAATCTGACTTTGAATTTTCAGCAAATGAAGGAGTGAAACAGAAGCGTCAGATTTTCAAGAGTGTTCCAATTGTTGAACGGTTGAGAAAGTTTCTCCCAGAATACACTGTATTAATCTCTGTGACCCCCTCACCTTTGGGGGAGAGGGATGCAGGTACTTCTGAAGTCCTTGATGGACACACTTTATAGTGTGTTCCAAGAGGTGCTTTGATCTTAGAAGACAAGGCCATTTATATAGAAAGCTTAAACTTTCCTTTCTGTATTAGTTGTTTAACATTTTTTTTAGGATTGACACATGACCTCCTTTTTGAATCTATGCTGTTTTTGTCTAAATTCCCTCTGCAAGGGGTAAGATTTAATTTTTAAGATATTGAAATAAATTTTGCAAGCAGCATTGAGCAAAGTGATATTTATAATAATAAGTTTTTGTGCTCCTCGTTTTATATCATATCTATAGTATCATATTTGTAAAATGGAATGATACAAACAGAAAAGCATGCACCATATATTTTCACATCCAATGAAAATCTAGAAACGCACTTTTAGCTCATCAGATTGGCGACGACTAAGCTTGTCCAGTTGGTGGCGAAGAGAAATGCAGTTTGTTTCAGCATCTACAAGCCAACGCCAAACATAGAGAAGTTTGCGTTCCACCGGAAGGTTGGCATCGACACCTTCTTCACTGAAGCGATGGAGAATTTCTTCCCACTCATCTTCATTCTGCAACATAATAGCACAATCACAACACAGTACTGTGAAACAGTGCAAAAACATATGGTTAATAATGAAAAATATTTAGAGCGGAAAGTGAACATAATAAAAAAATTATGTTCTGTACTTAAAATTACATAAATGCAAATACAGCACTATAGATCATACCCATGTACTGGTAGAACTAGCTGAAAGAGTGAATGAATATCAACTCCCACTATCTATGGATTTCACTGATTATAAAAAGGCTTCTGATTTCCTGAAATCATCAACAGTTATATTCAGGACTGGAAAAATTTCAAAACTGTAACGTGCCCAAACCAAATTTTACATGGCAGAACATGCAAACACACATAATTGCTCATACTGTACTTTTTTTCTAGAAATTTCAGAAATCATCATCATTGTCAACCATTATCAATCCACTGCTGGACGAAGGTCTCCCCAAGTTTCCTCCACAACGGTCTGTCTTGTGCCAGTCTCCTCCATGTCACTCCGCATACTTTCGAATTTCATCCATCTCCCATGTGGTCTTCTTCTGGGTCTTTTCCTGTCCCTTGGAATCCAGTCTAAAATTTCAGCTGTCCATTGATGGTCTGTCCTTCTGGCAATATGTCCAGCCCATTGCCATTTCAGGGATTTTACTCTGATCATGATGTCTTCCACTCTTGTCATTTTTCGGATCCACGAGTTCCTCTTCTTATCTCTCCTGGTTACACCAAGCATGCACCTCTCCATGCTTCTTTGAGTTGTCTGCAGTCTTTGTATGTATCTTTTAGTTAAGGTCCACGTCTCTGCACCATGTGCGTAAGCACTGGAAGGATGCATTGATCAAACTGACTTTGATCAATGAATGTAAGGTCAGGTGATGCGCAACATACTACAGCCTCTCCTTGACAAATGTCAACCCCACCTTCTCGTGGTGCATCCTGTCCCCACTAAAGGGGCTCTGACGACCACCAATAGCGTTATAACTATACCATCAGGATTAGAGGAAATGCTATCCCACACTCACCAACCTGCTTGGCCAGCGTGGTGAGTTACGGACAAAAAAAACCCCAAAATGATTCAGACATAATATAAGATACAAAGTAATTTTACTGCATTTTATAATTTTCCACAGGCAATGAACTTTGAACTCACCTATATTTCACAGCATTTCATAAATTGCACCTAGCAGCAAAATATGAACTCGACCACGGGGCATTCCATGTCATATCAGCACAAAAAAGTAACAGTTTTGACTTGAACCCTTTTGATTTTTATGAAACTTGAACTTGCAGGTCTTTTTTTATTAAGAAACTAATCGGTGTGAAATTGCAGTCTTATGTCGAATAAGCACAAAAATGCAACATTTTTGACCTGAACTCTTTTGATTTTCATAAAACTTGACAACTTTTATTAGACTTATGAACTTTTTTTTAAGACAACCTACCTTCTTCAACAGGCTTTTATCACTCTGATTTACTGTCCACGCAATTTTAGAATAAATGCTGCCCCCCCCCCTTTTTGACTGGCCAAGTTTGAATTTTTTTAATGCGGCAACACTCCAACTCACAACTTTTCAGTACTTCTATGCATAAATTGAGTTTCTACAATGTGAGTATATGCTGAGAACAAAGCTTATACAAAAGTCTCCTCATATCCATTTGGAGGAGGTATTTAGTTATGCAACTTATTTCTCAGCCCCTAACCACAAGCAATCATAGAACGTCGGCAAATGCAAATATCTGTGTGTGATAACGGCTGATTGCAGCACAATCCAACAGCTTTCCAGGCAACCATAACTGCTCACAGCTGTAGTGACAGAAGGGACGAAAGTTGATGGTGAAAGCAATGTCGTTCGAGAAGCAACATTTGAGGCACTGCCTCCTGTTCACGTTTCAGCTGAAAAAAAGTCCTGCTGAAGATCAGCAAATGATCTGTGCTGCTTTGGGTAAGGCTTCTGTGTCCCACAGTACGTGTAAGAAGTGGTTACAGCAGATTAAGCAAGGAAATTTCGATCTCGGTGATGCAGAATGTCCGGGACAGCCACAGAAAGGTGACGATGAGGAAATGGAACAAGTGTTGGACATGGATCCGTGTTGCACACAGTCAGAGCTCGCCCAGGAACTCGGAGTAACATGGCAAGCCATTTCAAAGCGCCTGCACAAGCTCGGACGGATTCACAAGGAGGGCCGTTGGGTGCCCCACCAACTCACAGCAGCGAACAAGTCTATGCGCTACGATGTTGCTGTGCCCTTGCTCTCCAGATTCAAGATGAAGGATTTCCTCCACAACATTTTGACCTGTGATGAGAAGTGGATCCTCTATGATAATCCTAAGTGGCACAAATTGTGGGTTTATCCAGGTCAGCCTACCACCAGTACCGCCAAACCAAATATCCATGCCAGGAAGTTGTTGCTGTGCATATGGTGGGATCAGCGCAGTGTCGTACACTATGAGTTGCTCAAACCTGGTGAAACGGTCAATGCTGAGCGTTATTGTCAGCAACTCATTCGTGTGAGTGACGCTCTAGAGGCAAAAAGACCATACACTGGCAAGGGCAGAAGGTCGGTCCTGTTGCTTCAGGATAATGCGCATCCTCACACAGCAAAAACAACTTTAAACACAATCACCGACCCGGGATGGGAGATTTTGTCCCACCCTGCATATTCTCCAGACTTCGCCCCATCGGATTATCACCTCTTTTGCTCCCTGCAACATCACATGAGTGATACGCACTTCACTTCTGTCGAGGAGGTCCACACAAGTATTGATGACTTTATCAACTCGAAGCAGCCCTCTTTTTTCCGCAGTGGCATTCGGCAGCTCCCTGACCGATGGCTCAAATGCATCCAACACAATGGGGATTATTTCCTCGATTAGGTACGTATTCGATTTGCTATAATTTGCTGTCAAAGTGTCGTGCCTGTGGCCGAGAATTAAGTTGCACACCTTATAAAAGGTTATGGCTTATACTATCATATGAGAATAATAAATTCCCATTGAAAGAACATAAGCAATACTCATGCTCATAAAAACACTTCCAAAATCAAGTTCTAGAATTATACACTAAGAGTGGTGAAGTAAGAGGCAGGAATAGCTTGATATAAAACTGCTTTTTGGAAAATGTTATACAGGGCTCAAAAATTATCTGAAAAGTTACATGCTCAGGTGGAAATGGGCAGAAATTATTTACCTGCCCAGATAGTAAAACCTGGATGCCCAGAACAATTTATCTTTTAATATAACAAATCAGAACCCACATTTTTTAAAGTTAAAAAATGCGATGAATGTTTTTTACATGTTTTGCATTTCTGTTTTAAGGTTCTGTATAAAATGTTCAATGCACAAAAGCGTGTATCACAAGTTTTAAGAAGCTGATGCTGAAATTTGTATGAAATAGTATGATGTTGAATCATACTGAGAAGGATTGGTGGCAATGATGTATTCAGGCATCTTCTCGGGGGTGCTTAACCCCTCCAAAAATCCATGAACGCCCCCATGCCCAGTAGGTTTTTGGGCGATCTCCCCTTATATTTAGTCTAATTGTGTTCATTCATAGCTGAATATTGGAGAGAATAATTTAAAAAATTAAGAAAATGAGGGAAAATATTGTAATAATAAAAAAAAACCATCCATGTGGACTTCAATCTGAAATTTCTATCATCCTTCAACAAAACATTAAAGAGTCCTTGCTGAAGGGGCAATTTTTCAAGCACTGACAACTCTGACTACTTCCACAATAAAACCAAATTTCAGAGTAGAGATGTTTGCACATCATCATATTTTTGAAGCTGGCATTCAGCTTTATTTCAGTCTTTTGGATGCCAACTTTTCATGTATAAGGTTAAGCTTCATGAAGCTAACATGACATTAGTGCTTTCCATACAACAAAATATTTGCTACCTAATTTTTAACAATAGAAAATTATTAGAAATTGTTCCCATAATAAGTTTTTTTTTCTGGCGGTGGCAGTTTACACACTGTGACAAATATATATATATATATATATATTCTATTAAGAAGAGACCTAAGCAAAAAAAAAATGTATTTTTTTGACTCATATCAAGTACAACATAGAAAAGGTTATGTATCTACCGGTGTGAGTAAAAGGAGAAAAGATAAAAAATAAAATAAAACAACTGAATGTAGAAAGTGTCGAGAATACTGAGCCTTGGCTTTATCAAGGACCAGCAAAAACTCTGCATTTTCTCACTTCCACAAAGACCTAGTTGGAAATGGGTTTCTGCAAAGCCATAGATGCAAGTAATAAGCCCACCAAAAATTGTTTTAAAAAATATATATATGTCATGACCTCCGCAGAGTTGTATGACCTAGCTCTAGTTAACAATTTAGCTTGCATCCATAACTTTCATGGCCCGACCCATGCTCTTCATCTGTTACTATTAAACAGAGAGAAGAAGATTAAAGAGAGCTCAAGTTGTGAGAGTGACATAATAATTAGAAATAATTTTCAGCTATAACGAAATGCCAAGTTCGCCTGAGAGAGAATTTAAACCTGAATAGCAATGCAAAAGAATTCCAAATTTTTACATTGCAATTAAAAAAGGAAATATTAATGTTTTAAAACTCAGATTTTTGAAAGAAAACTTGATTCTAAAACCCCCTACTCCACAACTTCTGATAACACAAAAACGAGAATAAATTAAAGACAAGAATTAACTAAAGAAAAGCTTTGTGAAAGTTATATGACATAAACAATTAGTTGCAATATGTACAAAGTATTTCAGCAGTGCTTTAAGTGCATAATTAAGTAGTTATTAAGAACTTAACTACTTCGAAAATACAGCGCAAAGTAAAGGAACTATGCTTAGCCAGCTTCTGGGCCTAAGTTTCCTAAAAGACGCGCAAAGTTACCAAGAAAAGAAAGAGTTAAAACCCGCAAAAATGTTAACAGACTAGCCAGTGCCTAAATGCTAAAAAGCAAAAAACAACAGAGAAAAAAAGTACAAGAAGTACAAACATTGAACTTATAAAACCTAAAGCCCAAAGATAATGAAGAGAGCTTACCTCTTATGCAACTAAACTTTCTCCACACAAGAGGAAACATGGCTGACCTTTTCCCCAAACGTCCAAACACCTCTGCCACTCCCTAGTCGCTGGGGGGCAGTGTGGGTGGGGCTGATGGCCTCCTCACACTGAAAGAAACCAACTCGCGGAGATTTTAACCAGAGAAAAAAAAATATATATATACTTAAGACTGTGGACCTGTATGATCAGAAAGAGCAGAATTAACTCTCCAGAATACATGAGAAATATCATAAAATACACAAGTGGTGTATTTAATAATCTTTGCATGTATTAAATCACCTTAGTGAGCTTCTATAGATTATTCAGAATCTTATTAATTTTAATGTTAGTTTTACTATTTTCAGTATAGCTATTCTAGTAAGTGAATAACTAGTTTTCTTTTTTATTTGTTTTTATTTTCTTTTATAAACAGATTTTTAAGCCTTTTTTTGTGATTTTGTCTATATTATTTAATTTTTGTTTTAATAGGACCTTCATATCCATAGCACTAAGGTTCCTTTTAGTAGTTAATAGGCATCCTCTAGCCAACTTCCTTACGGCTTTGATTGGTCAGAATCATATTATTAACTGTGTAGAAAATTAAAGCAGATCTGCCAACCTTACTTTATTATTCAGAATAATTTTTCTTAAAGTTCTTTTGATGAAAGAAGAAGGAATTTCGTTCTCTAGAAAACTATCTAATAGTATATTAATGTGGTAATTGAAGTCCAAATTGTTGCTGCAAATTCTTGAAATTCTTAGGACCTGAGAAATTAGTACATTCTCAATTACTTTGGTTGATATGTTATTATTCCAGTGTAGATATTTAATTACTTTGAAAGGAAAATTAACTCTTTTATCAAAGAGGCTAATAGATGGGTTACCTCTGTTGAGCTTAATGCTTAAGTCTAGGAACTCAAGTTCCTGATTACTGTGGTTGGTTTTACATAAGTTAAGAGAGCTAGGATAGATATTATCAAAATCACTCTCTATAACTTCTGAATTATTGATACACAGCAGATCATCAATATATCTAAATGTGTAAAGGTAGTTATCTGAGCAGGTGGGGTGATTTTTAATGAATTTATATTCCTTAAAGAACAGGAATAGATTGGCAATATTCGTGGAGGTTGATGTTCCCATGGGTATACCGTTCACTTGCTTATAGAGAGTATTATTATATAAGATATGGTTATTTTTTATGCAGCAATTGAGATAAGAGTTCCAGGCTCCTACATTAACAAATTGGTTAAGTTTAAATTCTGCATACAGCTCTTTAAAGGTAGTGATTATATCTGATAGAGGCAGATTAGTATATAGGTTCTCAAAATCATAACTATTAATATCTAAGGGACTTACTTTGAGTATAGTAGAAATTACTTCTGCATTATTATTAATTATCCAAAAATCTCTGTACATCAAATTAGTACAGTTTCTAATGTGTTTCAAAACCTTCTTTAAGATATCTTCAAAAGCAAGATCTATTTTCTTTTTATGACTCCTTACTCCACTAGCTATGAACCCGAACTTCACAGGATCTTTATGAAACTTAACCGTTGCAAAAAGAAATGGAAATTCAGGCTCATATCTTCTAGTTTGTGGAATTTTAAGTTTCTTGAAGAATGCCTTAAACCAATTTTCTAACTGCTTGGTAGAATAACTTACGGGCTCGTATGTTACTCTATTATTGAGTTCCATAGTTAACAATTCAAAATAGAACTTCTTACAGATAATTGCAAAATTATTGCTAGCTTTATCCGTAGTGGTAAAAATAAATAGGTCTTGTAGTTTGGAGAGTGACCTTTTAGCATCTCCAGAGAAAAAGAGATTTCTATCGAAACAAAAGTCCAGACCTGCAACTCACAAGTGAAGCTATTGATTACGTTATATTTCCATTCTGCGAAGGCCTCAATAGGCTGATTGTATGTTAAACTGGTTTTTACAATGTACCTATTAACATCTTGAGTGAAGCTCTCAAGAATCCTTTCTTTGGAAATTGTGAAGGAAGGTCTAAATTTAGAACCGTACTCTAATAAGTTCCTAAGCTTTTCATTTTCAACAAAACTCAAGTTTCCGGTGATAATATGGTTGTAATTCTTATCATAGTGAACTGTTTCTTTATGTTCATCACAAGAACATGTAGTAATTACAGGAATGTAACTCAAAGAATTAAGTTTGTAGTTTTTAACTATTGACCCTAAGGTCTTAACATATTTAAAACTTACAATAGACTGGTGCCTGTGGATGGGAAAAAAAATTGCATTATTGTAGAACAGCTTCCTAACATTGAGATGATCATAGGTTTTATTTAGAAACCTGATGGTTACATAATTACTGGAAAATTCTTTAAGAGAAATTTTATCTTTAAGAATATGCTTAAGAATGTCTAGAACCAAAGCAAAAACATGCTTATCAACATGGTCAGCAGTTTCTTTCCAGAATTTGAAAAAACTTTTAAGGACAGAGTGCTTGAAGGACTTAAGTATTTTGTAAGTATTTTTAACAAAATTAGTGCCAGTTTTAAAGCTTTCCAGAGTTATTAGCAAGTTAGCAAAATCAACTTTACTTGATGTGCAAAATAACCTCTGTCCTCTATTACCTCTAGTGCAGCTCTTGTTATTAACAAGAAAGAATAGTTCACGTATAGAAAATTTATGCTGATTATGCTTATTGTCAGATAGAGTTCCATAATCATGGTTTTGACAAAGTGAAAATAGAGGTACTGCATATTATCCCTGACCTCTATGCTCGGCTAGAAACTGAATCCCTTGAAATTTTGCAGCATCAGTCTCTTTATCACTATGGTCTTAATTCCACTCTATCTGACAATAAGCATAATCAGCATAAATTTTCTATACGTGAACTCTTCTTTCTTGTTAATAACAAGAGCTGCACTAGAGGTAATAGAGGACAGAGGTTATTTCGCACATCAAGCAAAGTTGATTTTGCTAACTTGCTAATAACTCTGGAAAGCTTTAAAACTGGCACTAATTTTGTTAAAAATACTTACAAAATACTTAAGTCCTTCAAGCACTCTGTCCTTAAAAGTTTTTTCAAATTCTGGAAAGAAACTGCTGACCATGTTGATAAGCATGTTTTTGCTTTGGTTCTAGACATTCTTAAGCATATTCTTAAGGATAAAATTTCTCTTAAAGAATTTTCCAGTAATTATGCAACCATCAGGTTTCTAAATAAAACCTATGATCATCTCAGTGTTAGGAAGCTGTTCTACAATAATGCAATTTTTTTTCCCATCCACAGGCACCAGTCTATTGTAAGTTTTAAATATGTTAAGACCTTAGGGTCAATAGTTAAAAACTACAAACTTAATTCTTTGAGTTACATTCCTGTAATTACTACATGTTCTTGTGATGAACATAAAGAAACAGTTCACTATGATAAGAATTACAACCATATTATCACCGGAAACTTGAGTTTTGTTGAAAATGAAAAGCTTAGGAACTTAATTAGAGTACGGTTCTAAATTTAGACCTTCCTTCACAATTTCCAAAGAAAGGATTCTTGAGAGCTTCACTCAAGATGTTAATAGGTACATTGTAAAAACCAGTTTAACATACAATCAGCCTATTGAGGCCTTCACAGAATGGAAATATAACGTAATCAATAGCTTCACTTGTGAGTTGGCAGGTCTGGACTTTTGTTTCGATAGAAATCTCTTTTTCTCTGGAGATGCTAAAAGGTCACTCTCCAAACTACAAGACCTATTTATTTTTACCACTACGGATAAAGCTAGCAATAATTTTGCAATTATCTGTAAGAAGTTCTATTTTGAATTGTTAACTATGGAACTCAATAATAGAGTAACGTACGAGCCCGTAAGTTATTCTACCAAGCAGTTAGAAAATCGGTTTAAGGCATTCTTCAAGAAACTTAAAATTCCACAAACTAGAAGATATGAGCCTGAATTTCCATTTCTTTTTGCAACGGTTAAGTTTCATAAAGATCCTGTGAAGTTCAGGTTCATAGCTAGTGGAGTAAGGAGTCATAAAAAGAAAATAGATCTTGCTTTTGAAGATATCTTAAAGAAGGTTTTGAAACACATTAGAAACTGTACTAATTTGATGTACAGAGATTTTTGGATAATTAATAATAATGCAGAAGTAATTTCTACTATACTCAAAGTAAGTCCCTTAGATATTAATAGTTATGATTTTGAGAACCTATATACTAATCTGCCTCTATCAGATATAATCACTACCTTTAAAGAGCTGTATGCAGAATTTAAACTTAACTAATTTGTTAATGTAGGAGCCTGGAACTCTTATCTCAATTGCTGCATAAAAAATAACCATATCTTATATAATAATACTCTCTATAAGCAAGTGAACGGTATACCCATGGGAACATCAACCTCCACGAATATTGCTAATCTATTCCTGTTCTTTAAGGAATATAAATTCATTAAAAATCACCCCACCTGCTCAGATAACTACCTTTACACATTTAGATATATTGATGATCTGCTGTGTATCAATAATTCAGAAGTTATAGAGAGTGATTTTGATAATATCTATCCTAGCTCTCTTAACTTATGTAAAACCAACCACAGTAATCAGGAACTTGAGTTCCTAGACTTAAGCATTAAGCTCAACAGAGGTAACCCATCTATCAGCCTCTTTGATAAAAGAGTTAATTTTCCTTTCAAAGTAATTAAATATCTACACTGGAATAATAACATATCAACCAAAGTAATTGAGAATGTACTAATTCCTCAGGTCCTAAGAATTTCAAGAATTTGCAGCAACAATTTGGACTTCAATTACCACATTAATATACTATTAGATAGTTTTCTAGAGAACGAAATTCCTTCTTCTTTCATCAAAAGAACTTTAAGAAAAATTATTCTGAATAATAGAGTAAGGTTGGCAGATCTGCTTTAATTTTCTACACAGTTAATAATATGATTCTGACCAATCAAAGCCATAAGGAAGTTGGCTAGAGGATGCCTATTAACTACTAAAAGGAACCTTAGTGCTATGGATATGAAGGTCCTATTAAAACAAAAAATTAAATAATATAGACAAAATCACAAAAAAAAGCTTAAAAATCTGTTTATAAAAGAAAATAAAAACAAATAAAAAAGAAAACTAGTTATTCACTTACTAGAATAGCTATACTAAAAATAGTAAAACTAACATTAAAATTAATAAGATTCTGAATAATCTATAGAAGCTCACTAAGGTGATTTAATACATGCAAAGATTATTAAATACACCACTTGTGTATTTTATGATATTTCTCATGTATTCTGGAGAGTTAATTCTGCTCTTTCTGATCATACAGGTCCACAGTCTTAAGTATATATATATATTTTTTTCTCTGGTTAAAATCTCCGCGAGTTGGTTTCTTTCAGTGTGAGGAGGCCATCAGCCCCACCCACACTGCCCCCCAGCGACTAGGGAGTGGCAGAGATGTTTGGACGTTTGGGGAAAAGGTCAGCCATGTTTCCTCTTGTGTGGAGAAAGTTTAGTTGCATAAGAGGTAAGCTCTCTTCATTATCTTTGGGTTTTAGGTTTTATAAGTTCAATGTTTGTACTTCTTGTACTTTTTTCTCTGTTGTTTTTTGCTTTTTAGCATTTAGGCACTGGCTAGTCTGTTAACATTTTTGCGGGTTTTAACTCTTTTCTTGGTAACTTTGCGCGTCTTTTAGGAAACTTAGGCCCAGAAGCTGGCTAAGCATAGTTCCTTCACTTTGCGCTGTATTTTCAAAGTAGTTAAGTTCTTAATAACTACTTAATTATGCACTTAAAAAGCACTGCTGAAATACTTTGTACATATTGCAACTAATTGTTTATGTCATATAACTTTCACAAAGCTTTTCTTTAGTTAATTCTTGTCTTTAATTTATTCTCGTTTTTGTGTTGTCAGAAGTTGTGGAGTAGGGGGTTTTAGAATCAAGTTTTCTTTCAAAAATCTGAGTTTTAAAACATTAATATTTCCTTTTTAATTGCAATGTAAAAATTTGGAATTCTTTTGCATTGCTATTCAGGTTTAAATTCTCTCTCAGGCGAACTTGGCATTTCGTTATAGCTGAAAATTATTTCTAATTATTATGTCACTCTCACAACTTGAGCTCTCTTTAATCTTCTTCTCTCTGTTTAATAGTAACAGATGAAGAGCATGGGTCGGGCCATGAAAGTTATGGATGCAAGCTAAATTATTAACTAGAGCTAGGTCATACAACTCTGCGGAGGTCATGACATATATATATATTTTAAAACAATTTTTGGTGGGCTTATTACTTGCATCTATGGCTTTGCAGAAACCCATTTCCAACTAGGTCTTTGTGGAAGTGAGAAAATGCAGAGTTTTTGCTGGTCCTTGATAAAGCCAAGGCTCAGTATTCTCGACACTTTCTACATTCAGTTGTTTTATTTTATTTTTTATCTTTTCTCCTTTTACTCACACCGGTGATACATAACCTTTTCTATGTTGTACTTGGTATGAGTCAAAAATATATATATATTTTTTTTTGCTTAGGTCTCTTCTTAATAGAATGTGAATTCTGAATTTTCATAACTGCTGCGTTGCGCGTTTTTATCTTCAGGTTATTTTGCAACTTTCGTTTTAAATTCTAAAGTTTTTCCTTATTTTTCAGCTTTGCTCTTCAGTATATATATATATATAAAATTGAGGCATGTCAAACTGGCATCCAAACAGTTAGTTTTTGCAACACTGCCATCATCAATGTTTTTCTTTACTATTATTTGCTAATCTAAATAATCTAAAGGGGGCTGAAACCAAATGGTAGGGGAATAGTTCACACCATAAGTTTTCAGGTAACACTGTAATAATTTCTTAATAATCAGAAACACTCTTATAGTAAGGCGAGGACATTTTTACCACTCGTCTTGGCAGGATTTTTTTTTATTGTAGGTTTAACGACTACCGTGAGCAACTCAATGGGCTATAAACAGTCACCCATTCCTAATTTAGGGCCACTGGTTCCAGGGAAAGGAGAGAGCCAGTGCCATTAGACAAACACAACATCCATGCCTCACAGGATTCAAACCTGGGACCATCTCGGACGAATGATCAGAAGCCATCGCTTAGACCACCGTGCCACTGGGGCAGCAGGGATTTTCTCCAGCACAGCCTTACCTTACTAGCCCTCACTATTTTACACCATACCATGGTGACATCCGTGGTTCATTACTGAATTAAAGCAAAGGTATAACATTTTTACATTTTTAATCACTTGTATGTGTAGATTTACACTCACCAACCCGCTTGGCCAGCGTGGTGAGTTATGGCCAAACACCTCCAAAATGACTCTACAACTTAAATCTTGGCCCTCAGTCTCCGGCAGCTGGAATGTACCTGGCCAAGGCAGCGGCCAGTGCGACATGAAGGCAGAGGGTGCTAAGAATCCCCGGAGGACCGGACTAGGCTGCCATTTGATGCTGACCTTGGCTACCTATAACGGACGCTCCCTATCTTCTGATTCAAGGCTTCTTGAATTGGAAGAGGAACTACAAAGGATCAAGTGGGACATCGTCGGGCTAAGTGAGGTAAGGAGAAAAGGAGAAGATCTCATTGAACTGAAAAGTGGACATCTCTTCTATTATCGTGGGACAGATACTGGCAGAACTAGTGGTGTTGGATTTATAATAAACAAGAAACTGAAGGATAAAGTGGTAGAAGTTGAAAGTTCCTCTGACAGAGCTGCACGACTCGTTATCCAACTATCGAGAAGATACCAGGCTCAGATTATTCAAACTTATGCACCCACCACAAGTCATCCTGAAGAAGAAATTGAAGAATTTTATGAGGAAATTCGTCATCTAAATAATAAAGGTAAGCAGCACTTGAAGATAATTATGGGAGATTTCAATGCAAAAATAGGGCAACGGCAACAGAATGAAACTTCAGTAGGTAAATTCGGTCACGGCAACAGAAACCAGCGTGGAAATACTCTCGTTGAGTTTGCAGAGGCAGAAGGATTTTTCATCTTGAACTCCTTTTTCAAGAAAAAGCCACACAGGAAATGGACATGGAGACATCCAATTGGGACGACAAGTGAAATTGATTTTATTATGTGTAACAAAAAATTCGTCATCGAAGACTGCAGTGTGCTGAACAAGTTCAACACAGGTAGTGACCATAGATTGGTGAGATGTAAGATGCACCTCAACACTAAACTGGAACGTGGCAAGCTCATAAGACAAACAAAATGTATTGACATAACCAACCTTAAAAAACACCATAATACTTTCAAGTTGGAACTGAAGAACAGATTCTCTGCTTTAGAAGGCCTAACATCGGAAGAAGTGGATATTTCGGAAGTTAACAGAAAAGTAACCAAAGCTCTAATGGAAACAGCAACAAAATTAGCTGGGTCTAAGAACAAGTTGCATGTGAACAAATTATCACGAAAAACCAAAATGTTGATGCAAAAAAGAAGAGAGATGAGGACAACTAAAGTAGATGTGACTTCCAAAGTGGAATATATAGAGCTATGCAAGACAACACGAAAAAGTATCACTGAAGACGTAAGGAAATTCAACTGTGAGCTAGTGAGGAAAGCAATTGAAAACAACCAAAGCCTTAAGATAGCAAAGGGACATCTCAGTAAGGGAAGAAAACAGATTATGGCTCTGAGAAAAGAAGATGGTTCTATAACAAGAAATAGAGGTGAAATTTTGACAAGAGTGAAAGATTTCTACTCCAAATTATATGAAAGGGATGATACATGTACTCCAGACATCATGAAAGGTACCAGAGTTCTTCCAGTCCTCCCAGCAGAAGTTGCTCATGCAATCAAGAACATGAAGCGAGGGAAAGCTCCAGGAGAAGATGGAATTACTATAGACATCATACAAGAAGCAAGTGGAGAAATTGAAACAGTACTCGCCCAAATTTTCACTCGATGCCTTAATGAAGGGAAGATTCCTGAGGATTGGAACAATGCTACAATGATCCTGCTACATAAAAAAGGTGACATTGAGGATCTCAGGAACTACAGACCTATCAGCCTCCTATCAGTGGTTTATAAAATCTTCACTAAAGTTCTTTCACACCGCTTGAAGGTAACACTGGACATGGCTCAACCGAGAGAACAAGCTGGATTCAGGAGTGGCTACAGCACAATAGATCATATCCACGTACTGAGAGAACTGATTGAAAGAGCGAGGGAATATGAACTTCCATTGTGCATGGCTTTTATCGATTATGAAAAAGCCTTTGATTCGGTGAAACCATCAGCAGTTACCACGGCTCTGAAATCCTGCGGTATTGAAGATGCATACATTAATATTATTAATAACATCTATGAAAATGCAAGTGCAAAGATTCGGCTGTTTGAAAATACAACACACATAAAAATTGGAAAGGGAGTGAGACAAGGTGACACCATATCTCCGAAGCTCTTTAATGCCACATTGGAAAATGTCTTTCAATCACTGAACTGGGAAAACAAAGGGATAAAGATTAATGGAGATTATCTAACCCACCTTCGTTTTGCTGATGACATAGTCATTTTTGCAACTACCCCATCAGAGCTGCAGAGTATGATCCAGGAACTTGCTGACAAGAGTAAAGAAGTGGGATTAAAAATGAACTTTCAGAAGACAAAAGTGATGTTCAATGCTTTTACAAGAAATGAAGATTTATCGATTGATGGAGAAAAACTGGAGATAACAGATACGTATGTTTATCTTGGACAGCAGATATCAAGTGAGGGTCACATTGATGAAGAAATTAATCGGCGTACAAAACTTGCCTGGAGAGCTTTTGGAAGAAACAGCATAATTTTCAAGAGCAATATGCCATTATGTCTTAAAAGAAAAGTGTTTGATCAATGCATCCTTCCAGTGCTTACGTATGGTGCAGAGACGTGGACCTTAACTAAAAGAGACATACAAAAGCTGCAGACAACTCAAAGTAGCATGGAGAGGTGCATGCTTGGTATAACCAGGAGAGATAAGAAGAGGAACTCGTGGATCCGAAAAATGACGAGAGTGGAAGACATCATGATCAGAGTTAAATCCCTGAAATGGCAATGGGCTGGACATACTGCCAGAAGGACAGACCATAGATGGACAGCCGAAATTTTAGATTGGACTCCAAGGGACAGGAAAAGACCCAGAAAAAGACCGCATGGGAGATGGGTGGATGAAATTCGTAAATATGCGGGAGTGACATGGAGGAGACTGGCACAAGACAGACCGTTGTGGAGGAAACTTGGGGAGACCTTCGTCCAGCAGTGGATTGATAATGGTTGACAATGATGATGATGATGATGATGTGTAGATTTCTTGGAATTTGCATTGTAAGAGCAGAAGAAAATTGTTGTACTCCATTTAAAATTCACACACATATATATATTAATAACGAAATTGTGATTAATACATATATAAATTAGTATCAACAAGTTTTAGCCCCCTCAAAATTTTTAATTACCCCCCCCCCCCTAGAAAACGCTCTCTGAATGCAACACTTATTGGCTGTGAAACATTTAACACACAAAAAATGAGAAGAATTCCTCATATCACACATAGGTTATGTTAAGAAACTATAAGTGGTGGGATATTTCAGTAGTTGGCTTCTACCTTCATCAGCCATGGAATGAAACACGTGGAATAAACCCATGTGGTATAAGCATCAGTTGTTGCCAGATTTCAAAATAGATTTCCAAATGATAGGGATGTGAAAAGGTAAGGTGCGTCTGTATTGCAGGTGTTAGGGTTAAGGTAGATTTCAATGCTTTTGTGCTTTTGCGGTACCTGAAGGTTTTCCAATTGCCAAACAGAGCGATACGTTTAACATTTCACCAATTGGGAAACATGGAAATATCACTGATAGTTAAAAATGAAAGGGAGATTTCCTCCTATTTCAGTTTTAACTATCAGTGATCGGTCCACCAATCACTGATAATTAAAACTATCAGTGATTGTCGGTCCACCTCTGTTTTGCAATTTCTGCTTGCACTGGTTTACCAATATGCGGGCAAGTGTTATCATGCTGAAGCAACACTTGATTGTTTTTCAATGTTGGCCTTCAGTCTGGATACGCTACGCAAGTCTTCTCAGTGTCTTCATACAGGCCTTGGCATTTTTTTTTTTCTTTTTTTCCCAAGTACTCAACCAAAAGGATACTGTGTTTGTTATATCATGACAAATTTTGATTTCACCAAAGGATATCATGACAAATATAATTTAATGATTTTGATTTCACCAAAGGATATCAAGACAAATTTTGATTTCACCCCTGTAACTGTCACACTGTAATGCTGAAAAGATTGCAAATGTTTAGATATAACTCACCTTTTCATGACCTAACAGATTAATTCTAACAATTTAATTTGAATGTGAATATTAAAAAAAATGTATTTAACTTTATTCACAAAATTCAAGGACACTATTCAAAATCTTAAGTTATTTTCCATATGGTTTACGATCTGGGTTTCGGGTCTTTTTCATCATACCACTTTAAAACAGCAGGCCTGGGGTCAAACTTGTCTTCGGACGGACCTTCATCCTCAACACTCATGAGAGCATTCAATGTTTGTAAGTTTAAACAACTGCCTGGATTCTCTTCATGAAACTGAACCCAACCTCACATGCAGAAGTAGATAAGGGAAATATACTGGATATTTCTACTAGTGCCAAAATGTTTTTATAATGTTTGTACTTTTCAAGAAACATTCATTTCCAGAAAGCAGTTGCTCCTTTTTGTATGTCTCTAAAATATTCCACACATGCAATGCAGTGGCACTTTACTGTTCACACTAAAACATTCAAAATTTTTCTGCTAGCAACTTTTGCTAGAACCACTTTTTATCACTAGCAAAATGTATTTGCTTGCTAGCAAGTTGCTACTAACTACTGGTTGAAATCGAGCACTGGTGGATACTAACACTTTTTCAAATGGAAAATAAAATGGCTGGAATTTAAAAAAAAAAGGACACATAATGAATGAACTTGTTATTACAACACATTATGCAACACTTATATAGGGCTTGAAAAATACCATGCCTGGGGCATGTAAATTATTAGCCTGAGCAGGTAAAAAAGCTAGCTAGTTGCCCAGTTCAGGCAGTTGCATTTGATAATGATGAAGTTTGGAATGGAATTTCTTACTATGAGAGAATAGACAGTCATAGCATGTCATGTTCCATTTCACTGCTAACCACAACAAGTTGTATTATTGTTACTGAGTGCCAAGGACAGAAGAATATCACTTCTTTAATTATATTATGCTCTAGATCCAGATATTGGAACTATATGTAATTGTGCTCTAAATGCTGTTTATAGTCAGTGATGGGATGCATGCCTCTGATGGGACTAGCCTCCAAAGTTTAGTGACAAAGAGCAAAAATTTCAACTTCAAGATCATGAGAATCACTAAATTTCTCAAATACCAATTTCATCATCATACCAATTTCAGCATCATCATCTTAAAACTGGAGAGATAACAAGCTTTCGTGCATGGAACATTTTGAATAACCCCTTAAAATGGAAATGCAAAATATGTAAAAACAGTTCACACATACATTTTTTAAGTTGAAAATAAAAATGAGTGTTCTGATTTGTTATCTTAAAAGATAAATTTTCTTGGGCATCTAGCTTTTACCACCTGGACAGGTAAATAATTTTTGCACATGCCCAGCAGGGCATGTAACTTTTCAGATATTTTTCAAGCCCTGACTTACTTCAACATAAACCCAGATGACAGGAAAGGTTTTAGTCTGAAAATTAAAAAAAAAAAAAAAAAAAAAAAAAATCACCTCTATGCAGTTTCATTTGAAATATGAAAGAGGAATTCTTAAATAATAACACTCTGCTAAAAGAAACCATAAAAATATCAAAAATAACTAAGGCCACTGTGTTCCACAGCACATATCCATATTCACAACAGTTTTAAAAAGAAAGATAGATGAAAATATTAGAGAATGGTGAACAGTTAAGGACCTTGCCTCATGAGAGCAAAATCTTGATTTTAATTCCCAGGGTAAACTGTCATGCTTGGGCATATCTAAGAATTTCCATTGACACCTAGTGTGCCACTAAAAAGACTGCTACTACAGAAATGAATCCACTAGGAGATTTGCTTTTCCAAAAGCCATTTTCTGAGATTCTAGCCTCAGGCTCTTGCTATCCAATAAGGAAAAACTACTCAACCAATAAGAAGGAATGCCCCTCTTAACACACATTGGCCAATGAAAAAGCAAGCAAGAAGCTCTTTCTCAACAAGACATGTTCTAATGAAGACAAATGCAGGTGTCAAGTGCTATAGAGGGTAAAGAATGTTGCCACCCACTAACACCTGAACAATGCAAACAAGGGGATTAGAGGAACTTCTAGCTACAGTAGGATAAACAACACATACAGAATAGAAACATGGGCAATGATATGTAACAGTCTTTATGTATGCTATTTTAGTGGATACAACTTATACATTTCAGCTAAATTGGGTTCCAACACTTTAATTCCTTTCTGTGGAAGGAAGTTTCTAACATTTTTTTTACTGATCCAGTTGCATAAATTTAAAAGTTTACAAGAAGAAACATGTGTACATTAGTTAAAGAGATATGATTTCATTTACATATTATGTTTTTCACAAATGGAAAAAGCAAGAGACATTTTTAAAACCTATCTGGAATTTTGTTTTTATGTTTTCTATTCAGAATGTCTCATTCTTGTTGTTTCTTTAGTTTGTACAGTTTCAAAAGCTTTTACATACAGATTCCAAATTTTCATATATTCCTTCAAATGTATTTATTTCTCCTAAATTTTACCCAATTTGTTTAAGCAACTTTTCTTTCAAAGGAATTTTTCCTTTTTTTGGTAATAATTTTATCAGAATTATAAAAATACAAACCCTACATAAAAATTTCAGAAAGTATTTGCACAGAATTTGGTAAAGCAAAAAGAAAAATGTAAATAAAATATACAGAATAAAAAAGTAGCTTAACTAATGTTGCAAAATTCTGGAAGATACATCCAGAGAAAATCTTGAAAGCAAATTTGAAAAATAAAAAGGAGATAGCTTTCATATATCTAGATATTTTTAAATTATTCAGTTACGCTTAACCAACTGAGCAAATTTTTGCAAATAGGATAACAACAATTTGATATTTTGCCATGTCCCCTGACAAATGATTTAAACATTTTGCTATTTCTATTGTAACATTAACAGCACTGTTCTGCCTTTTTTTAAGTTCATGCCAACCTATTTGTCAAATTCAATTTTTTTTTCACCAGATGTAATCTGTTTGCCAATTTCTTTTTCACTCTCCATTAGAAATATAAAAACTCATAAAAACATAGTGTTATAATAGTACAAAAGCAATAGGTTATATACAATTAAACAGTATAAAATAGTATGCTATAGATCCAGAATCCTAATAGAAAAAAATATAAACACTTATTTTTATTAATAATCTAAAGCAACTTATGGGAATTTACTAGGAAATGTTTTCATTCATAGCAAATTTTCGGAGAAAACTCTTCTCCTTCTTCAGGCTCTCTAGTTGTTGTCACTTTTGCTTGTCACTATCATGTTACGGTTTACCTGATGGTTACGTGTTAACCTTGACGGTTTAGGTTATTTTTCACCAAATCCTGCCAGATGTTAGGCAGGGAAAATCCTTTGCAGTCATTGATGATGGAATTTTGTTTTTTCTCAATCTCTATTCCTTCTTTCAGTTTTTTTGGAAATTGTTTTGAAACTGATTACTTTAAGGGAATTCAACAATCCATGCTGTGCCCAGTTTCTTCTAACATGCCATCTAATCCAGTCTTGTTGGAGCAATTTTTTATAGTTGCTTTATGCTCAGCTATACGAGTTTTCTAGTCTGCGACCTGTTTCACCTATGTAAGATAGTCCACAACTACAATTTACTTCATAAACTACTCCTTGCATTTTTAAAATATCTTCTTCTCTTGAACTATTTTAGGAAAAATTTTAACTTTGTTCTCTAAACTTGGAGCTAGCCTAATATTGTATTTTTACTAATTCTCTTTAAAGCCTCAAATAAACCTTTGTGATAAAAAATTTCTTATCACAAAGGTTTATTTGAGGCTTTAAAGAGAATTAGTAAAAAATACAATATTAGGCTAGCTCCAAGTTTAGAGAACAAAGTTAAAAATTTTTTCCTAAAATAGTTCAAAGAGAAGAAGATATTTTAAAAATGCAAGGAGTAGTTTATGAAGTAAATTGTAGTTGTGGACTATCTTACATAGGTGAAACAGGTCGCAGACTAGAAACTCGTATAGCTGAGCATAAAGCAGCTATAAAAAATTGCTCCAACAAGACTGGATTAGATAGGCATGTTAGAGAAACTGGGCACAGCATGGATTGGAATTCCCTTAAAGTAATCAGTTTCCAAAGCAATTTCCAAAAAGAAAACTGAAAGAAGGAATAGAGATTGAGAAAAAAACAAAATTCCATCATCAATGACTGCAAAGGATTTTCCTGCCTAACATCTGGCAGGATTTGGTGAAAAATAACCTAAACCGTCAAGGTTAACCGTAACCGTCAAGGTAAACCGTAACCATGATAGTGACAAGCAAAAAGTGACAACAACTAGAGAGCCTGAAGAAGGAGAAGAGTTTTCTCCGAAAATTTGCTATGAATGAAAACATTTCCTAGTAAATTCCCATAAGTTGCTTTAGATTATTAATTCAATTAAACTAGGAAGCCATTTCTCAATATGAGCTTTATTCAAACTTATTTTTAATTTATTACTACCTATAAAATCTCTAAACAAAAAATTACTGACAGAATAAATTTAAAATTAATTGAAAAATTGGGTATTATATTTATTCTGTGACTTGGTTCTGAAAGGGACAGTGCAAATAAATAGATGTTTTGGGAAAATTGCACTTTACTACTTATAGAACTTTCATCTAATAACTATTTACATATAAATTGTGCAATATCGGTTGATGGTTCACATCAAAAGCTAACAAACCAACAAATACGATCATTTTTTTAAGATTCTATATAAATTTTTAAAATACCTTTGGCATTGCCAAAGAAAAATTTGACATGACATTTGAACAACAACAATCTTTTTTAAAGATTCTTTTTGCTTGGGCTTCATTAAAACAGGTAATCACCTATATTTTCACCCATCACCAAAACAACTTTTTTTTTTTTTTGCAAATTGCAAAGAATGTGATTGGTAGCATTCTGCTGTGTATCATGCCAAGTGATTTAAACATTTCCATTTTATTTTCTAACATTAAGCTATGAAAACCATTGAAACAGATTCAAACTAATTTTTAAAATGAATAAAAACAACTTGAAGGTCATGCCATACAAACCTTTCCTGCTAAACAACGTGCATGCTGTCCTTTGTCAACATTCCATAAACTCTATAATAAAGTTCATTTAAATGAAAACAGTGTCACACCTCCTTCTGCACAGGAAAATCACTATAAAATGTTTGAAATAAATAGTCTAAACCTATTCCACAACTTGGAAGACTAAAAATTTGCCAAGTGCAGTTTATCTCCACAATATCATAAATGTGCCTTATGGCATAAATGCTAAAGGTAGTGATACTTTACTTTCTTTCTTTTTAATTACTTTAACCCCCTTGTTCTTTCTGTCACTAATAAAATATCTTGGCACAACACTTAATACTACTAGGGTGGAAAATACACATTTTTAAAACCTGGCACTATCAGTACTTATTTGGACACTAAATTTATACACAGCAACTCTTGATGTACTACGAACGTTTGCTACATTACATTGTGGCATTACGTCAAGGGTGGTGTTATATCAAATTTGCTAATGATTTTTAAGTAACCCAAATTTCCATTCTTATTGTTCATCAAAAATCATAATTAGCATTAAATTAAAAACATGTTAATCAGAAAAATGCAGTTATATATGTATTATGTACTTAGTGCGTACGTGAGTTCAAAGTCTTCATTTCAATCTTGGAAGCTTCTGGTATGCATTAAATGCAGAAATTTACTTTGCATAGCAGGAAGACAACGTTAACATTTTAATTACAAGAAAATGAATACAAAATAATGTAACCTTACTAAAACTTTATCAAGTGAAAATTAATAGCACTACACAAAATCATTTTACATATCTTATGTTTCTTTTTAAAAATTCGCCTATTTTCAATAGTGTTTTAGATCTCAAACTGACTATTTTCAAAGCACAAGTGCATTTGAAATATCGCCATCCTGTGCGAGTTTGCTTCAAAGAATCTTTTCAATGTTAAAAGACATTGATTCGCATCTTTGATTGAATCAGTGCCTGCAACATTAGGGTTCAACACAACTGAATCATGGCTTGAAAAAACAGAAAGGGATTTCTCACACAACTTACAAGTGGCTGTACATCAAGTATGTTTCATGCTAGGAAAAATAGGTTGGTGTAGCAATATATACATTAGCAGCTGGTGGATGACAAGGGCATGACCTGTGACAGTAGATCGAGGGATTAAGGGATGCTTTATACACAGCATGTCTTTTGTTCAGACCAAAGGGGTGGCGTTAAATTGAGGGGGCAGTACATCGAGGGAAGACTGTGATTTAAAAAATAATAATTCTTTGAATAAAGCCTATGTTGAGAATTGGCTTCCTAGTTTCTTAATTCAATTACTAATCAAAAACAACTATTATGAGAATTTTACTAGGAATTTTTTTTTTTGTTTAAATTGCAAATTTTCAAAGAAAACTTTTCTCCTTCTTCAGGCTGTCTTTTTGTTGTCACTTATTCCCGTCACTATCGCGGTTACGGTTAACCTTGAAGGTTACGGTTATTTTTCATCAAATTATTTATTTATTTATTTATTGATTGGAGGTTTAACGACCACCGTGAGCAACTCGATGGGCTATAAGCAGTCGCCCGTCCCTAATTTAGGGTCACTGGTTCCAGGGAAGGGAGAGAGCCAGTGCCGTAAGACAAACACAACATCCATGCCTAACCGGGATTCGAACCCGGATCCCTTACGGACGAATGATCAGAGGCCAGTGCCTTAGACCACTGCGCCACTGGGGCGGCTTTTTCATCAAATCCTGCCAGATGTTAGGCAGGGAAAATCCTTTGCAGTCATTGATGATGGAATTTTGATATTTCTCAATCTCTATCCCTTCTTTTTGAAAATTGTTTTGTAAATTGATGGCTTTAAGGGAATTCCAATCAATGCTGTGACAAGTTTCTCTAACATGCCTATCTAAACCAGTCTTGTTGGAGCAATTTTTTATAGCAGCTTTATGCTCTGCTATACGAGTTTATAGTCTGCGACCTGTTTCACCTATGTAAGATAGTCCACAACTACATTTTACTTCATAGACTACACCTTGCATTCTTTAAATATCTTCTTCTCTTTGAACTATTTTAGGGAACATTTTTTTAACTTTGTTCTCTAAACTTGGAACTAGCCTAATATTGTACTTCTTACTAATTATCTTTAAAGACTCAAATAAACCTTTGTGATAAGAATTTTTTTTTATTGAATTTTACTAAAAAGTTGTATGATTCACTAAAAAAATGTTTTTTAGTGAATCTCACAACTCCTGGATGGTGACACGACGATTAGGGTGATGAGGTCTTTCCCTTGTTGCCTGTTGGCATCTGTCAGTTGACAGATGCCCACAGGCAACGAGTGAAAGACCTCATCACCCTAATCGTCGTGTCACCATCCAGGAGTTGTGTGATGCAATTCATTGATCATAGTGCTATGGAAACATTAATTAGGGATCTGCGCTAAAGAAAAATTTGTTCAAATTGGATCCCAAGAAACCTAACTTGTGAACAATGTGAGCAAAGGGAGGACATGTGCCAGAACATCTTGGATTGTTATGAGAGAGGTGAGGTGTTTTTCTCTAATGTTGTGATGGGGGGTGAAACCTGGGTGTTCTTTCATGACCAGGAAACAAAACGTGCATCAATGGAATGCAACCGCACATCTTCATCTCGACAGAAAAACGTGAAAACAACTTGTCTCACATGGGAAGTAATGGTGACAATTTTCTGGGACAAACGTGGTATCATTTTGACTGATTTTTTTTAATGGGCTGCAACAATAAACAGTGCTCACCTATGTGCAGACATTGAAGAAGCTAAAGGAAGCTATCAGAAGGAAAAGACCTGACATTCCAATTCATACCGTTGTTTTACACCATGATAATGTACATCCCCACACCTAAATGAAGACTTAACACCTAGGCTATTGCCACAATGGGTGGACTGTGATGCCCCCCCCCTCCCTATAGTTCCAATTTGGGTCCATAAGACTTTTTCCTGTTTGCCCCTTTGAAAAACACTCGTTGTGGGGAACGTTTTGACGATGTGACAGATGTTAATCCTTTAAGTGGCCCATGTACCTGAGCCAAGTGGTGTCCAGAATTTTCCGTGCTCCCCAAGAAGGCCGGTTTATACAAAAACTACGGCAAAATAATTATTTTTTTCCTCTTATCTCAGCAGTATCATCATCATCATCATCATTGTCAACCATTATCAATCCACTGCTGGACGAAGGTCTCCCCAAGTTTCCTCCACAACAGTCTGTCTTGTGCCAGTCTCCTCCATGTCACCCCTGCGTACTTTCGAATTTCATCCACCCATCTCCCATGTGGTCTTCTTCTGGGTCTTTTCCTGTCCCTTGGAATCCAATCTAAAATTTCGGCTGTCCATCGATGATCTGTCCTTCTGGCAGTATGTCCAGCCCATTGCCATTTCAGGGATTTAACTCCTGATCATGATGTCTTCCACTCTTGTCATTTTTCGGATCCACGAGTTCCTCTTCTTATCTCTCCTGGTTACACCAAGTATGCACCTCTCCATGCTTCTTTGAGTTGTCTGCAGCCTTTGTATGTCTCTTTTAGTTAAGGTCCACGTCTCTGCACCATACGTAAGCACTGGAAGGATGCATTGATCAAACACTTTTCTTTTAAGACATAATGGCATATTGCTCTTGAAAATTATGCTGTTTCTTCCAAAAGCTCTCCAGGCAAGTTTTGTACGCCGATTAATTTCTTCATCAATGTGACCCTCACTAGATATCTGCTGTCCAAGATAAACGTACGTGTCTGTTATCTCCAGCTTTTCTCCATCAATCGATAAATCTTCATTTCTTGTAAAAGCATTGAACATCACTTTTGTCTTCTGAAAGTTCATTTTTAATCCCACTTCTTTACTCTTGTCAGCAAGTTCCTGGATCATACTCTGCAGCTCTGATGGGGTAGTTGCAAAAATGACTACGTCATCAGCAAAACGAAGGTGGGTTAGATAATCTCCATTAATCTTTATCCCCTTGTTTTCCCAGCTCAGCGACTGAAAAACACCCTCCAATGTGGCATTAAAGAGCTTCGGAGATATGGTGTCACCTTGTCTCACTCCCTTTCCAATTTTTACGTGTGTTGTATTTTCAAACAGCCTAATCTTTGCACTTGCATTTTCATAGATGTTATTAATGATATTAATGTATGCATCTTCAATACCGCAGGTTTTCAGAGCCATTGTAACTGCTGATGGTTTCACCGAATCAAAGGCTTTTTCATAATCGATAAAAGCCATGCACAATGGAAGTTCATATTCCCTCGCTCTTTCAATTAGTTCTCTCAGTACGTGGATATGATCTATTGTGCTGTAGCCACTCCTGAATCCAGCTTGTTCTCTCGGTTGAGCCATGTCCAGTGTTACCTTCAAGCGGTGTGAAAGAACTTTAGTGAAGATTTTATAAACTACTGATAGGAGGCTGATAGGTCTGTAGTTTCCGAGATCCTCAATGTCACCTTTCTTATGTAGCAGGATCATTGTAGCGGTGTTCCAATCCTCAGGAATCTTTCCTTCATTAAGGCATCGAGTGAAAATTTGGGCGAGTACTGTTTCGATTTCTCCACTTGCTTCTTGTATGATGTCTACAGTAATTCCATCTTCTCCTGGAGCTTTTCCCCGCTTCATGTTCTTGATTGCATGTGCAACTTCTGCTGGAAGGACTGGAGGAACTCTGGTACTGGTATCTTTCATGATGTCTGGAGTGCATGTATCATCCCTTTCATATAATTTGGAGTAGAAATCTTTCACTCTTGTCAAAATTTCGCCTCTATTTCTTGTTACAGAACCATCTTCTTTTCTCAGTGCCATAATCTGTTTTCTTCCCTTACTGAGATGTCCCTTTGCTATCTTTAGGCTTTGGTTGTTTTCAATTGCTTTCCTCACTAGTTCACAGTTGAATTTTCTTACGTCTTCAGTGATACTTTTTCGTACTGTCTTGCATAGCTCTATATATTCCACTTTGGAAGTCACATCTTCTTTAGTTGTCCTCATCTCTCTTCTTTTTTGCATCAACATTTTCGTTTTTCCTGATAATTTATTTACATGCAACTTGTTCTTAGACCCAGCTAATTTTGTTGCTGTTTCCATAAGAGCTTTGGTTACTTTTTCTGTGAACTTCAGAGATGTCCACTTCTTCCGATGTTAGGCCTTCTAAAGCAGAGAACCTGTTCTTCAGTTCCAACTTGAAGGTATTATGGTGTTTTTTAAGGTTGGTTATGTCAATAGATTTTGTTTGTCTTATGAGCTTGCCACGTTCAAGTTTAGTGTTGAGGTGCATCTTACATCTCACCAATCTATGGTCACTACCTGTGTTGAACTTGTTTAGCACACTGCAGTCTTCTATGACGAATTTTTTGTTACACATAATAAAATCAATTTCACTTGTTGTCCCATTTGGATGTCTCCATGTCCATTTCCTGTGTGGCTTTTTCTTGAAGAAGGAGTTCAAGATGAAAAACCCTTCTGCCTCTGCAAACTCAACGAGAGTATTTCCACGCTGGTTTCTGTTGCCGTGACCGAATTTACCTACTGAAGTTTCATTCTGTTGCCGTTGCCCTATTTTTGCATTGAAATCTCCCATAATTATTTTCAAGTGCTGCTTACCTTTATTATTTAGATGACAAATTTCCTCATAAAATTCTTCAATTTCTTCTTCAGGATGACTTGTGGTGGGTGCATAAGTTTGAATAATCTGAGCCTGGTATCTTTTCGAGAGTTGGATAACAAGTCGTGCAGCTCTGTCAGAGGAACTTTCAACTTCTACAACTTTATCCTTCAGTTTCTTGTTTATTATAAATCCAACACCACTAGTTCTGCCAGTATCTGTCCCACGATAGTAGAAGAGATGTCCACTTTTCAGTTCAATGAGATCTTCTCCTTTTCTCCTTACCTCACTTAGCCCCACGATGTCCCACTTGATCCTTTGTAGTTCCTCTTCCAATTCAAGAAGCCTTGAATCAGAAGATAGGGAGCGTCCATTGTACGTAGCCAAGGTCAGCATCAGATGGCAGCCTAGTCCGGTCCTCCGGGGATTCTTAGCACCCTCTGCCTTCATGTCGCACTGGCCGCTGCCTTGGCCAGGTACATTCCAGCTGCCGGAGACTGAGGGCCAAGATTTAAGTTGTGGAATCATTTGGAGGGGTTTGGCCATAACTCACCACGCTGGCCAAGCGGGTTGGTGAGTGTGGGATAGAATTTCCTCTAATCCCGATGGTATAGTTATACCGCTATTGGCGGTCGTCAGAGCCCCTTTAGTGGGAACAGGATGCACTACGAGAAGGCGGGGTTGACATTTGTCAAGGAGAGGCTGTGATGTTACGCATCACCTGACCTTACATCCCCTCAGCAGTATACCGACTATAAATCTTTAGCGGGAGATAAGTGCTCCATTATATTCCAGAGTCTAAAAAACTACAGGTGGATTCCATTATAGTCCTTAGTCCAATAGTCTGATTCCCGTATAGTCCGTGATTCTCTGCTCCATTACCCAAGGAACGATTCGGAAGAGGTAGTCTCTCTGACACGGGCATCATGTCACCGCGTGGATGCAAGTGACCCAAACATCTTTTCTCTTCTTTCTTAGGTTCGACACCACTTTTATAGTCTTTTTAGCGGAATAGGCAATCACACAGAAAAGATAAATGGCCATCATCCCGCCCCCTGAATGACCACTTTGAATGAGAAATCTAAAGAAAAAGCAAAATTTTGTGATGCGCATATTCACTCGTTTCAGCCCCGTTTGGCCCACTTTTCAGACAGCGAATATGCATTCGTTCGAGCTGAGTTCAGCCCATTTTACTTATCCTGAGTTAATTCGTTCCAGCCAGTTAAAGGGTTAGAATGGCTTTGAACTCATGGGTGAAACAACAGCATCAGGAATTTTTCCAAAATGAATTTTACCAATGGGTTTAAAGATGACAGAAATGTATAGCAAGTGTGGACAATACTTTGAATAGGCGAACATTATTAACAATATGTCCAAGCAGGGTTCAAATTACCCAGTGGCCCGCTGGCCATTGGCCAGTAAGTTTGTATTTTTTTTTTTTCTAATTTGTCACAAGTTGAAAAATGAATTTCTGTTTCTTTTACCTTGTTGTATGGTTTTCATTTTAGGCTGCAAACTAATGATAGGTTTAAAAACAAATATTGGAGATAATTCCATTGAAATGATATTATTTTCTACATATACTGTAAATGTCTAAGTTTTATTATTATTATTATTTAATGGACCAGTTGGCATTTTGGTGGATCAGTAGTGTGTGTGTGTGTGCGTGTTTTTTTTTATTGGAGGTTTAACCACCACCGTGAGCAACTCAATGGGCTATAAGCAGTTGCCCATCCCTAATTTAGGGCCACTGGTTCCAGGGAAGGGTGAGAGCCAGTGCTGTGACCAGTGGTTTGCAAATTCTAGTGGTTCGCTGGGCCAGTAGAAGATTTATTTCTAATTCTAACACTGCCAAGTGTTTTGCCACCAAGTTTCACATTTTTTGCTGCTACAAATCAAAATCTTTTGAGGGACAAGGCATTACTTTCAGGATGCCCTTTGTATATAGTAAAACAATTAATTGAAACATGAATGTATGTTTTGTCGGAGCAAGATCTTATACAATAGTTGATGCATAAACATACTTCGTAATTATTCAATGAACCCACCATTGGTGGCGATGTCAGCCTCGATCCTTGGGTGGAATCGGACGCAGGCCTTGTTCATGTGGGTCGTGACATTGGCAATGGCATGCCTGATGGAGTCAAGGGTGTAATGGGGATGTTTGTTGGTCTCTCTTTCAACTAAACCCCACATATAGTAATCCAAGGGATTCAACATGGGAAAGTTGAAGGACCAAACATCTGAAGACCAGTGGTAGGGCACTGGTCTTTGGATGTTTAACTCCCAGCTTTGGCCTTGTGGGCTGCAGCAGAGTCCTGTTGGAAGACATACGCTGCATAGCCAAGACAGTGGCTCCTCAGGTCAGGACCCCCGTGTTCTAAATAAAGTTGCTGTCAAACTTGCCAACAGTGAAAATAATACTTCACCTATCCTGATTTCAAAGTCCAGCAATGTCCCTGGTTGGATACCCAAAATGCAAGGTTCAATACCAAAGGACAGCGAAAGACCTGTACAAACACTATGTGGGAGATAGGTGATGAGAGCAAGATAAAGTGTTATGGAAGGAACGAACGAATTGGACTTCACAAAATTAAAATTAGTAAATGGCCTAAAAGAAAATGTACACTAGAATTGCACCCCCCCCCATAAATGCATAAAATTTAAGTTAGCAGGCCAAGGCTGCCCTAACATGAAGCTCTTTGCAGAAGAAACACAAAATTTAGGGGTGAGCCCAGGATATCTGAAATGAAGTGCTAAACTAAAGCCTAAAAACACAAAAAGGTCTGCCTAATCAATTTTGAATCAGGTGTGATGCTACAGGTAGACTCAGGTAAGCTTCAACTCACCAAACTTTTCTTTGAGCCCCCCCCCCTTCCGCCAAATACTTAAGCAGTTGGAACATGTGGCAGGTGCAGCAGCCATCTATGATTCTAGGAAACTTGGACAAATGTATGTGAATTTCTCAAATTCACTGAAATTTTGTTATATAAAATGAATTCTTTGTTAAATTTAGTTTCTGTACTCATGGGAAAGAAGGCAGTCCTCTAAACGAATTTCTAAGAGAATAATAGAAGTACACCATTTTTGTAATTATGGTTTAAACACATATATGAGAGAGAGAGAGAGAGAGAGGAAAAAAGAGAGAGAGAGAGAGAGAGAGAGATTCCTTGTCAAGTTACACACTAGAATTCATAAACAACCTTATGAAAGCAAAGCAAAACAAAACAGACACACAAAATGGCCTCAGTAAGCTAAAATTGGGAACAAATAGTAACTCACCATAGCTATTCATATCCATGGTACTACACTGTACATGTAGTTATTCAGTAGTTATGTGTAGTTATTCAGTGTATGTGTATCCCATATACATATATATATCTCATCATCATCATTATCAATCCATTGCTGGACGAAGGTCTCCCCAAGTTTCTTCCACAACGGTCTGTCTTGTGCCAGTCTCCTCCATGTTACTCCCGCATACTTTCAAATTTCATCCACCCATCTCCCATGTGGTCTTCATCTGTGTCTTTTCCTGTCCCTTGAAATCCAATCTAAAATTTCGGCTGTCCGTCGATGGTCTGTCCTTCTGACAGTATGTCCAGCCCATTGCCATTTCAGGGATTTAACTCTGATCATGATGTCTTCCACTGTTGTCATTTTTTTTATCCACAAGTTCCTCTTCTTATCTCTCCTAGTTACACCAAGCATGCACCTCTACATGCTTCTTTGAGTTTTGAGTTGTCTGCAGTCTTTGTATGTCTTTTTTAGTTAAAGTCCACGTCTCTACACCATACGTAAGCACTGAAAGGATGCTTACCCATATATATATATATATATATACTGAATAAATACTACATATAGCATTTATTCACTCGAAAACTTTTTTTACTAGGGATAACATTATCAGCGTAGGGTAAAATTCACATAAGCGAAAGTTTTTGCCAAAATTTCTGCTCCTGTCCTATCATGCTTAGCCCCTCTAACAGCCAACCCAGTTCTGAGTGGCTGCCATTGCCACTATTTTGAATTGGGAAAAAATTAAGGCCAAAAAAGAAGACAGGGATTTAGAATACACTAACAGGAACTTTCTACCCCCAGAAAGACACAGACAACAGCATATAGGGAAGAATCCCCCCCCCCCCTCACACACACACCTCTTTTTTTTAACAGGCCTCAAAAACTAGCTCCTTGAAAACCCTTTTGCCAGCTGCCAGGTACAGTAGGCAGGCTGACAGGTTCATCTGAAAGAGGAATGTGGGTGGGAATAAAAATTTCCCGGAATTTTCACCCTTGAATAGAAGTGTTAAAAGGAACAGTGAATTTATAAATATTGAATGTATGGGATTGAGGAGCCAGTTGAAGGAATCAATGAAAATTCCCCATTAGCTCTGACAGAGCTGGTAGCCAATAGGAAATTTTCCGAATGTTGATTTGCTGTTGAGAATCTGAACAGACAGATGACTCTACCACGAGGACATAGCAACTTGATACATACATACAATTTAAGCTGTCCTCTGAGATTTAGAGGTTAGCTTCTCATAGAAAGACCAACTACCAAGCAAATGTTTAACTGATGAAACTAGAATTTACTTACTGCTAATGTATCAAATTTCTCCATTTGCAATGATCTTGGCAAACAGCTAGAACTTCATTGGCATCCATCATATATCACACACAAGACCTTTGGTACTTCATACTCAATCTTTTCTTCAAGCAGACATTCCTGAATCTGGTCCTCCCATGATTTCCTTGGCCTTCCTCTACCTTTCTTTTCTGCCACTTGGGCTGAAAAAATTCTCTTAATCAGCACCTCATCACTCATTCTTTCAGCATGGTCAAACCACCTAAGAACATTAGTTGCCACCCTGTTAACAAGATTTTGCTTCCCATTACTCAGCTGCAACACATCTTCATTCTCCACATGATCAGAATGTGTCTTCCCACAAACCCCTCATAAGCAACATATCTCTCCAGCACACAAACAACTATGTCTTTTCTGAAAAGTACCCACGAGTAAGAACAATTACACTTTTATATACAGCCATTCGGAACTTTCTTCAAAACCCATCATTCCTGTGAAATTCTCCTATACTATAGCAGCTATGGCTTTCAAAGAAGAATTCACTTGCCTACAAATTTCACCATCTAATTTGTTCTCTCTGTCAAACGTACTTCCTAAATACACAAACTCATTTACCTGGTCAATCTCTGTGCCATTAAGACTTATCTTGCATTCAGTTCTAACAGTTCCTTGCTCAGAAACCATAACTTTGGTTTTTCCCTTATTTATACTCATTTTGAATTTGATACAAACTTCGTACATCTGGGACAACATACTCTGGAACTCACTTTTGCTCTCTGCTAACAGGACTGTGTCATCAACATATAGAAATCTGCACACGTGGATATTACCAAGACATAAACCAGTATTATCCATCTTGGCATCACGCATGCATGTCATCATCATTATCATTGTCAACCATTATCAATCCACTGCTGGACGAAGGTCTCCCCAAGTTTCTTCCACAATGGTCTGTCTTGTGCCAATCTCCTCCATGTTACTCCCGCATAATTTTGAATTTCATCCACCCATCTTCCATGTGGTCTTCATCTGTGTCTTTTCCTGTCCCTTGGAATCCAATCTAAAATTTCGGCTGTCCATCGAGATGGTCGGTCCTTCTGGCAGTATGTCCAGCCCATTGCCATTTCAGGGATTTAGCTCTGATCATGATGTCTTCCACTCTTGTCATTTTTCGAATCCATGAGTTTCTCTTCTTATCTCTCCTGGTTACACCAAGCATGCACCTCTCCCTACTTCTTTGAGTTGTCTGTAGACTTTGTATGTCTCTTTCAGAGGCGCACACAGAATTTTCTCAAGGGGGGGGGGTCCGTAAAAAAATGCACTGGACAAATGAAACTAGAAATTGGGCACACACATATGGATTATATATATATATATGTGTGCGTGTGGATTATTTTTGTTAGCATAAATCAGCACTGATGTGTTCACAGGTTAAAAAAACCTTACTCTTTTGAATAAGTCTGCTAAATTAAATGTGCATTAATATATCCATTAATATTTCTGTAAGACCTTAAGACGTACAGAAAAATAAAGTTTAAATCGCTTCTCTTACTGTAATGCAGAAACATTTTCATCTAAGCTCACTTTAAATAATATATATAAATTATATGCTTGCCCTGACAGCACTGTTCATTGCACTGTTAAAGAGCAGACACATTATCAGTGGAAAACGAAAAAGTTAAGTAAACAATAATATTTAACTCACCTAAGTATTCCTCATCGAACTTTGAAAACTATTACAGTTGTCGAACTACCTTTTCAGAGAGGGAATTGAATAAATCTAAAACTGAATAATCCATGAGTTTACAATGTAGCATACTTCTGAGTAAAAATAGTCATTCACAGTTTGGTTAGAAAAAGTCATTCATAAGCAAGCTGTTGCTCCCCTCGAAAAATGACAAATTCAGGAAGTTAGTCTCTCATGTCCTAAACGGATGGAAATCAACAGGTACAAATATCAAGCACAGACGCAGACCTTCTTAACAGAAAATAGTGTGTTTACACCCTGGCCTTTATCTTGTGTATCCCCCTCCCCTCAGAGGAGGAACGCCCATTAGCACCCCATATGTGACTGAGGCCCGAGCCATGGAGAAATTTCCTGGAAAAGGTTATGGGAACACGAGAGACTGGGAGAGTGATGGCTTCCTGGTTCCTCAAACATTCTGGGGTTTCACTAATTCCCTGATTCAATGCTTGCCATTGCCAGTCATCCAAAACAGATGCAGCATTTCTAAGGCAAAAAGAGCACTCTGATTTCTGTGATTGATACAATCACACCACAGCCAGCTCGTTTCTATAAACATGTGCAGAAAGATTTTTTTTTTTTTTAATTTTGCTGTAGTCGGAATAAGGTGTTTTAAAATTCGGGAAGGGGGGGGTCCGGACCTGATGGACCCACCCTTTGTGTGTGCGCCCCTGGTCTCTTTTAGTTAAGGTCCACGTCTCTGCACCATACGTAAGCGCTGGAAGGATGCATTGATCAAACACTTTTCTTTTAAGACATAATGGCATATTGCTCTTGAAAATTATGCTGTTTCTTCCAAAGCTTTTCAGGCAAGTTTTATACGCCGATTAATTTCTTCATCAATGTGACCCTGCATGTATGCATCTATAAATACTTTAAATAGCCAGGGAGACATTACACAACCTTGTTCTGCACCAACAGAAAACCATTCCAATACACCATTCAATCATCCAGCATACAAAGCTATCACACTATTTTTATTCCCAGCAATACCATATTTATTCAGTACCTTCCACAGAAGTATCCTATTTACTTGGACATAAGCTTTCTCTAAATCTCTGAAGGCAGAAAACACCTTACCAGCAGACAGATACCTTTCAACCATTGTGCATAGCAACTTGATGTTAGCTGGAAACAGGCAGAGACAGACTTAAGACGAGTGGGGCCCTGGGCACAAGAAACTTGCCACCCCCTCCCCGCATGAATTGTACTCTTAATAAAATTAACAATGGTACTTCTGTATTAAGGCAGCACCCATGGTTCTTCGCATAATTATTCCACAATTGTGCATATAATTGTATAAAGCACAAGAAGTGCAGCCTTAATACACAAGTACTATCTACTTTAAGAAATGCAAGAAACAATAAATGTAAATGTAAATTAAAAGTAAACATTTTAACTCCATCTTTCAAATGGATATTAATAATCGATTTTTTTAAGCAATGTATCGATGCATATTTACGCTCGGTGAAAATTAACTGCTGTACGCTGCCATCACCGTTTTTGCTGCCCATACTAATAAAAATTAAATGTTAGTGCTCAAATTGGGCCCCTCCCCCAGTCCATGGGGGCCCTGGGCACAGGCCCCGTGTGCCCTCGCATAAATCAGGCTCTGCCAATAGGAAATGATGTTTTTCTCAACTGATTGATCAGACTGAAGAGAGATGGCTGCCTGGGGAATGAGGACTGAGCAAGTGCACCTTTAAGGAAACACACATCGAAAAAATACAAAGGTCTGATAAATATTTTTCTACTGGCAATTTATCAGAAAATGATGGGAGTGCATAAAATGGCATGCAAATAATAAGAAATTGCTTTTGTTACCAATTTATTAAGCCTTTCATAGAATTTTATAATGGAAGAGAATTTTTCTCAAGACAGGGACTTGTGGACAAGACTTACGAAGAAAATCTTCAGCAGGAGAATGAGGATTGTTGATAATGCTGACATGGTGTATTATGAGCAAAACCATACTAATAAACTTACATGCTTCCTATAAATAACATCTATTCTTCATTTCAGAGGAATGGAGAAATAAAGAAAATTATGTCCTCTAATGTACTATAAATATTGTTTTGTCAGTTTATGGGGGTGGGGATGAATATAAAACAAAGCATCTGGATGAAATATTAAAAAGAAAATACCTTCACATCCAAAGAGGAAGGATCAGTGCAATTATTTGATACCTATCTCTTTTGATCAGAGACAAGTTTTGAGCATAAAAAAAAAATTAATATAAAAACTAAACAGTTCAAATAAGCCCATAAAAAAAGATTAGAGCTAACAGAAAACCAGATCATAGGAAATACTGAAACCATCACCAGTTAAAGTATTTTTCAAATATTCCTGCACTTCTTGGGGGAGATCATAACTTTTCACAACACACCTTGACAGCTGTGAAAATCAAGAAATATTACAGACATTTTCTTCTGGTTAAACGACTTGGTTGAATTATTTCCTCTCAGTAATGCCTTTAATCAATGTTAATATGGATCAGATGCATTACTAGAAGATGCAATAACTGAAATAAAAAAAATTGGCTTACCCATAGGGGCGCACCCAGAAATTCGGAATAGGAGGGTAAGTGGGGGACGTCATGTAAGTACGCATACATGAGCAAGTAAAAATGCTCATGTATGTGTACATGTGACTGTTAATAAATGTTTTGATCTGTGAAAGAATTTAATACATTGCATTCATGAATTATCCAGCTGCAAATGGTGTTTTCATTGCTGTCTTTACTTTTAATAAAAATACATATTTCAGAAAAGGAGTTAAAAACAAATATAATTATTTTACCTATTGCTATATTATAGCTTCAGAGAATGTATTTTAGAACAAATTCTACAATATGCAATTTCAACAATTATAAAAATTGAAATTCACCAATTAGGAAAATTAGAGAGCAGTTAGAGGGTTAGGAATCTCTCATGTTGGACACCAATGGTGCCGGAATCATATTACAAAACACTTGGCCTCATGAGGCAGGGAGGGGGGGGTCTGGACCTGTACTTCCCTCCCTGGGGTGTGTCCTGCTTACCCAGAGTATATAAAAAATAATTCACTCAGAAATAATACGGTACAAATTATTCCTTATCTCTGGGATATTTTATTTATGTGCAGAAGATTCTTGTCCCTTGATGTCTTCCAGATTACGCTATCAATGCTGTACTGGGGTTATTTTCTATTTTCAATAACAGCTCTGAATACACTTCTATTTTTTATCTTTTATTTTCAATAACACCAGTGAAGCATTGATAACATGTTGTTGTGGGTTTAATGACTACCGTGAGCAACTCGATGGGTTATACAGCCGCCTGTCCCTAATTTAGGGTCACTTACTCCAAGAAATGGAGAGAGCCAGTGCCATAAGGCAAACACAATATCCATGACTCACCAGGATTTGAACCAGGACCCATCTCAGACAAATGATCAGAAGCCATCGCTTAGACAACCGCGCCATTGATAATGTGACCTGAATGACATTTTTTTTTTTATTGATTGAAGGTTTAATGACCACCGTGAGCAACTCAATTGGCTATAAGCAGTCGCCCGTCCCTAATTTAGGGCCACTGGTTCCAGGGAAGGGAGAGAGCCAGCGCCTTAAGACAAACACAACATCCATGCCTCACCGGGATTCGAACCCGGACCCCTTTCAGACGAATGATCAGAAGCCATCGCTTAGACCACTGCGCCACCGGGGTGGCCCTGAATAACATCAAAGGACATGAAACATCTGCCCATAAAATAAAACATCTCAGAGATGAGGAATAATTTATGGTATATTACATATTTCTGACTGAATTAAGATCCTATACTGGAAAATGAAATGTTACTTAATAGAAAGCAGACTGGATGAGAGTCACAGAAAACACCCACATGGAAGATGGGTAGATGAAATCTGAGAGCTTGCAGAAATGACTCCTTTCCCTCCATACAAAAGAGCTGGTCGAACACAAATTATGATACACAATATTATAAGAACTTTCATCCAGTAATGATCTAAAAATAGTTTACAATGATATATATATATACATAAAAACATTTCTAATTTCATTTTACCTTTTCCATACAAACATTTGATTTTACCGTTGGATATCCTATATAGCCATAGTCGGCACTTTTTTCCCATGTAACGGCAGTACCGGCCCGCATGCTGTAATAAATTCGTTAATTTTACTAGTAAGGGCGCTAGCTAACGTCACTAAACGGCTGATATGCCGCTACACCGTACCCGTTGGCGGGTACCGAAGCAAAAAGACTGCTTGTCTTCCGTGATATACTGAGAAATTTCAACAGGACTGTCAAACAGAAGCATAAATTCGGCGTAGTTTTTCCTGAAACATAATTTTTTTTAAATCCGAGTCGAACACCTCTTGGTGTAGATCCGCACTCCGTAGGTCCTGCTCCCAAACGGGCCCGGCATAGGCTCCAAACGGATTCCTAGTGCAGTGAAAGCAACAACGGATTTTTATGTACTGATTTCGAGTTACATAGTGATAAATCCCTCACATTTGAAACATTATCTATGTTCAATGTCTGACTCACTCTCTGACCGGCTGATTACAGAAACAAGGGTGATTTCCGTTCCCGCTTTCTCAAAAATACGGCAGCTATCACCCAGAGAAATATCACAGCGGCGATTTATGAGTCGTTTCGTGCTGTAATCGCGCAGCTGCCGAGTGACATCCTATTCAGAATGAGAGAAATCATCTAATATTGCATCATTCTCATCTTTTCCACAGAAATTCTGGAGGGACTTACCATCATTTCGTACTGACGAAAATCCTAGAATGTGAGAATAAGAGTTGAAGGATTTCCATTCCCCATGGCATTAAACACCGGAAAGAGCAAAGCTTGTGTTTTTCATTAAGGACGATCTGTGCACTGTTAGGATCCACATGCTTATGTTCTGTCAGCCAGATGGACAACAAACATCCCGCACAACACCGTGTTTACCACAACCACAGGGGAGACTACAAGAGGAAGCTGACGACAAGCGTAGAGAGGACTTCCCCATCGTTGAACTTGCCCCAAGCACAAGCTCTTCTCCAATGCGTTGCCAGATGAGAAATCATGTGGTCTTCCTACGTCATAGCTTCGTCAAACCAAGCGTAAAACCTTGCAGCTGAAGGTTAGAAATCGCACGGAAGGATGCAGGGAACGCTAAGCTCAGCGTTCTTTCGCGAAAACAATTTCTCATATTGTTATTTGAGATGTCAGCGAGATCGTTTTTCGAATTTTCATTTCATCGAGTTAGAATGAAATCGATTCTATATAAGTCATCAGTTTTTCTATGTAGGGTGCTCTCGTTCGGCCTAGGGCAGACAAAAATAAAAAGAATTCAAACGAAATTCAGTAGATCATATCAAATTAGTGAACTAATTTTAATAAATGCATAGCAGCACAGAAACGCATTATGTCTGGTGCACAAAAATTCTCCCCTTGTAGCTGACTCTACAGAAAATTATACCTCCTTACCAGGGCCGGATGGAGTTTTTCATTGCTTGCACTAGGAAATAAAGCTCATATTTCAATAAAGTTGTTAGGTGCAAATTTTTCGTAAAGACCACACAACATGTGCAATCCACAAATTTGACGATGACGATGAACTCGCATCCCTCTACTCCGGAGCCCAATGCTTTACAATTAAGGTACACCGACGGAATTTATCGCTGTAACTTTTCCGTTTTGACATGTGTTTCACGGTTCACCTTTGTGGTACTTCATAACGAAAACTATCTAAAGACAAAATGATTATCTCAAAAAAGTATTTGTTTTAAGTTTAAGACCATAATATGCATTGAAAGTTCAGAGAGAGAGAAAGAAAGAGAGAGAGAGAGTAAAAACTGTTAAAATCTACGATTTTCTTTCCCGGGAGATGGGGTTAAGGGTGATTTTTTTTTTTTTTTTTTTTTTTGATTGGAGGTCTAACGACCACCGTGAGCAACTCAACGGGCTATAAGCAGTCGCCTGTCCCTAATTTAGGGTCACTGGTTCCAGGGAAGGGAGAGGGCCAGTGCCGTAAGACAAATACAACATCCATGCCTCATCGGGATTCGAACCCGAACCCTGTTCGGACGAATGATCAGAGGCCATCGCTTAGATCACTGCGTCACCGGGAGGGCTGGTTAAGGTTGCATTATGAATTATAAAAACTTCCTCACAACATGACAAACTGCCTGCGTAGGGAAAATTTTTGGATTGCGAATATTTTAGTGTAGGAAAAATAATAAATTCGTACAAAAAGTTTTTTCCCTCCTGATACATGTTTTTGTAATTGTTTTTTTATGCAGAATGGAGTAACTGATAAAGTAGGGACTTTTTTTAACTTTTATACGTACTCATTTATGATTTTTTTTTAATTCTAGTATTTTTTTTTTTTTGATTGGAGGTTTAACGACCACCGTGAGCAACTCAATGGGCTATAAACAGTCGCCCGTCCCTAATTTAGGGTCACTGGTTCCAGGGAAGGAGAAAGCCAGTGCCGTAAGACAAACACAACATCCATGCCTGACCGGGATTCGAACCCGGACCCCTTAAGGACGAATGATCAGAGGCCAGCGCCTTAGACCACTGCGCCACCGGGGCGGCAATTCTAGTAATGTTTTTAAAGTCACTGAATAAATGGCCTCTATGTAGCCAGAAACCGACTTAGATTTTTTTTTTAAATTGAAGTATCTGGTTTGCATACAAATTGTTAAATATATAAAAATAAGGTCCACAAAATGGTAAAATTAAATCTGCTGTTTCATGAATTCGGAAAATATTAAGGTAGTTATAATAATCACTTGAAATCTGCAGATCTCAGTATTTATACGGAAAAGGGGCGATAACCTATTAGAAAATGGAAGCGATTGGAAATAGAAAAAAAAAAAAGAAAAAAAATTAAAAAGATAAAAACATCTTTTTAAGGATCTCGCACTCCAAAACTTGCACACAAGAAATAATAATCGTAAAATTTGTACCGAAAATGATATTTTTTCCTAAACTGCGAGTCCCCTTGAAGACGCAGGGTCCGTGGCCAACTCCCCGGTTCCTGCTATGGCCCAGCCGGTTCTGCCCCTTACAGGACCTAACTAGCTAGCATACGTTTTCAAATATCGTTTCTAGAAATAACTTAATCGTTGTTGGATTTTTCAATATTATTATTATTTGGAATTAATATTTTGTTGGGTGGTTGTTGCACCATGTTATATGTCAATCTTCAAAAGAAGCAGTTTCAATTTTCCCAAACCTTTTGTTACTCCTCTCTGAAATTGATGCCTCACTTCAATTTTGCTTTAGAGTTTAGATTATCAAATTATTTGATTATTATATTGTTAAAAAATATTACTACAAATTCGTGGATTTTTTTTTGATTGGAGGTTTAACGACCACCGTGAGCAACTCAATGGGCTATAAGCAGTCGCCCGTCCCTAATTTAGGGTCACTGGTTCCAGGGAAAAGAGAGAGCCAGTGCCGTAAGACAAACACAACATCCATGCCTCACCGGGATTCGAACCCGGACCCCTTACGGACAAATGATCAGAGGACATCGCTTAGATCACTGCGCCACCGGGGCGGCAGACGAATGATCAGAGGCCACCGCTTAGACCACTGCGCCACCGGGGCGGCAGACGAATGATCAGAGGCCACCGCTTAGACCACTGCGCCACCGGGGCGGCTTCTTTTTTTTTTTTTTTTTTGGATTGGAGGTTTAACGACCACCGTGAGCAACTCAATGGGCTATAAGCAGTCGCCCGTCCCTAATTTAGGGCCACTGGTTCCAGGGAAGGGAGAGAGCCAGTGCCGTAAGACAAACACAACATCCATGCCTCACCGGGATTCGAACCCGGACCCCGTTCGGACGAATGATCAGAGGCCATCGCTTAGACCACTGCGCCACCGGGGCGGCCGGGGCGGCTTCGTGGATTATTAATCGAATTGTACGACTTTCCAACTATTACACGATCAAATTTATTATCTAGGATTAAATATGAAACAGCTCCCGCCGCCCCGGTGGCGCAGTGGTCTAAGGCGCTGGCCTCTGATCATTCGTCCGTAAGGGGTCCGGGTTCGAATCCCGGTCAGGCATGGATGTTGTGTTTTGTCTTACGGCACTGGCTCTCTCCCTTCCCTGGAACCAGTGACCCTAAATTAGGGACGGGCGACTGCTTATAGCCCATTGAGTTGCTCACGGTGGTCGTTAAACCTCCAATAAAAAAAAAAGAAAAAGAAACAGCTCCCTCGTTTGATGAGTAAATAGATATATACGGCGCCCCGGTGGCGCAGTGGTCTAAGGCGCTGGCCTCTGATCATTCGTCCGTAAGGGTCCGGGTTCGAATCCCGGTCAGGCATGGATGTTGTGTTTGTCTTACGGCACTGGCTCTCTCCCTTCCCTGGAACCAGTGACCCTAAATTAGGGACGGGCGACTGCTTATAGCCCATTGAGTTGCTCACGGTGGTCGTTAAACCTCAAAAAAAAAAAAAAAAAAAAAATAGATATATACATATCGTGTGTATAGTGATACACTGAAGAGCAATTGAATTAGAGACAGCTGGCGTTATGCAAATGTGGTGCTGTTGGCGGCCCTATAAACGGAAACGACATGACGTTTGCAGCGATCCGACAATATAAGGAGTGATGCGACGGAAATCAGTAAGAGTCGGACGCAGTTATGGGTAAGACGAAGGATCTAAGCGCATTTGATCGTGGGAAAATTGTCGGGGCCCAACGAATGGGTCACTCCTATTCACATGTTCATATATACTTCATAAATATTTCGTGGATGAGTTGCTAAGTCTTGTATAATTGAAAATGATAGTAATTAACACGTAATAGCCAAATGATAATAATTGTATGCAAATAATTCTTGCGATTCATAAATATGTCTAAGAAACTTTTATTCTCTTTTTCATTTAATTGCCTGCAAAGGTTGTCCGTTAGCTGTGCTATATTTCCTAACTCTCCCACTTAAAACTCCAATTCTTTTTTACTTAAGTCCTGCTTTCCTTCATCTCCGCGCTGTCGTGAAATTCCTGCTCCCGGTCCACCTAAGACCTCCCAGCCTACCCTGGGGCAGTCACCTCGTCGTACTTTTTGTGACCGCTCGCTTCCTAAACCTAGAGACCTCTGTCTTCTCACCTCCTTCTCCCTTGTCTCCCAAAAATGCCGTAAAGCATAACCTAAATTTCCCCGTGAGAAACAACAACGCAGCCCTCGGTAAATCTCAAACCTCAAAGTAAAATGTGAAGGGCTATTGCATTTGTCGGCAGCCTTGAAATTGAAATCTGTAAAGCATCAAAAGAAGCGCGATAGAGTTAATCTCCATTGAACATACAAAGTGCGAATACTAAGCACAGACAAAATGTCTGTCCCTCCATCAAATCTTCGTGAACTGTTTGTTTCCTTAAAGCGTGAAAGAAACTTTTCAGGAACTGACTCTGAAAAGTTTCTTTCACGCTTTAAGGAAACAAAGGAATGGGAGCACGAGATGGAAAAAGGTTGCATTTTGAGATTTTATATGAAATCCTAAAACCCCGTATAAAATCTCTGTAATACTCCATCTCGGAAGTCGTGCAGTCCCTGGGATTTTCACGAGCCACTGTGTCACGGGTGCACCGTGAGTACATCGAATCCGGTAAAACCATCCCTGCAAGGGCCAACTGCCGTGGACAACAGCGTGTGGATGAGCGGGGTCATCGTCGGCTAGCTCGCATTGTAACAGCGGATAGACGGGCCACAGTGCAATAAATCGCTCGGCAATTTAACGCTGGTGCATAAAAACGTGTAAGCAGCCACATCATCTAGAACCATCTCCTTGCTATGGGGTACACCAGGGCCGGATGGAGCTTTTGCGGGACCCGGGGCGACCGCCCCGGTTGCTCCTATGGTCCAGCCGGCCTTAGGGTACAGAAGCCATCGTCCCACGAGGGTACTGCTGCTGACCGCACAGCACAGGGTGCAAAGATTAGTATGGGCGCGGGAACATCGCCACTGGACCCTAGACATGTGGAAAAATGTTGCCTGGATTGATTAGTCGAGATTCACGTTGGTACATGTGGATGGCAGGATACGAGTACGGCGCAAACCACATGAATCGATGGATCCTTCTTGCCAGCAGGGTACCCTTCAAGCTAGTGGGGGTTTCATTCTCGTCTGGGGACTGTTTATACGGACTGAAATGAAACCCCTGGTACGTGTGACATCGTCCCTCACAGGTCAACGTTACCGGGATAACCTGGACGACGTTTGCTCCCGTTTATGCGTCTTCAACATCCCACTGGGGACCTCATCCTGCAACAAGACAATGCACCGTGCCATCGCTCCCGAATTGTATCCGAATGGTTGGATGAGCACTCCACCGACGTGACCTAGCTTCCTTGGACAGCTAGGTCACCTGACCTCAATCCCATCGAGCACATCTGGGATGCCATCGAGAGAGATGTTCGAGGCTCTGACCCCCTCCATCAAATCTTCGTGAACTGTGGGAGCTTGTTCAGTGGTCCTGGATCCGTATGGCTTCCCAACGCTTCCGGTGTCTTGTCGAGTTCATGCCGAGACGAATCGCAGCCGTCATCAGGGCGAAAGGTGGTGTTACACGTTACTAGACATTTATCTCTAATTCAATTGAGCCGCCCCGGTGGCGCAGTGGTCTAAGCGATGGCCTCTGATCATTCGTCCGAACGGGGTCCGGGTTCGAATCCCGGTGAGGCATGGATGTTGTGTTTGTCTTACGGCACTGGCTCTCTCCCTTCCCTGGAACCAGTGACCCTAAATTAGGGACGGGCGACTGCTTATAGCTCATTGAGTTGCTCACGGTGGTCGTTAAACCTCCAATCAAAAAGAAAAAAAAAAAGAAATGCAATTGCTGTTCAGTGTGTGTATCACGTGATATCTCTGGCGTTATACATTGCTGATAGGATTTGTTTTGCGAGGGATTTCGCCATCTTCCAGACTCTGTGCCCAGAGGCGATTAAGCAGTGAAGTAGTGCTAATTAAAAAAGTACAGGAATGCGTGGTGCCTTTACGTCTTCAATACCTTTTCCTCCTCCGTTCCGCCTCTCCCCTTTTTACTCTTATATTTATAGTATAAGAAAGTATAATGATTGGTAGAAATCAGACTTCCGGATTTACACGTTTTGGCATTCAACGAACAAGATTTCACCAATTTGATTAAGAAAACAATGAAGTGTTGGGGCCCAAATCCGAAACGTTTTGCAGTGCTAATACTAAAATCAGCCCCATATTATCGAACATCATGTCGTTGGAAGCGAAAACTGATTAAGAGTGCAACGGAGAGAGTCATTTATTACTGGGAGTCTTAGTTCTCGAGATATTTGTATAGGGGCAGTTTGAGTACAATACTGACAATTCTATAGTTCGCCTGAAAACGAGCAGTAGAACAGTCTGGAAATTTATTGCTTCGATGGATTTTTTCGCCTGTGTGAAACGGGCCTAAAGCTCCAGAGGAAAAAACAATCTCCTTTGCTTCCAGCGTAATTAAGGGGCTCTCCTAAATGGACTAATTTCTCTGAGACTCACAACAAGACTCCTTGATAATAACTAGATTGATTCAATTTCCAATTATAATAATTTTCCCACTGCAATATCCCCACCTCAACGTTCTTAACAACAGTAGAAAAAGGAGTTTCAAGTGAGAATGGATTTAGAGACTAACTCTACCTTCAAATCAGCATGGGACGTTAATTCCACTAACTGCGAAGTTATTCTGTGGCATTTTTTTTTTTTTTTATTGGAAAAGAATTATAAGACATTCGCATTTTAAAAAGGAAACAAATTATGCTGTATAGGGTTTACCGGAATGCGTGCGGGTTAGAAAAAAAATTACCGGAACGCAGGCACGTATCCAAGGAGGGGGTCCAGGGGGTCCGGACCCCTCGCAAAGGTTACCTAACAACAACAACAAAAAATGTGGATTTTTTGTATTTTTTAATTATTTTTTGTAATAATTGTCCACAAAATTATTTTAGAGGAAGCGATAAACAAATCTGTAACTGGGCAGGGGCAACGGGGCACCTGCGCCCTCCGCACGTATCCCTGCCCTGAACCCATGACTGGGCCTACGGCTACCTACACATTAAATAAACGCAGTAAAGAACTTCTTGAGCTTCTTTATGTAGTGTATTAAAATTAATGAATGAATATAGAACGGTTTGTTTATGAATGATCTTCAAGGTAAGTTTCTGTGTAATTTAAAATGGCAATTTAATATATTTCTATAAATTTCGCGTTCGGTCTTTTCATTTATTCCTAGTAACCACAATTTATTGTTTTATTTCTATTATATCAGTTTGAAAATTTCTCTGTGTAATCTCAGGGCTCCCCCTCCCTCCCCCAAGAGACGTAGTATAGTAAAATGTACATTATGCATGCGGCAGGTACAGGATATTTTCAATACAACTTGCCTCCTATATCTGCTATATATAAATTATTCTTAATTTTTGCTCGGCTTCCCCCCCCCCCCTCCCCAACAAAATTCCTGGATACGTGCCTGCCGGAACGCTGTTCCTGTTCGTTCCGGCTCCACTGCACCAGCGTTGCATTCAGAATTTTTTTTCCGATTGGGTGGGGGGGGGGTTGCAAATATCTAGGGGACTGGAACTTGTTGACTGATTATATACATATTATAATCACAATTTTGTTATTCATATATACATTAATATATAGAATTTTTTTAAATAGAGTATAATTCTTTTTTTATGCCCGTATATCACAAATGCAAATTCCAAGAGATCTACACATACAAGTGATTAAAAATGTTTAAATTTTATACCTTCGCTTTAATTTAGTAATGCACCACGGATTTCACCATGGGGTGGTATAAAATATTGAGGATGCTAGTATGACAACGCTGTGCTGGAGAAGATCTCCAAAACATAAGTTTACTGCGCTTACGTAATGTCATTGCAGTCGAAGGCAGACATGTTATCATGTAAATTCCTGGCATTAAAGATTCGTACGCACTCAGATTCCTCTTTCTGGTCTTCTTCATTCCTCAGTCATATCGCCTAACGCTTGGTAGGTATATATTGGGACATCCTGTACATGACGGAAGCGGCCATTCCTGAGGACTTGTGGCACTTGCTCACAGACATAGCAATAGTTCCTATACATGTGTATTAACAAGAGAATGTGAAAGAAATATCAGTTCAACGAATAAAATGTTTATAGGATAAGGTGTTATGTATGGCAGTTATTTGCAGATAACTACGCATCCTTCATGATATGATGAACTAAAAGATCAAAAGAAAGTTTTTTTTGCTATGTACGAAAACATCGTGGCATATGTTAAGTGTGTTTTTATGTTCAATAGAAAATAACTTATTTTGGCGTAAATGTTTTGTGTACATTTTAATTACAACGCGCATAATATTTGCGTTACACGCAATGAGGTGCAATCATTTCAATTTCACGAAAATCAATAGATTCCAAAGAATTTCAATTATTAAAACGCCCATAAAATCTATTTAATAATATGGACTTTTAAAATTTCAGTAATTGAAAGCTAATAGATTTTCGCAAAAGGGCCTAGAAGGTATTTTTGACGCGTAGGTCCCGAGATTTTTTCAGTACGCTACTGTTTGCATCTTCAATATTTTGGGTTATTCGCATATGGAAATCCTGGAATATGTGTACTGATAACCTCCGCACTGCGGGGAGGGGAGGGGAGGGGGGGTAGAGGGCCTATAGCCTCGGACGGATTTTTCAAAATTTTTGCGGAAACTTCGTATGAAACTGCTTAAAGAAATAGCCAAGAATCTTTGACGGCGGCTTTGAATAAAGTATTAAAAAAACACATTTTTTTCAGTAAATAAGAAAAATCTTCAAGAAATCATTTTCGTTTTAGTTTCTAAAAACTGGGTGACGGAAAAACAGCTATTCCAGAAGACTTGAGGACTTTTTCACAGCCATAGCAATAGTTCCTATGCATGTATATCAACAAAAGAATATGAATAAAATATCAGTTGAATAAGTGAAATTTTCGCATCAATGAGAATAAAGCGTTATACCTAGGTATATTACACTTGTTTGCACATAACTACCCGTCCTTCAGAATATAATGAGCTAAAAGGTGTTCTTCGCGGGAACGAAAAAACAGATACCTGTGTCTTTTTTTTATAACACAGTCTAATGAAAAGACTTTTACTTTGCGCAAAACATTTCGACGTTACACTCCTTGTCATAAAAATCCGCGCACCAAGAAGAGAGAGTCGGATTGAAACGGGATTTTAGTAGTGAGATGGTACATACCAAGGACAGAAGTTATTACAATATCACAGCAACATGACGATTTCCCGCCCTCATATACGGTACACATTCCGGTCAGGGTTAATAACGCGTCGGACCACCTCGTGCTCGGATACATGCCGTTATACGGTCTGGCATGGAGTCAAAGAGACGCTGTATGTTATCCTGGGACATATTGGCCCACACTTCTTACAACTGACGCTCTAAATCACGAACACTGGGACATGGAGAAAGCAGGCGTCCCACGTGCTAGATGAGCGAGAGATCAGGCGATCTGGCAGGACACGGAAGCGTCGAAGCATGACGCAGACAGTCCTGGGAAACCCGAGCTGTGTGCGGACGGGCGTTATCTTGTTGGAAAATGGCTCCGGGCCGTCCCACCAGGAAAGTTAGCACATTGAGCCGCAGGATCTCCTGTACGTAGTGCTGGGCTATCAACGTCCCTCGGATCACTGCGAGGAAAGTCCGGACGCGATGGATCCCCAGACTATCACGGCTGCAGTTCGGGACGTGTGCCGCTGTACAGTGAAGTCGAGACTGTAGCGCTCACCTGCAGTCATCCACATTCTGACATGGTGGTCGTCCGTTCCCATACAGAAGCGGGATTCGTCGCTTAACACTATACGTCGCCAGTCCGCAACTTTCCACGTTGTTCGCTGGTGACACCACTGCAATCGACGCCGACGATAGTCAGGTGTTAATGGCAGAAAACGTAAGGGCCGTCGAGAGTGCTGTTTCGCCTCCGCCAGGCATCTGGAAATGGTTTTGGCAGACACAGAGTCCCCTGTACAGTCGCCACGTGTCTCTGGATATTGAACAAGGACGTCGTTGCATCTGTGCGTGCCGCTCTCACGATCCCACGGTCCTCTCTGCTGGTGGTGTGTCTGGGTCGTCCAGAGCCAGTCCGCCGCGTCTGAGTGCCTTCCCGTGTCCATTGCTCCCAACACGATCGCACCGTACTGTCCGACCGACCCAAATGGCGGCCAATTGGGCGCTCGGCCACCCTACATCTCTGATCCCGACGATACGGCCTCGTTCAAACTCCGTAAGTTTCCCGTACGCACATCTACAGCGGCTCCTCGGCATGTTTATCGCTCAGGGATCTTACCTGACTCTTACCGTGCACTTCGGTACGAATGTGGAGTCCCTTGCGTGGCGCCCTATAAGTCCCAAGGATTGCGATTGCTGCGCAAGTCTTGGACGCTCGGGCATGCGGAATCGCACGAAACTTAAATTATTTGCATGTCTGCTCTCCCCGTAGCATTCGGCGAGTTTCGCGTCAATCGCACAGTTTTTTTCTTGGTGCGCGGATTTTTATGACAATGGGGGAATATTAAGTGTGTTCTTTTATACGTTTCTTTTATATATATAATTTAAGTCATTTTACTCTTTTTGTGCCACAATTCTTAATTGCTACTTTTTTTATTTGCATATGTATGTTCTGTATTTTCCTATAAGTCGGAAGAAGTCATTGAACACAATCACAGAGCAGCAGTTACATACGTGATCTGTGCATGTGATCATGAGGTATTTCAAAGAGTCCGGCCCTAGTTCTCTAAAAGAATAAAAATTGCATGATATGATTAACCTCTTAGCATCCAGGTACATAATATTACGTTAACGAATGATAGTGCAAGAAAATCGAGATCCGTAATATTACGGGCCCACTGATGTGAGGTAGGGCGCCATGTTTTCGCTTATAATAATAATATCATCATCATCATCATCATTGTCAACCATTATCAATCCACTGCTGGACGAAGGTCTCCCCAAGTGTCCTCCACAACGGTTTGTCTTGTGCCAGTCTCCTCCATGTCACTCCCGCACACTTTCGAATTTCATCCACCCATCTTCCATGTGGTCTTCTTCTGGGTCTTTTCCTGTCCCTTGGAATCCAATCTAAAATTTCGGCTGTCCATCGATGGTCTGTTCTTCTGGCAGTATGTCCAGCCCATTGCCATTTCAGGGATTTAACTCTGATCATGATGTCTTCCACTCTTGTCATTTTTCGGATCCACGAGTTCCTCTTCTTATCTCTCCTGGTTACACCAAGCATGCACCTCTCCATGCTACTTTGAGTTGTCTGCCGCCTTCGTATGTCTCTTTTAGTTAAGGTCCACGTCTCTGCACCATACGTAAGCACTGGAAGGATGCATTGATCAAACACTTTTCTTGTAAGACATAATGGCATATTGCTCTTGAAAATTATGCTGTTTCTTTCAAAAGCTCTCCAGGCAAGTTTTGTACGCCGATTAATTTCTTCATCAATGTGACCCTCACTTGATATCTGCTGTTTCGCATATATCACACAAATATCGACTTTTGAAATAATTGTCCTTTCATTTCGTTCCACACGATGCGTGCTGGAACTTTCGTTTTTTGTTTTATAACTACCAGAACGATGCTCGTAATATTACGTTTTTCATTGTCTGGAATCGAGGTACTTGTACCTTGCAAAAAATTACGGGATTTTTTTATTTTTCTTGGGATCTTAAGTGGTTAATTTGGCGTGTGTGTTTTGTAACACTTTGTATTGGTATAAAACTAGGACAATCGTTTTAATTACAATGTATACATTTGTGTTCTACGCGATAAAATGTAACGAATTTGGTTTTACGAAAAACACCTCATAGACTCCAAAGAATTTGAATTATTAAAACCCCCGTAAAGCTGAGTTAATAATATGGAATTTCGAAATTTCAGAAATTGAAAGTAAACAGATTTTCGCAAAAGGGCCTCAAAGATTGGGGGGGGGGGAGTTTTCAGGTACGTCACTGAATGATGATTTCAGAATATAACTAAAAATAAAAAGAAAGAAAAATGATTTTCATCTTTGGGATTAATATTCAGTAAATTTCCTCCTTTCATTACGATTTCTAAAATTTTCACCAGAAAGCTGTTCATAGCGGCAGATGTTTGGTTTGTTTCCCTACCGGCGCCCAGGAATACAATGCGTCAAAGCAACAGATTGGGCAGAGTCGTACGGAACGAGACAAAGGCATCGTCACAGGCGTATTTTACTCACACACCCCTACCCTCTCAATTCCGCGTGCCCGCGGGAAGCTCCTCCACGGAAGCAGCTAGAGCATCGCAGATGTGCCAAAAATCACGTTGAAAAAACAGTTGATTCACACTGCTTTTGATATCGTCGTGGTTGTGATACAGCCGTCATTACTGCGCTATTGTTCTTTGCCTATCAGGGAAAAATACAGTAATGCACTTTCTCCGTACCAAACAACAGATGATTCATGAGCTCGAGCTTTTCGCTCACTGGTGAAATGTTTACGGTATCCAATTAACCCTGTTTTCAACTGTTGATAACGATATCCACGTAGTTGGTTACCGCAACTGAGAATTTTTCTCCCTTGTTTTCGGGGGATTTCAACCACAGGAGCATCTAATCTGTATGAGATCCAAGTTTCACGGAATGGCGTAACTATACGGCAGTGGCGTACCTAGAACCGAACCCCCACCCCTGCTCAAATATCTTCCAAGCCCTTTTACAAAAATCTATTTGCTTTCAATTACTGAAAATTTTAAATTCCATATTATTAACTAGGCTTTACGGGCGTTTTAATAATTCAAATTCTTTGGAACCTATAGGTATTTTTCGTAAAACCAAAATTGTTACATTTTATTGCGCATAACACAAATGCGCACGATATAATTCAAATGATTGCCCTAGTTTTACAACGATACAAAGTACTACAAAACACGCCAAAGTTAATTATATCATGGAAATTTTATTCTTTTAGAGAAGTAAGGCGAACTTGTTTGAAATGCCTCACGTTCACACACACAAATAAAACACATAACTGTCGTATGATAGTGTCTAATGATTTATACGAAAATACAGAACACAAGAAAGCAAATAAATAAGTAAAAATTAAGAATTGTGCCTCAAAAAGAGTGAAATTTCTTAAATTATTTTCTCTTGAATATAAAAAAACACACTTAAAGTAATGTCACAAGGTTTTGCCCAAAGCCAGTCTTTTCTTTTGACTTTGTTATAAAAAAAATGACACAGGTCTCTGTTTTTTCGTTCTCGCGAAGAACACCTTTTAGCTCATTATATTCTGAAAGATACGTAGTTATGTGCAAACAAGTGGGATATACCTAGGTACAACGCCTTATCCTCATTGTTATAAAAATTGCGTTTATTCAACTGATATTTCATTCACTTTCTCTTATTAACACACCTACATGCATAGGAACTATTGCTATGGCTGTGAAAAGGGGGCCTCAAGTCTTCTGGAATAGCTACTTTTCCGTCACCAAATTTTTATAAAATAATTTTAATAATTTACTGAAAAAAGAAGAAATGCCAAAATTTCTTTTCTTCTTAATACTATAAATAGAAGAAACCCGTCAGAATCAACGGTTAGTTTTTTTGTTTTGGGTTTTTTGAAAAAAATAAACTCATATGAAACAACAAATATAAACTTTATTAGACTGACAAATTCATTCAACCACTTCAGAAAAAACAATAGTCCAGGTTCGTGATTTTTTTTATTTTTTTTGACTGAAGGTTTAACGACTACCGTGAGCAACTCAATGGGCTATAAGCAGTCGCCCGTAATATTTTCAATAACAATGGCCAACGGAATGTTTATTTACATCTTTACATAATGGGAAACGTCTTTTTCCTACGTGAATAAACTGGATTGAATGAATATTAAATTGTAATATACATCACACAGTCCAACGGCATAACGCCATCAGGTCTTCGAGAGTGTTCGCTGTACCGATGAGAACTTTGATACCAATGCCTGCTAGCGTTGTTTTGCGCAACGGTTTTCTCAAAAAAGACTTCGGACTTCGGACTATCTCAGTCCCTCCATTCCTCAGCCTTCAACAGCGCGTGAGTCAACCGCAGGTGATCGAATGTCAATCGCTCGCTTCTCCCATAGACTTTACATGGGAACTTTGCCGCCCTACAACGCCCGAACCGTTGCCCCAATCTCATTTTTCTCTTCGACTGGCATATCTACATGGTAAGAACTTTATTTTGATACCTGAACCATTATCTTTACGTTCAGCCGTTCTCTCAAAATAGGACTCATAGTAAAAAACGTTATAGAATTAATATATAGATTTACTGAAAAAAGATTTTAATAATTTACTGAAAAAAGAAAAAAATAGCAAACATTTCTTTTCTTTTTAATACTTCTTTCAAAGCTGCCGTCAAAAATCCCTGGCTACATCTTAAACCAGTTTCATAAGAAGTTTCCGCAAAATTTTTGAAAAATCCTTCTGCTGAGGCCCTCTTAACCGTGAGGTCCCCCCCCCCGACACACACACTGCGGGGGTTACGGGAGATATCAGTACGCCCATGATTTTTGGTCCTTAAGCAAAATTATAACTCTCCCCCCTTCCTTCCGCGTCTGCTCTATTTGATGAACTAATAAATAAAGTAAAAACAAAGTTTGCACTAGTAAAACCATATATTTCGTTAATAGAAATTCTTATATCTTTATAGATAGTTAGATTACAGATATTCAAACAAGAAAATCTTTCTTCCTACTTTCTTTTTGCCTCTTGAACGTCAGTGGTTCTTGAAGCGTTCTACTTTTCAAATCATAGGCGCCAGCTAACAGCATAATATTTATGAAACGATGGACGAAATTTCGTGCTCCATCTCCCACGTGGTCTTCTTATGGGTCTTTTCCTGTCCCTTCGTATGCTGTCTAAAATTTAGGTTGTCCATCGGTGATCTGTTCTGGCAATAAATTCGGCACATTGCCATTTCAGGGGTCATGATGTCTTCCACTCTTGTCATTTTCTTTATCCACGAGTTCCTCTTCTTATCTTTCCTTGTTACACCAAGCATGCATCTCCCCATGCCTCTTTCAGTTGTCCAGTTAATTTCTTCATAAGAGTGACTCTGGCTTGATATCTGTTGTCCAAGGTAAACGCACGTATCGGTTATCTCCAGCTTTTCCCAATCAATCCATAAATCTTTATTTCTTGTAAAAGCATTGTACATCAGTCTTATTTTCTAAAAGTTCATTTTTAATCGCGCTTCATTTGCTCTTGTCAGCAAGTTCCTGGATCATCCTCTGTTGCTCTGAAGGAGTAGTTGCAAGACCAGCAAAACGAAGATGAGTTAAATAATCTGCATTAATCTTTACCCACTTTGTTTTCCCAGTTTAGTGATTGAAAGACATTTTGCAATGTGGCATTAAAGAGTTTTGGGGATAAGGTGTCACATTGCCTCACTCCTTTTCCAATTTTTATTGGTGCTGTATTATCAAATAGCCAAACCTTTGCATTTGCATTTTCATAGATGTTACTAATAATGCTAATTTATGCATCTTCAATACCGCAGGATTTCAAAGCCATCGTAACTGCTGTTGGTTTCAGGATCAAAGGCCTTTTTATAATCAGTAAGTATGGCTTTTATTGATTATTATGTATAGGAACTCGTGGATAAGGAAAATAACAAGAGTGGAAGACATCATGATCAGAGTAAAATCCCTGAAATGGCAATGTGCTGGACATATTTCCAGAAAAACGGACCACCGGTGGACAACCGAAATTTTAGACGGCATTCCAAGGGACAGAAAAAGACCTAGAAGAAGACCAAGTGGGAGTTGGATGGATGAAATACGAAAGCATACCGGAGTAACATGGAGGAGACAGGCTCAAGACAGACAGTTATGGAAGAAACTTGGGGAGACCTTCATCCAGCAGTGGATTGATAATTGTTGATGATATATATATATATACAGTAGAGTCTCTACATAACAAACTTCCATTTAACAAAATCATCTGTTTAACGAAATTTTCCGCAGAATGTTGACTTTGAACGACATTTACATGTAAAATAATCTCCATACTACGAAAATCGATGAAAATCTATGTAACGAAGCTTTTTTCAACTAAAATTACCATTTTGTATTTCTTCGTGTGTGTATGTGTGTTCGTGTTAAAAGATTTTCTTTACAATTTTTCCGCACGCAGATGGGAGTTAAGTCCTTTATTTCCTATCTTGAAATTTTTGGAACAGTGAGGCGCCGGGAGGCTTGTTAGCAGAAACGTCGCCAAGGGGAGCCCACCCTGAAATTTGTCTTGCCAACCCTGCCGCCCGCCCAGTTCAAAATTGGCCATATTTTAGTATATTTAACTTTAAAATATAATCTAGACTTCGCCAAGTAATAAGTCTTGTGTTTCATTTCATGTAGCCCTACGCATTTTCTCATAGGTAGTGCGTTGTTTACTTCTTCGTAGATCCGTAAGGCCATGAAGATTCAATTGCCCTCCACTCTTCCAATTCCTTAGTTTAGGCCTTTTTTTTCGTGTTTGTATGGGGGGGGGGATGAGGAGGGTGCATAGGAATTAAATGAGGGGGTGGGAATCTCTACTAATTGCTTTGCTGTTTGTTTTCTTTTCAAAATAGGGGATTTCAATACGGAAAGTGGTGTCTAAAGATGCAGTAGCGCTCTTAGAACTGTGCCGGGACAGTGAAGCAGAGGAAGTGGCTGGCGACTACTTTGTAGGAGAGGAGTGCAAGGCAAAGTCGATGGCTTGAAAGAAGGGAGTTAAGGAGAGGGGAGATATTGTGTCGGCGTGACGTGACGCTAAAATTTGATTTAGATCAAAAAGCGTTTTCCTTTAAACTGTTTAAGTACAGTACTATTTTCGTAAGCAACGACACAAAAATTTTGAAAATTAATTTAAGATAACGCATTCAGAGCAAGTAAAAGTTTGAAGGCGACATTCTAGCAACACTTGTATCTTACACCAGTGGCGTAACTAGTCAGACCCATGTCTGTGTGTGTGTGTGTGTGTGTGTGTGTGTGTGTGTGTGTCCAGGTGGAGGCGAGCGGGAGATTGCACGAATTCCTCTACACCGGTAGTGAAAAGCATTAAAAGTTCGTTCATTCTGAGTTTCGTAAAAAAAAAAAAAAAAAAAAAAAAGATAGCTATGAAGCTTGCCCCACCAAAAATAATGCTCGCCCACCCGTCGCCCCTCCAGATTTCGAAGTCAGGCGACGTCCTTGCTTGTTAGAAGGGGGGCGACACGTAAGGAGTCGTATCCATGGAGACGGTACGAAACAACTCTTTTTCCAAATCTGAATAAAAGGTCCATCGTAGAAACTGCATTTCGCAGGAGAAAACCGGTTGGGCCTGACTCTGTAGAAGTTACGCATTCATTCTCATTCAATCAGTGCACGCTTGACTCGCCTGTGTTGTAGTCTCAAAATGACGGAAAGAAAATGCCTGTCGCTTTCAGATAAAGTGAAACTTTTAGGTGAAATCTGGATATAAAATCCGTCGTAGAAACTGCATTTCGCAGGAAAAAACCGGTTGTAACTGGTGTGGGCCTGAATCTGTAGAAGTTACTTATTCATTCTCATTCAATCAGTATGCGCTCGAACCGCCTGTGTTATTCGCTCAAAATGTCGAAAAGAAAATGCCTGTTGCTTGCAGATAAAGTGAAACACTTAGACGATGTTGATATAGGAATGAAGAAGAAACAAATGGCTACAAAATATTGTACAGTCGCAAGCAGTGTTATAAAATGTAGGGGAAAAACTACAGTGAGTGATGAAGATGATGATAAAGAGGTCATAAAAAAAATCATATAAAGAAATGCTAAAGCATTCCATACGATTCGACAAGAATTACAGTTTCAAGAAAATGTTCCGGATGAAATGTTCCGATGTTTATAAAAAAGTTAAAAAAATTTTGAACAAAGCTCTTTTTATAAGAAATCTGTCAGCGCAGAATTACCGAATTTTTTACGATTTAAAATTAGTACGTAAGCTATTAGGATAATGAAGATTATAGTATATATATTGGTTTTCGTTTCCTTCAATTCATTAATTTGTTTATTCAGTGTATTCCACTTCTACGAATATATGTATAAAAAAAGATTTAAACTCGTTTGCGAAAAGTTTCTATTCAAAAAGTTCAATTTACTCTCCAAATTCAACTACAGTTTACCGTCTTTTTCATTTTATTTGATTAAGTTTTTACAATTTAAGAAATTTGCTATTTAACGAATTTTCGTTATAACGAAATTTCTAAGTGTTTAAGTGGAACGATGGGACTTCGTAAAATAGAGGCTCAACTGTATATATAAATATATAATCATTATCAGTCCACTGCTGGATGAAGGTCACCCCAAGTTTCTTCCACAACTATCTCTCTTGCGCCAGTCTCCTCCATGTCACTTCCGCATTCTTTCGAATGTCATCCACCCATCTCCCATGTGGTCTTCTTCTGGGCTTTTTCTTGTCCCTTGGAATGCAGTCTACAATTTCGGTTGCCCATCGGTGGTCCGTTCTTCTTGCAACATGTACAGCCCACTGCCATCTCAGGGATTTTATTCTGATCATGATGTCTTCCTCTCTTTTCAATTTCCTTATCCAGGTGAATTCCTCTTCTTATCTATCCTGGTTATACCTAGCATGCATCTCTCCATGTTTCTTCAAAAGTATTATGACTTCAGTTATCTGCAGTCTTTGTATGTATTTTTTTGATAAGGTCCACGTCTCTGCTCCGTACGTAAGCACTGGAAGGATGCATTGATTAAACACTTTTCTTTTAAGACATAATGTCATATTGCTCTTAAAAATTGTACTGTTTTTTCCAAACATTCTCAACCCAAGTTTTATACGCAGATTAATTTCTTCGTCAATGTGACCTTTGCTTGATATCTGCTGTCCAAGGTAAATGTAGGTATCGGTCGGTTATCTACAGATTTCCCCCATCAATCTTCATTTCTTGTAAAAGCATTGTACATCAGAGGTAGCAAACAATTCGTGCTGAAATAATAGTAGGCAAGATAAAAAGCTGTCAAAGCATGATTCAATCAATGCACAATTAGCCAAACCACATTTAAACAAGTTAGCAAAATCATGCAATCCATTGATTATGATACGCTTTCCAACACACCAGAAATAATTACTCAATTTATGAGGATAATGGCTGTGGAATAAATCTCGCTCCTATGACCTGACCTTTGACCCCATTTCGATGATATTCAACAGACCCGGTAAAGTATACTTTCGGAACAACATGATAAAGTTTTGTCTCAATCGAAGAATTTTTACGTAAGTTATAACGCATGAGGGCGATGGAATGGATCCCGATACTATGTCCTGACTTTTGACCCCATTTCGCCTATTTTCAATAGGGTTCGTCCCCAAGTGATCCCCTATAATTGACGCATAAGGACAATGGAATGCTTCCCACTCCTATATCCTGACCTTTGACCCCACTTCACTCATTTTCAACAGGTTTTGTCCCCAGCTGGTTCCCTGCGACATACTAAAATTTCATCGAAATCGAAACCTTTTTAAGCGTTATGACGCATAAGGACAATGGAATGCTTCCCGCTCCTATGTCCTGACCTTTGACCCCACTTCACTCATTTTCAATAGGTTTTGTCCCCAGCTGGTTCCCTGCGACATACTAAAATTTCATCGAAATCGAACCCTTTTAAGCGTTATGACGCATAAGGACAATGGAATGCTTCCCGCTCTTATGTCCTGACCTTTGACCCCACTTCACTCATTTTCAATATGTTTTGTCCCCAGCTGGTTCCCTGCAACATACTAAAATTTCATTGAAATGGAACCCTTTTTAAGCAAGTTATGACGCATAAGGACAATGGAATGCTTCCTGCTCCTATGTCCTGACCTTTGACCCCACTTCGCCCATTTTCAAAAGGGTTCATCCCCATGTGGTTCCCTACCACATACTAAAATTTCATTGAAATCGAATAATTTTTACACAAGTTATACTACATATTAAAATTTCATCGATCTCGAACTATTTTTACGCGAGTTATCGTGCGGACGGACAGACGGGAAAAGCTGGAGCATATACGCTTCTTCAACCTACGGTTGGAAAGCGTAAAAAAGGAAGTTTATTTACAGCTAAAAACACTGGTTAAAAGAATCTAAAGGCGAGATCTTTCGGGGTCACCGTGACCCCATCCTCAGGCCTAACTCTGTAAGGAACGAAACTTTGGTATATATATATACTAAAGAGCAAAGCCGAAAACATAAGAAAAACTGTAGAATTTAAAACGAAAGTTGCAAAATAACCTGAAGATCAAAACGCGCAACGCAGCAGTTATGAAAATTCAGAATTCACATTCTATTAAGAAGAGACTGAAGCAAAAAAAATTTTTGACTCATACCAAGTACAACATAGAAAAGGTTATGTATTGACCGGTGTGAGTAAAAAGAGAAAAAAATAGAACAACTGAATGTAGAAAGTGTCGAGAATACTGAGCCTTAGCTTTATCAAGGACCAGCAAAATCTCTGCATTTTCTCATACAACTCTGCGGAGGTCATGACATATATATATTTTTTGAATTTTTTTTTTGGTGGGCTTATTACTTGCATCTATGACTTTGCAGAAACCCATTTCCAAATAAGTCTTTGTGGAAGTGAGAAAATGCAGAGTTTTTGCTGGTCCTTGATAAAGCCAAGGTTCAGTATTCTCGACACTTTCTACATTCAGTTGTTCTATTTTTTTGTCTTTTTACTCACACCGGTCAATACATAACCTTTTCTATGTTGTACTTGGTATGAGTCAAATTTTTTTTTGCTTCAGTCTCTTCTTAATAGAATATATATATACGTCGTGAAGAACCGAAAAGCATTAGCATCAAAAAACACGTTGCCATCAGAAAAGTTCAAAATATAGTAAAAGTTCAAATTATTAACTCAGTGTCAACGCCGTATGTTCAGAAGTAAAGATCTCCATGGTTGAGGAACACTGAATGGTACTTCATCGTTACAACAAATATACCGATATTTTGATATGTATAAACTCTCTGTAAACAAAACAATACACTTACTTGAAACAGAGATAAGTATGATTGCCTGGTCCCATATTGGAGTAATGGTCCCCATGCACGACAGTAACGCAACGGCTCTTTTAACCAGTGTTTTTAGCTGTAAATAAACTTCATTTTTTAAAATGTGGTTTGGCTAACTGTGCATTGATTGAATCGTGCTTAGACAGCTTTTTGTCTTGCCTACTATTGTACATCAGTTTTGTCTTCTTAAAGTTAATTTTTAATCCCACTATCATCATCATCATCATTGTCAACCATTATCAATCCACTGCTGGACGAAGGTCTCCCCAAGTTTTCTCCACAACGGTCTGTCTTGTGCCAGTCTCCTCCATGTCACTCCCGCATATTTACGAATTTCATCCACCCATCTCCCATGTGGTCTTTTTCTGGGTCTTTTCCTGTCCCTTGGAATCCAATCTAAAATTTCGGCTGTCCATCTATGGTCTGTCCTTCTGGCAGTATGTCCAGCCCATTGCCATTTCAGGGATTTAACTCTGATCATGATGTCTTCCACTCTCGTCATTTTTCGGATCCACGAGTTCCTCTTCTTATCTCTCCTGGTTATACCAAGCATGCACCTCTCCATGCTTCTTTGAGTTGTCTGCAGCTTTTGTATGTCTCTTTTAGTTAAGGTCCACGTCTCTGCACCATACGTAAGCACTGGAAGGATGCATTGATCAAACACTTTTCTTTTAAGACATAATGGCATATTGCTCTTGAAAATTATGCTGTTTCTTCCAAAAGCTCTCCAGGCAAGTTTTGTACGCCGATTAATTTCTTCATCAATGTGACCCTCACTTGATATCTGCTGTCCAAGATAAACATACGTATCTGTTATCTCCAGTTTTTCTCCATCAATCGATAAATCTTCATTTCTTGTAAAAGCATTGAACATCACTTTTGTCTTCTGAAAGTTCATTTTTAATCCCACTTCATTACTCTTGTCAGCAAGTTCCTGGATCATACTCTGCAGTTCTGATGGGGTAGTTGCAAAAATGACTACGTCATCAGCAAAACGAAGGTGGGTTAGATAATCTCCATTAATCTTTATCCCTTTGTTTTCCCAGTTCAGTGATTGAAAGACATTTTCCAATGTGGCATTAAAGAGCTTCGGAGATATGGTGTCACCTTGTCTCAATCCCTTTCCAATTTTTATGTGTGTTGTATTTTCAAACAGCCGAATCTTTGCACTTGCATTTTCATAGATGTTATTAATAATATTAATGTATGCATCTTCAATACCGCAGGATTTCAGAGCCGTGGTAACTGCTGATGGTTTCACCGAATCAAAGGCTTTTTCATAATCGATAAAAGCCATGCACAATGGAAGTTCATATTCCCTCGCTCTTTCAATCAATTCTCTCAGTACGTGGATATGATCTATTGTGCTGTAGCCACTCCTGAATCCAGCTTGTTCTCTCGGTTGAGCCATGTCCAGTGTTACCTTCAAGCGGTGTGAAAGAACTTTAGTGAAGATTTTATAAACCACTGATAGGAGGCTGATAGGTCTGTAGTTCCTAAGATCCTCAATGTCACCTTTTTTATGTAGCAGGATCATTGTAGCATTGTTCCAATCCTCAGGAATCTTCCCTTCATTAAGGCATCGAGTGAAAATTTGGGCGAGTACTGTTTCAATTTCTCCATTTGCTTCTTGTATGATGTCTATAGTAATTCCATCTTCTCCTGGAGCTTTCCCTCGCTTCATGTTCTTGATTGCATGAGCAACTTCTGCTGGGAGGACTGGAAGAACTCTGGTACCTTTCATGATGTCTGGAGTACATGTATCATCCCTTTCATATAATTTGGAGTAGAAATCTTTCACTCTTGTCAAAATTTCGCCTCTATTTCTTGTTATAGAACCATCTTCTTTTCTCAGAGCCATAATCTGTTTTCTTCCCTTACTGAGATGTCCCTTTGCTATCTTAAGGCTTTGGTTGTTTTCAATTGCTTTCCTCACTAGCTCACAGTTGAATTTCCTTACGTCTTCAGTGATACTTTTTCGTGTTGTCTTGCATAGCTCTATATATTCCACTTTGGAAGTCACTTCTACTTTGGTTGTCCTCATCTCTCTTCTTTTTTGCATCAACATTTTGGTTTTTCCTGATAATTTGTTCACATGCAACTTGTTCTTAGACCCAGCTAATTTTGTTGCTGTTTCCATTAGAGCTTTGGTTACTTTTCTGTTAACTTCCGAAATATCCACTTCTTCCGATGTTAGGCCTTCTAAAGCAGAGAATCTGTTCTTCAGTTCCAACTTGAAAGTATTATGGTGTTTTTTAAGGTTGGTTATGTCAATACATTTTGTTTGTCTTATGAGCTTGCCACGTTCCAGTTTAGTGTTGAGGTGCATCTTACATCTCACCAATCTATGGTCACTACCTGTGTTGAACTTGTTCAGCACACTGCAGTCTTCGATGACGAATTTTTTGTTACACATAATAAAATCAATTTCACTTGTCGTCCCAATTGGATGTCTCCATGTCCATTTCCTGTGTGGCTTTTTCTTGAAAAAGGAGTTCAAGATGAAAAATCCTTCTGCCTCTGCAAACTCAACGAGAGTATTTCCACGCTGGTTTCTGTTGCCGTGACCGAATTTACCTACTGAAGTTTCATTCTGTTGCCGTTGCCCTATTTTTGCATTGAAATCTCCCATAATTATCTTCAAGTGCTGCTTACCTTTATTATTTAGATGACGAATTTCCTCATAAAATTCTTCAATTTCTTCTTCAGGATGACTTGTGGTGGGTGCATAAGTTTGAATAATCTGAGCCTGGTATCTTCTCGATAGTTGGATAACGAGTCGTGCAGCTCTGTCAGAGGAACTTTCAACTTCTACCACTTTATCCTTCAGTTTCTTGTTTATTATAAATCCAACACCACTAGTTCTGCCAGTATCTGTAATCCCACTATATATATATATATATATATATATCATCATCATCATCATTGTCAACCATTATCAATCCACTGCTGGACGAAGGTCTCCCCAAGTTTCCTCCACAACGGTCTGTCTTGTGCCAGTCTCCTCCATGTCACTCCCGCATACTTTCGAATTTCATCCACCCATCTTCCATGTGGTCTTCTTCTGGGTCTTTTCCTGTCCCTTGGAATCCAATCTAAAATTTCGGCTGTCCATCGGTGGTCTGTTCTTCTGGCAGTATGTCCAGCCCATTGCCATTTCAGGTATTTAACTCTGATCATGATGTCTTCCACTCTTGTCATTTTTCAGATCCACGTGTTCCTCTTCTTATCTCTCCTGGTTACACCAAGCATGCACCTCTCCATGCTTCTTTGAGTTGTCTGCAGCCTTTGTATGTCTCTTTTAGCTAAGGTCCACGTCTCTGCACCATACGTAAGCACTGGAAGGATGCATTGATCAAACACTTTTCTTTTAAGACATAATGGCATATTGCTCTTGAAAATTATGCTGTTTCTTCCAAAAGCTCTCCAGGCAAGTTTTGTACGCCGATTAATTTCTTCACCAATGTGACCCTCACTTGATATCTGCTGTCCAAGATAAACGTACGTGTCTGTTATCTCCAGCTTTTCTCCATCAATCGATAAATCTTCATTTCTTGTAAAAGCATTGTACATCACTTTTGTCTTCTGAAAGTTCATTTTTAATCCCACTTCTTTACTCTTGTCAGCAAGTTCCTGGATCATACTCTGTAGCTCTGATGGGGTAGTTGCAAAAATGACTATGTCATCAGCAAAACGAAAGGGGGTTAGATAATCTCCATTAATCTTTATCCCTTTGTTTTCCCAGTTCAGTGATTGAAAGACATTTTCCAATGTGGCATTAAAGAGCTTCGGAGATATGGTGTCCCCTTGTCTCACTCCTTTTCCAATTTTTATGTGTGTTGTATTTTCAAACAGCCGAATCTTTGCACTTGCATTTTCATAGATGTTATTAATAATATTAATGTATGCATCTTCAATACCGCAGGATTTCAGAGCCATTGCAACTGCTGATGGTTTCACCGAATCAAAGGCTTTTTCATAATCGATAAAAGCCATGCACAATGGAAGCTCATATTCCCTCGCTCTTTCAATTAGTTCTCTCAGTACGTGGATATGATCTATTGTGCTGTAGCCACTCCTGAATCCAGCTTGTTCTCTCGGTTGAGCCATGTCCAGTGTCACCTTCAAGCGGTGTGAAAGAACTTTAGTGAAGATTTTATAAACCACTGATAGGAGGCTGATAGGTCTGTAGTTCCTGAGATCCTCAATGTCACCTTTTTTATGTAGCAAGGTCATTGTAGCGTTGTTCCAATCCTCAGGAATTTTCCCTTCATTAAGGCATCGAGTGAAAATTTGGGCGAGTACTGTTTCGATTTCTCCACTTGCTTCTTGTATGATGTCTACAGTAATTCCATCTTCTCCTGGAGCTTTCCCCCACTTCGTGTTCTTGATTGCATGTGCAACTTCTGCTGGAAGACTGGAAGAACTCTGGTGCTGGTACCTTTCATGATGTCTGGAGTACATGTATCATCCCTTTCATATAATTTGGAGTAGAAATCTTTCACTCTTGTCAAAATTTCGCCTCTATTTCTTGTTACAGAACCATCTTCTTTTCTCAGTGCCATAATATGTTTTCCCCCTTACTGAAATGTCCCTTTGCTGTCTTTAGGCTTTGGTTGTTTTCAATTGCTTTCCTTACTAGTTCACAGTTGAATTTCCTTACGTCTTCAGAGATACTTTTTCGTACTGTCTTGCATAGCTCTATATATTCCACTTTGGAAGTCACATCTTCTTTAGTTGTCCTCATCACTCTTCTTTTTTGCATCAACATTTTGGTTTTTCCTGATAATTTGTTCACATGCAATTTGTTCTTAGACCCAGCTAATTTTGTTGCTGTTTCCATAAGAGCTTTGGTTACTTTTCTGTTAACTTCAGAAATATCCACTTCTTCCGATGTTAGGCCTTCTAAAGCAGAGAATCTGTTCTTCAGTTCCAATTTGAAAGGTATTATGGTGTTTTTTAAGGTTGGTTATGTCAATACATTTTGTTTGTCTTATGAGCTTGCTACGTTCGAGTTTAGTGTTGAGGTGCATCTCACATCTCACCAATCTATGGTCACTGCCTGTGTTGAACTTGTTTAGCACACTGCAGTCTTCTATGACGAATTTTTTGTTACACATAATAAAATCAATTTCACTTGTCGTCCCATTTGGATGTCTCCATGTCCATTTCCTGTGTGGCTTTTTCTTGAAAAAGGAGTTCAAGATGAAAAACCCTTCTGCCTCTGCAAACTCTACGAGAGTATTTCCACGCTGGTTTCTGTTGCCGTGACCGAATTTACCTACTGAAGTTTCATTCTGTTGCCGTTGCCCTATTTTTGCATTGAAATCTCCCATAATTATCTTCCAGTGCTGCTTACCTTTATTATTTAGATCACGAATTTCCTCATAAAATTCTTCAATTTCTTCTTCAGCATGACTTGTGGTGGGTGCATAAGTTTGAATAATCTGAGCCTGGTATCTTCTCGAGAGTTGGATAACGAGTCGTGCAGCTCTGTCAGAGGAACTTTCAACTTCTACAACTTTATCCTTCAGTTTCTTGTTTATTATAAATCCAACACCACTAGTTCTGCCAGTATCTGTCCCACGATAGTAAAAGAGATGTCCACTTTTCAGTTCAGTGAGATCTTCTCCTTTTCTCCTTACCTCACTTAGTCCGACGATGTCCCACTTGATCCTTTGTAGTTCCTCTTCCAATTCAAGAAGCCTTGAATCAGAAGATAGGGAGCGTCCGTTGTACGTAGCCAAGGCCAGCATCAGATGGCAGCCTAGTCCGGTCCTCCGGGGATTCTTAGCACCCTCTGCCTTCATGTCGCACTGGCCGCTGCCTTGGCCAGGTACATTCCAGCTGCCGGAGACTGAGGGCCAAGATTTAAGTTGTGGAGTCATTTTGGGGGGTTTGGCCATAACACACCATGCTGGCCAAGCGGGTTGGTGTGTGTGGGATAGCATTTCCTCTAATCCCGATGGTATAGTTATACCGCTAATTGCGGTCGTCAGAGCCCCTTTAGTGGGAACAGGATGTACCACGAGAAGGCGGGGTTGACATTTGTCAAGGAGAGGCTGTGATGTTACGCATCACCTGACCTTACATCCCATATATATATATATATATATATATATATATATAAGAGCAAAACTGAAGACTAAGGAAAAACTTTAGAATTTAAAACGAAGGTTGCAAAATAACCTGAAAATCAAAACGCGCAACGCAGCAGTTTTGAAAATTCAGAATTCACATTCTATAAAGAAGATACCTAAGCAAAAAAATACAAATATAATTTTGACTCACACCTAGTACAACATAGAAAAGGTTATGTGTCAACCTGTGTGAGTAAAAGGAGAAAAGATAAAAAAATAAAATAAAACAACTGAATGTAGAAGGTGTCGAGAATACTGAGCCTTGGCTTTTTCAAGGACCAGCAAAAACTCTGCATTTTCTCACTTCCACAAAGACCTAGTTGGAAATGGGTTTCTGCAAGGCCAAAGATGCAAGTAACATTCCCACCTAAAATAGTTTAAAAAATATATATATGTCATGTCCTCCGTAGAGTTGCATGACCTAGCAAGTTAACAATTTCGCTTGCATCCATTAACCTTCCTGGCCCGACCCATGCTCTTCATCTGTTACTATTAAACAGAGAGAAGAAGATTAAAGAGAACTCAAGCTGTGAGAGTGACATAATAATTAGAAATGATTTTCAGCCATAACGAAATTCCAAGTTCGTTTGAGAGAGAATTTAAACCTGAAAATCAATGCAAAAGAAATCCAAATTTTTACATTGCAATTAAAAAAGGAAATATTAATTTTTAACGAACAGATTTTTTGAAAGAAAACTTGAGTCTAAAACCCCCTACTCTACAACTTATGACAGCACGAAAACGAGAATAAGTTAATTTCAAAAATCTGTTCGTTAAAAATTAATATTTCCTTTTTTAATTGCAATTTAAAAATTTGGATTTCTTTTGCATCGATTTTCAGGTTTAAATTCTCTCTCAAACGAACTTGGAATTTCGTTATGGCTGAAAATCATTTCTAATTATTATGTCACTCTCACAGCTTGAGTTCTCTTTAATCTTCTTCTCTCTGTTTAATAGTAACAGATGAAGAGCATGGGTCGGGCCAGGAAGGTTAATGGATGCAAGCGAAATTGTTAACTAGTGCTAGGTCATGCAACTCTACGGAGGACATGACATATATATATTTGTTAAACTATTTTAGGTGGGAATGTTACTTGCATCTATGGCCTTGCAGAAACCCATTTCCAACTAGGTCTTTGTGGAAGTGAGAAAATGCAGAGTTTTTGCCGGTCCTTGATAAAGCCAAGGCTCAGTATTCTCGACACCTTCTACATTCAGTTGTTTTATTTTATTTTTATCTTTTCTCCTTTTACTCACACAGGTAGATACATAACCTTTTCTATGTTGTACTAGGTGTGAGTCAAAATTATATATGTATGTTTTTGCTTAGGTATCTTCTTTATAGAATGTGAATTCTGAATTTTCAAAACTGCTGCGTTGCGCGTTTTGATTTTCAGGTTATTTTGCAACCTTCGTTTTAAATTCTAAAGTTTTTCCTTAGTCTTCAGTTTTGTTTCTTAAGTATATATATATATATATATATATATATCATCATCATTGTCAACCATTATCAATCCACTGCTGGACGAAGGTCTCCCCAAGTTTCCTCCACAACGGTCTGTCTTGTGCCAGTCTCCTCCATGTCACTCCCGCATATTTACGAATTTCATCCACCCATCTCCCATGTGGTCTTTTTCTGGGTCTTTTCCTGTCCCTTGGAATCCAATCTAAAATTTCGGCTGTCCATCTATGGTCTGTCCTTCTGGCAGTATGCCCAGCCCATTGCCATTTCAGGGATTTAACTCTGATCATGATGTCTTCCACTCTCGTCATTTTTCGGATCCACGAGTTCCTCTTCTTATCTCTCCTGGTTATACCAAGCATGCACCTCTCCATGCTACTTTGAGTTGTCTGCAGCCTTTGTATGTCTCTTTTAGTTAAGGTCCACGTCTCTGCACCATACGTAAGCACTGGAAGGATGCATTGATCAAACACTTTTCTTTTAAGACATAATGGCATATTGCTCTTGAAAATTATGCTGTTTCTTCCAAAAGCTTTCCAGGCAAGTTTTGTACGCCGATTAATTTCTTCATCAATGTGACCCTCACTTGATATCTGCTGTCCAAGATAAAACATACGTATCTGTTATCTCCAGTTTTTCTCCATCAATCGATAAATCTTCATTTCTTGTAAAAGCATTGAACATCACTTTTGTCTTCTGAAAGTTCATCTTTAATCCCACTTCTTTACTCTTGTCAGCAAGTTCCTGTATCATACTCTGCAGCTCTGATGGGCTAGTTGCAAAAATGACTACGTCATCAGCAAAACGAAGGTGGGTTAGATAATCTCCATTAATCTTTATCCCTTTGTTTTCCCAGTTCAGTGATTGAAAGACATTTTCCAATGTAGCATTAAAGAGCTTCGGAGATATGGTGTCACCTTGTCTCACTCCCTTTCCAATTTTTATGTGTGTTGTATTTTCAAACAGCCGAATCTTTGCACTTGCATTTTCATAGATGTTATTAATAATATTAATGTATGCATCTTCAATACCGCAGGATTTCAGAGCCATTGCAACTGCTGATGGTTTCACCGAATCAAAGGCTTTTTCATAATCGATAAAAGCCATGCACAATGGAAGCTCATATTCCCTCGCTCTTTCAATTAGTTATCTCAGTACGTGGATATGATCTATTGTGCTGTAGCCTCTCCTGAATCCAGCTTGTTCTCTCGGTTGAGCCATGTCCAGTGTTACCTTCAAGCGGTGTGAAAGAACTTTAGTGAAGATTTTATATATATATATATATATATATATATATATACTCCACAACTTAAATCTTGGCCCTCAGTCTCCGGCAGCTGGAATGTACCTGGCCAAGGCAGCGGCCAGTGCGACATGAAGGCAGAGGGTGCTAAGAATCCCCGGAGGACCGGACTAGGCTGCCATCTGATGCTGACCTTGGCTACTTACAATGGACGCTCCCTATCTTCTGATTCAAGGCTTCTTGAATTGGAAGAGGAACTACAAAGGATCAAGTGGGACATCGTGGGGCTAAGTGAGGTAAGGAGAAAAGGAGAAGATCTCATCGAACTGAAAAGTGGACATCTCTTCTACTATCGTGGGACAGATACTGGCAGAACTAGTGGTGTTGGATTTATAATAAACAAGAAACTGAAGGATAAAGTTGTAGAAGTTGAAAGTTCCTCTGACAGAGCTGCACGACTTGTTATCCAACTCTCGAAAAGATACCAGGCTCAGATTATTCAAACTTATGCACCCACCACAAGTCATCCTGAAGAAGAAATTGAAGAATTTTATGAGGAAATTTGTCATCTAAATAATAAAGGTAAGCAGCACTTGAAAATAATTATGGGAGATTTCAATGCAAAAATAGGGCAACGGCAACAGAATGAAACTTCGGTAGGTAAATTCGGTCATGGCAACAGAAACCAGCGTGGAAATACTCTCGTTGAGTTTGCAGAGGCAGAAGGGTTTTTCATCTTGAACTCCTTCTTCAAGAAAAAGCCACACAGGAAATGGACATGGAGACATCCAAATGGGACGACAAGTGAAATTGATTTTATTATGTGTAACAAAAAATTCGTCATAGAAGACTGCAGTGTGCTAAACAAGTTCAACACAGGTAGTGACCATAGATTGGTGAGATGTAAGATGCACCTCAACACTAAACTTGAACGTGGCAAGCTCATAGGACAAACAAAATCTATTGACATAACCAACCTTAAAAAACACCATAATACCTTCAAGTTAGAACTGAAGAACAGGTTCTCTGCTTTAGAAGGCCTAACATCGGAAGAAGTGGACATCTCTGAAGTTAACAGAAAAGTAACCAAAGCTCTTATGGAAACAGCAACAAAATTAGCTGGGTCTAAGAACAAGTTGCATGTGAACAAATTATCAGGAAAAACCAAAATGTTGATGCAAAAAAGAAGAGAGATGAGGACAACTAAAGAAGATGTGACTTGCAAAGTGGAATATATAGAGCTATGCAAGACAGTAAGAAAAAGTATCACTGAAGACGTAAGGAAATTCAACTGTGAACTAGTGAGGAAAGCAATTGAAAACAACCAAAGCCTAAAGATAGCAAAGGGACATCTCAGTAAGGGAAGAAAACAGATTATGGCACTGAGAAAAGAAGATGGTTCTGTAACAAGAAATAGAGGCGAAATTTTGACAAGAGTGAAAGATTTCTACTCCAAATTATATGAAAGGGATGATATATGCACTCCAGACATCATGAAAGATACCAGTACCAGAGTTCCTCCAGTCCTTCCAGCAGAAGTTGCACATGCAATCAAGAACATGAAGCGAGGAAAAGCTCCAGGAGAAGATGGAATTACTGTAGACATCATACAAGAAGCAAGTGGAGAAATCGAAACAGTACTCGCCCAAATTTTCACTCGATGCCTTAATGAAGGAAAGATTCCTGAGGATTGGAACACCACTACAATGATCCTGCTACATAAGAAAGGTGACATTGAGGATCTCGGAAACTACAGACCTATCAGCCTCCTATCAGTAGTTTATAAAATCTTCACTAAAGTTCTTTCACACCGCTTGAAGGTAACACTGGACATGGCTCAACCGAGAGAACAAGCTGGATTCAGGAGTGGCTACAGCACAATAGATCATATCCACGTGCTGAGAGAACTAATTGAAAGAGCGAGGGAATATGAACTTCCATTGTGCATGGCTTTTATCGATTATGAAAAAGCCTTTGATTCGGTGAAACCATCAGCAGTTACAATGGCTCTGAAAACCTGCGGTATTGAAGATGCATACATTAATATTATTAATAACATCTATGAAAATGCAAGTGCAAAGATTAGGCTGTTTGAAAATACAACACACGTAAAAATTGGAAAGGGAGTCCGACAAGGTAACACCATATCTCCGAAGCTCTTTAATGCCACATTGGAGGGTGTTTTTCAGTCACTGAGCTGGGAAAACAAGGGGATAAAGATTAATGGAGATTATCTAACCCATCTTCGTTTTGCTGATGACATAGTCATTTTTGCAACTACCCCATCAGAGCTGCAGAGTATGATCCAGGAACTTGCTGACAAGAGTAAAGAAGTGGGATTAAAAATGAACTTTCAGAAGACAAAAGTGATGTTCAATGCTTTTACAAGAAATGAAGATTTATCGATTGATGGAGAAAAGCTGGAGATAACAGACACGTACGTTTATCTTGGACAGCAGATATCAAGTGAGGGTCACATTGATGAAGAAATTAATCGACGTTCAAAACTTGCCTGGAGAGCTTTTGGAAGAAACAGCATAATTTTCAAGAGCAATATGCCATTATGTCTTAAAAGAAAAGTGTTTGATCAATGCATCCTTCCAGTGCTTACGTATGGTGCGGAGACGTGGACCTTAACTAAAAGAGACATACAAAGGCTGCAGACAACTCAAAGAAGCATGGAGAGGTGCATGCTTGGTGTAACCAGGAGAGATAAGAAGAGGAACTCGTGGATCCGAAAAATGACAAGAGTGGAAGACATCATGATCAGAGTTAAATCCCTGAAATGGCAATGGGCTGGACATACTGCCAGAAGGACAGATCATCGATGGACAGCTGAAATTTTAGATTGGATTCCAAGGGACAGGAAAAGACCCAGAAGAAGACCACATGGGAGATGGGTGGATGAAATTCGAAAGTATGCAGGGGTGACATGGAGGAGACTGGCACAAGACAGACCGTTGTGGAGGAAACTTGGGGAGACCTTCATCCAGCAGTGGATTGATAATGGTTGACAATGATGATGATGATGATATATATATATATATACACACACCACTGAAGTATGAATTAATGTTGTATGCAGAGCTATCATTTAGCCCGTGTTTGCGTTTTATTTAGCATATAAAGAGTAGAAGGGAAGAAATTCATCCCCTGCTTTATCGTGCATGAGATGTTACATAAACGCATATCGTTGTTTTACGGAAATGACGCTTGGGTGGCAACGGCCTACGAGTGCATATTCCCCAATCGAATCACTTGAGAATTCCCATGCCATTCAGACAACCACCATTCATCTAAAAACTTGTTCCCCCCCCCCCCAAAAAAAAAAAACTGGTCGACCAGATGTTTTCTACTGAGATTTATAAGTACGTATTATCTGCAAAGAGAAAAGAAATCCAACCATTGTAAAGACTTTTCTCCCCTGCATACGAACAACATTTATGTGGATTAATTTCCTCGCAGACGAAATCGATACAACATTGGGAATGTCAGTGAAAAATGAATGATGAACAATTTGGATACAGTAGGGGAACCCTTACGGGGAATGAAATGAAAACGCTTTCCAACGCAGAAAAGAAAAGCGTCTCACCGAGCTCCCCTTTCTTCTTCTATTGCTATTAAGAGTAACATTGCGAATAAGAAGGTTAAAGAAACCAAAACTTTCACTTTAAAAGGATCTCCTTTATAGTACAGTTCCTGCTATGAGCACAAATAAATTGCGCAGTATACTTAAACATTGCATCAAATCCTATTGTTACGAAGACTCTGTGGCTATTTTTTTTTATTACTAAATGTTCTCCTTTTACGATCTCATTTTAATGCATTTGAATAAGTTACTGAATTTGTTTTCAATAAAAATCAATGGCGTTAATGTGAATTACTTGCTATCCAGTCGAGAAAGATAGAGCGGAGGCGCTAGGGGCAATATACACTCAGTGATCATGGAACTATGACCACTTACCTAATACTTCGTAGGTCCTCCTTTCGCCCTCAGTACATCAGCTATCCGACGTGGCATCCATTCAACATACACTGAGTGGTCACTGAATTATGACCACCTACCTAATACTTCGTAGGTCCTCCTTTCGCCCTCAGTACAGCAGTTATCCGACGTGGCATCGATTCAACAAACACTGAGTGATCCCTGAATTATGACCACCTACTTAATACTGTGTAGGTCCTCCTTTCGCCCTCAGTACAGCAGTTATGCGACGTGGCATCGATTCAACATACACTGAGTGATCCCTGAATTATGACCACCTACTTAATACTGTGTAGGTCCTCCTTTCGCCCCTCAGCAGTTATGCGACGTGGCATCGATTCAACATACACTGAGTGATCACTGAATTATGACCACCTACTTAATACTGTGTAGGTCCTCCTTTCGCCCTCAGTACAGCAGTTATGCGACGTGGCATCGATTCAACAAACACTGAGTGATCCCTGAATTATGACCACCTACTTAATACTGTGTAGGTCCTCCTTTCGCCCTCAGTACAGCAGTTATGCGACGTGGCATCGATTCAACATACACTGAGTGATCACTGAATTATGACCACCTACTTAATACTGTGTAGGTCCTCCTTTCGCCCTCAGTACAGCAGTTATGCGACGTGGCATCGATTCAACATACACTGAGTGATCACTGAATTATGACCACCTACTTAATACTGTGTACTTTCGCCCTCAGTACAGCAGTTATGCGACGTGGCATCGTCTACTGTGTAGGTCCTCCTTTCGCCCTCAGTACAGCAGTTATGCGACGTGGCATCGATTCATCACTGAGTGATCCTGAATTATGCCACAGTACAGCAGTTATGCGACGTGGCATCGACTGAGTGATGACCACCTACTTAATACTGTGTAGGTCCTCCTTTCGCCCTCAGTACAGCAGTTATGCGACGTGCATCGCTGAGTGATCGATGACCACCTCTTAATACTGTGTAGGTCCTCCTTTCGCCCTCATACACTGACGTGGCATCGATCAACAAACACTGAGTGATCCCTGAATTATGACCACCTACTTAATACTGTGTAGGTCCTCCTTTCGCCCTCAGTACAGCAGTTATGCGACGTGGCATCGATTCAACATACACTGAGTGATCACTGAATTATGACCACCTACTTAATACTGTGTAGGTCCTCCTTTCGCCCTCAGTACAGCAGTTATGCGACGTGGCATCGATTCAACAAACACTGAGTGATCCCTGAATTATGACCACCTACTTAATACTGTGTAGGTCCTCCTTTCGCCCTCAGTACAGCAGTTATGCGACGTGGCATCGATTCAACATACACTGAGTGATCACTGAATTATGACCACCTTCGTAGGTCCTGTTTTCGCCTTCAGTACATCGGCTATCTGACGTGGCATCGGTTCGATCATATGTCGGAGGCAGTTGGGAGGTATGGCCAACCAAGCTACAGGTAATGCGGCCTTCAGAGCAGGTATGAAGGTGATTGGCGTATCCGGACGCCTGATATGCTGTTCATATGTGCCGCAAGTGCTCTATGGGATTAATATCTGGGGAGTTCGATGGAAAATCGATATACTGGAAGTCTGAACTGTGTTCCTGAAACCGTTGCTGCCCAACATTGGACCCGTGGCTCGGCGCATTGTCATCTTGGAAGACACCGTCGTCATTCGGAGGGAAAGTGCAATCTTACTGGATGTACAGATTCAGCAAGCAAGCCACGATAGTGAGCACCAGTCATACGTTGTTTCACACGCACCAGGGGTCCGAGTTCCTGTCAGGTAAACATGCCCCACACCATACAACCCCCTCCACCTGCTTGCACTGTGGAGACCATGCAGAATGGATCAAGTGCCTCATGCTGTTTGCGCCAAATGCGTACACGACCATCCACGGAGTGGAAGTAAAAATGCGACTCGTCAGACCAGCACACGTTTCTCCAATCATCCGTTGTCGAACTTGCATGGCGTTTGCACCAAAAGAGACTTTTGCGCCGATGAACCGCCGTTAGGAGACGACGTCGTCAGGGTCGTCTGCTGTTAAAGCCCATACGTGGGAACGTGCGAAAAATGGTCATGACAGATACTGTTCTGGGTTGATCTTTGTTGTATTGGGTAGTCGACTACTGAACTCTGCTTGTGTCTGTTGGCCTGTATGGAACATTGGACCTGGCAAATCAACCTTCCACTGCCCTGTGCCGATTTGCCTCCGGGTCGTTGTTTTATCATTTTCACGCCTGATACACTTTAACTAAGGCGGCTGGCGATTTACCCACCAGTTAAGCCGTTTGGGAAAACCAGGCACCCGCTCTCCGAGCTCCCATAATCTGTCCTTTCCCTCGCGAACAACCCACCAATTCAGCCGTTTGGGAAATCGAGGCACCCGCTCTCCGAGCTCCCACAATCTGTCCTTTCCCTCACGAACAACCCACCAGTTCAGCCGTTTGGGAAATCGAGGCACCCGCTCTCCGAGCTCCCACAATCTGTCCTTTCCCTCGCGAACAACCCACCAGTTCAGCCGTTTGGGAAATCGAGGCACCCGCTCTCCGAGCTCCCACAATCTGTGAATAGTTAAGTATTGAAAATTGTGTTGGAAGTATTCTTCACACGTGTGAAGCAACAAAGCATTGAAAACTGAGATAGGAGTTATTATACACTTGTGTGAAGAAAAATGAGGCGAATGAATACTGAATGTTTTCCTCTGTGAGTGTGCGCGCGCGCGCGTGTGTATGTGTGTGTGTGTGTGTGTGTGTGTGTGTGTGTGTGTGTGTGTGTGTGTGTGTGTTTTACAGGTCCCCCTCCTCCTGGACCCTTCTGCGTTTGCTGAGACTGGACGTCGGCATTTCAGACGGGTTGCTCGGATCGGATGAAGGCTGTAAATTCAGGTAAGTGTGTAAGGCTAGCTTATAACTTCCGTACTTGACGGGTACCCGCGTGTATTCTTAAAACTCTAATTCTTCTGAACTTTCCTTTGCAACTCTTTCCTATCAGGGCACTCTGCTCCCGCATCTAAACTTTAATTATTCACCTGCCAATAGGCGCAGCGCGCTGTGGGTTCAGGTAGCTAAACCTTGAATAGAGCTCCTTCGTCGTCGAACGAATTCAAGAATCCGCGAGTGGTCTAGCCGTTAGAGCAATCGTCTTCTGACCAGATGACCGCGGGAGCGATCCCTTATCGGTTGAGTTGCTCTGAACCACTGACTACTCACACACAATGTTTCTTTCAGGCATACATCCAGGGGGAGAAGCCCTCCAGGAAACGACTCCCCTCCCCCGACGAGACATTTTAGGTTACCGAGCCAAATTTTAATAAATTCAGGCTATGATGCAAAAGGAAATTTCGTTTCACACCAAGAAGGAGACGTCTGATACCAACGAAATTTATACAGCATAACAACGGAATACAGAGGATAACGTGATCAAAACATTATGGCAAAATACAGCTGTATTTTCTGGTAAACTGAAAAATAACATTTCCATGTAACATGGTTAGTACGAGGTTGAACCGCCATGAACTGCGTCACACTGTGCAATTCTGGCATGGAGTCTGTCGTACAGATGTTGGATGTAAGTTTGAGGTATTGAGTTCCAAGCATCCTCAACCTGGACGCGTAAATCGGGAATGGTCGTGGCTTGCCGTGGAGACCGGATAAGTCGTTGTCCCATAAAATCCCACACGTGCTCCATGGGGGACAAATCCGGTGAACGTGCAGGCCATGGAAGTTGTCTGACACCCTGAAGTGCATGTTGCGTTGCACGTGCCGTGTGTGGGCGTGCGTTATCTTGCTGAAAAACACCAAGATGGACCGACCTTACAAATGGCACAACAACGGGCTGAATGATGTTGTTGATGTAGGAGGTGCTGTTTAACGTACCCGGTACAAACACTAGTTGTGCACGGAAGTGATAGCTGATCGCTCCCCAAACCAGGAGATCAGGTGTAGGCCCTGTGTGTCACTGGCGGATGCAAGAAGGGTGGAGACGCTCCCCTGTGCGTCTGCGAACGCGCATACGGCCATCGGAGGCTCCCAAGCAGAATCTGCTTTCATCGCTGAACACGACAAATCGCCATTGCGTTCTCCAGTGCAGACGTTGGCGACACCACTGCAGCCGTTACTGACGGTGGGCTGGAGTCAGAGGTACACATGCCAGAGGCACACGTGCACGTAGTCCTGCATCCAGTAGACGGTTGCGGATTGTTCGCACAGTCACCTCAGGTGCAACGGCAGCTCGGATTTGTGTCGCAGTGGATGTTCTGCTTGACAACGCCGCTCTTCTTATGCGTCGATCGGTCCGCTCATCAGTCCGTCTGCGACTCCCGGTTCCACGTCTTCTCGTGTGAGAATGTTCCTCGGATCATCTACGCCACCATCGTACCACCAAAGATACTTCCCGTCCAATTCGCTCCGCAATACGACGATACGACCACCCGGCCTCGCCGATTCCGACTAGACGACCTCGCTCAAAGTCCGGTAACTGCTGAAATCGTACACGTCTTCCATGTCCAGGCATTGCAGCTTCTTCAGGGTCTTTGCACGTGCCCGTACGCCGACGACTGATTACATTCACTTCGCCGTACTCTTTAAATACCACCGACGATAATTTGCATATTATGCCGTGCTGTGACGTAAGCGCTCACCGGTTGGTCTCGAAATTAACATCACACGTACGTAAACTTGACCCCATTAACATATGTAAATTTCATGATTGTCCGCCAATTCCTTCTTGGTGTTCTTTAGTCACTTTCCGCCAGTGTATTTCTTCGATTTTATTTTTTTAAATATTTGTTCAAACGGTGCTAGTTATAGTTTATTTTATTAAAAAGTGTATTATGACGCATGGTATTCTTCAAAATATAATAAGTAGACTAATCATACCTAATTGTCTGGGAATCGTGATTCAGGATCAAGAGTGCGTTGAATGCATTTTAACAGATAAAAATTTCAAGCCTACGGAATCTCTCCCTACCCTTCTTTAGCTGAAAACAGTTTGTTATTCCTGAAATGTTTGAAAAAGTAATTACTATATCAGGTATGTATATAGAATTTTTCTTCGGGGAGGGGGGAGGGACGAAAAAAACGAAAAAAAGGAAGTTTTTGAAATCCACCATCTGGAACAAAATTAAAGTTAATGAAAAATTGTAGAAAAATTAAAGCATTTTTTTCTAATGTAAGTTGATACATTTACATTTTTATTAAATTAAGGCATTTTTTTTCTAATGTAAGTCGCATTTTAACCAAAAACAAAAAAAATGAAGTATTTTCCGGGAAGGGGGCCTCTAAATGGGCCCCTGTGCTAGATATATAGTAATTGCTTTTATATATATAAATATAGTAGTTAAAATTATATGGATATACGTAGCAAATGTTAAACTTACCGCCTCTAAGGTTCCATTTGCCCCCCCCCCCCTCCCCCGGCCAAAAAGTCATGAAAAAAATACTGCTCACACAAAGCGTGGGATTAAGCCATCGGCTAAACGTACCCATCCGTGAAAAAATTAGTTGCCAAAAATTCGGGGTGCGCTTGCTGACCGATGTCTCCCTTATATTAATTACCGTTTTATCGAAGCTCCTACGCACCTGTGAAAAATTATCAATCATGTTAAATTTAAGCTTATTTTACTTATTTTTAACCCAAATTACACTTTCTTTGCACCATACTTCCGTGCATCGGTTTTATTCTAAGGAGAACACAATTTGCTGTAGCAGACTAAGTGAAATTTAAAGTTCTTCGCAATGAATATTTTTTGTTTTATTAGTGAGGCGACGGTTGAAGAAAACAGCATGATCCATGATTTTAAGTGGCGGTTATCTGTCTGCGCAGACGTTGCCTGGTAAAAAAAAGGTTAAATAAAAAGGAAGGGTGTAAAAGAGGAAAAGCAATTGAGAGGCGCGCGCGAAGGTAAAACCCATGATTTGCTATTCTGCATGAGTGAAACTTCCGCTTTCGCTGCTCCATTGGCCAAGTGAAGAAAGCAGGCTTCTGAATCAATGCCTTTTCCAGGTCACCAGTGGTCACGTGACTTACAGCCATTTTCCGCGAATTCGCAAATGCTCGCCTTGGACGGACGCTACGGGGCTAAGAAGTAATAGGACAACTGCTATTTCGGAGCTGCCTTGACACAAACAATATAATCACGGCAGTTTTGTCTTCACGTAGCAACAGCAGAGGAAAATTTATTCCATTTTCATGTCCAAAGACGACAGGACTTACTACAATTTACGATGTCAACGCGGGTTTCTTTCCTAAGTGAAAATCACTTAAAATACTGTATAACACACAGATAAATGACAGCTCTATTCGAGCTCCGTACGCTAAATCTGAATTCCAGAAATAAACTGCATTAGACACGGGGACAATTACCTCTCGCGCGGACGTGGTTGGTACATAAGAATAGTTTTAAAGCTAGATAATAGGAAAATTTAAGGATGACGTGACAGCGTAATTTTGGAAAGTTGTGATCAGGCGCTTATTAAAAAAAAAAAAAACACTTCCGAATGTATAGCACAATTCACCGAAGATGGTTAACTGTCAACAGGTAAAAACACCTCAATCAGAACATTTTTGTTTATTCATTGAGTGACTGAGATTTTGCAGACCAACCAAAACATTCACAGTTATCATTTTTTCAGTTTCAGTGTGAATGCACTGAGAGACAGGGCCGGATGGAGCTTTTGCGGGGCCCGGGGCGAAATTTCATTGCAAGGCCCCGAAGCAAAATTGCATTGCTTGCACTAGGAAATAAATCTCATATTCTAATAACGTCGTTACGTGAAGATGTCCGTAAAGAGTACACAGGATGTGAAACCCACAAGTCTGCCTGTGACGGCGACGAATTTGCATTCCTCTGCTCCGGAGCTGAATGCTTTACCGATTAAGGTACACCGGCGGAATTTATCTCTGTAACTTTTCCTTTTTGACATGGGCTTCACCTCTGTAGTACTTCGAAATGAAAACTATCGTAAAGACAAAATGATTATCTCAAGGAAGCATTTCCTTTAAGCTCAAGAAAAAGGCCAGAATATGCATTGAAAGTTCAGAGAGAGAGAGTAAAAATTGTTAAAATCTGCGATTTTCTTTCCGAGGAGATGGGGTTGAGGTTATATTTCACTTATTGTATAAAAACTGCTTCACAAAATGGCAAAAAGCTACGTGCGTAGCGAAAATTTTTGAATTGCGAATATTTTAGTGTAGAAAAAATAAATTCGTTTAAATAGTTTTTTTCTCCTGATACATATTTTAGTGATTGATTTTTAAAGCAAAATGGAGTAACTGACAAATTAGTGACTTTTTAAACTTTTATACGCGCTCATACATGATTTTTTTTTAAATTTCTAGTAATGTTTTTAAAGTCACTGAATAAATGGCCTCCATGTGTAACCCGAAACAAACTTTGATATTCTTCTTTTTCTTTTATTTAAATTTAAGTATCTGGTTTGCACGCAAATTGTTAAATATATAAAAGCAAGGGCCACAAAATGCTGAAAATAAATTTGCGATTTCATGAATTCGGAAAATATGAAGATCGTTACATTAATCACTTGAAATCAACAGATCTCCGTATTTGTACGGCGAAGGGCGATAGCCTATTCGAAAACCGGGCGATTGGAAACAAACAAACAAATAAACTTAAAAAAAAAAGAAACGTCTTTTTAAGGGCCTCGCACCCGAAAATTTACACACACAAAATAATATTTGTAAAAAATTCTAACTAATTTTTGTTTTCTTAAACTGCGGGGCCTCTAAAAGGCGCGAGGCCCGTGGCGAACGCCCCGGTTGCCCCTATGGTCCAGCCGGCCCTGCTGAGAGGGCACCACTGTCTATGTAAATTCAGCACAGGGACAATTTCCTAATTATCTGTATGCTTTTTTCAGTGCGCACGCGCAGTGTACATATGAAGACCCTCAGCTAAGTGGCCCTAAAACAAAGTACTGAAAAAACATTTTTAGGATTTTTTTAGGGACTCTTTAGCGAGTCAACCCCCTCCTTTTTTGGGGGGAGCAGCAAAATGATCAAACTCTTCCTTTGATTCTTCTATCAGCTCAAAAAGAGGCACTTCCGTGTCTTTGTATTATTTCTTTTTAATAAGAACCGCTGTATTTCTTCCATTACTAAATCTGCTTCACAAAATCTAGGATCTCTCTTCAACACTTAAACATACATACGTACATACATATCACGAAGATGTTCTCTGAGATTCAGAGATTAGCTCCACAAAGAAATACAAACTACCAGAAAATTTTTACTTACTGTAACTTCTCCATTTACAGCGATCTTGACATACAACTCGGGCTTCACTGACGTTCATCACACAACCTACACAAGACCTTTTGTATACTTCACACTCATAATCTTTTTCTCATGCAGACATTCCTGAATCTGATCCTCCCATGACTTCCTTGGCCTTCCTCTGCCTTTCCTTCTTGCCACTTGGGCTAAAAAGATTTTCTTAGTAAGCCTCTCATCACTCGTTCTTTCAACATGGCCAAACCACCGAAGCATATAAGTCTCCACCTTGCTAACAACATTTTGCTTCACATCCCACAACTGCAACAAATTTGTATTCCTCACACAATCAGAACGTGTCTTCCACAACTCCCCTCCCCCTCCCCTCCGTAAGTAACGCATTTCCCCAGCACAAAAACGACTCTTATGTTTCATCTGCAGTACCCAGGTTTCACTGCCATACATCAGAGTAGGAACAATTACACTTTCACACACAGCCATGCGGTACTCTCTTGAGAACCCACAAAAGCTGCTATGATCTTCAATGAAGAATGCACTCGCCTAGTAATTTCACCATCCAATTTGTTCTCTTTGTCAAACATGTTTCCTAAATACACAAACCCATTCACCTGGTCAATCACTGTGCCATTTATACTTATATTACATTCAGTACTATCAGTTCCTCTCTCAAAAACAATAAATTTGGTTTTTCCCTTATTTATACTCAGTTTGAATTTCATGCAAACTTCATACATCCGGGGCAACATACTCTGCAACTCACTTTTACTTTCTGCCAACAGGACACTGTCATCAGCATACCGTAATCTGCGCACACGGTTACCACCAAGACATAAACCAGTATTATCTAGTTTGGCATCACGCATGCACGCATCCATAAATATGTTAAACAGGCATGGTGACATTATACAACCTTGTCTGACATCTGCATCAATAGAAAACCATTTTAATAAAACACCATTCACTGGTACACATGCTCTACTGCCAGCATACATGGCTTTTATAGTATTAAGTAGATTCCCAGTAACACCATATTCATTCAAAACCTTCCACAAAAGTGTCCTTATTACTCGGTCGTAAGCTTTCTCGAAATCTATAAAAGCAGCAAAAACTTTCTTACCAACAGCCAGATACTTTTCCATCATCATGCGTAATGCAAAATTTTTGTTAGTGCAGCCTTTACCAGGCATAAAACCACTGTGAATATCCCATACTTTCTCTGATGTAAGACCCCGTACTATTTCAATAACGACCTTACCGAATTTATTTTTTGGTTGGAGGTTTAACGACCACCGTGAGCAACTCAAATGGGCTATAAGCACTCGCCCGTCCCTAATCTAGGGCCACTGGTTTTAGGGAAGGGAGACAGCCAGTGCCGTAAGACACACACAACATCCATGCCTCACCGGGATTCGAACCCGGACCCCTTTCGGACGAATGATCAGAAGCCATCGCTTAGACCACTGCGACACCGTAGCGGTGTACACTTTTCCTGGCATACTCAGTAGGCTAATACCACGATAGTTCTTGCTGTCAGTCTGATCATCTTTTCCCTTATACAAGGGAACAATAATAGCATCCTTCCAATCCCGAGGGACCATTCCTAACTCCCAGCACAACCAGCAAGGATTTCTTTTCAAGATAGACAGTATTTCTCTAACGAACAACTACACTATGTAAACAAAAGTATTCGGACACCTAAGTCGCAGTGCTCGAAATAGAAATTTTGAAGTGCCGGTATGCTCACATTTAGCTAAAAATCATCCAGAAAAATACCTTCGCCAGAAAATCTCCAAAACTGAAAAGGTAAAGAAACAAAATCCCTGGAAGAAAACCTTCTTTGTATAAAAATGTAATTGACAACTCCGTTTAGTACTATTTAAAGCAGAACTGAGCTGGTATCCATTTTTCAACTAGATGCATTTTTACATATTTTTGCTACTACTGATTCATCCATGAATCATGAGATACACATATCGATACAGCGGGGATATTTTTATGACTTCATCATATTTTGGGAATGTTTTCTTCTGGGTATTTTTTATTCATCCACACATAGTGAAATCCTAGACGTGCCACAAATACTATGATCCCAAAATACTGTCCAGCCCTGGGCCCCCTGTATCCTTAAATGTGCTTTGCCGGACTGACTTCTTATCGTACCCGAAAAGGAACTGTGCGACTATTCACCTAACCATGAACTGTGTAACGTACCAGGAGATGTGACGTACCTGCCAGAAGGACGCACACGACATAAAGGCAGATAGGAATCAGAATACATGTCCGCGTAGCTTAATTGGTAGAGCAACTTATTCCGGAATGAGTGGACCCGGGTTCGAACCCCAGCGCGGATAAAAATGACGGAGAAATTCACTTCGTTATAATGGCGCCCGAACTATCCGGATGACCCGACCGTTCAAAATCTCGCATTGGTGTGATGTTATTTCCACACCGCGAGATAGGAAAAATAAGAGAATCCTTTCTCCAGCACTTCGACAAAAAAAAAAAAAAAAAAAAAAATAAGGGGAAGATGATGTAACGTACCAGGAGATGTGACGTACCTGCCAGAAGGACGCACACGACATAAAGGCAGATAGGAATCAGAATACATGTCCGCGTAGCTTAATTGGTAGAGCAACTTATTCCGGAATGAGTGGACCCGGGTTCGAACCCCAGCGCGGATAAAAATGACGGAGAAATTTACTTCGTTATAATGGCGCCCGAACTATCCGGATGACCCGGCCGTTCAAAATCTCGCATTGGTGTGATGTTATTTCCACACCGCGAGACAGGAAAAATCAGAGAATCCCTTCTCCAGCGCTTCGAAAAATAAAAATGTGTGATGTTGCATTCCACACAGCAGATTGACTGGGAGTTCTCAAGTGCACGTTCTACAGTGGATGGCTGCCTGCAACGATTCATGGTCACGGCTGACCCGTGGGCCATGCCCCCGGCCCTCTTTCGGGGGGAGGAATGTGACGTACCTGCCAGAAGGACGCACACGACATAAAGGCAGATAGCAATTAGAATCAATGTCTGCGTAGCTCAGTTGGTAGAGCGACTTGTTCCGGAATAAGCGGCCTCGGGTTCGAATCCCGGCGTAGACCAAAAATGACGGAGAAATTTACTTCGTTATAACTGTTCTTTTTTTTTTTTTTTTATTGAAGGTTTAACTACCGCCGAGAGCAACTCAATGGGCTATAAGCAGACCGCCATCCCTAATTTAGGGCCACTGACTCCAGGGAAGGGAGGCAGATAAACGCAACATCCATGCCTCACCGGGATTCGAACCCAGAGCCATCTCGGACGAATGATCAGAAGCCATCGCTTAGACCACTGCGCCATGAACTGTTCAACATACCGTTAAGCTGTCAATAGCAAACTATTCATGTGCCATATTCAGTATCCAATCATAGCAACTTCTATGCAGCATAAAATATTCTGTATGGAAATAAAACTCGTTGTGTTGTCAAATAGTATCAGCTTTGTTAGAAACAGTTTGAGCCCTTGACAATGCCTTTGAAGAACAGAAACTGAATTAGGTTGTCCAGGCCTTAACTTAATTCGGGACTGGTGGTAGCGACTCCTAATTTCGCTAATATTCTTCGGATCACAGAAATACAGTAAGATAAAAATTCTGATCAAAAGACTGTCGGAATCATTTGTTAATCCCCCATCACACTCATCACGACACCAAAATTATCATAGTGGTTAACATACCCACAACAAAGTTATAACAGCTGAAACCAGTGCACAATCAGTCCATTTTTTTTTTTTTTTTTGATTGAAAAAAGTTTAACGACCACCGTGAGCTACTCAATGAGCTATAAGCAGTCGCCCGTCCCTAATTTAGGGTCACTGTTTCCATGGAGAGGAGAGAGCCAGTGCCGTAAGACAAACACAACATCCATGCCTCACCGGGATTCGAACCCGGACCCCTTTCGGACGAATGATCAGAGGCCATCGCTTAGACCACTGCGCCACCGGGGCGGGCAATCTATTTTTAGCGGCTACAAGACTGCAGCGACCCTTCTAAGCATGCTTCTGACGAAATGTCGGTAGGTCTCTACTGGAATATTCCACCATTCCTCCGGTGAAGTTTCTTCCATAGCTTCCGTATAGTAAAATGTATCGGCTGAGATTGTATTCCGAGTTCCAGCTCGTACCACAGATGTCCTGCGGGATCCGGATCGTTACATTAGGTTGGCTGATACAACACTTGGATGTCCTCTGCTCCTCAAACCAGACCTGGACATCCCGTACGGCACGGCAGGGCTCTCGATCTTGCTGAAACAAGCAGAGATTTCTGCCGAAGAGCTACCGTAGCGTAGATAGGGCAGAACTGTTCAAAATGTGGCAGCCGTTAAGCTGGGGAAGGGGCACCACAACCAAAGAACCAAATGCTTCCCATCAGAAACAACTCCACACCATCGCAGATCACCGTCTACCGGACCCTCTTCCACGTGAGTAGCGTGATTCGTCACTCCACCGGATCCTTTTCCACTCTTCTATTGCCCACGAAGGGCGAGCGTGACACCACTGCAATCGTCGTTAGCATGCATGGAGCGGCACGTGACTTGCTGACCTAGCATTTTTTTTATTGGAGGTTTAACGACGACCGTGAGAACTCAATGGGCTATAAGCAGTCGCGCGTCCCTAATTTATGGACACTGGTTCCAGGGAAGGGAGAGAGAGACAGTGCCATAAGACAAACACAACATCCATGCCTCACCGGGATTCGAACCCGTACCCCTTTCGGGTGAATGATCAGAAGTCATCGCTTAGACCACTGCGCCACGGTGGCGGTGATCTAGCATAGTAACCATGGACATGTAGTTCCCGACGGACTGTTTTGGTACAAACAGCTGCTCCAGAGGCTTCTGCGACGTCGCTGGCCAGGTTTGTGGCGGAGGGAGTGCGTGCCTTGTTAATATTCCGAAGTAAGCTTCGTTCGGTACTATCAATCGCTTTCTGCAAATTCCCAGAGCGCGACTTCCCTGTAGTGACAGCGTGTGCTTTCTGTTATGAAGAACATGAGCGACAGTGGGTTTGGGCAATCCCGTACGAGCAGCACTGCTACGCACTGATTGCTTTCTCAGATGGTATTCATTCACCAGACTCTTTTCGAAGTCCCTCGGCCGCCCCGGTGGCGCAGTGGTCTAAGCGATGGCCTCTGATCATTCGTCCGAACGGGGTCCGGGTTCGAATCCCGGTCAGGCATGGATGTTGTGCTTGTCTTTCGGCACTGGCTCTCTCCCTTCTCTGGAACCAGTGACCCTAAATTAGGGACGGGCGACTGCTTGTAGCCCATTGAGTTGCTCACGGTGGTCGTTAAACCTCCAATCAAAAAAAAAAAAAAAATAGTCCCTCGGTTCAGCTCCGAGGAGCATTGTCGACTCCAATGTAGTGCGGAAGGTTTGCCTAAGCTATCTTTTATATACAGCATCCAAAACACGCCGCGCGTGCGCGTCTTGTTATAGAAATGTATGTTATTGTCCATGTTAGCTGTCCGAATACTGACCTTCTGTATATACACTGAGTGGCCACCTTATTATGATCACCCCCTCAGTACTTCGTTGGGCCACCTTTTGCCTTTAATACTGCGTCGATTCTTCGTGGCATGGACTCCACGAGATGTTGATTGGTGGTTTCTGGAATCTGAGACCATGTCTGATGAATAGGACTTTCCAGAAGTGTGAGATTGCAGGGTTGTGGATGCAGCTGCCTGATGGCTCGTTCAACTTCATCCCACAAATTTTCAATGGGGTTGAGATCTGGAGATTCTGGGGGCCACCTAAGCAAAGTATACTCACCGGCATGTTCCTGAAACGAATCCTGTACAATACGAGCACTATGGCAGGACGCATTATCTTGTTGAAAGTAGCCATCGCCATTGGGATAAACCATCCACATGACAGGATGCACATGGTCCGCAACGATGTTTAAATATAATGTGCCAGTCAGACGTTGATCAACACGAATTAAAGGGCCCAAAGCATACCAGGAAAGCATTCCCCAAACCATAACGTTACCTCCACCAGCTTGAAGGGTTGTAGCAATGCATTTGGAGTCCATGCTTTTGTGCTGTTTCCGCCAAATTCTCACTCGGCCATCGGCATGATACAACTCAAAGCGTGATTCATCGGACCACATAATTTGTTTCCAATTATCGACTGTCCAATCCTTGTGCGAACTGGAGATGTTTAACTGCAGACAGCAAATGTGTTAGAACAGGCCTTCGGCTGCCATATCCCATCCGATGCAGTGTACGGCGAACAGTGCGTGCAGAGATCATTTGAGGGGATCCTTGATTAAGATGGTCTGTAATTTGCTGAACTGTTGTCCTTCTGTTGTCTGTTACCAGTCTGGACACTCCGTTCCGCCCGAGTAGTCACTGGTCGATGACGACCACACGTTGCACGTAGAGACCCAGTTTTTTGGCTGACAGTCCAGTCTTTAAACACTTTTAAAGAGAAAATCAAAGAAACATTGTCCATATAAAATTTTGCACATGATGTAACTTTAATTGTACGGAGAAATTTTTTGCTGCGCTGCATGGGTGTAGCTAGAATTTAAATTGGTGAACAGGGTGCAATTTTCGGGGAAGCTTTAAGAATTGCACGTGTTCCTTCGAACAATGAACCTCTTCTGCCCTTTTCGGGAACAAAGTACGATGCCCTTGTAATTTTAGTTAACGTTATGCGATTGAGCAGAGAAAATGTCCTGCGCAGTGGTCTAAGCCTGACATTCGTCCAAAAGGGGTCCGGGTTCGAATCCCGTGAGGCATGGATGTTGTGTTTGTCCTACGGCCCTGGCTCTCTCCCTTCCCTGGAACCAGTGACCCTAAATTAGGGACGGGCGACTGCTTATAGCCCAGTGAGTTGCTCACGGTGGTCGTTAAACCTCCAATCAAAAAAATATTCAGACTTGTTTTGTTGATCGCTTAGTTGAAATTGAGATATTTCTTCATGAAATTAAGAAAAAACCACATGTTTCTAACGTACGTAAGAAAACATCAGTCAACAGCTAGCCTATTTTCCTATTTTCGAGAAGTCACCGTTTTGGCCGACCCGGTGGCGCAGTGGTCTAAGCGACGGCGGCTTCTGATCTTTCGTCCGAGATGGGCCCGGGTTCGAATCCCGGTGAGACATGGATGTTATGTTTGTATTACGGCACTGGCTGTCTCCCTTCCCTGAAGTCAGTGGCCCTAAATTTGGGACGGGCGACTGTTATATCCCACTGAGTTGCTCACGGTGGTCGTTAAACCCTCAATCAAAAAAAAAAAAAATATAAAAAATGTCAGCATTATTTCTGTGGGCATTCTTTCGTACGTTCGTTGCAGAAAGCAGCATAAATTTACATGACATTTTTTGGAAGAGTATTTTATTTTCCGTGCCCACATCTTCAAAATAGAATTTTTTCCGTGTCCGTGGCCGTTTTTCTTATGGGAATTATTTCTGTGGGCAGTTTTCCGCGGGCATTCTTTCGTATATTCGTTGCATAAAATGGCATGAATTTACATGCCCCTTTTGGAGGAGCGTCGCCCCCTCCCCATCTTCAAAATAGGGATTTTTTTCCGTGGACGATTTTTCTGTGGACATTATTTCTGTGGGCATTTTCCCGTGGGTATTGTTTCGCACATTCGTTTCAGAAAGCAGCATAAATTTACATGTCCTTTTTTGGAGCAGTGTCGTTTTTTTTTTTTTTTTTTCTGCCCACATCTTGAAAATAGAAATATTTTCCGTGGGCATTATTCTTTCGTACATTCGTTTCAGAAAGTAGCATAAATTTATATGTCATTCTTTGGAGTTTGTCGAATTAACTTATCAGGAAACAACCGAGAAAAGCTACTAGCTTGGGAGAATTCCCAATAATTTTTTTTGAAAAGATTAAAAAAAAAATCTTTTACAAACAGCATTGAAAACCGGAAAAGCTAGTAACAATACAGGTAAGGAAGAAGTTTGGGGGGCAAAATCGGAGTTTAATAATATGAACACCGTTAAACTATCGCAGGATCTAGATGATAGATACTCACGCAATTTTGCGATAAAATAAACAACATAAAAACAAATAAAGGGTGGAGCAAAGACCGCAAGAAGGAGAGAAACGTTTTCGCGTTCAGTAACTGACGTAATTGCACCACAGAATTCGGATATTCAAGATGACATAAACCAGTTTCACTCAGATTCAGGTTATCACAACTGATATCACGAATATCATATACTCTTTCCTTTCATTTTTTTATTTCGTTTTCAATTAACTTCGTTTTTCTTGTTCAGCAAAGATTAAAAAGGTTTTCTGGCATGAAACACAAGGAACGCAGTTTCAAAATTGGGCTGGTATGAAAACACACGTACAAGCATAAGGATTGAGATCGTGAAAAAATTCGACCTTGATATTCAACAGGAACGAATGTTTTATTGGTCTCATATTCAAATCAATGACTTTCGTGAACATTTATATTCCCTCTATCCATTGTCATGCCTGGAATTCTTATTAACAAAGCAAAATTGTGTGAAAAAACATAAAATCATTGTGAACAAACAATAAGGTTACAATATTAAGAAGAAACAACATTTATGCCAGATTATTTCATTTAAACACCTTAGCTACTTCAAATGAAAAATCTGTAAAAAAATTCTATTGAATTTGTCAATCGACTCAAACTAAATTGCTCAAAAGAATTAAGGGAGCGACTCAAACTAAATTGCTCAGAACAATTAAGGCAGCGACTCAAACTAAATAGCTCAAAAGAATTAAGGGAGCGACTCAAACTAAATTACTCAGAACAATTAAAGCAGCGACTCAAACTAAATTGCTCAAAAGAATTAAGGGAGCGACTCAAACTAAATTGCTCAGAACAATTAAGGCAGCGACTCAAACTAAATAGCTCAAAAGAATTAAGGGAGCGACTCAAACTAAATTGCTCAAAAGAATTAAGGGAGCCACTCAAACTAAATAGCTCAAAAGAATTAAGGGAGCGACTCAAACTAAATTGCTCAAAAGAATTAAGGGAGCGACTCAAACTAAATTGCTCAGAACAATTAAGGCAGCGACTCAAACTAAATTGCTCAAAATAATTAAGGGAGCGACTTAAACTAAATTGCTCAAAAGAATTAAGGGAGCCACTGAAACTAAATTGCTCAAAAGAATTAAGGAAGCGACTCAAACTAAATTGCTCAAAAGAAGGGAGCGACTCAAACTAAATTTGCTCAAAAGAATTAAGGGAGCGACTCAAACTAAATTTCTCAAAAGAATTAAGTGAGCGACTCAAACTAAATTGCTCAAAAGATTTTTTTTTTGATTGGAGGTTTAACGACCACCGTGAGCAACTCAATGGGCTATAAGCAGTCGCCCGTCCCTAATTTAGGGTCACTGGTTCCAGGGAAGGGAGAGAGCCAGTGCCGTAAGACAAACACAACATCCATGCCTCACCGGGATTCGAACCCAGGCCCCTTTCGGACGAATGATCAGAGGCCATCGCTTAGACCACTGCTCCACCGGGGCGGCCTCAAAAGAATTAAGGGAGCGACTCAAACTAAATTGCTCAGAACAATTAAGGCAGCGACTCAAACTAAATTGCTCAAAATAATTAAGGGAGCGACTCAAACTAAATTGCTCAAAAGAATCAAGGGAGCGACTCAAACTAAATTGCTCAAAAGAATCAAGGGAGCGACTCAAACTAAATTGCTCAAAAGAATTAAGGGAGCGACTCAAACTAAATTGCTCAAAGGAATTAAGAGAGCGACTCAAACTAAATTGGTCAAAGGAATTAAGGGAGCGACTCAAACTAAATTGCTCAAAAAAATTAAGGGAGCGACTCAAACTAAATTGCTCAAAAGAATTAAGGGAGCGACTAGGTCTTAAGGGCCGGATTCCTATACTTTTCTGTAGGAATCCGGCCCTTAAGACCTATCAGCATTTTGAATAGCAAAGCTCAGTTACACTTTTGAATTTTTTGGTTTTTAGACTTTTCTATGTCTAGAAGTGGTAGAAAATTTTAAGAAGACAATATTCCAAAGTTGCCATTTTTATTTTTTTTGCTTTCGGACTTTTCTATAAGAATCCGGCCCTTAAGACCTATCAGCATTTTGAACAGCAAAGCTAAGCTACCCTTTTGAATTTTTTGATTCTTAGACTATTCTATGTCTAGAAGTGGTAGAAAAATTCAAGAAGACAATATTCCAAAGTTGCCATTTTGATTTTTTTGCTTTCGGACTTTTCTATAAGAATCCGGCCCTTAAGACCTATCAGCATTTTGAACAGCAAAGCTAAGCTACCCTTTTGAAGTTTTTGATTCTTAGACTATTCTATGTCTAGAAGTGGTAGAAAAATTCAAGAAGACAATATTCCAAAGTTGCCATTTTGATTTTTTTGCTTTCGGACTTTTCTATAGGAATCCGGCCCTTAAGACCTATCAGCATTTGGAACAGCAAAGCTAGGCTACCCTTTTGAATTTTTTGGTTTTTAGACTTTTCTATGTCTAGAAGTGGTAGAAAAATTCAAGCAGAGAACATTCCAAAGCTGCCATTTTGATTTTGTTTGCTTTCGGACTTTTCAGGTATCCGGCCCTTAAGACCTATCAGTCTGAAATGTCTCGATAAACGCGGAAGAAGTAGAGCTCCAGGAAAACCTTCGTTTTATCCCAATCTATGATTTTTGTATTCTGAGGCAACAGACGTAATTTGCATAAGGATGTGCATGATTCTGCTGTCTACGTCACACTCGACTTGAGTTTTCCACGTTTCGGTAAGACATCACTCGACTGGCTTGCATAATGTCCCCAAAGTCTCATGTTCCCTTAATTATTTGGCCGTTCCGGTGACGCAGTGGTTTAAGCGATGGCTTGTGATCTTTCGTCAGAATTGGGTCCGGGTTCGAATCCCGGTGAGGCATGGATATTGTGTTTGCCATACGGCACTGGCTCTCTCTCTTCCCTGGAGTCAGTGTTCCTAAATTAGGAACGGGCGACTGCTTATAACCCATTGAGTTGCTCACAGCGGTCGTTAAACCTCCAATCAAAAAATCATAATTATTATTATTATTTTGAGCAGTGTACATCCATACACAGATCAGTTAACGAAGTTTCCAGTCCAACTTTGGAAGTGTAGATATCGTGGAAACCGAGCAGAACACACACACACGCACGCTTTAATGACACATAGCGCGAAACTCTGCATCGCAAAAAATCGAAAGAGTATATGTATCCTCAAGCATAGCCTTATGAGATGCAAAAATAATTTTTTGAACCAAAATCGATATTATGTCAGGAGATTGACGGACAACAATCAGTTTTTTTATTCAATAGATGTGCTAGAAATTTGGGTCATGCTGATTGGAGAAGCTGAAGGGCCACGGATGGTCTAGTGGTGAAAGTTCGTGTCTGCCACAAAGAAGACTTCGGGTTCGATCCCAGGTAGGTACGAACGCTCGAACCACTAAATATCCGCCGTGGGTCGGATGGGCACGTTAAGCCGTGGAGCCCCGGGTACTGGCCCCCTGGTTATAAATAAGGGCGTCTTCCTCCCTCTTTCTACCTCGCTTCCGTGTCACTTTCCTGTCGGGCACCAAAATCATCTGGGAAGGTGACGACAATTTCCTTTGATCATAAAGGTGTAGTCTACCAGCATGCCGTTCCTCCACAAATTACTGTCAATGCTGAGTATTACATTTCAGTCTTGAAGTGTCTGCGACGATACATATCGATTAAGCTACCGGAACTGGTGGGCAAGTGGGCCCTACACCAGGACAACGCCCGTCCACATGTGGCTGCTTGTGTTCAACAGTTTCTTAAGAAATACAGTTTTGAAATCATGCCGCAGCCTACCTACAGTCCTGACCTCGCCCCGCGCGATTTCTGGTTGTTTCCAACAATGAAGCAGAAGCACCGTGGCGCAACATTCAACACAGATGCTGACGTTATTCAAGCTGTACAGGGGCTCTTAAGCAGCTTCCACAAAATGCCTTCGCAACATTCTTTGAAAAGTGGACTGAACGATGGGACCGTTGCATATCATCCGAGGGAAGATACTTTGAGAAAGAATAATATTGGGTTGTCGGAAAAGCCATGACGTATTTTAGCCATTTATTGCAAAGGTCATTTATTGATAGAAAGAACAAAGATCAATCACTGATATAATGCCCATTTTGTTCGGTAACCTTTTGCCCTCTCTCAGTGAGCTGCAGAATGCCTCATTCATAGAAGGACCTGTCTTTCGTGGCGAAAAACTGTACAGGGTGCTGATTTACAGCCTCATCTAAATTGAACGTTAAACCACGCAAGGACTGTTGAAGAGAGCGAAACAAGTGGAAGTCTGACGGCGCAAGGTCAGACGAGTATGCTGGGTGTGGCAACACATCCCACCCAAGCTCCAATAATTTTTGGCGGGTGATAAAACTTGTGTGTGGTCTCGCGTTGTCGTGATAGAACACAAAAGCTTTACGATGAACGATCTCTGGACGTTTATGGATGATGGATTCGTTCAAACTGTCCAATTGCCAACAGTACACATTCGAATGGATTGTTTGATTCCGCGGTAGGAGCTCGAAAAACACTACACCTTTACAATCCCACCACACTGAATAGAATCTTCCGCTGATGAATGTCTGCTTTGGATGTCGTTTGAGGCGAAGCAGCACGTCGGGACCAAGACCGTTTGCGTAGTACATTGTTGTACACAATCCACTTTTCGTCACCAGTTATCCGTCGCTTCAAAAAGGATCGCTTTCCTCACGTTTAATGAGCATATCGCAGATGTTTACACGCGGCCTCAATTGAGCTTCTTTGAGTTCATGAGAAACCCACACATCGCATGCGTATCCCAGCTTCTTCACGTGGTCGTGAACGCTTGAATGATGGATGTGCAATGTGTCTGCAATCTCTCGTGTCGTGTAATGTCGGTTTGACTCGAGCAATTCCTTGATTTGGTCGTCATCAACTTCGGTGGGCCTTCCGGACCGAGGAGCATCGTTGATGTCAGAATCACCTGCACGGAATTTTGCGAACCACCGATGGCACTGACGTTCTTGTAGAGCATTATCACTGTACACTTTACGCAACTTTTCACAAGCTTGACGCGCGTTCTTCCCTTTACGGAAGTAAAACTGTAAAATATGGCGAAAATGCACAGTTTGGGCTTCCATCTTCAACTTGATGTCAAATCTCTGCAAATCAACCAAATCGCTCACTATTCCTTTTAGACTGCAGCTAGAACTGGCACCTGTCGAATGCCATAGCGATAACAGAGCTGCGCATGCCTCTAGTACTTCCAAAACCGCCCAACCGCCATCGGGTGCCAAAATATGTCATGACTTTTCCGACAACCCAATATATATTTTGCTGTACCTGTATTTTTTCATTTTGAGTGATTATACTCTCAGTTTTACGAAAGGCCGTTGTGTATTGAAACGTGTGCATTTCTATTTTCAATCATTTCACTGCATGCATTTACTCCCCAGGTATGAGCATTTCGTGAGGGTGACCACCCCCTACGGACACGCGGTTGCTAAGGTGCTGCATGCGTATTAACAATCTTAATTTTTACAATTGGTCGTGTTTATATCGATGATTAGTTTTCAGAATAGATGCTGCTTGAATTAAATCAAAATTGCAGGCTTCAGTCGTGTCATTAGTGTTGGTCTACCAGCAAACTTTTTGTTAAGTATTTGAGCTTGGGAGAGATAGTGTGAACGTTGCGAGAAATTTTATTTTATTGCTAATCAAAGAAAACCAGCAATTCTCGTTATTCATACGGCTTTCAAAATTCGACGTAACACAAGAGTTCTTTCAAGGTTGTTCTTTTAATACGCCTGATGTCACTATGACCTGGTTTAAGAAGCCATCGTGCTAAAAGTGGGGCATTTTGGTTTCACGTTTTGCGTTTTTTCTACTCCTTCATCGACTCCAATATATGCGACTCGTATTCTTGTTAGGCAGCTTGCTTCTCTTCCACCCTAGTGTGAGTCATGTCTAACTGTTTATCCCTTTAAGCGGTAAAAAAGGAAAATGCAGTCTTCTCATCTAACACAATGACTACGAAAAGGAAGAAAGGTAGAAGAAAGAAATGAACAGGAATGATGCTACGAACTCTTAAGGGAATGCCTTTGTTAGGGAGAAACGTTCGAATTTATTGGGTTGGTGTGAATGAAATGTCCGGCGCGAACGAGCAGTGGAGTCAGGCCCCCCACCACAGCGGAATGGAACCACCCACAGCTGTTGCGGGTATTACGTCACAGAATTACTATAAATAGCTAGCACGTGTGTGAAGAACAAGGTTTAAGCGTGGTTTGTTTGGACGCAACGTGGCTTGCAAAGGAAACATGGAGACGCCGGATTTGAGAGTCATCATCCTGTATGAATTTTAACTGGGCCATTCTGAAGGAATTGCAGCTCGAAACGTTAACAAAGCGTTTGAGCAGAATACAGCCAACGAACGAACCATTCGGCGATGGTTTGTGAAGTTTCGAAGCGGAGATACGGACCTGCAAAACGAAACACTTGGTCACCGACCTGTTGCTGTTTCTGACGATGTTCTGTTACGTGTGGTTGAAGCCGACCCCCGAAAAACATGTCGTGAGATAGCGGCAAAGGTTGGTGTCCACCACACGACAGTTGTTTGGCGTCTGGCTGCACTGGGTGTGGTCAAAAAGCTGGACATGTGGCTGCCGCATGAGTTGACAACTACCAACAAGACTAGGCGTTTGGAAGTCTGCACGTCGCTGCTTGCCACGAATAAACAACTCTACTGCATTGAATCGTCACCTGCGACGAGAAGTGGGTCCTTTATGACAATCGGAAACGATGTGCATAATGGTTAAGCAAGCCACAGGCTGCTGGACGGCATCCTAAACCACCTCTACACACCAAGATGATGCTCCTTGTCTGGTGATCCACAGCCGGAATTATTCATCGGAGTTTTTGGCAAGAGGCCAAACCATCGCTGCAGAACGTTATTGTACTGAATTACACCAGATGCACTTGAAATTGATTCAGAAACAAACCAGCTTTGGTCAACGGATATGGTGTTCTTCTGCTCCATTACAACGCTCGCTCTCATGTCGCACAACGAAAGATGCTGACACCAAGTGTCTTGCGCAATGAAGCACTGTCTCATCTTGCCTATTTCCCGGACTTGTCTCCGGCAGACTATCATTTCTTTCGTCACCTGAATCACTTCCTGTCGGGGAAACAGTTCACGAGAGACAACGAGGTTCAACGGGAAGTTCATGAATTCTTCGGGTCCCAGCCACAAGACTTTTTTCGTTCCGGGATCACGGCTTTGCCGGACAGAGGGCAACTATGTGTCGATGTGAAGGGGGATTATTTTGCCTAGGTAAGTTGTCCTACTTTTACGTTTTCACCGTCCACGTGTGCTGGTCCTTTGCCGGTCATTTCATTCGCAGCAACTGAATAATATTGATTTAGCATCATAGCCTCTATTACATATATTCGTAAGTTTCCAGCGTTAAAATGTCGTTGTTGCACAATGTAATGCAGCCGTCGAACCACGACTGATTTACGCCTAACTCCGTTGCTGGTTCTGTGGTCGACTGGACGGCATCTTCATCCAGAAGAGCTAGCAAATCTGCGGTCTGCATCTCCTTCGGCTATCCGCTATGCTGCTTGTCCTCCGCGCTGCAGTCACCTCTTGTTATCTTTAGAAACTACTCACGACACGTGCTAGCTTTCTCGCTGTATACCAAACAAGTCCACTGTCGTGCTTCTGCACCGGTTTCGCCGGAGATTAAACATGAACAACAGACAGGTGACGAATATTGTGTTGCCACCTTACCACCACAGCGCGAAATTCTTACGGAAATCAACCATTTTACATTTACAGGCCGCAACGTGGAGCGCTGGAAATTTGTATGTACACGTAATAATACAAAAAAATATAATTTTGCAATCTGTTCCCAGCTGCATAACGTAAACCACACGCACATACGTGCACTAGTTTCAAAATGTTAGGGATATTGGGTTTCGAATGGAAAACGTGGTTATATCAACTTCAGCGACTTCTTCAGTAGTCGCTGAAGTTGCATATCGCCAAGTACGATACGGAATTATCGTCAAACCACGCCGTAACAGTCCTTGCTTTATGGCTCGGTGCATTATCCTGCTGGTACCAACAAGGCTCGGTTCCATAGTTTTGCCACAGAGTTGGTTGGGCATAATTGTCTGGGAAAATTTTGGAGCACTCAGCATATAGACTCGACATAGCCCCTTCAAACTATCATTTGTTCCGATCGATGCAACATGGTTTGTCTGCTGTACGGTTCCAGACATGTGACGAAGTGCAAAAATGGGTTGACGACTTCATCGCGTCACACGGCGAAGTATTCTTCATGACTGGAATCAGTCAGCTGCCCGACCGATGGTGGAAGGTGATAGATAATGACGGCGCATATTTTGATTCGTAAAGGTATTGTTGTTTTCTCTCAAATTAGATGTTGCGTTGTCTTAAAACACTTTAAAACTTATTTGTACACATAATATTATCCTCATTGGTATACGAATCTTCTTTGTTCATTGATATTTCAATCACATTCTCTTGTTAATATACATTCAAGTACCAGAAAAACTGGTGCAGACGAGTTTATGCAAAATACATAGCAACGTCACCTATGCGCGTACTCGGTTGCGTCCGCCAGTATACGTATATAAAGCAATAGGCATCCTTGCCAGCTATCAGAGCTGTTTTCGGCATGAGAATGACAAGTAATAACGATTTAAGCGATTTTCAACGCGGTGTCATAGTTGGCGCTCGTGAGATGGGCTATAGTATTTCGGAGGTAGAAACGAAGTTCGTATTTTCACGGACGACCATTGCAAGGGTGTACCGTGACTACAAGAATTCCGCCAAAACCTCCAACCTACGATACCAGTGTGGTCGTAAAAAGACATTGGGTGAACGTGACCATCGTCGGTTGTCAAAAATCGTTTCACGCGACACTCTTGCAGGTATAATCGGAATTCAATGCTGGAGCCTCAACAAGCATCAGCGTCCTGATTGTGCAACGTACCCTGCACGATATGGGCTTTGGGAGCCGACACCCAACTCGAGTCCCCTTCATGGGTGCGCGACACGGAGCTATGCGCCTCGCTTGGGCACGGCAACACCGCCACTGGACACTTGATGACTGGAAACAAGTAGCCTGGTCTTACGAGTCGCGTTTCCAACTTTATCGGGCAGATGGAAGGATTCGTGTGTGGCGCAAACCAAATGAAGGCATGGATCCCGCCTGTCAACAGGGAACTGTACTGGCTGGTGGGGAGTCTGTAATGCTATGGGATGTATTTAGCTGGACTTTACTGGGTCCCCTGGTACGTCTACAAACGTCTGTGACCGGCCAACGCTATGTGCGCATCCTTTCTGACGAGGTACACCCGTTCATGTCCTGCATTCATGCTGATGGGTTGTCCCTGTTTCAACAAGACAAGGGCCTGTTCTAACAGGACAATGCACCTCTACACAAGTTTCGGGACGCCACATTATGGTTAGAGGAGCATTCATCTGAGTTTAGGGTGTTGCCATTCCCACATGAGTGCCTAGATCTGAACGTGATAGAACACATTTGGGATGCCATGCAACGCGCTATCGAACACAGGAATCCGAGACCTCGGAATACACCCGAATCGTGGAACGCTCTGCAGGAAGTATGGTATGCATTGTCTACAGCATATTTCCAGAAGCTAGTGGAGTCCATGCCCTGTTGTATTTCTGCAGTCCAGCGCTCCCGTGGGGGACCTACCAAGTATTAGACTGGTGTACCAGTTTTCCTGGCATTTCAGTGTACATGTATAAGAACTATTGCTATGGTTGTGAAAAGGGGCCTCAAGTACTCTGGAATAGCGGCTTTCTCGCCACCTAGTCTTTATAAACTAAAGCGAAAAAGATTTCGTGACGATTTTACTTATTTATTGAAAAAAAAAGTATCAAAAATAGCTTTTCTTTTTAATACTTCATTCAAAGCTGCCGCCAAAAATTCTTTCTTTAGCCAGTTTCGTATGAAGTTTCCGCAGAAATTTTGAAAAATCCTTCCGCTGAAGCTAGAGTCCCTCTTAGCCGTGAGGCCCCCTGCGCTGGGGGGGGGGTGCGGGGGTTATCAGTACACCCATGGGCTTCATACTATATAACAAAAAGATACACTAAGAAAAGTATACAATGCTAAACCATTATAAAATCCGATACAAAATCTTAAAATCTTAAGTTTTTAAGTCATGTTCTTATGAAGAACAAAAAATGGAATAACTATTATGAAAACTCTGTAGTTAGTAGTTTGAAGAATGCACTAGGTATTAATTATCACAAGTATATTGCAACAGTTTCGTGTTTTAACGGACTTCATAATGATTCCCTGTCATTGGCGTAGGAAAAGGAGGGGCTCAGAAGGCTCAAGCCCGCCCACCTCCCCTCACCATTGGATATCAAGGCACATTTTTTCTTGAACGCCAAATCACATGATTTCTTTTTCCCTTTTAAAGCCGAATTTTAATCTTGTTTATTAAGAATATCAAGATGAATTCGAAAAACTAATAATAAACTGACTCAACTCACTTTTTTTTCCAACGAAGTCGCGGATTTTTCCGAATCCCTTTGAATTCGTTTCATTGGCGCATTTTTCCACGTGCAAGTAACACACCCGCAGGGTTCATTCGCTGTCCCTCACACCCCTGGACGATTCCTTTATTAACAATTAGACAAGAGGTAACCACGTTACTTCACACGAGAGATTGCAGACACATTGCACATCCATCATTCAAGAGTTCACGACCACGTGAAGAAGCTGGGATACGTAAGCAAGCTCGATCTGTGGGTTCCTCATGAACTCAAACAAGCTCAATTGACGGCGCGTATAAACATCTGCAATATTCTCATTAAACGGGAGGAAAACGATCCTTTTTTGAAGAGACTGATAACTGGTGACGAAAAGTGGATTGTGTACAACAGAGATCGTTCATCGTAAAGGGGTTGTGTTCCATCACGACAACGCGAGACCACACACAAGTTTGATCACCCGCCAAAAATTATTGGAGCTTGGGTGGGATGTGTTGCCACACCCAGCATACTCGCCTGACCTTGCACCGTCAGACTTCCACTTGTTTCGCTCTCTTCAACAGTCCTTGCGTTGTATAACGTTCAATTTAGATGAGGCTGTAAATCAGCACCTTGTACAGTTTTTCGCCACGAAAGACAATTCCTTCTATAAACGAGGCATTCTGCAGCTCACTGAAAGATGGCAAAAGGTTATCGAACAAAACGGGCATTTTACACTGGCGTGCAAAAATTAAGGACAAGACGGTTTTTCGAATGTAACATCGTGCAGAAGTGCTCCACATCGACTCAAATCATACCATAAGATCCCCAAGATGTAAGAATATGGGACAAGTGAGCAAAACCGTCCAAACAAGGAATCCAAAGGATACAAAGGCACTTTATTGAGAAGGTACCTTCGAGCACAACTGGACAGAAGACAGAAATGCCCATGTGACAGCCGGCTGCCAAGAAAAATCCAGTCTTTAGTAGGGGATATGATCACCCCTGGCTGCGTTGCAAGATTTACAACGTCTGTCCATGCTGAGAACGAGGTTGTCAAGGAGCTGTTGAGGCATCGCGGCCCATTCGTCTTGTAGCGCCAATCGCAGCTGAGGAATCGTTGCTAGCGGCTGGTAACGTGCTGCCAAGCGTCTCCCGAGAAGGTCCCACACGTGTTCGATTTGATTTAGGTCCGGGTACCTTGCGGGCAAATCCATGCATGGAATATCTTCACTTTCCAACAGCTCCTGCGACAGCCACTGTACCATGAGGTGTAGCGTTGTCGTCCATGAAGAGGAATTCAGGACCCACAGCACCTCTAAACAGCGCACGTGAGGAAGGAGAACCTCGATACAATATAGCGGACACCAGTGACTGAACCTCCTTGGAAGATGTCGAGGTCAGTACGGCTACCAAGCATGATACTGCCCAAAACGAGAACTGCGCCATCTCCAAACCGGTCCCTTTCGATGATGTTGGAGGTGTGATTGCTTGTTCTCTGCTCTCTCCAGATGTGTATACGTCCAGAATCGCTCGTCAGACTAAATCGGCTCTCATCCGTAAAGAGAAATTGACCCCATTGCTGATGTGTCCAGTTCTTGTGTTCCTGGCACCACAGAAACCGCCGTCTCCGATGAGCAGGCGTTAATGGCACACACCGTACTGGTCGTCGTGCAATTAGACCACCTTTGTGCAGCCTCCTGGCCACGGTAAAACGCGATAACGGACGTCCAGTTGTCGGTTGCATGTGCCTCGCGATTTCTCCCGCTGTCTGCCATCTGTCTCTTATCGCCTGTAGGACAATATATCGGTCGTCCGCCGCCGTGGTTGCTCGTGGACAACCACTGCTAAACTCTCGGACAGCTGTTCCTGTCGTTTGAAATGCTCTTCAAGCTCGTGAAATGATGCTGTGAGCGATCCCGAACTCCTCGGCCACACTAGTCACACTTCGACCTTCTTCCAACTTTCCCAATGACGCGACCTCGGGTAAAGTCATCCAGATGTCGTCTACTGGATTGCCTGTTGGCCATATCACACGGTGGCAGCAACTCGATGTCGTTCAAACCGATGTACACCGTGCAGTAACATTCACCGAATTGCTGAGCGTACACCGCCTGTGTGCTTTATACCCTTCCGACACCCCACCCGCCCCCTACGTCATGCTGCATATATGCACATGCCCTACCGTACCGGACCCTTAGTCTATCTCCTGCGTGGTCTTTCGGTCCGTTCTGCCTGCTCGTTCCGCTGTTATGCTAATTTCTCCTCTTTGTCCTTAATTTCTGCACACCAGTGTATCTTTGATTGATCTTTGTTCTTTCTATCAATAAATGACCCTTTGCAAAACATGGCTAAAATACGTGATGACTTTTCCGACAACCCAAAGTAAAATTTCATCAAAGTACTAGCAAAACTTTACATTTTCAATACTCTACACTATTATTTATTTCATAAAATAGCTAATTTTGAAATTGCGCCTTTATAAATAACTCCGATAAATTGAATACTGAGAGAGAAGTACCCTACTTTACATTGACCACATTTAATAAATACATAGCCCTCCGTATCAAAATTTTGTAAATTTTTATTTTAATTATCAATAAAGTTGTTAATTTATTAATGAATGTACATAGTTTTTTTTTTTTTTTTTTTTTTTGGATTGGAGGTTTAACGACCACCGTGAGCAACTCAATGGGCTATAAACAGTCGCCCGTCCCTAATTTAGGGTCACTGGTTCCAGGGAAGGGAGAGAGCCAGTGCCGTAAGACAAACACAACATCCATGCCTCACCGGGATTCGAACCCGGACCCCTTACGGACGAATGATCAGAGGCCTGCGACACCGGGGCGGCATACATAGTTATTCTAAATGATTAATTATTGCTAATTAACGCTTAATTATTAATTGATTATCCTAGATTAGCAATTGTTTTCAGTGTTTGGATATGAAACCACTTGAGCCCCCCCTTCATAATTTTGGCCTAGGGACCTACTAAGGCCTCAATCTGGCCCTCGTCATTACTGCCGGCAAAAGAAAGAAAAAGCTGCTTCTTCTAAGGAATATTGAAAAACAGGAGCGCTAGTGGATTTAAGAGCATTATTTACGGTAAATAATTAGTATTTATTTTCCAGAAAATTTTTAACTAGTACGTGATGCAGTTACAAAATTTCTGGATAATAAATTTCTTTATAGCTTTGCCGTTAAGCTAAAAACAACGTTTGGCAACAGTTCTGATTCCGCTAACTCACTGCATTTCTAGAAGTAAATTGTGATCCAAGGTTTTGTTGCTCCGATTTGTGCTTAAATGCGGCAGTAATAACGCGATAATATTTCTTTATGGACTATTTGTCAGCATCAGGAGAAAGCGGGCAAGCATGAAAAGGTCAAAAGTATTTATAATCTTAGAAAAGCTGACTTCGAGATCTCTAGCGAAGGCCAAATAGTGTCTACGCTGATAGTCGTAATCAGAAGCGCACGCAATTGACGCTACTGCCTTGTTACGTCACGCAACGTAAACATGACACCTTTATCTGATTGGTCATCTTTAAACATGCTCTTTACGACCCCGTTTATCAGGAATTGTTCACGCATTGGAGCCAGATGAAGCAACTTCGCAACATTCAAGCGCGCACCGGTGTCGACTCGGGATCTTCGCTGATGCGTTCCGGTGCTTTGCAGGGATCATTACTAATTATGTCTCCGAATGCGAAACAAGAAGCGGTTTGAACTTCGTTTTCGATGAGGGGATCGGGGACGGTGAGGAGATGCGTATCTAAAGAGTCACGCTCTGTACGGCCTGATACGGCGACTGGGCAGGAGGCCCAAATGCGTTGGATAGCGTTTCAGAAGGAAAACAGCAGGAACAAAAGCACTCAGGTTTCACTTGAAATCAGGCAACTGAAATCAAGCAAAACGTGCATTCAGTGCCGCCAGTTCTGCTAAACGAGGCTTCGAATCACGACTCCCTGTAAATAACGAGATCTCATCATCTTTATTTTACGACATCTCTGCGTCCAGTAGGCTTTTGTTGCTCTGAGACGCATGCTCATTAAAATTCATCTCTCACCACTAATTTTCCGATTAAGTGAGAGATTCTCAACTCGTACTCAAGTCTCGAATTGCAACGCCATTGTGACGTACCTGCCAGCAGGACGCACACGACATAAAGGCAGACTGCAGTCAGAACAAACGTCCGCGTAGCTCAATTGGTAGAGTTACTTATTCCGGAAGGAGGGGACCCGGGTTCGAATCCTGGTCAGGCATGGATGTTGTGTTTGTCTTACGGCTCTCTCCCTTCCCTGGAACCAGTGATTCTAAATTAGGGACGGGCGACTGTTTATAGCCCATTGAGTTGCTCACGGTGGTCGTTAAACCTCCAAAATAATTAATTCCGATCGTCTAAAGTGGCAACAATGACATTGGGTTTCCTAGAATAGGCGACCCAGTCTCATCTTTGGGACCTGTAAGCGTTGTTTCATACGAGCTCGTACGAGATTGTCGCAAGAACTCATTTTTTTTAATTGGAGGTTTTTTATGATTTACTGAACCTGCCCAGCAAAAACACAAGTGCTGGGAAACTGCTGGCCACCAGCTGGCAGTGATGGGTCACGGCTGGCTGAAATCTGCCGTTCACGGTTCGGTAGTGGTCCGTTCGTGGCAGCGCTATCAGTTGGCGAGCCATTGATGGCCCTGCAGCATCGCCGTGAATTGTGGGCCTCCAAGCAAGTGCCACTAGTGGCCCTTTGCTGGCAACCAATGCAACCCCCAACAGCAGGTGGAAGCATCGGGACTGCGCATGCGCAGAAGCAACACTTGCTGTGTCTCTCATGGTACCAGTTAGTTGAAGACGACGCTATCGCCATCGTGTTATTTTAGTGGATGTTAAGAAAAAAATCCATATGTGGAGAGGCGAATTAATTTCCTAATGAAATTTTGCGTCGACGAAGATATCAGATTAAGCCGTGAAATACTAGATTACAGCCATGAAATACACCCACTCCATTCCCATGAATAACAATTCATGGAATGGAGTGAATGAATAACAAGAAAAAATTTGAAACCGTTTGAAACACATATCCTGGAAAACCATTAAAATAGCGTTTGTTGGAAAAAAAAGAATTATACGCGTACAAAATTTATTAATTATTTGAAAGAAAAAAAAGCAACGCTATGTGGTGTACTCATCCATGGGTTGAATACACAAGACTGGGAGGAATTCGCTTCTAAAAATAACGAGAAGTAAAATAAAATATCTTTTACTCTTTAAAACAAATGTAGCTTCGGACAACGGAAAGGAAAGACATAACGTTAAAAATGTAACAGAATGTGACATGAACCCGGGTAAATATATATTTATTCAACAATCTTTTTTCAAGACGGAAAGGACAGTACAAAACTTTGGAAAGCGACTCTAAGTATGTACACGCCTTGAAAATGAGTGAAGTTCCCTTAAGGTAAAAAAAAAAAACTATCGTTACGTTCAAAGAATTAATTTATCAATTATATGAAACTGACTTTTATGAAAAATACCTCGCAATATGATAAAATGAAAGAGGAAGCATTCGATTACAAATTGCATACCAAACAGATAGCTTCCAGCACGTACCCGAGTTTCGTGAATTAGTCCGGTCGGTAGCGAGCGCGGTTTACACATAAACGGCCCAGGATCGAATCTAGTCAGACGCAAACGGCGTTTTTCCGGTCTGTCGAGAAAATTTCCCCAGCGCAGTGCGTTAATTCACAAGCTTCGTGAGGGAAGAAAAAAAATTGTAGCTTTAGGAAACTGCGGTTATCCTTGCTTTTTTTTTATTATTATTATTGCTACCACTGGGAAATTGGCGGACAAGATTCGGCAAGCCACCAGTTACGTCACGTGGTTGCTGACTGCCACTAACGGCATACTAGCGGACCACATCAGGCTAGCCATAATTTCTGGCAAGTACTTGCAGGACCACTGAAGGGCCACTTGTGGCAGCTACTACCTGTGATGGACCACTGATGGCCCTGTTGTGGCATATGACAACTGATGGGGTGCCAACTGTTGGCCAGCTGTTGGCCTGAACTGCTGGCCCTTCTGTTGGCCGCCCGGACATTTTATTGACGGTTCGGCAGCGGCAACATAGTGCTAGGCCATTACTGGCAGTGCTGGCTGCCAGAAATGGCCCACTGCTGACCCAGCAATACTGTTTTTGGTGGGTGGTGGTACAGAGACATGACAAACAGGCAGACATAGGCGGGATACAGATATTTCACATCAACAAGTACATATCATACATGGTTTACAGCATGCCAAATGATCAATTTACACAGAGATAGCCAGTGTTGATCAAATAACACATTGTGAACAATTATACATCAAACAATGACCAATGTACACAGAGAGCCAGTGTTGATCCAGTAACACATTGAGAGCCAGTGCCGAAATACAAACACAAACATCCATGCCTCACGGGATTCGAACCCAGACCCAACTACGGCGAATGGTCAGAAGCCAGCGCCTTAGACGACTGCGCCACCAGGGCGGCCAAGAACTCATATGCGGCAAAGAAATTAATCTTTAAAACTAACATTTCTGTATATCGTGTTAAATCGTGGTACCTTCAAAAGCAAGAAAACTGTTTACCTAGGCATAGACCAGAACCCGACACTCACACTCATTTGCAGAGCAGAAGGCTTCTGACGGTGTTCCCCACACGTAAGCATGTCCTACGGTGGGGAATAGTGTGATTGTGAATTCATCCGACTACTCCCATGCATCGGCAGTCCAGGTTGTATGCTTCTGGTACCACTGCCGTCGCCATTGTGCATTCATCCGGATCACGAGAGGCTTTGCAATAGCAGCTCTGCCATGAATATCTTGTTTATGAAGTTCCCTGCGCACTGTTTTCATTGATACTGGGGTCTGGAGATGCAGATTGAGCTCTGCAGTAATTTTCGGCGTCTTTATCTTCTTATTAACAATCCTTTTTAATCCTTTCCTGTCTCTATCAGTTAGAGATCAGATCGGATCATATGTAGAGGATTTTAGGAAGGGAGTGTCTGACCCTAGGTCTTAAACAACCCTTAGAAATAGGAAGCTAGGAGATTTGGGCTAGAGTGCCCGATAGGAAAGTGACACGGAGGCGAAATAGAAACGGGGAGGAAGACGCCCTTATTTATTATCGGGGAGCCAGTACCCGGGGTCCCCGGGCACTCTTGGCACGGGTAGTTGTCCGGGCACTCTTGTGTTTCGCAGACGAGGTTTTGCCACGAACACGGTTTGCTGTCATGATGCTAAACAACACAGTAGCTCTCGATACCCCCACTACCCTGGCGACTATTGTCACGGTGGCACCAACTAGTCGGCCACCAACAATTAGCAATCTTTCGAAGTCCGTTAGGTAGATCATTTTTTTTAATTGGAGGTTTAACGACCACCGTGAACAACTCAATGGGCTATAAGCAGTCACCTGTCCCTAATTTAGGGTCACTGGTTCCAGGGAAGGGAGAGAGCCAGGGCCGTAAGATAAACACAACATCCATGTCTCACTGGGATTCGAACCCAGACCCCTTTCGGACGAATGATCAGAGGCCATCGCTTAGACCACTGCGCCACCGGGGCGGGTACTCATTTCGTCGTCACCCTGAAAGAAATTTTGCAACAAGACACTTTAAATGCACTTAAATAGGATTCTCAGTTTGCTATTACAACCAAAAAGTGGTGGATACCTTTGCTTACTGCGACGCATGCAACTGCATTAAAAGTCACGTCTCTGAGCGTGGTGTTCACATTAACCTGTCCAGCCCCTGGAGATGCGACAAAGCAAAGTAGCCTTGTGGTCAAAAAACGGGGCGGAATAAATTGGTCAGTTCTACTTTTGAGTGAAAACCATTCCTTGTTATCGGTGATAACACGAAACGAGCCTACAGGAGCCACAGAAATATTTCGTTTTCCCAGCTCAGGTTATTCAGGATTCAAAATTTCAACAGAATTGATTCTCAAAGGCGCTCCCTCAGGTTGCGCCCTGGTGCCTTGCTTACTGGTTTGAACCGGACCTGTTGTGGTGGCAACGCAGTCTTCAACCTTTTTCCTCTGGAGAAAATGATTTGATCACTCTTCATACAAGAAGGAATACACGCTGATTTAGACTAGATTCGAACTGGCTACTTTTTAAGATTTCTGTATAAGGGTGGTCACTACACTATTCATCACGCAATATTACGGAATTTATGATTGTGAACTTCACTATGAACCCTGTTATACCCTTTCTGTTGTCCTCTGTAATAGATCAGATCAGTTCATATGCAGTGGATTTTAGGAAGGGAGTGGCTGACCCTAGATCTCAAAAAACCCTTAGAAATAGGAAGCTAGGTGATTTGGGCTAGAGTGCCCGATAGGAAAGTGACACGGGAGCGAGGTAGAAAGGAGGAGGAAGACGCCCTTATTTATTACCGGGGGCCAGTACCCGGGGTCCGACGGCTTAACGTGCCCATCCGACGCACGGCGGATATTTAGTGGTTCGAGCGTTCGTACCTGCCTGGGATCGAACCCGAGGTCTTCTCTGTGGCAGTCACGAACGTTGGCTACTAGGCCACCAGCGGCCCGTCCTCTGTAGTAGCTATTTGGTTACAGCTTATAGCCTAAAAGCCATTTTGTTAGCGGGGCAGAAATCGAAACCGCATCCTTCTGTTCCGGATTCGAATGTTTTCCTAGTTGAGCAACACCGACGAAGTTTATCGCTGCAACTTTGCAGTTTTGACATATGTGCCATCTCTGTAGTACGCCACATAACAGGTATCCACAAAAGTTTTTGCCGTTTTTCGAGGGAGCAAAAAAAAAAAAAACAAAAAAAAAACACACCCTGTAATGATTGAATCTGCGGAGAGATGGCGTTTCGCCCGCGAAATATCGTCAGCTGAAATCCCAAGATGCCCTGCGCATATGAATCAGATGATCAGGCAGTTTTGCTAGTGAAAAGACGTGCGATTGTAATGGCGGTGTCAGTGGAGGTTATTCTTGGTGTTTGTTATACGAATTTAAACTCGGTTCATCTGCTGCAGAAACATTTGCTTAGCATTCAGGGCAGATGCTGTGAAGGAATGCAAACTAGGAATTGGTTTCGAAACGGGGATGAATCCCTTCAAGAAAAGTCCTGGAACAAACAGAACAACTTTCAAGGCTTCCTGTCATCCTTGACACAGAAGCATTGAAAGTTGTTATTGAGCAAGACAGTTGCCAAACATGCCACGAACTAGCTCAGTTATTTGGGGTTAATAACGAACACCAAACAGAAGTCATCGCTCTTTCCACGTTAATAAGTGAGTCACAGAAAAATCCTCAGCGGCCGCCACCGAGAATCGAACCCAGGGTCTTCCAGTTACGCGCCGGACAGGCTGCTTTCCATCTTTGGTGAATCCCCAGCACTGTGCGGGGCTCCATGAAGCAACCTGTTATGTGGTTTGGCAGTTAAACACTTGGGAGTCTGGAGAATTCGAAGTCACTGTGGTGCAGTGGTAGCTGTCCAGCGCGTAACTGGAAGACCCTGGGTTCGATTCGCAGAGGCGGCCGCTGAGAATTTTTCCGTGACTCACTCATTGACGTGGAAAGAGCGATGACTTCTGTTTGGTGTGCCTGATCCACGTAGAGTGTATGAATTAATTAGTTAATAATGAAACCTTACGAAGACAGCTGCATGCAATAGGTAAGGCATACAAATTGTCTAAGTTGATCCTCCACGCTTTCTCTACAGTGAACAAACAGCAACTTGTCTCAGCTTGCTTGCATTGCTGTCTAGCTATGACAAGAAACCATTTTTGGATAGGGTATTCACATGTGATGAGAAGTGGGTCCGGTACACCACTCCAAAACGTTCCAGACATTGGTTGTCCAACGACTCAAGTTCTCACACAACAATACCAGCACTGCAACCACGTAAAATTATGCTGTGTGTATGGCGGACAGCACGTGGTGTTGTTCATTACAAACTCTTAAAACGCGGCTAAACGAGCACCGCTGCAGTGTTATGTGAGCAACTGAAACGTGTGCGTGAGGACCTCAAAGAATGAGGCAGCACTAGTCAATAGAAAGTGAGTTCTGCTCCTTCAAGATAACGCTCGTGCCCACTCCGTTTCATTGCCCAGAAACGCTATCAAAGAACTTGGGTGAGAGCTTTTATGCCATCCAGCTTACTCACCAGATATCTATCCATCAGGCTATGACTGGTTTCTTTCAGTCGACAATCATTTGCGTGCACACGACTTCTCCAACTTTGATGAGTTGCACGCTGCCCTCCAAAACTTTTTCTTTCCCCATGGCCCAGTATTTTATCGCAGGGGGCATAAGCACACCGGACAAAAAATTAGTCATCCCTAACAGAAATGACAGTAGGTAGTTACCGGTTGCACGGAGCGCACCGTGATAGCATTCTTGGGAGATAAATAGCACTGACGTGGTTTACAGTATCATTTCTGTCTCGCGCAGTGGTGAAGAGTATAACGTGTGTGTTGAATGTAGTCTGCAATATGGGTCATAAAACAGACTGAGTGGCAAAAAGGAGCCATCGTGTTTGGCCGTGCCCACGGACATAAAGCGAATGAAGTCTGCGAATTTGTTGGTGTGTCGAAGCGTACTGTCCAGCGGGTCTACAAACAGCGGTGTAGTTCGCAGTCAACTGAAAATCTGCAACGTAACTGTGGCCGAAAAACTATTCTCACCAAAAGGGACCGCCGCCATGTTTCACGTCTAGTAACTGCAAATCGGTTTCAAACCAGGGAACAATTGCTCCAAACAGTCAATGAAAGTCCACTCCAACCAGTTTCCGAAAAGACAGTGCGACGAGAACTGCGTGCGATGGACATCTGGAGCAGAGTAGCATGGAAGAGGCCTCTTTTAACAGCAAGTCACAAAATTCAGTAACCTAAAAACTTTATAAATTATTTAATAATGCACTCCATTTTTCAGCAATGAGTGACTATATTTCTTGGTGAGAACATGGGATCAAAATAAATATTGAAACTCAATGCTTTCCATTTAGTTGCAGAATGTGGCTTTGAAAAGAAGCCTTTTAATTAATAGAAAATAGAGTACAACACCTACAACACAACTTTCATCAAGCTTCTTATCAGCTCTGGGAATCGCCTTACCCTATTTGCTCAACATATCAGGAATTTTGGGGACAGCAAAGAGTGATATTTTTTGCAGGATTTATAGCCAGTATTCCATCCTGGCACAAAACAGCTGCTTTGCCTTTTCCATTTTCTATTGTTTTTTATTATTTGCTAATGCAGAATTTCCCAGTCCTTTCATAGCTGGCTGGCATTATTACCCTATGATCTTATAACTGTTGCAGTCGATTTCAGTACTGCACTTAAGTTTAACCACACAGTAGGTTTAACGCGTGACAGCCAATACTTGATCAACTTCTACATCTTCACGAATAAAAAGTTACTAATTTCGGAAATAAATTTCGTTATAAACAATCCACAGTTGAATAAAACTAGCACGCTAACACCCGAATAAGCTTATTGCGTTTTAGCGATCAACTGTTGAATTACCTAGTCTATTACTGTTATGACGAGCTACAACGAGTTAACAAAGATACTGACAAAAAGATTTCCCTCCACTAAACTTCGTTTTGTGAAAATTTGAAGTTTCGTAAGGCGGCATAAACTTGGCAAACAAACTTCCCACCATTGAATAGCATGAAGCCGGTGAAGCATCCTAACGTAACTTCCGATGCCAGCGCCCTCTGTCATTTCATGATGCTTGGTCATAAAACCGTGAGGGACATCTTAGGGAGCATGTCACACTATCTCTTCTAGGCACTGTACAATGGTGTATATTTTCTCAGAAAGTGGTGAAACTGGTGTAGCACCCCTTTTTGGTGCAACCTACCCTAGAATGTTTAACAGTGAAACGTCACAAGCTCGTGATCAGTTATAAAACTTATAGATAAACGAACAAAGCTGAAAGGTTTTTCATCTTAGTGAAACTGAGCGCAATTAATTATTAATAAAAGTTTGTGATTACTATTATTTCTTTTCGTAATCTATATCGAAAAGTCTGCCATAACGAATTTATTTCTCTACCTTGTTCAGGCTAAAATGATTTTGATTTCAGCGGTTTTGTTTAATTCTTGAAAGTAAAAACCACAATTTTTCATTGGCCTCAAACGAACAAAATAAGGCGATTAAATAACAATAAAATTAGCATTTTCTAATGGGTTATAAAACTAGTACATAAACGAAAAAGAGCGGAGTGGTATTTCACTTCAGTAAAACCAGAAGATATTATTAAAAGTGTATTACATAAGTATAGGTGAAAAAATTTCGTGCTACATACAATACAATGAAGCCCACCGTCTTTGCACGATGATTTTAATGCTAAAAAATGACAGATATTTACAAATTAAAATCCCATAAGTACTTTCGGGGTGACAATCGCACCCGTCTTCAGATGGAAGAGAGTAATAGCTACTTTGGTGCTCAAATATATACATCAGAATATAGTGACGTATGAAAGGGTGAAGCTTCTGGGCAAGAGTACTGCACTGTTGCCATCACAACACAGTTGAGATACAAAATAAAATTAGACCTAAGAGAGAACAAATTAGGTCGGGTGTATAATATACAGAGTATCATCATCATCATCATCATAATTGTCAACCATTATCAATCCACTGCTGGACGAAGGTCTCTCCAAGCCTCTTCCACAACGGTCTGTCTTGTGCCAGTCTCCTCCATGTTACTCCCGCATACTTTCGAATTTAATCCAAACATCTTCCACGTGGTCTTCTTCTGGGTCTTTTCCTGTCTCTTGGAATCCAGTCTAAAATTTCGGCTGTCCATCGATGGTGTGTCCTTCTGGCAATATGTCCAGCCCATTGCCATTTCAGAGATTTTACTCTGATCATGATGTCTTCCACTCTTGTCATTTTTCTGATCCACGAGTTCCTCTTCTTATCTCTCCTGGTTACACCAAGCTTGTGTCTCTCCATGCTTCTTTGAGTTGTCTGCAGTCTTTGTATGTCTCTTTTAGTTAAGTTCCACGTCTTTGCACCATATGTAAGCACTGGAAGGATGCATTGATCAAACAGTTTTTTTAAGACATAATGGCATATTGCTCTTGAAAATTATGCTGTTTCTTCCAAAAGCTCTCTAGGCAACTTTTATACGCCGATTAATTTCTTCATCAATGTGACCCTCACTTAATATCTGCTGTCCAAGATAAACGTACGCATCTATTATTTCCAGCTTTTCTCCATAAATCGATAAAACTTCATTTCTTGTAAAAGCATTGTAAATTTCTTTTGTCTTCTGAAAGTTCATTTTTAATCCCACTTCTTTACTCTTGTCAGCAAGTTCCTGGATCATACTCTGCAGCTGTGATGGGGTAGTTGCAAAAATGACTACTTCATCAGCAAAACGAAGGTGAGTTAGATAATCTCCATTTATCCTTATCCGTTTGTTTTCCCAGTTCAGTGATTGAAAGACATTTTCCAATGTGGCATTAAAGAGCTTGGGAGATATGATGTCAACTTGTCTCACTCTCTTTCCAATTTTTATGTGTGCTGTATTCTCAAACAGCCGAACCTTTGTTCAAGTTCATAATTGTAATGTGTCGTTTCCATGTTCTGGATACTTGTGTTCTGGATAGTTCAAATATCGAAGCCTACGGGGACCGCTGTAATGACAATAGCCCAGTTGAACTATCCAGAACATATAAAAGTCACATTGCAACTATGAACTTGAACAATATCTATATTTAATTTTTGAACTTTAACAAATGCATATACTCTGTATATTATACACCCGGCTTAATATGTTCTCTCTTAGGTCTAATTCATTTTGTAACTCAACTGTGTTGCGATGGCAGCAGTGCGATACTCTTGCCCAGAAGCTTCACACTTTCATACGTCACTATATTCTGATGTATATATTAGAGCACCAAAGCAACTATTACTCTCTTCCATCTGAAGATGGGTGCGATTGTCGCCCCGAAAGTACTTATGGGATTTTAATTTGTAAATATCTGTCATTTTTTAGCATTAAAATCATCGTGCAAAGACGGTGGGCTTTATTGTATAGTGTATTAATATTACTATATATTTTTTCATAGTCCTTGTTGAGAAGCCTACCATAATCATTTTATTTCTCTACCTTATTCAGACTAAAACGATTTTGATTTCAGCAGTTTGCTTTAATTCTTGAATGTAAAAGGCACAGTTTTTCTCTGGTCTTAAATAAACAAATTAAGGCAATTAAATAATAGTAAAACCAGCGGTTTCTAATGGGATATAAAACTTGTATATAAACGAAACAACCGGTGAGGTATTTCATTTCACTTCAGTAAATCCAGAACTCACTCAAATATTAATAAAAGTGTATTATTATTATTATTTCTTTTCGTAATTCATGTTGAAAAGCCTAACATTACTTCTCTACCTTGTTCAGACTAAAATGATTTTGATTTCAGAAGTTTTCTTTAATTCTTGAATGCAAAGAGTCCAATTTTTCATTGGTCCAATACAAACGAAATTAGGAAATTAAATAACCTTAAAACTAGCTGCATATAAAAAATATATATAAAAGCGTTTCGCAAGAGCGGTAAGACAGAAAAAAATTATATAACTACAGGAAATTCAAAGGCATTTGCCAAAATAATGGACTATTCATTGTTGATTCTTATCAGCATCATTTCCGCCTTTTAGTTACATATTGTTGGCAAAATCTGACGCCTGAATTCACAAAACCTTTACTTTTCATGAGTAAACAAGCGTTTGGGGTTCTAGGGCTGTACTTTTGGTGCTCATGTTCATGGTAATGCATAGTATTTATTACTTTACAATTTTCATTCTTCGAAAAGGCCGTTAATGTCTGAACAAAAATACTTCGTCATCATATAAAAATAAGGTGATCTTAGCTGCTGTTTATTTTATTGAATTTTAATGCTTGGGAGGTTATTGCATGCGCTCAATCATACTAATATTCTTTTAGTTGTGTTCTTCAATGCAGTAGTAAAAATTCTTGATTTTTTTTTTCGTGCGTGCAGAGCGAGGTCGTTAAAGAACGAAGAATTTCCTCAATTTTTCAAAGACAGCCTGATGCTTTTATTTTGTCCGACATTTATCCGTTTTTGACTCATTGTTCGAAACGCATTGAATAACATGTCCCGTTTTTTTCCTCCCTTTTTCAATTTATTTCGTTCTGGTAAACCATGTTTCAGGAGCAAAGCATTCTTCACTAATTGCGGAGGAATTAAATACATTTGTGTCATTCTATTACGTTTGCTTTCCAACTTTCATGTAAGGAAAAATTTCAATAAAAAAAAACACAGAGAATGTCTAAAGAGTAACGTACTTAACTGCACCCAAACGTCCAAATGTCCTGGAGGTCCTACAAGATGTAAAGAAGAGAGACAAAGAATTATTAACCACATTCACTTGAAAAACGACACAACTTGCAAGTAAAATGAAAATGCCATACAGTGGTTTTCACGCTCTGCTGAATCGACAAGGTACAGAGAGGACAGAAAAAGCGTGGACGATACAAAAAACACATTCTTTTTTATTCAATTTATCTAGCAATCTTCCACGTTCTATCAGTCAAATGGAAAATTTGCTTCTTGCTGAAAACGAATCCATTTTACCCAGAAGTTTACGATATGGCAGACTTGCGAAACCATGAAAGAAACAACTGTGAATATCCAATGATTGTGCGCAAGCATGCAGTTCAATTAAAAACTATTCAGATAAAATCGCTAAGTTTGAAAAAAAACTAAACTAGAATGCCGCAAAATACCTTCTTTTCCCGAGAAATAACACAATATTGGCAAGAGTGCCTTTTTTACGTTTTCCAACCATAGGTTGAAGAAGCGTATATGCTCCAGCTTTGTCCGTCCGTCTGTCCGCACAATAACTCACGTGAAAATGGTTCGCTTTCTACGAAATTTTACTATGTCGTAGGGGACCACCTGGGGACGAACCCTATTGAAAATGGGCGAAGCAGGGTCATAGGTCAGGACATAGGAGCGGGATCCATTCCATTGCTCTTATGCTTCATAACTTGCGTAAAAATTGTTCGATTTCGATGAAATTTTTGTATGTGGTAGGGAACCACCTGGGAACGATCCCTATTGAAAATCGGTGAAATTGGGTCAAAGGTCAGGACATAGGAGCTGGATCCATTCCATTGCTTTATGCGTCATAACATGCGTAAATATGGTTCTATTTCGATGAAATTTTAGTATGTGGTAGGAAACCACCTGGGCACGAACCCCATTGAAAATGGGCGAAATGGGGTCAAAGGTCAGGAAGAGCATAAGAGCGGGATTTATTCCATTGCCCTTATGCGTCAAAACTTGCGTAAAAATCGTTCGATTTCGATGAAATTTTAGTATGTGGTAAGGAACCGCATGGGGACGAACCCTGTTGAAAATGGGCGAAATGGGGTCAAAGGTCACGAAGAGCATAAGAGCGGGATTTATTCCATTGCCCTTTATGCGTCATAACATGCGTAAATATGGTTCTATTTCGATGAAATTTTAGTATGTGGTAGGGAACCACCTGGGCACGAACCCTATTGAAAATGGGCGAAATTGGGTCAAAGGTCAGGAAGAGCATAAGAGCGGGATTTATTCCATTGCCCTTATGCGTCATAACTTGCGTAAAAATCGTTCGATTTCGATGAAATTTTAGTATGTGGTAAGGAACCGCATGGGGACGAACCCTATTGAAAATGGGCGAAATGGGGTCAAAGGTCAGGACATAAAGCGGGATCCATTCCATTGCCTTTATGCATCATAACATGCGTAAATATGGTTCGATTTCGATGAAATTTTAGTATGTGGTAGGGAACCACCTGGGCACGAACCCTATTGAAAATGGGCGAAATGGGGTAAAGGTCAGGAAGAGCATAAGAGCGGGATTTATTCCATTGCCCTTATGCGTCATAACTTGCGTAAAAATGGTTCGATTTCGATGAAATTTTAGTATGTGGTACGGAGCCACTGGGGACGAACCATACTGAAAATGGGCGAACTGGGGTCAAAGGTCATGACACTGGAGTGGGATTCATTCCATTGCCCTTGTGCATCATAACTTTCCTAAAATGCTTGAATTGCGACAAAACTTTGCCATGTTGTTCCGGAGGTATAGTGAACCGGTTCTGTTGAATATCAACGAAATGGGGTCAAAGGTCATTGCACAAAAGCCAGATTTATTCCACAGCCATTATTCTGATAACTTGCGTAAAACTGCTTCTATTGCAACAAAACTTTATCATGTTGTTCCGGAGGTATAGTGAACCGGTTCTGTTGAATATAATCGAAATGGGGTTAAAGGTCAGGACACAGGAGCGAGATTTATTCCACAACCATTATCCACATAACTTGAGTAATAATTTCTGGTATGTTGGAAAACGTATCATAATCAATGCATTGCATGATTTTACTAACTTGTTTATGCATTAATTTCTATTCCAGGAATCTAATATATAAAATTGGACGTTTGTTTATTTCTTCGCTATGCAAATCTATAGTTTTCAAATTACAACCACAGAAATTTGGTATACTATCTCATGGTATTCTAACTTAGACAGTAGACGGTTTTTGGAAGGGGTCGAAACCCGGATCAAGGTGGCCCCCATACAAAATCTTCGTAAAAAGTTCAATTTTTTACTGTTTTATTTTGAATTGGTATACTACCATGGTACTCTTACTTTGACAGTAGACGGTTTTCGGAAAGGGTCGGAGCCCGGGGTCAAGGGGTCCCCATACAAAATTTTCGTAAAAAACTCCATTTTTAAAAAAAAATTATTTTAAATTCGAACTTAATACTTTTTTGGTTGTAATAAGTGCAAGAATTTTTTTTTTTTTTTTTTTTTTTTGTGATAAGTGTTTTCCAGTGAAGAACTGCAACACAATTCAGCGTCGGAACTGAAGGTAAGTAAACAACAAAAATCAAAAGGGAAAACTAAAAATACTGTGTGCCTAAAGACTCTACAAAGAATAAAATAAATCAAATTCAATGAAGAAATGAAATGCAATATTAGTTACGGTTCATACGGTAAAATATTAATCGTTTTCATTTGATTTGTACAAAATTTAGATAGCGAATTATCACCAAATTCTTCCGAGCACCGCAGGGTGATTCAGCTAGTATTTACATAAATAAAGATGATAAAGACAAGATCATCTTTATCATATCTTTATAAAGATCAGACAAAGATTTTGTTCTTACCGATGCAGTTTGCATCGCTCTAACCAAAAATCGAATTTTCCAATGACTTCTATTCTAGGAAAGGGAATACATAAACTCACCGGACAAAAAATTACGGAATCCTGATTGGAACATGTACATAAGTATAAAGTTGATGAACTAACGAGTTGTATAAATATGGTGAGTGAAACTGCTGTATTATGATTGTGAATGTCTGAGGTGTGTGATTAAAGAATTTGTAGCATTCTGTATTTCCTTTTACAGCTGCAACTATGGGTCGTAAAAGTGACGTTGCTGAGTGGCAAAACAGAGCCATTGTTTTTTGCTGAGAACACTGCCATTCCTTGCAAGAGGTGGCGAAGTTTGTTGTTCTGTCCGAGTCAAAAGTCAGTAGTGCTCATTTCCAGTGGAAGAAGTATGGAACCTATCACTGTAGGCGGAGCAACTGTGGTAGAAACTCTATGATGACAAATCGGGATCGCAGTCTTTTGGGTCAATTAGCAACGGCTGCAGGTTTCTAGACTCGTCAAGAACTTCTTCAACGGTATAATGCTGGACCCAGTAAACCAGTCTCAGAATGAACGCTACGGAGCAGTAGCATACCCATATATTAATTTTAGGGAGTGCATATCGTCGCCGCAATGTCAAAACCACCAATGCAAATTTTTGCAGTTTGAATAATCGCTATTTAAAAATTAAATTTGATTCAAGAATCACTTTTACAATTACATCATACTATTCAAGCACTATACATAACATCAACAATTGAAAATTTTTCACAATTTTGGTTTTATCACTGCAGCTACGATATCATTCCTTCCTAAAGTGATAAAAATAATGTGCATGAGAATAGGCATTTTTATTTTTCTCAAATAGTATTAATTACAAAGTAATGCCCTTTCTACGTTTTTGTTTTCCTGCAATGGTATGCATTTAAGATAAAAGGCTTACCCCCTAATTCCCCCAGGCCCCAGCCTCCACCATTCATTAGCCTGACGCCCTGACCACTACAACACCAGTTCGCTCTCTTCTTTCTTTGGTGGGGGGATAGGCATTAACAATAGGCATATGTGACTTCGTCTGACCATTCCAGATAAAGAAGTTATAATGAATTAGCTTTATTTTCTTTCCGCTAAGCTAATTATTATGAATGATTCTCTTCCTACCAGCTAGCTAATGATATACTTGTACTAAGCTTCAAAATAGTGAATTCAAAAGAGTGTTGTTACTAGTTAATTACGAACGTAAACAAAGTCTCAACGCTGGTTATTTATAGGAATCAATAAATGTTGTAAACCTAACAGCCAGACAGAGGTCTGACAAAAACTATGAATTGAGAAAGACTAACTTACATAAACTTCTTTATTTATACGACTCCTGGTCAACTAAGGCACACACACACTTGTAGTACAATACTGAATAATCTCTCCTCGTATTATAAACGCTCTCTCTTAACAACCACAAGCTCTCCTCATAACAACACAAAACGCTCTCCTAAGTCTCGATGAACGCGCCTATATACTAGCTACCACCACGTCATGACTTACACTCATTGCCAGATCTCATTCAGCGGGTGAAATAATATTTCGTTCAGTAAGAAGATAATTTACATAGTAAAATAAAATAACCAGAGATAGTAAAATCAAAAGGAAAGTGAATATAGAGTATACGTTACAAAGTAACGAATGGCTATTTAAGGAAGACCAGAATGGCGACACTAGCAAAATAGCGTCACCGACAGTTTTTATCAATTTTTAATACTAGACAAAATTATTTGGGGGTTGGTGCATATGGCTCTTTGCACCCGCTCTGGATACGCCATTGCTATGGAGAGAACTGGATGGCTTGGGCATTTTCAGTCATGCTGCCCGGATATGTCCGAATTTAATAAGTGTCCTGAAGAAAAATCGTCTGGCTTGGACAAAACAGCATCATCACTGGACCAATTAAGGGTGGCGACGAATAATAGGGTCCGATGAATACAGATTCTGCTTGTATTCCAATGATGTCCGACTCAGTGTCATGCGGGAGGCTGGAGAAGCATTTAACCTGCGTATGTGTTCAAAGAGCTGTGAAAAAAGAAGGTGGAAGTGTCATTTTTGGGGGCTGTTTTTAAAGTACTAGGGTTAATCCAGTCGTTGACGTGTCCAATCGCATGAAATCTATGGAATATGTGTCACTTTTAAATAACGCATTATTGTCATTTGTCCAGTTTTGGGAACAAGAAGGATACATACTGGATCCTGTGTTTCAAGATGATAACTCTCGTGTCCATAGAGCTAGAATTGAAATCTACGGAATATGTGCCACTTTTAAATAATGCATTATTGCCATTTGTCCAGTTTTGGGAAAAAGAAGGACACATAGTGGATCCTATGTTTCAAGATGATAACTCTCGTGTCCATCGAGCTGAAATTGTGCTGCATTGGTTTCAAGAGTATGAGAGAGACGTTCCACATCTCAATTGGCCTGCACATTTACCCGATCTTAAAGTGATTTAAAAAAACTGTAATATGTAAGCAAGGACCGTGAAGAAGAAATAAGTTATTAAAATCATGCAACGCATTGATTATGATACGCTTTCCGACATACCAGAAATCATTACTCAAGTTATGAGGATAATGGCTGTGGAATAAATCTCGCTCCTGTGCACTGACCTTCGACCCCATTTCGATGATATTAAACAGAATTGGTTCGGTATACCTCTGGAACAACATACTAAAGTTTTGTCCCAATGGAAGCACTTTTAATCAAGTTATGAGGATAATGGCTGCTGAATAAATTTCGCTCCTGTGTCCTGACCTTTGAACCCATTTCTATGATATTCAACATAACCGGTTCAGTATATCTCCGGAACAACATACTAAAGTTTTATCGCAATAGAAACCAAGATATCAGGTTCTCGTGCGGAATGAGTCAATCACAAATGCTTAATATAGCAGTCTTAAAAGCCCGATAATTAAAACACTACGAAGGCTTCCGATGAAGTGAAGAACTTATTCATTGTATAAGTTAAAAGATTAAAAATGAAGCCATAAGAACTTTCGGTCTTCCTAAAGATCATCATCAGATGGAAGTACTGAAGCTGCTTCCATCTGGTGATGGTCTTTAGGAAGACCGAAGGTTCTTATGGCTTCATTTCTAATCTTTTAACTTATGCAATGAATAAGTTCTTCACTTCATCGGAAGCCTTCGTAGTGTTTCAATTATCGTGCTTTTAAGACTGCTACCTTATGCTTTTATGATTGGCAATAGAAGCATGTTTAATCAAGTTATGAGGAAAATAGCTGTAGAATAAATCTCGCTCCTGTGTCCTGAACTTTGACTCCATTTCGATTATATTCAACAGAACCGGTTCATAATACTTCCGGAACAACATGATAAAGTTTTGTCGCAATCGAAGCATTTTTATGTAAGTTATGATGCATAAATGCAATGGAATGGATCCCGCTCCTATGTTCTGACCTTTGACCACATTTCGCCCATTTTCAATAGGGTTCGTCTCCAGTGTTCCCTACCACATACTAAACATTCATCGAAATCGAACCATCTTTACGCAAGTTTTGACGCATAAGGGAAATGGAATGGATCCCGCTCCTATGACCTGACCTTTGACCCCATTTCGTCCATTTTAAATAAGGTTCATTCCCAGGACCCCCCCCCTACCAGATACTAAAATTTCATCGAAATCGAACCATTTTTACGCCAGTTATCGTACGGGCGGACAGACAGACGGACGAAGCTGGAGCATATACGCTTCTTCAACCTAATGTTGGAAAGCGTAAAATACAGCACCATAAAAGTTTGACGGAATTAAGGGACCTTTTGAGCATGGAGTGGAATAAACTTAATGGGCATGTGATACTCAGTCGTACTGATAGTATGCCAAACAAAATTAAAGCTGTAATTAAAGCAGGTGGTCATATAACTCCATATTAAGGAATAAAGTTTACATTCCGTAATTTTTGTCCGATGTGTTTACGTAAAGATGATGAGGACAGGATCGTCTTTATCGTATTATTGTAAAGATTAGACAAATATACTTTTGAAAAAATTTTTTATTCTAACAGATACAATTTACAGCGTTCTGAAAAAAAAAATCGACTTTTCACACGATTCAGTGGAAAAATTTGCTGGATTCCCCATTTAACGACGGTTTGAAAGTGTTTCGATCCCATTGATGCCTATTTACTGTTAGCCATAATGATCCTCAAAGGAGAAAGATTGAAATAAGAATCTTAGTCTCACAATAATACAATCATAGAAGAGTAATAATAGCCCAAAAAGGGAAAAGAGACGAAAATGCGAAAAAGATAACAGAGGTACAATACCTCTCTTCACTTGATTTCAACGGCTTAGTCATCATAGTTAATTACCCTCCGAAGAATCTTCTCACCTTGACTGGCGTAAATATCATAGTTAATTACCTCCAAAACAGTCCCTTCCCTTGAATCCCAGCCATACGTAGTTCAGGTACGTACATACATGCTTATAAATTTCGGCGAAAGTCTATTTTGAACGAGCCACGTAATATTTAATTACTCCCACAACAGTCCCCTCACCTTGAGTGGTTTGGTTATTATAGTAAGTAATCCTCACAAGAGTTCCCTTGCCTTGAGTCTTTTGGTTATCATATTTAATTACCACTACAACAGACCCCTAACACTGAGTGGTTTGGTTATTATAGTTAATAATTCTCATAAGGATTCCGTTGTCTTGTGTCATTTGGTTATTATATTTAATTAGCCCCACAACAATCCCTTCACCTTGACTGGTTTGGTTTGTAGTTAATAATTCTCACAAGTTACCTTGCCTTGAGGGGTTTGGTTATCATAGTTAAATATCCCCACAAGAGTCCACTTAATCTTGAGTGATTTCATTATCATTGTGAATTACCCCCACAAGAGTCACCTCACCTTGGTTGGTTCACTTATCATAATAAATTATGCCTCCTCACTTTTAGTTGCTTTCTTATAGTTAATTACCAAGTATCTCCTCGCTTTGAATGGTTTACGTTCCTTGTTAATTACCACCACAATAGTTCCCTTTTTTACGCTTTCCAACCGTAGGTTGAAGAAGCGTATATGCTCCAGCTTTTTCCGTACGTCTGTCCGTCCGTCTGTCTGTCGGCACGATAACTCACGTAAAAATGGTTCGATTTCGATGAAATTTTAGTATGTGGTAGGGGATCACCAGGGGACGAACCCTATTGAAAATGGGTGAAGTGGGGTCAAAAGGTCACGGCATTCATTGCCTTTATGCGCCATAACATGCGTAAATATGGTTCGATTTCGATGAAATTTCAGTGTGGTAGGGAACTACCTGGGCACGAATCCTATTGAAAATTGGCAAATTGAGGTCAAAGGTCAGGAAGGGCATAAGAGCGGGATTTATTCCATTGCTCTTATGCGTCATAACTTGCGTAAAAATGGCTCGATTTCGATGAAATTTTGGTATGTGGTAAGGAACCACCTGGGAACGAAACCTATTGAAAATGGGCGGAATGGGGTCAAAGGTCAGGACACTGGAGTGGGATTCATTCCATTGCCCTTGTGCATCATAACTTACCAAAAAAGTTTCGATTGCGACAGAACGTTATCATGTTGCTCCGGAGGTATAGTGAACCGGTTCTGTTGAATATCAACGAAATGAGGTCAAAGGTCATTGCACAAAAGCAAGATTTATTCCACAGCCATTATTCTCATAACTTGCGTAAAACTGCTTCTATTGCGACAAAACTTTAGTATGTTATTCTTGAGGTGTACTGAACCGGTTCTGTTGAATATCATCGAAATGGGGTCAAAGGTCAGGACACAGGAGCGAGATTTATTCCACAGCCATTATCCTCATAACTTGAGTAATAATTTCTGGTATGTTGGAAAGCGTATCATAATCAATGCATTGCATGATTTTACTAACTTGTCTTAAGTGGCATTTGATTTTCATAGTTAATTATTTCCACAAGGGTTTCCTGGCTTTAAATGGTTTGTTTATCGTATTCAATTACATCCACAAGAGTTCTTTAGCTATGAGTGGTTTGACAGAAAAGAAACAGAAAAACACCTTAATTTGCTTCCCAATAGTAAATTAATGAGTCACTCCTTTCTCAGTATGGTACAGAATAATTTTTTTTACATCTCGCTCTCCTGAATCAGAGAACAGAGAAGGATTTCAATGTATGTACGTGCGTCTGTTCACAGAACTCGGTCACCAGTATTTTTAACTGCGTTTTCCCACAGAACTAGTTTGCTAAATTGAAAGTGAGGTAACTGGCTTCTTTCATTAATGAAAAGTGGCAAGAATACGAATCAGATATTTCTAACAGTTTCGCTTTCATGATTCTGAGATAAAGCGTCAGATTTTGGCTTGAAGTATTTCGTCGTTCGAGAATTGGGAACAGTTGAACATTAGGGATCTGTTCCAGGAATAACGGTTGTGCCTTAAAAAAAGGCAATCTTTATTTCATGATTTGCATCAGCTTGAGAGAGAATCTCTGGAATTTCAAAAGACCTGAACTGTAACTAGAGGGATATCTGAAGGTGCAAACCTTCCCCGTCCTCCGCTCTTTCTCCCTAAAGGGCAAGCTGGCCTTCCTGAGAAATGGTCTTTTTGCGTATAGTTTATGAAGTTCATTTTGATATTTCATTATGTAATCAGAAAGGTTTATTGAATTTGTGTGTGTGTGTGTGTGTGTGTGTGTGTGTGTGTGTTGGATTACTTTTTAAAGCAAAATTCAAAAGAGACAGAGCAGACAATGAATAACTTCAAAAAATCGACTTAAGGTGAATCAGTCGGAAAAGATGCACCAGTAACTCTTTGCTGCATGACCTTAGGGCTTGTTGAAGCTAAGTACAGCGGGGGGGGGGATTTCAACTTCTCGAGACAAATCAGTAGGAACAGTTCTAGCAATAACTCTCTGCGGCATGACTACGGGGTTTGTTGATGCTAAGGGTAGTGAGAGGGGGAGGAACTTCGACTTTTCAAGGTACTGTAAATCAGTAGGAACAGTTGCACCAATAACTCTCTGCTGCATGACTACGGGGCTTATTGATGTTAAAGGTAGTGAGAGAGGGAGGAACTTCGACTTCTCAAGGTAAATCAGTAGGAACAGTTGTACCAATAGCTCTCTGCTGCATGACTACAGGGCTTGTTGATGTTAAGGGTCCTAAATGGGGAAGGAACTTCGACTTCTCAAGGTAAATCAATAGGAACAGTTGTACCAATAACACTCTGCTGCGTGACTACGGTGCTTGTTGATGCTAAAGGGTGAAAAGGGAAGGAACTTTGACTTCTCAAGGTGAATCAGTAGGAACAGTTGTACCAGTAACTCTCTGCTGCATGACTACAAGTACAGTTGGTGCTAAAGGTCGGAGGAAGGAATTTGGACTTTTGAAGGTGAATCAGTAGGAACAGTTGTACCAGTAACTCTCTGATGCATGAATACAAGGACTGTTGCTTCTAAAGGTCGGGGGAAGGAACTTGGACTTCTGAAGGAGAATCAGTAGGAAAAGTTGTACCAATAACTCTCTGCTGCATCACTACGGCGTTTTTTGATGATAAGGGTAGTGAAAGGGGAAGGAACTTTGACTTCTCAAGACAAATCAATGGAACAGTTGTACCAGTAACTCTCTGTGGCATGACTACAAGGATTGTTGGTGCTAAAGGTCGGAGGAAGGAACTTGAACTTCTGAAGGTGAATCAGTAGGAACAGTTACCAATAGCTCTCTGCTGCATCACCACGGGGCTTGTTGATGCTAAGGGTAGTGAAAGGGGAAGGAACTTTGATTTCTCAAGGTAAATCAGTAGAAACAGTTGCACCAATAACTCTGCTGCATGAATACAAGGACTGCTGGTGCTAAAAGTCGCGGGAAGGAACTTGGACTTTTCAAGGTAAATCAGTAGGAACAGTTGTACCAGTAACTTTCTGCTGCATTACTACAAGGACTGTTGGTGCTAAAGGTCGGGGAAAGGAACTTGGACTTTTCAAGGTAAATCAGTAGGAACAGTTGTACCAGTAACTCTCCGCTGCATGATTACAAGGATTGTTGGTGCTAAAGTTCAGGGGAAGGAACTTGGACTTCTGAAGGTGAATCAGTAGGAACAGTTATACCAGTAACTCTCTGCGGCATGATTACAAGGACTGTTGGTGCTAAAGGTCGGGTGAAGGAACTTGGACTTCTCAAGGTGAATCAGTTGGAATAGTTGTACAAGTAATGCTCTGCTCATTGTATTATCATTATATCCTTACGAGCATATTTATAGCCGGGTCTGTGAGATGGTGTTTGCACTTGATTCATTATCAAGAGAGGGGTGTTCGTATGTTAACGGTAGGTAGTGTGCATCTCATTAACAAGAAAGGGGTGTTCGGATGTTAACGGTAGGTAGTGTGCATCTCATTATCAAGAGACGGGTGTTTGGATGTTAACGGTAGGTAGTGTGCATCTCATTATCAAGAGAGGGGTGTTCGGATGTTAACGGTAGGTAGTGTGCATCTCATTATCAAGAGAGGGGTGTACGGATGTTAACGGTAGGTAGTGTGCATCTCATTATCAAGAGAGGGGTGTTCGGATGTTAACGGTAGGTAGTGTGCATCTCATTAACAAGAGAGGGGTGTTCGGATGTTAACGGTAGGAAGTGTGCATCTCATTAACAAGAGAGGGGTGTTCGGATGTTAACGGTAGGTAGTGTGCATCTCATTGTGAAAATGAAGAAAAATATTCCATTATGAAGATATTATTTCCCGAGAGTCAATCAAACACGAACTGACAATAATTTGCTGTTTTTCGTATTGTGTAGAGTTTTCTATGTGGTACTAAGTAAATGTTCTATCGTGTTTACGTTGACTTTCTATGTTGATTTCCGCCGTCTTTACACGATCATTATTCAAATAACAGATTCAAATAACACATTTGACTGTTTAGATGATTTATTGTGATGAAGTTAATTATTAAATTCATATAGTAAACATTAGAGCTTTCAGGCCCGCAACGCAACCGTCTTCAGATGTTATTAGGAGAATGAAACTTGAGTATAATTTGAATACATTAATAATATGTGGTTTTCTTGATATTGTCACATGCTCGTGATGGACATCATATCTCGTTAATGGTTTGTTAACATCGATAAATATATTACGTGTCAAGCAACGTATTAAAAACTATGTATGAAGGAAATAATTGATGTAAGTATCTACATGTTATAACACATTAAGCACCGTTTTCCAAGCTAAAGGGATGTGACAAGGAGTGTCATCATTGCAACATACTTCACCATATTTGTGAATAAATAGACTTTCCATTAGGAGGATTGATGCTTTCGAGTAAGGCGTGGCGAGGATGTTGGCTTCGCTCCAACATGAGTAATGAGATTCGTTGTATGATAGCCTTGATATGGAAGTCCTTGATGAGTTTGTCCTTATGCTATATTGGAGCTCTTTTAAACGAGTTTTTAATGAGCGAAGTGTAGATCCAACGTATATACGATCTTCATTTTGAATGTCTTTTGTCTTCAGTGGGATGATCTATACTCCATATCGGTTCTCCAAAGGAACTACGTCTCTATCATTTTTTATTCCTGATAGTACATTGTGTGTTCGTACACCGAAGCAAATATTGTGACGATGGCAAACGTTTTTGAGTATATTGATGATGCTGGGAATGCATGGTAGTGATCCCACATACTGTATTTAATTGGTCTACGATCTTTTATTAAAGTATCTGATATGCGATTTATTTTCTTTACGATAGAATTGGCGATGTCATCTGAGTAGCCATGATGAGATGCAGATATTTTAATTTTGGCTATTTCTTCATTTCGTAATGTTATTGTCGATGAGTGGCTAAATGCTCGTCGTACTTGGAATTGGATGGATGTGAGTTTTTGGTTTAATGGATGAGCTGATTGAGATGGAATCCTGACGGTAGAGGATGTGGGTTTTTTATACACTGAATATTGAACAGTCTGTCTATGAGGGTCTCGTTTTAAATAAAAATCCAAAAATGGTAAGGTATAATTCTTTTCAAATTCCATGGAGAACTTAATACATGGATATTGAGATGATAAGCAATCTGTGAACTGGTTCAACTCTTCTTTAGTGGAATGCCAAAAAACGAGAACGTCATCCACGTAGCGCAAATAAAGTCCAGGGGAGTTGGAAATGATTCAGGTACATGATTCTCCAATTCCTGTAAGATAATTTCTGCTAAGATAGGCGAGAGTGGGGAGCCAATTGGTGCACCTCCAAGTTGAAGATATATATTGCCATTAAATCGGAAATAAGAGCGGTTTTGTAATAAGCGTAAGGCAGAAATAATGGCTTTAATCTCGGATGTAGAGAAAGCTGCTTGTGATTCCAGTTTTGATTCAATAATATTATGCACCGTGTGTATTGGAACATTCGCAAAAAGGGATATGACATCCAATGAAGCCATCATGAAATTAGCTCCTTTAGATGAAAATTCTTTGATTTTGGCGAGGGCTTAACATGAACTGGAAACTGAGAATTTAGAACATTTTGGTGATGGTGAGAGTAATTTAGCTAGAGTATCTTCTAATGTCCTAGTTGGGCTGGCATAACTAGACACTAGAGTTCTGAAAGGATGTTCTTCAGTTTTTATTCGTACTACGTGATTTTGCTGAGACAAAAGAAATCTTCAGGGAAAGCTTTTCGAAGTTTATTCTCAGCTGCGACCGCCATCGTTTACAGGGAAGTGTTTCAATAAACATCAGATAAAATTTAAAGATTTTCTTGTATTTTCTCCGGGCAATTACGCTAGTTATAACTTATTAAGGTTCAGTGAGTGTTACATGACCGAGAAATATGATTTATCTGATTCTTCTTTATTTTTGTTGCATATTCATTATCGGGAAGCCGTTATTCCACTCGAATGAGGATTTCGAGGGATGGAATAAGTACTTTATTCATGTAATTTCTTTTGCTCTTCCTCTAACGCAAAAGAAGGTCTGTCTGCAGTTCCCATGAACGAATCTGCTGAGAATACGAATCATCCCTAAGGTCTTCCTCTTCTTAATCCGTTCTTTTCTGTCTCATTTAATCTTCTTATTTAAAGCTCTGCCTGCGTGAATAAAATTTCCTAACCCCACTTCATTTTGTTAGATTATTTCGTAAGCTCTGCCTTCCTATTTTCTAAAGCAGAAAGTCAGATATCTCTCAAATGAGAAAGCATATTGTGTCACCTTCCAGGATGAAACGCTCCAATGATAAGCAATAAGAAAAGACATAAAATGAAATGACATTAAACAAAAGAGTGTTGCCAACTCAGAAATAACGGATTACTTTAAAGTAAGTCCACTTCCTCTTCGTTATTTCGAGATTTACCTGGAGTTTGGACTTCCCTTCAACATTAAATATGTTCCTATTTAAAATATAGCCGCACTTCCTGAGTGAAGCTACGAACATTTTGTCTGCCATGATCTTTAGCTAAGATGTAATACAGCAGTTTTGGCTGTCTTAATTACAAGCAGTGGCGTCGTTAGCAATTTTTCGGGGCTAGAGCCCCCCACCCCCCTTCCCCCAAGCGCAAAGCACTGCCAATCAAAATAAACCTTTTCCTGTATTAGCTTACATTTACCTATGTAATATTTTTCCACTTAAAAAAAAAAGACAGATGGGAATTTTCTTAAATATTTTGTTGTCAAAGCAAAAAAATAAACCTCTTCTTTCGATTCCCCTTTTTTTTTCCGATTAGGGGTAAGGTGACACAGCATTAAGATAACATTACTGTATACCCCGAATCAACCTAAGAATGTAACAGCTACTTCCGCTACGAAAAATAGTCCCTAGTGTTTAGAGCCAAAAGCAGCAGAACTATTGCTCAGAATCCATTTTTGTTTGCTCAGTAGTTTATTGGACAAAATTGCTATCTAAAACAAATTTTCAAAAAGTCAGAGTTTTCAGATATTAATTTGATATAAGTTACTCAATCAAGAGCACGCACTTTCGGCTGACGCTGTCCGGATTTGGGGTAGGTGGAAGGGGCTTCTCCCAACACAGCGACAATAAATTGGCAATTGGGAGAACTCGACCCCACGCACCGCCCCACACCCCCAATTACAATCCCCACTGCTTCTCCTGAAACGGATTCCTACCTTTTAGTTCCTTGTGGTATTAAGATTAACTTCCTAATTCAGCCTTAATTTATTATTTGCTAGATTTAAAGATATCAAAGAATAGCATCAGAAAGTCGAAGAAAGAAAAGAAAAAAAATTGTGCAGTTAGATGGTATCTTTACTAGGGTTGGGGTCATAAAACTGTCAGTGGGGCGGGTAGGGAGAAAGAGCCAGAGTAATTGTTTGCCAGAAAAGAAAAAGCAGAAGTTCAGTCTATTGTTTGCCAGAAAGGAAAAAGCAGAAATTCAGTGTAACGCGGACTGATCCGTGCTTGCTTTCTACGCATAGGTCGTGATAAGGCTCCAAGCCTTTAACAACAGTACACGCTTAGGGTGACTTGGAGTATAGTTGGGGTAATCTCGTCGCTTGGTCTCTGCAGGGGTTAGGCCCTTAGGGAACAATATGTTAAACAGCTTAATGATTTACGGTGGGTGGGAGTATCGTAGAGGCTCGTACCATCAGTCCCAAGCTAACAAAAGCCCAAACCCTGAGAATCAGCCATAGGCCAAAAGACTAAGGGAACGATGTACGACAGCAACTGCAACAGCTTGTCGGAAACGGTAATATTTGTGTGAAAAGATGGTATCTTTACTAGGGTAATAAAAAACAGCATGAAAGGGAGCACAAGTTTCAACTAAGTGAAGACGTTTGTTTCACGGGGTAAAGGGATTTCGGTGGGGTATTAGCGCATTTCTCATTACGGTGGTTTATTGGTGGATGTATTTGGCCATCGGGCGGGAAATAGAATAAGGGCGTTGAGAGTGGAGAATTGTCGTATGATAGATTATTTTCCACAGAACGTATTCTTCTCAATTAAGTGCAGTTGATTTTTTTACCCACTGCAAGCTATACTTTCAGAGCTACTAGGATGGAATATTTTTTATTATAACGAATGGGCTTAGCCACCCCTAATCCATCATTCCTAGCTACGCCACTGAATACAGGGTAATTCAAAATGATTCATCCAATTTTAAATGACTATATTTTATGTGTTTCTAAATATACAGCGATTAGATGTACATAAGATAAAGAAAAAACTGTTCAAATTTTATTTTCATATCTTATAAAAGTTCTATGTGACGCGAACTACACTGTTAAAAATTTTGTAGTAGGTTACACCAAAAAGTGGTGCTACACCAGCCGCACCACTTTCTGAGAGAAGATATACCATTGTGTGGTGCAAACAAAACCCAACAACAAGGTGCAACTTTGTTCTACATTATGGTGCAAGGTTGTACCACACGCTGCACCACTTTTTGTACAACGTTATGGTGCAACGTTGCACCACCTTATGTCCAAGGTTTTACCATGTTGTTGGGTTTGTTTGCGCTATACAATGGTGTATCTTTTCTCAGAAAGTGGTGCGGCTGGTGTAGCACCACTTTTTGGTTCAACTTAACCCCAACTTTCTAACAGTGTACGTCGAGACGATAATCAAATTCCTGCCGTACGTGATCAAGCATGTCTGTTGTCAACGATTGCAGAGCACTATGAATGCGAACTTTGAGTTCATCTAGAGTTGCGGGCAATGGTGGCATATACACATTATCCTTAGAATACTCCCATAACAAAAAGTCGCAAGAGGTCAGTGAGGTCCGGAGACCTGACCGGCCACCTGCACAGCGCCTTGTCAGACGTCGTGCTCATAGCGACGAATCCACCGATTAGGAAGCTGTTCGTTAAGGCAACCGCGGCTTCCTAACCGCTGTTCGTTAAGGTCGCGCTCAGTTTCAATTACTGCATGTGGGCCTTCCGTGCTCCATATGTGAATGTTGTGGCGGTTGACCTTGCCACTTGAATGGAATCTTGCTTCGTCACTAAACACTAGGAGTGAAGTAAATTCGTCGTCCTCCATCGCCTCCTGCATGAAATTTTTCACAATGACAGTCTTTCGCCCAGGTGCAGATACACGGGTCACATTGCGCCATCTAGCGGTTACGTTCGTATACTCGGTACGCTATTATTACCTTGATTTTTACGGAGCTAAGATCATAGGAAATCGGATGAATCACTTTCAATTACCCTGTATATAAATCTGGGTGAGGAAATAATGGTAGGATTTTGTGAGGGCGCAGGTGGCCTAGTGGGCAACGTTCGTGACTGCCACGGAAAGGACCTCAGGTTCGATCCCAGGCAGGTACGAACTCTCGATCCACTAAATATCCGCCGTGCGTCGGATGGGCACGTTAGGCCGTCGGACCCCGGTTACTGCCCCCCCCTTCCCGGTAATAAATAAGGGCGTCTTCCTCCCCCTTTCTACTTTGCTTCCGTGTCACTTTCCTATCGGGCACTCTAGCCCAAATCTCCTAGCTTCCTATTTCTAAGGGTTGTTTAAGACCTGGGGTCAGACACTCCTTCCTAAAATCCTCTACATATGATCATTATGATCATTTGGTAGGATTTTGTGATTACTTTCACACTTGTGAAAAGTTCTCTTTATGGTTTGAACAGTACTGAGAAGGAAAGGTCAAGTAATAGCATAGATGTACTTCTTCGGTAGTTGGTAGTTCCTTTAGCACTTCTTTAGAAAAAACATACGTTGTTATTACAATAGTATCCTTTGTCCGCCTGTATGCCTACGGGTACAACTGCCCTTTTTAGCAGAGGTGTGTATTCAGAAATTACTTTTTCTGGGTAAATTACTTTTTTTCACAGGAACGATGGATTCTCAAGAGAGTCCCGCATGGCTGTGTATGAAAATGTAATTGTTCCTACTCTGATATATGGCAGTGAAACCTGGGTACTACAGAAGAAACATAGGAGTCGTTTGTGTGCTGGAAAAATGCGTTACTTACGGAGGGTTTGTGGCAAGACACGTTCTGATTGTGTAAGGAATGAAGATGTAATGTAGTTGTGTAATGTGAAGCAAAATGTTGTTAGCAAGGTGGAGACTAATATGCATCGGCGGTTTGGCCATGTTGAAAGAATGAGTGATGAGATGCTTACTAAGAAATTCTTTTTAGCCCAAGTGGCAGGAAGGAAAGGCAGAGGAAGGCCAAGAAAGTCATGGGAGGATCAGATTCTGGAGTGTCTGCATGAGAAAAAGGTCACGAGTATGAAGTATAGAAGATCTTGCGTGCGTCCTGTAATTGATGTCAGTGAAGTTCGAGTTGTATGTCAAGATCGCTGTAAATGGAGAAGTTTGACACGGCAACAGTAAGTAAATAATCAGTTAAAAATTACTGCTTTTTCTTTGTGAAGTTAACCTCGGAATCCCAGAGAACAGCTTAGTGATATGTATGTACTTTTTTAATTGGTTGAAGTCTATTTTTAATCGATTATAAAAGTTTATTACTAATACTTTTACTGTTATTAATCATGATATACACTCAGTAGACAAAGCATTAGAGATAGGGGTGATGGACAGTTGACATGGGCATCCCCTGTGCAGAGTGAAACAGACCCAAGTAACATTAGACTGTTATATACACTCAGTAGACAAAACATTAGAGATTGGGGTGATGGCTAGATGACATGGACATCTCTTGCCCCCCCCCCCCCCCCCCCAGCAATTTTTTTTTCTTTTTTTTATGGGGGTGCATACGCACCCTTGCACCCCTTGGGTACGCCACTGCTTATAATTTCGATTTGTAAAATTCGTTTTTCATTGGAAAATATGAGCTCCGAGAACAAAGTTACATTTAAGTCTTGTTGTGATGCATAATCTTGCCATTAGGGAGCGTAAACGCAGTTGCTTGATCTCAAAATGTTTTATTTCATACCATTGATTCTGACAATTCGATTAGATAATTTCCTTCCGATCTAATACCTTTTGCCATGAAGGTCGATTTACAAGTATTTCCTATATTAAAGAACACAAAATTTTTCCGCTAGGGGACGTAAAGGGATATTATATTTTCCCCCTCTGTCTGGACTACTAAAGGTCAGATTTGAAAATTCTTCTTGAGACGGATAACATTCAATATGAAAAAAAGTTTGCATTTACTTTGTGATTTTTTAGCACACAGTTTACCCACTAGGGAGCGCAGTGCAGATTTTTATTTACAAAGGTGTCGCTACTTCTAAGAAACTAATTGAAAAATTCTTTTTCCGTGAGATACCACTCACTACGAATATAATTTCATCCATATATTTTGCTAAAAATAATACGCAGTTTTTACCTTAGAACTTATTTGTGTATAAATTCTGTTTTCTAGTTTTCTCGGCTTCTAAAAGAAACTGCTTGTATTTTATTCAAAATAATGCACAATTTTTTCATAAGGACTTCTTTATTATATTTTCTGTCTTTCTCAGCTTCTAAAATTCGTATTTGAGAAACATTTTTTCCTTGTTTGGCTTCCCCCATCACGAATATTTTGGATGAATTATCTGCTCAGTATTTTTTTGTTTTCGAAAGACGTGATAAAATGGCTGAATTAAGTATGTCGTGCAGATGACGTCCTTTTCACAATAAAATGGCATTCATTTCGGTTTATTATTCACACACGAAATATTAACATACTTTTTGCACTGTTGAGAGACAATAAAGACACACTCTTCTGAAGAAAGCATCTTGAATGAGGAAAGCATCTTGAATGACACTCTTTTGAAGAAAGCTACTGAAGATGATATACTAGAAAAAATGTTATTTCACGATGATAAAATTCTGTATAAAATAATCCACTGATTATGATGCAATGAACAAAATAGTTTTCTAATGAAAAAAAAAAAGAAAATTCCTTAATGAATTTGTTATGGACGATCATTTCTTGACTTTATTTTACTAATAAAAACATCATGATGATGACATCTGAAAACAAGGTGCTCTTGGTAATGCACTGAGGAAGACACTCTGTCGCTTAAACAATTTTAAGAGATATTATAAACACAAAAGCATGCCTATTATGTTATGTAAAAGATGTTAATAACCAACTGATTATATACTGAGCAGGATATTTACTCAGTGATAATATCTTCAGCAAGAGAATTTCCTCTCATTATTTCGATGAGAGCATCACGAACGATACGTTTCTTAATAATAATGTCTTTAAAAAAACAATTTTCTTTCAATGACAGTATTTTTATCATATAATCCAACACTAAGATCATTTCTACGTGATGTTTATTTAAATAAAACTATTCTTGATGCAGACTGTTGAATAATTCAGTATGTTTTAATGGCGACAACTTGAACAAATCAATTTAGTCATTGTGACACGTACTTCGAAAGAGAAATTTCTTTCAATGATATTTTGATAAACTTTTATCCTTATCGTTTAAATAAGACTTCCTACTGATATTATTTTGAAGAAAAGTGTTTCTGATGATGATTTGCTGCAGCTGATGCCTTGTATACGGTAACTGTCTAAACATGCAAACTTCTGCTTTAAGAATATCACTTTTAGAAAATTATTTAAATCTGTAATATCACCAGATGTTTACCTTGTTGCAAATGTAATCATAAGGGTATTAACTTGTTTAGGATATGATCTAATTCAAATCATCAACTTCAGCAAATCATCAGGAATGGTTTTGTTCAAAAACGTATCACTAGGAAAATATCTTGTTTAAACGATCAGAATCAAGGGTTATCAAAATATCATCCTAAGGGATTTTTCTTTTTCAAAGTATCACAATGATTAGATTAATTTGTTCGAGGTATCGTCACGAAAACGTGCTCTGAATTATTCATCGAAAATACAAATACAAAACATACTGAATTATCTTTCCATAATATGGAAGTCTTGTTTATATAATGATTAAAATAAAACTAGTAAATTACAAAGTTACTGGTGTTGCTAGTAATCTAAAACAATATAATTTCCTTTGTCTGAAAGTTTGAACGTTTGCATCACTTTGGAGACGTAGTGGCAAGAGCGCGCTTGCGTGTTTTAATTGTCGAATACGTGCCTCAAGCAATATAACTATTTTTTATTGTTGTAATGTTCATGAAACATAATTTCACATTTGCACGTCCCCCCCCCCCCAAAAGAATACCTAGTAATTAAGTAATTAAAAGAATACTCTATGTATAATTACTAACATCTGGATGTTTTACAGAGCAAATTGCCTGAAAATCACCTTCGTACACAAGTCTACTATAAACCCACATCCGTTCCCAGCAGGATGCCCCGCAGCTCATTCTGCCCTGCTGATTACAAGAGAGCTTTCTTCCGTTCTCGAATCAGGAGAGTTTTTGCAGTCTCCTCCGATGTTCGTTTTAGACAACGCGAGTTAAAGAACATTACCGAATTGATCAGTGAGGCAGGTTACCCCCGGACCTGGTACATAGTTATATCGAGAAAGTCAGAACCTGTCATATTAATCTTTTTATGCCGCAACTACGCTAACTGGGCTTAGTTCTCTACATACCAAATGTTGCTTATCAGATCAAGAACGCGCTCAAGAAGATGAACCTCGGTGTCGGCACAAGACCCCACTTTCCAATGAGGCAGGTGTTCATGCCATCCCTCTACAATATCCACACGGCTCCAAGAGATACTACATTGGAATTACCAAGCGTTCATTTAGAATTAGAATCAATGAGCATAAAAGGGGCATAAAGAACGGTAAAGAAATCACGGTCCTATTCAGAAAAGTCAAACTCAAGTCCATTGATCCTATGTGGAATGACATAAAGAAATTAGCTTCCTTCTCCACCCCAAAATCTACTGCAATTCGCGAAACTTTGGAGATCTTCACCAACAGCGAATCATGCAATGACAGCGTCACGCTGGAGTTGCCACGAGTTTGGAACCAGCTCTTCAAATAGTGAATGCCTTTTGTTTTCTTTCCATGATTCCGCGTGCTAAACGAACATGAGGCGTCGAGTCTTTGAATGAATAATTGCTTAGCATCTGTTCTTTTATTGTCAAGTCAAGTCACCGCGTTCAAATTGTTGAAGCGTTCTGTTATTCAGTTTGCTATCTACCTTCCTTTAAAAAGCCATCTGGTTGATGTGCGAAAGCTTGGAAACTTTGATTTATAATCTACGCCAAGAAATTTGGATTTCTAGTATAACAGTTACTATTTTAAGTACTCTATATATCTTATTTTCTCCCGTCGTTATTAATGGGCTTTCATCTAGTTTTCTAGAAACGGCATCTAGGAGAAAAACACAATTTTTTGATTATTGTATTTTGTGCAAATTAATTTTTTGAAGATCATTTCAGAACAAGATAATCTCCGGATGGCATTATCTTAGCGATAATGCCATTGGCCTGAATATGAAATTTACCCTTCGTTCCACATTTATCAGATTTGTGGAATAATAAAAAGATGAAGGGGGTTAGTGTAATCAGTAATCAGTTTTAAAGAAAGACAAGAAAGAGACATCAATAAAAGAATTATCCAAAGTAATAGAGCCTTTTGGATGTACTTAATTGACATTAAATGTCAGTCATTACTATTTCACATGTTACGTAAGTTCTGCAATCAGGAGATTATTAAATGATGTTAGATACGTATGGGGCACAGTATCAGCAATTAAAATCAAGAAATAATGAACATTTTATCTACTTACAATATCGGTAGTGGCTGTCGGGGCTTTTGGATGCTTAAAGACTATTTAACCGGTGATCTTCCATTGTGTTTAAAAAGAAAATTATTCAAAGACAAGAAAGAAAAATCAAAAGAAAAATTATCCAAGGTAATACAGCCTTTTGGATACATAAAGAGTATTTAACCGGTGATCTTCCATTGTGTTTAAAAAGAAAATTATTCAAAGACAAGAAAGAAAAATCAAAAGAAAAATTATCCAAGGTAATACAGCCTTTTGGATACATAAAGAGTATTTAACCGGTGATCTTCCATTGTGTTTAAAAAGAAAATTATTCAAAGAGAAGAAAGAAAAATCAAAAGAAAAATTATCCAAGGTAATACAGCCTTTTGGATACATAAAGAGTATTTAACCGGTGATCTTCCATTGTGTTTAAAAAGAAAATTATTCAAAGACAAGAAAGAAAAATCAAAAGAAAAATTATCCAAGGTAATACAGCCTTTTGGATACATAAAGAGTATTTAACCGGTGATCTTCCATTGTGTTTAAAAAGAAAATTATTCAAAGACAAGAAAGAAAAATCAAAAGAAAAATTATCCAAGGTAATACAGCCTTTTGGATACATAAAGAGTATTTAACCGGTGATCTTCCATTGTGTTTAAAAAGAAAATTATTCAAAGACAAGAAAGAAAAATCAAAAGAAAAATTATCCAAGGTAATACAGCCTTTTGGATACATAAAGAGTATTTAACCGGTGATCTTCCATTGTGTTTAAAAAGAAAATTATTCAAAGACAAGAAAGAAAAATCAAAAGAAAAATTATCCAAGGTAATACAACCTTTTGGATACATAAAGAGTATTTAACCGGTGATCTTCCATTGTGTTTAAAAAGAAAATTATTCAAAGACAAGAAAGAAAAATCAAAAGAAAAATTATCCAAGGTAATACAGCCTTTTGGATACATAAAGAGTATTTAACCGGTGATCTTCCATTGTGTTTAAAAAGAAAAATCTTCAATGCATGTATTATCCCCGTATTTACTTATGGAAGTAAAACACGGAGTATCACAGAACGACAGACAATATATAAAAAAAGAGTATCAGGAAGAAAGTTACAGAAAAGAATGTTAGGAATAACAAGAAGAGACAGAAATGAAATTATAAGAGAAAGAACAGGAATAACAGATATTATAAAAATAATAAAAGAAAGGAAGTGGAGGTGGGATGGACATGTTGGAAGACTGCAAGATGGACACGATTAATAACAATGGCAGCCGAGAGATGGAAGGAGACGAAGAGGACGCCAGAGAAGAACATAGAGAAATAATCTTCAGAAATTTACAGACGCTAAATGGTGGACTGAGGCTAAAGATTGATTACCCCCAAATGAATGATTAATAACAGAATGGCAACCGAGAGATGGTAGGAGACGAAGAGGGCGCCACAGAATAAGATTCAGAGAGACGACCTTTAGAAATTTAGAGATGCTAAATGGTGGATTGAAGCTAAGGATCGATTACCCCCCAAATGAATGATTGATAACAGAATGGCAACCGAGGGATGGAAGGAGACGAAGAGGGCGCCAGAGAATAAGATGGAGAGACGACCTTTAGAAATTTAGAGATGCTAAATGGTGGACTGAGACTAAGGATTGATCCCCCCAAATGAATGATTGATAACAGAATGGCAACCGAGAGATGGAAGGAGACGAAGAGGGCGCCAGAGAATAAGATGGAGACACGACCTTTAGAAATTTAGAGATGCTAAATGGTGGATTGAAGCTAAGGATCGATTATCCCCCAAATGAATGATTGATAACAGAATGGCAACCGAGAGATGGAAGGAGACGAAGAGGGCGCCAGAGAATAAGATGGAGAGACGACCTTCAGAAATTTAGAGATGCTAAATGGTGGATTGAAGCTAAGGATCGATTACTCCCCAAATGAATGATTAATAACAGAATGGCAACCGAGAGATGGAAGGAGACGAAGAGGGCGCCAGAGAATAAGATGGAGAGACGACCTTTAGAAATTTAGAGATGCTAAATGGTGGACTGAGACTAAGGATTGATTACTCTCCAAATGAATGATTAATAACAGAATGGCAACCGAGAGATGGAAGGAGACGAAGAGGGCGCCAGAGAATAAGATGGAGAGACGGCCTTTAGAAATTTAGAGATGCTAAATGGTTGATTGAAGCTAAGGATCGATTACTCCCCAAATGAATGATTAATAACAGAATGGCAACCGAGAGATGGAAGGAGACGAAGAGGGCGCCAGAGAATAAGATGGAGAGACGACCTTTAGAAATTTAGAGATGCTAAAGGGTGGACTGAGACTAAGGATTGATTACCCCCCCCCTCCTCCAAATGAATGATCAATAACAGAATGGCAACCGAGAGATGGAAGGAGACGAAGGGGGCGCCAGAGAATAAATGGAGTGATGGCCTTCAGAAATTTAGAGGTGTTAAATGGTGGACTGAGACTAAGGATCGAAGAAGTTGGAAAAGACTGGGGTGTCTATACCCTGCAGTGGGTGTCAACAGGCTAGGAAGAAGGAGAAAAAGTTGAAGAAATCAAATTTTTATTAGCTGTTAGTTTCGACATGAAAATGCAGTGCTGAAATTTTTTTTATTATGCCACGCAATTCTTAAGATTAAAATAAGTAAGTGCATTTTTTTTTCGTTTTATTTTGCATGCAGTGTCCTTGTTTCTTTCACTTGCGTTTAAATGAGATTCTTGGCTGACTTTACATCGTCCAGTTGGATTAACAGACTGCTTGCTTCCTGTGAAATATTTTTGATGCCGCGCTTCCCACTATCGTTGGAAACATATACACATCCGGGGGATATCGCAGAACTATGCGTCAACAGAAAGCCAGTTCCAGGAACACATACTACTATCGGAACTGAATTTGAGGACAGTTTCTTTCTTCTTCATGGCTTTTTCTTTTACTCGTATAATTTCACCAGAGAAATACATGCTTTTAAAAGAAGGTTGTCTAAGTGGGGTAATGCATTCTTGAACGAAATACCGACCAATTAAATTGATACCAGAAGGAAGAAGGTGAGCTCAGGTGCAATGAGTACATCTTTCAGCAGAAGTCTCAAATCTACAAAACTAAACGTATTTGGGTTTTCAGTTTCGAACCATTTACTTTTTAGTACGCCTTTTTGTTAAAAAAGATCGTGTTTATATCACCACTTTTTTCGTCCGTCGGTATGTCTGAGGACACTATATCCTTGCAAATATTAATTCGATTTGAAAAATTATTTTTGCTTTGGGAAGCCCGAAATGTGAAAACGAGGATCATTGCTTTTCAGGTTTTCTACGGTGCATTACCTCGCCGCTAGAGGGCGTAAATGCAGATGCTCGACTACAAAATAAATCGTATTCAATATAATTCCTTCTGAACATGTGATTGAGAACATTCTTTCTTCCATTCGATACCATTAATAACAAAAACTATTTGGGGCACAGTTTCTTTTTCAAGTAATGCATATTCTTTCCGCTAGAAGGCGTAAAGTTAAACGGCGACTTACCCGATATATTTGCTTCTAAAAGTCCCATTTGGAAACTTATTTTTGCATCGGTTAGACCTCCTAGTGGATTACGTTTTGTATATAATTTCGCATTTTTGTAAAGAATGGTTTTGCCACTAAGGGGCGTAAATGTACATTTTTGTTTCTGATATATTTGTAGCAATATCTGCCCTTCTGAAAGCTCGACTTAAAAAATTCTTTCACGATTACATACAACTCACCACTGGTGAAAATACTGCATAATTTTTCTGCCAGGGGACGTACATGTATACACCGATAAGCCATTGCAATATAACTATCCCCGACCTATAGAAATGAGTGTGTCTGGAGACAGAACGGTGGCGCAATTGAAGTTCACAGTGCAGAATATATACAACCCGAGGACTGGTTTTCGGTTAGTAGAGTGTTCGGACTCAGAATTGGCCGATTTACCGGAGTTTAATAAAGGACAAATATTGACAGCACGGCGCCTCGGAAATACGTATATCTCACTCAGAAACGGCGGGGCTTGTGGGTTATTCAGGTGCCGCTGTAGTGAGTATGTATCAAAAGTGGTGCACAGATGGCCACACGAAGAACCATCGTCCAGCAGCGTGCCGTCTGCAGCTCATTGGTGCCAGAGGGAAGCGGAGTCTGTCGCACATTGTTCACAGCGACCGCAGGGCCAGAGTGCGACAAATCACCCGCAGCCACAAGAGTGGTGATCAGGGCAATGTGTCACAGCACACAGTTCATCGCAGCCTTCTGCGCATGGGCCTGCGTAGGTGAAGACCCAGTCGGGTCCCCATGCTCACTGCACGTCATCACCAACAACGCATGAAATGGGCCCAAGATCGAGATTGGGCCGTGGATGATTGGAAGAAAGTGGTCCGATCTGAAGAAAGAAGATTCCTGGTGCATCACGTAGACGGCAGAGCGCGGATACGACGATTATCAACGGAGGCTATGGCACCTGGATGAACTGTTGGACGGAAATAGGACTGCGGCGGCGGCGGTGTTGCGCAGTGGGCGATGTTTTCTTGAGACACTTTAGTCCCCATTATCCCAATAGCACAATCCCTGACAGCTCTCAGGTATCTGAACATTGCTGCGGACCAAGTTCACCCATTCATGGCAACTGTGTTCCTCGCTGGTGATGGTCTTTACCAACAGGATAATTCGCCATGCCACACTGCTAGAATCGTCAAGGAGTGGTTCGAGGAACATGCTGGTGACTTTCTGTTAATGCCCAGGCCTCCAAATTCACCTGACATGAACCGAATCGGATATTTGTGTTTCGACTTGGAAAAGTGTGTTCGCGCTAAATCACCACCACCCCGAAATGTACGGGAAGTGGAGGACCTGCTGTTGACAATATGGTACCAGATACCCCAGGATACCTATCGTCACCTCATCGAATCGATGCCTTGTCGAGTGGCTGCTGTTTTACGGGCTAAAAGGGCCCTACAGCTTATTAGATAGGTGGTCATAATGCAATGGCTCTTCTTTGTAATTGCTTCTGAGCATCCAAATGAGAACATACTTTCTTGCATTCCATACCGGTATGGAAAACAGTAGTTAATAACAAGAAAGATGACACCGAATTTTCGGTTGTAATGAGCACTTGTTTTGAAACCGTTCTGACGCGAATTTTAAATTTATCAAAGCTATTCAAAGTCAATGGAACCTGTATGGAAAACAATAGTATCTGACCGAAGAAAGAAGTTTTTCAATCGGGTTTTTAATCCCGCAGATACTGCTGTAAACGACATCGTGTTCCATCGAACGGAACTGTGAAATTTAAAATCGTATTATCGACACCCTATTTTTTCCACTGGATTTGAACAGATTGTCCTTGCTTAGTCGCGACTTCTAAACGTGCATTTATCGTCTCCATTTACTTCAGCAATATGCCCCTATGATGGATTACTCCAGGGTAAGGGGTCGAACGATAGTTGTGTTACTATTATAAATATCTTGGAGTTACTCGTTAACTCTGAGAATAATGATTCATACATTGTCGATATTCCTTGATGCACAGATTTCCTCCTAGATGAGGTAACAGATTTTTATGTTTGGATTTATGTCTGCGGTTCAAAGAGACAGACTGGGAAAATTCTTTTTGTATTTGATATCTAGAACTACACTGTACGCCAAAAAAAAAAAAAAAAAAAAATAGCTGCACCCAGAAGGATACAACCGAGAGGAACGAAGCTTGGTAGGTAGGTTTGATATTGTGATACATACAAATGATTCAAGTACCTCGCTCGGTACTTAAATCATTTGAATTCTGACTCTTGCTGATGTGTTGGTTGCATCCTTTGCAAGTGAAGTATGCCTCGGAAAAACGTTCGGAAGCAATACGAGCAATTAGAGGAGTTCGAGAGGGGTCGCATCGTCGGGCTCCGGGAAGCGGCATGGTCTTATCGCCGTATCGCGCGCTACACCGGTCGTGCGGTTATCACCATAGCACGCTGTAGGCGGCAGTGGACAGAACAAGGCACAACAGAGCGACAGGAAGGGTCTGCAAGACTAGACGAACCACGGAGAGAGAGAGGACCGACGGGTTGTCATACACGCGTGGACTGACCCAATAGCCACGATTGCGGATATTCAGCAAGCAGTGGTGCCTTCTATACGTCGTCCGATTAGTGCCAGCACCATTGGCAGACGACTGCACGGCGTAGGACTGCACACACGCAGACCGTTACGACGACTGACCTTAACACCATTGCATCGTCGCCCAAAGACTGCAATGGTGTCGTGTCAGACAGTCATGGAGCCACTCAGAATGGTAGGGGTTGATCTTCAGTGACGAGTCCCGCTTTTGTCTTGGAGGAGACGACCAACGAATCCGTGTGTGGAGGCACCGTGGTCAGCGCCAAGGTGAACGGTTTGTTGTAAAGCGTCACACGTCCAGAAGGCCTGGTGTCATGGTGTGGGGTGCAATTGCCTACGATGCAAGATCACCTTTTGCGTTCATTACAGGCACTTTGACAGCCCAACGTTACGTTAATGAGGTCCTGCAACCAGTGGTTCTACCTTTTCTGAACGCTCACTCCGGTGCGATTTTCCAACAGAACAACGCTCGTCCGCATACTGCTGCTATCTCGAGAGCTTGCCTTTAAAGCACTGACACTCTGCCATGGTCAGCCGCATCGTCAGATCTATCGCCGATTGAAAATGTGTGGAATGCTATTCGGCGCGCTACCTACATTCCACCCCTAGCACACAATCTGCAGGAACTGCGTGAGAAGATTCAAGCTGCATGGGATGGCTTATCGCGGGACACCATTAGGAACCTGTACAACTCCATGCCGAGACGTCTGGCATGCTGTGTGAGCAACATGGAGGACCCGATGCCATACTGAGAGGCACTACTTCTTGGCGTGTGGCTCAATAAATATTGCCCATATCAGTCTCAATGTTTAATCATTTATTTGCCCTGGTAACCTTTACCTTCCTCCCGAAGAGCATTGCAATCCGACACGTCCTACTTGGTGCAACTGTATTTTTGACGTAGAGTGTATTACCAGTACTTTTCGGTTGTTACGTGGTTTGAACGAGGCAAGATTTCCCGTAACATGTCGTAAATTTACATTTGCTTTTGGTGCTACATCTGCGATTCGTAGAATTCTTTTTGAATAACAAATCTGTATTTAAGAACAATATTTTTTGTTCAGGTTTTATCTTTTTGTATGACGTAAAAAAATTTACGCTATGTTTTCATAAACTTAGCTTTTTAGTTCTACGCCTTGGATCACTTTATGTCTTCATATGTACTTTTACGACGAAAGCTGACTAGCATTCAAAGTATAGGCCATCGTGTTGCACCGTCTTTAGCCATCTGTCTGCCAGTTCTTCGATTCTACAGAGGGTAAGTCGAAAGTTTTGCGATGTTTGGATCACTTTATGTCTTCATACGTACCTTGACGACGAAAGCTGACTAGCATTCAAAGTATAGGCCATCGTGTTGCACCATCTTTAGCCATATCGATTCTACAGAGGGTAAGTCGAAAGTTTTGCGATGTTTGGATCACTTTATGTCTTCATACGCACCTTGACGACGAAAGCTGACTAGCATTCAAAGTATAGGCCATCGTGTTGCACCGTCTTTAGCCATCTGTCTGCCAGTTCTTCGATTCTACAGAGGGTGAGTCGAAAGTTTTGCTGTGTTTGGATCACTTTATGTCTTCATACGTACCTTTACGACGAACGCTGACTAGCATTCAAAGTATAGGCCATCGTGTTGCACCATCTTTAGCCATATCGATTCTACAGAGGGTAAGTCGAAAGTTTTGCGATGTTTGGATCACCTTATTTCCTTATACGCACCTTGACGACGAAAGCTGACTAGCATTCAAAGTATAGGCCATCGTGTTGCACCGTCTTTAGCCATCTGTCTGCCAGTTCTTCGATTCTACAGATGGTAAGTCGAAAGTTTTGCGATGTTTGGATCACTTTATGTCTTCATACGCACCTTGACGACGAAAGCTGACTAGCATTCAAAGTATAGGCCATCGTGTTGCACCGTCTTTAGCCATCTGTCTGCCTGTTCTTCGATTCTACAGAGGGTGAGTCGAAAGTTTTGCTATATTTGGATCACTTTATGTCTTCATACGTACCTTGACGACGAAAGCTGACTAGCATTCAAAGTATAGGCCATCGTGTTGCACCGTCTTTAGCCATCTGTCTGCCAGTTCTTCGATTCTACAGAGGGTGAGTCGAAAGTTTTGCTGTATTTGGATCACTTTATGTCTTCATACGTTCCTTTACGACGAACGCTGACTAGCATTCAAAGTATAGGCCATCGTGTTGCACCATCTTTAGCCATATCGATTCTACAGAGGGTAAGTCGAAAGTTTTGCGATGTTTGGATCACCTTATTTCCTTATACGCACCTTGACGACGAAAGCTGACTAGCATTCAAAGTATAGGCCATCGTGTTGCACCGTCTTTAGCCATCTGTCTGCCAGTTCTTCGATTCTACAGATGGTAAGTCGAAAGTTTTGCGATGTTTGGATCCCATTATGTCTTCATACGCACCTTGACGACGAAAGCTGACTAGCATTCAAAGTATAGGCCATCGTGTTGCACAGTCTTTAGCCATCTGTCTGCTAGCTCTTCGATTCTACAGAGGGTAAGTCGAAAGTTTTGCGATGTTTGGATCACTTTATGTCTTCATACGCACCTTGACGACGAAAGCTGACTTGCATTCAAAGTATAGGCCATCGTGTTGCACAGTCTTTAGCCATCTGTCTGCCAGCTCTTCGATTCTACAGAGGGTAAGTCGAAAGTTTTGCGATGTTTGGATCACCTTATTTCCTTATACGCACCTTGACGACGAAAGCTGACTAGCATTCAAAGTATAGGCCATCGTGTTGCACCGTCTTTAGCCATCTGTCTGCCAGTTCTTCGATTCTACAGATGGTAAGTCGAAAGTTTTGCGATGTTTGGATCCCATTATGTCTTCATACGCACCTTGACGACGAAAGCTGACTAGCATTCAAAGTATAGGCCATCGTGTTGCACAGTCTTTAGCCATCTGTCTGCTAGCTCTTCGATTCTACAGAGGGTAAGTCGAAAGTTTTGCGATGTTTGGATCACTTTATGTCTTCATACGCACCTTGACGACGAAAGCTGACTTGCATTCAAAGTATAGGCCATCGTGTTGCACAGTCTTTAGCCATCTGTCTGCCAGCTCTTCGATTCTACAGAGGGTAAGTCGAAAGTTTTGCGATGTTTGGATCACTTTATGTCTTCATACGTACCTTTACGACGAAAGCTGACTAGCATTCAAAGTATAGGCCATCGTGTTGCACCGTCTTTAGCCATCTGTCTGCCTGTTCTTCGATTCTACAGAGGGTGAGTCAAAAGTTTTGCTATGTTTCGATCACTTTATGTCTTCATACGTACCTTTACGACGAAAGCTGACTAGCATTCAAAGTATAGGCCATCGGGCTGCACCGTCTTTAGCCATCTGTCTAAAAGTTCTTCGATTCCGTGAAGGTACCAGTTCTTGTCCTTTGAGGTGAAGATCTCCTTCACTCCAGCTGCCACTTCCTCCTGGTTGTTGAAGTGCCGCTCGCGAAGGAAGTGGGCCACGGACCGGAACAAGTAACAATCCGATGGGGAAAATCCGGACTATATAGGTGTCGCATTAGTTCGATGCCCTCAAGTTCCTGGAGTTTTGCCCGGGTCATTCGCGCAGTATGAGGCCAAGCTTTGTCTTGCTGTAGGAGAGCGCGCTTTCTGTTCACCAGTGCAGGATAATTCTCCTCCAAAACGGCATACATCCGCTCCAGCTGTTCGGAGTAGAGGTTGGCGTTGATGGTCCGACCGTCTGGAACAAATTTGCAATGGAATATCCCCTCGAAATTCCACCAGATGCAGAGCATCACTTCGTGCTCGAAGCGCCCACGTTTGGCAACTGGTTCAAAAAGCTGGCCAGGGCTCAACCACTGCCGTTGTGTGTTAGGATTACGGAAATAGACCCACTTTTCATCGCATGCAAAATTTCTCTTGATGAAACGTACATCGCGGATTTTCCAGGAGTTTTGTGGACACTTTCACTCGGCGGTTTACTTCAGCTGGCGTCAGTTCGTGAGGGACAATGCGGCAGTTTCTGTAGATCTGACAGAGGTCCTGAAGGTGACGAACCACGGTGGTCTGTGATATGCCAAACTCGTCTGATAATCTCCGAGTGCTAGTTGTCAGATTTACTTCTATGGCCTGGCGCACGGCCTCGGAATCCACGGGTCGTGGGTTACCTGAGCTTGGCTGATCGTCGAGGTTTCTGTCACCTGGGCGAAATTTCTTGAACCATGTGGTTGCGGTGCTGTGGTCGACGGAATTTTTCCCTTTCGCATGACAAATGTTTCGTGTTACTTGAGCAGCGTTATAGCCGAGTTCAAGCTCGTAGAGCAAAAGTTCCCTAATTAGCCGGTTGTGGCTGTTCATCTTTTGGATGTCCCAACCACAGACAAAACGACGACATGCAATGCTGTTCACAGCAACGACTACCACTTCATATCTCTTTCGACTGACTGCAGTGCGCGACTTGAACTAGTTTAAACACGTGACATACCAACCGCAGCACATGCGTTTATGCAAATATTGCAAAACTTTCGACTCTCCTGTATTTCAATACTTCTACATTTTTTCTTTTTTTTTTTTGATTGGAGGTTTAACGACCACCGTGAGCAACTCAATGGGGTAACAGCAGTCGCCCGTCCCTAATTTAGGGTCACTGGCTACAGGGAAGGGAGAGAGCCAGTGCCATAAGACAAACACAACATCCATGCCTAACCGGGATTCGAACCCGGACCCCTTTCGGACGAATGATCAGAGGCCATCGCTTAGACCACTGCGCCACCGGGGCGGCCACTTTCAATTATGCATAATATCTCATATTCTAGATGCAAAATTTCCCGCTGAAACTCATCAGGGAACATTATTTGTACATTAAAAGTCACCTGCGCTTTTAAAAGGGCCATTCAAAAAAATATTTTTGCTTCCTTTTGTTATTTTACATCTCATTTTTTATACTATGGAGCAGTTTAACATTTCACAGATCTACCTGTCTGTCCTCCACTGATTTTGCGTTCCGTTGTGTTATTATATTACCTATTTAAAATAAAAGATAATCAAGTTATAAATATTGTAACACGAATTTCAAACCGCAACTGAAAATAAAAACCATTTGTTCAGCTCCCTTCCTTCTTTTTTCGATTAAAATCTGAGACAGTACACTTCTTGAAATGGCTGCAAAAGAAATGGATCGCAGTTATCGGATTTCACCATCTACGTCACTAGGAATTCGAGAAAAAGACTTCGGGAGTGCCTCGGGCACGGATATAAGACTTCCCATGCGAAAGCGAGTAAACGGAAATAACATTTAAAAGCTGCAACGTCACAGTTTTGCGTGGGAAGTGCGACATTATTCGCGTCGGTTTTTACAATTTCAGTCCAAGCAACAGTTTTGCACTGCGTTTATTCACTCAATTAATTTCACGCAGCTCTTTGTAATAAAGATTAATTACGTAAAATTCAGGGGTTCGACTGAATAATGTAAACACCTAGGAAAAGAAGATTTTACGTACCTGGTAGAGTGTGAGACCACCTTTGGCATTCAAAACCGCCTGAATCCTACTTGGAATGGAATTTGTTTTTAATTTGAGGTTAACGACCACCGTGAGCAACTCCCGTCTCTAATTTAGGGTCACTGGTTCCAGTGAAAGGACAGAGTGTTACTTGATCAATATATCTACACTGACGGAAAAAAAATCCCAACACCACGAAAAAATAGTTGTAGAGGAATGAAATGGCGGTAATACATTTGTATAGGTAACATATTTAATTGATTAAGGTTTCAAGATCACAGCTTAATGTAAGCGCGAGAAGAGCCATTTTAAATGTGAAATGCTGGTACATTAATAACCGGTGTAACCGACAGAATGTTGAATGCAAGCACGCAAACTTTTTTTTTTTTTTTTTTTTTTTTGATTGGAGGTTTAACGACCACCGTGAGCAACTCAATGGGCTATAAGCAGTCGCCCGTCCCTAATTTAGGGTCACTGGTTCCAGGGAAGGGAAAGAGCCAGTGCCGTAAGACAAACACAACATCCATGCCTCACCGGGATTCGAACCCGGACCCCGTTCGGACGAATGATCAGAGGCCATCGCTTAGACCACTGCGCCACCGGGGCGGCCACGCAAACTTTCATGCACTGTGTCGTACAGGTGCTGGATGTCAGTTTGTCGGATGGAGTTCCATGCCTGTTGCACTTGGTCGGTCAATACAGGGACGGTTAGTGCTGGTTGGGGGTGACGCTGGAGTTGTCGTCCAATGATGTCCCATACGTGCTCGATTGGTGAAAGATCTGGTGATCTAGCAGGTCACGGCAACATGTCGACACTCTGTAGAGCATGTTGGGTTACAACAGCGGTATGCGGGCGAGCGTTATCCTGTTGGAAAACACCCCCTGGAATGCTGTTCATGAATGGCAGCACAACAGGTTGAATCACCAGACCGACGTACAACTGTGCCGTCAGGGTGCGTGGGATAACCACGAGAGTGCTCCTGCTGTCATAGGAAATTGCTCCCCAGACCATAACACCAGATGTAGGTCCAGTGTGTCTCGGCCGCAGACAGGTTGGTTGCAGGTCCTCACCTGGCCTCCTTCTAACCAACACACGGCCATCACTGGCACCCAGGCAGAACCGGCTTTCATCAGAATACACAACAGATCTCCACTCCGTCCTCCAATGAGCTCTAGCTTGACACCACTGACGTCGCAAACGGCAGTGGTTTGGAGTAAGTGGAATGCACGCTACAGGGCGCCTGGCTCGGAGCTGTCCTTCAAGTAACCGATTTGTAACAGTTCGTTGTGTCACTGTGGGGGCAACTGCAGCTCGAATTGCTGCCGCAGACGCGGTACGATGCGCCACGGCCATACGCCGTACACGGCGGTCTTCCCTTTCAGTAGTGCCACATGGCCGGCCGGAACCCGGTCTTCTTGAGGCAGTACCTTCACTTGACCACCGCTGCCAACAATCATGCACAGTGGCTACATTCCTGCCAGGTCGTTCTGCAATATTGCGGAACGAAAATCCACCTTCTCGTAGCCCTATTACACGACCTCGTTCAAACTCCGTGAGCTGTTGATAATGGCTTCTTCGTCTTCTTAAAGGCTTTCCTGACTAACATCAACACACTACGTCGAATCTCAACGATAACTAACGCTCACGAACGTTACAGCGCGTATTTACAGCAAACTTGCTTTGCATGTTCCGAGGGGCGCTACTAGCGCCACACGTATGCGCCGAGCCCGAAATTTGCATAGACGTCATCTTACAGATGTACTCTCACCGCCTACCAACTGTCGTTTATCTAACACAACTCCTTCTTGGTGTTGGGATTTTTTTTCCGTCAGTGTATATCTGTGCACATTTATTTATTATTTTTTATTATTGGAGGTTTAACGACCACCGTGAGCAACTCAATGGGCGATAAGCAGTCGCCGGTCCTTAATTTAGGGACACTGGTTCCAGGGAAGGGAAAGAGCCAGTGCCGAAAGACAAACACAACATTCATGCCTCACCGGGATTCCAACCCGGGCCCCTTTTGGACGAATCATCGGAGGCCATCGCTTAGACCACTGAGCCACCGAGGCAGCGGAGTGGAAATGGTCCTGGATGATGATTAGTGGGATGTTACACCGTTATTCATACAGAAACTACTCAAAGTCCTTGAGAGATTCAGGAAGAGGATAACGGAATCTTACTCTGTTTTCCAACACAAACCACAGTGGCTCGATGTTGTTTAAGTCTTGTACTTGGGGAGGCCAAGGAAGGTGTGAAAGTTCGTCCTCATGTTCCTCAAACCACGATTAGATATTCCGAGCTCTGTGAATTAGGATATTATGATCTTGACAGACGGCATCCCATGAAGGAAACAGTGTCTGAAATATTGAATGGCCTTGGTCGGCCACAATGGTTTCATACGCCCTGCCAGTCATCCGTTCTTTCAAGGTTATCAGAGGGACCTGCTGAAAACCACAATGTAACCGCCCAGAACATGATAGAACCGCCATGAAGCTGCATTGTTGGGAACAGGCTGTCTGATTTGAACGCTTCTGACGGTGTTCTCCACAAGTAAACACGTCCTGCTGTAGGGAATAGTGTCAATGTGGATACATTCGACCACATTACACGCTTCCGTGGCAGTTCACGTTGTATAGTCCTGGCACCACTGCCATTGCCGTTGTGCATTCACCTGGGTCACTTGAGGTTTTGCGGTAGCAGCTTTGCCAGGAATATCTCGTTTATGGAGTCCACTGCGCATTGTTTTCGCTGATACTGGGATCTGAAGATGCAGATTGAGCTCCGCACTAATTTTCGTTGTCGTGGTCTTCTTATTACGCGCAATAATCTGCTTTAATGCTCTCCTGTCTCTATCAGTCAGGGTCGTCTTCCGGCCGCTTTTGTGTTTCGCTCACGAAATTTTGCCACGAACACGGTAAGCTGTCACGGTGCAAGACACAGTAGCTCTCGATACCCTCACTATCCTGGAAACTGTTATCAAGGAGGCACCAACTAGCCGACCACAAACGATTAGCCCTCTTTCGAAGTCCGTTAGGTCGCTCATTTCGTCGTCACCCTGAAAGAAATTTTGCAACACACTTTAAATGCACTTAAACAGGAAAAAAACAGTACTCTCTAAATACGATATTCTTGTTAAAACCATACATAAAAGCCATACTTCTTAAAGCGATACATTAAATATACTCTTGTTAGCGCCATACATTAAAGCCATACATTAAACATACACTTGTTAAAGCCATACATTAAAGATACTCTTGTTTAAGCCATACATTAAAGCCATACTCTTGTCTTCCCTGACTACTCTTGTTAGATCAAACCTAAATACGATTTTGTTAAAGCTATACTCTTGTCTTCCCTGACTTGGATACTCTTGTTGTACAGATCAAATCTAAATACAATTTTGTTTTATTTATTCAATACCCGTATTGCATTTTCTTTATTTATAAGCATTGCTCTTTTCAAAGCAGTTTGTCCACTAGTTGATTTAGTGTTAGTGCCGAGTAAAATAATTACTAACCTTAGTCGAATAGATGTTATAGCAGATGGATGCAAAGTATCCAGCAAGTAGACGTGCCTCAGAAAACTTGAATATTGCAACGTCCTGGAACGCGAATCCGCGTCTACCGATTTATAATATATTCGAGTATGTTATCGTTCCACCACCCAGAAGCAACTGAAGATGTGTTTTAGGACTCAAATGAAACGTTCCAAGCGTGCGCAAATCGAAGCATACATGACCATTCATCTTAGCGGCATGCGACCAGAAAGCGAATCCATACATACATATCACTAAGCTGTTCTCTGAGATTCAGAGGTTAGCTCCACAAAGAAATACAAATTACCAGTTAAAATTTTAACTGATTATTTACTTACTGTTGACGTATCAAACTTCCCCATTTACAGCGATCTTGACACACAACTCGGGCTTCACTGACATTCATCACACGACGTACACAAGACCTATTATTCATACTCAGAATCTTTTTCTCATGCAGACACTCATGAATCTGATCGTCCCACGACTTCCTTGGCCTTCCTCTACCTTTCTTTTCTGCCACTTGGGCAAAGACATTTTCTTAGTAAGCATCTCATCAATTATTCTTTCAACATGGCCAAACCACCGAAGAATATTACTCTCCACCTTACGGTTATACGTCAATTCCTCGCTAGCGTCAATTCATCCACTACGACGATTCGTCGCGCGTCAATTAGTCGACTACGTCAATTCGTTGCGGTCAATTTCGTCGCGTTTACAAATTTTGGTTTCATACAAATCGCATGGAGGAAAACGTACGATTTCGGTTGTCTTCCGCCGTGATCATATTTATAAGGTTTGGAGACCCACAGAGGTTAGTAATATTACGGTTTTTCTTTGGCACTAAAAATAAATTAATATGCCTAGGCCTAAGCTTAGACCTTTTTAACAGTTTTTATTCCATCGTGCTCATATTCATTAAGTTTAGACTCCAAGTCAAGTTTGTATTGCTGCGCTTTTACTTAGGCATTAAATATTAATAACTTGGCTTAGACCTAGGCTTTTTTAAATAGTTTTTATTCGATTGTGCTCATATTCATAAGGTTTAGACACAAAGTCTATTTAGTATAGTTGCGTTTTTACTTAGGCATTAAATATTAATAAACAGGCCTTGGCCTTTTTGACACATTTTATTCCGTCGTGCTCATTTTCTTAAGGTTAGGACAGTTAGTAATATTGCGCCTTTACTTAGGCATTAAATATTAATCAATAAGCTTTTGGCCCAAGCCTTTCTGGCAGATTTTGTTCAAGTGTATGAAGTATTTATTCTTAAGTAAAAGCGCAATATTACGAACTTGACTTGATGCAAAGCTTATAAATATGAGCACGGCGGAACAAAACTGCTAAACAGGCTTAAGCCTAGGCCAAGGTAATAATATTTTTTATTGCTTAAGTGAAGGCGCAATAATACTAACTATACTTTGTGTCTAAACCTTATGAATATGAGCACAATTAAATAAAAACTGTTAAAAAGGCCTAGGCCTATGCCAAGGTATTAATATTTAATGCCTAAGAAAAGTGCAATAATACTAACTTGACTTGGTGCCTAAACTTTATGAAAATGAGCACGACGGAATAAAAACGGTTAAAAAACCTAAGCTTAGGCCTATTAATTTAATTTATTTTTAGTGCCAAAGAAAAAGCGTAATACGTATTACTAACCTGTCTGGGTGTCCAAACCTTATAAATATGATCACGGCAGAAAACAACCGAAATCGTACGTTTTCCTGCATTCGGCTTGTATGTAACCAAAATTTGTAAACGTGACGAATTTGACCGAGACGATGCGACGTAGTCGACGAATTGGTCCGCGACGAATCGTCGTCGTAGTCGACGAATCGACGCGGCACCGCATCTTACTAACAATATTTTGCCTCACATTACACAGAGCTGTAGCACATCTTCATTCCTTACACGATCAGAACGTGTCTTGCCACAAACCCACCCTAACTAACGCACTTCTCCAGCACACAAACGACTCCTATGTTTCTTCTGGAGTACCCATGTTTCAGTGCCATACATCAGAGTAGGAACAATTACGCTTTCATGCACAGCCATGCGGGACTCCCTTGAGAACCCATCCTTCCTGTGAAATCCTCGCAAAGCAGCTATGGCTTTCAATGAAGAATTCACTCGCATTTCATCATCCAATTCGTTCTATCTGTCAAACATACTTCCTAAATACACAAACTGATTCACCTGGTTAATCGCTGTGCCATTTAGACCATGAAAAAATAATTCTTCAGAAATAAAAGATAGACAAACAGATGTTACAGGCAGATGGATGCCAAATTAATCAAGCAAGTAGATATTCCTCAGAAAACTTGGAAATTGCATCGACATGGAGCGGAAACCGAACCCATATCTCCCTATTTACGTTCGAGTATGCTGGGTGATGTAACGGCAAACTCTTCTGGGTAAAATAATGGCAACATTCTGGAACGTAAATTGGGAGGTGCGGGATCGATTCCAGAAGCTGTAATTTTCAAGTTTTTTGAGGCATATCTACTTTCTTAATAACTAACCTTTCTTGATTCAAATTTCTTGAACTGCGGGAAGTAGCCCCGGTGGCGCAGTAGTCTAAACGGAAGCTTACGACCATTCGTCCTGAAGGGTCTGGGTTCGAGTCCCCGTAAGGCATGGATGTTGTGTTTGACTTTGGCCCTACATTAGGGACTGGCACCCAGTGAGTTGCTCACCGTGGTTGTTCAACCTTCAATCAAAGAAAAAGGAGTGCTGCAAACGTTGTTTAGTAAATTTTTAGCTGCATTACCTTTTCCATATCTGCAAAAAACAAGTTAGTAAAATCATGCAATGCATTGATTATGATACGCTTTCCAACATACCAGAAATTATTACTCAAGTTATGAGGATAATGGCTGTGGAATAAATCTCGCTCCTGTGTCCTGACCTTTGACCCCATTTCGATGATATTCAATAGAACCGGTTCAGTACACCTCAAAAATAACATACTAAAGTTTTGTCGCAATAGAAGCTGTTTTACGCAAGTTATGAGAATAATAGATGTGGAATAAATCTTGCTTTTGTGCAATCACCTTTGAACCCATTTCGTTGATATTCAACAGAACCGGTTCACTATGCCTCCGGAACAACATGATAACGTTTTGTCGCAATCGAAAAATTTTTTGGTAAGTTATGATGCACAAGGGCAATGGAATGGATCCCACTCCAGTGTCCTGACCTTTGACTCCATTTCGCCCATTTTCAATGGGGTTCGTCCCCAGTGGCTCCCTACCACATACTAAATTTTCATCGAAATCGAACCATATTTACGCATGTTATGACGCATAAAGGCAATGGAATGGATTCCTCCTTTATGCCCTGACCTTTGACCCCATTTCGCCCATTTTCAATAGGGTTTGTTCCCAGGTGGTTCCTTACCAAATACTAAAATTTCATCGAAATCGAACCATATTTACGCATGTTATGACGCATAAAGGCAATGAAATGGATCCCGCTTTTATGTCCTGACCTTTGACCCCATTCCACCCATTTTCAGTAGGTTTCGTTCCTAGGTGGTTCCTTACCACATACCAAAATTTCATCGAAATCGAACCATTTTTACGCAAGTTATAACGCATAAGGGCAATGGAATAAATCCCGTTCTTAAGCCCTGCCTGACCTTTGACCCCAACTTGCCAATTTTCAATAGGGTTCGTGCCCAGGTAGTTTCCTACCACATGCTGAAATTTCATCGAAATCGAACCATATTTACTCATGTTATGACGCATAAAGCCAATGAAATGGATCCCGCTCTTACGGCGTGACCTTTGACTCCACTTCACCCATTTTCAATAGGAATTGTCCCCTGGTGGTCCCCTACCACATACTAAAATTTCATCGAAATCGAACCATTTTTACGTGAGTTATCGTGACGACAGACGGACAGACGGACGGACAAAGCTGGAGCATATACGCTTCTTCAACCTACGGTTGGAAAGCGTAAAAAAAGGCTGTTTCGATTTTCCCAAAGCTGTAACATACCGGGTTATGTGGTAAAAAACCTCTATGTTTTTTAATAATCTGGAATTGGAAATTTGATCTATTATCGCAATAAGCGTATAAATGAATTACGTATAACCGAATTGAAAATGCGATAGAAACTAGTGAAATATCGAATCTCTAGAAACGGAGATATCGTGCTCAAAATGAGCAGATAAAACGATTTTGTAACGTTCTTTAATGTATCGGCATTTCTAAAAGTGGCGCCAATTAAACCAGCATTAAGGAAATAAAAGCTTGAAATGTTATTGACAAGACGAATAATGTATGGGAAATAATCGTCTTTTCATAAAAGAAAGTGATTAAGCACTTTTTGTTGTTCATATTAAGGACAGGAACAAACCGAAAGCGAAATTAAGAAGAGAGACTAAGAAAGTCACGCGAGAGAACGAGCGATGATCCGGAAACAATAGAACAAGAAATGAACATAACATAATCTAAATATGACCTAAATTAAGTTCATCAACACCTACCGCGCTGTCATAATTAACGGTCTACTTAGCATTTGAATCAGAGTGCTCATGTAAAAATATATCCATAAATCCAACAGAAAGGGTCAAGAAAGAAAGAGGTGCATACAGCTGAAGAAGGTGCCGCTATTTTATTATTATATGCATTTCCTTAACATTAAATAAAATCCCGTTTTACGACATCGATTTCTACCCGAAAACTGCTTCGTAAAATGAGGCATTCTTTCTTATAAGAAACTGCACAAGTTGAGTTTCATGCGGAGGTGGATCCAGAAATGTTTTATTTAAGGGGGGCGCATTTCGATAACTTTATTTGCAGGAGCGGACACATATAAGAACCTGGGTGCTCTCCACTGCCACCTTTATACGTATTTTTATTTTGTACCAAAACTGCTGTTCTAAGCAAAGAAAAATGTCACCCAGCAACAGCAAATACAATAAAAAGAAAATCGAGAAAGCACTCTGGTACACTTTGTAGATAATTTATGCTATGCATTTATTTTCATACCAAGATGCTTTTGGGTATAGAATAAAACGAGTGATTCGAGAATATACAATGATGTGCCAGAAAGACTGGTACACCAGTCTAATACTTGGTAGGTCCCCCACGGCAGCGCGGGAATGCAGAAATACGACGGGGCATGGACTCCACTAGCATCTGGAAATATGCTGTAGGCAATGCACACCATCATACTTCCAGCAGAGCGTTCCACAAATCGGGTGTATTCCGAGGTCTCGGATTCCTGTGTTCGATAACGCGTTGCATGAAATCCCAAATGTGTTCTATCACGTTCAGATCTGGGGACTTGGATGAGAATGGCAGCACCCCAAACTCAGATGAATGCTCCTCTAACCATAATGTGGCGTCCCGAAACTTGTGTAGAGGTGCATTGTCCTGTTAGAACAGGCCCAACCCATCAGCATTAATGCAGGACATGAACGGGTGTACCTCGTCAGAAAGGATGCGCACATAGCGTTGGCCGGTCACAGACGTTTGTAGACGTACCAGGGGTCCCAGTGAAGTCCAGCGAAACACACCCCATGCCATTACGGACACCCCACCAGCCGGTACAGTTTCCTGTTGACGGGCGGGATCCATGGCTTCATGGGGTTTTCGGTTGCTGTGTGTTTCTGGAACGTGGAAAGAGCGATGTATTTATTTATTTACTGTTGCCACGTATTTGGAGTATTTTCACCTTGGATCTCGCCCTTTGGATTTAACTGCTATAATTAATATATAGCCAGTGCCGTTAATGCTCACCAGATGAAGACGTCTCAGTATCTGAGCCCATCTTACGGATTTATGATGTCTGAAGCTGACTTCAAAATACACATAGCACCGTGGATGCTGTGTGTTTCTGGAACGTGGAAAGAGCGATGTATTTATTTATTAACTGTCGCCACGTATTTGGAGGATTTTCACCTTGGATCTCACCCTTTGGATTTAACTGCTATAATATATATAGCTAGTGCCGTTAATGCCTACCAGATGGAGACGTCTCAGTAGCTAAGCCCATCTTACGGATTTATGATGTCAGAAGCTGACTTAAAAATACACATAGCACCGTAGATTGTTGGTCACCGTGGTGTAAATGTAACGCACTCGGCTAGATATCGAGAGTTCTGTGTTCAATTCCACAGCTGCGGCTGAAAAACAATTTTTCGGTTGCTGTGTGTTTCTGGAACGTGGAAAGAGCGATGTATTTATTTATTTACTGTTGCCACGTATTTGGAGGATTTTCAACAACACATTCGCCTCACTCACGACCACACCGAGACACAGTCCGGCACATAATAAGGGATATTAAATCATAACAAAAAACAATAACAACACCTTCGCATCACTCACGACCACACCAAGACACAGTTCGGTACATAGTAAGTGGAATTAAATCATAACAACAAATAAGAAGGTTTACTAATTCCTCACTTTGAGCAGTAGTTAAGTAGGTGGATTAATGAGTACTATTGTCGTTAAACAAATGAAAGAAGATATAAGTTAAAATGTAAATATTTAATAAAGTACGACGGCGGCAATAGTAAGTATTCCGACTATTTAGTTTTTCAAAAGCAATACTTATTTTTATTATACAAGGTGTCCATAAAGTATTTCGCACATTACCAAAATTAATATAAAAAAATATATGCAAGTTAAAATAAAATGGTTGGCAACATAATATTGCAGCACTCATCAGGTTTTTTTCCTGTTCTTTAGGTGAGCGCTGCTGCTGAACAAGAGGAGCATTTCATCGATAATGGCTTCCATGGAAGAAAAAGGCTGCGTGCATGTTGTGGTTCCATGGCCACAAATCGGCGATTACTGTCCAGCGTTATTTCAGGAAAGAGTACAGACGATCACTACCGGACCAAAAAAGCTCAAAAGCTTGGCATGAAAAGTTAAAAGCCACGGTTAGTATTGGCGATCTCCTCCGAGTGGGCCGTCCAACGGTTACACAAGACAGAGCTGTAGCTGTTCAGGAGACATTTCTGTGGAGCCCCAGAAAAACCATTCGTCGTGTTTCACTGGAAACTGTGATTCCCGATGCCACGGTTCATTTTACACAAACATCTTCATCTGTATGCTCATAAGGTACAGATCGTTCAAGCTCTTCAGCCTGATGACCGGCCTCGCCGTGCTGCATTTGCGACGAAGATGTTGCAGCGCATACCTCACGATTGAGAGTATCTGCACCGTTTCTGTTTCTCAGATGAAGCCCCATTCCACATCTATGGTACAGTAAATAGGCACAATGTGCGAATCTGGGGGATCAGAACATCCCCATTATGTCATCGAACAAAAGAGGGCTAGCCCGAGAGTGAACGTATGGTGCGGCCTCATGCATGGCAATCGAACCCTTCTTTTTTACAGAGCCCACAGTAACAATATAATGTGTACCTGAACATGCTGGAACATTTCGAAGCATCTCAGTTGCATGCACTACAACCTTCAGTTATTTTTTAACAAGATGGTACTCCACCACATTGATCACTGACTGTGAGTGTTCCTTTCCCTAGACATAATTTGAGGGTGTACCTAATGTAGTCGCCACTCAGTGTATATTAGAATTCCTCCTGGGGAAACTGTTATTTAAAATGTTGCACTAACTGTGAGTGTTCCAATATGAGAGTGTACCTAATATAGTAGCCACTCAGTGTGCATTAGAATGCCTCCTGGGGAAACATTTATTTAAAATGTTACACTGACTGTGAGTGTTCTAATATGAGGGTGTACTTAATATAGTGGCCACTCAGTGTACATTAGAATGCCTCCTGGGGAAATAGTTATTTAAAATGTTACACTGACTGTGAGTGTTCCAATATGAGGGTGTACTTAATATAGTGGCCACTCAGTGTACATTAGAATGCCTCCTGGGGAAATAGTTATTTAAAATGTTACACTGACTGTGAGTGTTCCAATATGAGGGTGTACCTAATATAGTGGCCACTCAGTGTACATTAGAATGCCTCCTGGGGAAATAGTTATTTAAAATGTTAGACTGACTATGAGTGTTCCTTTTCATAGACATAATATGAGACTGTACCTAATAAAGTGACCACTCAGTGTACATTTGAATTCTTTTTTTTTTTTTTTTTTTTTTTTTGTGGAGGTTTAACGACCACCGTGAGCAACTCAATGGGCTATAAGTAGTCACCCGTCCCTAATTTTAGGGTCACTGGTTCCAGGGAAGGGAGAGAGCCAGTGCCGTAAGACAAACACAACATCCATGCCTCACCGGGATTCGAACCCGGACCCCTTATGGACGAATGATCAGAGGCCAACGCCTTAGACCACTGCGCCACCGGGGCGGCAGTGTGCATTAGAATGCCTCCTGGGGAAACAGTTGTTTAAAATGTTAGACTGACTATGAGTGTTCCTTTCCATAGACATAATATGAGATTGTACCTAATAAAGTGTCCACTCAGTGTACATTTGAATTTCTCCTAGAGAAACTTATTTAAAATGTTACAGTAACTATGGGTCTTCCTTTTTATAGACATAATATGAAGGTGTTCCTAATAAAGTGGCCGCTCATTGTACATTAGAATTTCTCCTGTGCATACTTATTTAAAATTTTAGGCTAGTTCTGACTCTACCCTTCCCATAGACATATTAGGAAGTTGGAAGGAATTTATATGCAGAGCAGAAAGTGCTGGGATAATTTAAAATCTTACGCATTTCTGACAGTCTTATCTATGTCTCACGTTCGTCTTCCGCTTCTGTAAGCACAATTTGTTATTTGGTGGGGTGTTAGGAAACTGGGGTCTCCTAAGTCGAAACGTGTTACATTGTGGTGTAACTCTGTTTCAGATATGTAATCAGAATAATTCCGTTTAACGTGTTGTGGAAGTAATTTGAGCCCGCACATCGAATGCATCAGCTAAGACTGACACACAGAGCACAAAGAGGTAATCTCTTTCAAGGAAGTTTTTGTGGCATAGAATAAAATGGTACGCTCTATCAAGATACGTGGCAGATATGTTCTCCGAAGTGCGATGGGAGTTCGTCGGGAATCTGATCTATTGTTTCGGCGCAGAATTCATGCTGATTACCATCACATGTGAAAAATGAATGGGCGGTGCCTGTCAGGCTGTGAAGATGCTTTGATTTCTGACTGTATTGTTATGCATTGAAATTCATTTCGTCGAAGATCTATTTATGACTTTTGAATGCGTAGAATTATCTTCAGTTAGCTTGTGCCTTTTACTGCGCTAGTTTCTCCGAAACTGCACTTCCGTCAGAGCCGGATCCAGAGGTTTGGGGGGCCCCGGGAAAGAACTCTGTTCCTCTTAACCAGGGACGTCGCCAGACTTCGAAATCAGGGTGGGCGACGGGTGGGCGAGAATAACGTTTGATGGGGCAAGCTTGACAGAATTTTTTTTCTTTTTTTACGAAACGCTAAAAGAACGAATATTTGATGCTTTTCACTGCCGGCTACAAAGGAATTCGTGCGATCCCCACCCATTCCATCTGGACATACATACATATATACATACACGGATCTGACTAGTTACGCCACTGGTGTAAGATACAAGAGTTACTATAATATCACCCTCAACATTTTGCTTGTTCTGAATGCCTTGTCTTAAATTGCTTTTCAAAATTTTTAATTTTTTCCTTACGAAAATAGTACTGTACTTGAACAATTTATTTAAAGGGAAATGTCGTTTTTGTTTATTTAAATCAAATTTTAACGTCGTGCGACGCAGACACGATATCTCCCCCTCCTTAACTCCCTTCCTTCAAGCCAGCGACTTTGTCTTGCGGGCAGCGGATGGCCTAGTGGTCAGCGTTGATGACTGCCACGGAGGAACCTCAGGTTCGATCCCGAGCCAGTACGAACGCTGGAACCACAAAAGATACTGGAATCCCGGTAATAAATAAGGGCTTCTTCCTACCTCGCTTCCGTGCCACTTTCCTATCTTGCACTCTAACACAAACCTCCTAGCTTCCTGATCTCTCCATAACTAGTCGAGTGCGTTCGCATTCACGCTACAGTGCCAAAAATTCTCAGAGCCCTGCGTGGTTTATCAGTCAGCATCTGGCTACACAAATCCGTACTGATGCTCTCAGCAACTGAGATATCGACATCTGGTGGCATTTAACACAACAGCTATTTAATTGTAGCTGAACCCAGAGTATCGGAACACAATTTTTCAGTTGCTATGAGTTGTTCATAAAATAACAGAGCGATGACATCGCCCATTTGAAAAAAACGTGCCATTCTTCTTCATAGTGTTGTTTTACACCGTGATAACGCACGTCCCCTCACCTCAATGGAGATTTCACAGGTTATTGCCAAAATGAGGTGAATGCTGATGCTCCAACTCCCCTACATCCTGATTTGGCTCCCTCAGAGTTTTTCCTGTTTGTCCCTTTGAGAAACACTCTTCGTGGGGAACGTTTCGACGATGTGACAACATTAAACTGGCTGTAAACACATGGGAGATGGGGGAAACGACAACCTCCGGAAATTTTCCAAAATGGATTTTACCAGTCGGTTCAAAGATGGCAGAAATGTATACCAAGCAGAGTTAGGCAAAATCGTAATTGAATTAATTGGTAATACATTACAGCGTAATGGTAATGGAAACAAGAACTTAGCGTTACCATTGCATGGTAATGGCGAACTGGTCATTAGAATTGCATGGTAATTGTAAGGACATGTAGGAGTTACCTATTATAATCGTAATGGTTAACTATATGTTGGTAATTTACCAATAACGTATGTGTAACAATACAACGTGAATAAACCAGCTAACAGTACATCCTTACACGTTGTGTAGGTTATTTGATAATTGTTCCACCCCTCGGACCACAAATGCATGTATGTAAGTATTGGAGTTGTACGTGTATGACATGAGTAGTTGCACCGTCTTCGCAGCAAGTAAAGTGATTTGAACGAAATAATAATGAAGTAAGTACGAATGGGATGTTTATTTCGGTTAGAGATGCCATTTCGTCCATCTCCAGTACAGTATTCTCGTTCATTACATGCGTTTCAATGTCCAAAATAATTACCCCACTATAGCCCCGAGCACATATTAGCCCTACACTCACAATTCAGCAACTCAGGATGCACTGCCGAATATTACAGAAATTTGCGAACTCTTGACATTTTTTGCCGTACTTCTCAAGTGTCGTTGTCCATTACTTGTCCGATACGAACACTGGACTAGCGAGCAACTGACTCCTTTCTACTGTATATACTTTACGGCAGGACCTGAATCTTCTTGATTTACATAAATCTCTCCAACATCTCAAAGCGAGATCCTTGTGGAACATTCTACAAACGTCTAACCCATTCTTGCCGCTTCTAGAACATATTACACGACACTTCGGTCTCCGACTGCTCTGTTACATGGCAGACTTTTCTAGACATAGTTTTTGGCATTCATACATTTCTATAAACTATCAGTATGTAATTATTATTTGAAAATTGTGTAATTTCATTACCAAATAATTCCATTGCGTTTGAAGGGCATTATTAAATAATTGAATTACATCCTCTTCATTATAATGCATTACAGATTAATTCCATTACCTTGTGAAAACCATACTTGGGATTACCTTGTAATGCATTACAGATTAATTCCATTACCTTGTGAAAACCATACTTGGGATTACCTTGTAATGCATTACAGATAAATTCCATTACCTTGTGAAAACCATACTTGGGATTACGTTGTAATGCATTACAGATTAATTCCATTACCTTATGAAAACCATACTTGGGATTGCCTTGTAATGCATTACAGATTAATGCCATTACCTTATGAAAACCATACTTGGGATTACCTTGTAATGCATTACAGATTAATTCCATTACCTTGTGAAAACCATACTTGGGATTACCTTGTAATGCATTACAGATTAATGCCATTACCTTGTGAAAACAATAATTGGGATTACCTTGTAATGCATTACAGATTAATTCCATTACCTTATGAAAACCATACTTGGGATTGCCTTGTAATGCATTACAGATTAATTCCATTACCTTGTGAAAACAATAATTGGGATTACCTTGTAATGCATTACAGATAAATTCCATTACCTTGTGAAAACCATACTTGGGATTACGTTGTAATGCATTACAGATTAATTCCATTACCTTGTGAAAACCATACTTGGGATTACCTTGTAATGCATTACAGATTAATCCCATTACCTTGTGAAAACCATACTTGGGATTACCTTGTAATGCATTACATATTAATTCCATTACTTCGTGAAAACCATACTTGGGATTACCTTGTAATTTATTACAGATTAATCCCATTACCTTGTGAAAACCATACTTGGGATTACCTTGTAATGCATTACAGATTAATTCCATTACCTTATGAAAACCATACTTATGATTGCCTTGTAATGCATTACAGATTAATGCCATTACCTTATGAAAACCATACTTGGGATTACCTTGTAATGCATTACAGATTAATTCCATTACCTTGTGAAAACCATACTTGGGATTACCTTGTAATGCATTACAGATTAATTCCATTACCTTGTGAAAACCATACTTGGGATTGCCTTGTAATGCATTACAGATTAATTCCATTACCTTGTGAAAACCATACTTGGGATTACCTTGTAATGCATTACAGATTAATTCCATTACCTTGTGAAAACCATACTTGGGATTACCTTGTAATGCATTACACGTTAATTGCAATCTGTACTTCCATTACTTTGTAATGCATTCCTGCCCAACTTTGATACAAAGTGGTGGACAATACTTTGAATAGGCTAGCATTATTAACAAGATGTCCAAGTATTTTCCCACCAAGTTTGACATTTTTGCTGCTACAAATTAAAATCTTATGAGGGACGAGGCATTACTTTCAGGATGCTCTTTGTATGTGCACTGGAAAAGAAAAAAAAAAAACTTTGTTAAAAAATTGAAGCTCGGGGAGGGGGTGGGCTCCATCAACTGGGCAGCTGCCCGGGATGCCCGTATTTAGATCCGGTTCTGACTTCCGTTGTAAACTAAGCACAATGCTTCTGTTTCATTTTTAGGGCGGAAGGGGGAGGGATTGCTAACGACTACCGTCAGACATCTGTTCCTTATTTAGGGCCACTGGTTCCAGGCAAGAGATAGAGCCAGTGCCACAACGTGCATGTCTCACGGGATTTGAACTCGCACCCATCTCGGATGAATGATCAGCAGTCAGACCACTCAGTAGCGCACCCAGAAATTTGGGCCGTGGTACACAGAATTTTACCACGGTGGAGGTGCCCCCTCCCCTAAATTTACCGGGAGAAATAGTCAGGTGCTTTAACAATTAGGAAGGAGGTTGACTTTTGTTCATTTATTCTTATCCAGTTATTGTAAATGATTAGAAGAAGCAGTAAATGAAATTCTTTTCCGGGTTAGATTTTTCTAACTTTATTTAACGGAACTACTCCCTTATAATTATTGTATGTTATAATTATACGGTACATGATTAAGAAGTATATGTAGATCGCGTAACGTGACTTTTTGTTTGAAACTTCGACGTAATAATCCCCCGCTCTGTCAGCCTAGGGAGGGGAGGGGGTTCAGATCGGCCACTCCCGTGGGTGCGCCACTGAGACCACTGCACCACCGGGACGGCCACACTGCGGTCAAACACGAGGTACACTGTGCAAAACACTTGCTTAAAAAAACTCTGGTGAATATGAAATTTGTTTCGCATCAGAGTATTTCTGATTATTATCACCGAATAGAACAAAACAACGAAAACATAATGATGTTTGATTCGTTATGAAAGGAAATTGTAGAAAGGGCAGCAGCCATTGTTTTGAAATATATTTTAATTCTGTTGTGCCGGGGAGATTGTCTGAGGTGTTTATTTGATTTCCGTGTTTGGCAACAACGGAGTGAAAGTGTTACGGAGAGCCACAGGGTAGGACGGTAGGCCTGAATTTCAAAACCACTTTCTCCGAGATTGAACCTGTTTCCTGGAAGTAAGGGAAACAACACGAAGTAGTCAAGGTTGAATCTCCGGGGTCGAATAGGTACAACTTTTTGCCTTAGGAAATTTTGTCAAGGTCCACGTGCTCTTTCTCAATTCTTAATTGGAGGAGGACATTAATAAAGCGAGAAGATACTACAGGAAGAATTTAAAGGAGGTTTAGCCGTGGCTAGCAATCCCTGTGCTACGTTCCAGGAGATGCAAAATGAAATCAACTATATATATATATATATATATATATATATATATATATTTTTTTTTTTCTTTGAGAAAATTGAATGCCTCGCATTCCGAAACGTACGCAGTTTATCCTAGGCACACTTTTTGGAAGTTTTAACCCTGAGAATACAAGCAATGAGTCATGATCACATTTTTGGAAGCGGTATTTTCTAAGCTAAAGACGGATAATTTTTCGTCACGGGCCAACCTTGACTATGTTTTAAATTATGCTACCTCCCAGTAAGGTCGAAGAAGTGTAAAGTAAATCACTGTTTAAGCAAGCGTGCTAAACGGAATTAGGCTGCGTTCAGTTCATGGAAGTTTTTGTATATGTCTGCAGCCGCGCAAAATCAAACAACAACACTTGCAGCGCTTCAAAATAAAACACGGTCGAGTCACATTATTGTGACCACCAGCTAATATCCAGAGTAACCGCCGCGTGCAGCGCGGACAGCAGCAAGATGTACTGGGAGTGAATAAGGTGCTGAAAGATGTTCACAGGTATGTGGAGCCATGCTGACTGCAGTGCATCTGACAGCTGCTGGAGGCTGCGTGGTGGAGGATCCGTAGAGCGAACAACACGACCGAGGTGGTCCCACAAATGCTCAAGTGGGTTTAAGTCTGGGGAATTAGGGAGCCAGGGGAATACTTTGAAGTCTTCATCGTGCTCTTCCAACCACTCTCAGACATTTCTAGCTGTGTGACACGTCGCATTGTCGTACTTGAAGATCCCATCTTCCCCAAAAAAGACAATCAGCATGTATGGATGTCCGTGGTCTGCAAGGATGGATTCATAACGAATTCTATTCATATAGTGCCTTCCACAAGTATGAGTGAACCCAGAGAATGCCACGAAAACATTCCCTAGACAATAACGCTGCCCCCAGCAGCTTGCGTTCTTCCAGCAATGGTTAAAGAGTGTTTGTTCTCCGATGTTTCTCGCCTTATACGCCAACGTCCATCTGTTCGATGAAGCAGAAAACGTGACTCATCGGAGAAGGCAATTCTTTGCCAATCAGCGGAGGTCCGATTCCGATACTTCGGTGCAAATGTAAGCCTTTTCTGCCGAATACACCTTCATTAGCATAGGCGCAGCGACCATCCGTCTGCATCGGAACCCCATACGCAGCAGGGTTCGCTGAACTGTCGTTTTAGACACACTTCCGGTAGCCCACTAGTTCATTCGCTCAGTGAGTTGCGTCTCTGTAGCATGTCGATTGGCCCTCACGCACATTGGAAGCCGACGTTCACCTCTTGCATAAATGGCACGCGGTGCTTCGCAGTTTTGCTCATTCGCCATGGTACCATTTCTCCAATCACGATACACTTCAACCACAGCAGTGCGCGAACAGTTCACAAACTGCGCTGTTTCAGAAATACTGCGACCCTTGACCCGAAAGCCGATAATCATTCCTTTTTGCAGATCTGATAAATCGCTCCTTTTACCCATGACAGAAACAAGCGATATGTTATCAGAGTGCCTACAGCACACCTTATATACCCTCGAAGCCAGCTCACGACACGTGCCTTCTTTCATTGGCTACGCGCTGTTGACGTCAAAAGTAGGAGGTGGTCACAATAATGTGACTCGATTGTGTAGTATTTTAATTAGAGTTCTATGAATGAAAAGAAATGCGATAAGGAATATCAGAACTCTTTTTTAACTAGTCTATAGCCCGTCCTAGGACGGGCTATAGACTAGTTAAAAAGCTCTAAATAAATATTAATATATAGGAGATGTTTTCCGTCCTAAATCGGGGAAATTTTTAATTGAAGCAGATTGAAAACAAATCAAATAGACGCCGGCTTCTCTGTAGGGAAATAGTAAAAACTCATACAGCAAGAACACATTCATGTTAAAACTGAAAATCATATGCTATTTATTTCCGTTTTAAAAAGTTCTCGCGATAACTAAACATTCTGTGCAAAATATTTGTTGTTGTCTAACAATATTCCTTGTAGTCCAGTTGTTTTCGTGTAAACTTAACTTTTGCTTTGATTTTTCGCGTTAAATGACTTTTTCTCCGGCACACATGTTATTCCGTTCACTGCCTCTTCTGGACTGTCCTATTCTTCGGTTAGTTTGAAACTTCATACCGAAGCCTTTTCTACAAAATAATGCGACATCTGGCATTACAAATAGGAACTATCTAAATTATCGACAATGTGCTGTTGGAGCGACATCTATTTTTAGAAGCAATTTTGCTCACTTCGACATCGTAAGGTTTCAGTTTTTATTGTAGATTAGAGCCTTTAGGTACATCGATGTTTTGCAAAATGTATAATATAATCAGCACTAAACTCGGAAAGTTAGTTCGAATTTTGTAGATCGGATAAATAAAACTCGAGTCAATAATAATTCAATGTTTTTAAATTAGCACGCGATCACCTTGTCATCTAAAAGCGATCGCGTGCTATTATATAGGATGAAATCGTTTTGAAATCGCGAGAGCACACACGAATTGATCAATAAGTGGTGGCGCAACAATGCAGACGTTGCTGTGACATTAAGCGTTTCACAGAGGCAGACAGATCTGGGTGTTTATATTATGGTATAATAGCACGCTTTTTCACATAAGAAGGAAAAAAGGTTCTGGTTTAGGAGTGGGGTAAATTGTCCCACTCCTAAACCAGAAGATTTTGGGGTATATTGTCCCACTCCTAACCATGAGCCTTTGGGGAAAATTGCCCACTTCTGTACCAGGAGCAACTGGAGTTAATTGTCCCTCTCTTAAACCAGAAGCAACTGGAGTAGATTGTCCCACTCCTAAACCAGGAACTCTTGGGGTAAATTGTCCCACTCTTTAACCAGGATCTCTTGGGGTAAACTGTCCTGCTCCTAAACCAGGAGATCTTGGGGTAAATTGTTCCGCTCTTAAACCAGGAGCTTTTGGTGTAAATTGTCTTGCTCCTAAACCAGGAGCTCTTGGGGTAACGTGATAATTGGCACTGGTGCGTCGTACTTAGTGCTAAACATGACACATCAGTATCAAAAATGCATTGTAGTTCGGAGTGGACATATCACTTACTGAGGTCTTCGCTCTGTCGTCTGTTTATACAGTGCCTGACGTACTACAGAGGTGAAGCACGTGTCAAGGCGGCAAGTAGCATAGCAGTGATAAGCCCTAGCTGAGTGTAGCTTATTGGGAAACCATTCATCTTCGGAGAAAAAAGATGTGGGGAACCCAAATGCTGCCGCCACCGGCAAAATTTGGGTTTACCATTGGCATCCGAATCTAAAAATGGATGTACTGGACACAGTTGGAAACGGGTCAAAAAGTTTGGAACCGGACGTCCCATAACTGGACCCGACCCGGACCCGTAACTGACCCGGACAAATCTGCTTTGAACTATAAGTTCGAAACTCAATTTATATATATATATATATACACACTGGAGGAAAGTGAAAAAGAACACGAAGAAGCAGACGTCTGATACCAATGATATTTATACAGCATAATAGCGGAATACAGAGGATTACGTGATCAAAACATTATGGCAAAGTACAGCTGTATTTGCTGGTAAACTGAAAAAAACATTTCCATGTAACATGGTTAGTACGAGGTTGAACCGCCATGAACTGCATCACACTGTGCAATTCTGGCATGGAGTCTGTCGTACAGATGTTGGATGTAAGTTTGGGGTATTGATTTCCAAGCATCCTCAACCTGGACGCGTAAATCGGGGATGGTTGTGGCTGGCCGTGGAGACCGGATAAGTCGTTGTCCCATAAAATCCCACACGTGCTCAATGTGGGACAAATCCGGTGAACGTGCAGGCCATGGAAGTTGTCTCACACCCTGAAGTGCTCGTTGCGTTGCACGTGCCATGTGTGGGTGTGCGTTATCTTGCTGGAAAACACCACGATGGACCGACCTTACAAATGGCACAATAACGGGCTGAATGATGTTGTTGATGTAGGAGGTGCTCTTTAACGTACCTGGTACAAACACTAGTTGTGTACGGGAGTGATAGCTGATCGCTCCCCACACCAGGAGACCAGATGTATGCCCTGTGTGTCACTGGCGGATGCAAGAAGGGTGGAGACGCTCCACTGTGCGTCTGCGAACACGCATACGACCATCGGAGGCTCCGAAGCAGAATCTGCTTTCATCGCTGAACACGACAGATCGCCATTGCGTTCTCCAGTGCAGACGTTGGCGACACCACTGCAGCCGTTCCTGACCGTGGGCTGGAGTCAGAGGTACACATGCCAGAGGCACACGTGCACGTAGTCCTGCATCCAGTAGACGGTTGCGGATTGTTCGCACAGTCACCTCAGGTGCAACGGCAGCACGGATTTCCGTCGCAGTGGATGTTGTGCTTGACAACGCCGCTCTTCTTATGCGTCGATCGGTCCGCTCATCAGTCCGTCTGTGACTCCCGGTTCCACGTCTCGTGTGGGAATATTCCTCGGACCGTCTACGCCACCATCATACCACCACCGATACTTCCCGTCCAATTCGCTCCGCAATACGACGATACGACCACCCGGCCTCGCGGAGTCGGACTAGACGACCTCGCTTAAAGTCCGATAACTCCTGAAATCGTACACGTCTTCCATGTCCAGGCATTGCAGCTTCTTCAGGGTCTTCGCACGTGTCCGTACGCCGACGACTGATTACATTCACTTCGCCGTACTCCTTAAATACCACCGACGATAATTTGCATATTATGCCGTGCTGTGGCGTAAGCGCTCACCGGTTGGTCCCGAAATTAACATCACATCTACGTAAACTCGACCCCATTAACATATGTAAATTTCATGATCGTCCGCCAATTCCTTCTTGGTGTTCTTTTTTCACTTTCCGCCAGTGTAGCCTATATATACATATAAACGTAATATTTAAGAGCAAAACTGAAGACTAAGGAAAAACTTTAGAATTTAAAACGAAAATTGCAAAATAACCTGAAGATCAAAACGCGCAACGCAGCAGTTTTGAAAATTCAGAATTCACATTCTATTAAGAAGATACCTAAGCAAAAAAAATACATATATAATTTTGACTCACACCAAGTACAACATAAAAAAGGTTATGTATCTACCTGTGTGAGTAAAAGGAGAAAAGATAAGAAAATAAAATAAAACAACTGAATGTAGAAGGTGTCGAGAATACTGAGCCTTGGCTTTATCAAGGACCAGCAAAAACTCTGCATTTTCTCACTTCCACAAAGACCTAGTTGGAAATGGGTTTCTGCAAGGCCATAGATGCAAGTAACATTCCCACCTAAAATTGTTTTAAAAAATATATATATGTCATGTCCTCCGCAGAGTTGTATGACCTAGCACTAGTTAACAATTTCGCTTGCATCCATTAACCTTCCTGGCCCGACCCATGCTCTTCATCTGTTACTATTAAACAGAGAGAAGAAGATTAAAGAGAACTCAATAGTTATATATATATTCATCCCAATAACTGCTTGATATTAAATAACTAAAATCCTTTTTAATAATAAAATTTGGTTACTTGCTAAATTTTAGTGCCATTTTTAGTGCCACTATTTTGCGTAATCCAGACGTAATGGCTGACTATGACCGTGATCGTGAGTATATTACAAATCGGAATCATTATTTACGATTACACAAATGTATTTTTTTTTAATTCATTTAGATTGTTCATTCTTTCCACGCTTTGATGGAGATACGCATACTTTCATATGGTCCGTTAGATTTTTGGTCCCATAATCTTTTATTACACCGTCGACATCTTTCTTCGTAATTACACTTTCCACATTTTGAACAACAAGCAAGACCAAACAACACAGAATTATTCACCGATCCCTTAATGAGACGAAACAATTTCCAGCATTCACTCTTCCCCTCGTGGTTTTCAACAAGCACGTATTTGTTGGCCTCGACGCCTTTCTCAACCTGCTTAACATTAAATCCATCCGTATTAACAAATAAAGAGTTAATTTCGACATGACATGTCATGGGAACAGGATGTTAGCACATCAATCGAAAATCTCGGAATGCTCAATGTAAAAGATGCGATGTGAAAAGTAACTCTTAGTCATACAGTGAACTTCGCACGAAGAAAGTGAATCAGCTGAGAAGCAGGCGAATGGCGTTTGCCTGTACCTTGCCCTGGACATTCGCACTATGAAAGAACGCAAAGGAAGTATCTTTTTACGATATGATGTCGGTGTGTCTGACGTCGGTCGGTGGAAATCTTCGTTGCTTTAAGAAAGAGACGACAATATTTTTTCATGGAAAATCATTATTCAAATGTTACAGGGCTTGGTGCTGAGTTCTATTACAGCACCCTGTGTGGAGGGTTCGTTTAATGTTTGCTCTGTATATGGGGTTTAACCCGTGATTCTCCCAACTGGAGTAGATAAATAAAATAAAAGGTATCAAAAACCGACTCAAGTCAAACTCTTTTCGTGCAGTGAGGAAGACTTCTATTCAGATGTTGCGGGGAATGTCTTTAAGCCTTGTCCCGATTCCTTTTGTCTATTATCATCAACCTCATTGCTTATTTCCTCTCTCCATCATTTTCACTCTTTCCTTATTATATTAACACCTCGGTGTCCTTCTCGCTCTAATCGTCAGCACGCCGAATTACGCTTATCTTTTCCCGGCCGGTCTCATTCCTCCTACTTCATCCGTTTCGACGAACCCGCGAGGCATTTGCACTTCGCTAAAAATCCTCCTTCTTCCCCGATTCCTGCCAGCCGAGTCCCTTTCCTTATTATATTAACACCTCGGTGCCTTCCTATTCTCTCGCTAAATCCACCGCGCGCCGATTGCCTTCTTTTCTCCCGGTCAGTTCTCGGCTCTCCCCGTCATTCTCTCTGTCCCGCCGTCCAGCCAGCCGTTTCGCACCTCCTTTCCGTTCCACTTTTTGCTGCTGAGTCCCCTCTGTTTTTCTTGCTCCGATAACTGACCTCCAACAAAAACTGTCCCCTCCTCCGAAGAGTGAAGACCCTCCTCTTTCCCAGAAAGCGCGGTCACACCCTAGAAAATCCTTCTCTCTGAAAACGCAAGATTCTTTCATTGGCTCGCTGTCCATCTCTTCTCGCTTCGCCGTGCTGCTTGGGACGGCGGAAAAGCAATCATGTCCAGTTTCATTATTCTCACATCGACGAAACTATAAATCTAACACCCCCTCTGCTGCGACGCGTGGAAAAAGAAGTACATTGACGTTTTCTTCCCACCTCATCAAAATGGCGTTATTTGAAGGAAAACGATTCCAATTCTGTGTCCCTCAAAATGGCTGCTGAACTTCGCTTCTGATAAATATGTAAGCCCCGGTTACACACTCCGTGGGCACCAGTATCAATTACAGAATTCCAAAACGCGCATTTTTCTTTGGAATACATTTTTCTCTTTTCAAAAAAATAAATAAATAAACGGGAATAAAACCGGGTCAAGATCGGGTCAGGAACACCTTGAGCCGACCCGTTGGACCCCGCAAGAAACTGTCGACCCGTCGACCGGTTTCCATCTCTGGTACTGGCCGTTAGGTTCTTCGAAAAATGTTTGATGTCTCTTCCACACATTGTCTGGAATTAATGAGAGTTCCTCCTTCGCTTCGAAAATATGTATGATGCTTCTTCAACACATATTGTCTGAAATTAGTTAGAATGCTTTCTTCTACGGAGACTTACTTCAAGCATGGTTTGTTGCGGACCCGAAACCTGGGATTTCGTGCTCCCGCCTTTCTCAAGGGAGGGGGATATGTGACGCGTACTACAGAGGTGACACACGTGTCAAGACGGCAAATGGTGATGATAAGCCCTTGCCGGCGTAACCTAATTTGAAAAGCATTCGACTCCGCAGCAGAAAGATATAGTATATAGTGTGAAAGAAATATTCTTCTCGTAATACGAGGCAAATACGGCATGATAATTAACACAGCAATCAGACATCACTGAATTGACAGTGTTTACTGTTCTTCACGAAATATCAATCACATCAGAAAACTTGAAAAATTTATCGCCCTGTACCGGGAATCGAACCCGCATCTCCCTATTACCGTTCGAGCATGCTAACCGTTACACCGCCCAGGACGACAAAGTCACAATTGCTGATAGAAAAGTGTCACTGGAAGATAGGTGAGCCTGTTCTTTTGTTTTATTTCGATCTCTATTAGATGTTACTCATGATTTTCGATATCATGCAATTCAATTTACTGTTGCTCTTACCATGGATACCCTAAAACCGCTTTTTCCGGTTTCGGTTGGTCAAAATGTGCCTTGTCCTGAAGTTTTGGACAGCAATGTAATTTCTGCCAGTGTATAATTTTTTTTGCCAGGTGATTTTCTCAAATAAAAAAAAGGAAGTTTTTTTTAACGATAATGCCAATTTATGCCAATTCTTTGGTCTCATTCTTTATCTTTACTGGACGAATTTGTAGATTGTCTTTCTACCCAGTTTCCAACTTTAAAGTTTACCAAAGACCTTGAGAAAGAGGGAAAGTTGCCATTCCTAGACATTTTACTGTCTCGAGATTTGAATTGCAATAAAATCAAACATTGTGTTTTCCGTAAACCGACGTTCGTACCTTGTATGATCCCATTCATTTCTTCTCACCCTCCCGAACATAAAGCTTCAGCTCTACGCTTCCTAATAAGACGTGCTTTCACCCATTCCTCAACAAGTAGAACTCGACGTGATGAACTTTCTAGAGTTCAAAACTTGGCCTTATAATTTGTGTTCTCTGTCAACCTCTTTCAAGGAATATTACAACAATTTCAAAGACTGAGATTCACGACTTTGTCCACTGAGAAAAAACCTGCTAAGTACATTGGCACAGTTGATTTCATTCCACCTCTTGTGTCTATCTTAAGAAAAGCCTGTCACAAACACAATCTAAGGTTTGGAGTGTCCACCAGAAACCTTTTTTCCTTGATAAGAAATGATAGAGATAGAGTACCAGCACTTAACAAACCAGGTGTCTACTGCATACCATTAATTCATGAAGATCCAGACAGTGCAGTTAAATACTATATAGGTCCTACCCTTAGAACCGTAAATGTCAGAATGGGTGAACATAAATACGCTCTTCGTTCTGAAACAGTTTCCACAACTTTCACTAATGCTGTTAACCAGGGAGGTTACTCCCCAGATTGGACAAATGTTAGGGTACTTAACTCAAATCTTAATAAACGTACTGTCTTCCTTACGGAAAGCCTTTTCATTATTGCATATGAGGAAACATGCTGTAACATAGAACTCCCGACATTTGTTCCAAGTCAGTGGAGAAAGATGGCTGCCCCTCCTTACACAACTCTAAAGAAGAGGACTTTATGTGATAAGAAATTAAGACTTGATTTTTTGGAATTTAACGATTTGTTGATGGCATCACCGGTGATTGAGAAGACCGAGTGAATTGTGGGTCGTGTTGACAATATATAATGTCTGCTCCTGTGTTTCGTGGCGCTTGGAGTCTGATGATGGGTGCTATGTACAGCCCCGAAAGATCTCGCGTGTAAATATTAATTTTTAGTTGTAAATAGAGTGTTTTAATCTTGACTTGCAATTTGGAAATTTTGTTTGTAAATGACCGTACGTGCGACAGCATCGGTGAATACTTTATAGTGACCTTTCGTACGATAGACTTTTAGTATTAAGCATTAGCCAATTTATGTGGTGTGAGTCGACATCTGAATTGAAACTGATGAAATCTTGCGTCTCTTTAACGATAAAATTGTTGCAATTTAATATGGATCACTGTAAGTAATTTGGACTCACAGAAAGTCATGTTAGGAACCAAATGCGTGCTAGATGATAACAAAATGAAAACAGCACGCTGTCGGAGCACGATGAATATTATGACCAAGAACCCAAAGTGTCGGTTGCTAAAAGTTGACGTTTATTTACAAGTTAAAAGGTATACACAACACCATGAGGTTAAAAATCAGTGACAAGATCTTTCAGGGCTTCCGAAGCCCCCATCTTCAGGTCAAGTGACACAGAATGAAACGCGCACATGAACATTTGTACACATGTTATGTAAACGTAGACCATCATGCGTCTAACGAAGCCAACAACATTACTTTTTTTCCAACACAATATTAATTTCAACACATGTTATGTAAAAGTAGATCATCATGCCTCCTCGGCAAGGCATGATGGTCTGCTTTTACAACATGTGTATAAATGTTCATGTGCGCGTTTCATTCTGTGTCACTTGACCTGAAGATGGGGGCTTCGGAAGCCCTGAAAGATCTTGTCACTGATTTTTAACCTCATGGTATTGTGTATACCTTTTAACTTGCAAATAAATGTCATCTTTTAGTAACTGACACCTTTGAGTTCTGGGTTATAATATTCATCGTGCTTCGACAGCGTGTTTTTTTTCATTTTGTTAAGAAACAGTCAAATCGGAATAATATCTTGATTTTGTTGATCTTGTAACCAGAGGATCATAGATTTTAGTAACGGTAAATTTTAATAAACATTTTGATATGATGAGTCTGAATAACCTCCTTTTTCTTAGTACTTATTTGAAGATGGTTCCATTTTCCCCAATTCCATGCCCAGCTGCGTTAATGAGGCAATTCCGCCCCGGTGGTGCAGTGGTCTAACGCTGGCTTATGACCATTCGTCCGAGAAGGGTCCGGGTTCGAATCCCGGTGAGGCATGGATTTTGTGTTTGTCTTACGGCGCTGGCTTTCTCCCTTTCCTGGTACCAGTGACTCTAAATTAGGGACGGGCGACTGCTTATAGCTTATTGAGTTGCTCACAGTTGTCGTTAAAAATTCAATAAAAAAAATGAGGCAAGACTTTCTTAACGCTATTTTTTTTTTTTTTTTGATTGGAGGTTTAACGACCGCCGTGAGCAACTCAATGGGCTATAAGCAGTCGCCCGTCCCTAATTTAGGGCCACTGGTTCCAGGGAAGGGAGAGAAACAGTGCCGTAAGACAAACACAACATCCATGCCTCACCGGGATTCGAACCCGGACCCCTTTTGGACGAATGAACAGATGCCATCGCTTAGACCACTGCGCCACCTGGGCGGCGCTATTTCTGTCGGATCCGAGGAAATCGCGAAGTTCGGTTTTATGACTATTGTTATGCGAGGGAGTGAATCCACAATGATCTTTGTAAGGGGTATCAAAAAATGTTCCCTTCTCGAGTTTTTTTTTTTTTTTGATTGGAGGTTTCACGACCACCGTGAGCAACTCAATGGGCTATAAGCAGTCGCCCGTCCCTAATTTAGAGCCACTGGTTCCAGGGAAGGGACAAAGCCTGTGCCGTAAGACAAACACAACATCCATGCCTCACCGGGATTCGAACCCGGACCCCTTTCGAACGAACGATCAGAGGCCATCGCTTAGACCACTGCGCCACCGGGGCACCCCTTCTTCAGTTTAATGGACGCAGTTTTCACGGTGGACCCGCACAACAGTTGATAGGTCAGAGAATGCATAGGAAGTAAAGCCTCAACCGTAGGAGTGTAAAAGTAGGGGTCACGCGGAAGGGTCCGAGAGAAGGCCATAAAAGTATCTCCGCCCTTTCTGCGAGGAGGGAAAATAAGCAAAGTTGTTTGGATCTGGCGTTTAAAGAGAGAGGTTGAAGGTAAGATTTCCTTGCCAAGGGAGAGAGGTTTCGGTCTTCGCAAACAAAGAGGGAAAATAGGGGTTTAGCTTGTGTGGTGCCGAAAAGTGGGACAGAACAGAAATCAAATTTGGAAACGTAAACTTAGCAGCGCGATAACTGAAGAAAAGCCTAACACAGTAAAAACTAGAAGCGGATTCTCGAGTTGATATTGTGTTGGAGAGAAAGTAATGTTGTTGGCTCGGTTAGACGCCAACTTATCAGAAGAATCGTTGTTGTTTGCAGTTTCCTGTCATTGGAGCAGGGAAGAAAATAAATAAGTAGTTAAACAAATTGAATGTAATGAGAGATGATTTCATTCGCACATACCGTTATTCTTCAGGTTGGGGGGAAAAAGGGGGAAATATCAGTTAGTCTGAATAAATGGTATATACTTCTAGCGGGTTGATAGATTTCTCGGGTGACTTCCTCTATGTAATTACAGCCAAAATTTCCTTTTATTTCATCCAGTGCAAAAGTGCTTCTCCCTGCCATGTGTACGAGTAAAAGTCCTTCGCCCTTCTCCCCTCAAATCTCCAACAAGATTCCTCCTTTATGACTCCTATCCCGTCTCATTGCCTTCCTTTCGCTATCTGTCCCCTAGGAAGATGCTCTTGACGTAAGAAGTTGACTGTTAATTGCTTACTCGGATTGTCCCTGGCGGGCTCTCTCTGAGGGAGAGTGGTGTCCAACAACGGGGGAAAGTGGATGTCCTTTTGTTCGTGGGAGGTCCCACGGTCGACGAAAGTATGACCTTTCAAGATCTTAACTGAGGGTTGATTTCTCTAGCTGTCGTTCGCACATAGAATAACGAAAGTCATAATTTAATTATATTTTAAATATTTCCATGTTACAATGTCTACAACTGCAAGGCAGCAGAAAAGTGCTAATTGCCGTATACACAAGTACAAATCAGTCCAAAATGTACTCGCTATCGTTTGCCACAGCCTGTTCCCGTCGTCTGGGTACCTGCTGGATGCCGTCCCTATAGAAATTTGGCCGCGTGGACGCAAAGAAGTGAGTGCGCGACCAGAAAAGGTGGAAGTCACTTGGGGCAATGTCCAGGGAATAGGCTTGGTGTGGTAGCAGCTCTCAGCACAGGTCCCTGATCTTGTAATAGGTCACCCGCGCTGTGTGAGGTGTCACTCCATCCTGCTGTAGGAGGACGCCCTTACGGTTCGGCAGTTCTGGTCGTTTCGACGTCAGCCATGCGTGCAGATCGCTGTGTTGCCGCGAAACTGCTTCGTATTTCGGGCCACATTGTTTTGCGGTTTAATTAATTACAAAGACCAGGTGTAATTTACTTTTAATTTTTTAAATTTAATTTAAATTAATTTTCCTTTGCTTCCTTTCTACCTCATTACCCCTTTTCCCCACTGGAGCACATAGCCTAGGTGGTCAAGGCGGTTCATGGCTGTTCCCTTGGACACCCGTGAGAATGACCAAGGAATTTTTCCTCTTTTCACTCTTGTGACAAGAAGCACGGCATCCAGAAAATTTATGAAATGGCCCCAGTGCTAGCGTTGCTAGTAGGGCAAAACATCCAGATATTTCAGAAATGCACATGCGAAGTCCGAACCTCCGTCAGATGAATAGGCAAGTTTACGTTTTACGAGCATCTCCTCTAGAAGTAGGCACCACCAGAAGTCGTAAAGTACACTGCGGTGTCACAAGAAAGTCGTAACTCTGACAGAGGGAAGCCCCGGCAATCTTTCGCTATTCACCAAGTCCCAGAAAATATGTCCCATTTAAAGTGCGGAAACCTCACCTGCCCAATACTCCAGCTGTCGCGAAAGGGTAGCTGAGTGGCTCAGGGGCCAACAAATAACCACTAAGGTCAAGCACTGGTCAACTCAGCTGACCAATCCAGGCCTCAGGCGGAAAACTCCTAGAGGGCCCCTACCACGTGGGGCATAAGGGACGCAAATATATACACAGGAAAAGCGTAAGCAAGGGAATTAATATACTGAGAGACGGAAGGGAGTAAGATACTGATACAGGGACTGATATGGAGATATAGAAATATAGGAGGAAACTTTTAACGTAGTCAGAGAGACAGATATTTTCGGAGCCTAGAATCGGCAGGAGTGCAAGAATGGAGAAAAGTCTTTAGAGTATACCCGAAGAAGCTTACCCTGCCAGTGAGGAATCCCAAGTAGAACCAGCCGAACAGAGAGAAGGTAAGATGATGATGTTTTCTCCAATTCCAGTTCCAATGTTATCTGTATATATATACATATGTATGGTCGCTATGCCTTCTCGTAGATAGATTGAGGGATTTATTTTAAATTTAAGCTCAGGGGTTGTAAGGGTCGCCCGCAATCAAACTGTCAATTATGAATTTATTTAATTTTAATATTGGGATGAATACGTGCGGACGGACGTTCCATTCCGCCATTTTGTTGTTTCAGATAAGAACTGATATTCTTCACCACCCACGTGGTACAATTTAATCCTATGTGGGATTAAGAGAGTGGTGCATGAACACCTGGGGCACCTGACCTTGAAGATTCAGCTGCTCGAGTGCTTCTGTTAAACAAGTGGTCATAGCGCTTTTGTATACGTGCAAGGTTGTAATCGCCTGCGGGTATCCGACGGCATTCATGAGATCAGGTATTTCACGTGCTGACCGGGGGAAACCAGTTTTTCTTGCGCATGCGTGGTAGAGGACAAAAGGGGCCAGAAGAATAGAGAGGCAGTTGAGCTTCGGTCATCAAGTAGAGGAGGGTCCTGGTTTGGACACCGGTTTTTGACAGAAGGGCTGCGGGTATCGCAGAAGTGCAGCGTGGTGAACGGGAAGGAAGATTCCTTCGTCCACCGGGTATCGCAGAAAGGTAGCACGTGGTCAGCACGGGAACCTGAGCTGAAAGTCATCGGAAACGCGTGAAGCAAATGTTATCGGAATAATAAAGTCTTGCTGTTGTTTTTATTTCCGTGTACTGGACTGAGTTTTGTCGAGGTAGTTATTCTTCTACACAAGGACGCCTTCAGCCGCCTTGATAGCCAGATCGTATAGTAAAGAAGAGGCGGTAGCTCGCTATACCGCGGGAAACAAAAGGTTTTATCTAAGAATTGATATGTCTGACTCTACAGGGGTGTAACAGGCTTACGCAGCAGTGGACCAGTCAACATGGCTAATTTTATCCTTTTAATTTAACGTAATTTTCATTTGGCCTCCATCTGAAGGTTGTATTTGCTTAATTCAACGTATTTTTCTTATAATAAACCTGCTAATTACTTAACCTGGTGTAGCAAACTTTTTTAGGCTGTGTGTATTTTTCTAATTCATAATTTGCGGCATATGGGTTTTTTACGAATACCTCGTAACAAACCTATATGAAACACAACGCGACGTCCATAAACTTTGGGATTGGGTTCCTTAATTTTAGGGAAGGGGGACGCAACCTCACTGTTTATGAGGTTAGACGATAAAATAAGCATTCCGCGACAACCCCACGCTACCGGGGGCGTGGTAATAGTTGAACAGACGGCAGTACACATCGGCGGGGATAGTGCTGTTGTCCCGCAGCAGCTCAAAAAACACGACATCCCACATACCCCACCAAACAGACAGCAGGACCGTACGTGGGTGTAAGCCGGCTTTGAGGGTCGGCATGGGTTTCTGTTTTATGTCCAACCACTATTTCCGGGGACTGACATTGTCATGCAGAACCCATTTCTCGTCACCTGTCACAATGCAGTCCAAGGACAGTTCAACTTGGTCACGTGCAAGCGGGGAAACGCATGCGATTTGCTTTCTGCTCAACTGTGAGTTGATGGGGGTATTCAAACTCCACTCTTGTGTAACTTCCTAAGTTGGCACAGGTGCGTGATAATGCTCATGTGGTAGTTCGCAGCTGTTCGGCCAATTCCAGCGTGGTCACACGTGGGCCAGTCTCCACTAAAGTCTTCGGCATGTCCACATCCCCTGGGTCTTTCCCGGCTTTGGGACGAACTGACAGGTCAAAATTTCCCTCTCGAAACCAGTCGAATCAACGAAAGCACTGACGATGTGATACGGCATTGGGGTATTCACTGGTAATGTTCCTTACAGCACTCGCGGGGGTGCTACCGCAACGAAACTAATACAGCATGCTGAATATATTTGAAATACGTGGAGATAATGTAAATATACGATGTGGTCGCTCTGTCCACGTTATGTTTATAAACAACGAATAGCAACTGAAAAATTGTACTCCGACACCGCTGGGATCGGACCCCAGATCTCTCGATAGCTAGCTGAGTGCGTTCGCTTTATGCTACGGTGTGCCAACAATTCACAGCGCTATTCGTGGTCTATCAGTCGGCATCTGACTACACAAATCCATATTGATGGGCTCAGCATTTGATGTGTCGCCATCTAGTGCATTCAACAAAGCAAGCTGTTTTAAATACAGCTGATAAATCCAAAGGGCGATAGAAATGGTGAATATATTTGAAATACGTGGAGATAATGTAAATATACGATGTGATCACGAATAGCGCTGTGAATTGTTGGCACCGTAGCGTAAAGCGAACGCACTCGGCTAGCTATCGAGAGATCTGGGGTTCGATCCCAGCGGTGCCGGAGTACAATTTTTAAGTTGCTATTCATTGTCTATAAAAATAACGTGGACAGAGCGATCACATCGTATATTTAAATACAGCATGCAATGGCGGATGTGCTCCTTGTCGAGTTCCATGTTGGCTGGCACTTACACTCTTCGCCTTCTGACAGCTAGTTGCCACTGACTTGAGTCACCTTCCTGCTGATGTCGTGCCGGCGAGCTGCGCAATCTCAGTGGTCAATGTGCGCCGTGGCAGAGGCTTCGATTTCGGGTACCTCGTCATCGGACAATACTTTCTGTCCAACCCAATGATAGAAAATATGATAAAGAAAGCAAGGCAAAGTTTTGAGGATCCCTCCTTGTAATTAACTGAATAAACCTATTCTTCGTTGCAAAGAACGATTTGTAATTTTAGCAGATATTTTATTTATTTCTCATACCCGCGTTACAGGAAAGTTTTAACATCATTGAAGAATGCACAGGGAAAACTCCGGAACTTTTAAATTCTTTACAAGTGAAGGTCTAACGAACCCTTGACATAAGGTACTGAAACGTAATACAGTGAAGAGCTCTGAAACTTTTTCCTTCGTCACATTTTCAGAATCTTCGAAGCAACAAATCATAAGATCTTGTTCTTTCAATGTTTCCACTTGTCAACAGCACTTATCTCATGATGATGTATCACTTAGGCATCTACTTGCAAGGAAGACAACTGATTCATTTATGTTTGGAGTTGTTTCTTAGTAGCTGTCTCATGTTTATCTTGGATGAGATATCTTCGGCTGACGCAGCGCTGGAATAGTCCGCGGGGAACTAAGATGATCAAATCACACTTAGCAAAATATCTTTTTGTCTCACAGGACTTTTTTTTTCTTCCTTTTTTGTTTGTTTGTTCGGATCTGACGAATTGTTGCTACCAGGGTCAAAGTAAGCTTTTTGTGCTGGGAGCCCGGGGAAGGGGGGGGTTAAAAATACGCCCCTTAGAGGTCAAAATTCTCCACTTGCACTCAAAGAGTACGCAGTTTTTAATTTCTCATATTTCCGTTAGTAGGAAAGTATTATGATCGAATAATAACACTTCCGATTCTTGATAATTTTACTGGAAAAAAAAAAAAAGGAAAGACAAAATCTACAAACATCACCTAAGCAAACATCAAGAGAAAAAAAAAACATTTTGTCAGCACTTTCAAACTATAATCAGAAACTTCACACTTTTTTTATTCGGTTCTCCATCACGTAGAGTTTTTATTTAGGTTTTTTACCCTTTTGTTCCTTTTTTAGTTTTACATGGATGGGCAGTAAGTGGTGCAAGCAAATTCAGTTTGCTTTGCTTGAATATTCTGTGAAATTTCCATGTATTATGAAAAATATTCCTTCCTTCATTGAGTTCCCTTTTTTACTTTTAAGAACGATAACACAATTCATCCCTCTAATACCCGATCTACGGTCTAAGTTAGGGACCGTAGACAACAATAAAGTGCGAAAATATCCGTTTAATGGTGTATTAAAAACACAAATGAATAAATGTTAGCTTTCACCACCAACGGGCGGCTTCATCAGGCAGAAATACAATGTAATGTAAATACAGTTCCAGGTATTTAAAATTCATAGTTTTTCGCTAGGGGTGTAAAGTTAAATTTTGTAAATTTAATTCGGTGTAAAAGAAAATATGTTTTGAATTCGATGACATCTGCATTTACGCCATCTATCGGCGAAGTTGTGCATCGGAGAAAACTGTAAAGCAAAGATCATCATTTCGGGCATCCCAACGAAACCAGAATTTTTCAGATCGGACTAATAATTGCAGAGATATGGTGTCGACAGACGGGCGGACAAAGTGATACTATAAACACATACCTTTTTTTTTTTTTTCAAAAGACGTGCTAAAATATACATTCGGGTGCTTCTGTTCTCATCACGGTTTATCATAGCGGCTAATCCTTTATTGTTCAACGAACCGACCCGAGAGCATGCTTATCCCGATGACTCTGCCGAAAATGGCGCTAAAAAGAAATTTATCGTACAGTAGTGGCCAAAATTCTGGAAACCCTTTGAGAAATGTGTATTTTTGAGGTTTGATGGCTTATAATACCATTTTTTTGGTTTGGAGTAATACCATAAAATTCTACACTATCTATCAACAAGTAATTGGACGCCCCTGCAATCGACGATATCTGCGGTCCTGATACACGTCACGGCCGCCGCCGTTAAATATCGTGTGGGAAACAACAACGCAACCAGTCGCATGCAATATGCCACGCAGTTCGGAACTCTCTGATTTCGAGAAAAGTGTAATCGTCGGGTATCACAGATATGGCCGATCCATACGTGACATATCCAGCGAGTTGAAGTACCCAAAATCGACAGTGGCCTACGTGATTCGCAAGTGGGAGGTGAGAGGTGACTGTCAGAATGTGCCCCGACCCGGCAGACCCACAAAACTGGGAGTTAGAGACCGACGGGTGCTGGCTAGAGAAATTCCGAAGAACCGCCAAAAATCGATGGGCCACATCCGCGAGGATTTTCAACAGGCATCCGGGAATGTTCTTTCGATAAATACCATCCGTAAGGAAGCCCATCTGCTCGGTTATCACGGGCGTGCTGCCGCCCACAAGCTTTTGATCACCAAGTCCAATAGCGCTGCTCGACTAACGTGGTGCACAGAGATCGACAGTAGACCGTTGAACAGTGGAAACAGGTTCTCTGGAGCGACGAATGAAGGTTCACCCTCTACCGTTCGGATGGCAGGGTCTGGGTTTGGCGTCTGCCTGGAGAACGTCTCCTGCCGAAATGTATTGTGCCAACTGGAAAGTTCGGCGGCGGTGTAATTATGCTATGGGGGCGTTTCTCCTGGTATGGCACGGGACCCTTGGTTGCAATTCCTGGTAGACACAACGCCGAGACCAACTGCCTCATTTTGGATGACCATGCGCTTCCTACGTTGTGGCAGTTTTACGGGGTGGACCCATGTTACTTTCAGGATGACAATGCCACCTGTCATGTTGCGAGGTCCACCATGGCTTGGTATGGTGACAATGGGGTTAATCGAATGGACTGGCCTGCGCAGAACGAGCAGCTCTGGGACGAGTTGGAGCGTCCACTTCGGGGGTGCCCCACCGTCCGAAATCAGTGAAGGAACTGACCTGTCTTCTCCAAGCCGAGTGGAGGAAAATACCGTTAGCCGTCGTACAACGCCTGGTAGAGAGTATGCCCCGGAGGGTCGCAATCTGTAATAGCAGCTCGTGGAGGCTCCACCAACTATTGAAGGTGAATAAACTTCGTTTTCCTTTGCTATCACAGGTGTCCAATTAATTGTTGGTAGATAGTGTATATCAATGGAAAGAAAACTCCGTCAAGAATGTAATGCAACAAAGTTTGTTCAATTATCTATTTTCTATGAAAAGGTTATAGCCAAATAAGCAGAAAAAGGAAGCACAACTTGCTTAGGTTGATATGAAGTAGCTTTCCTTCATTTGAATGTAACCAATGAGCATGAGTGTTTAGAGAGCCAATTATGTGTCATCTTGTTTTGGCAATGAGCCAATCAGGTCACAGTAGGATTCAACTATTGATGTCATGTATTGGACCTGAGAGGAGGACATTTGTCAGTGTGTTATGTGATTGCTATCAAGTTAGTTGGGCTTTTTTTGTGTGTTCTTTCATTTAGTGAGCTTTTAAAACGTACTAAAATTAAAGAAATGGCGCAAAGAGTTGACTGGTTACCCAGAAATCAATGTAAAATAGTACTATTAAGTGAACAAGGCTTCAGTTATGAAGAAATTAGAAGAAATAATGGTGGAAACTTAAACAAATGTGGCATTTCTAAATTTTTGAAGAGGTAGAAGGTGACTCAGTCATTACAAAACCAGACTGGTAAAGGCAGGAAAAAACACGCAACAGCAAGTGATGATAGAAGAATTAAAAGACTGTGCCTAGGTGACCGAAGAAAATCGTCTGGGTGTATACGAGATGAAATGGCGCAATGCAATGTGAAGTTGAGTGCAAGGACTGTTCGGCGCAGACTGCAGGAATTTGGTCTAAAAGATAGAATTTCACTAAAAAAGCCATTTGATCTCTCAAAGAAAGGTTGAAAACATTAAACTGGGCTAAAACTCATGTTAACTGGACAGCGGAACAATGGGACAGAGCTACTTGCAGTGATGAGACCAAAATCTCCCTGTTTGGTAGTGATGGCATAAAATACGTAAGGAGAAGAATCGGAGAAGATTTGCATCCTGACTGCATTACATGTACCGTGAAACACCCATTTAGTGTTATGATCTGGGGTTGTATGACATCAAAAGGTGTGTGCAGAATTTACGTGATTAATGGGAATATAAAATGACCAAAAATACATTAATGAAATACTTGAGCCCAAACTGAATCCTTCCGCACGTGATCTTTTCCAAGATAATGAAGCATTTATATTTCAACAGGATTCAGCTCCATGTCATGTTGCTGCTGTGTGAAAAAAGTTATTTCAAGATAATCATATTCCACTGCTGGAATGGCCTGGGAATAGCCCAGTCCTTAACCCCATCGAAAATCTATGGAGCCGACTAAAGAAACTTGTTAGTCAGAAGCAACCCAGCAATAAAACCCAATTAATAGAAGCAATAACTCAATCTTGGTTTCACATTATAACAGCTGTGGAACTAAAAAGCTTGGTTCACTACATGGGAAGGCGTTGTAAGGACGTAATTAGCGTTTAAGTTTACCCAACTAAGTATTAACTGATATGGTGAGAATTGTTGTATATCTGATTTTTTCCATGTGTTTAACTTTTCTTCTTATAACTGCTGTTCTAATACAAAATCATTGATAAAAGTTATCGCATTACATTCTTGATGTTTCCATTGATGTATACTTTTATGGTATTACTCCAAAAAAATGGGTGTTCTGAGCCATCAAACTTCAAAAATACACTATTTCCTAAAGTTTCCACAATGTTGGCCACTACTGTATTTAATAAATCATATTTGCAAAAAAAAATATTTCTGGACCGGGTTGGAGAATCTTACAGCCGGTAAAGTAAGTTTTCTTAAATATTACCTGTTGTTAATTTTTACTGTGCATTCATCGAATTTCATTGCCATACCATGTACATGAATAAATAAGAACAAATGCGCAGCTTGGTTACACTGCATTCTGTAAAACATTTTCTGAAATTCACGCGCCACTTTCTGTGATTCCTTTCTAGAATTAACGAAGCATATTTCTGATACAACTTTTTCCGTGAAATGACGGAACGAAATCTGAATTTCACGGATTTTTCGTACGCAAGAAAAATTCTGAATTTTCAGAAACCTTTCCGCAATTCCTTTCTTATATTGCCGATGAATTACCGTTTCCAAGATGTGTTAACGGAAAATTCTGAATTTTCGGAAACCTTTCCGCAATTCCTTTCTTATATTGACGATAAATTACCGTTTCCAAGATGTGTTAACGGAAAATTCTGAATTTTCGGAAACCTTTCCGCAATTCCTTTCTTATATTGACGATAAATTACCGTTTCCAAGATGTGTTAACGGAAAATTCTGAATTTTCGGAAACCTTTCCGCAATTCCTTTCTTATATTGACAGAAAAACTCTGTTCTCACTTTTTCGCATCCATATGACAAAAAAATTCTGGCATTAGTAGAGATTCACAAGAATTCATGGGGGTTTGATTAACTGTTAAATTTCACCAGTCTGTCGAAGCATTTCCTTTTGAAATTTTGTATCGAGATTGGATATTGTGTATAGCATATCGCATGAATTTTGGTTAATCTATCACAGGATATTTCTTCTCCCTTTCCCCATTTTGTGCACACTGTGTTACCATAAGAAACCGGGTATTTAATTTATTGTGCGGGTGATTGTACAATGTCTATGTATCAGTCTATCGAGTCCTTAAGACAAAAGCTATATAACTATCAAAAGTAAATTTTATATAATTGTCGCCCAAATGAAACTCAGACTGTCGGTTTTTCGCCGTAAGGATTTATAGGTCGGAATATGTGAACATATAGGAAGTAAGAGTGATAGATGGGCTTCATACCTGCTATACATAGTCGCCTTGTCTGTTCAAGCAAGTGTCCCAGCGCGGCACGAGATTGTGGATACTTTGAGCGAAGAATGTCCGTGGTTGGCTGTGAAACCAGTTTTTAGCGGCGTCCCGAACCTCAGCGTCGTTAGCGAACCGGCGACCCTTGAGGTTTTTTACAGAGGTCCGAAGATGTAGTGGCAAGGCTACAGATCGGGACTATAGGGTGGGGGGAGGACCTGCCAACGGAAGCTTCGCAGCAAATATTGGCACACTGTTGCCACATGCGGGCATGTATTGTCGTGCAGCAGAATGACAACATACCGGGTCGCTTACGCTTGATGACCGTTTTGAGGTTGCGTAACGTATCGCAGTATGTAGTTGCCTTGACCATACTGCCTTCGTCCAGATAATCCAACATCAATGGGCCATTCTCATCGAAGAAAACAGCGAGTATCACTTTTCCAGCTCTTAAGGAGGACTGAGCTTTTTTGGGCGTGGAGAGTTAGGATGCCGCCATTCTATACTCATCCGTTTTGTGGCCGGATCGAAGTGGTTACACCAAGTTTCATCTGCGGCCACAATCTTGGAAAGAAACTATCCCCTCCTATGCGTGGTAATGATGCTGCAGATGCTCCAGGCAAGCACCCATTCACCGAGTCTTCTGCTCCTCCTGGAGATGTTTTGGGGACCCACTGTGCGCAAACCTTGATGTATCCCAATCGGCGATGGAGAATGGTGTTAACAGTTCTCTTACTCACGGACAATGTTGCCGCAAGCTCGCTGTTGGTAATTCGGCGAATCTCCTTCACGAAGTTGTCCACGGCAGCAAACGATTCCATGGTGATGGCCACGTGTGCGTGCCCAGATATCGGCATGTCCTTCGTGCTTACACGTCCTTTACGAAATTCACTGCACCAGCGGAACACTGTACACCGTGACTGACATTCATTCCCATACATATCCTTCATACGACGATAAATTTCTGCTCCACTAACACCTTCTGCCGTCAAAAATTGCATAACTGCCCGCTGGGTCTGATTGGACGAATCCATGTCACGCCCCTACGCAGTCAACTTGCCGCCGCACGTGCAAACAGCATACTGACACGTGCCGCCGACAACAGAGTACTTCCCGACATGACACGCCATCTACCGGCTGAAATTCACAGCTCTGTGTAGTTATGCAACGAGGCTATTACACGAGTCTCACTTTCATTTGGGCAACATTTATATTTAGAAGTTTTGTGATATACTATTATAAAACAATACATTGCATCTTCTCTTACAAATAATTGAATGTTATTGTCAGTTAAAAAAGATCTCGAACTCCAAATCTTTCGGTTGCTTCGAAAAATCGCAGTGAAAAAAAATACATACTTTGTAATAACATCTCCTGCAGAAAAAATGAAGTTATTACAAACGTATTAAAAAAAATAATAATCTCCAATCAAACAGAAGTCATAGCTCTTTCCACGTTCATAAGTGAGTCACGAAAAAATTATCATCTGCCGCCACCGGGAATCGAACCCAGGTCTTCCAGTTGCGCGTCTGACATGCTACCACTGCACCACAGCGGCACCGAATTCCCGAGACTCACATACGACTATTGTACCGAATTCTCCAGACTCACATACGACTAACTGCCAAACCACATGTCTGGCGCGCAACTGGAAGACTCTGGGTTCGATTCCCCGTGACGGCCGATGAAAATTTTTCCGTGACTCACTTATAAACATGGAAAGAGCGATGGCTTCTGTTTGATGTTCCTACTCCATGCCAGTTGTGTGTATTAATTATTCATAAGTTCCAGTACAAAATAAAATGACTAAATCACTCGCATTAATAAAAAAAATATTCGTCGTCGCCCAATTAGTTTTACCATGAACGAGAGTCCGATTCCTGTGACTTTCTGGCTCAGTGGTTAAGGCTTCAACGCAAAGGTCTGGGCTCGAACCCGCTATCGGAGCAAAAGAATTCTCTCGCGTAAGGGCTGAAATATTTCGCATGTTGGGTTTTGCGCAATTTCTGTCTAAATACGGGAAAACTTAAATCGGACTTTTCTGAAATAAACGGAATTACTGGCTACGGAAAGTCTGTCAAAATACGGAAGTAAAAAAAAACGGGCATTTTTAAAAACGGAAATTCTGTTAAAAAACAGATACTTACCGTCAACTTTGCTGCACGTTATTTTCAGAAATCTTTCGTGAATTCACACCACTTTTTTTTTTACAGTGTACACACACACACACACACCCCTTCTGGACTGCATCACTGATGTTCATCCAGTAAAATCAGTTTTTTTATGTAATTTATTTTGCTATCTGTTTTTAAAGTAGCGTGAATGGAAACAATCAGTATTAGTGAACAACAACGGAAAGAAAAAGCGAATTATCTGGCAATCGTGGATCGAAAATGCAAAATCGTGGGTTTTCGGAACGCTCAAAGTTTAGTTGCCTTTTTTTTTTTTTTTTTTTTTTTCGAGTTTCGGTTCGTGAATTAGTTAAAATGTTTCGATTTTAAAGAAAGCTTTCAAATAAACTCTAGGGAAAGGACATCATTTCACGCCCAGTGGTTTTGTCTGAACTTCTCGACCGAAGACCGTGTTACGTGCGGAAAGAAGAAGTAAAAGCCGATAATTTTTTTGCTGTTGCGTCTGGTAGTTTCGGAGTCCTTGCTCTGGGGAACGAGCCTTAAGGCCCTATCCTTGGAATTCCACACATGCACGTCACCAAATCGGAACCTTCGATTGTTAAGGCCCACTAAGCAAGGGCATGACATCATTCTGACGTATATGATACTTTAATTAAACACTTTTTTCTCTCTCTCTCTCTCTCTCTCTCTCTCTTTTCTCTCGATTTATGACTCACATTTGTCGAGCACAGACGGAGTTTAATTAACCGCAACAACAACAACAACGAAAATTAGTATCACTTGCATCCAGTGGCGTATCTTAGGTATGAGACCTGGTCTATCTCCCCCTCCCCTCCCCCTCTTCTTAGTGCTTTTTTTTTTTAATTGCGAAGTTTAATTTTTAACTGTTAAGTAACTTTTTTTCTAAATTTTATGTACATGCTATTGCTAAAATGATACCTAATAATTATGAGGATTATGATTTGAACGCTTTTTGCCGCCACGGTGGTGCAGTGGTCTAAGCGATGGCTTGCCCTTCCGGATTTGTCCCTTAAATCGAACGCTTTCCATCTCCAACATTTTTTGAGGATTTTTTCCCTTCCTTGCGGTTCTTCGATTACTATAATTGACACTTTGCTCTTTCCACGAAGTCCTTTTCTTTCTCTAGCTACTTTTATCCGCATGGACCTCTTTCCACTCATTCCCAATCACTTTCCCGCTACTTACCGTACCGTTTTCTCCCTCTGGCACTCCTTATGTCCAGTCCGCCTCCCCCAGCTTCGACTAACGATCTCCTTGCGGAACCACTTTTCTTCTCCTCTGCCCTTCGTTCTCCAAATTCTCAGTACCTGAACTTCTCCACTTGGTTTGCAAGTGGCGTCGTTCAGGTTTCTCAACTTTTTGATTCTTCTCTTCACTGGAAATCTTTTGATCGCCTTTCCCTCTGTTACTTGATACCCCTCAGCATCGTGCACAGTTCTGTCTTATTCAATCCTGTCTTATTCGTCTTTATCCTTTACTTGTCAATTCTATTGGCCTCATTCAGTCTTCCGCCCCGTCGCTCAGTCTTCCCTTTCTTCTCTACTTAAACGATTCTCCTTTTTTACCCCATCAAGTTACAGCCAAGCTTCTTTATTCGCATTTTCTTACCAATTTCACAGCTCCATTAGCAATTCCTTCTGTTTCAGCTACAGATCTTCCAGGTACATGGAGTGATCCATCGACTTCCCTGGCTTCCCCGAAAGCCCGGGACATTCATTGGCTGCACCTACACCGTCGGTTGCTCACTCCGCGTACCCTTCATCGTTTTCGTCATTTGGCTTCCCCGCTTTGCTTCTTTTGTTCTACACTTGGTGATGTGTCACATTCCTATGATTCTTGTCTGGTGTTGCAGCCCTTGTTTTCGATTATGTTTTCCCTTCTTTCCAAAGTTTGCCCTTGTCCTCATACAATGTTCCATTTTTATTTCCTCCGACGCCATTCTCCCCTGTAGATGTCCACAGTTCTGTTTGTGCATTCATCATTCTCCAAGCGAAGTTGACGATTTATTTGTTTTACCACTCAAGCGTGGATCGAGCTTCTCTCCGGCGTTATCATCCGGCCCGGGTGTTTTGTGCAGGAGGTACCGATCATCCATCAGATCGGTCCTCCAACTTGAGTATGACATGGCGCGGGTTCGGCAGGATGTGCCTGCCTTTTTCTCTCTCTGGTCTCCATATTTATCATGGTTTCATGTTTCTGCAGGCATTATTGCTCTCCTCCCATAGCCAGAGTTTATTATATTTATATTTATTTATTTTTTATTGGTGTTTTTTTGTTTAGTGCATAATTTTTGTACATACCGTAGATCTGTGTCAGTGGGTTAGTGTCTCCTTTAGTTTATCTTCTTGTTGCTTTCCGTGCACACACATTCCCGTTAATTTGTTGTCGGTAGCGTTTACTGACTTTTTCTTTTCTTTTATTTATTTTCCGTAGGCCTCAAGCCGTTGGTCGACAAACTTTTTTGTGTGCCGGCTAAGCGTTTTGGTATTTTCTGTTTATTGTTTACTGTTACCAAGGTGTTTTATGTTGTTTTGTTGATGTTGATTGCATTTTTGCTGTGGCATGCACATTGTCTGATGTGTTTTTGTTTTGTTTTTTGTTGCTCAAGTGTCGGCTTTTTTTCTAGTTTGCTTTTGGTGTCGTTCACCTATTTTATATTTATTACTCGTCGGTTTCACACAGTTTACTGTCGCACGGTTTTGTGTTTAATGTTGTGGTTGTTTTTATTTTTTTGTTTTAACTTTTTTTTCTTGCTGAACGGGTACTGCTGGCGCGTGGTACCGAGGGTTTTTTTTTTGTGTGTTGGTTCTGAACCTTACCGACGTGTTTCTTGATTTTGTTTGTGTAATCGGTGTTTATTTTTGTGGTTAGTGCTGTGCATACAGTGCGAATTCACTGTTTCGACCCGAATTTATTTGGTGGTGATGCTTGTCTGCAAGTTTAACTCCTGTGTTCTTTTTCACAAGTTTTCATGGTGTTATTTGTGTATTGTGCATTCTTTATTGTGTTCATGGTGCTATTTGTATATTGTGCATTGTGTGTTAATTTCTTGGTGTTATTTGAATATTGTGCTTTGTGTGTTGTGTTAATGGTATGGGGTGTTAGTTTCTAGTGGTTGTTTTTTTCTCTGTGTTGCTGTCGGTCTTACTGACCGAGATACGCTTTAAATGTAAATTTTTGTTGTTCGTCGGCTTACAGCCATTTGTCAACGCATTTCTCCGAACTACCAGGTTTTGTTTTTTTTCGGCTGCAGCTTGTTGTCGGACCGTGTGTGGGTTTGTTTTTTTTTCCCTTGACAGTTTTGACAAACTCGGCTGACTTTTCTTTACCGCCTTGCTTCATTAGTGGTCTGTCCTGTATGTATTGTTTGTTGTGCAACTGTTTTCTTTTTATCTTGCCGTGTGTTATTCTTCAACTTGCTCTGATGTCGTCTGCTTCTTCCTGTAGAGTACTCTGTTTATTGCGATATTGATTGTGTGTTGTTGCTGTCGTTGCCGGTGAGTTATTGTGCAATTTTTTTTCCCGGTGAAAATTTGTGTTTGTATGTTGTCTTTTTTTGTAAATAAATGCTCTTTTGAAGTTCTGATCATTCGTCCGAGATGGGTCTGGGTTCGAATCCCGGTGAGGCATGGATATTGTGTTTGTCTTACGGCACTGGCTCTCTGGCTTCCCTGGAACCAGTGACCCTAAATTAGGGACGGGCGACTGCTTATAGCCCATTGAGTTGCTCACGGTGGTCGTCAAACCTCCAATCAAAAAAACAAAAAAAAAACCCCACTTATTTGTACACGAACACCATTCTTCTTCTGAATACTTTATTTGTACATGAACTCCATTCTTCTTTCCTTTTGTGTGAACTTCAGCGTTACATTTTCACAAAAATGTTTCTTTCGATCGATTACTTTTTTCATATTTAAAAATAATGTTTTTCTCTATTGACAAACCAGCCAAGTTGCTCGAATGTACACGTTTTTGTGTGGCTCTAAGATATATGTTGATTCTTTTTAAAACAGAAAAACTTCTTCCGGAAGTTGCAGTTGCTGATGGAAAATTAAATATTTGGTGTGCTAATTTGCACACCTCACTAAACACTATGTCCAATTTATTCAACTTTATGTAACAAGTAATGTCTCTTACTGACTTTTTTTTTTTTTTTTGTATTCATCGAAGGAATAAAACACCTTCAGCTCATTTTTTAGTCGAGCTGTATCAAAATTTGAAGCATAGAGTACTTCATGTTTTGACTGTGGATGTTCATGGGAACTTTTGCAAAATTTATCAAAACAGTTCGAATCCAACAAAGCCACGAATTTAAGATATAATATCCCTGATCTTAATTCATTGACATTTCACACAAACTGAAAACAACTCCCGCGAAACACGCGCTGTTGCAGGCAAAAGCATGCGAGTGACTTAGCTAGTCGAAGTCTTCTCTTTTCTGAGCGAACCTTTGCGCAAAGCAATGGTCCATTCCTCTCCATATGCTCATTCATGTTGTCACGGAAACGCTAGCTGACGATCGTTCCCAAGTTCTTCGAATCAGAACAGAGAAGACCTGCTTGGGTTATGCCGTTGGTCATCGCTCGCCAGACTGATTCTCTTAATCGAAAGAAGCGAACCGCTCGTGTGTTTTTTTTTTTTTTTTTTTTTTTTTTTGCAGCGAACGCATTGACATATCTTAATGCCGTTGATAATTGAGTTTTATTTCTGCATATTTAATTTACTTTTATTTGTGCATTCTCTGGGCTTCGCAGCTAGCCCAGCTAGCCTCGAATATACGCCACTGCTTGCTTCAAAAAAAAATCTAACAGAAAGTACGACTTTCTTATTTTCAGAGCGTTAATCTAAAAATATTTTTAAAAAATGAAAAATTGAGAGACAGACAGAGAGAGAGAGAGAGAGAGAGAGAGAGAGAGAGAGAGAGAGAGAGAGAGAGATACTTAAGCAAATGTCTCTCTGTCTCTCGATTCTTTTTAATGGCAGTTCAGTCTGTCCAACTTCAGAGGACGTTCATACATTTTTGAACGTTTCTGACAAGAAATTACAGAAAATGAAAGAAGTTCAAAGAATTGGAAATGACAACAGCGTGTTAGATGAACACGAAAGAAACATCTACTGCAGTTAAAAATCGTCTGCCAAGAAAATGGCGCACGTAAACAAGCTGTGGATAGAAGGTTATGCTTTCGCTCTTTACGAAGAGAAATATTCTTTAGATGAACAGGAAAGAAACATCTGCTGCAGTTAAAAATCTTCTGCCAAGAAAATGGCGCACGTAAACAAGCTGTGGATAGAAGGTTATGCTTTCGCTCTTTACGAAGAGAAATATTCTTTAGATGAACAGGAAAGAAACATCTGCTGCAGTTAAAAATCGTCTGCCAAGAAAATGGCGCACGTAAACAAGTTGTGCATAGAAGGTTATGCTTTTGCACTTTACGAAGAGAAATATTCTTTAGATGAACAGGAAAGAAACATCTGCTGCAGTTAAAAATCGTCTGCCAAGAAAATGGCGCACGTAAACAAGTTGTGCATAGAAGGTTATGCTTTTGCACTTTACGAAGAGAAATATTCTTTAGATGAACAGGAAAGAAACATCTACTGCAGTTAAAAATCGTCTGCCAAGAAAATGGCGCACGTAAACAAGCTGTGCATAGAAGGTTATGCTTTTGCACTTTACGAAGAGAAATATTCTTCAGATTAACAGGAAAGAAACATCTGCTGCAGTTAAATATAGTCTGCTAAGAAAATGGCCCACGTAAACAAGCTGCGGATAGAAGGTTATGTTTTTTCTCTTTACGAAGAGAAATATTCGTATTCTGTAACTAAAAAACGTTGTGAAAATCATGGAACTAGCATTTCTAAATGTAAAATAAGCAATATTATTAAGAATAAAGGGAAAAATCGTCAAGCATTGCTTTTAAGAGAAAAAAGAACACCAAAGGAATATCCAAAGAAGGTACGTAATTTTACGACTATTTCAAAGGTAAGGTCTTAAAAGAAAATCCAACGACACAAAGAGCAATCGCTAAGGCGTTAAAAATCTCTGTATCAACTCTAAACAAGGTAATAAAACAAAGATTTGAATAAAAATTAACGAAAAAAAAAAAAAAAAACAGAATGTTCACTGCCTTTTGCTTAGGCACGTAGCTGAGCGCAGAATACTGTGTAAGCTTCTTTATGAAGATCACTTAGCCGGAGACATGGAAATTTATTGCGACTATTGTGAAGCATGGATGTACCTAAACGACTGTTACAAAAAGTGTCGATTTACTATCACAAAAGAGCAGAAAAAGACCTACAAACTTGGTTCCAAGAATCCGAAGAAAGTTTCAATAAAGAATTCACGGTTGTTGTTGGTTTCTCGAACAATGGGAAATTAAAGTTAAGAAAAAGTTTGAAAGAACGTTAAAATCAATTCTACGTATTACCAAAATAATGTTTCAACTCCTATATTTAAAGAGGAAATACCATTCCTCTATCCACAGAGACTTCAAAGACCAGAAATGGGTCAGAATAAAGCTACCAGTCCCGTATCCAAATCTCCCACTCTATTTCTTGAAAAAATGAAAAAACAGACGAGTATTAAGTCTATACCTTTTGCTCATTTTTCTTCAAAGTCCCTTGATGTGTCATAAATGGACTATTGTGCCTTCGGACTGATAAAAAGGCGCTTTCTAAACGCACACCTTAACGAATTATTGGACTATAGAAAGCAGTGGAATAAAATACCAATCCCAATTTTTAGAAATGCCTTGTTACCTTGCCAATCTAGGTGTAAGTTCATAGCCCACAGAAAAGGCTATCAGATAAAACATTTAAGTAAGAAATAATTTTATTTTAAACATTAATTTTATTGCTGAAAAATCGGTCTGAAAATGCGTCAGCATCCTCTGTAGCTGTACACGCTTCATGTACACTTTACGACGTCATATTAAAAAAAAAAGAAAAGAGAGATCTTTTCCACGTAGGTCAAAGTAAAGAACTATAGGGCCTCAGTGCGGGCTTATTACAGCTATCAGTCACATGACTTGTTCACCAATACAGCTGGCAATGCTTTTTTACGTTTTCCAACCATAGGTTGAAGCGTATATGCTCCAGCTTTGTCCGTCCGTCTGTCAGTCCGCACGATAACTCACGTGAAAACGGTTCAATTTCGACGAAATTTTAGTATGTCGCAGGGAACCACCTGCGGACGATCCCTATTGAAAATGGGTGAAATAGGGTCTAAGGTCAGGACATAGGAGCTGGGTCCATTCCAATGCCTTTATGCGTCATAACTTGCGTAAAAATGGTTCGATTTCGATGAAATTTTAGTATGTGGTAAGGAACTATCTGGGGACGAACCCTATTGAAAATGGGCGAAATGGGGTCAAAGGTCAGGCAGGGCATAAGAGCGGGGTTTATTCCATTGCCCTTATGCGTCATAACTTGCGTAAAACTGGTCCGATTTCGTTGAAATTTTAGTATGTGGTAGGGAGCCACTGGGTACCAACCTATTGAAAATGGGCGAAATGGGTTCAAAGGTCAGGACATAAAAGCGGGATCCATTCCATTGCCTTTATGCATCATAACATGCGTAAATATGGTTCGATTTCAATGAAATTTTAGTATGTGGTAAGGAACCACCTGGGCACGAACCCTATTGAAAATGGGCGAAATGGGGTCAAAGGTCAGGCAGAGCATAAGAGCTGGATATATTCCATTGCCCTTATGCGTCATAACTTGCGTAAAAATGGTTCGATTTCGATGAAATTTTAGTATGTGGTAGGGAGCCACTGGGGACGAACCCTATTGAAAATAGGCGAAATGGGGTCAAAGGTCAGGACACTGGAGTGTGATCCATTCCATTGCCCTTGTGCATCATAACCTACCTAAAATGCTTGGATTGCGACAAAACTTTATCATGTTGTTCCGGACGTATGGTGAACCGGTTCGGTTGAATATCAACGAAATGTGGTCAAAGGTCATTGCACAAAAGCCAGATTTATTCCACAACCATTATCCACATAACTTGAGTAATAATTTCTGGTATGTCGGAAAGCGTATCATATAATCAATGCATTGCATGATTTCACTAACTTGTTCGTGATTTACTTTACTTCAGTGAAATTTCGCAAGTTCTAAAAAATTGTTTCTTCATCGTAGCACGATGAAATTTTGAATTTTGATTTACCTAAGCAATTCAGGTTGCTAAAAAATAACGGGTCTGAGGGGAAAATCAAATCCGGAGCGTTAGAATAATTGAAATAAAAGTTATTTTTTTAAAGCCACCTAAGGCCGTTCAGGTACCGCACTGCTCGCTTCTGACCATGCGTACGAGATGGGTACGGGTTCGAATCCCTGTGAGGCATGGATGTTGTGTTTGTCTTACGGCACTGGCTCTCGCTCTCCCCCCAGGAACCAGTGGTCCTTATTTAGGGACGGGTGACTGCTTATAGCCCATAGAGTTACCCACGGCGGTCTCTTTAAACCTAAAAAAAAACCCCAAAAAAGTGTGAATGCTTTGCAATCGCATATTAAAGCTTTGTAATCTAGCTTTACAACAGAGTATTTCCGCTGTGTAAAATAACGAACAATAATAAATCATCATCATTAACCATTCTCAATCCGTTACTGGATGAAGTTATTCCCAAGTCTATTAAACAACTTTCTACCTGTGACGTACTACAAAGGTGAATCACGTGTCATGATGACCAATATGCAGGGGTACATACCATCCGTGTAGCTTGGTTGGGAGAGCAACTTACACCGGAGTGAGGGGGCGCGACTCGATATTAGTCACAGACAATTTTGTGTTTTCACATTGGCGCCCGAACGTATAAATGGATGTACTAGCTGTTGGGTTCTTCGAAAAATGTGTGATGTTTGTTCCACACATCGTTTGGAATTGATGAAAAATTCCTACTTCGCTTTCACAAAAAAAAAAAAAAAAAAAAAAAAAAATTAGGAGGGAGATGATGTAACGTACTTCAGAGGTGGATCGCGTGTCAAGACGACAAAAATGCAGGGGTACATTCTGTCTGTGTAGCTTAGTTGAGAGAGCAACTTACTCCGGAGTGAGGGGGTTCGATCTTCGTCACTGACAAATTTGTATTTTCACAAATTTAAGGCTGTCAAAAAAATAAGGCTGTCTTTGAATGAGTACTAGGGTTCATCTTCTGCGATAGGTGGCGTAAAAAATCACTCCTTTGGCGTGGCTTTTATGTCTTGAGTGAATGTCAGAGAAGTTGGCGTTAGCGAATCACAGCAGACCTCACCCTATTCAGAATGGAAGCAGTCTCCCGTTGGCTTAACAATGAAAAGACAAAATACGCGCTGTTGCGTTTTAACCAATTATGTTATTTGGGGTGGAGCTCAGTAAGTAGGTGGAGCTTATATAACTCAAATTCGGGGTTCTGTGCTAATGTACACATTTTCTCTTTAAAAAATAAACGTACAGTAGGATTTAAGATGATCTATAGAAACAAAATTCCAATCTCGCTTTTGGCCCTACTCATTGATTTCTATTTGGCTCAGATAATTCGAAAAATCAGGCAGAAATAAGAGATTTCGTTGCTTCCAGACATAAGCACTGCTATTCTAACTTATCACACCATTTAGCGCCAAATTGGAATGCTTTCGAGATCTGAAATTTTAGACTGGATTCCAAGGGACAGGAAACGTCCCAGAAGAAGACCACAAGGGAGACGGGCCCATGAAATTCTAAAGTATGCGGGAGTAACATGGAAGAGACTGGCACAAACAGACCGTTGTGGAAGAATCTTGGGGAGACCTTCGTACAGCCGTGGTTGATAATGGTTGACAATGATGATGATGATGCCAAAAATAAGATAAAACGAAACACTTGCTGCGTCAGTCAAAAAGAAATCCATGCACTCACTGCACTTTCTTGAGAACTATGTTCTTGGGATACACCAAACAGAAACTATCGGTCTTTCCACGTTTATAAGTAAGTCACGGAAAAATTCTTATCTGCCGCCACCCGGAACCGAACCCATGGTCTTCCAGTTTCGCGCCGGACATGCTACCACTGCACCACAGCAGCCTCGAGTTCTTCAGACCCACATGTGATTTACTGCCAAACCACATGGCAGGTTGCTTCATGGAGCCCCGAACAGTGCTGGGGATTCACCAAAGATGGGAAGCAGCAACTGAACAAACAATTAGGAGGCGAATAAGTAATTAATTCATACACTCGACGTGGATCAGGAATATCAAACAAAAATCAACGCTCTTTCCATCACTCTTTAGAAAGCGCAGTGCTAGCATGTCCGGCGCGAAACTGGAAGACCCTGGGCTCGATTCCCGGTGGCGGACGATGAGAATTTTTCCGTGGCTTACTTATTAATGTGGAAAGAGCGATCACTTCTGTTTAATGTTCCTAATCCACGTCGAGTGTATGAATTAATTACTTCGGATACATGTTGTCACGCCACTTTATTTTGCTGGTACATTATACACTGAAGAGCAATTGAATTAGAGACAGCTGGCATTATGCAACTGTGGCGCTGTGGACGGCCCTGTAAACGGAAACGACATGACGTATGCAGCGATCCGACAATATAAGGAGTCATGCGACGGGAATCAGCAAGATTCGGAATCAGTATGGATAAGACGAAGGATCTAAGCGCATTAGAACGTGGGCAAAATATCGGAGCCGACGAATGGGTCACTCCATCTCGGAAGTCGTGCAGGCACTGGGATTTTCACGAGCCACTGTGTCACGGGTGCACCGTGAGTACATCGAATCCGGTAAAACCATCCCTGCAAGGGCCAACTGCCGTGGACAACAGCGTGTGGATGAGCTGGGTCATCGTCGGCTAGCTCGCACTGTAACAGAGGATAGACGGGCCACAGTGCAAGAAATCACTCGGCAATTTAACGCTGGTGCACAAAAACGTGTAAGCAGCCACACCATCCAGAACCATCTCCTCGCTATGGGGTACATAAGCCATCGTCCCACGAGGGTACCGCTGCTGACCGCACATCACAAGGTGCAAAAATTAGCATGGGCGCTGGAACATCGCCACTGGTCCCTAGACATGTGGGAAAATGTTGCCTGGACTGATGAGTCAAGATTCACGTTGGTACATGTGGATGGCAGGATACGGGTACGGCGCAAACCCCATGAAGCGACGGATCCTTCTTGCCAGCAGGGTACTCTTCAAGCTGGTGGGGTGGCATTCTCGTGTTTACGTGGACTGAAATGGGACCCCTGGTACTTGTGACATCGTCCCTCACAGGTCAACGTTGCCGGGATATCCTGGACGACAATTTGTTCCCGTTTGTGCTTCTTCAACATTCCAGAGGGAACCTCATCTTGCAACAAGACAATGCAGCTCCCGAATTGTATCCGAATGGTTGGATGAACACTCCACCGACGTGACCTCGCTTCCTTGGCCAGCTAGGTCCCATGGAGCACATCTGTGAGGCCATCGAGAGAGATGACCCCCTTCCATCAAATCTTCGTGAACTGTGGGAGCTTGTTCAGGGGTCGTGGATCCGTGTGGCTTCCCAACGCTTCCGGTGTCTTGTCGAGTCCATGCCGAGACGAATCGCGGCTGTCATCAGGGCGAAAGGTGGTGCTACACGTTACTGGACAGGTATCCCTAATTCAATTGCTCTTCAGTGTACATATTTACGAATCACGCATTTTTACTTACGTTCAGAATTTTTATTTAATTGTTTTATCAAATCACTATCACTCCCACTTGGGACAGGAAGGGAGGTCGGCTTTCTTTGTTCCTTATTTTGTCACAAAAGATCCACCCTAACACCTAGCTTTCCTCCTGTCTCCTCGGGAAATCGAAGCTACGAGCAAGGTTTAAAAAAAAATGCGGAAGGACTTTGAACTTTCTACACTGGCGTTTCTTCTTCTCTTTAAGTAAATAAAAAAAACTGCTGATGAGTGGTAAAAGAGTCGGACTTTTTGTAAACGCATAAGACACTTGGTGCGTTGGAGGACCCAGTTCAGGTGGGGGCCATGGGCATCGGCCCCGTTGGCCCACCCCTTAAGACGTCCATGCGTCACCGATAACAGTCTACGGTTTAAGTTAGGGTACCATGAGATAGTATACCAAATTTAGTGGTCCTAAATTGAAAACTGTAGATTTTACGAAAATTTTGTATGAGGGCCCCGTAATCCCGGGCCCCGACCCCTTCCGAAAACCGTCCACGGTCTAAGTTAGGGTACCATGAGATAGTATACAAAAGTTGGTGGTTCTAAATTGAAAACTGTACATTTTACGAAGATTTTGTGTGGGGGCTTATTGACCCAGGGCCCCGACCCCTTCCAAAAACTGTCAATGGTCTATCTTAGAGTACCATGAGATAGTATACCAAATTTGGTGGTCCTAAATTAAAAACTGTTGATTTTACGAAAATTTTGTATGGGGCCCCATGATCGGGGCCCCAACCCATTCCAAAACCGTCTACGGTGTAATTTAGAGTACCATGAGATAATATACCAAATTTGGTGGTCCTAAATCGAAAACCGTAGATTTGTATAGCGGACATACAAATAAACAAACATTCAATTTTATATTTCCCGCGAACCGCTTCTAACACCGGAAAGTTTGCGTAATGTAATAGGGAAAAAGTGAGAACGGAATTTCTCTGGCAATATACGAAGAGAAACACGGAAAGATGCTCTGAAATTTCAGATTCTTTCTGAAAACACCTTTTCAAAACGGCAGTTTTCCGTGAATAAAGGGAAAAATATGTTCAGGAACAGTTCTGTCAATTCACGAAAGGTAAATCCGTGAAATTCAGAGTTTTCCCGTCATTTCACGGGAAAAGTTGAATCAGAAAGGTGTTTCGTTAATTCACGAAATAAATGACGGACAATTGCCCGTGAATTTTAGAAAAGTTTTCACAGTGCGGGTTATCACATTGGCGCCCGAACGTAAAAATGGATCTACTGGCCTTTGAGTTCTCTAAAAAATGTGTGATGTTTGTTCCACACATTGTTTGGAATTAAGAAAAGTTTTCACATTGTTTGGAATTTTAGAAAAGTTTTCACAGTGCGGGTTATCACATTGGCGCCCGAACGTAAAAATGGATCTACTGGCCTTTGAGTTCTCTAAAAAATGTGTGATGTTTGTTCCACACATTGTTTGGAATTAAGAAAAGTTTTCACATTGTTTGGAATTTTAGAAAAGTTTTCACAGTGCGGGTTATCACATCGGCGCCCGAACGTAAAAATGGATCTACTGGCCTTTGAGTTCTCTAAAAAATGTGTGATGTTTGTTCCACACATTGTTTGGAATTAAGAAAAGTTTTCACATTGTTTGGAATTTTAGAAAAGTTTTCACAGTGCGGGTTATCACATTGGCGCCCGAACGTAAAAATGGATCTACTGGCCTTTGAGTTCTCTAAAAAATGTGTGATGTTAGTTCCACACATTGTTTGGAATTAAGAAAAGTTTTCACATTGTTTGGAATTTTAGAAAAGTTTTCACAGTGCGGGTTATCACATCGGCGCCCGAACGTAAAAATGGATCTACTGGCCTTTGAGTTCTCTAAAAATGTGTGATGTTTGTTCCACACATTGTTTGGAATTAAGAAAAGTTTTCACATTGTTTGGAATTTTAGAAAAGTTTTCACAGTGCGGGTTATCACATTGGCGCCCGAACGTAAAAATGGATCTACTGGCCTTTGAGTTCTCTAAAAAATGTGTGATGTTTGTTCCACACATTGTTTGGAATTAAGAAAAGTTTTCACATTGTTTGGAATTTTAGAAAAGTTTTCACAGTGCGGGTTATCACATTGGCGCCCGAACGTAAAAATGGATCTACTGGCCTTTGAGTTCTCTAAAAAATGTGTGATGTTAGTTCCACACATTGTTTGGAATTAAGAAAAGTTTTCACATTGTTTGGAATTTTAGAAAAGTTTTCACAGTGCGGGTTATCACATCGGCGCCCGAACGTAAAAATGGATCTACTGGCCTTTGAGTTCTCTAAAAAATGTGTGATGTTTGTTCCACACATTGTTTGGAATTAAGAAAAGTTTTCACATTGTTTGGAATTTTAGAAAAGTTTTCACAGTGCGGGTTATCACATTGGCGCCCGAACGTAAAAATGGATCTACTGGCCTTTGAGTTCTCTAAAAAATGTGTGATGTTTGTTCCACACATTGTTTGGAATTAAGAAAAGTTTTCACATTGTTTGGAATTTTAGAAAAGTTTTCACAGTGCGGGTTATCACATCGGCGCCCGAACGTAAAAATGGATCTACTGGCCTTTGAGTTCTCTAAAAAATGTGTGATGTTTGTTCCACACATTGTTTGGAATTAAGAAAAGTTTTCACATTGTTTGGAATTTTAGAAAAGTTTTCACAGTGCGGGTTATCACATCGGCGCCCGAACGTAAAAATGGATCTACTGGCCTTTGAGTTCTCTAAAAAATGTGTGATGTTTGTTCCACACATTGTTTGGAATTAAGAAAAGTTTTCACATTGTTTGGAATTTTAGAAAAGTTTTCACAGTGCGGGTTATCACATTGGCGCCCGAACGTAAAAATGGATCTACTGGCCTTTGAGTTCTCTAAAAAATGTGTGATGTTTGTTCCACACATTGTTTGGAATTAAGAAAAGTTTTCACATTGTTTGGAATTTTAGAAAAGTTTTCACAGTGCGGGTTATCACATCGGCGCCCGAACGTAAAAATGGATCTACTGGCCTTTGAGTTCTCTAAAAAATGTGTGATGTTTGTTCCACACATTGTTTGGAATTAAGAAAAGTTTTCACATTGTTTGGAATTAAGAAAAGTTTTCACATTGTTTGGAATTTTAGAAAAGTTTTCACAGTGCGGGTTATCACATTGGCGCCCGAACGTAAAAATGGATCTACTGGCCTTTGAGTTCTCTAAAAAATGTGTGATGTTTGTTCCACACATTGTTTGGAATTAAGAAAAGTTTTCACATTGTTTGGAATTTTAGAAAAGTTTTCACAGTGCGGGTTATCACATCGGCGCCCGAACGTAAAAATGGATCTACTGGCCTTTGAGTTCTCTAAAAAATGTGTGATGTTTGTTCCACACATTGTTTGGAATTAAGAAAAGTTTTCACATTGTTTGGAATTTTAGAAAAGTTTTCACAGTGCGGGTTATCACATCGGCGCCCGAACGTAAAAATGGATCTACTGGCCTTTGAGTTCTCTAAAAAATGTGTGATGTTTGTTCCACACATTGTTTGGAATTAAGAAAAGTTTTCACATTGTTTGGAATTTTAGAAAAGTTTTCACAGTGCGGGTTATCACATCGGCGCCCGAACGTAAAAATGGATCTACTGGCCTTTGAGTTCTCTAAAAAATGTGTGATGTTTGTTCCACACATTGTTTGGAATTAAGAAAAGTTTTCACATTGTTTGGAATTTTAGAAAAGTTTTCACAGTGCGGGTTATCACATCGGCGCCCGAACGTAAAAATGGATCTACTGGCCTTTGAGTTCTCTAAAAAATGTGTGATGTTTGTTCCACACATTGTTTGGAATTAAGAAAAGTTTTCACATTGTTTGGAATTTTAGAAAAGTTTTCACAGTGCGGGTTATCACATCGGCGCCCGAACGTAAAAATGGATCTACTGGCCTTTGAGTTCTCTAAAAAATGTGTGATGTTTGTTCCACACATTGTTTGGAATTAAGGAAAATTCCTTCTTCGCTTCGAAATAAAATAAAAATAATGATAAGTGGGAGATGATGTGACGCACTACAGAGGTGAAGCACGTGTCAAGACGACAAATCTGTAGCGATATATTCCGTCGGCGTAGCTTAGTCGGTTAGAGCATCTCACTCCGGAGTGAGGGAGAGCGCGGACAAACGTGATCTCACTCCGGAGTGGAGGAGAGCGCGGACAAACTTGTGTTATCACAATGTTTGGTGGAAGTCCCTGAACGTTTAAAACTGTTATATGGCTCGTTAAAGCAAGTGTCCCATGACGTTTCACATCTGATCGAGATGTTGTTCATTTCTGAAAGAATGCATTCGTAGAAACTTCTCGAAATGTACTGCATGCCGGTATAAGCAACATCGTAACTTGGCTTTCTTCTTATGAAATAAGAATTAAAAGAAAAACAATGATAAATCGAGAATTTCACGGTCTGCAGATAAAACAGCGGATTGTTCAGCTCAATTTCAAAGCAACTGGAATGATTTCTCGAATTAAAATCATGCGTAAACTTAAAAAAAAGAATGCGGAATCCAGAATCTCAGATATCATTCCTCAAATTATTTACTCCTTTGAGCTGTGTAATCGAAACGGCAAAATTCCTATTCACGCTAGATGAACAGCAAACGAGCTCAGCGAAGCACTCACTGCATTGTTTCATTTTCTTCACCCATATCATCTTTAAACAAAACGATGTGCTTTCTCCCATCTTGAGTTGTTTTCATTCATGAATATCGCACCCTAACGATCAATCACCTGCTGCAAAGTGCAGTTGCCCATTCAGCAAAATTCATGCCCGAAACATTTGCTATTTTATGTAAATTAGAATGCTATTTCATACGCAGGTATGCGGCACGGCGATAAGTATTCCTCATTTACTATAATTTCACAAAACTGTATAATACCTTTGTACTGGGACATTTCCTCAATGGGCGACGCTGCAAAGGAACTAAGTGCTCGTGTGGCAACAACGCTTACTAAAAACAATGAGAGATTTCTTTTAAAGTAATCACTTCCTCCAAACCAGTAGAGAAAAATTCAAAGGGGAAATCTTCAGTGGCTCAAGCCCTTTTCATATACAGTGTAACTTGTCTAATTCGAACCTTTTAAATTCGAACGTTTTTAATTCGAATTCTTGGTTAATTCGAATTTTTTCATTTTTGTCCCTTGAATTATCTATAAAATCATATAAAAAAAAACTTTAATTCGATTTTTTTTGTTTAATTCGAAGAAAACCCCATTTTCATAATTTCAACAATTATCTTTTAAAATGGGTGCGTACTGTTCTGGATTAAGTTCCGAGTGTTTGTTATGAATGGAAAATCAGCTAACCCACTCTGCTTCAAAAATGTCAAAACTAAGCCAGTTGAATATGAAGCAAATAAAAGAAGCGGGGATGACGAGTGACATCTTTGAAAAATGGCTTCTAAAATAGATAAAAAATTTCAGAAAAAAAAAACCAGAACGATCTTGTTGTTTATTGACAACTGTACAGCACATAACTCCATACCTCTGCTGGAAAATGTAAAGGTTTTGTTCTTTCCACCGAATATGACTTCAATAGTTCAACCCACGGACCAGGGTGTGATTAGAAATTTTAATCACTTCTACCGACGCCATGTAGACCAGACAATTCTATCAAGTATCGATACGCAAGATCGCTTCAAAACCGATCTTCTACAAGTTGGTCGTATGACTCACAGTGTATGGCAACAAGTTAAACCTGAAACTATAGCCAAGTGCTACGGAAAAGCAGACTTCCAGCACCCCGATGATGAGTCTCAACTTCATCAAGGTATTGGTAGCGAGGAGATCATACCCACTGTGGAGTACTGGAAGGACGTAGGCCGTGATGTACCGTATGAGGCTTTTGTGAGCTTTGATGAAAATTTTGCTGTTTGTGGTGAGCTCACATATGATGAGATCTTGGCTGATGTTATGAATAAGAAGACCTGCTGTGTATCTTCAGATGAAGAACTGGAACGGCCAGAATTTCCTGAAGAGCGCCTTCCAAATTCAGAAGAGGCCTTGGTTCACCTCCAACAGTTAAGGAAGTTTGTTGAGAGACAGCAGAATGTAAGTCACTCTCTATTTCTTTCACTCGATAAACTTGAGGAATTTACACTTACCCATAACATAAATTCTAAGAAGCAGCCAAAATTCCACGGATTTTTTTACGAAAAATATGTAAATTTACCGTACTGTACTTATTTGAATAAATATGTAATTTTTGCAGTACTTGAAGGGATTTTTGAATGTGCCCATATTCAAAATTGCCTAATTCCAATTTGTTGATATTTCGAATTATTTTTGTGGTCCCTGCACTTCGAATTATTCAAGTTACACTGTATCTCAATCTTCTGAAACTCTGGCGATTTCATTAAAAAGCCTTGTTAGACGTGTCCTCATGATGCGGAAGATGGTCGAATGTTGGATCATAGTTATATAAATGATACACATACTTCCGTAAAATACCGGGGCATCATGTACACTGGGTTAGTTTGCATTAGGAACACTTCCCTAATCACGTGTTTACCTAATAACGTCAGTAACACCCCCTTTCTGCTAAATCACAGCTCGCAGACGCCTAGGAAGAGATTCTACAAGGTGTTGAACATTCTCCATGCATAACTTGACCCATGTCCACTGCAGCATAATACACTGAGTTAGCTTCGCATTAGGAACACCGACCTAATAAGGCGTTGTTCCACCTTTCTGCTAAATCACTGCTCGCAGACACCTAGGAAGAGATTCTACAAGGTTCCGTGGAGGAGGATCAGCAGTTCTCACACCCCGTTCTAGCTCCGTCAGTTCCCGCCCATTCCGTGGAGGAGGATCAGCAGTTCTCACACCCCGTGTTCTAGCTCCTTCAGTTCACGCCCATTCCGTGGATGAGGATCAGCAGTTCTCACACCCCGTTCTCGCTCCGTCAGTTCACGCCCATTCCGTGGATGAGGATCAGCAGTTCTCACACCCCGTTCTAGCTCCATCAGTTCACGCCCATTCCGTGGAGGAGGATCAGCAGTTCTCACACCCCGTTCTAGCTCCGTCAGTTCACGCCCATTCCGTGGATGAGGATCAGCAGTTCTCACACCCCGTTCTAGCTCCGTCAGTTCACGCCCATTCCGTGGATGAGGATCAGCAGTTCTCACACCCCGTTCTAGCTCCGTCAGCTCACGCCCATTCCGTGGAGGAGGATCAGCAGTTCTCACACCCCGTTCTAGCTCCGTCAGTTCACGCCCATTCCGTGGATGAGGATCAGCAGTTCTCACACCCCGTTCTAGCTCCGTCAGTTCACGCCCATTCCGTGGATGAGGATCAGCAGTTCTCACACCCCGTTCTAGCTCCGTCAGTTCACGCCCATTCCGTGGATGAGGATCAGCAGTTCTCACACCCCGTTCTCGCTCCGTCAGTTCACGCCCATTCCGTGGATGAGGATCAGCAGTTCTCACACCCCGTTCTAGCTCCGTCAGTTCACGCCCATTCCGTGGATGAGGATCAGCAGTTCTCACACCCCGTTCTAGCTCCGTCAGTTCCCGCCCATTCCGTGGAGGAGGATCAGCAGTTCTCACACCCCGTTCTAGCTTCGTCAGTTCCCGCCCATTCCGTGGAGGAGGATCAGCAGTTCTCACACCCCGTTCTAGCTCCGTCAGTTCCCGCCCATTCCGTGGAGGAGGATCAGCAGTTCTCACACCCCGTTCTAGCTTCGTCAGTTCCCGCCCATTCCGTGGAGGAGGATCAGCAGTTCTCACACCCCGTTCTAGCTCCGTCAGTTCCCGCCCATTCCGTGGAGGAGGATCAGCAGTTCTCACACCCCGTTCTAGCTCCATCAGTTCACGCCCATTCAGTGGATGAGGATCAGCAGTTTTCACACCCCGTTCTAGCTCCGTCAGTTCACGCCCATTCCGTGGATGAGGATCAGCAGTTCTCACACCCCGTTCTAGCTCCGTCAGCTCACGCCCATTCCGTGGATGAGGATCAGCAGTTCTCACACCCCGTTCTAGCTCCGTCAGTTCACGCCCATTCCGTGGATGAGGATCAGCAGTTCTCACACCCCGTTGTAGCTCAGTCAGTTCACGCCCATTCCGTGGATGAGGATCAGCAGTTCTCACACCCCGTTCTAGCTCCGTCAGTTCACGCCCATTCCGTGGATGAGGATCAGCAGTTCTCACACCCCGTTCTAGCTCCGTCAGTTCCCGCCCATTCCGTGGAGGAGGATCAGCAGTTCTCACACCCCGTTCTAGCTTCGTCAGTTCCCGCCCATTCCGTGGAGGAGGATCAGCAGTTCTCACACCCCGTTCTAGCTCCGTCAGTTCCCGCCCATTCCGTGGAGGAGGATCAGCAGTTCTCACACCCCGTTCTAGCTCCGTCAGTTCCCGCCCATTCCGTGGATGAGGATCAGCAGTTCTCACACCCCGTTCTAGCTCCGTCAGTTCACGCCCATTCCGTGGATGAGGATCAGCAGTTCTCACACCCCGTTCTAGCTCCGTCAGCTCACGCCCATTCCGTGGAGGAGGATCAGCAGTTCTCACACCCCGTTCTAGCTCCGTCAGTTCACGCCCATTCCGTGGATGAGGATCAGCAGTTCTCACACCCCGTTCTAGCTCCGTCAGTTCACGCCCATTCCGTGGATGAGGATCAGCAGTTCTCACACCCCGTTCTAGCTCCGTCAGCTCACGCCCATTCCGTGGATGAGGATCAGCAGTTCTCACACCCCGTTCTAGCTCCGTCAGTTCACGCCCATTCCGTGGATGAGGATCAGCAGTTCTCACACCCCGTTCTAGCTCCGTCAGTTCCCGCCCATTCCGTGGATGAGGATCAGCAGTTCTCACACCCCGTTCTAGCTCCGTCAGTTCACGCCCATTCCGTGGAGGAGGATCAGCAGTTCTCACACCCCGTTCTAGCTCCGTCAGTTCCCGCCCATTCCGTGGAGGAGGATCAGCAGTTCTCACACCCCGTTCTAGCTCCGTCAGTTCACGCCCATTCCGTGGATGAGGATCAGCAGTTCTCACACCCCGTTCTAGCTCCGTCAGCTCACGCCCATTCCGTGGAGGAGGATCAGCAGTTCTCACACCCCGTTCTAGCTCCGTCAGCTCACGCCCATTCCCGTGGATGAGGATCAGCAGTTCTCACACCCCGTTGTAGCTCCGTCAGTTCACGCCCATTCCGTGGATGAGGATCAGCAGTTCTCACACCCCGTTCTAGCTCCGTCAGTTCACGCCCATTCCGTGGATGAGGATCAGCAATTCTCACACCCCGTTCTAGCTCCGTCAGTTCACGCCCATTCCGTGGATGAGGATCAGCAGTTCTCACACCCCGTTCTAGCTCCGTCAGCTCACGCCCATTCCGTGGATGAGGATCAGCAGTTCTCACACCCCGTTCTAGCTCCGTCAGCTTACGCCCATTCCGTGGATGAGGATCAGCAGTTCTCACACCCCGTTCTAGCTCCGTCAGTTCCCGCCCATTCCGTGGATGAGGATCAGCAGTTCTCACACCCCGTGTTCTAGCTCCGTCAGTTCACGCCCATTCCGTGGATGAGGATCAGCAGTTCTCACACCCAGTTCTAGCTCCGTCAGTTCCCGCCCATTCCGTGGATGAGGATCAGCAGTTCTCACACTCCGTTCTAGCTCCGTCAGCTCACGCCCATTCCGTGGATGAGGATCAGCAGTTCTCACACCCCGTTCTAGCTCCGTCAGCTCACGCCCATTCCGTGGATGAGGATCAGCAGTTCTCACACCCCGTTCTAGCTCCGTCAGCTCACGCCCATTCCGTGGATGAGGATCAGCAGTTCTCACACCCCGTTCTAGCTCCGTCAGCTCACGCCCATTCCGTGGAGGAGGATCAGCAGTTCTCACACCCCGTTCTAGCTCCGTCAGTTCCCGCCCATTCCGTGGATGAGGATCAGCAGTTCTCACACCCCGTTCTAGCTCCGTCAGCTCACGCCCATTCCGTGGATGAGGATCAGCAGTTCTCACACCCCGTTCTAGCTCCGTCAGCTCACGCCCATTCCGTGGATGAGGATCAGCAGTTCTCACACCCCGTTCTAGCTCCGTCAGCTCACGCCCATTCCGTGGATGAGGATCAGCAGTTCTCACACCCCGTTCTAGCTCCGCCAGCTCACGCCCATTCCGTGGAGGAGGATCAGCAGTTCTCACACCCCGTTCTAGCTCCGTCAGTTCCCGCCCATTCCGTGGATGAGGATCAGCAGTTCTCACACCCCGTTCTCGCTCCGTCAGTTCACGCCCATTCCGTGGATGAGGATCAGCAGTTCTCACACCCCGTTCTAGCTCCGTCAGCTCACGCCCATTCCGTGGATGAGGATCAGCAGTTCTCACACCTCGTTCTAGCTCCGTCAGTTCACGCCCATTCCGTGGATGAGGATCAGCAGTTCTCACACCCCGTTCTAGCTCCGTCAGCTCACGCCCATTCCGTGGATGAGGATCAGCAGTTCTCACACCCCGTTCTAGCTCCGTCAGTTCCCGCCCATTCCGTGGATGAGGATCAGCAGTTCTCACACCCCGTGTTCTAGCTCCTTCAGTTCACGCCCATTCCGTGGATGAGGATCAGCAGTTCTCACACCCCGTTCTAGATCCGTCAGCTCACGCCCATTCCGTGGATGAGGATCAGCAGTTCTCACACCCCGTTCTAGCTCCGTCAGCTCACGCCCATTCCGTGGATGAGGATCAGCAGTTCTCACACCCCGTTCTAGCTCCGTCAGCTCACGCCCATTCCGTGGAGGAGGATCAGCAGTTCTCACACCCCGTTCTAGCTCCGTCAGTTCCCGCCCATTCCGTGGATGAGGATCAGCAGTTCTCACACCCCGTTCTAGCTCCGTCAGCGCACGCCCATTCCGTGGAGGAGGATCAGCAGTTCTCACACCCCGTTCTAGCTCCGTCAGCTCACGCCCATTCCGTGGAGGAGGATCAGCAGTTCTCACACCCCGTTCTAGCAGCGTCAGTTCCCGCCCATTCCGTGGAGGAGGATCAGCAGTTCTCACACCCCGTTCTAGCTCCGTCAGTTTCCGCCCATTCCGTGGATGAGGATCAGCAGTTCTCACACCCCGTTCTAGCTCCGTCAGCTCACGCCCATTCCGTGGATGAGGATCAGCAGTTCTCACACCCCGTTCTAGCTCCGTCAGCTCACGCCCATTCCGTGGAGGAGGATCAGCAGTTCTCACACCCCGTTCTAGCTCCGTCAGCGCACGCCCATTCCGTGGATGAGGATCAGCAGTTCTCACACCCCGTTCTAGCTCCGTCAGCGCACGCCCATTCCGTGGAGGAGGATCAGCAGTTCTCACACCCCGTTCTAGCTCCGTCAGCTCACGCCCATTCCGTGGAGGAGGATCAGCAGTTCTCACACCCCGTTCTAGCTCCGTCAGCGCACGCCCATTCCGTGGATGAGGATCAGCAGTTCTCACACCCCGTTCTAGCTCCGTCAGCTCACGCCCATTCCGTGGAGGAGGATCAGCAGTTCTCACACCCCGTTCTAGCTCCGTCAGCGCACGCCCATTCCGTGGATGAGGATCAGCAGTTCTCACACCCCGTTCTAGCTCCGTCAGCGCACGCCCATTCCGTGGAGGAGGATCAGCAGTTCTCACACCCCGTTCTAGCTCCGTCAGCGCACGCCCATTCCGTGGATGAGGATCAGCAGTTCTCACACCCCGTCCTAGCTCCGTCAGCGCACGCCCATTCCGTGGAGGAGGATCAGCAGTTCTCACACCCCGTTCTAGCTCCGTCAGCTCACGCCCATTCCGTGGAGGAGGATCAGCAGTTCTCACACCCCGTTCTAGCTCCGTCAGCGCACGCCCATTCCGTGGATGAGGATCAGCAGTTCTCACACCCCGTTCTAGCTCCGTCAGCGCACGCCCATTCCGTGGAGGAGGATCAGCAGTTCTCACACCCCGTTCTAGCTCCGTCAGCTCACGCCCATTCCGTGGAGGAGGATCAGCAGTTCTCACACCCCGTTCTAGCTCCGTCAGCGCACGCCCATTCCGTGGATGAGGATCAGCAGTTCTCACACCCCGTTCTAGCTCCGTCAGCGCACGCCCATTCCGTGGATGAGGATCAGCAGTTCTCACACCCCGTTCTAGCTCCGTCAGCGCACGCCCATTCCGTGGAGGAGGATCAGCAGTTCTCACACCCCGTTCTAGCTCCGTCAGCGCACGCCCATTCCGTGGATGAGGATCAGCAGTTCTCACACCCCGTTCTAGCTCCGTCAGCGCACGCCCATTCCGTGGAGGAGGATCAGCAGTTCTCACACCCCGTTCTAGCTCCGTCAGCGCACGCCCATTCCGTGGATGAGGATCAGCAGTTCTCACACCCCGTTCTAGCTCCGTCAGCGCACGCCCATTCCGTGGAGGAGGATCAGCAGTTCTCACACCCCGTTCTAGCTCCGTCAGCTCACGCCCATTCCGTGGAGGAGGATCAGCAGTTCTCACACCCCGTTCTAGCTCCGTCAGCGCACGCCCATTCCGTGGATGAGGATCAGCAGTTCTCACACCCCGTTCTAGCTCCGTCAGCGCACGCCCATTCCGTGGAGGAGGATCAGCAGTTCTCACACCCCGTTCTAGCTCCGTCAGCTCACGCCCATTCCGTGGAGGAGGATCAGCAGTTCTCACACCCCGTTCTAGCTCCGTCAGCGCACGCCCATTCCGTGGATGAGGATCAGCAGTTCTCACACCCCGTTCTAGCTCCGTCAGCGCACGCCCATTCCGTGGAGGAGGATCAGCAGTTCTCACACCCTGTTCTAGCTCCGTCAGCTCACGCCCATTCCGTGGAGGAGGATCAGCAGTTCTCACACCCCGTTCTAGCTGCGTCAGTTCCCGCCCATTCCGTGGAGGAGGATCAGCAGTTCTCACACCCCGTTCTAGCTCCGTCAGTTCCCGCCCATTCCGTGGATGAGGATCAGCAGTTCTCACACCCCGTTCTAGCTCCGTCAGCTCACGCCCATTCCGTGGATGAGGATCAGCAGTTCTCACACCCCGTTCTAGCTCCGTCAGCTCACGCCCATTCCGTGGAGGAGGATCAGCAGTTCTCACACCCCGTTCTAGCTCCGTCAGCGCACACCCATTCCGTGGAGGAGGATCAGCAGTTCTCACACCCCGTTCTAGCTCCGTCAGTTCACGCCCATTCCGTGGATGAGGATCAGCAGTTCTCACACCCCGTTCTAGCTCCGTCAGCTCACGCCCATTCCGTGGAGGAGGATCAGCAGTTCTCACACCCCGTTCTAGCTCCGTCAGTTCACGCCTATTCCGTGGAGGAGGATCAGCAGTTCTCACACCTCGTTCTAGCATTATCCCACAAATGTTCAGTTGGGTTATAGTCAAGGGAGTTTGGGGGACATGGTAATGTGACCAACTCGTTATCGTATTCCTTCAACCACTCAGTAGTTATACGAGCCCGATGACACGGTGTGATGTCCTGTTGAGAGAGGCATTGTGGTCCAGGTAAGCCTCCTGCGGATATGAATGGAGATGGTGGGCTAACAGTTCCCTGTAGTGTCCACCATTCAGTGCTTGTGGGATGATAACCAGCTGACCTAGGACTTGCCAGGAAAGAAATCCCCATACCAGAACACCACCTCCAGCTGCATGTTGAAGTTCAACTGTGCAACCAGGGGATAGGACTTCATTCTGTTTACGCCATATGTGAATCCGGTCATCGTCATGGTGCAACAGGAAACGGGATTCATCAGTCCAGACGTCCTTCTTTCATTAAGGACAACCCACTAACATAACTCGCAGCAAACTTTCCCTTCTCAAAGTCGGTTCGCTCCCGCAGCGACATTTTCACCCAACCTCACAGTGGGATATGATCGCGGTCAGCTGTAGGCTTGTTTTTATATCGTTTGTAGCTGTATCCCGCATTTTAACAATGCAGCGGATCTGTTCATTTGCTTTTGAAGGGGTGTCCGGTAACTTTTGTCAATATAGTGTGCATACTGTACATACACTGCTGGCCACCCAAAATGCAACGCCAAGAAGGAAGCATCCGATTGGCCTGAAATTCGCAGCATGCGTCGCCCGCGAGAGGACATGCAAACGATTAGCATTGCAGGGCATATGCAAATCATGTGCACCCGGTACGCTACCGAGAAGCAGTATAAGAAGGGTGCACAGAAGGCGGGGTGTAAGTAGTGGAAGTGTGTTGTGCTGCCAGACCTGTGCGTGGGAAGCTTCCTGATACCTCGTCGCAGTATACGGCAGTCATTCCAGCACGTTTCAGAGTTCGACAGAGGACGAATAGTGGCTTATCGCGACAGCAACTTATCGTACCGAGACATCGGCGCCCCTGTGGGATGACATCCACCCACAGTGAGGCGAGTATGGATTCGGTGGGTGCAGGAGGGACGGACGGACCGACGTGAGTGATTGCCGCAGCCGCGGCACACCACCGAACGAGAGGACCGGCATGTTGTGCTGCAGGCGTTGACGGCTCGCCCCGCCACATCACGAACGTTAGCGCAGGAATTAGGGTGTGTTGCGCAACAACCTGTGTCAGCACGTACCGTTCGACGTCGTCTGCAAGAGCGGGGACTTGTCGCACGGCGCCCATTGCTCTGATTACCATTGACGTTACAACACCGGCGAGTGCGGCGGCAGTGAGCCGTTGAACGTCGCACCTGGATTACGGAATGGCACGATATTGTCTTCACCGACGAATCCCGTTTCTGCCTGCAACACCACGATGGTCGGATCCGCGTGCGACTGCACCGAGGCGACAAGCTGTATGAAGCCTGCATTATGCATCGCCGTACCGGTCCGTCACCTGGCGTTATGGTTTGGGGCGCGATTGGATAGGACACCCGCACCCTCGCGTACGCATCGCCGGTACACCCAACAGCCACCGCTGCATCTCCGACGTTTTGGAGCCTGTAGTCCTCCCTTACCTGCAGGACCTGCCAGCGGCCACGTTTCAACATGACAATGCGCGCCCGCACGAGGTGCACATCGTGCAACAATTTTTCACGGCCCACCAGGTGTCACTACTGCTGTGGCCCGCCTGTTCTCCCGATATGTCGCCCATCGAACACGTCTGGTCGCTGATCGGCAACCCATTAGCCCGGCAAGTACCACCCGCGGCTACGCCTGATGAACTGTGGTAATGTGTGGAAGTAGCCTGGACCGACATACCATAAGCCCTCTTTCGTTCGATGCCGCGGCGTGTAGCGGCCGTTATTGCCAGCCATGGGGGCCACACGAACTATTGATGTCTGCGTGTTCCGCAAGTCGCACGGGCCTGCAAGCTCAATCGTTTCATCTTCGTATCCGTTGTTATGTGTCCAGGAAATCTGGCTTTGCTATCTCGTGTCCTTCTTGGTGTTGCATTTTAGGTGGCCAGCAGTGTATATACACACAGGGCGTTCAAAAAGTCTTTCCGCAGTGGGAATCGTTCGTAGGTTATATAGAAATCATATAAATGTATTACGGAAAAGTATAATTTCCTCATTTACTTACAGAAAGTGTTGAAACTGTCGTTCTTCACACAACCAAACTGTTTTACACGTTTTCAAACACATTTGCGAGAGCCAAAAATTTCCTTCAGAGTAATGTTAAGGCTGTTCCACTTGATTTTGATGGTACTACAGTAAAAAATTTTGAATTAAGTAACTTGCTGTATGTTTAATTTCAGTTTTTGCTGTTTTCTTGGTTACATATCAAGCTGCAGAATAAGTTTCACGCCAATTTTCACCAGCTTCTGATGAGTTGAAAGTTACTGAAACGTAGATGTTGATTTCATCATTGCCCCTCAGAAGGAAGGAACACACATGAAATCAACATTCACATTTGGGAAAGTTTCAACTCATCACAAACTTTTAAGAATTGGTGTTACTCTGAAACATATCCCGGTTTCTTAATGAGACGAAACAACTTCGAGCATTCACTCTTTCCCTTCTTTGTTTTCAACAAGAACGTATTTGTTGGCCTCTTTAATCTCTTTCAATCTCCTTAATATTAAATTCAGCCATATGAACAAATAAGGCAGACACGACATGCAATATGACATAATATTACAACACGACATGACATCCTATTACGACACGAAATGCAATGAAACCGGATGTTAGCACGTCAAACGAAAACCTCTGAATGGTCAATGGAAAAGATGAGATGTGAAAAGTAACTCTCAGTCTCACAATGTGACACGCGGAGTGTGAGAGAGTGAGTCATCAGAGAAACAGACGACACGGGTTTGTCTTTCTCTTTTTCCGGAGAATCGCACTGAAAGCAAACATAAAGGAAGTGTCGTTTTGCGATGTATTATCTTCAGTCGTTGGAAACCTTTGCTTTAAGAAAGAGATGGCAAAAGTTTTGTATGACAAATCCTTTTTCACTCCGCTGGCAAAACAACTGGACATGATTACAGGACACACCATATCGCAGTTTACTATACTGTGCAAAATAATTGGGACTAAGTAAAAAATCACTCTTTTTTTCCAAAACTATGCCTTTATATCATTCTATGCCTTGATCATCATCATCATTGTCAACCATTATCAATCCACTGCTGGACGAAGGTCTCCCCAAGTTTCCTCCACAACGGTCTGTCTTGTGCCAGTCTCCTCCATGTCACTCCCGCATATTTACGAATTTCATCCACCCATCTCCCATGTGGTCTTCTTCTGGGTCTTTTCCTGTCCCTTGGAATCCAATCTAAAATTTCTGCTGTCCATCTATGGTCTGTCCTTCTGGCAGTATGTCCAGCCCATTGCCATTTCAGGGATTTAACTCTGATCATGATGTCTTCCACTCTTGTCATTTTTCGGATCCACGAGTTCCTCTTCTTATCTCTCCTGGTTACACCAAGCATGCACCTCTCCATGCTTCTTTGAGTTGTCTGCAGTCTTTGTATGTCTCTTTTAGTTAAGGTCCACGTCTCTGCACCATACGTAAGCACTGGAAGGATGCATTGATCAAACACTTTTCTTTTAAGACATAATGGCATATTGCTCTTGAAAATTATGCTGTTTCTTCCAAAAGCTCTCCAGGCAAGTTTTGTACGCCGATTAATTTCTTCATCAATGTGACCCTCACTTGATATCTGCTGTCCAAGATAAACATACGTATCTGTTATCTCCAGTTTTTCTCCATCAATCGATAAATCTTCATTTCTTGTAAAAGCATTAAACATCACTTTTGTCTTCTGAAAGTTCATTTTTAATCCCACTTCTTTAATCTTGTCAGCAAGTTCCTGGATCATACTCTGCAGCTCTGATGGGCTAGTTGCAAAAATGACTACGTCATCAGCAAAACGAACGTGGGTTAGATAATCTTCATTAATCTTTATCCCTTTGTTTTCCCAGCTCAGCGACTGAAAAACACCGTCCAATGTGGCATTAAAGAGCTTCCGAGATATGGTGTCACCTTGTCTCACTCCCTTTCCAATTTTTATGTGTGTTGTATTTTCAAACAGCCGAATGTTTGCACTTGCATTTTCATAGATGTTATCAATAATATTAATGTATGCATCTTCAATACCGCAGGTTTTCAGAGCCATTGTAACTGCTGATGGTTTCACCGAATCAAAGGCTTTTTCATAATCGATAAAAGCCATGCACAATGGAAGTTCATATTCCCTCGCTCTTTCAATTAGTTCTCTCAGTACGTGGATATGATCTATTGTGCTGTAGCCACTCCTGAATCCAGCTTGTTCTCTCGGTTGAGCCATGTCCAGTGTTACCTTCAAGCGGTGTTAAAGAACTTTAGTGAAGATTTTATAAACTACTGATAGGAGGCTGATAGGTCTGTAGTTTCCATGTGCAACTTCTGCTGGAAGGACTGGAGGAACTCTGGTACTGGTATCTTTCATGATGTCTGGAGTGCATATATCATCCCTTTCATATAATTTGGAGTAGAAATCTTTCACTCTTGTCAAAATTTCGCCTCTATTTCTTGTTACAGAACCATCTTCTTTTCTCAGTGCCATAATCTGCTTTCTTCCCTTACTGAGATGTCCCTTTGCTATCTTAAGGCTTTGGTTGTTTTCAATTGCTTTCCTCACTAGCTCACAGTTGAATTTCCTTACGTCTTCAGTGATACTTTTTCGTGTTGTCTTGCATAGCTCTATATATTCCACTTTGGAAGTCACATCTACTTTAGTTGTCCTCATCTCTCTTCTTTTTTGCATCAACATTTTCGTTTTTCCAGATAATTTGTTTACATGCAACTTGTTCTTAGACCCAGCTAATTTTGTTGCTGTTTCCATAAGAGCTTTGGTTACTTTTCTGTTAACTTCCGAAATATCCACTTCTTCCGATGTTAGGCCTTCTAAAGCAGAGAATCTGTTCTTCAGTTCCAACTTGAAAGTATTATGGTGTTTTTTAAGGTTGGTTATGTCAATACATTTTGTTTGTCTTATGAGCTTGCCACGTTCAAGTTTAGTGTTGAGGTGCATCTTACATCTCACCAATCTATGGTCACTACCTGTGTTGAACTTGTTTGCACACTGCAGTCTTCTATGACGAATTTTTTGTTACACATAATAAAATCAATTTCACTTGTCGTCCCATTTGGATGTCTCCATGTCCATTTCCTGTGTGGCTTTTTCTTGAAGAAGGAGTTCAAGATGAAAAACCCTTCTGCCTCTGCAAACTCTACGAGAGTATTTCCACGCTGGTTCCTGTTGCCGTGACCGAATTTACCTACTGAAGTTTCATTCTGTTGCCGTTGCCCTATTTTTGCATTGAAATCTCCCATAATTATTTTCAAGTGCTGCTTACCTTTATTATTTAGATGACAAATTTCCTCATAAAATTCTTCAATTTCTTCTTCAGGATGACTTGTGGTGGGTGCATAAGTTTGAATAATCTGAGCCTGGTATCTTCTCGAGAGTTGGATAACGAGTCGTGCAGCTCTGTCAGAGGAATTTTCAACTTCTGCAACTTTATCCTTCAGTTTCTTGTTTATTATAAATCCAACACCACTAGTTCTGCCAGTATCTGTCCCACGATAGTAGAAGAGATGTCCACTTTTCAGTTCGATGAGATCTTCTCCTTTTCTCCTTACCTCACTTAGCCCCACGATGTCCCACTTGATCCTTTGTAGTTCCTCTTCCAATTCAAGAAGCCTTGAATCAGAAGATAGGGAGCGTCCGTTGTACGTAGCCAAGGTCAGCATCAGATGGCAGCCTAGTCCGGTCCTCCGGGGATTCTTAGCACCCTCTGCCTTCATGTCGCACTGGCCGCTGCCTTGGCCAGGTACATTCCAGCTGCCGGAGTCTGAGGGCCAAGATATAAGTTGTGGAATCATTTTGGAGGGGTTTGGCCATAACTCACCACGCTGGCCAAGCGGGTTGGTGAGTGTGGGATAGCATTTCCTCTAATCCCGATGGTATAGGTATACCGCTATTGGCGGTCGTCAGAGCCCCTTTAGTGGGAACAGGATGCACCACGAGAAGGCGGGGTTGACATTTGTCAAGGAGAGGCGTGATGTTACGCATCACCTGACCTTACATCCCTATGCCTTGATATACACTGATAAATACCTGTATTAGTATGAAGTATGTCCTCCTTTAGCAGAAATGACCTCTTGAATTCGTTTTGGCATGGACTCCACCAATCGAGTGCACATATATTTGACTTCATAATCGTGGAACCACACTTTTATAGCATTCGTTATCATGCGTTCTTTGGTTGTACAGTCCATTTTACCTAAACGTCTCTTCAAAATATTCCACAAGTTTTCTATGGGATTTAAGTCTGGTGAATTTCCAGGCCGATCAAGCAAATGAATTTGATTTTCCAGCTTGACCAATTTCGAATTGTGACATGGGGCCAAGTCATGTTGAAATGTCCCGTCAAAAGTTTGCAAGAATGGAACAATCCTACGTTATAATATTTCTACGTACTTGGCTGAATTCATCATACCTTGAACAGGAACTAAGCTTCCAGTGCCATTTGATGTGAAAAAAAACCCCAAAACATCTGCTTCAGAGGGTGTTTTACAGTTTGTTTTACATGCTCAGGTCTTAAGGGTTCACAGTTGCTTCGTCTAACGACATTTGTTTGGTAACCCTTCACAAATAAATGAGTTTCATCACTGAAAGTGACCTTTTTCCAGTCGTCAGCAGTCCATGATTTATATTTTTTGGCCCATGCTAAACGTTTTGTCTTAATTTTCGCATTCAAATATTGTTTTTTCGCTGGTCTTCTTGCCTTCCGGCCAACTTCCAGATGCCTACGGCGTACAGTTGAATCACTAACATCACAACCACTAGCCAATAAATCTCTTTGAAGGTCGGTGCTTGATTTTTTTTTTTTTTTTTTTTTGGATTCATTTTACTATTTCTGATTAGATATTTATCGGTTCGTGGAGTTGTTTTTCGTTTTCTTCCACATTTACCTCTCCTTTTTAGAGACGATGATCCAGATGCATTGTATCGCGTAAGCAGTCTTGTTACACTTGATTTGCCTACACCAACTGCAGAAGCGATATCTCTCACTGTCATATAAGTGTGATCCTTCAGAGCAATTATTTTTGCACGCTTCCTTGGGGAAATATCCATTTTTCAATACACAAAAGCAACACGTACTCACAGAGAGCAAAAACTAACATCCACCTGTCACACACGAAAGCTCACAACTGAAGCTGAAGTGCCTATTTCCTGTTTAAAACCAGTCAAACCACATTCTTGCTATCAAGTTCTAACAGTCACACCACCTCACAGCTGATAAAACCGGTTTACGTGGGTTTCGGGCATCAACTGGCGATCACATTACAATTCTGAGAATAAAATAGCTTGTCCCAATTAATTTGCACGGTATAGTACATTAGCCAGGCGATTATACAAAGGTGGACTATTTGCTCGACGAGCAGTACGTTCTGTTCCATTAATAACTGCCAACCGGAGACACCGTTTACAGCGGTCCAGAAAACATAAGGACTAGACAGCAGAACACTGAGATACGGTACCATTTACTGAAGATAGTAGATTTAGTCTCTCTAGCCAGTCTGGACATCAGTTAATCTTGCGTGAGGTAAGCATTCGGTATCGCCCAGAAAATATCACTGAAAGGGATAGATATGGCAGTCGCGGTGTTCTCGTATTGAGAGGCATCCTGATGGATGGGCGTACTGAGCTCCAGGTACCGGAAGGAGATACTGTGACCAATGGCCTTGTGACGTACCTGCCAGCAGGACGCACACGACATAAAAGCAGATAGCAATCAGAATGAACGTCCGCGTAGCTCAATTGGTAGAGTAACTTATTCCGGAATGAGGGGACCCGGGTTCGAGCCGCGGCGTGGACAAAAATGACGGAGAAATTTACTTCGTTATAATGGCGCCCGAACTTTCCGGATGACCCGGCCGTTCAAAATCTCGCAATGGTGTGATGTTCTTTCCACACCGCGAGATAGGAAAAATAAGAGAATCCTTTCTCTTATTCGAAAAATAAATGTGTGTGACGAAAAATAAATGTGTGTGACGAAAAATAAATGTGTGTGACGTTGCATTCCACACACCAGATTGACTGGGAGTTCTCAAGTGCACGTTCTACAGCGGATGGCTGCCTGTAACGATTCATGGTCACGGCTGACCCGTGGGCCATGCCCCCGGCCCTCTTTCGGGGGGAGGGGAGATGTGACGTATCTGCCAGAAGGACGCACACGACATAAAGGCAGATAGCAGTCAGAACGAACGTTCGCGTAGCTCAATTGGTAGAGTGACTTATTCCGGAATGAGGGGACCCGGGTTCGAGCCGCGGCGTGGACAAAAATGACGGAGAAATTTACTTCGTTATAATGGCGCCCAAACTTTCCGGATGACCCGGCCGTTCAAAATCTCGCAATGGTGTGATGTTCTTTCCACACCGCGAGATAGGAAAAATACGAGAATCCCTTCTCCAGCGCTTCGAAAAATAAATGTGTGTGACGTTGCATTCCACACACCAGATTGACTGGGAGTTCTCAAGTGCACGTTCTACAGTGGATGGCTGCCTGCAAAGATTCATGGTCACCGCTGACCCGTGGGCCATGCCCCCGGCCCTCTTTCGGGGGGAGGGAGATGTGACGTACTTGCCAGCAGGAGGCACACGACATAAAGGCAGGTAGCAATCAGAATGAACGTCTGCGTAGCTCAGTTGGTAGCGCGACTTGTTCCGGAATAAGCGGACTTGGGTTCGAATCCCGGCGTAGACCAGAAACGACGGAGACATTTACTTCGTTATAGCCTCTACTGTAAGGAGGTAATCCATCCCCATGTTCACCTGTTCCAAGATGCCATTGGCCCATATTTCGGGTTAATGGATGATAACGCCACACCCTATCGTACAGTGTCTGTCGATGAGCTGTTGGAAAGTGGAAACATTCAGCAGATGGATTGGCCAACATGTTTTCCCGACCTAAATACCACAGAACAGGTGTGGGACGCTCTGGGGAGATGCGTTGTGAGAAAATGTCTTGAGCCTCCTTAGAGGGATTAGTCACATCACTGAAAAGGAAACAAAATTTCGAGCATTTTACTGGCTATTTTGTAGTTTAGGAAACAAATTGCACTATAATTCTCAGTTGCTACTTCTCTGAGAAGGATACCTAGTTCAAAATAACATGTTAACACAGGTTTAAGGCAAGTTCTCAAACTACTCCCATCCAATCATATTGACTCTACCCCAAACCGTTCTTATACATAAATAATGGAGCTTTTGCTTCCCCTAAAACATGTGATCAGAGCACATTTAAGGAGACAGGGAGCCAGAGGGCTGGACAGTATTTTGGAGCCCCAGTATTAGTAGCATATCTAGGATTGCACTATGGATGGATGAATAAAAATACCCAGGAGAAAACATTCCCAAAATATGACGAGGAAGCCGTAAAAATATCCCCGCCATATTGAAGTGTGTATCCCACGATTCATTGGCGAATCATTGGTAGCAAGAAAATGTAAAAATGTATGGTTAAAAAATGGATACCAGTTCAGTTCTGCTTTCACTCCAACCCAGGGTTCAGCTTGTTGAAATTATATCAAAGTAGTGGACAAAATAATATGATCCAAATATCATGATCAAACTGATTCTTAATGTATGAAAATTTCCCCCAATTACAGATGCGCACAAAACAACTGCAACATTTTCGAAAGATTTAAGGATGGACTGGGGGCAACTATACTTTTTGGGAATTCCTCCTAAAATAACGGAAAGAAGTAGAATTTTTTTCCCACACGGCAGTTCTTTATAGTTTTTGCTGTGCTCAGTGGCGTAACGCAAAATCTCTGTGCCCCCCCCTCGAAATTTTCCCAACAGGCCCCCATCATAGTAAAACTTAGTGCAAAAATTTAGGGTAAATATTTAACTTCGCCGTAGTAAAAATATATTTTCCAGATATTGATTCTATGATCACTTATGTATTGCTTTTAATTATGTGAGCACTTATTCCGGTAAGTATCCTCGATAAATTTAGTACTCAGGGAGAAAAGTGCAAAATCTTCAAATGACAAATGTTGACGATATCAAATAAAATAAAAACAAATACTGATCTTCGAGTGTATGGTTTCGAACTTCCTTTAAAGCTTTTTAGTTCCTTAATACAATAATTTTTGAGAAAGAGGAAAAACAAGTGTGTTTACATTTTTCTAGTTTTAAATATTTCAGCGATATTGTTTCTTTTTAGTGTCTTGCCTTTTAAATTCAAGAAGCAAGCATACTTTACAATATAAAGAAAACTTACGTTACTAAAATCTGGATTCCCTTCTAAAGTTCTTCTTAGCAAATATTTCAATCAGTTTCGTCTCGTCTAGTTTTCTGGCTCGGTCATGTTCAATGCTTATCATCGCAAGTCGATCAAGCCTACTTTGAGAGTGCGATGACCGAAGGTAGAAAGCTCACGTTCGATCTCAGGCAGGTACGAACGCTCGAACCACTAAATATTCGCTGTGCGTCCGCTAGGCACGTTAAGCCGTCGGACCCAAGGGGTGATGGCCCCCGGTAATAAGCAAGGGCGTTTTCCTCCACCTTTTTACTTCGCTTCCGTGTCACTTTCCTATAGGCCCTCTGGTCCAAATCTCCTAGTTTCCTATTTCTAAGGGCTGTTTAATACCTGGGGTCAGACACTCCCTTCCTAAAATCCTCTACATATGATCTGATCTGATCTCTTATCGGCGCGCAGATAAAAGTCTGTGCCAATGGGGCCCTTTAGCTAAAAAACTTTCGTATCCAAAAGACAGAAAATTTAAGACAAAAATTTTAGAGCAAGTAGAAAACCTCTTGTTTAAAATTAAGTTGCTAAATAAAATAGAAAAATACATACATAGATCTGTGGCCTCTAAAATTAATGCCCCCCCCCCCAGCGACGCTGGGGTTGCGGGGGCTATCTTTACGCCCCTGACTGTGCTATCTGTGAAGAAACAACAAAAAAACTGTAGAACTCTGTCAATTCTTCAAGCATCCTGCATAATTCTGGGGCCCCTTGAAAACATGGCCGTCAAGGGGTGCGCCAACGGGCCCAAGTAGCACACTCACTTTGGCCAACGGTTGGCCCAATGATATTTTTGCGTCGGCAGCGTTGGGCGAAGGTTGCGTTGTTTATCGAAGATTGGCCAACGGTTTTTCCAACCACACATGACCAACCACTTATCAACAAATGACCACTTAACGGTTGTCCGATGGTTGTCCAACAACACATGACCAACCATTTATCAACAAATGTCCACTTAACGGTTGTCGAACAACACATGACCAACCACTTATCAACAAATGACCACTTAACGGTTGTCCGATGGTTGTCCGATGGTTGTCCAACAACACATGACCAACCACTTATCAACAAATGACCACTTAACGGTTGTCCGATGGTTGTCCAACAACACATGACCAACCACTTATCAACAAATGACCACTTAACGGTTGTCCGATGGTTGTCCAACAACACATGACCAACCATGGTTGTCCAAGAACACGTGATCACATTGGAAAACTGTTTGCAACAGTTTTCCAATGTGGGTCCAACCGTTGAACCAACACATATCCAATTGTTGGCCGCCGAGTCGCCTCGCCGCTGGGCTGACCGTTGAAAGCCCACGGTAGGTCCAATATAATATTGCTACGGGGGAGGAGGGGGGTCCGGTGCCCAGGGGCCCCACCTAAACTGTGGCGCCCAACGCCCCAAGAGTCTTATGGGTTTACAAAAAATCAAACTCTTTCACCACTCACCAGAATGTTATTATTTTATTTTTTTTAAGAAAAGAAGAAACCACCAATGCAGGAAGTTGGAAGTCCTTCCGCCTTCTTTTTTTTTTTTTTTTTCAAACCTTGCTCGTAGCTTTGATGTCCCAAGGAGGCAGCAGGGAAGTTAGGCGTTAAGGTGGATCTTTTGTGACAAAATAAGAAACAAAAACTGCTGACCTATCTTCCGATCCCAAGTGTGAGTGAAGTTTGAGGCCCAAGCACAAATTGCAATTTTTTCCGAATAACTTTTTCCTTTTAAACAGTCACTTGTGTTGTCTATCCATACGAAGAAGTGCACGTATGTATGTTACTGAGGTTTGCCCACATGGGGGTACTTATATATATTCAATCTTGGATGTTTAAATAAATAACAATGACAGGGGGGGGCGCATATCAGCATTTTTGTCCGATGAGTCATACTGTCCGGAAAGGGCGCTGGTTCGTTTATTTCTTCTGCTTTTTTAAATTTAATTTTCGTTCAATAGTTTGTAGAATGGGGAAGAAACATTATATCTTTCAGCACAAATTTTCTGATAATTTCATAAGCAACTAACTGCGAGTGCATTTGGTACTTAAGGGAGTTCTACAATTTTGTCATGCACCATTTTTCATTCAAGTGGTATTTAAAAAGTTACTGGACATTGAATGCTTCTTCTCTGGGATAACATGGTGATGGTGGTGAATGTAATAATTCTCATATGTTATATTATAGGGATCCCAAACGTCCCGTAAAATACGGGATCGTCCCGTTTTTGGCTAATGTGTCCCGTTGTCCCGAGAAAACTCTTCGGGACAGCTTGTTGTCCTGTATTTTAGAGTTCAAGACTGAAAATCAAAATCGATGAGTTACAATTTGTATTCCTTTGCAAACATATTTTTTAACCTGCATGCCAAGCTTCCCCCAAAGTGACTGTTACCTCCCATGACGCTATTTCCCGCGTGATCAATGCTCTCGTTCGAACTATCAAATTTAAAGAAAGTAGTGGAGTTCGTTATGTGTATCCTTGGAACAAATGCGTGTGTCGAAAGATTATTTTCTCGCATGAGCGCACTGTGGACTGACGAGAAAAACAAATTGTCTGTAAAAACTCTAAAATCAATGTTTATTGAAAAATCATTCGTCAATGAGGATTGTGTAACTGGAATACCATATGTTGTGTGGTAGAGTCTAAAACAACTTTCACCTTTTCCACATTGTCCGAAGTTTGGGACGTTGAAGGGCGTCCTGGGCGTGGCTCATCCTCGACGCTCCCTCTTCCCTCTGTGAACGTTTTGTGCCAACGAACACTTGTGCTTTCAGTAAAACATTCTTCCCGTAGGCTTTCTGTATCATAGCAAGCTTCTCGGTTGCGGATTTTTCAAGTTTACCACAAAATTTTACCGCGTATCGCTGTTCGACACAACGCTCACACAGCTGTCCACTTCGCAAGCGATTCTCCGTAAAAGCTCAGAGCCAACTGACGAGACATCGATCGTTTACCTAACTTACCCCGCCACTCGTCACGCCCGGAGACTCCGCCCTCCGGTCTTTCTGATTGGCTATAAAATAAGATTAGGGGCCCCGAAAAATGTGACGGCCCAGGGCCTCCAGAAGTGTTAAGACGACACTGCTTGAAAGTGCGAGGCCGAGGGCTGCAGCCTCCCTATCCCCTCTCTTAAATGGGTTCTGCATGTGATGTATTTTCATGTCGCCGTGCATACACATTAAAGCTATCGATATTATAACACCGTAATATTGCATCACTGATGATTATATTAGGTGTCATAGATAAATATTATTTCAGAAAATAACAACGGTAATGAGAATATTTCGAAAAATTGGAACACACCTTGAAAAAAAAACGAATGATTTTCTTTTACTTCCATCTTACATTATTTATTTTTTTCAAAAACAGAAAGTCCGATTCTAAAGCGCTGAAATATGTTAACAATTTTTTTCCCTTTTGTATCTCGTAATAGAAAAAAATATTAACGAATATTGCATTCCAGTAAGTTACCCGAAAGTAGATTTCATCAAACGAAAATAATTATGCTTTCAGCCGAACCATATTATGCAGTGCTGCCATCTATTGCATAACAATGTCATAATTACAATATTCATGGAAGAACGTACAATAATTTCAAAAGCTCTCGGGAAGAGCAGTGAAGTTTCTCCCGGAATCGTCCAATCTCAGATGGAATATAGACAGGGCCCGATTCAGTGGCATACCGGAAAAACTGGAGGCCCCCGCAAAAAAAAATTTCGAGGCCCTTTTGCGAAAATCTATTACCTTTCAATTACTCAAAATTTTAACTTCCATATTATTAACTAGGCTTTACGAGTGTTTTAATAAATCAAATTCTTTGGAACCTACGAGTATTTTTCGTAAAATAAAAATTATTTCATTTTATTGTGTGAAACACAAATGTGTACGTTATAATTAAAATAATAATTCTGGTTTCAGATACAAATTACTAGGACAAAGTTAATCATATCATGCAAAATTTATTACAAAATATGCAACTGCCGTTTGACAGTGCCCATTGGCGCACCCACGGAGGGGGCTTTAGGGGCTTAAGCCCTCCAAGGAGATTAAGAACGACGTAAGTCACAAATTAAACATTCAAAAATATTATTTAACATGTTCAAAAAATTACATAGTGTCTGACATAGTGTCTTCTATTACATGGTGTCTTCTTCCCAAAGCTCCAAAGAGATTAAGAGCCACATACGTCACAAATTAAAAATTCAAAAATTTATTTTACATGTTTAAAAAATTACAGTGTCTTCTATTACATAGTGTCTTCTTCTCAAAGCCCCAAAGAGATTTAGAGCGACGTACGTCACAAATTAAACATTCAAAAATATTATTTTACATGTTCAAAAAATTACAGTGTTTTCTATTACATGGTGTTTTCTTTCCAAAGCCCCAAAGAAATTAAGAGCGACGCACGTCAAAACCGTATATTAACTATAGGCGTACACTACATATATGTACACACATTGTGTGCGTATACTATATATATACAGCCCCTCCAACAAGAATTCCTGGATGTAAAATTACTTAAATATTAAATTATTATGGAACATAAAAAACACTTAGGTACATCCTAAGTGTTTTTTTACGACAACAGTAAGTAAAAATATCTGGTAGTTTGTATTTCTTTTGGAGCTAACCTCTGAATCTCAGAGAACAGCTTAGTGATATGTATGTATGCATGTAAAAAGCACTTAACATAATGCCACAATGTTTTGCACATACTAAAAAAAAATCTTGAATCTGTTATTAAAAAATGACACGCCTCTGATTTTTCATTCCCATAGTTATGTGACAACAATTGTACCACGTAACTCCTTATCCTCATTGGTATAAAAATTCCGCATTGAGCTGATATATTTTCACGTTCTCTTGTTAACATCCCTGTATACAGGGGCTGTTGTAACAGCAAGAAACTGTTGCAACTTGAGGCCCCTTGCAAAACCAAGGGCTATGATAAGGAGTCTCAAGTTCTTTTGAATAGCTGTTTACCCGCCATCCAGTTTTTATGAAATAAAGCAACGAAAATGATTTCTAAAGGTTTTACGTATTTACGGTGAAAAAAAAATGCCTTTTTCTTAAAATTTCATTCCAAGTTGCCTTAATTCTTGGCTATTTCTTTAACCAGTTTCATAGGAAGTTTTCGCAAAAAAATTTTGTAAAATATTTTTGCTCCGGCAAGAGGCCCTTTTAACAATGAGGCCCCCGCACTGTACGCCCCTGGAGTACATTTGTCGCCACTAAATACTATTAATTAATTTAAAAGTTGATTTAATAAATGGGACACAGTGTGGGGAAAAATAGAATAGAATATCTACTTTTATTAAATCTTAATATTAGCGAGGAAATTCGCACTTAAAAATATAGACGGGTAAGTTTAGTATTGCTATTTTCGCATTTAATTACGTAATAATTCAAATACCCACAGATGCTAAGTTATTCATTCCCTTGGTACAGAAATATTTTTTGGGGCAAGGAGAATTTCCATGTAGCTGATTAATCACCAGTGAAGGAAAAAAAAAAAGGTTTTTTCCCCCAAATGTTTTTTTTTTTTCCATTCATAATAATTAATTAAGAAAAAAAGCTAATTTTTTTTAGCGTTGTGATTCTGAGCCCTCCTAAACCGCGGGGCCCTAGTCTCGGGCCTTTTAGGCCTAGGCGTAAATCAGGCCCTGACTATAACTATAGATAGAATTTCCTTTTATCTCGATATTACAGTTGTACCCAGGGCCGTAGAAACATTTTTTTTTCCCGCGGGGGTCGACAAAAAATGGAAGTTATTGAAATACAACAGAACAAAAAATAAAAAATAACGAAAAAATTAAAGCACAACTTTTTAATGTAAGTTGATGATTTTCATTAAATTAAAATATTTTATTCTAATGTAAGTCACATTTTAACAAATAAAACATAAAAAATGAGGCACTTTCGGGGGAGGGGAGCTAGGCCCTTTGCCCCTGGTTCTAACGCTAGCTCCCTTCGGCGGTGAACTTCTGTAAAAACAGTCAGCTCCCAAAGCCACCTGGTCCCTAATCCCTCTCGCTTGAAATGTCCGTAGTCCCCTACTATGAAAATAATATTTTTTTTCCATCCAAAAAAAAAAAACAAAAAAAAAACAACTAAAAATTACATGACAATACTCAAGAAACGCATATAGCGTATTAAATCCGTTTATTTTTATGGTGTAATAATCACAGAGATTTGAAAAGATTTCACACTCCACTGGGAGGCTTTTTCAAGGCAATGGCAGACATAAAAATGTAGGGAATAGGAACACATAAGGAACAAAGATGATTTTTGAAAATAACGTGGGTGACATCACGAGTATATTTCGTTTATTTATTTATTTAGTATTAAAAGAAATCCGTCTTGTTGCACGATTATATTTATTCAGCTAAAAAATGAAATCTATATACAGTTTAAAAACACATGAGCACTTTCGGTGTCACATTGACACCTTCATCAGATGTAATTTCACCATGTGGCTACATGCTGGTCTTAAGTACGTGGAGTAGATGCATCATGGGAAAGGTAATGTCAATGTCACATGATATACCAGATAACAAGACAATCAAAAAAAGGCATAGTTAGCCAATGATCACTTAACAGAAGCAATGTTGCTATTGTGCTGTCCTTCCCAACAAGATTGCTCCAAGGTTCAGGTAAAACATAAGGATAATAGTCATTACAGCAACGTATTATAAGCCGAAATATAGAGGCTTTCGGCAAATAACAAGGAATGAACAGAGTTAGGTGTGTTTATGATTTTAGCGTTGTCCCAGTCTGGGATGGAATTTCCAGCACTTATGGTTCTTGCAAAAGAGGTGCTTTGGTGATTCATTTTTAGATCATATCTGTGTTCATTTAATCTCAAATCCAAATTTCTTTTGGTAGAACCCACATAATGATTGTTTAGTTCACCAGAGATAGTGTCAAGCATAGGAATAACATACACACCCCATTACGATCGTTTGCGGGTAATGGTATATGGATTGCATGATCGTATTCCAAATTGTATTTTATGACGAGAACATATGTTGGTAAGGAGGTTTACAATATGTGGATTAAAATCAACAGATCCAACATACTTTTTAGGCACTTGCTCACTAATTAAAGCAGTTGACATAGAAAACCGTACTTTATTGTGCACTCCCTAACAACGTTGTCCGGGTAACCATGGTTTTTAGCGAGGGATGATATCCATTGTAGTTCTTGAGCTCTGGCGAATGGCTAGAAGAATGTGAATATGCTCTTCTAAATAGGAAGTGCAGAGCAGAAATTTTATGCTGAAAAATGTGAGCAGAATTGTACGGAATTAGAGTGGGTGTGGAAGTAGGTTTTCGATAAACGGCAAAAGACAGGGAATTGTCAGAAGGGGTACGAGTAATTTGAAAGTCAAGATAAGGTAAGACGAAATTATTTTCAAGTTCTATCGTGAGTTTGATGGAGGGGTATTGAGCAGACATAGCGTTGACAAACTGCTGTAACTGATTTATGGTATATGGCCAAATTACCAAGATGTCATCAACGTAACGGATATAGAGACTAGGTTTTTGTGGGAATTCTTGTATGACTTTATTTTCAATATGCTGTAGAAGAATTTCTGCTAAGACTGCGGATAAAGGTGAACCCATGGCTGTCCCGTAGGTTTGTTGGTAAAATATGTTCTGAAATTTGAAAATGAACGCTTTTTAATGAGATGAAGAGCATTCATTATGAAAGCAATATCATTGGCAGGAATGTCAGAATCAATCAGCAAGGCCTGAATCAACTGAAATGTAGCTTCCATAGGTACATTCGTGTATAACGAAACTACATCTAGGGACGCCAAAAAATAGGAATTTGGTAGTGGCTGAATTAACTTTAACCTATCAATAGCTTGTGTGGTGCTCTTTATTGAGTAGGAAGAATTCACTGTAAATTTGGTGAGATAACTTGCCAAAGCTTTTTCCAAAGGTCGGGTGGGGGCAATGTAACCTGATACAAGAGGGCGAATAGGGTACCCTTCCTTGTGTAGCTTTAATCTACCAAATAAATCAGGCACATGGCAGCCGGGGTGGGCATTTTGGCGTCCCTAGATGTAGTTTCGTTATACACGAATGTACCTATGGAAGCTACATTTCAGTTGATTCAGGCCTTGCTGATTGATTCTGACATTCCTGCTAATGATATTGCTTTCATAATGAATGCTCTTCATCTCATTAAAAAGCGTTCATTTTTCAAATTTCAGAACATATTTTACCAACAAACCGACGGGACAGCCATGGGTTCACCTTTATCCGCAGTCTTAGCAGAAATTCTTCTACAGCATATTGAAAATAAAGTCATACAAGAATTCCCACAAAAACCTAGTCTCTATATCCGTTACGTTGATGACATCTTGGTAATTTGGCCATATACCATAAATCAGTTACAGCAGTTTGTCAACGCTATGTCTGCTCAATACCCCTCCATCAAACTCACGATAGAACTTGAAAATAATTTCGTCTTACCTTATCTTGACTTTCAAATTACTCGTACCCCTTCTGACAATTCCCTGTCTTTTGCCGTTTATCGAAAACCTACTTCCACACCCACTCTAATTCCGTACAATTCTGCTCACATTTTTCAGCATAAAATTTCTGCTCTGCACTTCCTATTTAGAAGAGCATATTCACATTCTTCTAGCCATTTCGCCAGAGCTCAAGAACTACAATGGATATCATCCCTCGCTAAAAACCATGGTTACCCGGACAACGTTGTTAGGGGAGTGCACAATAAAGTACGGTTTTCTATGTCAACTGCTTTAATTAGTGAGCAAGTGCCTAAAAAGTATGTTGGATCTGTTGATTTTAATCCACATATTGTAAACCTCCTTACCAACATATGTTCTCGTCATAAAATACAATTTGGAATACGATCATGCAATCTATATACCATTATCCGCAATGATCGTGACAAAATTGACAAAGGGAAAAAATGGGGTGTGTATGTTATTCCTATGCTCGACACTATCTCTGGTGAACTAAACAATCATTATGTGGGTTCTACTGCAAAAGAAATTTGGATTTGAGATTAAATGAACACAGATATGATCTAAAAATGAATCACCAAAGCACCTCTTTTGCAAGAACCATAAGTGTTGGAAATTCCATCCCAGACTGGGACAACGCTAAAATCATAAACACACCTAACTCTGTTCATTCCTTGTTATTTGCAGAAAGCCTCTATATTTCGGCTTATAATACAAGTTGCTGTAATGACTATTATCCTTATGTTTTACCTGAACCTTGGAGCAATCTTGTTGGGAAGGACAGCACAATAGCAATTGCTTCTGTTAAGTGATCATTGGCTAACTATGCCTTTTTTTGATTGTCTTGTTATCTGGTATATCATGTGACATTGACATTACCTTTCCCATGATGCATCTACTCCACGTACTTAAGACCAGCATGTAGCCACATGGTGAAATTACATCTGATGAAGGTGTCAATGTGACACCGAAAGTGCTCATGTGTTTTTAAACTGTATATAGATTTCATTTTTCAGCTGAATAAATATAATCGTGCAACAAGACGGATTTCTTTTAATACTGGTATTTATGCACGAATTATAGTGTCAACCATTTATTTATTTATTTTTTTTAGCACGTAAATATAAACAGTCTACATAATACAATAAAGTTCACCATGGAGCTTGAAGTATATGGAACGTTGAATTATCTTGACGTCGCGATCAGAAGAAATAGATTTTAACGTTTATTATAAACCGATCGCAGTACTGAACCTTGTCTCTCCTGATGCTCACTGCCCAAAAGAGTACAAACTTTCTGCTTTTAGAGCATGGTTCTATAGAGCGTATAACGTATGCCAGCCCGACTACCTAAATAACAAGAAAATTGATAATATTTATAGCAAAGGTCTAAAGGCTGGATATAAGAGGGATGAAATAGACAGAATACATAGAACTGTAAGAAATCTTATAATGTCAGTAACAACAAAATCGCCTAGTAAGACAATGAGGTACGCAGGATCCATCTAATTTATCCCAGGCTTTCCATATTGGTTAAAGAATTTGTTACGTAGATACAAAATATTAATAGCAATAAAGTCCCCGACCCCATTATCACATATAGTACCAAGCTGCAAGGAGAGACAGTGTGAAAAAGAAAAGGCGGGTGTGCTCGCTATACCGTTGGTATATCCTGACAACACGGAAAAGATATATATCGGAATGACAAAGCGATCCTTGGACACTAGATGTAAAGAACACGTGCGAAATGTCAACCAGGAGATGCAGAATACAGGCTTCGCCAGAGAAGTCATGCATTCAGGGGCGGATTTGGGAGACCAAACCAGGCCGAGAATTTTAATCTTACGGTCCGCTATAAAGACACACCTACCTACAAGGAAACACCTCATAAATTTCCTTGTGAAAAAAAAAAATTCCATTTGATCCTGAATGAAAGAGAAATGTTGAAATATGCATTATTAAAACGAATTCAGCCATGCACAAATTTTACCGATTTAATGGTAAAAGAATTTTTAAAATCCTCTCACGTGATTGAATGTAGCATGAAACGCTCAGAGAATGTGCTGTTGTTCCAGATAATTCCTTTTCATTAAAAAGTTCGGTTTGTAAACAGTTCGGCTTGAAGACCCCAGTTCCAATTAAAGGGCTACAAAGATCATTCTGAAAGTTGAAATATGCACATGCCACATAACAATTTTCCTGCGCAATTAGTTTTTGTATTTACTAGGTAACTGATCGCCTACTGCACAGTGGTATTGGTATCTCCTCCTTGAGTTGTTGCCTTTTTTTTTTAAATTTACTATTATTTTGGACCCACGAACCACCACTTTAACCAAAGCACCAGTAATGGGAAACTGTTGTTTCTTTTAAGATAAATTTAGAAGCTATAAGAATTTCGGAATATATCTAAGGAAGAATTGCTCTGTGGTCTGTATCATTTTGTGGATAAGAGGGTCGGGATGATGAGCCGTCACAATGGATAATAGTGTATCCTTCAAAATTACAAAAGGAGGATAGGGCAGACAAATGACCCTAGGCTCCAAGTTCAACAAAATACCTCTAACAGTAGGTAGCTTTAGCTCAATTAATTTATAACAGCATGCTTGGTCGGGTGTAACTTTTCTCATAGAATTTTGCTGTGTCATTTCAGAGTAAACGCCCAAGAAAGAGAGAGAGAGAAAAAAGATGACAAAGAAAGAGAGAGAGAGAAAAAAAGATGACAAAGAATGAGAGAGAGAGAAAAAAGATGACAAAGAAAGAGAGTTTCCTTCTAAGGAAATTATTTTCCCGAAAGAAATAAAGCTCAAATGAAGTTAACGATTATTATTCATAAATACTAAATTATTATACGCTCGTTCCAAAAAATCCCGACAAAAAGCATAGGAGAAAGTGGGTCATTTCTCGAATGATCCACCGGGAAATGTCCCGGTATCTCAGTGAGCCAATCCGCCCCTGCATGCATTCATCGGCCACTCCAGTATGGAATAATATTAGAAGAATTGTCCCTTACACGAACTTTAAAGAGACTGTCATCAGGAAAACTGTCGAAATCCTCTGCAGCAAAGTAGCATGCAATGACATGATCTCTACTGAACTACCAACAGTTTGGCATGCGTTATTAAAAGACGGGAACACGTTACGTGCTAAAAAATAAATAAATTACGAAATATACTCGTGATGTCACCCACGTTATTTTCAAAAATCGTCTTCGTTCCTTATGTGTTCCAATTCCCTGCATGTCTACTATTGCCTTGAAAAAGGCTCCCAGTGGACTGCGAAAGCTTGGCGAATCTCTGTGATTATTACACCATAAAAATAAAGGGATTTAATACGCTGTATGCGTTTCTTGAGTATTCATATTGTGGTGTATTAAAAATAACGTTACATAACAATGGTTTCCGCTTCAGGCCACTGTATTTATACCACTATTTTTTTACTGGGAAGTTCTGTAGAGTTCTAGATAGCTCCAGAAGTTACTCCAAGTTTACTCAACACTGAATCCATCTGGAAGGTTCTGAAAAATAGGTGAATTTCAAAATATCACTCTACTGGTCACCAGTGTTTCTTTCAGCACTTTTTGGCCGGAGGGGGGGGGGGGGGCAAATGGAACCTTACAGGGGCCGGTTTTCCATTTGCTATATACACTGGCGGAAAATGAAAAAAGAACACCAAGAAGGAGACGTCTGATACCAACGAAATTTATACAGCATAATAACGGAATACAGAGGATAACGTGATCAAAACATTATGGCAAAATACAGCTGTATTTGCTGGTAAACTGAAAAATAACATTTCCATGTAACTTGGTAGAATCGAGGTTGAACCGCCATGAACTGCGTCACACTGGGCAATTCTGGCATGGAGTCTGTCGTACAGATATTGGATGTAAGTTTGGGGTATTGATTTCCAAGCATCCTCAACCTGGACGCGTAAATTGGGGATGGTCGTGCGTGGCTGGCCGTGGAGACCGGATAAGTCGTTGTCCCATAAAATCCCACACGTGCTCAATGAGGGACAAATCCGGTGAACGTGCAGGCCATGGAACTTGTCTCACACCCTGAAGTGCATGTTGCGTTGCACGTGCCGTGTGAGGGCGTGCATTATCTTGCTGGAAAACACCACGATGGACTGACCTTACAAATGGCACAACAACGGGCTGAATGATGTTGTTGATGTAGGAGGTGCTGTTTAACGTACCCGGTACAAACACCAGTTGTGTACGGGAGCGATAGCTAATCGCTCCCCACACCGGGAGACCAGGTGTAGGCCCTGTGTGTCGCTGGCGGATGCAAAAAGGGTGGAGACGCTCCCCTGTGCGTCTGCGAACACGCTTACGGCCATCGGAGGCTCCGAAGCAGAATCTGCTTTCATCGCTGAACACGACAGATCGCCATTGCGTTCTCCAGTGCAGACGTTGGCGACACCACTGCAGCCGATCCTGACGGTGGGTTGGAGTCAGAGGTACACATGCCAGAGGCACACGTGCACGTAGTCCTGCATCCAGTAGACGGTTGCGGATTGTTCGCATAGTCACCTCAGGTGCAACGGCAGCTCGGATTTGCGTCGCAGTGGATGTTCTCCTTGACGACGCCGCTCTTCTTATTCGTCGATCGGTCCGCTCATCAGTCCGTCTGTGACTCCCGGTTCCACGTCTTCTCGTGTGGGAATGTTCCTCGGATCATCTACGCCACCATCGTACCACCACCGATACTTCCGTCCAATTCGCTCCGCAATACGACGATACGACCACCCGGCCTCGCGGAGTCCGACTAGACGACCTCGCTCAAAGTCCGATAACTGCTGAAATCGTACACGTCTTCCATGTCCAGGCATTGCAGCTTCTTCAGGATCTTCGCACGTGTCCGTACGCCGACGACTGATTACATTCACTTCGCCGTACTCCTTAAATACCACCGACGATAATTTGCATATTATGCCGTGCTGTGGAGTAAGCGCTCACCGGTTGGTCCCGAAATTAACATCACATCTACGTAAACTCGACCCCATTAACATATGTAAATTTCATTTCATGATCGTCCGCCAATTCCTTCTTGGTGTTCTTTTTTCACTTTCCGCCAGTGTATATATATATATATATATATATATGTAATTTTAACTACTATATTTATATATGTAGAAGTAATTACTATATATCTTGCACAGAGGCGCATTTAGAGGGGAACTTCCCCCCTCCCGGAAAACGTTTAATTTTTTTTGTTTTTGGTTAAAATGCGACTTACATTAGAAAAAAATGGATTAATTTAATAAAATGTATCAACTTACGTAGATAAAAAATGCTTTAATGTTTCTTCAATTTTTCATTAACTTTAATTTTGTTCCAGATGGTGGATTTCAAAAACTTCCTTTTTTGTCCCCCCCCCCCTCCCGAAGAAAAATTCTGTATACATCCCTGATATAATTATTACTTCTTCACACATTTCAGGAATAACAAACTTTTTCCAGCTAAAGAACGGGGGGGGAGAGTCCGCAGGCTTCAAATTTTTATCTGTTAAAATGCATTCAACGCACTCTTGTTCCCGAATAACAATTTCCAGTCAATTAAGTATGATTAGTCTACTTATTATATTTTGAAGAATACCATGAGTCGTTATACACTTTTTAATAAAATAAACTATAAATAGTACCATTTGAAAAAAATATTTAAAAAAATATAAATGGAGAAATATTTGTAGCATAAAAAGAAACGAAACTTTCTTTTTCATCATAGCCTGAATTTATTAAAATTTGGCTCGGTAACCTAAAATCTCTTGGGGGGGGGGGGGGTGAATGGTCGTTTCCGGGAGGGCTTCGCTCCCCTTAATGTATGCCTGAGAGAAACACTGCTGGTCACAAAAGCAAAGTTTGTGGGGAATAATAGCCATTTTCTATACTTTTGAGGCACAAGCAAATTAGGAAGTAACAGTTATTACTCAGGAACAAAAATAAAATAAAATTTTGTTACATAGTGCTTTTAGTAGATAAATAAGAATTTCATTTCAGGGGGTGGAGCGACAATATAAGAAAATTGCTTAGCAAACATTTCCCTGATAATATGTTTCAGAAATAGATTGGATGTCCGGGTGGGTGAAAGCAAATTAGATGTATATATATTTTTTTAATTTTCAAAAGTACACATAATAAATTGGGTCTTCTTTTGATTTTTTTTTTTTTTTTGAGAATGTATTTTTTGCGTTATTTCCTGCAGCATTTCACATAAATTCCACAGCACATCACTGTGATTTTAGCACGTCAGTTATACAAACAGTATGTGCTAATGGATCGCCTTTCCTTTTCCGTATACTTTGTATATTCTGTATGAGTGAAATTTGACATTTCGTTAAATATGACGTCAAACTTGAAACCGAAACAATACGTGAAGAACAGAAAATAATAAAATACTTTAATACTTTCAAGATAATTTACTATTGCACCACGTAACTAACAGTACAATAATTGATTATTACTTTCATGATTGTAGTACAAAACATAACATATGACTTTTACGTTTTTATATATTAAGCGTTTCATTTGTATTATGTTCTTTTTTATTATGAAAATAATTATTTCTAATGTCTGTAAGAGAAACGAATGCTGTATATTAACAGCAATTTTAACCAAAGAATATATGATTTAGTTTGAGTTTTTATAACATATAAATATATACTTTTGTCATAATTTTAATATATAAATATATGTTATAGTCAGAGTTTTCTTATGATTTTTCTAATTATACCCGATAGATGGCAGCAGACTTCTGCCGAACTGTCTGAAATTGCAGATTTACTCCAAGTATTTATTCTTTGCTAAAATCTGATTACAAGAGTTACACAGAAGCAGCCCACCCAGGATTTATTTATGGAGATGGCCCAAAATATTGAAGGTGGATATAAAAATACCACGGATTAAACATCTCTCAAAATACCTGAAAACGATAAAAATATCTCCACCGTATTAAAGTGCATTTCCAATTATTCATAAAATATGTATTTAAAAATATTCAGCCAATAATAACAACGAATGAAAGACCAAGTGATATCTCATGGAAGGCTCGGGCCCATACGCGATGCACCGAGTATAGACTTTAGTGTAGCACACCTTAATTTTCTTTGAACCCACCCTATAGCAGCGTTGCATTCAGACAGTTTTTCCCGGGGTGTGGGGGGGGGGACAATTACAAACTTTAAAGGGGCTGAAACTTGTTGGCTGATTAATTATTAAATACTTATAACTTATCAGATCAGATCATATGTAGAGGATTTTAGGAAGGGAGTGTCTGACCTCAGGTCTTAAACAACCCTTAGAAATAGGAAGCTAGGAGATTTGGGCTACAGTACCCGGTAGGAAAGTGACACGGAAGCGAGGTAGAAAGGGGAGGAGGACGCCCTTATTTAGCACCGGGGGGCCAGTACCTGGGGTCCGATGGCTTAACGTGCCCATCCGACGCACGATGGCATTTAGTGGTTCGAGTGTTCGTACCTGATCGAACCTGAGGTTATCTCCGTAGCAGTCACGAGCGTTGACCACTAGGCCACCCGCGGCACACTTATAACTTGTAATCACAGTTTTGTTATTTATATATGCATTAATACATCTAAAAACTGCAAATTGAGTATAAAAATTTTCTTATGCTCGTATATCGCAATTACGAATTCCGAGAAATCTGCACATGCAAGTGATTAAAAATGTAAAGATGATATACCTTTGTTTTAATTCACTAATGCACCATGGATTTCACCATGGGGTGATGTAAAATATTGAGGATGCTAGTAAGATGACGCCGGTGCAGAATAAATAATCCGCCCCCCCCTCTGAAAAAAATAATTCGTTTATTCAGATATGAACAAAAATAAAAATAAAATAAAAAACTTTTATGGGAACGATTTCTAATAATTTGCAATTGTTAAAAATTAAGTAACAAATATTTTGTTGTATTGGAAGCACTAACATCACATGAGCTACACTGAAGCTTAACCATATACATGGAAAGTGAGTCGACAATTTTTTGTGAGTCAAATCAGAGGTCTTTGAAATTATGCTTCAGAGCTACAAAGTATGATCCAGGAACATGCTGAGAAGAATAAAGAAATGGGATTAAAACGGAACTTTCAGAAGTCAAAACTAATGTACAATGCTTTCACAAGAAAAGAAGATTTATCAGTGGATCGGGAAAAGGTGGAGATAACCAATTCCTACAATTACCTTGGACAGCTGATATCAAGCGAGGATCACATTGATGAAGAAATGAATGAGCTTATAAAACTTGGTTGGAGAGCTTTTGGAAGAAACAGTAAAATTTTTAAGAGCAATATGCCATTATGTCTTAAAAGAAAAGTGTTTGATCAATGCATCCTTCCAGTGCTCACGTATGGTACAAAGACGTGGACCTTAACTAAAAGAGACATACAAAGACTGCAATATGCCAGAGCAATATGCCATTATGTCTTAAAAAAAATGTGTTTAATCAATGCATCCTTCCAGTGCTTACGTACGGAGCAGAGACGTGCATCTTAACTAAAAAAAGTCATACGAAGACTGCAAAGAACTGAAAGAAGCACGGAGAGATGTATGCTTGGTTTAACCAAGAAAGGTTAAAAGAGGAACTCGTGAATACGGAAAATAACAAGAGTGGAAGATATCACGGTCAGCGTAAAATCCCTGAAATGGCAATGGGCTGGACATATTGCCAGGAGAACGGACCACCGATAAACAACCGAAATTCTAGACTGGATTACAAGGGACAGGAAAAGACCCAGAAGAAGACCACGCGGAAGATGGATAGATGGATGAGACTAGTCTAAGACAGTCCGTCGTGGAAGAAACTTCGGGAGATATTTATCCAGCTGTGGATTGATAATGATTGACAATGATGATGATATATTCGAGTTTATAACTCAAAGCAGATTGGTCCGCATCAGGCACGGGTCTACTCCAATTATGTGACAGACGGGTCCGTGTCCAAAATTTTTGACCCGTTTTCAACTATGGTTTCATACCGGAATAGTGGATCGCAGTACGAACAGCTTCGTTGCAAATCTCTACGCAACTGTACAGACACCTCGTGGAGTAGATACCACACCGGGCTGCAACGGGTCTCCGAGTGAAAGGATAGGTCAGGAAGTATTTGGCAAGTGTCAGTGGTACTTTTGAAGCTCGTAAGAGTACACGCCGCATAAATATAGCGTTAAGAAATAATGAAAAGATGGAGTGTGCGTATTAAAAGCTCAATCGTTTCCGTATACGAGAATCAATGAAGAAATCTTTCACCGACATGCTTACATTATTATTAAAGTTACAGAAAAAACAAATGAAAGCTGAACACCCGAAATCAAACACGGCACTCCTCTTATTCATTTTCAAAGCTAGGAAAGTTAAAAACAAGTTAGTAAAATCATGCAATGCTTTGATTATGATACGCTTTCCAACATACCAGAAATCATTACTCAAATCATGAGGATAATGGCTGTGAAATAAATCTCACTCCTGTGTCCTGAGTTTTGACAGAATTTTGATGATATTAAACAGAATTGGTTCAGTATACCTCCGGAACAACATACTGACGTTTTGTCGCAAAGGAAGCATTTTTAGTCAAGTTATGAGGATAATGGCTGTGGAATAAATCTCGCTCATGTGTCCTGACCTTTGACTCCATTTCGATGATATTCAACAGAACCGGTTCAGTATACCTCCGGAACAACATGATGAAGTTTTGTCTTTCAGAATCGCTTTATTGTACAACTAGGAGTATACAATAAAATAGGGCATAAAAACATGAGCAAAGGACATATGACACTCGGACAACATCACAGGCAATAAACATAGGGCATACATGGGGAGAACTAAAGATAACGAAATAGAAATCGTGGGCACTTGTATTATAAAATACTGAGTGTATACAATAACACCAGGGCTGAGAACAGGAGCTAATATCAAGGCAATAGCACGGAGGAGTCACAGGCAATTGCGTGAGCATTCATGGAAAAAGAAGCATACATAATGAACGCATGGGCTCGCAGGCCACTTTCAAGAAACGAGAGCGAACTAGAAAACAATAGGAAAGCGCGAGGAAATATACACAAAATGGTACATATGAATGCAGGGCAAACAATAAGAGTATACATAATTCGGGCACATACATACTACAGGTGATGTCACTATAGTAAACGAAGAAGTATGAGCAAAATCGAGAAACCAATATAGCACATACAAAACCGGGCGATACACAGGTATAACATGGAGTACGCACAGAGTAAGGAGAAACATGAGAACATGGCCACGCAAGCCGCACTGATAGTACAGGGGCAGCATAATGCAAAAAGTGCGTAGTGAGCGACAGGCCATAGCATGGGATTATAACACTATAACAGGAAGAACATGAAGTATGCACAAGATAAGGAAGATACAATACAACGTGGGCACGCAGGCGATACTCGTAGAACAGAAGCAACACAATACAAGATAATAAACACGATGAATAATACACGTAAAGTTCAAATGATGGGTGTAGGACAAATCCGAAAACCAGAACGATAGTACATAGAACGCCTAGGCAGGAGCAAAGTAAGACTAATAGTAAAGGTCAAACGAATGTAATTCTTCCCAAAGAGTGAAGGCGTCAATGAAGTCATCATCATTGGCAAAGTCTTGTGTAAATGGCTGTGGTGGAAGTGGAGAACATGGTCCAGACACAACAGGAACCGCTGAAGAAACTTTAATTTCGGCACGACGTTTCCGCGTGCGCTGAGAGGAGCGACGTGCACGTTTCTTTGGAATGGCCCCTGTTAAGGGTGCCGAAATAGAGGGCTGAGCGGAAGACGACAGGTCGAGCGGAGATGAAGATTGTAGAACAACAGAGGACGGATGTGGTGTAACAATACAATAGGACTCGGAACGGTTGAATGGAAAAGGAAATAGGCACGGACGGAGCTGCAGATGCAGTCGACAAAGGCGTGACAGAGGGCTTGAAGGACGGACGCAGATGATCAAATCGCCGAGCCATCGACAAGTCCCTATCTGCCGTGTACGGGAGGTTGAAGTACGATCTGGCAGAACACCAGGAGTCTAGAGCTTTGTTATAAGTGATTCGAGAGCTACAATTCTCACGAAATGGTACAGGGATCTTAATTAAGGTGAGATAATGGAGAACTTTCTTGATATCAGCCGGAGCAGTCTCATGGGGGTGCTTAGCACAAAGAAGTTGACACTCGGAAGCAGAAAGATGTGCTGAGTAGTTTGGAGGCAGAGAAGTATCCGAGTACTCTGTTGGATCAGTACCTGAGTCCGTAGCTGAAGAAGTGTCCGAGGAAACTGTGGAAGAAGCAGTTGTAGAATGTTTCGAAGAACCGGCGGCGCAAGAAGACAAGCCGGGCAATGATGAACGTACTAGTGTGTCGTCAAGTGATGCGGAGATGATGGGTGAAGAACCAGAGGCTGGTAACGACGGGTCAGAAGAGCAGTGAGAAGGAACAACGGCCTAAGCCAAGTCCGGGCCGACGGTGATGTGTTCCGTACTCGGCGGAGGGGAGACCACCGATGTGCTCTCACCAGAGTGGGACGAGTCCAGGGGCGATTTCAGAAGAAACGCTGGGTAGTCCACAAGGGGCACAGTGGAGATCGTAGCAGCTGAAGATGAAGCAGGCATTGTAGAAAAATCCTGGTGCAAAACGGTGGAGGAACCAGGCGGAGTCAACAAACTGGAATAGTCCTGGAGCGGTGCAATGAAAGGAGCAGGTAGAGACGGCAAACTGTTGAACTGAGAAAGAGCTGATGAGTCTGGAGGAAACACAGTGGTGGAAGATGGGTAGGCCAGAGGAGCAGTATTCACAGATGGAATAGGTGTACCCGAACTGGAAAGCAGCGGTTGAGGGAAAGAAGCTGGGTATTATGAGAGTAAGGAAGAACTTGTCGAAGTGCTGAAGTCCAAGGCCACACAGAGTGGAGAATGTGACACAGGAGGATGGAACAACCCACCTGGTACAGAGGGTAAAGTACATGCAGTGGAATAAGACAATAAAGGTGCATACTGAAAAGGCTCGGCAGATGAAGTAGTGAGAGCAGAAGAGCCAAGAGGTGCAGGTGATAATGCAGCGTTTTTAGCTGGGCAAGAAGCACGGAGATGAGTAGGTGATTTACATATGAAGCAATGAAGAGCAGTATAAATATTCACAGCACGAATATGTCTACCACAGACTACTTGGAATGTGGCAGGACAGGAATAATCGAAGCTTCGTTCGGAAACACGACGAGAGCCTGTCGTCGGAAACTAAGATAAGAACGAGCTCCTTGCTCGTCCAATGCGGCAGGTAAGGTACGAATTGGACCAATAACAAGTCCACAACGAGAAAGAAAACCAAGGAGGATATCATCAGAAATTTCCGGTGGAACAGGAGACATGCTTGCAAGGATAGGGCACTATGCGAGAGGAATGGCGAACAGACTTTGGATGGGAGAAGACATAGCTCGTGCAACATGTGCGGGAGAGGAAAAATAAATAAGCACAGAGCGAGGTTTACCTGCAACATGTGTAATGGCATCTGGAAGAACAAGTTCATGCAGAGCTGATGTGTACACAGTACGTTTTGTATTGGGGAGGGCAGCATATTTCACCCCTAAAGCTAAAGGGACTAGTAGAGACTTACCTCGGGGCGAAGATTCAGGAAGATGAAGAGTAAGAGTTGAATCCTGACGAGAAACAAGGATGTCCAGGCATGACGGCAAAAGCGTTGAATGTGTGGTAGTGGGGGCCGACAAAGGGTGCTGAAGTTTATCTTGAAGCAGAACATCTGGTGGAGGCGTCAGTGGTGGAAGATATTCTGTTGATATTGCACAAGCCATGAGCGATTGTAGACTGCACAATTGCTAGGAAGACAAATGGGGAAGGCACAACGAACAGGTGAACGAAGGCTGAGCGACAAACGATGACGACACAAGTAGAGTTGCAAGAAAGATGTCACAACTGTGAGACCATGACGTCACCAGAGGACCACTAATGGAAGATGACGTAACCGGGAGAAGGATAGATAAGCTGAGGAACACAAGCACAGAAAGCAACGTATAGAAACGCTGATGGAGAATAGAACGCAGTCAAGGCAAGTCACGATCGCCAGATGGTAAACAAACCCACCGGGATGAAATATGAAGGAATATCGCTATAATATTCACTTACCGGTGCGGAAACGTAGCTGGGAAGATTGTTGACAGCTTTTTACTTGAGCGAGGTGCACAGGAAAGGAACAGAAGGCACTGGAACGTGTACACAGGGCGCACCCTTCAGAACGCAGAAGGGCGTGGTCAGCAGGTAATATTACTATGAAAATCAAGTAAATATGCACAGTTCGGCTAGGAAAGGTGGTAAGAAAGATAGCACATACCCTTATGCATGATTGGAGCGCAAAATTCGGGAGCAACAGGTACTTTTACTGAACATACTGAGCAAAATATGAAGAGCTCGAGAGGGCACGTCCAACGACAGTTTTGTCGCAGTCAAAGCATTTTTACGTAAGTTACGACGCATAACGGCGATGGAATGGATCCCGTTCCTGTATCTTGACCTTTGACCCCATTTCGTTTATTTTCAATAGGGTTCGTCCCCAGGTTGCCCCCTACCACATACTAAAATTTCATCGAAATAGAACCATTTTTACCTAAGTTATGACGCATAAGGGCAACGGAACGGATACCGCTCTTTTGTCCTGGCCTTTGACCCCGTTTCGTCCACTTTGAATATGGTTCATGCCCAGTTGGTCCCTTACCATGTACTAAAATTTCATCGAAATCGAACCATTTTTACGCGTGTTAACGTGCGGACAAACAGACAGACGGACAAAGCTGGAGCATAGACGCTCCTCTTTTTTTTTTTTTTTTTTATTGGAGGTTTAAAGACCATCATGAGCAACTCAATTGGCTATAAGCAGTTGCCCGTCCCTAATTTAGGGTCACTGGCTCCAGGGAAGGGGGAGAGCCAGTGCCGTAAGACAAACACAACATCCATGCCACACCGGGAATCGAACCCGGACCCCTTTCGGACGAGTGATCAGAGGCCAGCGCTTAGACCACTGCGCCACAGGGGTGGCACATATACGCTCTTCAACCTACGGTGGGAAAGCGTAAACAAAAACAGGCCAAATTATGACGGTTAATGCAGCTTTTGCCAGCTAGTTGGGACCTTCGGTACCACATCAAACGGGCCGAATGCATCCTGTAGTCTTAGCTCATACTCATAGTATTGATGGAATAGCCCTCAGAGAATCTTAAACAATGTGAAATACATCTTTATCTTACAACGTACGTACACTTGGACCTTCATTTCTGTATGCAAGCGACTGACATCCCTTGAATATTTTGAGGAAGTAGTGTAAATTTCAAGCTCTGAAGGTCACCGAAACTAGCGAAACGTACACTGTAAAAAAATAAGTGGTGCGAATTCACGGAAAATTTCTGAAAATAACGTGCAGCAAAGTTGCCGGAATAGGTGTCCGTGCTTTTCAGAAATTTCCGTTTTTAAAAGTGCCCGTTTATTTGAACTTCCGTATTTTTACAGATTTTCCATAGTTAGAAATTCCGTTTATACTTCAGAAAAATCCATTTCAGGTTTTTCCGTACTTTAACTAAAATTCCGAAAAATCGACGACATTGCATTTTTCAGCCGATCTGCAGTCAAGATCGAACCTCCGTCGTTTCAACAGGAAACGCACTCCTTTAACCACTGAGCTACAAACGCGCCGAAATCTGAATCACGTACGTCGTAAAACAAATTGCGTGACTATGATTTTTTTTTGTCATTAATGCGAGTGACTTAGTCATTTTATTTTGTGTTGGAGCTTATTATTTTTCTGAATAGGTTTGTAACGTTTTTTTTTGTTTTTTTTTTATGTAGGAAAACTTTTCAGAAATAAAGAAATAAGTATTCTTCATTGTGATATTTCGAAGCAACAAAATGCTTTGCAACTTGATTTTTTAAATTGACAATGACTTTCAAGGTATCGTTAAAAGAGGTAAAATCTATTTTTTATAGTATTTTTCCACAAAAAAAATCCTCCTAAATACAAAATTTACTCTTCATAGCTATATTGTCCAAACACTGTTTCATAGACATGTTATAATAATCTTACTCGGCTTCTTACAGTAACAATCCAATGCTTCCTTCTTGGTGTCCAAATTTCAATCTCACGGACAGTGAAATTTGCTCGGATTGAACTGAAATTTTATGAACGTAATGATACAGATAAATGATACACATGATGGCAAAAACAGAGCTGCAGGACACTTACAGAGGGGTCTGTGGCACGCAGTCCGGTCATCTTCAATAACGCGTCGCACCGGTTCGTGCGTCGATACATGCTGCAATACGGTCCGGCATGGAGGCGAACCGATTCCTGGTGTTGTCCTGCTGCAGACTGGCCCACACGTGTTGGACGGTTTGCTCCAAATCCGGGATAGTGCGGCACAGCGGCAGCTGGCGTTTCAAATGGTCCCACACATGCGCGATAGGGGACATGTCCGGTAAGCTGACAGGACATGGAAGTGTCTGGACATGACGCAGGCAGTTCTGGGCAAACCAAAATACATTATTCTTAAAAGAAACAACGATTTACCGGTACTGGTTCGGGGACCAAAATACATTATTCTTAAAAGAAACAACGATTTACCGGTACTGGTTCATGGACCAAAATACATTATTCTTAAAAGAAACAAACAACGATTTACCGGTACTGGTTCATCGACTAAAATACATTATTCTTAAAAGAAACAACGATTTACCGGTACTGGTTCATGGACCAAAATACATTATTCTTAAAAGAAACAAACAACAATTTACCGGTACTGGTTCATCGACCAAAATACATTATTCTTTAAAGAAACAACGATTTACCGGTACTGGTTCATGGACCAAAATACATTATTCTTAAAAGAAACAACGATTTACCGGTACTGGTTCATGGACCAAAATACATTATTTTTAAAAGAAACAGCGATTTACCGGTACTGGTTCGGGGACCAAAATACATTATTCTTAAAATAAACAACGATTTACCGATACTGGTTCATGGACCAAAATATATTATTCTCAAAAGAAACAACGATTTACCGGTACTGGTTCATGGACCAAAATACATCATTCTTAAAAGAACCAACGATTTACCGATACTGGTTCATCGACCAAAATACATTATTCTTAAAAGAAACAATGATTTACCGGTACTGGTTCATGTACCAAAATGGTAGTTGATGATTCAAAATAATGGGTGGAGTTAAAAAAGGCGTCTATTCAAGGAGGTGGACGAATAGGGTTGCGCAGTAGATGATCAGTGACGAATTCAATTGTGAGTAGATTTTTAAAATTCTTTTACTGTTAAATTGCTGCTAATATGTATTTACGACTGAATTAGTTTTACAATGCATACATCAATAGATCTGTTCAGTTCAGGAGTTAACAGAATTTTGTTCATGAGAGAATGTACGATGTCTTCCAGTGTGCGTAACGTGTGTTTCAGTAGTTGACCACAAGACTAAAATTCCCGGCCAGTTTCATGGATCCAATCCGACCCTGGGTGTTACGTCGTGTTTAATTTCATTTTCTTCGCATTGCTGAGTAATTTCATAAAACGGAATAAAATTGCACAGTAATTTCATAAAAAGGAATCAGCGTTATTATAAATATAAATACCCATATCCATTTAAAACGCTCTTGCCTACAATAAAATCTGAAATTTTGAGATATCAAAGTTAGCAAAATCGCATCTAAAAACATTTTCAGCTCTCCCATGCATGAGTTTTAACTATATTCGTTACAGAACCCCGACGTCTATTTGATATGATTTCAATCTGGTTCAATTAAAAATTTCATCCCGTCCTAGGTCGGGGAAACACCTCCAATATACACTGGTGTGCAAAAATTAAGGACGAAGAGGAGAAATTAGCATAACAGCGGAACGAGCAGGCAGAACGGAGTGAAAGACCACTCAGGAGATAGACTAGGGTCCGGTACGGTAGGGCATGCGCATATATGCAGCATGACGTGGGGAGGGGAGGTCGGAAGGGTATAAAGCACACGGGTGGTGTACGCTCAGCAACTCGGTGAAAGCTATTGCACGATATACATCGGTTTGAACTACGTCGAGTTGCTGCCACCGTGTGATATGGCCAACAGGCAATCCAGTAGACGAAGTCCGGATGACTTTACCCGAGGCTGCGTCATTGGGAAGTTGGAAGAAGGTCCAAGTGTAACTAGTGTCGCCGAGGAGTTCGGGATCGCTCACAGCATCGTTTCACGAGATTGGAGATCATTTCAAACGACAGCAACAGCTGTCCGAGAGTTTAGCAGTGGTCGTCCACGAGCAACTACGGCGGCGGACGACCGGCATATTGTCCTACAGGCGAAAAGAGACAGACGGAAGACAGCGGAAGAAATCGCAAGGCACATGCAACAGACAACTGGACGTCCGTTATCACGTTTTACCGTGGCCAGGAGGCTGCACAAAGGTGGTCTATTTGCACGAGGACCAGTACGGTCTGTGCCACTAACGCCTGCTCATCGGAGACGGCGGTTTCTGTGGTGCCAAGAACACAAGAACTGGACAGATCAGCAATGGGATCGAGTTCTCTTTACGGATGAGAGCCGATTTAGTCTGACGAGCGATTCTGGATGTATACACATCTGGAGAGAGCAGGGAACACGCAATCACACCTCCAACATCATCGAAAGGGACTGGTTTGGAGATGGCGGAGTTCTCGTTTGGGACGGAATCATGCTTGGTAGCCGCACTGACCTCCACATCTTCCAAGGAGGTTCAGTCACTGGTGTCCGCTATTGTACCGAGGTTCTCCTTCCTCACGTGCGTCTGTTTAGAGGTGCTGTGGGTCCTGAGTTCCTCTTTATGGACGACAACGCTACACCTCATCGTACAGTGGCTGTCGCAGAGCTGTTGGAGAGTGAAGATATTCAACGCATGGATTGGCCCAGAAGGTTCCCGGACCAAAATTTAATCGAACACGTGTGGGACCTTCTCGGGAGACGCTTGGCAGCACGCCACCAGCCGCCAGCAACGATTCCGCTGCTGCGATTGGCGCTACAAGAGGAATGGGCCGCGATGACTCAACAGCTCCTTGACAACCTCGTCCTCAGCATGGACAGACGTTGTAAATCCTGCAACGCAGTCAGGGGGGATCATATCCCCTACTAAAGACTGGATTTTTCTTGGCAGCCGTCTGTCACATGGACGTTTCTGTCTTTCCAGTTGTGCTCGAAACTACCTTTTCAAGAAAGTGCCTTTATATCCTTTGAATTCCTTGTTTGGACCGTTTTGCTCACTTGTCCCATATTCTTACATCTTGGGGATGTTATGGTATGATTTGAGTCGATGTGGAGCACTTCTGCACGACGTTACATTCGAAAAACCGTCTCGTCCTTAATTTTTGCACGCCAGTGTATGAATATTTATTTAAAGCTAAAAAGCATCCGTCCTAGGACGCGCTGCAGGTAGTTTCAGTAGAATTAGTCAACTGTGTTATTGGGACAAACGTTTCGAGAATTTTCCAGAACGAGCACTTCGTACGTTTCTACAGAGTTGGTGCATTCATGGTGTCTTATTGCTCATTTATACAAGAGAGTAGTTCAAGGATTGTCCCAAACAATTTATAATGTTTTTAAAAAATATATATACGTACCTTAATTATCAACGAAGTGGTCATCTTTTTCCAAATACTGTCCATCGCATCGAATACGGGTGTCCCAACGTTCCGCCCACTTTTTGAAAGTGCTCACCTTAATTATCAAGGGAGTGGTCATCTTTTTTGAAATAGTGTCCATTGAATCGAATACAGGTGTTCCAACGTTCCTCCCACTCTTTGAATGTGTTATGGAATTTTTCTGAAGAGCTGTTGAAGCATTTTTGCCCAGCTGTAATAAGTTGTTCATCAGTCTCAAATTGTCGTCCCTGTAATACCTTTTTGGAAACGAAGAACAACCAGAAGTCACATGGTGACAAGTCTGGACTATATGCAGATTGGGGCATCAACTTAATATTCATTTTCTCCAAATAAGAAAGACAGAACTGGCCATATGCGTCCTTGCATTAGGCCGCACATGAAAAAATGGGGAACCCAAGTTGAACAAACTCGTTTGATGCCTAAATTCTCGATTGAAATTCTGTGAATTGATGTTTTTCAAATGTGAACCATATCTTTGATATCTGTAATTGATAGGCGTCTGTCTTCCCGTATAATAACCCCTATTGTATTGATGTTTACCTATGTAACACTCGTTGAAGGTCTTCCGCCATGCGCGATAAAAACCGCTGACTCACGGCCACCCATAAATTCTTTATGCCATATGTAAATTCTTGATTTTTTCTGGACATTCATTTTTATAAGCCCCTTGCATAAGATGGAAAGTATCTCGCAAAGCTTCTTAAGTCAACAGCAAAATTTAATTGCGCATCTTTGTTCCTCTGTCACATCCATTTTTTCAAAAATCACAGAGCGAAAACACCTGTTAGGGGTTCATGAAACAACTTATTAAACTGCGCGCTACCGACGACGCATGCGTGATAAACAGCTGTGGCCGGTTGCTATGGCTACTACGACGACCACCCTTTTTTCGAGACTCGTGTGAAGGTCGAACGCAGTATTGCACATTTTTTATAAAAATATTCTCAGTTGTTTTGGGAGAAGCTATGTAATATACGCACCTACAATGGTGAATTCATTACAATTGCTTTACTTAAACAGCTTCTACTACCCTTAAATCTACTGCCTTATTAAAAAGGAACTTTAAATAAAATGGAAATTCAGCAAATGTTCGTATTATGAATATGGTATTGACTCTTAGTCAAGACAGAGAAATATAGGACGAAGAGCAATGAATGATTAATACAGGCATTAGACGTGGACCACGAACATCAAACAAAGGTCATCGCTCTTTCCACGTTTATAAGTGAGTCACGGAAAAATTCTCATTGGCCGCCACCGGGAATCGAACCCAGGGTCTTCCAGTTACGCGCCGGATATGCTTCCACTGCACCACAGCGGCCTCGAATTCCTCCAGACTCCAGACACTTATAAACGTGGAAAAAGAGCGATGACCTTTGTTTGATGTTCCTGGTCCACGTCCAATATCTGTATTAATTATTCCTTCGCCTTCTAATTATTTGTTCAGTTGCTGCTTGCCATCTTTGGTAAATCCCCAACATTGTGCGGGGTTCCAAGAAGCAACCTGCCGAATTTGCTTGGCAGTCAGTGTGTGTGAGTCTGGAGGAATTCGAGGCCACTGTGGTGCAGTGGAAGCATATCCGGCGCGTAACTGGAAGACCCTGGGTTCGGTTCCCGGTGGCGGCCAATCAGAATTTTTCCGTGACTCACTTATAAACGTGGAAAGAGCGGTGACCTTTGTTTGATGATTAATGAATGAAATATGGGATTACACCAAGACGAAGATTTGTTTCAAGGCTTTCACAAACGTCATGAACTTTATATTCTATGATTTAAATTCTTACCTGTACTTTTCGCTTTCAGCAATATCCGCACAGAAGGTACAAAAATCAGGGTTCCGTTTGAAGTAATGGAAACACAGCGTCTGTGACGTACTACAGAGGTGAAAGCATGTGTCAAGACGACAAATCTGCAACGACAAATCTGCAGCGAGACATTCTGTCCCCGTACCTCAGTTGGAAGAGTGACTTACTACGGAGTGAGGGGACAGGGATTCGATGCGGACAAACATGTGTTTTCACATGTCTTCAGAATCTATGGACCGCCTACGACGGCTGAGTTGTGAATGCGTAAGTTTGTGGTTAGTCGTCCCAGCTGGCGCTGGGTTCGAGTCCGGTATTTGTGCTACGATCCCGAACCAGTGGCCACGAATTAAGGACGAGCAACGAAGAAAGCATTGATGAGTGACGGAAAAAGCATCCATTTTTTTCTGCTGTTGAACAGAAATTGCAATTTCAGTGTTATTGAGTTCGAAAACCTTTTGCTACTAAACTCGAATTTGAAGTTTCAACATTAGGAACTGAAATTTGGCGCATTACTGCAGATAATAAGTAGGAATTTCATATTTGCCTTTTGATGAACACGAATTTGAATCCACACTGTTACTGAACCTGAATTTGACAATTCACTACTGGGAAAATAGAACTTATCACATTACTGCTGCTCAAACGAATTTTCACATCTCACTTTTGGTGTACTAGAATTTCGCACTTTACTGAGGCTGAACTGAATTTGAAAATTCACTACTGGAAAAATAGAATTTATCACATTACTGCTGCTCAAACGAATTTTCACATCTCACTTTTGGTGTACTAGAATTTCGCACTTTACTGAGGCTGAACTGAATTTGAAAATTCACTACTGGAAAAATAGAATTTATCACATTACTGCTGCTGAAACGAATTTTCACATCTCACTTTTGGTGTACTAGAATTTCGCACTTTACTGAGGCTGAACTGAATTTGAAAATTCACTACTGGAAAAATAGAATTTATCACATTACTGCTGCTGAAACGAATTTTCTCATCTCACTTTTAGTGTACTAGAATTTTGCACTTTACTGAGGCTGAACTGAATTTGAAAATTCACTACTGGAAAAATAGAATTTATCACATTACTGCTGCTCAAACGAATTTTCACATCTCACTTTTGGTGTACTAGAATTTCGCACTTTACTGAGGCTGAACTGAATTTGAAAATTCACTACTGGAAAAATAGAATTTATCACATTACTGCTGCTGAAACGAATTTTCACATCTCACTTTTGATGTACTAGAATTTCGCACTTTACTGAGGCTGAACTGAATTTGACAAATCACTACTGGTGAAATAGAATTCATCACATTACTGCTGCTGAAACGAATTTTCACATCTCACTTTTGGTGTACTAGGATTTCGCGCTATACTGAGGCTGAACGGAATTTGACATATCACTACTGACAAAATAGAATTCATCACATTACTGCTGCTCAAACGAATTTTCACATCTCACTTTTGGTGTACTAGAATTTTGCACTTTACTGAGGCTGAACTGAATTTGAAAATTCACTACTGGAAAAATAGAATTTATCACATTACTGCTGCTGAAACGAATTTTCACATCTCACTTTTGATGTACTAGAATTTCGCGCTATACTGAGGCTGAACGGAATTTGACATATCACTACTGACAAAATAGAATTCATCACATTACTGCTGCTGAAACGAACTTTCACATCTCACTTTTGGTGTACTAGAATTTCGCACTTTACTGAGGCTGAACTGAATTTGAAAATTCACTACTGGAAAAATAGAATTTATCACATTACTGCTGCTGAAACGAATTTTCTCATCTCACTTTTAGTGTACTAGAATTTTGCACTTTACTGAATTTGAAAATTCACTACTGGAAAAATAGAATTTATCACATTACTGCTGCTGAAACGAATTTTCTCATCTCACTTTTAGTGTACTAGAATTTTGCACTTTACTGAGGCTGAACTGAATTTGAAAATTCACTACTGGAAAAATAGAATTTATCACATTACTGCTGCTGAAACGAATTTTCACATCTCACTTTTGGTGTACTAATATTTCGCACTTTACTGAGGTTGAACTGAATTTGACAATTCAGTACTGGGGAAATAGGATACACCACATTACTGCTACTGAAACGGATTTTCACATCTCAATTTTGGTGTACTAGAATTTTGCACTTTACTGAGGCTGAACTGAATTTGAAAATTCCCTATTGGGGAAATAGAATTCATGACATTACTGCTGCTGAAACGGATTTTCACATCTCACTTTTTGTGTAGTAGAATTTCGTACTTAGTGAGGCTGTAGTTATAAATATAATTCATTTTATACGGTAATTTTCCAAATCCGTTCAACTAACATGTTCGGTCCAACTGAAACATCGTTTGCTGTTGTCTTTTGCTGTACCAAACATTCTCTCTCCAGTCTCTCTGAACATTAATCCAGTTCGAAAATGAAATCAGAACAAATATTTTACTTACATTTTTGGTCACACTGCTGAATATCCAATGCAAGTTTCAGTAAGGAGGCTAGGCAGTTGTACTTGTACATGCTATATAAATAATTAATTTGGGCTGTTTTTCTTGGGATAAAACTTAGCAATACATGTTGCCATTTTACGACAGCACATGACGACGGCATGACTCTGCCTTGCAATGAAAATGGAAATGAAAATTTGATAAATGAATGTGGTTATGCCCAGGAGAGTGGGTTTTTCTTTCTTTTCTTCTTTGCGACGCTGTTTGCGAAACGCAAAAGCCGACATCCTGTGCTTTTAAAATGCCGTTCCGCTCGACGATCAACAACAAAGCGGTAGAATTTAGAGATCTTTATCCTGACGCACGACACAGCGTGCTTGTTCTCTCTGAAAAGATATTACTAAAACATCAAAACTTTCACTTTTTATAGATTCTAATGTACACATGTACGTCAAAAGAAGAAAGGATATTTTTGCTTGTTTCTCCATCTATGTACACAATACCTTTGCTTATGAAAGTTGTTCGTCATCTACATCAGTTCACCGCCTTTTCAACTGTTCATCATCATCATCATCAACAACCATTCTTAATCCACTGCTGGATGAAGGTCTCCCCAAATTGCTTCCACATCTTGCTGCCTTGAGCACTTCCCTTCCAGGTTAATACGGTAAGTTTTTGAAATGCCGCCCCGCTGGCGCAGTGGTCTAAGCGATGGCCTCTGATCATTCGTCCGAACGGGGTCCGGGTTTGAATCCCGGTGAGGCATGGATGTTGTGTTTGTCTTACGGTACTGGCTCTCCCTTCCCTGGAACCAGTGACCCTAAATTAGGGACGGGCGACTGCTTATAGCCCATTGAGTTGCTCACGGTGGTCGTTAAACCTCCAACCAAAAAAAAAAGTTTTTGAAATTTATCCGTCCGTCCCCCACGCAGGAATGTCGCTAAGGGAATACGAGCCCACCCTGAAATTTATCGTGCCCACGCCTGCCCCCCATGCAATTCAAGATGTGTTATATTTCAATTTTTTGAACTATAAAATGCACAAAATTGCAGCACTGAGAAAGAATCGCGCTATTTGAAATTAAATTTATTTCACAGATTCCTCATGTTACAGGAGATAACTCATTACATTTGCAGATAGCGGAACTGATTAATACACCAAGTATGGAAAACTGAAGTGCTAATCAGTTTAATCGGGGTAAGAAAATAAAATACAATTTGCCAAGCTTTCTCTCATCTACGGATAGCTTTTTCAAGGCTAACAGCGGTAACAAACTGAAATATTAGAACGACTAAAGCTTATAGCTCGTCCAAGGATGGTTGTTTTTAAGCTTTAAATAAATATAAATACATAGGGGATGTTGCCCGTCCTGTAACAGTTGTTTTAAAGCTTTAAATAAATATTAATACATAGGGGATGTTGCCCGTCCTGTAACAGTTGTTTTAAAGCTTTAAATAAAAATTAATACATAGGGGATGTTGCCCGTCCTGTAACAGTTGTTTTAAAGCTTTAAATAAATATTAATACATAGGGGATGTTGCCCGTCCTGTAACAGTTGTTTTAAAGCTTTAAATAAAAATTAATACATAGGGGATGTTGCCCGTCCTGTAACAGTTGTTTTAAAGCTTTAAATAAATATTAATACATAGGGGATGTTGCCCGTCCTGTAGCAGTTGTTTTAAAGCTTTAAATAAAAATTAATACATAGGGGATGTTGCCTGTCCTGTAACAGTTGTTTTAAAGCTTTAAATAAATATAAATACATAGGGGATGTTGCCCGTCCTGTAACAGTTGTTTTAAAGCTTTAAATAAAAATTAATACATAGGGGATGTTGCCTGTCCTGTAACAGTTGTTTTAAAGCTTTAAATAAATATTAATATAAGGGTGAGTCGAAAGATTTTCAATATTCGCATAAACGCATGTGCTGCCCTGGGTATGTCACGTGTTTAAATTAGTTCAAGTCGCGCATTGCAATAAGTTGAAAGGGATATAATGTGGTAGTCGTTGCTGTGAACAGCATTGCATGTCGTCGTTCTGTCTGTGGTTGGGATGCCTAAAAGATGAACAGTCTCAACCGGATAATTAGGGAACTTCTGCTTTACGAGTTTGAACTCGGCCATAACGATACTCAAGCAACACGAAACATTTGTCATGCGAAACAGGAAGGTTCCGTGGACCACAGCACAGCAACCAGATAGTTCAAGAAATTTCGCTCAGGTGACAGAAATCTCGACGATCAGCCAAGGTCAGGGAGGCCGCGAACCGTGGATTCGGAGGCCGTGCGGCAGGCCGTAGAGGCAAATCCGACAACCAGCACTCGGAGATTATCAGGCGAGCTGGGCATATTATAGACCACAGTGGTCCGTCACCTTCAGGACCTCGGCAAGGTTTACATGAGCTGCCGCATTGTCCCTCACGAACTGACGGCAGCTGAAGCAAACCGCCGAGTGGAAGTGTGCACGAAACTCCTAGAAAACCCGCGCAATGTACGTTTCATCAAGAGAATTGTTACGTGCGATGAAAAGTGGATATATTTCCGTAATCCTAACTCACAACGGCAGTGGTTCAGCCAGGGTCAGCTTCCTGAACATGTTGCCAAACGTGGGCGTTTCGAGCACAAGGTGATGCTCTGCGTTTGGTGGAATTTTGAGGGGATAATTAATTACGAATTTGTTCCAGACGGTCGGATCATCAACGCCAACCTCTACCCTGAGCAACTGGAGCGGATGTATGTCGTTGTAGAAGAGAAGTACCCGGCATTGGTGAACAGAAAGCGCGTTCTCCTACAACAGGACAATGCTCGGCCTCATACCGCGCGAAAGACCCGGGCAAAACTCCAGGAATTTGAGGGCATCGAACTGATGCCACACCCAATATATAGTCCAGATCTTGCACCGTCGGATTATTACTTGTTCCGCTCCATGGTCCACTTTCTTCGCGGGCGGCATTTCGACAATCAGGAGGAGGTGGCAGCTCGGGTGAAGGAGTTCTTTGCCTCGAAGGACAGGAACTGGTACCGCAGCGGAATCAAAGAACTGGCAGACAGATGGCTAAAGACGGTACAACACAATGTCCTATACTTTGAATGCTAGTCAGCTTTCGTCGTAAAGGTACGTATGAAGACATAAAGTGATCCAAATATTGTAAAACTTTCGACTCACCCTCCGTATATAGGGGATGTTGCCCGTCCTAGGACGGGGTGAAATTTTTAATTGCAGCAGATTGATCAAATACACATCGGATTTCTGTAAGGAAATATGGCAAAAACGTGTATAGTAAGAACTCATTCATATTAGAACTGATATTACACTCATCGTCAAAAAAAAAAAATTATTCACAGAAGGATACAACTGAGAGGAATGAAGCTTGGTAGGTAGGCTTGACATTGTGAGGCATGCGAATGATTAAAGTACCAAGCTCGGCCGCACGTGTGACGCAAGCAAGGAGGGGTCGTAGCGCTGTGTCTGACCGACTACATAAGGTCGTCCCGTTCTAGCCAGTCTGACTTTTGCTAATGTGTTGGTTCCATCCTTTGCAAGTGATGTATGCCTCGGGAAAAAGTTCGGAAACAATACGAGCAGTTGGGGGAGTTCGAGAGGGGCCGCATCTTCGGGCTCCGGGAATCAGGATGGTCGTATCACCGTATCGCGCGCTAAAGCGGTCGTGCGGATATCAACATAGCACGCTGTTGGCGGCAGTGGATAGAACAAGGCACGCAGAAGCGACAGGAAGGGTCTGAGAGACCTAAACAAACCACGGAGAGATAGGACCGACGGGATGTCCGATTTGCGCGGAGTGACCCAACAGCCACGATTGCGGATATTCAGCAAGCAGTGGTGATCTCCATGCATCGTCCGATTAGTGTCAGCACCATTGGCAAACGGCTACACGGCGTAGGACTACACACACGCAGACCGTTACGACGACTGCCCTTAATACCATTGCATCGTCGCCAAAGACTGCAATGGTGTCGTGCCAGACAGTCATGGAGCCACTCAGAATGGTAGGGGTTGATCTTCAGTGACGAGTCCCGCTTTTGTCTTGGAGGAGACGACCAACGAATCCGTGTGTGGAGGCACCGTAGTCAGCGCCAAGGTGAACGGTTTGTTGTAAAGCGTCACACGTCCAGAAGGCCTGGTGCCATGGTGTGGGGTGCAGTTGCCTACGATGCCAGATCACCTTTTGTGTTCATTACAGGCACTTTGACAGCTCAACGTTACGCTAATGAGGTCCTGCAACCAGTGGCCCTACCTTTTCTGAACACTCACTCCGGTGAGATTTTCCAACAGAACAACGCTCGTCCGCGCACTGCTGTTGTCTCGAGAGCTTTCCTTCAAGGCACTGACACTTTGGCATGGCCAACCGCATCGCCAGACCTATTGCCGATTGAAAATGTGTGGGATGCTATTGGACGGACTATCCACACTCCAACCCTACCGCTCAATCTGCAGGAACTGAGTGAGAAGATTCAAGCTGCACAGCATGGCTTATTGCAGAACACCATTAGGAACCTGTACGACTCCATGCCGAGACGTCTGGCATGTTGTGTGAGCAACCATAATGAGAAGATCTGGGTATTTATTAGTAGTAGCACGAGATCACTTTGACATCTCTTGCAGTCCAATTGTTTGTGTGTAAACTTATCTCAATAACTTATAGCTTTGATTTTTCGCGTTAAATGACTTTTTCTCCGGTACACTTGTTATTCCGTTCACGATTTGTTTTAGATTGTACTATTCGGCGGTTAGTTTAAAACTTCATACCGAAGCTTTTTTAAACAAATTAATGCGACATCTGGTATTACAAATCGGAACTATTTGAATTATCGACAATGTGCTATTGGAGCGACATCTGCTTTTAGATGTTATTTCGCTCACTTTGACATCTCAAGATTTCAGTTTTCATTGTAGGTTAGAGCGTTCTAAATAGATCGATATTTTGCAAAATGTATAATGTAATCAGCACTAAACTCGGAAATTCAGTTAAATTAAAAAAGTAAAAAGTAATTAAATTGTACAAATTAATATTCGAATTATGCTAAATTAAATTAATATACAAACGCAACTTGCCGTGATATTAAGGTTTCAATTCGAATTTTGTTGATCGGATAAATAGAACTCGAGTCATTGGTAATCCGATCTTTTTAATTAGCACGCGATCATTTTGACATTTCAAAGTGATCGCGTGCTATTACCTATATATAGCACGCAGTTAATCACTTTGACATCTCGAGAGCGTTCCAGACAGAGAGATAGAAGATCTGGGTGTTTATTAGTAGTAGCACGCGATCACTTTGACATCTCAAAGTGATTGCGTGCTATTATACAGCACGCAGTTAATCACATTGACATCTCGAGAGCGTCCCAGACAGAGAACAGAGAGATAGAAGATCGGGTATTTATTAGTAGTAGCACGCGATTACTTTGACATCTCGAGAGCGTTCCAGACAGAGAGATAGAAGATCTGGGTATTTATTAGTAGTAGCACGCGATCACTCTGACATCTCAAAGTGATTGCGTGCTATTATACAGCACGCAGTTAATCACATTGGCATCTCGAGAGCGTTCCAGACAGAGAGATAGAAGATCGGGTATTTATTAGTAGTAGCACGCGATTACTTTGACATCTCAAAGTGATTGCGTGCTATTATACAGCACGCAGTTAATCACTTTGACATCTCGAGAGCGTTCCAGACAGACAGATAGAAGATCGGGTATTTATTAGTAGTAGCACGCGATCACTTTGACATCTCGAGAGCGTTCCAGACAGAGATAGAAGATAGGGTATTTATTAGTAGTAGCACGCGATCACTTTGACATCTCGAGAGCGTTCCAGACAGAGATAGAAGATCGGGTATTTATTAGTAGTAGCACGCGATTACTTTGACATCTCGAGAGCGTTCCAGACAGAGAGATAGAAGATCGGGTATTTATTAGTAGTAGCACTCGATTACTTTGACATCTCGAGAGCGTTCCAGACAGAGAGATAGAAGATCGGGTATTTATTAGCAGTAGCACGCGATCACTTTGACATCTCGAGAACGTTCCAGGCAGAGAAAGAGAGAGAGAGAGAGAGAGAGAGAGAAATCTGGGTGTTTATAGTATACATAATTACAATTTAAATATGAGAATGTTTACACGTGACACATAAAAATGATTAAATACGCAGTGCAGCGTGTTCTGAATATGAAGTCACGTGATGTGTTAATTTGGGACATAGCGGTTTCGAGGGTGGAAATCATTAAGGCACTGTTTCCAAATTTTGGGAAACTCCGCTGTCACTGCAGGCTATACCGCTGGTGATAATTTCCAGAGACTCTCTGAATGCTGATGCATTTGGGTTAGTGTAGGTGGGCTAATTTTTTTATATCTCCCCACATAGGTACCGCGGATCTACACTATATTCACAAAAGTCACCGGACACCCCTTGCACGTCACATCTCCCCCTCTCCTCCCCCGAAAGAAGTGGGACATGGTCCAGGGCCCAACCGGGACCATGTGTCGCTGTAGGCAGTCATCTGATGAAGAAGGTGCATTTGAGAAATCCCAGACAATTTGGTGTGTGGAACGTAATATCACACTGAATTATTTTTTCGAAGCACTGAAGAAGGGATTCTCATTTTTCCTCTCTCGCCGTGAGGAAAGTACATCACATCATTGCGAGAAACTTAACAGCCGGGTAATTCTGGAAGTTCGGGCGCCAATGTGTAAACTCAGGCTTGTCCTCTCACTCCGGAGTAAGTCGCTCTCCCAACTGAGCTACACGGACATGTCTAAAACCATGACTAAGGAATGTTGAACTAAATAAGAATACGATGCAATAGTTTACGGCCAGACGAAACATAAACAGAAGTCAACTTAGGATAACATTTTATTGGTCCAGCAATATTTCAGTAGATCCACAATAGAGCCACATATGATCTACTTTTTACGCAGAGCGAACAACTCCACACATATGAGGAGCAACTGCTGTATCGACCTTTTTATCTAACGTTCTTATCACATTCATACGTCACTTTCTCTGACCTCAAAACTGTTGCCAACCTCATTCATGTGAGATAGAAGGTATCACGTTAAGTTTGGAAAGTGTAAAAGAGAACAAACTCAAATTTATATAGGAAAAGGAACTAAAGACGAAAGTAAAATTAGAAAATACACTATATTGACAAAAGTCACCGGACACCTATAAGGGAAACACTACATAGCATTTATTGACATACATTTGTACGGTGTCGGTACACCTTTGGCCTTAATGCGTGCACTGACTCTTCGAGACATGCTTTCGACGAAGTTTTGGAACATAGCGATAGGTATGCTCTTCCATTCAGTACATAATGCTGCCCCTAACTGTTACTTAGTAGTAGGCCTTGGTTCCAAACTTCATATGCGGCGCTCTAATTCATCTCATAGGTGCTCTTTGGAACTAAGATCAGGGCTCTGTGCCGGCCAGTCCACACACGATACGGAATTATCTTCAAACCAAGCCGTAACAGTCCTTACTTTATGGCTCGGTGCATTATCCTGTACCAACAAGGCTCGGTTCCATAGTATTGCCACAGAATTGGTAGGGCATAATTGTCCAGAATATCGAGGTAGACTAGCTGGTTAGCAGGTTTGCCCAAGATAACCAACGGGTTGGGAACATATCACGAAAAACATCCCCACACGAGTATACTGCTAGCACCAAACTTGACAGTAGGAGCAGTACACTATAGTAAATAGCGTTCCCCCGGCTGCCGCCATACCCACACACGGCCATCAGACTGATGGATCGTGTATCTGGATTCATTAGTCCATAGGACCCGTTCCTATTGATCTATGGTCCACGATAAATGTTGTTTATACTATGCTAAACGACGAGTAGCATTCCGAGTGGATATGAAAGGCTTATGAGCAGCCACACGACCACGGTAACCCATGGAATGAAGTTCTCTGTGAACGGTACGTGTACTTACAGAGGTTTCAGCATTTTTACTCACCTGTACACAGAGGTCTTGTGCAGTACTCTGTCGATTAGCTGTAACGATTCTCCTGACGCTTCGACGTCCTCTATCACTGATTTTCTTTGGTCTGCCGATACGTTTTGCTGCTTCAGGCACGCCATGTGTCTTCCACATATTCAGTACATCCAAAACAGTTGACTTGGGTATGTTTAAACGCTTCTCGGTTTCTCTTATGGACAACCCACTAATATAACACCCAACAATATTTCCTTTCTCAAAGTCATTTCACTTCCGCCGCGACATTTTCCCTCAACCTCACAGTGCAATATGATCGCGGTCAGCTGCAGGCTTGTGTTATACCATTTGCAGCTGTACCGCGCTTCTTGACAACGCAGCGGATTCGTTCATTCGCTTTTAAAGGGGTTTCCAGTGACTTTTGCCAATATAGTGTACGTCACAACTCCGTAATAATGACTATAATTAAATTCCAAATTACTATAATTTCCCCCTGCAATATCCTCACCTCAACGCCCTTAAGAACAGCAGATAAAAGAGTTTCAAGGGACTTTCGAGTGAGAATGGATTCAGACTAACTCTACCTTCAAACAAACATGGGCCGCCCCGGTGGCGCAGTGGTCTAAGGCGTTGGCCTCTGATCATTCGTCCGAAGGGGTCCGGGTTCGAATCCCGGTGAGGCATGGATGTTGTGTTTGTCTTACGGCACTGGCTCTCTCCCTTCCCTGGAACCAGTGACCCTAAATTAGGGACGGGCGACTGCTTATAGCCCATTGAGTTGCTCACGGTGGTCGTTAAACCTCCAATAAAAAAAAAAAAAAAAAAAACAAACATGGGACGTTAATTCCACTAACAATGCAGTTTATCTGTTCCATTTTTTTTTATTTTTTTTTTGGAAAAGAATGATCGGACATTTGCATTTTAAAAAGAAAACAGATTATGCTGTATAAGCAGGCGCGACGCTACGGGTAGACAGGATGGGTTTTAGCCCACCCAACTTTTCTTTGTGCACACCATTCAGTATTCCCTCTTAACAGTGCCCACCATTCAGGCTCTAACCCAATTAGCATGACCCAATGTGCTGGGCAGACATCAAAACCACTGGGGGAATTTTCTTATTTTCTCAGCTTCTCTTACGAATGCAGTACAAGTTGGAACTTGGACTGGAACCCTTAGTTTTCTAATCCCCCCATTTTTATCCCCGTTCTTTCCGCAATTGATTTTAAATTTAAAAAAATACTAAAAACATTTCATTAATTAAATTTTTTATTTTATAAAAAGTGAGAAAGTCAAATTTACTTCTGGAATAAAAAACACTGGAAATTAGGAAAAGCATGTTTACTCGTAATACACAGTTTCTTTTTATATCAAAATACTAAGGAGAATAATGTGTCACAAAAACGAACTTGAACGCAAACACAAGGCGTCTCTCAGTGTCTTTGATGGAAGAGATCTGCCTTGTTATCAGACAAGGTTTTGAGCAAAATCCTTTTACCAGCGTCTTACAATTTAACTGACAGGAATGCCTTTCCCCGTCTCCTAGCATGGGTGTATTTGTTAGTACAGTGAGCTTGGTTACGGTTTGCTGTGATTGGCTGGCGCTGGTGTGCTGTTTTGAGAAAAGACTCGATATCTGCCTCTTTCTCGGCGTGGGAAAATCACTAATCCGCATTCTCGCGTTCACTATCTGCTCGCACGAGGCTACTTTGCAAGAAGCCTTTGAGAATCAAGAGGACAATGAGACGAACTTAGAAGGAGGCGAACGCCATTTAAGAAAAGTGTTGTTTTGATATTTGAGAGGCCAAATTTTATTTATTTATTATTATTATTTTTGCAGGTAATTGATTTTCAATTTATGAAAATAAATTAGGGTTTGAGAATTTTAAACTAAAATGCTTCCAGCGCGGAGGAAGTTAAGTCACTGAGCGGCCGCACGCGCGCGCAGTTTAGTGGGAACGCTGCCACCATTTAGTCCCCCCCCCAAAAAAAAATAGTTAAGCAGTTGAAACATATGGCGGGGGAGACATCTAAACATCTAAGATTCTAGGGAACTTGGATGTTTGCACCCGCCATATGTTCCAACTGCTTAACTTCTTTTTTGTAATTATAATTTTAAACGACAAGAGGGAGAGGGAGAGAGAGAGAGAGAGAGACAGAGAGAGAGAGAGAGAGAGAGAGAGAGAGAGAGAGAGAGAGAGAGAGAGAGAGAGAGAGAGAGAGAGAGAGAGAGAGAGAGAGAGAGAGAGAGAGAGAGAGAGAGAGAGAGAGATTCCTTGTCAGGTTACAAACTAAAATTCATAAACAGCCGTATAAAATGAAGAAAAAAGCCCGAAAAAAAGACGACCTCAGTAAGGTAAAATTGCGAAGAAATAGTATCCTGCCAAAGAAATTCCCATCCATGGTTACCATACTACATATGTTGTTGAATAAATGCTACATATGTTGTTGATTCAAGTGAATATTTATTCAACAACATACGACATATGTTGTTGAATAAATATTCACTTGAAAAGTTTTTTTTTTTTTTTACTGGGGATAACATTATCAGCGTCGGTAAAATGTACATGAGCTGATTTTTTTGCCAAAATTTCTGCCAAACACTTCAAAATTTGTGCCCCTCCCATGATCCTTAGCCCCCCTAATGGCTCACCCAGTTATGAGCGGCTGGCGTTGCCACTGTGTACGTATTACCGGAACGCGTGTCTGCTAGAAAAAAAAGTACCGAAACGTCGTTCTGGCCCCACTACACCACTGATGACAAGGAGAGAAAAAAATTGGAGAACGACAGAGAGAAAAACTTATAGAGAGCAACTGACAAAAAGAGTAATGAAGGTCGACAGAGAAAATTCCTTATGGAAAGTAATTGTGAGAGCGAGTAGTAGAGGAAGAAAGGAGAAATGTTTATAAAGAGCAATTGAGGGAAAGAGTAATGTAGAACGATTCAGAAAAATATTATTGATAGCGACGGGAAGAAGTAGAAATAGTGACAGAATAGTCGAACAAAGCAACGAAAAGAAAAGACGAGAGAAAGAGGAGATAGAAACCGCCACAGAAAGGCGAGTAAAACAAGAAAAGAAATAATGAAAGAGGAAGACAACCGTGAAATAAGAAGTGAAGTTTAAAAAAAGGAGGCATAAAATAAGAGAAAGGGCAGGGGAAAGGGGAAGTAAGAAACAGAAGAAATGCTGAAGAAACGGAGAGGGGGACAGATCGAGCCAAAATAAAAAGCATGGTAAAAATTAAAATAAAAAACTATTGAAAGAAGTTTTTTTTTGTTATTCAAGGAACATTCGAAGAAACTCCATGTAAGAGTTGATAATGAGGAAAAAATGCGATACAAATTCTCAATTCAGCGATAATTTCACTAAGTAGAGAAATTACATATGTAAAATTACTTCTCTAGAAAATTACTGTAGAAAGTGACGAATTAAACCAGGACTTCAAATAAGTGAAACGTGTTGAAAGTAGTAAAAGAAACTGAATCAAACTTTAGAAAGAGATTTCCCGGAAGCCTCCAAAATTGTTCAACAGTTCTTTCATCTAAGGAAACGCCCTCTGATATATTATGAGTGATTCGGTGAACACTCTATGTATGAAATCGCATGCACGATATTAACTCATATGCAAAATACACATTTCTAGGAATGCGGTTGAATTTTCCTGTTAGTTCATCTTTACTATTTTTTATTTAGTCACAATCATTAAGCTACAACTGTAATGAAGAAACAAAGTAGGGCAGGGAGCTAAACTTTTTAGGATTTCGACTAGTTGCATGCAAAAGCATAAAAAAAAAAAAAAAGATTCTCTCCTTTTTTTCAAAGCATTATTTTTAATAAAACCATTGGGTAATTATAACGGTTCAACCATTCATTTTCCTGTAGTCTACTCATAAAGGATTCAGAGCACACTGTCCTTCGAGTGTTTTTCAGTAAACCTCCCAGTTCTATGAGACACGAGCATGATTAGTTCTTGTTCAGCTAACTGTCTTGAAATTACTGCCCACACCCATTTGACTCGGGGAAGCAGCGTAGTTTTTCAGGCACATTTGTTTCACAGATAACCTCACAGGATTTGATTAACTGCACACGCAAAGGATCCTCGTCGTACTATTCAGCTCACGCATGTGAATTTGCCCCCCAACTCGAGCTAGCTGGAGCTCATCAGATCCGGTGAGCGTGCGGGTCCTGATTGGTTGGACTTTAAACGCTTAACCCCCTTCCTACCGGGAAAGAGATACTAAGAAGGGAAAGAGAGAGAGAGTTTGTTCCTCAAACAGCAGCCAATCAAAAGGAAGACAAAAACGCCCCCTTATTTTTCTTCTCCATGATGATAACTGCTCCTCCCTTTAGAACTGGCGGAGAGGAGCCCCACCCGAACCCTTATATGACAGCTTCGTCACGCGATTCGAACTAGAGTACTTCCGAACACACACACACGGAGATACTGACCGTTGGGGTGAATGAGATTGCTGATTGCGTGCGGTAGAAGGGAGGGAATTCGCATCAAGGGCCACTTTTCCTTTCTCTAGGGGTCAGGATTTCCTGAATAGACCGACATTAATTCCCGGGTGAGCCGGGGAGGTTACACGCAGAGTCACCAGGGGAAAAGGCCGAAAAAGGAAGATTGGTCCCGTGCTGCACACAGGAAATGATGGAACACCGCTTTCGCGCACTGCGACACGGGCTGCACCAGCTGATGACGACGATCAAAGCTCCCACCCAACCTATGAAACGCCATTTAACTCCATTTACGATGGGTGGGTGGGTAAATTTAGTGATTAAGCGATGTTCATGCTGATACCAGGCCGTGGGAGGGCGCTACTGCAACACACTGCAAGTGATGTAACTTACTGATTCACTCAATGTCATCGCTAGAGACACTTCATTCCCCCAGAACACCTCTCTCTCCCTTAAAACTACCAAGTATGATTTCATTCTGGCACCCGCAACAGTTAAATATAACTTTTGGAAAAACAAACTTTAATGTCTTTAAGAAAAAAATTGAACAGGTAAAATTAGAGCGAAATGTGATTTAAGGAGAGTACTGCAATATGGAGTTAAACAATTCCGTATTAAGAAAAATCTATGTGACGTGCCTGCACCGCAAGACGAACATGAGATAAAGGCAGATAGCATTGAGAGAACATGTCAGCGTAGCTCAGTTGGGAGAGCGACGAACTCCGGGGTGAGGGAACCCGAATTCGCTGCCCGGCGCGGACAAATTAATACGTTATACATTCAAAAAATGGATTTGCATTAGTCCAATTATTTAGAAAAAAAAAGGAAAAGAGCAGTACATAACTTGCCCCCCCCCCCCAACGATAATCTATATATTTAAAACACGAGGCCGTTTCTTTCTACAATACGCCAGCGCCACCCACTGGAGCGATTTTCATGATTTTTTTTAAATGAAAGCTGCTGACGCACAGATTTGTCATCGCTAATTTTAACTGTTATAAGTATTTTTTTATGTTACCATGGCATTTTCTTTGTACAATCCGCCGTTCGTTATTCTGGCGTTTGTTCTCGCTTCAGTACTTACAGAGCCATCTGTCTTTCTGCGGTGTTCGGACTTGGAACTAAGGATTTTGCTGAATTTCTGCTGAAAATTGGTAATGGAGATTCATCATCATCATCATCGTCAACCATTATCAATCCACTGCTGGACGAAGGTCTCCCCAAGTTTCCTCCACAACGGTCTGTCTTGTGCTAGTCTCCTCCATGTTACTCCCGCATACTTTCGAATTTCATCCGCCCATCTCCCATGTGGTCTTCTTCTGGGTCTTTTCCTGTCCCTCGGAATCCAGTCTAAAATTTCAGCTGTCCATCGATTGTCTGTCCTTCTGGCAATATGTCCAGCCCATTGCCATTTCAGGGATTTTACTCTGATCATGATGTCCTTCACTCTTGTCATTTTCCTGATCCACGAGTTCCTCTTCTTATCTCTCCTGGTTACACCAAGCATGTATCTCTCCATGCTGCTTTGAGTTGTCTGCAGCCTTTCTATGTCTCTTTTAGTTAAGGTCCACATCTCTGCACCATATGTAAGCACTGGAAGGATGCATTGATCAAACACTTTCCTTTTAAGACATAATGACACATTGCTCTTGAAAATTATACTGTTTCTTCCAAATGCTCTCCAGGCAAGTTTCATACGCCGATTAATTTCTTCATCAATGTGACCCTCACCTTTTCCCCATCAATCGATAAATCTTCATTTCTTGTAAAAGCATTGTACATCACTTTTGTCTTCTGAAAGTTCATTTTTAATCCGACTTCTTTACTCTTGTCAGCAAGTTCCTGGATCAGCTCTGATGGGGTAGTTGCAAAAATGACTACGTCATCAGCAAAATGAAGGTGAGTTAGATAATATCCATTAGTCTTTATCCCTTTGTTTTCCCAGTTCAGTGATTGAAAGACATTTTCCAATGTGGCATTAAAGAGTTTGGGAGATATAGTGTTATTCTTCCGTAAATCGAGAACCGTCAGAGCTACTAGCTGTCGTTGAATTACCATCCACTATAATTGCAAAAGAAGACATTGTCTCAGAAATTTATGGGGAAGAATTTGCGTCACCAGATGTTATACATTTTTCTATATTTGCTATTCTTGTTCCAAAAAATGAACACTGTGATGAAATCAATTCTAAAGTTATAGACTTTATACCCGGAACGTCAAGAACGTATCTCAGTGTAAATAATTTAATAACGGAAGATGGAAATGTTCTTCAATCCCCAGTTGATTCCTGAATAGTTTAGAATTAAGTGGTTTGTCTCCATATATTCTTACATTTTAAAACTGGAGCAATTGGGATGTTATTAAACAATTTAAATGTTTCCCAGGGGCTATAAACGAAACAAGATTAATTGTCCGAAACATGTACAAAAATTGTTTGGGTCTGGGAATGATTACTAGACAAAGTGTAGGTCAGAGAGGTTTGATTCCTAGAATTGACTTAACTCCATCCGACACAACTTTTCCTCTTTCTTTTAAAAGACGTCAATTTCCCATTCGCCTTGCTTTTTGTATGACCATCAACAAAGCGCAAGGACAAACTTTAAATGGTGTTGGCATTTATTTACCGCAGCCTGTATTTAGCCATGGGCAGTTGTATGTAGCGATATTCCGAGTCCAATCATTCGAAGATTTGAAAGTTCAAATAGTGCCAAAATGTCATAGGACTATGACATGTGAGTATATAAAATAATGATTCTTAAGTCGTGCTAAATCTAATTCTTTAGACAAAAAGACGTCTTATGCACGATAAATTTCTTACTAGCTAAAAAACACATAGGTTAAAATATACAGGGTGATCCATTTAAACCAGTACCCTGAAAAAACCTTACATTTTTGCAAGGGATCGCGCAAGGAACTTCTTTTTTTCAATAGAGGCAGCAACTCCCGGAGAATGAAAACCGCCACCGTAAAGAAGATTGTTAACCGTAACTGTAACTCAGCTCGTGATTTGTTTGTTGTTTCGTTGTCATTCACTTGCGTGCATTCGGAAACATGCAGTACTCTGTTCCAGAGCGTGTTTTTTTGTGAAATCGTATTGGGTAACCAATTCTGTCATCAAAACGCAACGAGCATTTCGAAGAGAGTTTGAAGTTCGAAAAGTGCCAAGCAAGTCAACAATTCTGTCGATGGCAAAAAAACTGGAGCAAACCGGTTCTCTTCTCAGCGGTAGCGGTAGATATCCCCTTCCCATGCCCCAAACGCGTGTGGATGATGTTCGGCAACGTTTACTTCAATCTCCGACGAAATCGTTGCGCAGATTAAGCCAACAGGCAGGATATTCATACGGAACTTGTCAAAGGGCAGCAAAAAAAAAAGCGAATATTCGACCATTTAAAGTGCATGTAATCCATCAGCTGCAGGAACCGGACAAAGGAAAGAGAGTAAGTTACTGCAAATGGTTTCAAAATTTTCTTAATTTGCGATCTGATATTCTCTCCATCACATGGTTTATGGATGAAGCCTGGTTTCATCTGTCAGGCTACGTCAATTCGCAAAACAGCAGATACTGCGCTGCCGAAAACCCACACGTTATGTTTGAAGCACCGATGCATTCACAAAAGGTTGGTGTATGGTGTGCGGTTTTGTCTACGAAAATTATTGGCCCCATTTTTTCTCTGAGACTGTCAACACTAACATTTATTTATTGCAGCATATTTAATGAATTTGTGGCAACTTGATGACATTGAATTGACAGAGGGCTACTTTCAGCAGGATGGCGCTACGTGTCACACATCGAAAGTCTCAATGGAACTCATGACCAACTTCTTTGATGACAGATTAATTTCAAAAAACATATGGCCTCCCCGATCGCCGGACTTAACTTCCCCTGACTTTTTTTTATGGGGCTACTTAAAGGATAGTTTACAAAACCCATCCAAAAACATTGGATGCATTGCGTGAAACAATCACGACTGAAATTGGCAATGTTACTGCTCGTACTCTACATGAGACATCACTGAATATGGTGTGGCGTGTTCAACTGTGTTTACAAGAAAATGGAGGACAATTCCAACATTTGCTTTGATAAAATGATTCTCCAATACCACATGCATAATTCTCAACTTACTGTATGATTTTGTTGTTATTTATAAAAAAGTTATAAGTAAATCACATGGTACTGGTTTAAATGGATCACCCTGTACCATGAAGATGAGATCTTTTGAATTGGCTACCAATTCGTCTTCAGATGTAATTACATGTGACGCAAGGGCAAGAAGCCCACAAGTATAAATGCAAAACAAAACACAGCGTGACGTAAGCAGTGTATGGACGTCACGCTGTGTTTTGTTTTGTTTTTTAGCTAGTAAAGAATTTATCGTGCATAAGACGGCTTTTTGTCTAATGGATTTGAGTATATTTTCGAGATGTTGAAGTAGAGAACCCTTTTTGACACGTTTACCCTATATATTAGTAGTATATAGTGATACAAGAAAATTGTTAAAGCCAATCTGGCAAAATAAAACACATTTTAACCCCATTGTATAGTTATCTAGACACGATATCATTTCGGGCCACTAAAAGAATACCTCAATACTCCAATGTAAACCCATTAACGACGGGTAAGCATATGTTCATACAATAATGGGGAAAGTCATCGTTAAATTCGCATATGATAATTTAGAAAAATTAAAAATTAATGGGAATATTACGAAAATTTTGTTTTTGGTCACCCTGCCTATTAATAATTAATTCAACCGTTCACTATATGTAGTTATGCACTTTACTATGATTCGTGTTATATGAAAAAAAAAAACCTCTGTCACGACTTTTTCAACCGTGCATGGCACAGGTTACGGAATAGTGTTTTTATAAAAAATGTGCAATACTGCGTTAGACTTTGGCACGAGCCTCGAAAAAACGGTAGTTGTTGTAGTAACCATAGCACCCGGCCACATCTGTTTATCACGCATGCGTCGTCGGTAGAGCGCAGTTTAAGGTGGTTCCACCTAAAATCTCTGCCTTATGTTTCCAATGGTAAAACTTCTTTTCATATTTTTTTCGCGATTAATGTATTCCCAAGGATGAAAATTTGCACATCGATAAAACTAACTTTAAGTTATAGCATAGGATACTGAATACTTGCTAAAACATAATTATATTAAAAATCAATCATTTTTGTTTGAGTAATGTTCAAACCTGTTAATAGATGGCGCGACCTGTACACTGATAGCGTCAGTAGACAAACAAATGTTGGATTGCTTAATTATGGTTGTGTTTTAGCAAAATTTTAAGTATTCCATGCTATAACTTAAAGATAGTTTTATCAATGTGCAAATTTTCATCCTTGGGAATACATAAATTGCGAAGAAAATATGTAAAGATGTTTTACCATTGGAAACATATGGCAGAGATGTTAGGTGGAACCACCTTAATAAGCGTTGTTTCGTGAACCCAGCACAAGTGCTTTCGCGTTGTGATTTTTGAAAAAATGGATGTGAAAGAGGAAAATCATGTGCCATTAAGTTTTGCTGTCGACTTAAGAAGCCTTTCGAGAAACTTTCCATCTTATGCTAGCGGCTTATAAAGACGAATGTCTAGAAAAATCAACAATTTACAGATGGCATAAAGAATTTATGGATGGCCGTGAGTCGGTGGCTTTAATCGCGTATGGAGGAAGACATTCAACGAGTGTTACAGAAGAAAACATCTGTGACGTACAACAGAGGTTAAAACATGTGTCAAGGCGACAAATCTGCAGCGAGACATTCTGTCCGCGTAGCTTAGTTGGGAGAGCAACTTACTCCAGAGTGAGAGGGCGCGATTTCGATATCCGTCGCGGACAAACTTGTTTTTTCATATTGGCGCCCGATTGTGGAAAATGGATCCACTGGCCTTTGGGTTCTTCGAAAAATGTGTGATATTTGTTCCACACATTGATTGGAATTAATGAAAAAATTCTACTTCGCTTCAAAGAAAAAAAAATTAAGAGGGATATCATGTGACGTATTACAGAGGTGAAACATGTGTCAAGACGACAAATCTGCAGCGAGACATTCTGTCCGCGCAGCTGAGCTGGGAGAGCGACTTACTGATGGTTGTGTTTGTTTGCGCCGTGGTATGTTGGAGGGATAGTTCGGTTGATTAAATTGTATTATTTCTTATTGTTGGGATATAACCAAGAACTACTCCACCTTGAAATACTTATTACAATCACATTAGAAAAACACAACAATTTATTAATGACATAACATGAACACAGGATGAGCTCTTCGCCGCACATTTTACCACAACCTCTCTGTATGGAGGCAAATCCAGGAGTCCCCGCTGTTACGTCATACACAGAGAGTCTGCAGTGCGGTGCGCATCTAGCGCCATCTATTAATGAAAACTGTATGTAAAAAGATTGAGAATTACAAAAAATGTACAACACTTACTCCGGAGTGAGGTGACACGGACAAACTTGTGCATTCACACAAAATAGGTGTTATGATACGGGAAGACAGACACCTATCAATCAGAGATATCGAAGATATGATTAATATTTCAAAATCATCAACTTACAGAATTTTAACCGAGCATTTGCGCATGAATCGAGTTTCTTCAACTTAGGTTCCCCATTTCTTAACAAAGGAACCAATGGATCATCGAGTCGAGGTTAATCAACAATTAAAGCAAATGGTAAACGAAGATCCAGAAATCATACATCGAGTTATTACAACGACGAAACTTGTCTACATTATTTTGATCCATACACCAAAGCAGAAAGCTGTGTTTGAAAATCACCGTCGTCGCCTAAAGCGAATCTAGTTCGTCAATCAAAATCATCGGGAAAGGTCATGCTAGTTGTGTTCTCTGATTGTGAAGATATGATCTATCAACACATTGTACCTCCAAAAACTACGATAATTGTCGACAACTACAAAACAGGGCTACAGAATCTGCAGAAACATGTGACAACTAAACGAGCATACCTGAAAAAGAATTGGGTGTTACATCACGATAATGCAAGACCGCACATGGCCACTTCCGTCATCTCTTATTTGGAGAAAATGAAAACGTAGAGCGATCAAAAGTTCCAAGACTAGGTACGTAGCGCGCTAACAGATGGCAGTACGCGGATGCGCGAGCAGCGGTAGAGGGCACTGACTTTCATGAGTCATTGTGCCGAGTGGCGTGGTTCTGTGAACATTGGGAGCTGTGCTACACGATATTTGGTGACCACGTGCAGCACACAGCTGCGATTTAGGTATGGACTGCAAACTAGAGCAGCGAGCGAACATCAAATTCTGCGTGAAACTCGGCAAATCGGGAATGGAGACACATGAAATGTTGCGGAAGGCTTATGGCAATGAAGCAATGAGTCGTGCGAGGTGTTTTGAGTGGCACTCGCGCTTCAAGAGCAAAAGAACGGCACTGGAAGACGATGATAGGTCAGGGCGACCGTCCACGAGTAAAACCCCCGAAAATATGGGCAAAATCAGGAAACTCGGGCATGAGGATCGTGGGAGAACCATTCAAGATATTGCTACCAGCGTCAATGTGTCATAGGGAACAGTGCAAGAAATTCCGACGTCGGTTTTGAACATGCACCGTATAACTGCAAAGTTTGTGCCAAAGATTCTGAAACCCGAACAGAAGGCGCTCCGTGTCGAACTCTGTCAAGATCTTCGTCAACAGGTGGTGAATGAACCAACGTTCCTGCCGCGGGTCATCACTGGGGTCGAGACTTGGGTCTACGGTTACGACCCGCAGACCAAACAATAATCGTCTCAGTGGAAGAGCCTGTCATCTCCACGACCAAAGAAGGCCCGACAGGTCCGGAGCGCAACCAAAAGCAGGCTCATCGTGTTCTTCGACACCATGAATTCGTCCTCCAGGACCAGACCGTCACCGCTCTTTTTTACTGCGATGTTTTGCAGCGCATTAGGGAGGACATTAACCCCAAACGACCTGAAATGTGGCGCAGGGGCGATTTCCTGCTTCATCACGACGATTTAGTAGCTCACAAAGCCTTAGCAACACGCCAGTTTTGCAGCCGCAACAGCATTACTACGATTTCTCACCCGCCTTACTCTCCGGATTTGGCCCCCAGTGACTTCTTTCTGTTCCCGAAGATAAAGCTGAAGCTCAAGTGTCGCCGTTTTGAAACCGCGGACGAGATCCAGCGTGAATCGCAGACGGTGCTTGACACGATTCGCGAGCCGGACTTTCAGGGAGCGTTCCAACAGTGGCAAAAATGCTGGCAGCTGTGTATCGCTGCCCAAAGAGACTACTTTGAGGGAGATCATATAGCCAGCCATAAGTAAAGTAAGTACTTTGTTGTATATCGGCATGGTCTCGGAACTTCTTGATCGGATCTTGTATTTAGTTGATGACCCAACCTTCATGTGGCCCAGACTTGTCATCATGTGACTGCTGGTTGCTCCCCATTTTAACACTTTCACCGCAGCGTGACGCTGAACGGCGTCGTACAATAATTAACCCAGGTGCAGACGACGCCAAACGACGTCGTGATTGTGGCTTAATATTTCCCTTCCAAAAACCTTCGGCACTTGAAGAGAGGTATCTGTTTTGTTACTGGCAATGAGAATGAGTATGCAACTGTTTAAAACTGGCCGCGGTGTTGGGGTAGCGGATTTTTTCCCATATGGTTTAGGGAAGGGAACGTAAGTTGACTCTCCGTAGATTTAACACAGGGTGCACTTCTTACTGCAGTGTTTATTTTCCTTTGAACGTCACTGGTTTTGTGGTGCAGGGAACTATTAATAAATAAATGCTTGAGTGGTAATAAAAAGCAGTTGCTGCTTAGAGTTCATGAGTAAGAGGGCGGTCTATTGAGGACACTAAAGGGATTTCAAGGACGCCCATGTTGACTTCAATGCTTAACCGAAGCAGGCAAACCATAATGTCCGATGACGAGCAGTCATCAGTGGCACTCAAGTAGGGTGTCGGCTACCGTAGCCCAGGGTATGCTGCATGTTTCGGTACGGGTACGGAGAACTGGCCACATTTCAATTTCAGTGCCATAAAATTGTACTGTATGAACAGGTACCGTGCGGCCATATTTCCCACTACTTGAGCAACTATTGTTCACAAAACATTTTTTTCTTTTAATATTTCATTTTCAATAAGAAATTTAGACATTTCAATGATTTTCGCCCCAAAGGCAAAGCGGAGAACTGGCACCCGGAGAACTAGGACCCAGAGAACTGACTACCGGAAAAGTGGCCACCGGAGAACTAGCACCCTGAAAACTGACCACCCGGAGAACTGGCCACAAAAATATTAAGGGGATGTATAAAAATTACGTTTTTAACCTCTTCGCGGCCACGTCCCCACAGATTGGTTATCTGAGTCACACAAAGTTTCCGTAATTTCGTATTTTCTTAATTGAGATATTTAACGTAATTCTTTATAAAGAAATGTTTGTAATCTACAACTCAACAAAATAATTTCAGGGATTATAAACTACAGCTCCACAAGTCTTCTGCAGGCATATGCAAACACAGGTAACTTGTTTGAGGGAGGAGGGGGCTTAATACCAAAAATATAAAATATAAGGAATTTCTGTTCCGATCGGGAGATTTTCAGCTATTACAAAAATAACTTAACAAATTATTTCAGCGCTTTAGCTGACGCTAAGCAGCCTGTCGATTCTCTCAGAGACAGGTTTCCAACGGTAGATGATGCCCGCAGAAGTTTTGTTCAGTAGTAGTTTGTAAATGCTGAAAAACTCCCGATTGGTCCAGAAATTCTTTACATTTCATTTTTTTGTAATTAACCCCCCTCCCCCATCCAACATGTTTCCTTCGTTAGCACATGTCCGTAGAGAATTTGTTAGCTGTGTTTGTAAACGCTGGAAATCTCCCAATCGGACCAGAAATTCTTTATATTTTATTTTTTTGGTACATAAACGCCCCCCCCCGAGATAGGTTTACTGCGTTTGCACATGCCCTCAGAGAATTTTTTGAGCTGTAGGTCTTAAACCGTGAATTTTTTTTTGTTGAGTTGTAGATTATAAACGTTTTCTGCAAAGGATTACATTAAATCATGAATGGAAGACGGGATTACACCATATAATACAAATTTTGAAGATGAAAATCCGTTTTTTGGTGTACATATGTAAATATAAGAAGGATGGTAAGTGAGAGCCCATCCGAAAACTTGAAAATTTCGTCGTCTTGGAGCGGGAATCAAACCGCGTCTCCCAGATATTGCCCGGGTATGATAACCACTACACCACCCAGAACGACCAAGTCTCAAGTTTCCGATTAATTTGAATCTCTAATTCCAGGAGCTATCTGGGAGATGCGTTTTTTTTTTTTTTTTTTTTTTTTTTGTACATGTATTCCATGCATGATTTATCTGCTCCTCTGGTCAATCACGGGATAGGATTCTTAACCTCCAGATTCGTTAAACATATAGTGCCGGTTGCTTTGACTAGCGAATCCTGTGATGGTTTTATTCAAATTAATCGGAAACTTGAGACTTGGTCGTTCTGGGCGGTGTAGTGGTTAGCATCTCGAGTGCTATCCGAGAGACCCGGGTTCAAGTTTTCAGATATCCGACTTACCATCCTTGTCATATTTACACCAAAAAAAGGATTGTCATCTTCAAAATTTGTATTGTATGGTGTAATCCCGTATTCCATTCATGAGTAAATTATACGTTCCTATAATACATTTGTTTTATTTCCATGTAAACTAAAGTACCCACAGCGGAGAAACTTTTTGAACATATATATTTATAGTTCAAAGCAGATATTTTTGTTGTTAAAGCAGATTTCCGGGGCGGTTCCGGGTCACTTACAGATCTGGGTCGGATCAAGTTATGTGACGTCCGGGTCCAAAATGTTAGACCCGTTTCCAACTCTGACTCGCAGTATACACTTAATACGTTGGCTCCTCGAGAACCCTAGGGTTCTTACGACTTGTGTGATGGAATGGGCCATCTACCTGCCTTGCGCCGAAAGTGCGGCCACAATCACCACGTTTATCCATGTTTGTCGAATGCGATACACTGTTGGGGAGCCCTGCTGTGTGCCTATTTATTGCTTGCGTTCGGTTTGCATCTGTTCTACTCTGCGCAGGGGATACCCATGTCATCTCTCCATCACCCTATCTCTAATGCTTCTCTAGTGACAAGGGAAGCCTTTCAACTGTCACTCTCTAAAATTGAAGAAACGTGGCCAAGAGATAGTACTAAGGGCAAAAACCAATGGGTATATTTCCGTTTTGGCCCAAATGAAATGACAAAGATGAACGAATGGTTCGAAAATGGCCTCAGAGCACAAGTGGAGAAAATCATACCACCTCTGCTCACTATACTTCCAAAGACAACAGGTTTCCTTCAACCTCTCGATGTTATTTCTTCCGCCAGTATAAAATATATGCACATAAAATATCTGATTACGTAACACTCCAAAATGTCCATGATTTTGTACTCCATCACCGAAATAACACCATATGCATTCATTCATACACAATCAATTGCAGTCAGAAACATTCAACAACATGTTGCTATAATATACCATGGAAAAAAATTGGATACTGTGAAAGTGATGAGGCTTCTTTTGATAATGTTTAACGTATTTGTTTTTCAAATATCAATGACAATTGTCAGTACTCTGATAATTTTGGGATCTTGCGTTGTTCTCATTGTTGCAAATTACTTTGATTCAGTCATGTGTTCAATGCCACAAATCTTCATTTACACCTGTAATAAAAGTTTTTGTTGCTTTTTGTACGTCATGAGATTATTTTGAATCATGGGGACATAACTGATATTTGGGGTTACATATCACGCACCGCAACACATGTTAGATGATTTTTCTCACTTGTGCTTTAAGGCCATTTTCAGGACACTCGTTCACCTTTGTCAGTTCATTTGGGCCAAAACAAAAACACACCTATTGGTTTTTCCTTTAGTACTATCTCCTGGCCACGTTTCTTTAATTTTGGAGAGTGACAGCTGAAAGACTTTCCTTGTGAGTGTAGTAATGAAGATAACGCCAGATATTAACTTTTAGAAAAAATTTCGTGCATTTTTTCCCCCATGCCTTCTAAGAATTATTAATTAAATGCTTAAAGAGGAAGTCACAATGGCTAAATGCTAATTCTTTGTCTGTCTCTCTTTATCTCGAATTTTTTTTTTTTTTTTTTTTTGTGTGTGTGTTTAGACACCAGCAGCGAAAATTTTCGATTTTGCTGTTTTGCAAGAAGAAGGATTCGGCGTAAAACGTGTTCTAAATTTGAAGCGTTCCGAGCTAGTTTTCATGCATAGCTTGGCTTCCGAAAATTGTTTGCGTGTTCAGAGCTTTAATGCCATTAAGAATTCGTGATGAAGTTCTGCGCCCATCCCTAACGAAAATTCTGGGCGCGCCAATAATTAACTGCACTAGAATAGGTCAGAGGTCCGGAACCACAAACACGCTAAAACACGGGACTCCTTTTGTAGTTTCATTGAAACAAAAAACAAAACCAATAGCTTTTTTTCTTCCTTACAAAGAGTGATTTTCGTCCATAAATGAAGATAAACTAGACGAAACCCGTCGGAAAGTTTTTTTGAAAAGAACAAGCTCATATGAAACAACAAATGTAAATTTTATTAGATTGACAAATTCATTCAACCACTTCAGTAAAGACAATAGTCCAGGTTCGTTATTTGGGGGGGGGGTGATGGTTTAACGACCACCGTGAGCAACTCAATGGGCTATAAGCAGTCACCCGTCCCTAATTTACGGTCACTGGTTCCAAGAAGCGAGAGAGCCAGTGCCGTAAGACAAACACAACATCCGTGCCTCACCGTGATTCGAACCAGAACCCTTCACGAACGAATGATCACAAGCCAGCGCTTAGCCCACTGCGCCACCGGGGCGGGAAAGTTCGTGATGAGCATCACGACTGCACCCTTTTTTAGTCGTAGAATGTGAGGCGGAAGTCCACTTATGTCGATCGTGTGCAAAAATTCAACTGGATAGCGCACTCGTTCACTCTCATCTTCAGTCGCAACTGTGTTTGTAAATGTTGTTGGAATTAGATTCGCGTTGTGAATACTCTTCACTCCCTCTTGTCTGAGACATATACTTGCGACCGATTGATCGCTCACGCCGTCTAGTAAGGCTCTTACATTTTCTTTTTATTTCCTTTTTTTCTGCGGGAGAAACATTCTGCTAAAGCTAAGTAAGCAATAAAGTATTTACTTACATAATGACTGATCATAGAACACCATGCACATACCGAGTCTGACACTGAACTGAGCGCCTGATGTAGATAAGTGCCGCATGCTTCTCCCATAGACTTTACATGGGGACTTTACCGCCCCGCCACGCCCTAACCGTTTCCCCAATCTCATTTTTCTCTTCGACTGGCACATCTACATGGCAAGACCTTTATTCTGATAACTCAACCATATCTTTACGTTCAGCCGTTCTCTCAAAATAGGACTCACAGTAAAATACCTTATGGAATTAACATATACACTGCTGGCCACCCAAAATGCAACACCAAGAAGAAAGCACCCGATTGGACTGAAATTCACAGCATGCGTCGCCCGCGAGAGCACATGCAAACTATTAGCATTGCAGGGCATATGCAAATCATGTGCGCCCGGCACGCCACCAAGAATCACTATAAGAAGGGTGCACAGAATGCGGGGTGTAAGTAGTAGAATTGTGTTGTGCTGCCGGACCTGTGCGTGGGAACATTCCTGGTGCCACGTCGCAAAATACGGCAGTCATTCCAGCACGTTTCGGAGTTCGAGAAGAGGACGAATAGTGGCTTATCGTGACAGGCGCCCGTGTGGGACGACATCCAGCCACAGCGAGGCGAGTATGGATTCGGTGGGTGCAGGAGGGACGGACGGACCGACATGAGCGATTGCCGCAGCCGCGGCACATCACCGAACGAGAGAACCGGCATGTTTTGCGGCGGGCATTGACGACTCGCACCGCCACATCACGAACGTTAGCCCAGGAATTAAGGTGTGTTGCGCAACAACCTGTGTCATCACGTACCGTTCGACGTCGTCTGCAGGAGCGGGGACTTGTCGCACGGCGCCCATTGCTCCGATTACCATAGACGTTAAACTACCGGCAAGTGCGGCGGCAGTGAGCCGTTGAACGCCGCACTTGGACTACGGAATGGCACGACATTGTCTTCTCCGACGAATCCCGCTTCTGCCTGCAACACCACGATGGTCGGATCCGCGTGTGGCGGCACCGCGGCGAGAGACCGTATAACGCCTACATTATGCATCGCCATACCGGTCCTCGCCTGGTGTTATGGTTTGGGGCGCAATTGGATATGACACCCGCACCCCTCTCGTACGCATCGCCGGTACATTCAAGAGGCACCGCTACATCTCCGACGTTTTGAAGCCTGTAGTCCTTCCTTACTTGCAGGACCTGCCAGCGGCCACGTTTCAACAGGACAATGCCCGCCCGCACGTGGCACGCATCGTGCAACAATTCTTCACGGCCCACCAGGTGTCACTGCTGCCGTGGCCCGCCTGTTCTTCCGATATGTCGCCCATCGAACACGTCTGGTCGCTGATCGGTAACCGAGTGGCCCGGCAAGCACCACCTGAGGCTACGCCTGACGAACTATGGCAACGTGTGGAAGCAGCCAGGACCGACTTACCCCAAACCCACATCCAAAGCCTCTTTCGTTCGATGCCGCGGCGTGTAGAGGCCGTTATTGCCAGCTATGCATGGGGGCCACATGAACTATTGATGTCTGCGTGTTCCGAAAGTCGCACGGGCCTGTAAGCTCAATCGTTTCATCTTTGTATCTGTTGTTATGCGTCCAGTAAATCTGGCTTTGCTATCTCGTGACCTTCTTGATGTTGCATTTTGGGTGTCCAGCAGTGTAGATATTTTTAATAACGTATATTTGGCCACGCGATCGAACTTCGCAGTTTTAAAACACGAACAGCAAACTCACCTCAAAATCTCACTGAGAAATAGAGCTCAGAAAATGCATTGAGGATTGTACTCATTTTGTAGGGGTCAACACACATTAAATAACTATTTATTCATCAAAATGTAAAAATGTAGATATATGAATAAGTAATGGGCCTCCACTGACAGTGGTAACGAAAATTTCGTATTTACCATTTCGATAAAAGCACAAAGAACCTTCCTTTGTATGAAAAGAGGATCATCATACACTGTATCGACAAAAGTCACCGGACACCCCTTCAAAAGCAGATGAACGGATCCCCTACGTTGTTAAGATGCGCGGTACAGCTGCAAACGGTATAAAAACAAGCCTGCAGCTGACCGCGAACATATCGCTCTGTGAGATTGAGTGAAAATGCCGCGGCGAGAGAGAACTGACTTTGAGAAAAAGATTATTGGGTGTTATATTAGTGGGTTGTCCATAACAGAAACCGAGAGGCGTTTAAACATACCCAAGTCAACCGCTTTGGATGTACTGAATATGTGGAAGGCACATGGCGTGCCTGAAGCAGCAAAACGTACCGGCGGACCAAAGAAAATCAGTGATAGAGGACGTCGAAGACTCAGGAGAGTCGTTACAGCTAATCGACGGAGTACTGCACAAGACCTCAGTGTACAGGTGAGTAAAAATGCTGGAACCTCGGTATGTACACGTACCATTCGCACAGAAATTCATTCCATGGGTTACTGTGGACACGCGGCTGCTCATAAACCTTTCATCTCCACTCGGAATGCTACCATTCGTTAAGCATGGTGTAAGGAACATTTATATTGGACCGTAGATCAATGGAAACGGGTCTTATGGACTGATGAATCCAGATACACGATCCATCAATCTTATGGCCGTGTGTGGGTATGGTGGCAGCCGGGGAAACGCTATTTACCACAGTGTCCTGTTCCTACGGTCAAGTTTGGAGCTGGCAGTGTACTCGTGTGGGGGTGTTTTTCGTGGTATGGTCCCGGCCGATTGGTTATCGTGGACAAACCTGTTAACCAGCATGTCTACCTCGATATTCTGGACAATTTTGCCCTACGAACTCTGTGGCAATACTATGGAACCGAGCCTTGTTGGTACCAGAAAAATAATGCACGAAGCCATAAAGCAAGGACTGTTACAGCGTGGTTTGACGATAATTCCGTATCGTATGTGGACTGGCCAGCACTGAGCCCTGATCTTAATCCCATAGAGGACCTATGGGATGAATTATAGCGCCACATCAGAAGTTTGAAACCAAGGCCTACTACTGAGCAACAGTTAGCGGCAGAATTATGTACTGAATGGAAGCGCATACCTATCGCTGTGTTCCAAGACCTTGTCGAAAGCATGTCTCGAAGGGTGAGTTTTCACACAGTATTTATTAGAAGAAAGATACAGGAGATGTGCTTGAATAAATCATCTCAAATGATGTATGACAAAAAAAATATTTACAGATACTTGTAGCTTATGCTACTGCTTATTTACACGGTTCTGTACATTGATGATAGAAAAAAAACAGTTAATTACACTCGAGTGTCTGGTGAGGCAACAAAAGTTTCTGACAAAGCAAAGAATAGGACCAATTCAGCTTGAAGAGCGTTATACAATATTAATTTTGCACAGTATTGAAGCAAGGAATAATGCAGAATTCGAGCTTGTGGACAAAGATTCAAAAGACAGGTGATGAGAAATTAACAGAATGTGCAGCCTGCGCTACGTTAATTACAGAATTCTGTGCAACGTTGACATGACAACAGTTAAGTGCAGTAGAAATCTGGCGAGGCAACATGAATCTCTGGTAATACAGAGAGTAAAATCAATCCAGAATGATGAGCACTATAGAGTATAAATTTTACACAATATTGAAGAAAAAAAAAGTTCTGACCGAAACGTGATACATTTTGGGTGACCTGGAAAACCAGGAGGTTGCAGGTAATCAAGGAGACAAACATGAAATCAAAAGTTCGAAAGACAGATGATGAAAAATTTACAGATGAATGTGGCTCGCGGTACTACATGTTACATGCAACGGTGATATGAAAAATAGTTATATACAATAATTTTCCTGAGAATACAAAAGAAAAAATAATCTCTGAAAATACAGAGAGAAGACACAACTCATCACAGTGAGTATTGGAGAACACAAATTTACACAGTTGAAAAGTAAAATTACACATTTGAATCAGGAATTGAAGATAAGAATATACTGTAAAAACGACAAAGTTTACAGATGTCTGTGGTTCGTGAAACGACCTATATACACGATTCTGTACAATGAGAAGTTACAATTTATATATATTGGTTTGTCAGAGGTGGTGAAAGTCCAGTTTGTTTCCTCCAGAAGTAATATATCAGCATTCAGCGGAGCAAGATCCTCTCGTACCAGCGCATTCGCAAGAGGTGTCGCAAAACCGCGACAATTAAGTGACACCACCTTGAATGTCTAGGTTAGTTGTGGGATGCAGTAGGAATTGACTGGCTGTAGTGATGGAGTGGAGTCTACGGAGAAAACAAGCACTCCACGGGACCTCGTCCGCAGTACGCCGAAGAGTGTTTTCAAGTGAGTGTAATTGAACCAGCACTTGTGGAAGAGCTGCTTCATACTGCTGAATGGAAGTTCGTGCTGAGGAAGGGCTAGATGACCCTAAAAGGCAATACAGCACGTCCTCGTATGGCAGAGGCTCAGCAGGGAAAGCATTTTCAGCAAGAAAAGTTGTGAATTCATCTAGTGAGGGAAAGGCACCCTCACATGCTGTCTCAGAGGAAGTGTGTAGAGGCGACCTGGAGAACGGTCGTCGAGAGCTGACGGAGCGAGTGGATGAGCGGGTAGAAGAGCGAGATGATCTTCGGGACGCCAGAGTCTTTGACTTCTTCGTCTTGGGGCGAGTAGCACCACTGCGTTTTCCAGCAACCACAAAATCTTCATGATCGTCTGGAGGGTCTGAACCCGAAGCGTTACCTGTGACTCGTGTCATGGAGCCAACGGTAAAAGCTGAGGAGTGGTCAACATGTACATCAGCAGTGGTTGTAAAAGTACTAGGGAGTCGATTTTGGAAGCCTGGGAAAATTCTTAGGATCAGCAGGAGGTGGAGGCATCAAAGTCGTTTGTTGACCAATGGCAGTAAGCTGACTTTTGGAAGATCTTGATTCCGCGACTTTTCTCGAATAGGAAGAAGTCTGTGAAGCGTTGGTGGACAAAGTAGAAGAAGATGTAGTGTGTGGAGCTGTTTGCAGGGAGGCACGTGGGCACTGAGCCCTTATGTGACTTTCGCTCTGACAGATAGTGCAATACTGTGAAGTGATTATCTCAACTCTTCGGCGTTGCTGTCCACAGCGGATGTGCAAAACATTCGGAACCGCTTTCAGCTGAGCATCAGATGAAAAGAGGACTCGAGCAGTGCGGCGGAAACCCCGAATCGATTTGTCTTCAGGGTGTCTGGGAGCCGCAGAGAGAGTTGTTATGGAGCCAACAACTCTGCCGTACCTGCTGAGCAAGGTGCAGAGTGCAGCGTCGGATACTTCTGGTGGTACGGGGTAGAAGGTTACCTGCACCGGGCGGTGCGCAACCGGTTGTGCTAACAGATGCACGTCATTGATGGTTAGACCTTCCGTAAGGACCTGGTCAGCATGCACTTTATCCTTAAAATAGACCAAGACAGATCTGGGTTTTCGAGCTACAAAGTCTATTGCATCCTTTGGTAAGATAGTTTTGAGGGCTCGGCTATATTGCCACAGCTTAGTGTCGGGAAGCGCATCAAAATAGACGCCCCGTTCCATAGTGGAGGAAAAAAGGTGACCAGCTCGGTAATCCTCTGGTATGTCAATTGTAGCAGTAGAACCGACGACAGTGACATAGGATTTAGGAAAAGGCATAGCAGATGAAACTGGGGGTGTGAGGACCCCAGAAGTTGCAAAAGCATAGGACGCTTGGGCAGACATAGGTCGAGAATTCGATGAAGCGGCCCCTAGCAGTGAGGGCGGATCAGAAAGTTGATGAGAAGTAGAAGCTGTGAGCTCAGTATTGCTGATAACGGATACGTCATCATCTGCTGAGATGTAGATAGGAGACTTGGCACCACCGCACTTGGTGGGAGTTATAGCTGGAGAAGAAGAGGTGTCCATGACGTCGCAATGACGCTCGGGAGCCACCTCATTAAGCTGAGCAGGAGCTACCGCAGTAGAAGAAGAAGAGGAAGCTGGCTGATCTGCCAAGATAAGGATGTGGGCGTCACCCTTGTCTGCGTCCGCCATCGAAGCAATGGCGAGACTTTAACGAAAAAAGACCAGCTTGGTTGAAAAATAAAACAGTGAATAATGAGAAATTATGGCACTCACCAACCTATGAGATACACGAACATAAAGTGTAGAACTTCAACTTGAAGATACACTCAACCACAGAAACTAAAGCACTCAATAAACACCTTATAGCAACGAAAATCACGGAGCTCAAAACCCAACCATTTCGAGCTTCGAAGGGTCAGTGCATGCATTAAGGCCAAAGGGGGACCGACACCGTACTAATATATGTCAATAAATGCTATGTTGTGTTTCTCTTCTAGGTGTCCGGTGACTTTTGTCAGTATAGTGTATGTAGGGGATTTTAGGAAGGGAGAATCTGACCCCAGGTCTGAAACAACTCTTAGAAATAAGAAGCTGGGTGATTTTGGCTTGAATGTCCGATAGGTAATTGTCACGGAAGCGAAGTAGAAAGGGGGAAGAAGACGCCCTTATTTGTAACGGAGGGGGGGGGGTGATACCAAGCCCATAATTACAGAAATTTCGTACAACATCGATAATACAAGTATAAAGACTTCCGGTAGTATAATACTAGCCTGCCAGTTCCTGGAAGCGACCCTCGTGCCGTTAATCCTAGCTTAACGGTGGTCTTCTACAATGCCAAGAGGCCTCGAACTTCTTACTCTGTGTCCGTTCCCCTTATTAGCATTGTAATCTTCTGATGGTAAGCCTCTATTTAACGGAAAGACACCAAGATTCTCTTTTCATGGGCCGCAGAGGGCCTAGTGGGCAACGTTCGTGACTGCCGCGGAAAGGATCTCAGGTTCGATCCCAGCATGTACGAATGCTCGATCCACTAAATATCCGCCGTGCGTCAGATGGGCATGTTAAGCCGCCGGATCCCGGGTACTGGCCCCCCGGTAATAAATAAGGGCGTCTTCCTCCCCCCTTTCTACTTCGCTTCCGTGTCACTTTCCTATCGGGCACTCTAGCCCAAATCTCCTAGCTTCCTATTTTTAAGGGTTGTTTAAAACCTGGGGTCAAACACTCCCTTCCTGAAATCCTCTACATATGATCTGATCTGATTCCACCTCTAGTTAGTTCGGAGAAGTGTTGACGGAAAATACGATCTTCGAGTAACCCACGTGGTATGGGGACCAATTTGAGTTCGCGCCAGTTGTTGAATTTAACCCCATGGAAAAAGCCAGGGAGCTGTTTGGGAGAAGTTCGGAAAGGTGCCAATAGTTAAAGCGAGGCGGTGGCTTGTTTGTTACAGATAAATTGCATTTGTAACAGGCAGGCCGCCGCCTCAATACAGCGAGAAACTTCACTAAGCTTCCGGTTGGGAAGCCAGATATAACGGCGCCGGTCTTATACATTTTACGTGGCTATTTTTAATACCGTAATTTTCGGGCTGCAAGGGCGTAAGAGCCGCACAAAAATGGCTATTTAGTGTACAATACCACACGGGCATGCGCATTTCACTCCAAAATTTTGTGGTCTTACTCATCGATGCAAGAACTTCGACAAACAACATTGTAACACGTTTCGATCCTGAACTACCTTCATATTTTTAATATCATCTTTCCATAGTTTCATAATGTTTTACGTTCTTTTTGATAATTTAATGAGCTAATATAAAGATCAAATGGATGATTGCATTTAACATCCCGAATATTCTTTCCTTTATTGACTTATTTATTTGATTATGAATTCCAACTTGTAAATTAATAAATACTTTTGGCCGCGCCGGTGGCGCAGTGGTTTAAGCGATGGCTTCTGATCATTCGTCCGAGATAGGCCGGGTTCGAATCCCGGTGAGGCTTGGATGTTGTGTTTGTCTTACGGCCCTGGATCTCTCCCTTCCCTGGAAGCAGTGGCCCTAAATTAGGGACAGGCGAGTGCTTAGAGCCCACTCTCATGGTGGTCGCTAAACTCCACAATAAAAAAAAATAATAATAAATACTTTAATAAATACTTTCGCAACAGAAAGAAAGAAGACCTATGAGACCAAAACTTACCTAGATGAAATTAATAAAGAACATCTCGGACTGCAGAACATCTGGGTAACTTTTTCGGAAAGCAAGGAACGGAGAGGATTGGGAGAATCTGCTTTATGAAAGACTCAACCCGTCTCAGACGGAAGAGAGAGAGAGAGAAAGAACTCGTAAATACAGTTTTCACGGCATGAACTGGCGTTGTTATGTTCATTTGTAAAAAGGTGGTTTGCGTTATCATAAATATTAGGCCATTCATAAAATAATGGCCGATTTTCTGAGGTGACACATTCAACTCAGCCACAATGCTTGCAGACCATTCTCCTCGCAGCGCAATTCGTACGAGTTGAAGGGCGACTGAGACGCCACATACACGCCATAATCGGTTGAGCTGTAGTCGTTGCTACTTGTGTGAGAGTGGTCTGCTCAACATGATGGGAAGGAGTGAGTTGCGGGTGATTCTGGTTCATGAGTTCAAATTGGGTGGTAACGCGGTACAAACCTACCATAATGTGGTTGGGGCGAAGCGGCAGCAGCTCTGAACGTACTGCTTGTCGGTGGTTTGAAAAGTTTCGTTCCGGTAACATGAGCCCATAAGATGAGGAGGGCCGAGGACGACATTCGGTCATTGGTAACGACGCTCTGAAGGCAAATGTGGAGGCAAATCCTCTCGTCACAGTCAGAGAACTCGCTAAACAGTACAGTGTGGCGGGTTCAACCATTTCCGAACATCTCCACCAAATTGGTAAAGTCCAGAAGTTCAATACGTGGGTCCCACATGAACTGACGGAGTATCAGAAACAACAGAGGTTCGAGATGCGCAGTAATCTTTTGCTTCGCAACGAAAAGGAGACCCTACTTGACCGCATTTTAACTTGTTATGAAAAGTGGGTGCTATACGACAACCGTAAGCGATTTTGACAATGGCTGAACCATGGTGAACCACTGAAACAACATTCTAAACCAAGGTTGAAAAGGAGCCCCTACTTTGATCGCTTTGTAACCTGTGATGAAAAGTGGGTGCCATACGACAACCGTAAGCGATTTGGACAATGGCTGAACCATTGTGAACCACTGAAACAACATTCTAAACCAAGGTTGAAAAGGAGCCCCTACTTTGATCGCTTTGTAACCTGTGATGAAAAGTGGGTGCTATACGACAACCGTAAGCGATTTGGACAATGGCTGAACCATGGTGAACCACCGAAACAACATTCTAAACCAAGGTTGAAAAGGAGCCCCTACTTTGATCGCTTTGTAACCTGTGATGAAAAGTGGGTGCTATACGACAACCGTAAGCGATTTGGACAATGGCTGAACCATGGTGAACCACCGAAACAACATTCTAAACCAAGGTCGATACCAAAGAAGACTTTGTTGACAGTGTTGTGGGATGTTCACTGTGTCATAAACTACAGGTTCGTGAATGCTGGTGAAAGCATTACCTCAGTCACATACTGTGAAGAAATTGACCGAATGCACCAGAAATTGTGTTCCACACAGCCATGTATGGTGAGCGAGGAGGGTCTTACCCTCCTCCATGATAACGCGAGACACGCGTGTCACAAATGACGAAACAGATATGACACCAACTGAGGTTCGAAATCCTCCCAGATCCAGCAGACTCGCCTGATTTGTCACCTACCGATTTCCACCTGTTCATGCATTTTAGCAATTACCTAACTTTGAGAGACCGAGAGGAGGCCGAAATTGCATTTTGGGAATTCCTTGCATCCGGGGAGCCAAAATTCTTCCGGACTGGCCTACTGAAGCCCCCTATTTCGAACAAGTTAGTAAAATCATGCAATGCATTGATTATGATACGCTTTCCAACATACCAGAAATCATTACTCAAGTTATTACTCAAGTTATGAGGATAATGGCTGTTGAATGAATCTCGCTCCTGTGTCCTGACCTTTGATCCCATTTCGATGATATTAAACAGAATCGGTTCAGTTTACCTTCGGAACAACATGATAAAGTTTTTTCGCAATCGAAGCATTTTTACGTAAGTTATGACGCATAAGAGCGATGGGGTGGATCCCGCTCCTATGTCCCGACCTTTGATCCGATTTCGCCCATTTTCAATAGGGTAGTTCCCTACCACATACTAAAATTTCATCGAAATCGAACCATTTTAAGCAAGTTATGACGCATAAGGGAAATGGAATGGATCCAGCTCCTATGTCCTGACCTTTGACCCCATTTCGTCCATTTTCAACAGGGTTTGTCCCCAGGTGGCCCACTACCACATACCAAAATTTCATTGAAATCGAACCATTTTTACGCAAGTTATGACGCATAAGGACAATGGAATGAATCCCGCTCTTATGTCATGACCTTTGATCCCATTTCACCCATTTTCAAGAGGTTTTGTCCCCAGCTAGTTCCTTACCATATACTAAAATTTCATTGAAATCGAACCATTTTTACGCACGTTATGGCGCATAAGAACAATGGAATGGATCCCGCTCCTATGTCCTGACCTTTGATCCAATTTCGCCCATTTTTAATAGGGTTCGTCCCCAGGTGGTCCCCTACCACATACTAAAATATCATCGAAATCGAACCACTTTTGCGTGAGTTATCGTGCGGACGGACGGACGGACAGACAGACGGTTAAAGCTGGAGCATATACGCTTCTTGAACCTACGGATGGAAAGCGTAAATTAAATAAGGTTCTGTGCTATGAGATATGTTTCTTTCATTTTTAACCTCCAAATCGGTCATTATTTTTCGAATGACGCGGGATATGAACGGACATAAAGTGAGAAATATTAAATAGCCATTTCTTGTAGAAGAATATTCATGAAAAAAGTGCAGATAAATACACTGGTCACAGAAAGTTAGAGATGTTGGATGAAATGAAGGGTGTTTGTATAGACTGAAGTAACATGCACTGAAATAACATCCGTGAGGCTATACGTAACACAAACGATAAACAGTGTAATGTCTGTTTATTTAAACATACATTTCTATTTACAGATACATTATACATTACGTATTTTCTTGAAGAGTGCTGCAAGGAAGAAATGCCGATCAATGTTAACTCTATTTGGCAAGGATTATTGACACGGTTAAAAACTTATAATGACGATGTACTAACTTTGTAAAAACCTCTAGTTCATCATACTGGTATTTGGCAACGTGAACTAGTCTCGCTACGCATTGTGGGAACTGGGAAAAATAACTATTTAATAATCAGCAACACTGGTGTGTGTGTGTACCTGCACACCAGTGTTGCTGATTAGGCTTGATGATGCGGCCGTTGCGGCTGTGAAAGATCTTGCCTGAGTCTTTTAGTTGATTTTAAATTGTAAATAAAATATTTTTATCTCTGCAGTTTAACTCGGCTAAAATGTTTATGAATCGTGTTTCTGACAGCTATTGCTTCTACAATTTATGAATTCCTTTTTATGAAATAAAATAACGCTGATTCCTTTTTATGAAATTAATCTGCAATGCGAAGAAAATGAAATAAAACACAACATAACACCTACATAACAGAGCAAACGTCGTAGGCAGTTGTTCGAGCACGTGCATATTGCTACAGATGAAGTCGTTTGTCTTACTAACGTTATTTTATTTTCCGGTATTTCTCCTTGATTTTACGCATCGTGCGATGGCGGTGAACTTAGTTCCGATTTCGGCCACCGAATAAAAGCAGATGGCGCTGCAAGTACTGAGTAGCGTCACAGCTTTAGGGACAGACGTAACCTATTACATAGGTTTAATATTCTACTTATTTATGTGTGCACATGTCCTTTTCCTCTTTGTTTACTCCTTGTTAAAATATTTTCATCCATATCCTGTTGGAGAAAAAGTATGTTATGAAATTATAAGTGAACCCTAATTTTTGGACATCAGTGTAGTTCTGTGGCTGAAGTCTGTAAATGCAACACATAATTCATCTACAATAAGCTTTTCATCTCTCCTCTACTCCATTCGACGTAGACTATTTCATTTGTTCTGACTCACTGTCAGTGTTGCTAAAACGTACAAGCTGTTCGAGAAGTAACGTGCCGTTAAGTGAGGAAATCTTTAACCAAGATAGTTTTTTATTTATTTTTATTGGGAGTTTAACGACCACCGTGAGCGACTCAATGGACATCTCCCGTCCCTAATTTAGGGTCACTGTTTCCATGGAAGGGAGAGAGCCAGTGCCGTTTGAAAAAACACAACGTCCATACCTCACCGGGATTCGTACCCGGACCCGCTTGGGCAAATGATTATAAGCCAGCGCTTAGACCATTTGCGCCCCTGGGACGGGGAAGGTTGAATAGAGGTATACGTTATATTTGTAACAAGACAAGTGTATAACATGAATCTCCCGAAATTAAAGATGGGAACAAAGTAAAATAACTGATGAATGATATATAACTTGTTCGTTGAATTTTTTTTAATCTGTTCATGATAATAAATATATATTTCATGTTTATAAAAGTCCAGAAAAAAAAATGGCTTCGTGGAGTCCACTTATTATAAACTTCAGAGTTACTGCTTGTAAATATCGATTTCCACGCTGACTGTCGTGCCTGAACAGACGCCGTCTGTGGGCGGTAAAAATAAAAAAGCAGGACTGTTTTGCCGAGCGAGAGACAAGCTACTCACGTGAATAAAAAGGGAGCTTTCATCTGATGCCAGAAAATGACACAAGGAGGTTCCCTGTTGCAGATTTTGTTTCGTGACTGATTCCGTTTGTCACAAAAGCCTGAAACAAAATGTTCCTGTATTCTGTGAAACACGCGAGTGGGAATGTATGCATGCATAGTCACTTTTCCCTCCCACGACGTCGTCCCACCCGCAACAAAATCCGAAGCAGTCCGAAGTGGCTTTCTAACGGACGAGTCAGTGCTTCTCCCGCTGTCCGAGGATCCGGGACACAAAAATAAAGTCCATTTGATGTGATTCCGTGGAAAATGGCGAAGTCATGTCGATGTTGCAGAAATCGTGCATGCTCCTCACGTGAGACACAAAGTGGTTGATATTTAGCCAAGCACGAACAATCCTATGCATACATCATCGCCAGCATCGCTCGTTTCAACTCTGAATAAAGCCTGGGTCGTTCCTTTTAACGCCTCCTATCTTTATCTCTCCCTCTCTCACTCTTTCTCTCTCTCTTTCCGAGGAATGAAATCCCCCAATTTAATTTCTTCAGTTGTAAACCGCAGAGGAATAGATATCGAAAACAGTAGCGAATCTAGAAGCGAATCTTAATGGGGCGGGAGCGAGGGGGAGGAGGCTCTAGTGGTGTAGAGGGGCCGGGACGACGATCCTATACTTTTTTTCTAGCCAGCACGTGTTCCGGTAAACTCTATACAGCATAATTTGTGTTCTTTTTAAAACGCTAATGTCCTACGATTCTTTTCCAATACAAAAAAAAAAAAAAACACAGAAAAACTGCACAGTTAGTGGAATCAAAGCCCCATTGGCGCAGTAGTCTAAGCGATGGCTTCTGATATCATTCGTCTGAGATGGGTCCGGGTTCGAATCCCGTGAGGCATGGATGTTGTGTTTATCTTACGGCACTGGCTGTCTCCCTTACCTGTGGCCAGTTAAGGACAGGCGACTGCGTATAGCCCATTGAGTTGCTCACGGTGGTCGTTAAACCTCCAATAAAGAAAAAAAAAAAACGCCCCATGTTTGTTTGAACGTAGAGTTAATCTCTAAATCCATTCTCACTTGGCAGTAGCTTGAAACTCCTTTTCCTAAAAAAGAAAAATAGCTGTAATCTTATTATTTTTTCAGTTCATTTTAAACTTATTAAAATGGTATGCTCGCTGTTTCTTTTTTATATAAAAATGAAATAATGAATTTTCATGGCGCTCAAAACAATAGCAAAAATCTATTAATGAATGAAATACGGGGTTACACCATTGTACAATACAAATTTGGAAGATGTGAATGCGTTTATTGGTGTAAATGTGACATGTATGTTAAGTCAGATAATATGCGAAATTTTCAAGTTTCTGGATATTATCTGACTTAACATCTGTGACATATTTACACCGATAAAGGCATTCGCATCTCCCAAATTTGCATTAAAAATCTATTAGTTTTTTTGCAAATATATTTCATATCAGACGCGACGCTAAGGGTGGCTGGGGCGGGCTTCATCCCACCCAACTTTTCTCCGAGCCCCCCTTTAGCTCCCCCCCCTAAAATATTTAAGCAGTTAGAAATATGCCGAGTACAACCATTCTAGGGAACGTGGATAAATGTATGTGAATTTCTTGAACTCGCTGAGGAATTTTGTTATATACACTGAAGAGCAATTGAATTAGAGACTAGTAACATGTAGCACCACCTTTCGCCCTGATGACGGCGGCGATTCGTCTCGGCATGGACTCGACAAGACACCGGAAGCGTTGGGAAGCCATACGGATCCACGACCCCTGAACAAGCTAACACAGTTTACGAAGATTTGATGGAGGGGCGTCAGAGCCTCGAACATCTGTCTCGATGGCATCCCAGATGTGCTCGATGGGATTGAGGTCAGGTGACCTAGCTGGCCAAGGAAGCGAGGTCACGTCGGTGGAGTGTTCATCCAACCATTCGGATACAATTCGGGAGCGATGGCAGGGTGCATTGTCTTGTTGCAGGATTAAATCCCCAGTGGGATGTTGAAGACGCACAAACGGGAGCAAATGGTCGTCTAGGATATCGCGGTCACGTTGACCTGTGAGGGACGATGTCACACGTACCAGGGGTCCCATTTCAGTCCACGTAAACAGTCCCCAGACGAAAATGCCACCCCCACCAGCTTCAAGAGTACCCTGCTGGCAAGAAGGATCCATCGCTTCACGTGGTTTGCGCCGTACTCGTATCCTGCCATCCGCATGTACCAACGTGAATCTCGACTCATCAGTCCAGGCAACATTTTCCCACATGTCTAGGGTCCAGTGGCGATGTTCCTGCGCCCATGCTAATCTTTGCACCCTGTGATGTGCGATCAGCAGCGGTGCCCTCGTGGGACGATGGCTTCTGTACCCCATAGCGAGGAGGTGGTTCTGGGTGGTGTGGCTGCTTACACGTTTTTGTGCACCAGCGTTAAATTGCCGAGTGATTTCTTGCACTGTGGCCCGTCTATCCGCTGTTACAATGCCAGCTAGCCGACGATGACCCCGCTCATCCACACGCTGTTGTCCACGGCAGTTGGCCCTTGCAGGGATGGTTTTACCGGATTCGATGTACTCACGGTGCACCCGTGACACAGTGGCTCGTGAAAATCCCAGTGCCTGCACGGCTTCCGAGATGGAGTGACCCATTCGATGGGCCCCGACAATTTGCCTACGATCAAATGCGCTTAGATCCTTCGTCTTGCCCATACTGCGTCCGACTCTTACTGATTCCCGTCGCATCACTCCTTATATTGTCGGATCGCTGCATACGTCATGTCGTTTCCGTTTACAGGGCCGCCCACAGCGCCACATTTGCATAACGCCAGCTGTCTCTAATTCAATTGCTCTTCAGTGTAAAATGAATTCTTTGTTAAATTTTGTGTTGGTATTTATGGGAAAGGAAGGAATCCTCTGAACAAAACGTATTTCTAAGACAGTACTAGAAACCCACCATTTTTGTTATTACAGTTTTAAATGATGAGAGAGACAGAGAGTGAGAGAGAGGGGGAGAGAGTGTGTGAGAGAGAGAGAGAGAGTGTGTGTGAGAGAGCGAGAGATACATATTTGTTGTGAGGTTGCGAACTAAAATTCATAAACAGAATCATGAAAAAAAAAATCCAAACCCACCCCCAAAAAACCCCGACCTAAGTAAGATAAAATCGTAAATAAATAATAACTTGCCATAGGGATTAGTATCCATGGCTTCCATACTACATGGTGTACATTGAACGAATACTACGCGCAGTATTCACTTCAAAACATTTTTTTACTAGCGATAACTATATGAGTGGGGCTATGACGAAGTAAATTTCTCCATCATCTTTGTCCACGCCGGTCATCGTATCCGGGTCCCCTCACTCCGGAGTAAGTCGCTCTCCCAACGGAGCTACGCGGACGTATGCTCTCGTTGCTATCTGCCTTTATCTCATGTGCGTCCTGCAGGACAGGCACGTCACAGGGTAAAATACACATGACCGGAATTTTTAGCGAATATTTCTGCCAAACATTTAAAAATTTGTTCCCCCCTCCCACTAGGCTAGTCCCTCTAATACCCACTCAGTTCTGAGGGGCTAGTGTCGCCACTGTTACATATTCTAACACATTAAACTAATTTCAAAGACAGCCAGCATCCCCCAATGCATGGTCACGTAACTAAGCTATTTTATCAACATTTCCCAAAATATTTTCCGAACTAAGATTCGGAGCAATACAAGATTTACACCATTGTTGCTTTCCCCATAAAATGTTACTTCAAACGACATCTCGCTTGATAATTTTTACTTCAGTTTGTTTTGAGCTGTACATAAACTGCCCCATATAAATATACACTATATTGACAAAAGTCACCGGTAAATAATAGGCGAACGCTATTTACCACAGTGTCAATATAGTGTATATAAATATACACTATATTGACAAAAGTCACCGGTGGTAATAGGCGAACGCTATTTACCACAGTGTTCTGTTCCTACGGTCAAGTTTGGAGCTGGCAGTGTACTCGTATGGGAATGTTTTTCGTATCATGGTTCCGGCCCATTAGTTATCGTGTACAAACCTGTTAACCAGCACATCTACCTCGATATTTTGGACAATTATGCCCTACCAACTCTGTGGCAATACTATGGAACCGAGCCTTGTTGGTACCAGCAAGATAATGCACTGATTAATACAGACATTTAACGTGGACCAGGAACATCAAACAAAGATCTTCGCTCTTTCCACGTTTACAGGTGAGTCACGGAAAAATTCTCATTCGCCGCCACCGGGAGACGAACCCAGGGTCCTCCAGCCACGCGCCGGCGGCCAATGAGAATTATTTCCGTGACTCACTTGTAAACGTGGAAAGAGCGAAAATCTTTGTTTGATGTTCCTGGTCCACGTTAAATGTCTGTATTAATTATTCATTCGCCTTCTAATTGTTTCTTCAGTTGCTGCTTGCCATCTTTGGTGAATCCCCAGCATTGTGCGGGGCTCCAAGAAGCAACCTGCCAAATTGGCTTGGCAGTTAGAGTGTGTGGGTTCGGAGGAGTTCGGGGCCGCTGTTGTGTAGCGAGGGCACGTCCGGCGCGTGGGTGGGGGACCCTGGGTTCGTCTCCCGGTGGCGGCCAATGAGACTTTTTCCGTGATTCACTTGTAAACGTGGAAAGAGCGAAGATCTTTGTTTGACATAATGCACTGAGTCATAAAGCAAGGCTTGTTACGGCGCGGTTTGACGATAATTCCGTATCGTGTGTGAACTGGCCAGCACAGAGTCCTGATCTTAATTCCACAGAACACCTATCAGATGAATTAGAGCGCCGCATAAGAAGTTTGGAACCAAGACCTACTACTAAGCAACAGTTAGCTACATCATTATGTATTGAATGGAAGCGCATACTTAACGCTGTGTTCCAAAACCTTGTCGAAAGCATGTCTCGAAGGGTGAGTGCATGCATTAAGGCCAAAGGAGGACCGACACCGTACGAATGTATCTCTATAAATGCTATGTTGTGTTTCTCTTCTAGGTGTCCTGTGACTTTTGTCAATATAGTGTATCTTGGGAACTGAGCCTCACAGTAATAAATGGCTTTCACCTTTGCACTCTAAATTAGTTTCCGCTTCCAACGACATCTTACTCTACAACATGGGGCTGATTTCAGTTTTTTCGCCTCGAAACGGCCCCAACTTGGGCCCCAGCTTTCAGTGCTTTCGTTTTGTTTTTATATTGTAAATAAAAAAGAGGAGAGACGGAATGGTGATGATAGGGTGGGAGAGGTAGGTAAGAAGGGAAAGGTATTGAAGACGTTAAAGTACTACGCGTTCCTGTACTTTTTCAATTAGCACTACACCACTGGGGGGCTATGGTCTAAAAAAATAGAGAGACTTTGTGGGGAACCCCCCCCCCCCCCCCCCCCCACACACACACACCACCCCCTACACACACAGTATGAGCTTACAATGTTTTCCTTCCTGGCATCGTAGGGCATTTTAAAATTTTCCGTTAAAATTTTGTTTCTAAATTTTGGAATCACAAAGTGCGGACGAGAACTGAAAGTTCAGCATTATTTTCATGGCGTTCAATTGACCGCTTTTCGAGGAAACCAACTTGATGTTTTTTAAATCTCACGTCTGGATAAAATCTTTCAAAATGAACTTTGATCCCTTCTTTTCAGATGGGTTAATTCAATAGAAAAAACTTGGAAATTTGTTACTAGTTTTTTCTTTATGGCATAGTCGAGGTACCTACTTCGCTCCTTCACCAACACTATCTCACACACACTTCAATGTCTGCACCACAATAAAGTTCGATCCCTTCTATTCAGATGGGTTAATTCAATAGAAAATTTTCCAGCTTGGAAATTTGTTAATAGTTTTTGTTTACGGCAAAATCGAGGTACGTACTCGCGCTGTCACCTACACTATATCACACACACTCCAAAGACCAGCCTACGCGGTGACTTTCTCTGTGTTTAATTAATAATGATGACAAACCATAATGAAAAAAAAAATAGAATAAAACTCCCCCATTGCTTTTCAAGGTCAGTCAAAATTTTCTTTCACTTCCGCTCTCATCTTTATTTGTTTCTGAACCTGTAATTGTTTTTTTTGTTGTTGTTGGTTTTTCTTCTGCAGCACGAGCAGAATATTTTACAAGGGTGATAACGAAAGTTGTGCACACGTGAATCAACAACGGAAGCGGATGCTACATTCGGGAAAATGATTGCGTCATGTCAAGGTCAGACACTTAGCAACGTAGTGGTGTCAGAAAGACGTGCTATCATTTCCTGTGAGGACGTGGGATGGCTTGGAAATGGAAGCTTGCAGCTCCTCAGGTCGAGTCACTGTGTTAGACCAGCACTCGTACGTGAAAATAGAAACTCTTTGGGGGAAAACTTCAGCACAGATCCACACTGCCTTGCAAAACGTTTGTGGAGCAGGAACTCGCGATCGAAACACCATCTCTCACCGGGCATCGCGCTTTCAGGAGAGCCAAAGCACTATCGAAGATGATCACCGCTGAGGCCAACCTCAAACGGCGGCAGAAAAAACATCTGTCACTATTGTTGCGCTTCTCGAGGAGAATCGCCATTTGACAGTAGAGGATATTGCTCATCAGGCAGATTTGTCAACCATGTCTGTTTACCGGATTTTGACCGACTCACAGGGAAAAAGAAAAATCGCCTCGCGCTGGGTACCCCGTCAACTCACTCTCGATCAGAAGGCAGCCAGAGTGAGCATCACACATGATCACCTCCACAGCTTCGAAAGGGAGGGAAACACCTTCCTGAACAGAGTTGTCGCAATTGATGAGACTTGGACCTGTGATTTTGAACTGGAACTGAAGTCACAATCAGCGGAACGGAAACATCCAAGTTAACCACGCCCCTCAAAGTATCGTCGGCAACAATCGAAAGTGAAGCAAATAATGTTTTTTGCGTATGATGTCCAGGGTGCTGTGGTCTCTGATCGAGTGCCTGCAGGGCAATATGTCGACGCACAATAATATCGTGACTTTCTGAGGACAAAGTTGAGACCGAAAGTTCGCCAAAATCGCCCCAACCTGTTGGAAGCGGTTGCGACCATGCTGCATGACAACGCATCGTGTCAAGATGCAGCGTCGGTACGGGGGCTTTTGTCGAAATATGGTTCGAAGACTTTATTCCACCCACCATAGAGCCCTGATCTCAGTCCACCCGACTTTGATCTTTTCCCAGAGTTAAATATAGTATCCGTGGCAACCACTACGAATCGCTGGACGAACTGTCATTGGACGTGACCCGAGTAATACGACAGCTGAACACAGATGGCGTACTACGGGCATCCAGGACTTACCTCACCGCTGGCAAGCTGTCATAAAGCTGTCGGAGGAAAGTACATTGAACAGCAATAAGGTAAGTTTTCTTTGTTACTTCACACTTTTCTCAAAAATGGTGAATGTGCAGAACTTTTGTTAGGACTTCCGTATCTCCAAATTTACAGCAAATTTCAGTTATGAAAATTTTTACGAAAACCTGTGGATTTATTACTATAATTTTACAAAAATAAATACATTAATTATTTTTATATCGGAGGGCTTCGCCCCACTCGCCTCCCGCTTGATCCACATACACATAATCGTCAAATACACATAACACGTAATCGCTGATATATTTTACTTATGGGTTGTCGGAAAAGCCATGACGTATTTTGGCACCCGATGGCGGTTGTGCGGTTTTGGAAGTACTAGAGGCATGCGCAGCTCTGTTATCACTATGGCATTCCACAGGTGCCCGTTCTAGCTGCAGTCAAAAAGGAATAGTGAGCGATTTCGTTGATTTGCAGAGATTTGACATCAAGTTGAAGATGGAAGACCAAACCGTGCATTTTTGCCATATTTTACTGTTTTACTTCCGTAAAGGGAAGAACGCGCGTCAAGCTTGTGAAAAGTTGCGTAAAGTGTACGGTGATAATGCTCTACAAGAACGTCAGTGCCAGCGGTGGTTCGTAAAATTCCGTGCTGGTGATTTTGACCTCAACGATGCCCCTCGGTCTGGGAAGCCCGCCGAGGTTGATGACGACTAAATCAAGGCATTGATCGAGTCAAACCCACATTACACGACACGAGATATTGCAGACACATTGCACGTCCATCATTCAAGCGTTCACAACCACCTGAAGAAGCTGGGATACGTAAGCAAGCTCGATGTGTGGGATCCTCATGAACTCAAAGAAGCTCAATTGACAGCCGTATAAACATCTGTGATATGCTCATTAAACGTGAGAAAAACGATCCTTATTTGAAGCGACTGATAACTGGTGACGAAAAGTGGATTGTGTAAAACAATGTGCTGCGCAAACGGTCTTGGTCCCGACGTGCTGCTTCGCCCCAAACAACATCCAAAGCAGACATTCATCAGCGGAAGGTTCTGGTCTCCGTGTGGTGAGATTTTAAAGGTGTCTTGTTTTTCGAGCTCCTACCACGTAACCAAACAATCAATTCGAATGTGTACTATTGGCAATTGGACAGTTTGAACGACTCCATCATCCAGAAACTTCCACTGCTCGTTCATCGTAAAGGTGTTGTGTTCCATCACGACAACGCGAGACCACACACAAGTTTGATCACCCGCCAAAAATTATTGGAGCTTGGGTGGGATGTGCTGCCCCACCCAGCATACTCGCCTGACCTTGCGCCGTCAGACTTCTACTTGTTTCGCTCTCTTCAACAGTCCTTGCGTGGTATAACGATCAATTCAGATGCGGCTGTAAATCAGCACCTTGTAGAGTTTTTCGCCACGAAAGACAGGTCTTTCTATGAACGAGGCATTCTGCAGCTCACTGAAATATGGCAAAAGGTTATCGAACAAAACGGGCATTATATCATTGATTGATCTTTGTTCTTTCTATCAATAAATGACCTTTGCAAAACATGGCTAAAATACGTCATGACTTTTCCGACAACCCAACCTCAGTGTCTTTCCGAAGTTTCATTGGACGGTGTATACTGAAAAATATTGTTTGTTAAGGTCGGCCAGGCGGCACAGTGGTCTAAGCGATGGCTTATGACCATTCGTCCGAGATGGGTCGGGGGTTTTAAAAACATTGTGTAACGAAGCATGGGTAGCATGCGTAACTACGTTCCACAATGGAACGAGGCAATTATTACCTCTTCAGCCTCTACTCAAACCAACTTGTTATTTTTGGAGAGCCTGCGCATTTATCATTTGGGCGACTCCTGTTGTAATGACAGCTCCCCTTGTCAAATTCCAAGGCCCTGGCAACATCTCTTCCACCTAGTCGCATAATTCGGAACTAGAGACTTTTTAACCGTGACCATTATGTCAAGACTGATATGTAAATTTTCTTTTAATTTTGGCCTCTTACCTGTTACCTATATAAACTTAGATGGACGGTCTAATTTTACCATCTGAAGATGGGCGTATAGTAATGCCCGAAAGGCCTAATGTGTGTCAATGCTTTTAATAAAGTTTTAACTTTCAATGTAGTTTTAACTTATTTTATCGTGCAACTAGACGGAAGTCGTTAATACTAACGGTAGCATAAAGATTTGCTGCTTTCTTATTACTTACTTTCCCTTCGCGTGGGAAGGAGATCGGAAAGCAAACGCCAGGCCAGGTGCAAAATTCTGCAAACGAAGTGAAAGGTATTTTCATTGCCAAGTATTTGAAAAGGACCAGAACGACGGATTACGTAATATAGCCTTAACCAACAATAGGCCACTGGCGACTATACAGCGAAAGTCCAAGAAAGAAGCCTTGCCTAAATCTCGTAAGAAGGTAAAACTTATGTAATAACTGCCACCCAGTCTCTGTGTGGGGGAAACATAACTCAGACGGGCGAACATGCATTCGAGCATACTTAAAGATTTAGAAAGGTGATCTCGGATAGCCTGATAATAGAACCCCAAAACAGGGTGACAATTAGGGCCTATTAAATTCTTAAAGGGCTTAGCTCGGCAAATGGTCAGCTGGCCAGAAGGACATCTGCTCGAAATAGCCACTGGTCAGTGTCCACCGGACAGCAGACCACTAGCGGACGAGAGGGGGGGTGAACCCCCAGAAACCAATGAAGGTGAGGACGACGCGAGAACACGCCTAAGAGCGAGGCAGGAAGCGAAAACCTGGGTTAAAATAAAAACAATAAATGAGGAGAAATCGGGGAGTTGTTGATTAGCAAACGGCTTGTCCGTGTGTGGATCAAAAAGTCGCGATCACTAATTTCGTAATGTGTTAGTTGCTGTTGGAAGGTAGTAGTGAAAAAGATGCCAATTTGATGGTAAGAGAAGAAGTTGTACAATTATCAAGGGCTCCAATGCTGCATTTTATCCACGGAGGATACCAGCCCCGTATAGTTTAACGCTACGGAATGAGTAGACCCATCAAACAAACTCCAAGGAACAGTGATAAACAGCAGAGGATGCTGGGTAAGACATCATACAAATTTTTCAATCCTTTGCATGCTGAGTAATAATTGAAATTTGAAAATGAAATATTATTGCTCATTTCATATTGGTTGGATTGCTGGGAAATGTTACTATGAATCATAGGCTTAACCTTAATCATTTTTACAGGGATGTTTTAATATAACTTAATCTGGTCCCATCATTAATGTGTACATACAGTCGTGGCCAAAAGTCTTACACCAGTAAACCGAAAATCAATTTTTGATGTTTGAAGTCAACTAATACAGTGTAAAGTCAGGAATACATATTATACATCATTTTTAAGGAAATTGTATGCTGAATTCAAATATTTTTATAGAATGTTATTACCAGTAATAGAAGGTAAGTTACAAGCAAAAGTACAGCATCTAGTCATAAAAAACAAAAAATAATGGAATTTGTGAAATTAGTGTACAATGCATTTAACGTAAAATTACTGTACAGTGCATTATTGAAACTTGCAGGACACTTGAAATAACTTAAGAACAATCAAAATACGCTTTAATAATATTTAATTGGATAACCACGTTTTCTTAGTAACAAAATGCACCTTCTTGGCATGAAACTAATGAGCTTCTCTATTTGTCCATTGGTGATAACACGGTGCCATACGGCCCTTAGAGACTCAATTAAGCTGTTTTAGATGTTTTTGATTTTTTACTTCAATCTCTCCCACATGTTCTCTATGGGATTAAGATCCGGTGACTGTACCGGCCCCTGAAGGTTTTTTTTACTTTTTGATTAAACTATTCGCCAACCAACTTTGACCGATGACATGACGCGTTATCGTCATGAAAGATAAAATTCAGCAAACCGATGTCTTGTGCAGACAGTAGCAGTTTGGACTCCAAAATATCCACATATTCCGATCCATTCAATGTGCCATCAACAATGTGAAGACTGTCAACACCACTGGCTGAAATACAGAACCATAACATCACTGAATGTGGGTGCTTCATTGTTGGATAGGTGCATCATGCCTTATGTCTTCAGCCCAACGACGTAAAAATATAATTACTTCCATTATTAGCGGAAATAGTAACAGTTCTTTCATAAGTGAAAATAACATTTTTCCATTCATCAACAGTCCAATTCTTGTGTGCCTTGGCCCAAGCAATTCTTTTGAGCCGTTGTTGTTCAGTGAGGAAAGGTTTCCGTGCAGATTTTTGTGCAGTTAGTCCATTTTCTTGCAGCCTACGACGAACTGTACGTGCAGATGCAATAATGCCTACTTCATTCTCCCACTCATTTCTTAAATCAGTGGCTGTTTTAAACCTTGGTTTTAAGAAACGACGAATCAACATGCTATCATCACGTTCAGTACACAGCCTTGGTAGACCTGTACGTTTTCTGTTTCCCATACATCCAGTTTCTGCAACTCTTTTAATGGTGCCCAAGACAATGGAATGATCACAGCCACATTTAACAGCAATTTTGGCGCCGTGTTATCACCAATGACAACTAGAGAAGCTCATTAGTTCCATTCCAAGAAGGTGCACTTTGTTACTAAGAAATCGTGGTTATCCAATTAAATATTAAAGTATATTTTTCTTAGTTATTTCAAGTGTCCTGCAAGTTTCAATAAAGTATTGTGCAGTAATTTTACGTTAAATGCATTGTACACTAATTTCACAAATTCCACTATTTTTTGCTTTTTATGACTAGACGCTGTACTTTTGCTTTTAACTTCACTTGTATTACTGGTAATAACATTCTGTAAAGATATTTGAATTCAGCATAAAAGTTTCTTTAAAATGATGTATAATATATATTCCTGACTTTACCATTACGCTGTATAAATAAGTTGACTTCAAACATCACAAATTGACTTGCGGTTTACTAGTGAAGGACTTTTGTCCACTATTATAAATTAAGAAATATGTTAAAATAAATTTTATATTTGTTTCTTTAAACAAACGTGTTTTTTTTTTCGCTGCTGCTCCTTAAATGAGTATGATTGTTGGGTTTTTGTTTATGTCTTTGTAAACAGTTTTCTTTCTTTTGAAGGTACCACCATTTAAAACACGATACAGTAATGTTAGTTTTAAAACTTAATTTCTTTGCGGCATATGAGCTCTTGCGACAATCTCGTACGAGCTTGTTTGAAACACAACGCGTACAGGTCCCAACGATAAGACTGGGGCGCCTTTTCTAGGAAACCCAATGTCATTGTTGCCACTTTAGACGATCGGAATTAATTAACAAAATTTATGCCCGCAAGTTACCAAACGGGGCTTGGCGTGGTAATACATACTACTGTAGCCATCCTTTTTCACAGCTGTCCTAGCTTTCCTTAGGGGAAACCTCACAAATCTTGTTTAAATGGTTAAGAAATTGAATATCCGAATATGTCAACAAATTACGGAGATCGGCATACAGTGCTTGGCAGTTAGTTTTTCTCGCTGCTTATGAGGCATGGTGATAAGGTGTCAAAGGTCACAAGACTCCCATTAACTGCGCGCCCCATGCCACCAAATGTATCCAGGCTCTTCCATCATGTCTTCGGACACGTGCGCCGAGCCGTGTCCGGAAAGGCAGAACATCAAAAAATGGCGGCCGACAATTGCCGAAGGAGAATGGCTACCACGAGAGTTAAGGTCGTGACATCAGAGAAACGAACGAACGGCTCGTCACTGAGAAAACCTAGAAAAACAATTTACAGGACCTGAAACGAAGAAATAGCATTTACGAGGACGAACTTTCTCGTTTTCCCACGGCTTGTGCTTCCTTGAATCATGAGAATTCATGACAGTGATAGATCGTTTAATTCGAAACTTTGTTCTCATATAGATCCGAAGTTAAGCCAGTCTTCAGGAAGAAATAACACAGTGATTTCTACCTCATTTATCTTGCAGTTCTTGTTTGTTTTAGAAACAGATTCTAAAATCGGACAAATCAATAGCTTCTGTTTAAAAAAATGTATTAAACTGCTTTAAAATCCAATATTAATTACTTCTAGAGCACGATACTGAAGGAAGAACAAGAAAGACTGATAAAGAACAAGAAAGATGTCACCAGGGCCGGATTAAGGCCTTAATGGGCCCCTAGGCTAAAACATTTCAGTGGGCCCTTAAGCTAAGAAATTTCAGTGGGTCCCCTAAGCTAAGACATTTGAGTGAACCCTTAGATTAAGACATTTGGGCGGGCCCCTAGCCTAAGATATTTGAGAGGGTCTATAGCCTAAGACATTTGAGAGGGCCCCTAGCCTAAAACATTTGAGTGAGCCCCTAGCCTAAGACATTTGAGAGGGCCCCTAGCTTAAGACATTTGAGTGAGCCCCTAGCCTAAGACATTTAAGAGGGCCCCTAGGCTAAGACATTTGAGTGAACCCTTAGATTAAGACATTTGGGCGGGCCCCTAGCCTAAGACATTTGAGAGGGCCTCTAGGCCAAGACATTTAAGTGGACCCCCAGGCTCAGACATTTGAGTGAGCTCCTAGCCTAAGACATCTGAGAGGGCCCCTAGGCTAAGAGATTTGAGTGGGCCCTAGGCTAAGACCTTTGCGTGAGCCTCTAAGCTAAGATATTTGAGTCAGCCCCTGTCCTAAGACATTTGAGAAGGCCCCTAGGCAAAGACATTTGCGTGAGCCCCAAGGCCAAGACATTTGAGAGGGGCCCTAGGTTAAGATATTTGAGTGGGCTCTAGGCTAAGACATCTGAGCAACCCCCCCCCCCAACTTATGACGAAGAATAATTATGAAGTTCGTTAATACACGAAGCTGTAGCAATGTGCTTGTCATAATTAATACGTAGTGCATTCTGCAAACTAATAAATGACCTGCAGAGTTTTCATAAAAAGTCACTGTATTTTCCATTGTTCCCATAAGAACAAGAGTTAAAAGCTTAAGATTCCTAGATTTCGTCATGGATTTTCTAATGATTTGGCAATGTATACTTTTCCTAGTGCTCTTTCTTTGTTAATCAATGTGAAGCCACAGGGGACTTCGACCCTTAACGGTTCCAAATGCAAATTAGGAGGTGTGAATGGATGGTCGTGAAAAAACTGAAACTGTCTCGATGATCTCGCTATTTACAGTGACATGAAATCTTTCCCTTGGTGAGTCACTGCCTTGAAATCTGTTCGTCTTCCAGCCTCTGTTTCTGACCCCAGAGGAGGAGAGACAGAGGTCCAACTCTCCTGTTTAAGACAGCACCCCAGTGGTCGGACATGAAACTACGATAGCGTCTGTCACGTGATACGGTACCAGTGGCTATATAAGTAGCCCCACAGAGGAGGAGAGACAGAGGTCCAACTCTCGTGTTTAAGACAGCGCCCCAGTGGTCGGATATGAAACTACGATAGCGTCTGTCACGTGATACGGTACCAGTGGCTATATAAGTAGCACCACGGAAAGAGTTGTTAAACTCTTGAAAAAAAGAAAAAGAAAAAAGGCATTCGGTTTCGGTTCCACGTTTTGGTTCCATGTCCGTCCACTAGCGCGCTGTTCTAATGAGATCTTCGGGGCCAAACTGTTGCCATGTGTCTCTATGGAATATTAATCTCTGAGTCTTGTGCTCTGTGGTTTCTGACCAATTGGAAATCATACGAGAGACAAAAGTAAAACTATTTTATTAACCTCTCTCTCTCTCTCTCTCTCTCTCTCTCTCTCTCTCTCTCTCTCTCTCTTTTTCTCTCGCCCTCTCCCTCTCTGTCTCCTTCTCTTATCTTCCAAGGCGTGCCTCCTCGGCCCTTGGTAATGGTGGGCCTCAAGGCTGTAGCACCTATAGACTCCACATTTAATCCAGCCCTGGATATCACCGAACTTTCGGTTGTTTTGAGCATGCTTTTTTAATCCTTTTTTAATCCTTTCAGACACGAAACTAATATTTCAAAGCAATTTTTAGAAAACCTAAAAGTTCAGTAAAAAAAGAGAAAAAAAACGCACCTAGGGAAAAACTGTGCATAATTTAAAATACGCAACAAAAGCGGGTTTATTCATAGAGAATATAGCCGGTTAAAAAAATCAACTGGATTTCTGCAGTAGATAAAACATCCGCAAATGCATTTACTCCCACTAGCGGCAGGAAAGTATACTAAAAAATTTACTAAACTGTGCAAAACAAGTTTCTCATAGCAGAAAAAATACACCGATGGTCCATTCCATTATGACCACTCCCAGCCTAGAGAAATTGAGCGCGCCTGGAGACCGAACTGTGGCGCAAGTGAAGTTCACAGAGTAGTACATGTACAACCCGAGAACCGGCTTTAGGTTAGTAGAGTGTTCGGAGTCAGAATGGGAAAAGCTGCCGATTTATAGGAGTTTGATAAAGGAAAAATTGTGATGGTACGGCGCCTCGGAACGACAATCTCGGAAACCGCGCGGCTTGTGGGTATCAAAACTGGTGAACAGGTGGCCAAACATCGTCGTTTAGCCGTGCAAATTGTGATGGTACGGCGCCTCGAAACGACAATCTCGGAAACTGCGCGGCTTGTGGGTATCAAAACTGGTGAACAGGTGGCCAAACATCGTCGTCCAGCCGTGCAAATTGTGATGGTACGGCGCCTTGAAACGACAATCTCGGACACTGCGCGGCTGGTGGGTATCAAAACTGGTGAACAGGTGGCCAAACATCGTCGTTTAGCCGTGCAAATTGTGATGGTACGGCGCCTCGAAACGACAATCTCGGAAACTGCGCGGCTGGTGGGTATCAAAACTGGTGATCAGGTGGCCAAACATCGTCGTTTAGCCGTGCAAATTGTGATGGTACGGCGCCTCGAAACGACAATCTCGGAAACCGCGCGGCTTGTGGGTATCAAAACTGGTGATCAGGTGGCCAAACATCGTCGTCCAGCCGTGCAAATTGTGATGGTACGGCGCCTCGAAACGACAATCTCGGAAACCGCGCGGCTTGTGGGTATCAAAACTGGTGAACAGGTGGCCAAACATCGTCGTCCAGCCGTGCAAATTGTGATGGTACGGCGCCTCGAAACGACAATCTCGGAAACCGCGCGGCTTGTGGGTATCAAAACTGGTGATCAGGTGGCCAAACATCGTCGTCCAGCCGTGCAAATTTTGATGGTACGGCGCCTCGAAACGACAATCTCGGAAACCGCGCGGCTTGTGGGTATCAAAACTGGTGAACAGGTGGCCAAACATCGTCGTCCAGCCGTGCAAATTGTGATGGTACGGCGCCTCGAAACGACAATCTCGGAAACTGCGTGGCTGGTGGGTATCAAAACTGGTGAACAGGTGGCCAAACATCGTCGTCCAGCCGTGCAAATTGTGATGGTACGGCGCCTCGAAACGACAATCTCGGAAACCGCGCGGCTGGTGGGTATCAAAACTGGTGATCAGGTGGCCAAACATCGTCGTCCAGCCGTGCAAATTTTGATGGTACGGCGCCTCGAAACGACAATCTCGGAAACCGCGCGGCTTGTGGGTATCAAAACTGGTGAACAGGTGGCCAAACATCGTCGTCCAGCCGTGCAAATTGTGATGGTACGGCGCCTCGAAACGACAATCTCGGAAACTGCGCGGCTTGTGGGTATCAAAACTGGTGAACAGGTGGGCAAACATCGTCGTCCAGCCGTGCAAATTGTGATGGTACGGCGCCTCGAAACGACAATCTCGGAAACTGCGCGGCTTGTGGGTATCAAAACTGGTGAACAGGTGGCCAAACATCGTCGTCCAGCCGTGCAAATTGTGATGGTACGGCGCCTCGAAACGACAATCTCGGAAACCGCGCGGCTTGTGGGTATCAAAACTGGTGATCAGGTGGCCAAACATCGTCGTCCAGCCGTGCAAATTTTGATGGTACGGCGCCTCGAAACGACAATCTCGGAAACCGCGCGGCTTGTGGGTATCAAAACTGGTGAACAGGTGGCCAAACATCGTCGTCCAGCCGTGCAAATTGTGATGGTACGGCGCCTCGAAACGACAATCTCGGAAACTGCGTGGCTGGTGGGTATCAAAACTGGTGAACAGGTGGCCAAACATCGTCGTCCAGCCGTGCAAATTGTGATGGTACGGCGCCTCGAAACGACAATCTCGGAAACCGCGCGGCTGGTGGGTATCAAAACTGGTGATCAGGTGGCCAAACATCGTCGTCCAGCCGTGCAAATTTTGATGGTACGGCGCCTCGAAACGACAATCTCGGAAACCGCGCGGCTTGTGGGTATCAAAACTGGTGAACAGGTGGCCAAACATCGTCGTCCAGCCGTGCAAATTGTGATGGTACGGCGCCTCGAAACGACAATCTCGGAAACTGCGCGGCTTGTGGGTATCAAAACTGGTGAACAGGTGGGCAAACATCGTCGTCCAGCCGTGCAAATTGTGATGGTACGGCGCCTCGAAACGACAATCTCGGAAACTGCGCGGCTTGTGGGTATCAAAACTGGTGAACAGGTGGCCAAACATCGTCGTCCAGCCGTGCAAATTGTGATGGTACGGCGCCTCGAAACGACAATCTCGGAAACCGCGCGGCTTGTGGGTATCAAAACTGGTGAACAGGTGGGCAAACATCGTCGTCCAGCCATGTGCCGTCCGAAGCTCATTGATGCCAGACGGGAGCGGAGACTTTCGCGCATTGTTCACGGCGACCGCAGGGCCAAAGTGCTACAAATCACCCTCAGCAACAACAGTGGTGATCAGGGCAATGTGTCACAGCACACAGTTCATCGCAGCCTTTAGCGTATGTGCCTGCGTGGCCGTAGACCCAGCCGGATCCCCATGCTCACTGCAAGACATCGCCAAAAACGTACGCAATGGGTCTAAAATCATCGAGATTGGACCGTGGATAATTGGAAGAAAGTGGCGTGGTCAGACGAATCAAGATTCCTGCTACATCACGTAGACAGCCGAGCGCGGATATGCCGATTACCAACGGAGGTTATGGCACCTGGATGCCATGTTGGGCGGAAAAGGGCCGGCGGCGACGGTGTTATGCTATGGGCGATGTTTTATTGGGACATTTTAGGCCCCATAATCCCAGTAGCACAATCCCTGACAGCTGTCAGGTATCTGAGCATCGTTGCGGACCAAGTTCACCCATTCATGGCAACTGTGTTCCTTCTGGTGATAGCCATTACCAACAGGATGGTCAAGGAGTGGTTCGAGGAACATACTGGTGACCTTTTGTTAATGTCTTGGCCTCCAAATTCACCTGACATGAACCCAATCGAACATTTGTGGTTCGACTTGGAAAAGCGGATTCGCGCTAAATCACCACCACCCCGAAATGTACTGGAAGTGGAGGACCTGCTGTTGACATTAAGGTACCAGATATCCCAGGGCACCTATCGCCGACTCATCAAATCGATGCCTCTCCGAGTGGCCTCTGTTTTTCGGGCAAAGGGGGCCCTATACAGCTTATTAGGTAGGTGGTCTTAATGTAATAGCTCATCGGTGTAAGAGACAAATGGATTTTCAAATCGAACGATTAGAGGAATATAAGTTTACGCCCCCTAGCGGAAGAGCTGTGCGCTACTTAAAGAAAAAAATGCGTGCACAATATTCTTTATGAGGAAGAATATCACCGAAACAGAATTTTTCTAAGGGATTTTAAGAATCGAATTCAGCGAATTTATGCGTCTCTTGAATTTGCATTCAGGAATGTATTCAATTTCGTCTTTAAGATACAAACATGATCGGAAGTTTGGTGACGCAGTAAAAGTTTGATGTACATGTGTTCTTTGGAAATGCAAGTTTTTTTTTCTTTCGTTTTACCCAATCATCCATTTCTTTCTTTTTTATTCAGTTTATGATTTACTGGCTTTTTTGTTTCCGCATCATTAGGAATTCATTAAGCTGCGGCATCTGGCAGCAGTGAAGCATCAGATCTTTTCGCCTGGTTTCTCAATTTATTGTAGCACTCAGTCTCTCAGCAAACGCAAAGGAAGCTCCTCTCTCTGTTGCCAACAACAATACGGTCAATTAAAGTTAATTGCGAGCCCAAACAATAAATTTTCTACCATCTCCAGAGATCACATATGTGAGTCAACAGGAGACGACGCCGGATAAACACCCGTTGCAGGCATGTGTCGATTGTCAAATGGGGCATAACGCTAATTAAGCAGTTAGACACATACATTTTTGATAACCTGTGGTGCTAAATCGCGCTACTCGTGTATGCAACGCATGAGGGGATGAGATTTCTGTATTACGTTTGTTGTCTGACTATCAAGGGAATATAAAATATGCATGAGTGCTGCGAGGGAAGAACAGATGCGTAGAAAATCAATCAACACTCATATCTGCGTTATAGAACTGCCTGTTTGCCTTTATGATAGGAACAGTTTGCAGGTTAATCATTCTACACTCATTGTGATAAAATCCGCGCACCAAGAAGGAGGCGTTGGATTGAAATGAGATTTTAGTAGTGAGGTGATATATACCAAGGACAGAAGTGATTACAATATCACAACAGCAGGACGATTTCCCGCGGACATACGGTACACATTCCGGTCAGCGTTAGTACGCGTCGCACATCCTGGTACTCGGATAGATGCGGTGATAGGGTCCGGCATGGAGTCAAAGAGACGCCGGACCGATTGGCTCACACTTCTTGCAACTGCCGCTCTAAATCACAAACACTGGGACATGGAGAAAGCTGGCGTTCCATCTGGTCCGACACGTGCTCGATGGGCGAAATATCAGGCTATCTGACTGGCCACGGAAGGGTCGAACCATGACGTAGACAGTCCTGGGAAACCAGAACCGTGTGCGGACGGGCGTTATCTTGTTGGAAAATGGCTCCGGGCCTCCCCGCCAGGGAAGGCAGCACATGAGGCCGTAGGATCTCCTGTACGTAGCTCTGGTCTGTCAACGTCCCTCGGATCACTGCGAGGAAATTCCGGCTGTCATACGCGATGGTTCCTCAGATCATCACGCTGGCAGTTCCGCCGTACAGTAAGGTTGTGATTGTAGCGTTCACCTGCGGTCTTGCACACTCTGAAACGGTGGTCGTCCGTTCCCATACATAAGCTGGATTCTCCGCTGAATACTATACATCGCCAGTCCATAGCATTCCACGTTGCTCGCTGCTAACACCAATGCAATCGACGCCGACGATGGTCAGGTGTTAATGGCAGAAAACATAAGGGCCGTCGAGAGTGCAGATTCGCCTCTGCCAGCCGTCTGGAAATAGTTCTAGTGGACACAGGAGTCCCTTGTACAGTCGCCACATGTCACTGAATATTGGACAAAGATGTCGTTGCATCTGTGCTTGCCGCTCTCACGATCCCACGGTCATCTCTGCTGGTGGTGTGTCTGGGTCATACGGAGCCAGTCCGCCGTGTCTGGGTACCGTTTCGTGTCCGGGTACCGTTTCGTGTCCGGGTACCGTTTCGTTTCCATTGCTCTTTATGCGATCGCACCGTACTGTCCGACCGACCCAAATGGCGGCCGAATCGGCGCGCCGGCCACCCTGCCTCTCTCATCCCGACGATACGGCCTCTTTCAAACTCAATCAGTTGCCCGTGCGCACATCTACGGCTGCTCCTCGGCATGTCTATCACTCAGGGACCTCACCTGACTCTTACCGTGCACTTCGGCAGGCATGTGGAGTCCCCTGCGCGGCGCGTTATAAGCCCCAAGGATTGCGATTGCAGCTCCAGTCCTGAACTCGCGGGCGTGCAGAATCGCACGAAACTTTAATCAAATGCATGTCTGCCATCCCCGTAGCTATTGCCCGAGTTTCGCGTTAATCGCACAGTTTTATTCTTGGTGCGCTGATTTTTATGACAGTGAGTGTAGTATAAAATTATTCTGATATTCACTAGCAATTTAATAATTCTTTTCGTGAATTAACGAAGCATATTTCTGACACAACGTTTTCCGTGAAACGACGGAATGAATTTCACGGATTTTTAGTACTCCAAATTTTTTTTCAAAGTTTCAGAAACTTTTCCGCATTTCCTTTCTTATATTGACGGTAAATTTCTTATTTTAAGATGTTAACAGAAAATTCTGAATTTCACAAATTTTTTCTCAATTCCTTTCGTATGCAGCAGGTGAGTCGAAAGTTTTGCAATATTTAGAACACTTTATGTCTTTGTACGTACCTTTACGGCGAAATCTGACTAGCATTCAAAGTATAGACCATTGTGTTGCACCATCTTTAGCCATCTGTCTGTCAGTTCTTCGATTCCGCGGCGGTCCCAGTTCTTGTCCTTCGAGGCAAGAACTCCTTCACCCCCAGATGCCACCTCCTCCTGGTTGTTGAAGTGCCGCCCCCGAAGGAAGTGGGACATGGACGGGAACAAATACTAATCCAACGGGGCAAGGTCCGGATTATATGATGGGCATGGAATCTGTATGCCCTCAAGTCCCTGGGGTTTTGCCCGGTTCGTTCGTGTGGTATGAGGCCGAATATAGTCCTGCTGTAGGAAAGCGCGCTTTCTGTTCACCAGTGCAGGGTACTTCTCCTCCCAAACAGCAAACATCCGCTCCAGCTGTTCAGAGTAGAGGTTGGACTTGATGGTCCGACCGTCTGGAACAAATTCGTAATGGATTATCCCCACGATATTTCACCAGATGCGTAGCACCACCTTGTGTTCGAAGCGCCCACGTTTGGCAGCAGGTTCTGGAAGATGTCCCGGGCTCAACCACTGCCGTTGTGTGTTAGGATTACGGAAATAGACCCACTTTTCATCGCACGTAACAATTCTCTTGATGAAATGCACATCGCGCGGGTTTTCTAGGAGTTTCATGCACACTTTCAATCGGCGGTTTGCTTCAGCTGGCATAACTCGTGAGTAGCTTAATGCGTCAGCTCCTGTAGACCTTGCCGAGGCCCTGAAAGTGACGAACCACGGTGGTCTATGATATGCCCAGCTCGCTTGATAATCTCCGAGTGCTGGTGATATTATTTGCTTCTACGGCCTGTCACACGGCCTCCGAATCCACAGTTCGCGGCCAACCTGACCTTGGCTGATCGTCGAGGTTTCTGTCACCTGAGCGAAATTTCTTGGACCATCTGGTTGCGGTGCTGGTTCACGGAAACTTTCCCTTTTACATGACAGATGTTTCGTGTTTGCTTGAGCAGAGTTATGGCCGAGTTCAAACTCGTAAAGCAAAAGTTCCCTAATCAGCCATTTGTGGCTGTTCATCTTTTAGGCGTCCCAACAACACACAGAACGTCGACATGCAATGCTGTTCACAGCAACGACTACCACTTTATATCCCTTTCGACTGACTGACATGCGTTTATCCAAATATTGCAAAACTTTCGACTGACCCGCTTTATTAACGGAAAAACTCCGTTCTGACTTTTTCTGTACGCATATGACAAAAACATTTTGATAATAAGAGATTTTCGCGGAATAATTGAGGTTTGATTCACTGTTAAATTCAATCACCTGGGCATGATTTTGAAGTTCTGCAGCGAGATCGAAAATTGTGGATATCATATTGCATGAATTCTGGTTGTTGTGGCACAGAATATCTCTTCTTCTCTACCCAATTTTGTGCACCAGCTTTACATATTGTGTTACCATAAGAAACCGGGTACTGAAATTATTGTACAGGTGATTGTACAATGTCTATGTATCGGTCTTTGGATACCTTAAGACAAAAGCTGTTATAGCTATATCAAGAGTATCTTCTCTGTCTATATATAAAACAGACTGTGTGTGTGTCTGTCGGTCGGATTTCACATAGAATTAGGCGACCTAGAGCGACGAAATTTATTATGAAGGTACCTGTAGATATCTTCTGGTGCACCTCGAAGCGATTTTTTTTTAATTTTAATTTGATTTTTAGTTATTTAATGTTATGCGTTTCTACCCGATCTGAGTGTGTCTTTCCGCTTTCTTGACATCAACCTGATCACACCGAAAGTTAAGGCGTGCAGAAAAGTAGTTCACCATACATTTTAGGCGTTTCTTTTTTAGAATTCCGTTACGATTATTTTCATTCGTACATACATTTATCACGCCCTTTTTTGTAAGCGTTATTTGCCGATTGTATTATGACCTTGAGGGCAGAGAAGAAAAAAAGAAAACAGAACGTTGTTTTTCAATCTGCGTTATTAATTCAAAAGTGTCATACGTCAGAAGGTCATCATACTGTGACGACGTTGTGAGCTAGAAAATAGAACGTTGTTTTAACGAAATTGTAAAAAAGAAATGGCTCAAATTTATCGTGAATTATTTACATTGGACGTGACAACTACTAAATAATTCAAATACACTTTTTTATCCTAATATTCTATTCCGGGAAGTTGTACTACAAAATTGTATAAACCTTGATTTACCAGTCTTAATTTAATTACCGATATAGCTATTAAATTAAGACTGTTGTACCCGTCAACGACGGGTACAACAGTCTTAATTTAACAGTCTTAATTTAATAACAACAGTCTTAATTTAATAATAACGACTTGGCGGAACCCGGTCTTCTTGAGGCAGTACCTTCCCTTGACCACCGCTGCCAACAATCATGCACAGTGGCTACATTCCTGCCAAGTCGTTCTGCAATATTGCGGAAAGAAAATCCACCTTCTCGTAGCCCTATTACACGACCTCGTTCAAACTCCGTGAGCTGTTGATAATGGCTTCTTCGTCTTCTTAAAGGCATTCTTGACTAACATCAACACCCTACGTCGAATCTCAACGATAACTAACGCTCACGAACGTTACAGAGAGTATTTACAGCAAACCTGCTTTGCATGTTCCGAGGGGCGCTACTAGCGCCACACGTATGCGCCGAGCGCGAAATTTGCATAGACGTCATCTTACAGATGTACTCTCACCGCCTACCAACTGTCGTTTATCTAACACAACCCCTTCTTGGTGTTGGGATTTTTTTCCATCAGTGTATTTAGGACTTTTGTGAAATAATATACTGAGAAAAAACGTTTTGTTAATTCAACAAAAAAATTGTTGAACCAACCAAAAAAATTTGTCTATATGCAGTCAACAAAAATGTTTGTTGAATTAACAAATGTATTTTGCTGAACATTATTGTTGATTCTACAAAATTTATTGTTATCATGACAAAACGTTTTGTTCATTTAGCAAAATGTCTACGTCGATTTTTGGGAATTCGTTTGATCCAACAATATGTATTGTTATCGTGATAAAACGTTTTGTTGCTGCAACCTAACATATTGTTATCGCGACACAGTAATTTCTTGCTTCAACAAAATTTAGAGTTCTGTAGCTGGGCCACTTTGTCGCTAAACTTTTTTCCGGTGGCAACAATTTGCCGGTGCAGTAATTTTAGGTGGTGTCTTTCGACCCTGGGTTAGTGCTGAAAATTTGAGCGAGTTCGATTTTGCGAAATTTCTGAGTAAATACGGAAAAACTTGAAATGGGCTTTTCTTAAATAAACGGAATTACTGCCTACCGAAGATCTGTGAAAATAAGGAAGTTAGAAAAAACGGGCACTTTTAGAAACGGAAATTTCATTAAAAGACGGACACTTACCGGCAACTTTGATGCACGTCGATTTTCAGAAATTTCCCGTGAATTCACACCAACTTTTGACGTCAACAGCGCGTAGCCAATGAAAGAAGGCACGGGTCGTGAGCTGGCTTCAAGGGTATATAAGTTGCTCTGTAAGCATTCTGAAAACATATCACTCGTTGCTGTCATGGATAAAAGGAGCGATTTATCATATTTGCAAAAAGGGATGATTATCAGCTTTCGGGCCAAGGGTGGCAGTGTTTCTGAAACAGCGCAGTTTGTGAACTGTTCGTGTGCTACTGTGGGTTAAAGTGTATCCTGATTATAGAAAGAGAACCATTGCGAATAAGAGACGTGAAAACTGCGGAGCACCACGTGCCATTGATGTGAGACGTGAACGTCGGCTTCGAAAACGCGTGAGGGCCGATCGACAAACTGCAGTGGAGCAACTCACTGGCCGAATGAACCAGGGAGCTACCGGAAGTGTGTCTAAAATGACAGTTCAGCGAACCCTGCTGCATATGGGGCTCCGATGCAGAAGGATGGTCACTGCACCTATGCTAACGAAGGTGCATCGGCAGAAAAGGCTTACATTTGCACGGCAGTATCGGAATTAGACCTCCGCTGATTGGCAAAGGATTGCCTTCTCCGATGAGTCACGTGTTCTGCTTCATCGAACTGATGGACGTTGGCGTATAAGTCGAGAAACATCGGAGAACAAACACTCTTCAACCATTGCTGGAAGAACGCAAGCTGGTGGGGGCAGCGTTACTGCCTGGAGAATGTTTTCGTGGTATTCTCTGGGTTCACTCATACTTGTGGAAGGCACTATATGAATCGAATTCGTTATGAATCCATCCTTGCAGACCACGGACATCCATACATGCTGATTGTCTTTTTTGGGGAAGATGGGATCTTCAAGTACGACAATGCGACGTGTCACACAGCTAGAAATGTCCGAGAGTGGTTGTAAGAGCACGATGAAGACTTCAGAGTACTTCCCTGGCCCCCTAATTCCCCAGACTTAAACCCAATTGAGCATCTGTGAGACCACCTCGATCGTGTTGTTTGCTCTATGGAACCTCCACCACTCACCTTCTAGCAGCTGTCAGATGCACTGCAGTCAGCATGGCTCCACATACCTGTGAACACCTTCCAGCACCTTATTGAGTCATTCCCAACCCGTCTAGCAGCTGTCTGCGCTGCACACGGCGGTTACTGTGGATGTTAGCTGGAGGTCACAATAACGTGAATCTGCCGTGTATAAAGCAATACATTTCGCCTTTTCTTAAAGATAATTTAAAGTCATTGCCAGTTTAGAAAGTTCTCAAGTTCCATAGCGGACTTCTCTGAAATAAACGGAATTACTAATTACGGAAAATCCGTGAAAATACGGAAGTTAAGAAAAACGTGCACTTTTAAAAACGGAAATTTAGTTAAAAGACGGACACTTACCGACAATTTTGAAGCACTTCGTTTTCGGAAATTTCGGGTGAATACGCGCCACTTATTTTTTACACTGTACATCTGATAGAAAAATTTTTAAAATGTTTTTTCTTAACTACAGGTTCAGCACGGCGCTACGACATACAAATAAGAAAGACTTCTCGTATGTAACGAGCACGTCTTCTAAATCTTTTTCGACACACACACACACCAAAAAAAAAAAAAAAATGAAATCAGATTTTTAGAAGAAAAAATTCATCGATAAAAATAATGCATTTACGTCTTCTAGAGAACGTTTGCGCAAAAAATTACGAAGGCTATACTGAAATAAATGAGCAACAGTGTTTCAAAAACTGCGAGTTGTAATAATTGAAGAAATAAGTACGACACCTAGATCTGTATACCTTAATCTATTTTTCTACAAAATTTCCGTTTCTTTGGACACATTTGCCCCGTTGCGCTGGGGCGCCGACTTTATCAAATTATTAGCAGGGGTGGGGCAGGAATGAAAAGATCAGATGTGGGAAGGGGCACATCTCTTCTGTTATCAGGTGGATATTAAGAAAGGGGAGCAAAAAGATAAACTAAGACATTGAATGCATATTTTAAAACGCAATTGTAATTGATCACCAGTAAATGAACAAGGAACCAGAAATATTATTTTGCTGAATACTAATATTTTTAAAAATGAAATTTAGCCTGGATTTTAGAAAAATATCCGGAGATTTTATTTCTAAACGTTTATAAAAAATAAGAAATTAATGGGATTACTGAAACAAAGAACAATAAGTGTAAAAAATAAATAGATAAACAAATGTGCTAGAGATTATACGCTTCTGTATCTTTATTATCTCAGTTTGATAATTGTTTGAAACATTTACCACATACAGTGGCGCACCCGCTGGGAGGGGCGATGGGGCTCGCTCCCCCCTCCCTTGGGCTTACAGAGCGGAAAATTATTACGTCGAAGTTTGAAACAAAAAATCACCATACGCGATCTACATATTCTTCTTAATCATGTCCCGTATAATTATATCATACAGTAATTATAAGGAGTAGTTGTGTTAAATAAATGTACAAAAATCTAACCAGCAAAAGAACTTCGTCTACTGCTTCTTCTAATCATTTAACTTTCTTGTTCTGTAACATTACAAGTAACTGGATAAGAATAAATGTACAAAAGTGAACTTCCTTAATTGTTATGGCACCTGAGTATTTTCCCCAGTAAATTTAGGGGTCACCCCATCTTGAGAAAATTCTGTGACCCCCCCTCCCTGGAAAATTCCTGGATCAGCTACTGCCCACATATCACGAGAACATGCCCAAAACAATACGGGGATGGAAATCCAGTTTTTTCATCAAATGAGCAATCCCTACGGATTTGTGAAGTGAAATACTGGCAGTTAAACACACATAGCGCCGTGAATGCTTGGCCCCGTAGCGTAAGGCGAACGCACTCGGTTAGTTATCGAGAGATCTGGGATTCGATCCCAGCGGTGTCGAAATACAATTTTTCGGTTGTTGAGTGTTAATTAAAGAAAAACGTGGAAAGAGCGATGTCTTTGTCTATTAGCTTACTTTGTTACTTATAAGGGTTTTTTTAAATTAATCGCTGTGGCCTCATAAGCCGCCGAAACTGCCAACCCGACCTATCTCTGTAAACCGCCGATCCCGTCTGCTTCGCTTCCACTACCAAAAGTAAAAAGTCTCTGTTCTATCTTAAAACTTCAGAAAAGCTTCACTATCGGATTTCCGAGTTAATCTCTACAACCTGGGGCTAAATACCACACGCTTAATCTTGCGTCTCACTCAGATCATGTCAGATCATATGTAGAGGATTTTAGGAAGGGAGTGTCTAACCCCAGGTGTTAAACAACCCTTAGAAATAGGAAGCTATGAGATTTCGGCTATAGAGTGCCCAATAGGAAAGTCACACAGAAGCGAAGTAGAAAGGGGAAGGAAGACGTCCTTATTTATTATCGGGGGCACAGTATCTGCGGCCCGACGGCTAAACGTGCCCATCCGACGCACGGCGGATATTTAGTGGTTCGAGCGTTCGTACCTGACTGATATCGAACCCGAGGTCTTCTCCGTGACAGTCACGAACGTTAACCACTAGGCCACCCGCGGCCTCGCGTCTCACTCATTAACATGCCCTTGAGATAATCCCATCGCTACACAAGAAAGGTGCGGCACTTCAAAAACTTATGCACTAAACCGATTGTAATTCGGCTAATCGGGTGTATCTCACAGCAACAGCCTTAAACCTGTTGATTTCGACAGCTCTGTCCGAAAATAACGCGAACAAAGAAATTCCACGTGAGAATGTATATCATCATACATACAGTCATTGTCAACCATTATCAATCCACTGCTGGACGAAGGTCTCCCCAAGTTTCCTCCACAACGGTCTGTCTTGTGCCAGTCTCCTCCATGTCACTCCCGCATACTTTCGAATTTCATCCACCCATCTCCCATGTGGTCTTCTTCTGGGTCTTTTCCTGTCCCTTGGAATCCAATCTAAAATTTCGGCTGTCCATCGATGGTCTGTTCTTCTGGCAGTATGTCCAGCCCATTGCCATTTCAGGGATTTAACTCTGATCATGATGTCTTCCACTCTCGTCATTTTTCGGATCCACCAGTTCCTCTTCTTATCTCTCCTGGTTACACCAAGCATGCACCTCTCCATGCCCCTTTGAGTTGTCTGCAGCCTTTGTATGTCTCTTTTAGCTAAGGTCCACGTCTCTGCACCATACGTAAGCACTGGAAGGATGCATTGATCAAACACTTTTCTTTTAAGACATATAAATACATATTTACCATTAGGGAATCACACAACTGCTTTTCTATAAAGCAGAAGTGAATGATTCCCCGTTCGCAGGGTAACAAGTTGATAAGCACCAGCAGGATTCAGTTAGGGCTGAATGCATTGGTTGTCCTTTGTGTGTTGTTTCACTTTAAATCAGCAAATGAACAATGGGGTTCAACATTTTTAGCACGTCTTTTGTAAAAAAATGATCGTGCTTCTGTTATCGGTTTGTCCGTCCGTCCGTCTGTACCCACGATATCTCTGCAACTATTAGTTCAATTTGAAAAATTCTTTTTGCATTCGGAAGCTTGAAATATGCAAATGATGATCCTTTATTTCGTTTTTTTTTACGATGTACAATTTCGCCGGTAGAGGGCGTAAATGCAGATGATGTCGAATTCAAAAAATACGTTTTATTCCACATATTTGCTTCTAAACATCCCATTGAAAAAATTTTTTATCTTTCGATTCCATTTATGTCGAAGAGTATTTTAGATATAGTTACTTTTTCAAATTATCCACAGATTTTCCGCTAGGGGGCGTAAAAGTAAATTACATTTCCCCCGATAACTCTTCTTCTAAAACTCCGATTTGAAAACTTTTTTCTTCAGCGGAAAATCTCCTGATGGAAAATCTTTTGCATATAATTTCAAATTTTTGGTAAAGAATACTTTGGCCACCAGGGGGCGTAAGTGTTAATTTTTGCTTCTGACGTATTTGCCATAAAATCAGAGCTTCTAAAATATCGATTGAAAAAATTCTTTCGAGGACTGATGCCACTCACATCAATAAACCTTTTCGTAATATTTTCTTCTTAAAATATTCAATGGTTTTTTCCGCCAGGGGGCATAGCTGTACATCTTATTTTTGTCAATATCTCTACTTCTAGGAGTCCGATTTGAAAAATTCCTTCTTTGTTGGATAGTGTTTCGAGTGTGACACGTGGTTCATATAATTTCAAAATTTTCAAGTAATTCATAGACTTTCCGCTAGGGGGCGTAAATGTAAATTGCGTTTCCCCCTATATTTCTGCTTCTAAATTTCCGATTTGAAACATTCTTTCTGCGCCGCATACAGCTCCTGATGGGAAATCGTTTGCACATAATTTCTAATTTTTGTAAGAAATTGTTTGGCCACCAGGTGGCGTAAGTCTTAATTTTCGCTTCTGTTGTATTTGCAGCAACATATGAGCTTCTAAAATCTCGATTGAAAAAAAGTTGTTTGTTGACCGAAACTACTCATGTCGACAAACCTTTTACGAAAATTTTCTTCTTGAAAAATGCATGGTTTCTACGCCAGGGGGCGTAGATGTATATCTTATTTTTGTCAATATCTCTACTTCTAAGAGTACGATTTGAAAAATTCCTCTTTGTTGGATAATGTTTCCGATGCGAAATGTTTTTCCTATAAATTCAAAATTTTCAAGTAAATCATAGACTTTCCGCTAGGGGGCACAAAGGTAAACTGCATTTTCTTCGTTATTTCTGCTCCTAAAGCTCTGATTTGAAAAATGCTTCCTGTATCGCATGCAATACCTGATGGAAAATATTTTTCACATAATTTCTAATGTTTGGTAAATAATGGTTTGGCCACCAGGGGTCATAAGTGTTAATTTCTGCTTCTGAAGTATTTGTTGCAAAATCTATGCTCCTGAAAACTCGACTAATTTTTTTTCTTGGACCGATACCGCTCATATGGATAAACCTTTTGAGAATACTTTCTTCCTAAAATAATGCATGGTTTTTCCACCCGGGGACGTAAAGTCACGTCTTATTTTTGTCGATATCTCTGTATCTAAGAGTTCGTAAGCTAACGATTACGTTTACAGCAGTATCTGAGGGATTGAAAATCTTCTTTCTTTCGTCAGAATTATTGTTTTCCATACCGGGTCCATTGACTTTGAATAGCGTTGATAAATTTAATTTGCGTCAGAACGGATTCAAAAGACGTGCTTATTACACCCGAAAATTCGGTGTCATCTTTCTTGTATTGTTTTACAATCACGAAGACAAGTCATAAGTTTATGGCAACTTTGGAAGTTTTAAATATTTCGCTCAGTTGACCTACTCAGTAGTCATACTGTAAGCACACGCAGGAGCAGTATATAAGGTTAGTCTGAATTCTTCTTCCTTTGATTCTCGTACTCCTTTCGAAAAGAAACTATTTCTTCTTCAGTGCAATGATTTTTTTTCATTTGCAATGCATCACCGTGAAATAGAAGGAAAACCTCAAATGAAATTACACCATACTCTCACTAGAAAAATATTTTACTGCATGCGTTGCTCGTGATTTTTGAAATAAAAGTGCATAACAGAATTAAACAAGAAAGATGACACCGAATTTTTGGGTGTAATAAGCACGTCTTTTTAATCCGTTCTGACGAAAATTAAATTTATCAAAGCTATTCAAAGTCAATGGAACTGGTATGGAAGACAATAGTGTCTGCCGGAAGAAAGAAGTTTTTCAGTAGGGTTTTTAATCCCTCAGATATTGCTGTAAACAGAATCGTGAGCTTACGCCCTCTGGTTGCAGACTTGTGGGTTAAGAAAACATGAATTTATGTGAGAAACATTTCGCATAGGAGACGCTCTGCAACACAGAAAGAATTTTTCTAATCGGACTCTTAGAAACAGAGATATCGACAAAAATAAGATGTGACTTTGCGTCCCCTGGTGGGAAAGTCGTGTATTATTTTAGGAAGAAAGTGTTTTCAAAAGGTTTTTCAATATAAGCGGTATCGGTCCAAGAAAAAAAAAATTCAGTCGAGTTTTCAGGAGCCCAGATTTTGCTACAAATACATCAGAAGCAGAAATTAACACTTGTGCCCCCTGGCGGCCAAACCATTATTTATCAAACATTAAAAATTCTATGAAAAATATTTTCAATCAGGTGTTGTAATGCGATACAGGAAGAATTTTTCAAATCGGAGTTTTAGAAGCTGAAATAACGCAGAAAACGCAATTTACATTTGTACGCCCTAGCGGAAAGTCCATGATTTACTTGAAAATTTTGAATTTATAGGGAAAACATTTCGCATCGGAAACACTATCCGACAAAGAAGGAATTTTTCAAATCGGACCTCTAGATGTAGAGATATTGACAAAAACAAGATATACATCTACGCCCACTGTCGTAGAAACCATGCGTTATTTAAAGAAGAAAATGTTCCTAAAAGGTTTGTCGACATGAGTAGTATCGGTCTACAAACGACTTTTTTTCAATCGAAATTTTAGAAGCTCATATTTTGTTGCAAATACATTAGAAGCAGAAATTAAGACTTATGCCTCCTGGTGGCCAAACCATTTTTTACAAAAATTAAAAATTATGTGCAAAGGATTTCCTATCAGGAGCTGTATCCGGTGCAGAAATAATTTTTCAAATCGGAGATTTAGAAGCAGAGATAATGGGGTAAAAGCAATTTACCTGTACGCCCTCTAGCGGAAAGTCTACGAATTACTTGAAAATTTTAAAATTATATGAAAAACATGACACACTGAAAACGTTATCCAACAAAGAAGGAATTTTTCAAATCGGATTCCTAGAAGTAGAGATATTGACAAAAATAAGATATACATCTACGCCCCCTGGTGGAGAAACTATGGAATATTTTAAGAAGAAAATATTCCGGAAAAGTTTATCGAAGTGAGCGGCATCAGTCCACGAAAGAATTTTTTTCAATCGAGATTTTAGAAGCTCAAACTTTACATCAGAAGCAAAAATTAACACTTATGCCCCCTGGTGGCCAAAGTATACTTTACCAAAAATTAGAATTATATGCAAAAGATTTTCCATCAGTAACTGTATACGCTGAAGAAAACATTTTTCAAATCGGAGTTTTAGAAGAAGAGTTATCGGGGGAAACGTAATTTATTTTTACGCCCCTTAGCGGAAAATCTATGCGTAATTTTAAAAAGTAACTATATCTAAAGCACTCTTCGACATAAATGGAATCGAAAGATAAAATATTTTTTTTCAGTCGGATGTTTAGAAGTAAATATGTGGAATAAAACTTATTTTTGAATTTGACATCATCTGCATTTACGCCCTCTAGCGGCGAAATTGTACATCGTAAAAAAAAAGAAATAAAGGATCATCATTCGCATATTTCAAGCTTCCCAATACAAAAACAATTTTTCATATCGGACTAATAGTTGCAGAGATATCGTGTCTACAGACGGACGGACAAACCGATAACATAAGCACGATCTTTTTTACAAAAGACGTGCTAAGAAAAGGATGGTAGAAATAAATTTTCTTTTCATGTGCGGCCTTGTGAAAAGAAATGGGAAACCCAATTTGAACAAACTGGTTTCATGCCCAAATGCTTGGTTAAAATTCTGTGAATTGATGATTTTGAAATGTGAACCATATCTTTGATATTTCTAATTGACAGGTGTCTGTCTTCCTGTATCATCATCATCATTGTCAACCATTATCAATCCACTGCTGGACGAAGGTCTCCCCAAGTTTCCTCCACAACGGTCTGTCTTGTGCCAGTCTCCTCCATGTCACCCCTGCATACTTTCGAATTTCATCCACCCATCTCCCATGTGGTCTTCTTCTGGGTCTTTTCCTGTCCCTTGGAATCCAATCTAAAATTTCGGCTGTCCATCGATGATCTGTCCTTCTGGCAGTATGTCCAGCCCATTGCCATTTCAGGGATTTAACTCTGATCATGATGTCTTCCACTCTTGTCATTTTTCGGATCCACGAGTTCCTCTTCTTATCTCTCCTGGTTACACCAAGTATGCACCTCTCCATGCTTCTTTGAGTTGTCTGCAGCCTTTGTATGTCTCTTTTAGTTAAGGTCCACGTCTCTGCACCATACGTAAGCACTGGAAGGATGCATTGATCAAACACTTTTCTTTTAAGACATAATGGCATATTGCTCTTGAAAACCTATTGTATTGATATTTACCTCTGAAATACTCGTTGAATTTCTCCCTCCATGTTGGATTAAAACCACCAACGCACGACCATCCATTAATTCTTTATGCCATCTGCAAATTCCTGACTTTCATAGACATTCATCATTACAAGCCTCTTCCGTAAGACGTCTCGGAAAGACTTCTTAAGTCGACAGCAAAATTTAATGGCTCATCTTTTTTCATCTTTCACATCCTTTTTCTTGAAATAATCACAGCGCGAAAACACTTGTTAGGAGTTAACGAATCAATGCTTATTAAACTGCGGACCACCGATGACGCATGCGTGATAAACAAGTGTGGCCAGTTGCTATGGTTACTTCAATGACTGACGTTTTTTCAAGACTCGTGCCGAGGTCGAACGTAGTGATGCATATTTTTTACAAAAACGTTCTCAGTTGTTTTGGGACAAAGCTATGTTGTTTTATTCACAAATTTTATCTTTAACAACAACAACAACAATAATAATAATAATAACAGTAACCTGATAGACAAGGAAAAGAAGTCAACATACCTCATTGACGTAGCCGTGCCCAACACGTACAGCATCCAAAAGACGCACGGAAGAAAGCTGTCAAAGGGCTAGGTTAATGGACGACCTACGATACAAAGTCAAGGAAATGTGGCATATGGAGAACGTCACCACCATCCCCATAGTAATATCAGCCACAGGAGCTGTACCTAAGACCATTCACAGCTCTATACAGACACTAGACCTTCAACCTAGCACCTGCATTGAACTACAGAAGGCAGCTATCCTGAACATTTGTAGGCTAGTGAGAAGATTCCTGGACAATTGAGAGAAAAGAAGCCACTTCCCAGACTTGGTACGTCATAGCCGTCCCGGAAGGAAGAGAAAAAACCCTCAGCAAGAGGTGGAATCTTATTTTTATAATAATAATAATAATAATAATAATGTGCTATTGCTTTTTCTCTGCTTCGATTGTAATCGAGCGCCCCATCTGACATACTAGCCGCCGCTTACGAAATACTGTAGCTGCGCCCGGACCGTGGATGTGGCTATATTTAACATCAGACGTTTGGCATTAAATATGTCTTCGGTGCGTGGTAGTGCCTGTTGAAGAGATTTTTATACATGGAGAGAATAGCCGGGTAAATTTTGTCCTGAAGTTGCAGTGACTGTATCACGCTTTCTAAAGACGTCATTCTGTTTTTATTATGTCTTTCTTGGAGTTCTCTGCTGCAGAAACGCAGTTGTGAATAGCAATGAAGATTTCTTCAGTTTCTGGATAGAGTTTACCACTTTTTAACCATGTAAATACCAAATTTCTATCGACTTTTCTAGTTGCAAGCAACTGGAATAATTACTGATATTAGTGGTTTCATGATTGATGTAGGCAAACATACAATAGTGTTAGTATTGCTTAGGACACCCAAGAGTTGTACTTGTATATGTCACTGTCTGTATTCTGAATTATGTCGCTCCAACTTTTTGATTCAATATCCGCATTGCGACAGGGTTTTCAATCCCTTCGTAGCCTTGATTACCCCACACGAGAATCTGAAGCAAGTGACAAGAATCAGAAAGAAAAAGATTTCCTCTTGACAAATGAACGGCCCGAAATAAAACTTTAAAAAGTGTCATTTGAAACCTTATCGAGTGAATACTGCAATCGCTACTCCGCAGAGGAAGAAGCTTACAAAAGGTTAGAAAGGAATGAGATGGGGATAAAAAAGGAGAGAAAGCGCTGGCATTAAAAGGTGATGCAAGGGTGTCTGGGATGCTGTGGGATGAAAGAGGAGGAGGAGGAGCAATAGGGGAGAGGACGATGCTAGAGGGTGGCCTCACACACACACACACTCTCTCTCTCTCCCTTTCGCGCTGCTCTCGTTGAGTCCTAATGCGAGACTTCCCGCGGATAGATTCTAATGGAATTCCTGTGTTGCTTTTGACAGTGTGGATGAAGCATTGTCTAGTTGATATTCGGCCTCCATGGTAAGCGTCGGTCACGCCCTGAGACGCCGACAACAAAGCTGTATGGCGAAAGCTTGTCGCGCTGCATGGCTCGGCGATCTGTCACAAGCGAGGAGTCAAAAAGAGACTGCCGACACCCCATCCCACCTCATCCCATCCCTCCTCCACTAGGCGCAGAATCCGTGTAAAGTGGGCTTCTCTGAATGGCTCGCCACTCTACACTAAGTGCTTGCGCCGCTCCCCGGGTTGTCACTTCATGGAAGGCGGGCGATGCTGATTGAATATGTCTCCTGAACTGTTAAAAGCCCCCTCCCTCTCACTTTATCGCTCCATCTTCATATATATATGTGTGTGTGTATGTGTGTGGTGAATGAAGAGAGAGAAGGACAGCAGAAAATAGATAAAACCTTGCTTAATCACCTCTCTCTTTAGATGTAGTCGACTTTAAACTCACGGAGATTGCGTCATGTTTCTCAACTCCTTTGCGTTGACAATGCTTACCGAACACGTGATCTTTTGGAAATTCGGGTTCAATATCTTATTTTCTGCGAATAAATCGTAATTACAGCCAAGTGATCTACATCGGACGCTTCTGAATTCTCGTATCGTTAGTTTGAACCCATAGGCAAGACACGGACGACCTGTTCGTTCTTCCGACGCTGGTGCTAAAGCCTGACGCACTAAATTGTGGAAGGGTGACCCATTACGGTGACCTTTCAGAGGGATCGGAAAACATCGCAACGTTATTTGACACACCATAAACAAAATACAGCCATCAATTCTTCTTACACATGCAAACAAAATGTGGTAATCAATTCTTCTTATACAGACGCTCTCAATTTCGAAGGAGTTAAGACCAGGGAATAATTCCGAAATATCTTATACTTAAATTACAGATGTCAGAGGAAATAATGTGGATACCTGTGAAATAGGTGATATGTCTTTATTAATAAGATATTGGACCACCATTTGCCTTTAATATAGTTTCCAACCCTCTTGGAATAGATTCGTACAGCTTTTGAATAGTCTCCAGTGGAATGTTGTACTATGTCTTTATTAATAAGGTGTTGGACCACTATTTGCCTTTAATACAGCTTCCAACATTCTTGGAATAGATTCATACAGCTTTTGAATAGTCTCCAGTGGAATGTTGTACTATGTCTTTATTAATAAGGTGTTGGACCACTATTTGCCTTTAATACAGCTTCCAACATTCTTGGAATAGATTCATACAGCTTTTGAATAGTCTCCAGTGCAATGTTGTACTATGTCTTTATTAATAAGGTGTTTGTGACGTACCTGCCAGCAGGACGCACATGACATAAAGGCAGATAGTAGTCAGAACAAACGTCCGCGTAGCTCAATTGGTAGAGTGACTTGTTCCGGAATAAGCGGACTCGGGTTCGAATCCCGGCGTAGACCAGAAATGACGGAGAAATTTACTTCGTTATAATGGCGCCCGAACTATCCGAATGACCCGACCGTTCAAAATCTCGCAATAGTGTGATGTTATTTCCACACCGCGAGATAGGAAAAATCAGAGAATTCCTTCTCCAGCGCTTCGAAAAATAAATGTGTGTGACGTTGCATTCCACACACCAGATTGAATATGAGTTCTCAAGTGCACGTTCCACAGTGGATGGGTGCCTGCAACGATTCATGGTCACGGCTGACCCGTGGGCCATGCCCCCGGCCCTCTTTTGGGTGGGGTGGAGGAGATGTGACGTACCTGCCAGCAGGACGCACGTGACATAAAGGCAGATAGTAGTCAGAACAAACGTCCGCGTAGCTAAATTGGTAGAGTGACTTGTTCCGGAATAAGCGGACTCGGGTTCGAATCCTGGCGTGGACAGAAATGACGGAGAAATTTACTTCGTTATATGTTGGACTACCATTTGCCTTTAATACAGCTTCCAACGTTCTTGGAATAGATTCATACAGCTTTTGAACAGTCTCCAGTGGAATGTTGTTCCATGTCTTTATTAATAAGGTGTTGGACCACCATTTGCCTTTAATACAGCTTCCAACATTCTTGAAATAGATTCATACAGCTTTTGAATAGTCTCCAGTGGAATGTTGTACTATGTCTTTATTAATAAGGTGTTGGACCACCATTTGCCTTTAATACAGCTTCCAACGTTCTTGGAATAGATTCATACAGCTTTTGAATAGTCTACAGTGGAATGTTGTTCCATGTCTTTATTAATAAGGTGTTGGACCACCATTTGTCTTTAATACAGCTTCAAACATTCTTGAAATAGATTCATACAGCTTTTGAATAGTCTTCAGTGGAATGCTGTATTCCATGTCTTTATTAATAAGGTGTTGGACTACCATTTGTCTTTAATACAGCTTCCATTGTTCTTGGAATAGATTCATACAGCTTTTGAATAGTCTCCAGTGGAATGTTATTCCATGTCTTTATTAATAAGGTGTTGGACCACCATTTGCCTTTAATACAGCTTCCAACATTCTTGAAATAGATTAATACAGCTTTTGAATAGTCTCCAGTGGAATGTTGTACTAGGTCTTTATTAATAAGTTGTTGGACCACCATTTGCCTTTAATACAGCTTCCAACGTTCTTGGAATAGATTCATACAGCTTTTGAATAGTCTCCAGTGGAATGTTGTTCCATGTCTTTATTAATATGGTGTTGGACTAGCATTTGCCTTTAATACAGCTTCCAACATTCTTGGAATAGATTCATACAGCTTTTGAATAGTCTCCAGTGGAATGTTGTACTAGGTCTTTATTAATATGGTGTTGGACCACCATTTGCCTTTAATACAGCTTCCAACGTTCTTGGAATAGATTCATACAGCTTTTGAATAGTCTCCAGTGGAATGTTGTACTATGTTTTTATTAATAAGGTATTGGACCACCATTGGCCTTTAATACAGCTTCCAACCTTTTTGGAATAGATTCATACAGCTTTTGAATAGTCTCCAGTGGAATGTTATGCCTTTTGTCGACCAGAACATCAGCCAATTGTTTCAGAGATGTTTCACCATCATTTGCCTTTATACAGCTTAGATTCATACAACTTTTACATAGATTCATACAGCTTTTGAATAGTATCTAGTGGAATGTTGTACTATTCGTCTATCAGAACAACAGCCAATTGCTTCAGAGATGTTGGACCCCCATCTGCCTTTTATGCAGCTTCCGCCCTTTTTGGAATAGATTCACACAGCTTTTGAATAGTCTCCAGTGGAATGTTGTACCATTCGTAGATCAAAACATCAGCCAATTGCTTTAGAGATGTTTGAGGAGATAATCTGCTTCTCAGTCTGCTCTTCAAAACCGCCCACGATGATTTAAAGTCAGGTGATTGCGATGGTCAAAATGGAAGTTCATCTTGGTTGTCCTCAAACCAAAAGATTGAACAGTTCTGGCTGTGTATATGAGGGCATTTTCACCTTGAAAAACGACATCATTGCTGGGGAAAATATTTGGACCACAGAATGGTGATCACCTAGAATGTCCAAGTACTCCTTGGCAGTTACTCGACCATTAGGATTACGATTGGCCCAGCCGAACAACAAGATATAGCAGCTCAAATCATCATTGATCTGCCCCCATGTTTGACAGCTGGAATCAGACATTCTGAATTGTATATTTGAAGGGGGGGGGGTTCTCGATACATAAATCCAATCTACTGTTGGGAATATTGTTGCTCTTATGTCAAAAAAGGTGATGAAATGATGTTCGGCGATAGTTTAGCGAAAAATATTGTCGGGTATAAATGAAATTAACTATTATTTCGTCACTTCACGGCAGAGCATTCGGAAATCACATTTCAACAATGGTTTTGACTACTTTCGTTACCCATTTTCGTTACATCGAATTTTTTTTTACTTGGGATTTACCTTACTGCTGTTGGGAAAGATGAGCAGCATAAAAAATTCCGCATAAATCCATTAGGGAAATTCCTAAGGAGCTTTCAGAGCAGTAAAGAACCAACCGGAAGTGTACTATGTTGGCCGCCATATTGTTTCGTTGCATGGCTAAGCGCTTAGTCGAAAATGGTGGACACTGCTTTGCTGTCGCACTACCTCACGACTGAGGCCGCCAAATGTCACCCGTTCGCCGGTACAGGCACATGGAAAGGGCCGCCGGAAGCAAAACTCTCCGTCAGTAGGTCGTCCGAAGGTAAACTACCGACTCGAAATTAAGGTAATTTGTTGCGTCACTTCATGAAACAGCCTGCGTCACGTGGTTTTGACTACTTCCGTTACCTATTTTCGTTACATAGAAATTTTTAACTTGGATTTACTTTATACCACTGCATTTCAATGTTACGTAACACACAATTTCTTTTACTCAAAATTTATTCAATTGTGCATTTTCCCATTTCACATGCACAGTCATGGCTTCAGATGGCGATACCTAACCGTGATGTCTGTGTCACGTGACAGATGCAGAGGGTATGCAGATTTTCTTGTAGAAAGCCAAGTCAAATACTGCGAGTGAATGATTTCGTTTGAGGACTTCAGCTAGTGGCTGATTATAAACTATGCAAAAATAAAATATTAATACCACTGATGTCATTGATTTTCGCTGTGACTACCGCTGATTCAGTGAGACAGTGTTTATTATGTGTTCATAAAATTTTGCTTGAAATCTTTATCAAATAGGCTTATTAACATTTTCTTCCGAAGATGTTATTGCGGATTTTTCTCCATCAGTTTAATTGCAAAACAACACAGGTAGACTCAGTTCTAAATGAGCAGTCAGTTTGGAACGTATGACTATGACTTGCAGATCGGAGAGTTGAAATAAGCTAGTCATATAGTTTCAAAGCGTTTGTTACAGCTAACACAGGTATATGATATGAAAAGTAGCTTACATAATTTTTACAAATAATGCTGGATACATTGCGAACACATAGCAGATCGATACACGAATTTCTCTACGTGGTGCTCGGTCTTCATGGGCTTCTTACATTCCTCATCACTTGCTCTTGCCTCTGGTTTTGATTTTCTCCACTTTTGCTTGCGTTAATTCAGCGAATTCCGCGGCATTGTCGAAAATGTTAAGCCGTTCACACGAAAACAATTTTTTAAATTTTTAGTTTAAAGGTAAAAATCATCTAAATATGTGGCGTCAGTTGAATAAATAATTGTGATATGTTCTCTCTCTCTATATATATATATATAAACCATTATGATATGTTTTATATGTATTTGAATAGATCTCGTTGAGAGCTTTAAAACGATACCACGCACAGTTGTTTTCCACTCACAGCTGTCTAGATAAACCACGATATTGTCGAAAGTGTTGACCGATTCACAAGAAAACAATTTTTAAAATGTTTAGTTCAAACCACTGCGAAATCTTCTTCGTATACAAATTTTGAAGATGACAATCCGAATTTTGGTGCAAATGTGACAACGATGGTAAGTCAGATAATATTCGAAAACTTGAAAATTTTCATCGTCCTGGACTCGAACCCGCGTCTCCCAGATAGCGCCCGGGTTTGCTAACCACTACACCACCCAGAACGACCAAGTCTCAAGTTCCCGATTAATTTTAATATAACCATTATATAGCAGGTTATCATAGTTAGCATAGTTAGCAAGGTTTGCATACCCGGGCGCTATCTGGGAAACGCGGGTTCGAGTCCCGCCCCAGGACGTTGAAAATTTTCAAGTTTTCGAATATTATCTGACTTATCATCCTTGTCACATTTACACCAAAATTCGGATTGTCATCTTCAAAATTTGTATTATATGGTGTAATGCCGTATTTCTTTCATGGTTCTTCGCATACTTGAATAGATCTCGTTGAGAGCTTTAAAATGATACCACACACACAGTCGTGCTGCGCTGACGGTTGCCTTGTTAGACTAAGTGAAACGCGGCGGCACCCCCAGAAATATTGCATCATCTCCCCGCGCACAGGAAGCAAAGGAGGAGCGTCGCGCGCACGATGTATTGCGCAGTACGCCAATTGGACTCCATGCTGTTTACGAATATGCTAATACGATTAGTATGCTGCACGTATTTTTCACGCTCTAATGATTTCAATTGGGACCTATTTTTGTCACAGTCGGTCGACCGTAAGTCGCCCCATACTATCCGCGGAGTTAGACGTAGTCCTACGTCAAAAGTGTTCATATCAAATACATTCATTGACAGAGAAACTAATTTAAACACGGGGGATATAATTGATATTATTGGGTTGTCGGAAAAGTCATAACGTATTTTGGCACCCGATGGCGGTTGGGCGGTTCTGGAAGTACTAGAAGGCCGCCCCGGTGGCGCAGTGGTCTAAGCGATGGCCTCTGATCATTCGTTCGAACGGGGTCCGGGTTCGAATCCCGGTCAGGCATGGATGTTGTGTTTGTCTTACGGCACTGGCTCTCTCTCTTCCCTGGAACCAGTGACCCTAAATTAGGGACGGGCGACTGCTTATAGCCCGTTGAGTTGCTCACGGTGGTCGTTATCCAATCAAAAAAAAAAAAAAGTACTAGAGGCATGCGCAGCTCTGGTATCGCTATGGCATTCGACAGGTGCCAGTTCTAGCTGCAGTCTAAAAGGAATAGTGAGCGATTTGGTTGATTTGCGGAGATTTGATATCAAGTTGAAGATGGAAGACCAAATTTAAATTTATTACGAGGAAATTCATAACGAGGGACAGTACACCAATTAAGTAGTAATACCAGTGATCCGATTTATTGGCGTAGGAAATAAACACAAAAGCGTTTCCAAGCTTACACACATCAACCAGATGGCTTTTTCAAGGAAGTTAGACACAAACTGCAAACTGAAAAATAGAACGCTTAACAATTTGAACGCGGGAACTTGACAATAAATAGATGCGACGTTACATTCATTTAAAAATACGAGGCATCACGTTGGTTGCACGCGGGATCCTGGTAGAGAAAAGGCGTTACTTGAAGAATTGGTTCCAAATTCGTGGCAACTCGAGTGAGACACAATCATTGCAAGTATCGCTGCTGGTAATGATCTCAAAGGTTTCCCGAATAGCTGTACATTTAGGGGTAGAGTAGCTAGCTAATTTCTTTATATCATCCCACATAGGAGTAGCGGACTTGAATTTCACTTCTCTGGATAGTGCCGGTGCTAGTTTACCATGAACCAAACTGTGCATTTTCGCCATATTTTACTGTTTTACTTCCGTAAAGGGAAGAACGCGCGTCAAGCTTGTGAAAAGTTGCGTAAAGTGTACGGTGATAATGCTCTACAAGAACGTCAGTACCAGCGGTGGTTCGCAAAATTCCGTGCTGGTGACCTCAACGATGCTCCTCGGTCCGGGAGGCCCACCGAGGTTAACGACGACCAAATCAAGGCATTGATCGAGTCAAACCCACGTTACACGACACGAGAGAATGCAGACACATTGCACATCCATCATTCAAGCGTTCACGACCACCTGAAGAAGCTGGGGTACGTAAGCAAGCTCGATGTGTGGGTTCCTCGTGAACTCAAAGAAGCTCAATTGACGGCGCGTATAAACATCTGTGATATGTTCATTAAACGCGAGGAAAACGATCCTTTTTTGAAGCGACTGATAACTGGTGACGAAAAGTGGATTGTGTAAAACAATGTGTTGCGCAAACGGTCTTGGTCCCGACGTACTGCTTCGCCTCAAACGACATCCAAAGCAGACATTCATCAGCGGAAGGTTCTAGTCTCAGTGTGATGGGATTTTAAAGGTGTCGTGATTTTCGAGCTCCTACCACGGAACCGAACAATCAATTCGAATGTGTACTGTCGGCAATTGGACAGTTTGAACGAATCCATCACCCAGAAACGTCCACTGCTCGTTCATCGTAAAGGTGTTGTGTTCCATCACGACAACGCGAGACCACACACAAGTTTGATCACCCGCGAAAAATTATTGGAGCTTGGGTGGGATGTGTTGCCACACCCAGCATACTCGCCTGACCTTGCACCGTCAGACTTCCACTTGTTTCGCTCTCTTCAACAGTCCTTGCGTGGTATAACGTTAAATTTAGATGAGGCTGTAAATCAGTACCCTGTTTAGTTTTTCGCCACGAAAGACAGGTCCTTCTATGAACGAGGCATTCTGCAGCTCACTGAAAGATGGCAAAAGGTTATCGAACAAAACGGGCATTATATCATTGATTGATCTTTGTTCTTCCTATCAATAAATGACCTTTGCAAAACATGGCTAAAATACGTCATGACTTTTCCGACAACCCAATAGATAGAGGGGAAAACCAACAGAATCATACAGGGTGATCCATTTGGGTAGGGATACTTTTAAAATGCTGTGGTATGGCTTGTAACAGATATAATAAGTCAATATTTGAAAGAAACTACCTTTATGGATGGGACTTTTTCTAGGCCTCTACATCGCCCTCTTTGTGGACTCGTGAAGACTGCGGACATAAAAAACAAAGACATCGCTCTTTCCACGTTTAGCAACGCACTGGAACCGAAAAATTGTTTATTCGGCGGCCGCCGGGAATCGAATCTCAGATCTCTGGATATCTAGCCGAGCGCGTTAGCCTTACACCACGGTGGCCAACAATCCACGGTGCTATGTGCGTTTTTATGTTAGCATCTGACATTATAAATCCGTAAGATGGGTTCAGCTGCTGAGACGTCTCCATCTGAATCCATAGATGGGCTCAGTAGCTCAATAAACAATTTTTCGGTTGCTGTGCGTTGCTAAACGTGGAAAGAGAGATGTCTTTGTTTATTCACTATTTGGAGGATTTTCATTTTCAAGACTGCAGACTTCTACGAAGTAGAAAGAGCAAGCCGCAAGGTAAACGTGTAGTGCCAGGTGAGTTGTCACCAGCTGTACGACCCTTTTTTCTTCTCTGAGGACACTGTACGATCAAGACCATACCTGTACATGCTACAGATTTTCTTGGTACCACAACTGGATAACGATGTCATGTTGCAGCAAGACGGTGCCTCACCACATTGGTCACTGGAAGTCAGGAACTTCTTCAAAAACACGTTAAATGAAGACAGGCGTGGGCGCGATGACCCTATTCCTTGGCCTGCCAACTCCCCGAATCTCAGTCTCCCCTATTTCTTCGTGTGTATAGGTTTCTGAAGAACATCGTCTACGCACAACGAACTCAAAGCCTGGATGACTTGAAGGTGAAACTTTCTGCAGCGTTCTCACAAATAACTCCACAGATGTTAGTAAACACGTGGCAAGAATTGTTACAAGCCATACCGCAGCATTTTTTAAGTTATCCCTACCCAAACGGATCACCCTGTATTTTTCAAATGCTTTAGCTGTAGTTTAGCACTTTACCAAGTCTGGAATTTGAATATTTTGCTGATGTATTAGGTGTACAAATAAGTTTTAAGACAACGCAACATGTAATTTGAGAGAAAACAACACCTTTACGAATCAAAATATGCGCCGTCATTATCTATCGCCGTCCGCCATCGGTCGGGCAGCTGACGGATACCATCGTGAAAAATAATTCGTCGTGTGGCGCGATGAAGTCATCAACCCATTTTCGCACTTCGTCACATGTCCGAAACCGTACAGCAGACAAACCATGTTGCATCGATCGGAACAAATGTTAGTCTGAAGGGGGTATGTCGGGAAAATACGCCGGGTGCTCCAAAACTTCCCAGCCAAGTGTCAATAACGTTTCCTTGGCCGATTTCGCGACATGCGGTCTACCGTAGTCATGCGGTAATTTCACGGGACGCAATCCATTGCCTGTGAATGGACATTTCCGACAGATTTCGTGGTTCAATCGCAGCTATTGTTGCTTGTAGTGATCAGCAGTAACAGTTTGACCCTGTTCCAATAGTTCATAACAGGGCAGACCCTTCATATCCCACCAGTACACAGCAGAACTTTCTTGGAGTGAATATTGCGTTTCGGTGTCGAAGTCGTTGCTTCATTGGGGTCTTTTTGGAAAGGGAAAATTCTTCAGATTTTTTTCTGTTTGGGAAACGCAAAAACACCCAGTGTTTTCAGATGTTTTTTTGCGTTTGGGATTGTTGTACCATATTCACGTTTCATCACCCGTAATGATTTTTCACAGGAAAGACATTCTGTGTTGTTTATTCAACAAATTCAAATACTTCATGACACGCTCATCCTTGTTCCTCTGGCTAGGGTCATGTGATACCCATTTTCCTTCCTTCTGAATCTTTCCCATTGCGCGTAAACGATTGCAAATGGTTTGTTGAGTTAACCCCAGTTGTTCAGCTAATTCTTTTTGCGTTTGAGGAGAATCTTCATCCAGCAATGTTTGCAGTTCCGCATCCGCAACCTTCTGCGGGGTGGCTGTTCGTTCTCGATCGCTAACATCAAAATCACCTGCTTTAAACCGTCTAAACCAACACTCACACGTGCTTTTCGATACAATATTCTCCCCCAGAACAGAACACATGGATGCACATTCTCTTGCAGCACTTTTTCCTTGATGAAATTCGTAACGAATGCAGTGTCGAATAAATACAGTAACGCTTGTCATCTTTCACCTATCAATGTGGAAGTACGTTTGACTGTTGGGAAAACTTCTGTGTCACATTTTATACTCTGGACCCTGTTACGGTCACATGACAACAACGCGGAGGAATGCCGGATATGTAAATTAGCAGTATACGTCTCATAAAAAGCGCTTTAAAACTTATTTGTACACCTAATTCAATTTGAAGAACTTTCCTTTTCCAAAAAGTTCTTTTAAAAATAAATCTTTAGACTCTGCGAAAATCAAAAATTAGCGCACAGAACTTTACGAAAATTACGGAAGATCATGTAAATACCTTAACTTAGTTTCTGTAGATTAGAATTAAAGACGATGTTCGTATTTGTTCAACAGATCAAGATCTAGGAAATCAGTATTGCATAGGTCACGTGACAAGCTTCTGGAAAAAAAAATTCTTTCTGCAAAGGAAGACATGACATGGGAAGAAGCTACATTCACTGTAACGGATGCAAATAATAGTGTCCATATTTCCGGAAATGTAACTAATCTGCCAAACAATTATTCAGTAACAGATCAGATTAATAAAATAAACAGCATGAATAACAAATAGCTTATGCTTCAATCAGAAGTTTGCGCTGGCCTGTCCCTGCCCGAAAAGCCTGAGCCCAACACGGCCGTCGGGCAGGTCCCGGGACCGAGCCTGTGCTGGAAGCTTTAGCATTTTGCTCCTGAATTGAAAAATAATAATATTTTCGTTTCACAAAATGAAGACTGACTTGTGAAATACAGTGCCTGACAGAGAACATGTCACACCACGAAGACGTGAAGACGCCATGCAAATTACAGGGTGAAGACGTGTAGACGCTATGCAAATTACAGGGTGAAGACGTGAAGACGCCATGCAATCACACGTACTAGTTATGCAAACGATTGCATTTGCAGGCTAGTCGCACGAACGACGCGCAGGATATAAGCCGACAACCAGCCCGTGAGGCCATCAGTCGAGACATCGTCACGGCCACGAGGAGTGAGTGGTTCTGCTGTAACTGTGTCTGGAGAACGAACAAAGAGTGCCAATGCCGTTAAGACGCCGTCGTACGCGATTTCGTCAAACGGATGAGTTCACGAGAGGTGTCATCGTAGGCCTTCGTGCCGCTGCAAGGTTCTTGCATCGTATTGCGGAAGAAACGCAAAGTGATGCCACAACCGTTGGTCGCATTTGCAGACAGTGGTCCCAGGAAAGATCTGTGCAACATCGTAGAGGGCACGGAGACGGCCGTCCGGGAGCACCGACTGTCGCATCTGGCGTCATGACTTAGCGGACCCACAAGCCACAACGGACGACATTTTACGGTGTACGGGGAGGCTTGAGTGTCCCAATATCGACGTGGGCAGTGTCGCGCCGATTGGCTGCGTCCGGTTTGCTGTCCAGCCGTCCGTTGCGAAGGCTACCCTTAACAGCGAGGCATCATCGTCACCGCTTGGCGTGGTGTCGCTCCAGAGCTGCATGGAGTGCCGAATGGAACAGTGTGGTGTTCAGCGACGAATCTCGGTTCTGTCTCACTACGGATGATCGCCGTGTGAGAGTCTGGAGGCAACGTGGCCAATGGGCGGATTCCTCGGCCATTGTGGAGCGCCACACGGTCCGGCAACGTGGAATCATAGTGTGCGGTACTATCAGCGCTAACAGACGCTCACCACTGGTACGCATTGCGGGCACATTGACGGCACGCCGCTACGTTGACGAGGTGCTGCGGCCAGTGTCCCTACCTTACTTGCAGGGCATTTTAAACGCCGTTTTTCAACAGGTTAATGCCCGGCCGTATACCGCTGGGATCATCCTGATAGCTTTACACGGTGTGCGGATGCTTCCGTGGCCAGCACGATTCACCGACCTCTCGCCTATTGAACATTTATAGGAAACGATTGGACGTCGGTTGAGTACCCTTCCAGCCCCGCAAAATGAAGATGACTGTGGACTCGGAACAACATTGCATGGTCCACGATACTCTAGGACTCTATTCGTACTCTCATTGTCTCGATGCCACGTCGTATTCAACGCTGTATCTCCCGAAATGAGGGCCACAGTCCTTATTGATCATCTTGTATATTCGGCCACTGGAATCTAGTCTGTATGTGACAATTAAATCATTTGTTCAGGACGTACTTGGCTATCTGGGTGTGCAGTTTGGTCTGTTTTCCAGCATTCCTTCATGGTGTGGCATTTTCTCTGTAAGGCTGTGTCATCAGATTGCGAAGTTCACTGAGTTAAACGAAAGACTCCATCCGCGTACCTATGCATTAATTAATTACAGATATAACAGGCAAGTCGGGATGAAACAGGCATGACAGTCTGAAATGGAGCAGTCTATTTCTTTAAAGGTTGAAATCAAATTCCGTTTCCAATTTGTTGACTTTAGCGACTAAAACAAATGGCTTTAGAAAATAGTAAAACTATACTAGTTATCCTATTTATTCGCGTAGGAACACATAAATTAGCGTTTCCAAGCTTTCACACATCAATCAGATGGGTTTTTCAAGAAAGATAGACAGAAACTGCAATCTGAATAATATAACGCTTTAACAATTTGAACGCTGTGACTGGACGTGACAATCAATAGATACGACGTAATATTTATTTAAAGACACGAGGCATCACACTGGTTGTGCAGCACGCGCCGTCTGGTAGGAAGAAAGAGTTACTTGAAAAACTGGCTCCAAATTCGTGGCAACTCCTGTAAGACGCTATCATTGCAAGTATCGCTGTTGGTGATGATCTCCTAGGTTTCCCGAATGGCTGTACATTTATGGGTAGAGTAGGACTAGGTAGCTAATTTACATTGGATGATATAAAGAAATCAGCTACCTACTCTACGCCTAAATGTACAGCAATTCGGGAAACCTTGGACATCATTACCAGCAGTGATACTTGCAATGATAGCGTCTTACTAGAGTTGCCACGAATTTGGAGCCACTTCTTCAAGTAACGTTTTCTCCCACCAGATGATGCGTGCACAACCAATGTGATGCCTCGTGTCTTTAAATGAACATTACGTCGTATCTTTTGATTGTCAAGTCCAGTCACCGCGTTCAAATTGTTAAAGCGTTTTATTATTCAGATTGCAGTTTCTATCTAATTTCCTTGAAAAGCCATCTGGTTGATATTCGAAAGCTTGTAAACGCTTATTTACACACGGTCGAGTCACATTATTGTGACCACCAGCTAATATCCAGAGTAACCGCTGTGTGCAGCGCGGACAGCAGCTAGACGGGTGGGGAGTGACTCAATAAGGTGCTGGAACGTGTTCACAGGTATGTGGAGCCATGCTGACTGCAATGCATCTGACATCTACTGGAAGATGCGTGGTGGAAGATCCACAGAGCAAACAACACGATCAAAGTGGTTCCACAGATGCTCAATGGGGTTTAAGTCTGGGGGAATTAGGGGGCCAGGGAAGTGCTTTGAAGTCTTCATCGTGATCTTCCAACCACTCTCTGACATTTCTAGCTGTGTGACACGTCGCATTGCCGTGCTGGAAGATCCCATCCGTCCCAGGGGGAGACAATCAGGCATTGTCTCCCCCTGGAACGGATACGTGGTCTGGACGTGTACGTGGTCTGCAAGGATGGATTCATAACGAATTTGGTCCATAGTACCTTCCACAGGTATGAGTGGACCCATAGAATGCCACGAAAGCATTTCCCAGACCATAACGCTGCACCCACCAGCTTGCGTTCTTCCAGCAATGGTTAAAGAGTGTTTGTTTTCCGATGTTTCTCGCCTTATACACCAACGTCCATCCGTTCGATGAAGCAGAAAACGTGACTCATCGGAGAAGGCAATCCTTTGCCAATCAGCGGAGGTCCAATTCCGATACTGCCGTGCAAATATAAGCCTTTTCTGCCGATGCATCTTCGTTAGCATAGGTGCAGTGACCATCCGTCTGCATCGGAGCCCATACGCAGCAGGGTTCGCTGAGCTGTAGTTTTAGACACACTTACGGTAGCCCCCTGGCTCATTCGGCCAGTGAGTTGCTCCACTGTAGCGTGTAGATCGGCCCTCACGCACCTTCGAAGCCGAGGTTCACTTCTTATATCAATGGCGCGTGGTGCTCCGCAGTTTCTACGTCGTTTATTTGCAGTGGTGCCATTTTTCCAATCACGATACATTTTAACGACAGCAGCACGGGGAGAGTTCCCAAACTGCGCTGTTTCAGAAATACTGCCACCTTTAGCCCGAAAGCCGATAATCATGCCTTTTTGCAAATTTGATAAATTGATCCTTTCATCCATGAGAGCAATGAGTGATATGTTTTCAGATTGCCTACAACACACCTTACATACCGTCCAAGCCAGCTCAAGACACGTGCCTTCTTTCATTGGCTACGCGCTGTTGACGTCAAAAGTAGGAGTTGCTCACAATAATGCTACTCGACCGTGTATATTCCTACGCCAATAAATCGGATCACTAGTATAGTTTTACTATTTTCTACGTAATTGGTGTACTGTTCTTCGTTATTATTATAACAAATGGCTTTTTGTCTTTCCCGGGAAAAAAACAGAATTTTTAACTTCACGAAACCAAAATTGAGCTTTTGAAGACGGAGATGAGGAAATGGGAAGAATTTGATTACATATTTGGAGATCGACTGCTACTTGTTTGATACAAGTAATAAGGAAATTATATACCGACCTGAGTTGTATGTAAATAGAAAGAACTTTTAATTATAATACAAAGGATGATACGAAGACACAGTGATATCCAACTTGAGCTGATACGTTCGCAACACGTACAGTGGATGGTCCACGATAACGCATTTCTGACAGACACCAACTGACCCCATGTTTGTTGTAGAAAAAAACTTCATTCTTGCCATATAATTTCGTAGCTGTTGGAGAAAACACTTACCCAATAATAGGAAAAATTCACTTCCTTGAAATAGTGTAGCGTAACTGAGTCTATGATCGGGAACATTACATTTAATAAAGTTGCTTCTTTTATTCAGCAGTAGTTAGTTCTATTGATAGAAAAACACACACCGCATCTTCGTGGACACACAACCGTGCACAAGCATTAACAAGAGCACACTGAGCACTTTCTCGAGAGAGAAAAGTTCCGAATGTGTGGTTCCAAAGTACACGTAGTTTCTCTCGATTGGGTGAATAACAGCTGCGCCTGGCACCAGTGATTTCGCAATCCATTTGGAGCTGCTGCAAATCTTGTTCGACGTTCCGCGTTTTTTTTTTGTTTTTTTTTTTGGATTGAGAGGCCATAATTCCAACAGTATGTACTTACATGTAGCAGAGAAAAACCTTTACATTTCTAACAGAATTACATAGTCAGATCTAAACCTCATTTGTGGGAGGAATTCCAACGAGAAGTGGGACGTCTTTCTATATTACATTCCGTTTACTGCTACTTGAGCTCAGTAGAACATTTTTGTTTTTCTAGCACAGGGGTCTTCTAACTTTTCTAAATCGCGGACGGCATAGCAAAATGTAATAGAATTTAAAAACCACATGAAAAAGAATAAAAATGCATGCGTTTATTATGAATACTGATTATTTCAGAAATGTTTTAATTCTTAAAACTAAACTTTCGAAAAAAGAAACGATGAAGTTAACACGATAGCTATGTTACAGTTTCGAAGCAGGTTCCTTATGTATCTACTTTTTTTAGCAGTTTTTAAAAACTTTATTTATTAATTTATCGCAGCATAGCTCTTAGAAGATTAGAGAATTAAAAGTCCGTGTATTTAAGGTATCTAGACATTCATTTGCCCATTTCGAAGACGTGTTTTTCTTTTTTGTGATTTTAGAATTTCCTTTGTGAGCAACGTCTCGCAGGAGACGATGCAGTTAACATGCTAGCTATATTACAAAAATTTTGAAGTAGGTACCTAATGTATCTACATGTTTTGGTAGTTTTTAAAAAGGCCGTTTTGTAAAAATTAAGAGTAATTTTTTTGAGGTGGCAACAGGGCGAAGGGGAAAATTACCACGCAGACGACTAACTGAACTAAGGAAGTATCTATCACAACAGTTACTAGTCGTGGCAGACGGTTTTGGTTTTGTTATTGCGCAGTTGTTTAAGATATGTCTGCATTTCGCCATACAGCTATGGGGGCGAGTGATTCACAGTTAAGAAATGAAATGCGTTGTGCGATAAAATTTTGCCATCGTTTGGGTCAAACTGCTCCAGAAACAGTTGATTTCATTAAAAAAGCTTACATACATTTTTTGGGTAAGTCAACGATTTTTAGATGGCACCATGGTTTCAAAAGAAGGGTGTTTATCGGCAGAACTTACTCCTAGGCCTGGTCGACCTGAAAGTGTTGTTACGGAGCGTATTGTTAACACTGTTTGGACAATCTTGCACGAAGATCGACGAATGACGTTTGAAGACATAGCGGTGTCAACTAATATTTCAGAAACGTCGCCATTCAGCATTCTACGCGACAAATTACTGCTGCATCGTGTGTGTTCTAGATGGGTACCTCATCACCTTGTCAGAGTGCTGTTTTATCTTTTTCCTTATATTACCAAATTAGGTTTGAATCAGAAGATTGACAGGTTCCTTGAGCACTGTACACATTAATAGAGTACTAATAGATCATTTAACAGAAGAGAGTTGACATTTGATAAAATCCTTTATTATCGTGATTTGGCTTAATTTAATTATTACTCCTGGTCACCTGTGAGTAGACCATCTCTCATGCTCCATAACTCCTCGCTATTAATTCATGGTTACCGCTCGTACGCGGAGACAACCTCCCCTCTCAAAATTTTACCCCTTCTTCTCAACGTTTCGCCGCTTCGCTCTCTCCCGTCAGACTCATTCTCCCCTAACACATGTCATCCTTTCTACCCTCGAAGTCTCGTTCTCCTATTGCCTTCCGCACTACTTCCAAAAACCAAGCCTGAAGCCTCTGTCCGAACACCTTCTTCTCATTCCGTCTTCATTCCTAATCACCTCCCCGATGGAAACCCTTTACTCGAGAACGGAAGTCCTTCCTAATGAGTTGCTTTAAAACTCTAAAAAAAGCCTTCTTCTATAATAGCTATCTATCTATACACGAAATCCTGTGTTTTGTCCAATCCCGTACGTTCGCCGATAACTAATCGTTTCTGGTGACTTACTGGCTCTACCCAAAGCGCACTCAAAAATCATATCCTTAGAAGTTTCCCACGATTACTTTTAAAACATTGTAAAACTGCAGGGATTCTTAATTATTTACATACTCATTAAAATTGAACAATTAAAAGATATTTACATTACATTACATTTCATGAAATAAACATTCCCGTTCCATTACGCTATTATTAAAGGTTATTTACAATCACCAATCTTACAACCTGACGCGAGAACAATTGCTAGCCAGAGTTCAAGTGCGTCATGAGTGCAAACAAATGATTGCTAAGGATCCAAACTTTCTAAACACAGTAATAGCTGCCCATGAAACATGGGTCCACTATTTCGATCCCCTCACGAAGTGTGCAACGAGTGTCTGGAAACACACAGTCGCCTCCTCCGGAAAACGCCCGACAAACCAAATCAGTTGGGAAGCGGATGATGATAATTTTCTTTTTTCATAAAGGTGTAATCTACCAGCATGCCGTTCCTTCACAAATTACTGTCAATGCTGAGTATTACATTTCAGCATTGAAGCGTCTACAACGACACATATTGATTAAGCGCCCATAACTGGTGAGCAAGTGGACTCTACACCATGATAACGCCCGCCCACATGGGGATGTTGTGTTCAACAGTTTATTACGAAAGGCAGTATTGAAATCATGCCACAGCCTAACTACAGTCCTGACCTCGCCCCGTGCGATTTCTGGTTGTTTCCAACAATGAATTCAACACAGGTGCTGACGTTATTCAAGCTGTACATGGGTCGCTAAAGCAGCTTCTACAATATGCCTTCGCCACATGCTTTGAAAAGTGGATTGAAAGATGGGAGCGTTGCATATCATCCGAAGGAAGACACTTTGTGAAAGAGTAACATATGTTTTGCTGTACCTATATTTCTTCATTTTGTGAGATTTTGTTCTGAGTTTTTAAGGAACGGCCGTTGTAAAAAATTTTATCTATACATTTATCTCAGCATCTCGTAGCAGATTAGAGAATTACAAGTCCATGTATCTAAGGTACCTAGACATTCATTTATCCATTTCGAAAAGGTATCTTTTTCTGATTTTAGAATTTTCTTTGTGAACAACGTCTCGTAGAGGATGATGCAGTTAACATGATAGCCTTGTTACAAAGCATTCTGAAGTAGGTATCTAATGTACCAACATTTTTCGATAGTTTTAAAATTTTTTATATCCCAGCATAGCTCGTAGCAGATTAGAGAACCAAAGGTCTATGTTCCCAAGGTACCTAAACGTTTCTTTTTCCATTTCGAAAACGCACTTTTTTTTCTTTTTTTTTTTTTCATTTTGTTCCGTGGGGGACAAGTTGAAGACCCTTGCTGTAGAGAAAGTCTTGTCTTATTTGCCATAAAAGACGGGAAACGCTTGATGAATGTCTGAGACGGATCAAGCTGGAGCAGGCCCCTGAAGTTAGTGCCCGGATCGTTCTGGGTTTTCCGAATTAAGGCCCGGGCAGACCTTTAGTTTCAATTAAGAAAGGTTCTCCCATAAAATAATCAGTTAATGAAATCCATGTTAAGTAATACGTAGTGAACATCCATTTTTATCTCTATAAGATACAGAGCTGAAATGAGACATTGAATTACAACTTCAATCGTTTGTGGCTTCCGAAAGGTTATAACCAGTACAGTAGTGCACTGAATAAAATAAATGGTGTGAATTCACGGAAAATGTCTGAAAATAATTTGCAGCAAAGTTGCCGGTAGGTGCCCATCTTTCAACGGAATTTCCGTTTTGAAAAGTGCCCGCTTATTTTTACTTCGGTATTTTCACAGATTTTCAGTAGTCAGAAATTCCGTTTATTTCAGAAAAGTTCGTTTCAGGTTTTTCCGTATTGATACAGAAATTTTGCAAAATCGAAGGCACTGAATTTTTCAGGCCTTACACCACATAATACTTTCGAAGCGGTTGGGATCGAACCGACGTCATTTCGGTTGGTTCTACAAATAACGCGATTCTTAACCACTGAGACAGGAAGATTTGGAAGCCGAAATCACGTTTATAGTAAAACTAATTGCGCGATAATGAATTTTTTGTTCCATTAATACCAGTGATTTAATCGTTTTATTTTCTGTTGGAGCTTATTTTTTTTTTTTTTTATTAAGTTTGTAATTTTATTTTTTCTGTAGAAATAAAAATTTTATCACAAATAAAGTATTTTTTTCATTTTACTTAAATAGTGTAACTAAATAAAAATTTTATCACAAATTAAGTATTTTTTTCATTTTTACTTAAATAGTGTAACTATACTAGATATCCGAAATGACTTGGTATAGAATAGAAATCAAAATTTCCAAGTTTTCGCACATCAACCAGATCACTTTTTCAAGGAAGGTAGACAGCGGTTGCTGTCGACCTTCCTTGAAAAAGTCTACCTTCCTTGAAACTGCCTACGCAGTTTGCTGTCTGCTTACCTTGAAAAAGCCATCTGGTGTTGATGTGCAAAAGCTTGAAAATTTTTATTTCTGTTTTGTCTACCTTATTTTTGTATACCTGTTGCTGTCTACCTTCCTTGAAAAAGTCTACCTTCCTTGAAACTGCCTACGCAGTTTGCTGTCTACTTACCTTGAAAAAGCCATCTGGTTGATGTGCAAAAGTTTTAAAATTTTTATTTCTATTCTGTCTACCTGTTGCTGTCTACCTTCCTTGAAACTGTCTACGCAGTTTGCTGTCTACCTTCCTTGAAATTGTCTACGCAGTTTGTTGTCTACCTTCCTTGAAAAAACCATCTGGTTGATGTGCGAAAACTTGGAAATTTTGATTTCTATTCTACTCCAAGAAATTTCGGACATCTAGTATGTAGTTGTACTATTTAAGTACAACTGATGTATAGTTCCTTGTTATTTAATTATTTTTTCATCGTGATCTTTCGAACCAACAGAACGCTTTGCAACTTGAGACATTTTAAAACTGACAACCACTTACCTTTGAAAAGGTAAGTCGTTGTCAGTACATTTTGAAATAATACTTAAAACAGTACATTTCACTTTTCTCAATTACCTTTGAGAAAAGGTTAAATGTACTGTTTTATAGTATTATTTCAGGAAACTCCTAAAAAAGGTAAGTGGTTGTACTGACAACCACTTACCTTTGAAAAGGTAAGTCGTTGTCAGTACATTTTTGAAATAATACTTAAAACAGTACATTTCACTTTTCTCAATTACCTTTGAGAAAAGGTTAAATGTACTGTTTTATAGTATTATTTCAGGAAACTCCTAAATATAAAATTTACTCTTGACTGCTATAATAGCTTTTGTCTTAAGTTGTCCAAAGACAGATACACAGACATCGTATAATCACCTGTACAATAGTTTAAATACAAGGTTTCTTGGTTTCTTACAGTAACACAATATACAGTACGAGGGTTGTACCAACAGTAATGCAGAAGTGGACATAAGTTTTTATTAACTGACAGAGGTCGTTCAAATTGCACGTGCTGGTAGAGTAACTCTTTTTCTCTATATAAACGTACTACTCAACATAGTCTCCATTACAAGTGATGCTTTTGCGCTCTCGTTGAACCCAACGCTCGAATCCTTTTTGAAAAGTTTCATCTGTGGACCGTTGTATCCACTTCTTCACAGTCACTTTCACCTCGTCTTTGTCATCAAATCGTTGTCCCTGAAGACTGTCCTTCATTGGACAGAACAGGTGGAAGTCGGAGGGCACCAGATCTGGGACGTACGGTGGATGAGGGGCCACCGACCAGCCTAACTTGCTAATCGCCTGATTTGTTTCCAAAGATCTGTAAGGTCTCGAACTGTCATGGTGAATGTGGATCCCTTTCAGACTCTTGTTCAGTCTCTTCCTTCTTATGGCTTCTCTAAGCTTCTTGAGTGTCTCAATGTACCGCTCGCTGGTCACGGTACGGCAACGTTCCAGAAAATCAAGGACAATGACACTTCTGTCATCCCAAAAAACAGTCACCATAACTTTCTGTGCTGATCGCTGGCTCTTGAACTTCTTAGGCATTTGTGAAGAAGTGTGACGCCATTCCAAGGATTGATTCTTCGTTTCCGGATCGTAAAGATACGCCCACGTTTCGTCCCTTGTCTCCAGATCAGAAAAAAACGTGTCTACATTGGCTTCAAATGCTTCCAGCAAATTAGAGCAGACATCCATCCTTCTCACCTTCAAATCGGGTGTCAGCTGCCGAGAATCCCACTTTGCACACACTTTTCGATATCCTAAGCCTTCCACCATTTTCTGTATGGCTTGTTGCACACTGACCACAGTCCAGTGTGCAACAAGCTCACGAATTGCGACTCGTCTCTTCGCTCGAATCAATTCATCCACTCGCTGACGATTCGTGTCCGTGGTCGCAGATGATGATGGTCTCACAATGCGTGGTTTGTCTTTAATGCAGGTTTCTCCTTCTTTAAAAGTATTCATCCATCCGTGCACATTGCTCTTGTTAATGGTGTCATCTCCGTAAACATTCTGTAGCCTTCCGTGGATGTCGGACAGCCTGCACCCTTCCTTCGTCAAGAACTCGATGACGGTACATTGCTTCTGCTTGGAATCCATTATTTACCTGCATTGAAGAAGAAGGGTTACTATAGAGGAAGAGTTACTCTACCAACATGTGCAATTTGAACGACCTCTGTCAGTTACTAAAAGCGTTATGCCCACTTCTGCATTACTTTCGGTACAACCCTCGTATTTACCTGCAATGAAGAAGAAGGGTTACTATGAAGGAAGAGTTACTCTACTAACATGTGCAATTTGAACGAGCTCTGTCAGTTAATAAAAACATTATGCCCACAATGTATATTAGGACAAGATCCTTTATAATACTGTTACACACGTAGTATGAGTTTCGAATAGGCAAGTTGACTTCAATGATAATGAAATATTTATAGTTGAAATTAAGAATATTTATTTATGTACAGTATTTAAATCTTGAATCCTAACATAGGTTAGGCGGTAGACACTATAATTCGTGCATGAATACTAGTATTAAAAGAAATCCGTCTTGTTGCACGATGATATTTATTCAGCTTAAAAATGAAATCTATATACAGTTTAAAAACACATGAGCACTTTCGGTGTCACATTGACACCTTCATCAGATGTAATTTCACCATGTGGCTACATGCTGGTCTTAAGTACGTGGAGTAGATGCATCATGGGAAAGGTAATGTCAATGTCACATGATATACCAGATAACAAGACGATCAAAAAAAGGCATAGTTAGCCAATGATCACTTAACAGAAGCAATTGCTATTGTGCTGTCCTTCCCAACAAAATTGCTCCAAGGTTCAGGTAAAACATAAGGATAATAGTCATTACAGCAACGTGTATTATAAGCCGAAATATAGAGGTTTTCTGCAAATAACAAGCAATAAACAGAGTTAGGTGTGTTTATGATTTTAGCGTTGTCCCAGTCTGGGATGGAATTTCCAGCACTTATGGTTCTTGCAAAGAGGTGCTTTGGTGATTCATTTTTAGATCATATCTGTGTTCATTTAATCTCAAATCCAAATTTCTTTTGGTAGAACCCACATAATGATTGTTTAGTTCACCAGAGATAGTGTCGAGCATAGGAATAACATACACACCCCATTTTTTCCCTTTGTCAATTTTGTCACGATCATTGCGGATAATGGTATATAGATTGCATGATCGTATTCCAAATTGTATTTATGACGAGAACATATGTTGGTAAGGAGGTTTACAATATGTGGATTAAAATCAACAGATCCGCTAGAGCTCAAGAACTACAATGGATATCATCCCTCGCTAAAAACCATGGTTACCCGGACAACGTTGTTAAGGGAGTGCACAATAAAGTACGGTTTTCTATGTCAAATGCTTTAATTAGTGAGCAAGTGCCTAAAAAGTATGTTGGATCTGTTGATTTTAATCCACATATTGTAAACCTCCTTACCAACATATGTTCTCGTCATAAAATACAATTTGAATACGATCATGCAATCTATATACCATTACCCGCAACGATCGTAATGGGGTGTGTATGTTATTCCTATGCTCGACACTATCTCTGGTGAACTAAATAATCATTATGTGGGTTCTACCAAAGAAATTTGGTTTTGAGATTAAATGAACACAGATATGATCTAAAAATGAATCACCAAAGCACCTCTTTTGCAAGAACCATAAGTGCTGGAATTCCACCCCAGACTGGGACAACGCTAAAATCATAAACACACCTAACTCTGTTTATTCCTTGTTATTTGCAGAAAACCTCTATATTTCGGCTTATAATACACGTTGCTGTAATGACTATTATCCTTATGTTTTACCTGAACCTTGGAGCAATCTTGTTGGGAAGGACAGCACAATAGCAATTGCTTCTGTTAAGTGATCATTGGCTAACTATGCCTTTTTTGATCGTCTTGTTATCTGGTATATCATGTGACATTGACACTACCTTTCCCATGATGCATCTACTCCACGTACTTAAGACCAGCATGTAGCCACATGGTGAAATTACATCTTGTGACGTACCTGCCAGCAGGACGCACATGACATAAAGGCAGATAGGAATCAGAATACATGTCTGCGTAGCTCAGTTGGTAGAGCGACTTGTTCCGGAATAAGCGGCCTCGGGTTGGAATCCCGGCGTAGACCAAAAATGACGGAGAAATTTACTTCGTTATAATGGCGCCCGAACTACCCGGATGACCCGACCGTTCAAAATCTCGCAATGGTGTGATGTTCTTTCCACACCGCGAGATAGGAAAATCAGAGAATCCCTTCTCCAGTGCTTCGAAAAATAAATGTGTGTGACGTTGCATTCCACACACCAGATTGACTGGGAGTTCTCAAGTGCACGTTCTTCAGTGGTTGTCTGCCTGCAACGATTCATGGTCACGGCTGATCCGTGGGCCATGCCCCCGGCCCTCTTTCGGGGGGGATGGGGATGTGACGTACCTGCCAGCAGGACGCACATGACATAAAGGCAGATAGGAATCAGAATACGTGTCTGCGTAGCTCAGTTGGTAGAGCGACTTGTTACGCAATAAGCGGCCTCGGGTTCGAATCCCGGCGTAGATCAGAAATGACGGAGAAATTTACTTCGTTATAATCTGATGAAGGTGTCAATGTGACACCGAAAGTGCTCATGTGTTTTTAAACTGTATATAGATTTCATTTTTAAGCTGAATAAATATCATCGTGCAACAAGACGGATTTCTTTTAATACTACTAACATAGGTTATATTTAGTGAGATATCAAAACGGCAATGAAGCAAATGGAGCAACATGTGTTGCGCTCACCTTACTCCGGTTTCAATCCTTCTGGCTTGCAATCGATCATGCTTCTTGTCTGGTGCTGTACCATGTCATTGAAGATATTCCGCGTTCAAACTTCGACACAAATACGAACATCTGCACAATTCCACAAGAAGGGGGTGACGAGTTAAAATAATTTTGAGATCACTGTCAAGATAAAATTACGTTGACGCGGCCAGAATCTCAACAGGTGAAACATTTCGCTGTTCAATGCGAAGCTGCTATGAAGTATCCAGATTAAAAGATTTAAAACTTTAAAAAATGTTAAAAGAAGTCAACAAGTCACTCCTCGATCATCCGAACATGTTTCTGGCAATACTGTGCCCATCTTCAGCGGTCGGTTGTATGAGACAACCGTATGCTTTTATTGTGCTGACTACCTCCTTGTCACCAGTCGACTCATCGCCTATTGGTCCTGTATCCGTGCGTAGGTTAATCATGTGATTTACAACTTTTTGCTATTGTTGCACCATCTGGTGTTTTTTTCCTGTAATTTCATTGATAATCGTTGTTGGTTGAGATATTTTCAACAAATTTAGTTTTTATATACTTTTCTTCAGTCTCTTTTTCTTTTGTTATTATGTATCGCCAGGCAAACGGCAATTCAATTGGTGCTTGTTCATTGCAGTTAAATCCTCTGGTTTTTTCTATCACAACGAACTCAGAGAATACAATATCTTTCTATGTGTGTTGTGCGTAGTATATATTTTTGCATTTTCCCACAAGGGGATAGATTTATTATTAATGCAATATGTAATAACAGATGTTCGTTGCTCACCCTTTTTCCAATTTCTCTTGTGTTCTTCTATTCTTGTTTTCAGTCGTCTTTTTTCAACAGTCGAAATGTTTCACCTGTTGAGATTCTGGCACGCGTCAACGTAATTTTATCTTGACAGTGATCTCAAAATTATTTAACTCGTCACCCCTTCTTGTGGAATTGTGCAGATGTTCGTATTTGTGTCGAAGTTTGAACGCGGAATATCTTCAATGACATGGTACAGCACCAGACAAGAAGCATGATCGGTTGCAAGCCAGAAGGATTGAAACCGGAGTAAAATGAGAGCAACACATGTTGCTCCATTTGCTTCATTGCCGTTTTGATATCTCACTAAATATAACCTATGTTAGGATTCAAGATTTAAATACTGTACATAAATAAATATTCTTAATTTCAACTATAAATATTTCATTATCATTGAAGTCAACTTGTCTATTCGAAACTCATACTACGTGTGTAACAGTATTATAAAGGACCTTGTCCTAATATACATTACCTATCTCCCACGTAATTTGATGTTCAGGTGTATACATTGAACTTCTACTAAAACATTATGCCCACTTTTGCATTACTTTCGGTACAACCCTCGTATTTACCTGCAATGAAGAAGAAGAAGGGTCAGAAATATGCTTCGTTAATTCACGAAATAAATCACGGAAAGTGGTTCGTGAATTTCAGAATTTTTTTACAGTGAGGGGCAGGAACTGGGTTCCGGTACTTTATCCCTAGCAGGCACACGTTTCATTAAACCCTATACAGCATAACTTGTTTTCTTTTTAAAATCCAAAAGTCCTATAATTCTTTTCTAATAAAAAACAAGAAAGATGGCATCGAATTTCCGGTGTAATGAGCACGTCTCTTGAATCCGTTCTGACGCAAATTAAATTTATCGAAGCTATTCAAATTCAATCGAACCGGTATGGAAATCAGTACAATCTGACCGAAGAAGGAAGTTTTTCAATCGGGTTATCAATCCCTCAGATATTGCTGTAAACGGAATCGTGAACTTACGCCCTCTGGTTGCAGATTTATGAGTTAAGAAAAATTTGAATATATATGAGAAACATTTCGCAACGGAAACGTTGTCCAACAAAGAAATAATTTTTCAAATCGGACTCTTCGAAGCAGAGATATGGCCAAATATAAGACGTGCATCTACGCCCCCCCCCCCCCCCCCGAGGGAAAACCATGCATTATTTTAAGAAGAAAGTATTCTTAAAGGGTTTTTCAATGTGAGAGGCATCGGTCCAAGAAAAAAATTTGTAGTCGAGTTTTCAGGAGCTCAGATTTTGCTGCAAATACACTAAAAGCAGATATTAACGCTTATGCCCCCTAGTGACCAAACCATTTTTTACCAAATATTAGAAATTACATGAAAAACATTTCCCATCAGGAGCTGTATGCGATACAGGAAGAATTTTTCAAATCGGAGTTTTAGAAGCAGAAATATCAGGGGGAACGCAATTTACTTTTGTGCTCTCCTAGCGGAAAGTCTATGATTTACTCGAAATTTTTGAATTTATATGAAAAACATTTCGCATCGGAAACACTATCCAACAAAGAAGGAATTTTTCAAATCGGACTCCTAGCAGTAGAAATGTTGATAAAAATAAGATATATATCTACGCTCCCTGGCGTAGAAATCATGCATTATTTTAAGAAGAAAATATTCCTAAAATGTATGTCGACGTGAATAGTATGGGTCCACAAACGAATTTTTTGAAACGAAGTTCTAGACGCTCAGATTTTGCTGCAAATGCCTCAGAAGCGGAAATTATGGCTTACGCCCCCTGGTGGCCAAACCATTTTTTTTTACCAAAAATTAGAAATTTTATGCAAAGGATTTCCCATCAGGAGCTGCGTTCGGTTCAGCAAGAATTTTCTTCAAATCGGAGTTTTAGAAGCAAAGGTAGGTATCCGGTAAAACGCAATTTACCTTTGCGCCCCCTAGCGGAAGGTCTATGAATTACTTGAAAATTTTGATATTATATGGAAAACATGTCACACCGGTAACTCTTTCCAATAAAGAAAGAATTCTTCAAATCGGGCCATTAGAAGCAGAGATATTGACAAGAATAAGATATATATCTACTCCCCTGGCGGAGAAACCATGCAATATTTTAAGAATAAAATATTCCGAAAGGATCTGTCGACGTGAGGGCTATCGGTCCACGAGCGAATTTTTTCAATCGAGATTTTAGAAGCTCAAATGTTTTGGCAAATACATCAGAAACAAAAATTAACACTTTTGCCCCCTGGTGGCCGAAGTAGTTTTTACAAAAATGAGATATTTTATGCAAAAGAGTTTCTATAAGGAGCTGTATCAGCTGAAGAAAAAAATTCAAATCGGAGTTTTAGAAGGACAGATATCGGGGAAAACACAATTTAATTTACGCTTCCTAGCAGGAAATCTATGCGTAACTTGAAAAAGTAACTATACCTAAAGTACTCTTCAACATAAATGGAATCGAAGGATAAAAGAATTTTTTCAATCGGAGGCTTAGAAGCAAATATATGGAATAAAATATAATATGAATTCGACATCATCTGCATTTACGCCCTCCGGCGGCGAAATAAAAAGAAAATTAAAAAAAGCGAAATAAAGGATCATCATTCGCACATTTCAAGCTTTCTAGTGCAAAAGAAATTTTCAAATCGGACTAGCAGTTGCAGAGATATGGTGCCTACAGACGGACGGAAGGGCAAACCGACAGCATAAACACGATCTTTTTTTACGCAAGACGTGCTAAAAATGACAAAGAGAAAACTGCACAGTTAATTTCTCCCACCCCGATGCATAGTCACGTGCCTAAGCTATTTTATCAACATTTCCCAAAATTTCTTCAGAACTAAGACTCGGAGCAATGCAAGATTTTCACCGCTGCTGTACATGTGTAATGTATCTTCTAATGCATAAAGTTGAATGTTTGTTTGTCTGACCGCTATGCAAATCTAGAGTTTTCAATTTAGAACCACCAAATTTGGTATACTATCTCATGGTACTCTAACGTAGACCGTAGACGGTTTTTGGAAGGAGTAGGAATCCGGGGTCAAGGGGCCCCGATACAAAATTTTCGTAAAAATTTCCATTTTTTACTTTTTTATTTTTAATTCGAATATAATCATTTTTGTTGTGACAAATGCAAAAATTGCATTTTTTGTGACAAGTGCTTTCCAGTGAAGAACTTCAACACAATTCAGCATCGGAACTGAAGGTAAGTAAACAACAAAAAATCAAACGGAAAAACTAAAAATACTGTGGGCCTAAAGACTCTACAGAGAATAAATTTCAAATTCAATGGAGAAATGAAATGCAATATTAGGTACTGTTCATGCTGTGAAATATAAATAATTTTCCTTTGATTTGTACAAAATTTAGATAATGAATTGTTATTACCAAATTCTCCCGAGCAACGCCGGGCAATTCAGCTAGTACTCAATAATTTTTACTTAAATTATTTTTGTACTGTACCCAAACTGCCCCTATTCAAATATCTAAGACTTCCAGTAATAAGTGGCTGCACTCTAAATTAGTTTCCGCTTCTAGTGACGTCTTACTCAATAATATGAGGTTGATTTTAGTTTTCCCCCAGCAAAAGGCCCCAGTTTGGCCCACAAGATTTCAATGTTTTCTTACCAAACTCGTAAAATTTGTTACTTGAATGCCAAAACGTGTAAATCCAGAAATCTGATTTCAGTAGATCACTATACTTTCTTATACTACAATAAGAAAGTAAAAAGGGGAGAGGAGGAATGAGACGGGGAGGGGGAGGGGTAAGAAGGAAAAGGTATTGAAGACGTAAAGACACCGCGCGTTCCTGTACTTCTTCAATTAGGTCTACACACCAGTGGTTATAACACCCTAAATCAATTATTAACACCCAGTGATAAATCGTGGGGAAAATTCTGCCTAACAGCGCATAGTTTAGTAATTTTAACAGAACTTCGTACCACCCCAAAATTTATCGCACAAGTGATCGAAATATTTGTTCATCAGATGGCATCCGAAAGTTCGAATTCGGTGTACGAAGGGCGTAACGGATGCAAAGGTACAAATAGCGTACGGAACTAGAGAGTACGAAGTGAAGGACCGCCTGCAGTTAATTAGCTATTAAATTTCAGCGAGGGGTTCTCGCATCGCGTTTATTTCACGGAGGAATCTATGCATTTCCTGCAACACAGTGTCATTGTTTGACGTGAGCTGTTCTAGGAATTTTTTATTAATGCAGTTTAACCATCGGTGTTTCTTTAGAGCGATGACTTTAGCATGTAAGAGGCGGTTCCTGTCCACTTGGGCTCCTGGACACCCAACGCACGTCACTACATCATATCATTTCTGAGGAGCTGGGATGCAAGGGACAGTTTTAGGGCTCCACCCAACGTCGAAAGTCCGTCTCTCGGGGTTTTTTCTGGCGTGGTGTGGGGGATCTAAGGAAACTCCACTGTTGACTCTTGGGTCGTCATGGAAACGGAGCGGATTCGTTTTATCTTGCCGCCGGAACTGAAACATTGGAGCTATGACAAAATACAGAGTGAGGACGCTCTGTGCCCCCGGTTTGTAACCCACCGACGAATGCACAGGTGTCCGAGGTGATTTCCGTGATCACGCAATCGACACGTGACTTGGTGTGCCACCCTGTTTTTGTGGATCTGCCGACGCCTCCACACAAGCGGCATTGGCGGGGAGGGACGGCAGCAGGAAATGGGGAATTCTGCTGTTCCCTCGTCCACCCACGCTTTCGGAAATCCATCGTGTGTTCCTTTTACGAAGAATGACAGCCTATCGTGTCGTCTAGTCGGAAGAAGAAATGATCCCGTGGCAGGTGACGTGAGACTCCATCCCTCCCTTTTCCAGCGAGCACTTTGTTTCGACAATTATAGCAGAAATCCGCAGGTGAATATCGATGTCCTCGATAACGCAAAAGCACTTTCAATACTTAACTAAAGGGCGCGTGAGAATTAACAACAAGTATAACAAGTAAGATGCTACCGAATACGCGAAACATCTTTTTCTTTAGAGGTTTAACGACCGTCATTAGCAACTCGATGGGCTATTAACAATCGCCCGTCCCTAATTTAGGGCCATTGGTTCAAGGAAAGCGAGAGAGCCAGTGCTGTAAGACATGCACAACATCCATGCTTCACCGGGATTCGAACCCGCCTCCATCACGGGCGAATGGTCATAAGCAATCGCTTAGATCCCTGCGCTACCGGGGGAGGGGCAAAGCAGTCGCCCGTCCCTAATTTAGGGCCTCTGTTTGTGACGTACCACAGACGTAAAGTACGTGACAAGACGACAAATCTGCAGCGATACATTACGTCTGTGTAGCTCAGTTGGGAAAGCAACTTACTCCGGAGCGAGGGGGCGCGAACTGCATCCGTCACGGACAAATTTGTGTTTTCACTTTGGCACCCGTACGTAAGAATGGACGTACTGGACGTTGGGTTCTTTGAAAAATGTGGGATGTTTGTTCTACACATCGTCTGGAATTAATGAAAATTCCCCCTTCGCTTTAAAAAAAAAGAAAAACTAGGAAGAAAAAGAAAATTAACAGGGAGATGATGTGACGTACTACAGAAGCATAGCACGTGTCAAGACGACAAATCTGCAGCAATACACTCTGTCCGTGTAGCATAGTTGGGAGAGCAGCTAACTCCAGAGTGAAGGGGCGTGGTTCTTCGTCACGGAAAAAATTGTGGTGCCGTAAGAAAAATACAACATCCATGCCTCACCGAGATTCGAACCCGGAGCCAACACGGACAGTAGTTCGTAAGCCGTCGCTTAGACCACTGCGCCACCGGGGCGGCAAAGCGGTCGTTCGTCCCTAATTTAGGGCCACTGGTTCCAGAGAAGGGAGAGAGCCAGTGTCGGAAGACAAACGCATCATCCATGCCTTACTGGGATTCGAACCCGAACCCATCTCGGACGAATAGTTAGAGCATATGTATGTATATACACTGAGTGGCCACTTTATTATGACCAACTGACAGTTTTTAGCAAATGAGCTATGGCTGCACGCTGCTGCCGCCAGAGGGCGAGGCTAGTATAAAAAGGGAAAGCTTAGTGCCTGCGACAGTAGTAGCAGTGATTTTTGGGTGACGAGATGGGTAAAAATGCGATTTGACGGACTTTCAACGTGGGATGATTGTAGGAGCTCGGAGCCATGAAGCAAGTAACACCGAAACCGCCGCATTCGTGAAATGTTCCAAAGCCTGTCCTCCAATCTAAATTCTAGCTACACCCATGAAGCACAGCAAAAAAATTCTCCGTACAATTAAGGTTACATCATGTGCAAAATGTTATATGGACAATATTTCTTTGATTTTCTCTTTAAAAGTGTTTAAAGACTGGACTGTCAGCCAAAAAACTGGGCCTCTACGTGCAACGTGTGGTCGTCATCGACTAGTGACTGCTCGGGCGGAACGGAGAGTGTCCAGACTGGTAACAGACAACAGAAGGGCAACAGTGCAGCAAATTACAGACCATCTTAATCAAGGATCCCCTCAAATGGTCTCTGCACCCAGTGTTCGTCGTACACTGCAGCGCATGGGACATGGCAGCCGAAGGCCTGTTCGAACACCTTTGCTGTCTGCAGTTAACAAGAGAAAATGTCTCCAGTTCGCACAGGAGCACAAGGATTGGACAGTCGATAATTGGAAACAAATTATGTAGTCCGATGAATCACGTTTTCAGTTGCACCATGCCGACGGCCCAGTGAGAATTCGGCGGAAACAGCACGAAAGCATGGACCCCAAATGCATTGCTACAGCCTTTCAAGCTGGTGGAGGCAACGTTATGGTTTGGGGAATAGGCATGCTTTTGGTCCTTTACTTCGTGTTGATCAACGTCTGGCTGACACATCATATCTAAACATCGTTGCGGACCAAGTGCATCCTGTCATGTGGATGGTTTATCCCAATGGCGATGGCTACTTTCAACAAGATAACGCGTCCTGCCATAGGGCTCGTATTGTACAGGATTGGTTTCAGGAACATGCCGGTGAGTTTACTTTGCTTAGGTGGCCCCCAGAATCTCCAAATCTCAACCTCATTGAGAATTTGTGGGATGAAGTTGAACGAGCCATCAGACAGCTGGATCCACAACCCTGCAATCTCACAGTCCTGGAAAGTGCTATTCACCAAGCATGGTCTCAGATTCCCCAAACCACCTATCAACATCTCGTGGAGTCCATGCCACGAAGAATCGATGCATTATTAAAGGCAAAAGGTGGCCCAACGAAGTACTGAGGGGTGATCATAATAAGGTGGCCACTCAATGTATATATACATTGGTTAGTTCGGGGTTTAACGACCACCATCAGCAATTCAGTGGGCTGTAAGCAGTCGCCCATCCCTAACTTAGGGCCACTAACTCCAGGGAAAAGAGAGATCCAGTGCTGTAAGGCAAACGCAACATCCATGCCTCACTGGGATTCGAACCCGTACCCATCTCGGACAAATGGTTATAAGCCATCGCTTAGACCACTGCGCTGCCGAGACGGGAAAGTAGTTGCCCGTCCCTAATTTAGGGCCACTGGTTCCATGGAAGGGAGAGAGCCAGTGCCGTAAGACAAGTACAACATCTATGCCTCACCGGGTTTCGAACCCCGTCCCAACTCAGACGAATGATGAGAAGCCATCATCGCTTAGACCACTGTTCCATCATAAAAGCAGAACACGTTTTTTCTGTTAGTCTTTTGGCAAAAGCGAATTTGAGTGTACACGAAAAAAATTTTGTATAGTTAAAACACAGGAGAGAGAGAGAGAGAGAGAGAGAGAGAGAGAGAGAGAGAGAGAGAAGGAAATGACATCAGTGTCATGATTGCAATGAAGAGGATGCCTGCTATCACTCTAGCGTACAGACGCGACGCTGCGTGTGGGGGGGGGGGGGTCATTAGTCGACCGAATTTCTTTGAGTCGACCCTTCAGCCTATATTTAAGCAGTTAGAACACACGACGAATGCAACCATCTAAGGTTTTAAGGAGTGCATTTTTCGAATTCACAGAAATTTTATTATATACACTGCCTGACAGAGAAAATACCACACCACGAAGACGTGAACGCAGCGTCATGCAAATTATAGGGTGGGTGCACACGTAGAAATTATGCAAATGATTGCATCTGCAGGCCAATCGCACGAACGGCGCGCGGGATATAAGCTAACAACAAGCCCGTGAGGCCATCAGTCGAGACGACTTCACGGTTGTGAGAAGTGAGTGGTTCTGCTGTAACCGAAGTCTGGAGAACGAACAAGGGGTGCCAATGTCGTCAAGATGCCATCGTACGCGTTTTCGTCAAACGGATGAGTTCACGAGAGGTGTCATTGTAGACCTTCGTACCGCCGGATGGTCCTTGCCGTATTGCGGAAGAACTTACCGCGATGCCGCAACCGTTGGTCACATGTAGAGACAATGGTCCCAGGAAGGATCTATTTTAACTCATTTAATGCGCGACATGTCGTGCAAGCGGTACTGCGACCAAACTGGGTACTATTTTTCCTCAGATGGTACGACCGCGACATTGCGCACCATCATTGACTAAGCTAACCGATTTCATGTAGGACTTCTGTCTGCAGAGCGAGGTTTAGGCCCAAACCACCTACAGTGGATCCGCTTATCGGGCAGGGCATTGAAACGAAAGGAATGAGGGCAAGTCTAGTGACTTTGACAGAACAGTTTGTAAGTAAGAGAGCACAGTAGATGGCGGCACCATACAAAGTAGGATTTTGCTCATAGAAGGGAGAGAATGATTAGGGGGGGCTTAGGAAGGAACACCTTTATATGTAACTGGGGGCTTTCAACCCTGGGGCCGTCACTTAACGCACTCGTCGGATGCACGGGGGATTCAGCGACTGTTAGCAAATCCCACCATCGTGGAAGATCAGCCCAGGATCTAACCTGGGAACCCTCCAACAGTAGGCTGCTTCGCTAACTACTAAGCTATCCACAGCTCCAAGAAGGATCTTTGTAACGTCGTAGGGGGACCGGAGCACAGAGACGGACGTCCGAGCGCACTGATCGCCGCATCCGCAATCATGCCGTAGCGGACCCACAGGCCACAACGGGCGACGTTTTGCGGAGTGTACGGGGAGGCTTAATTGCTCCGATATCGACGCGGACAGTGTCGTGCCGATTGGTTGCGTCTGGTTTGCTGTCCAGCCGTCCATTGCGAAGGCTACCCTTAACAGGGAGCCATCGTCGCCCCCTCTTGGCGTGGTGTCGCTGCAGAGCTGCGTGGGGAGCCGAATGGAACAGTTTGGTGTTCGGCTACGAATCGCGGTTCTGTCTCATCACGGATGATCGCCGTTTAAAAGTCTGGAGGCAACGTGGCTAACGGGCAGTTTCCTCCGCCATTGTGGAGCGCCACACGGCCCGGCAACGTGGAATCATGATCTAGGGTGCTATCATCACCAACAGCCGTTCACCGCTACTGCACACTACGGGCACGTTGACGGCACGCCGCTATGTTGACGGGGTGCTGCGGCCCGTGGCACTACCGTATCTGAAGGACATCCCAAACGCCGTTTTTCAACAGGATAACGCCCGACCGCATACCGCTCGGATCAGCCTGAATGCTTTACACGGTGTGAGGATGCTTCCGTGGTCAGCACTATTCTCCAACCTCTCGCCCATCGAGCATACGTCTGACACGATTGGACGTCGGTTTAGTACCCTTCCACCCAAGCAAAATGAAGTTGAACTGTGGACTCGGATCAACACCACATGGTCCACGATACCCTAGGACTCTATTCGGACTATCATTGCCTTGATGCCATGTCGGATTCAACACTGTATCGCCCAAAATGGGGGCCAAACTTCTTATTAATGATCCCGTATATTCGGCTCCTGGAGTCTAGTCTGTGTGTGACAATCAAATCATTTGTTCTGGAGCTGTCTGTGTGTGCAGTTTGGTCTGTTTTCGAGCATTCCTGCATGGTGTGGCATTTTCTCTGCCAGTCAGTGTACAAAATGATATTTTTGTTAAATTTAGTGTTGATTTATTTTGTGAAATGGAAGGAAAGTATTTTGAGAGAATATCTTAAATAGAGACACCATTTTCGTAACTAAAGGCTAAGTGAGAGAGATTCTTTTTCAGGTTGCAAACTAAAATCCATAAACAACCTTATGACAGCAAACAATAAAAACAGAAAACAAAATGACGTGTGGGCAATTCAACGTCATGAAAATGGTGCTGATTTTTCAGTTCTGGCTCGCAGTTTGTGATTTAAAAATTTAGAACAATTTTTTCAGTGGAAAATTTTACAAAGCCTTGCAATGCTAGAGAGGGTAACACTGCAAGTTTGCAGTGCGTGCGTGGGTGGGTGCGTGCGTGCGTGCATGTGTGTGTGTGCGTGTGTCCTCTCAAGGTCTCTCTTTTCTTAGACCAAAGCAACCCCGCCCCAAGATGAGCTTCTAGATATGCTTCTGCTTCTGGTCTTACTGCAATATTGTCAGTGCCAAACAGCAAAACTTTGGAATTTATTTCAAACATTCAGAATTGTGAGCTACATTCGCGCTGATCGCAACATGAAATTGTTCATGGCAGCCACTTCAAAATTCAGGAATTAATTATAAATATATTCGTTGAGATATTTATTTGAGATACAGTCCCGCTCTTTCCAAAGTGAAATTCTATATATTTTTCTCATCAAAACTTTGATCTTATTCACGAGATTTGATGTGGATAAACATTGGTCTTATTTACCAATGAAACTTCTGTACACTGTAAAAAATGAGTGGTGTAGAAAATTTCTGAAAATAACGTGCATCAAAGTTGCCGGTAATTGTCCGTCTTCTAACGAAATTTCCGTTTTTCAAAGTTCCCGTTTTTTTAATTTCCGCATTTTCATAGATTTTCCGTAGTCAGTAGTTCCATTTCTATCAGGATCGCCCGTTTCAGGTTTTCCCGTATTTAGACAGAAAATTTGCAAAATCGGAGAAGCTGAATTTTCAGCCCTTACGCCAGGGAATTCTTTCGAGCCTGCAGTGGGGAACGCACACCACATCATATGTAGAGGATTTTAGGAAGGGAGTGTCTGTCCTTACAGACACTCCCTTCCTAAAATCCTCTACATATCACACATTTTTTTTTTTTAAAGTTCTGTGAAACATGGCAAAACTATAGCCTTTGTGTAATATGTTTCGGAGTTTGGTGTAACATTCCACAATACCCGCAATTTATTCAATGCGCACGCGCAAATTTTTCTGAGGTTGTGTAACGTTTCAGAGTTCAGTGTAACGTTTCGGAGTTCCGTGTAACGTTTCGAAATTTAATTAAATGTGCATGAGCATTTATAACGAAGTGAATTTCTCCGTCATTTTTGGTCTACGCCGGGATTCGAACCCGGGTCCACTCATTCCGGAATAAGTTGCTCTACCAATTAAGCTACGCGGACGTTTTATTCTGATTCCTATCTGCCTTTATGTCGTGTGCGTCCTTCTGGCAGGTACGTCACATCTCCTGGTACGTTACATCATCTTCCCCTTATTTTTTTTTTTTTTTTTTTTTTTCGAAGTGCTGGAGAAAGGATTCTCTTATTTTTCCTATCTCGCGGTGTGGAAATAACATCACACCAATGCGAGATTTTGAACGGTCGGGACATCCGGATAGTTCGGGCGCCATTATAACGAAGTAAATTTCTCTGTCATTGTTGGTCTACGCCGGGATTCGAACTCGGGTCCACTCATTCCGGAATAAGTTGCTCTACCAATTAAGCTACGCGGACGTTTTATTCTGATTCCTATCTGCCTTTATGTCGTGTGCGTCCTTCTGGCAGGTACGTCACATCTCCTGGTACGTTACACATTTTTCTAAGAATTGTGTAAAGTTTTCAATATCGGTGTAATGTTTCAGAATTTTATCGCTGTTCGTTTGTTGTGAGACATCTGTCTCAGATTTAGGGCATGCGCCGTGAAACTCTAAAGCTGTGTTTGCTGGTCATCTTAACATGATGTGGTTTGTGGCGACGTGGATTCTTAATTGAGGCGACGTAGATTCTGAATTGTAGCACTCACTGCGTTCGGTGTAGAAATCAAGGTTAGTACTTTTTCTTTCGGTTAACAAAAGACAAATTAATTCATGTTATACACAAATGTGAAATGTCTCACCCTAGCTTTAGATTAATTGCGTTTCGTGTTCGAACAAAACTGCTGATCGTTAGGCCTAATGTCTAAACGATCCCGCTAAGATACTGTGTGATCGTGTACTTTTTCTTTTCTAAAAAATTAAGACGCCTGGAACGTTTGAATGTTACGGAATAAATGTCCGTTAGGTATACAATTTAAGGTTAAAACCGTGTCAACTGTAGTTCCCTCTTCCTTAACGAAAGCAAAAAATGTACAATTAAAGTTGTTTCGAAAGCTCGCACTGAACAGCTAATGGCATTCTTCATGTACATTTTAAAAACATACTGAATAGGTGAGGAACCGTGGTTACATAATATTATAAATTTTGATGTATGGTAGATGTTCTTTTTTCTTTTGATTGGGAGTTTAACGACCACTGTGAGCAACATTATTGGGCTATAGGCAATCGTCCGTCCCTGATTTAGGGCCACTGGTTCCAGGGAAGGGAGAGAGCCAGTGCCGTAAGACAAACACAACATCCATGCCTCACTAGGATTCGAACTCGCACCCATCTCGGACGAATGATCAGAAGCCATCGCTTAGACCACTGCGCCACCGGGGTGGCTGGTAGATGTTCAATGGAATATTTATTGCAGGAGGTCCTTGCACTGTTGTGTTGCTATGCCCAGTTTTAAAATGCCCTTATAATTCCTTAGACTTTTTTTCTCTCTTTCTCTTTCTTAGGGCTTGCGTGTTTATAACCGAGTAAAACTTTTTCAAGTACTGATGTGCTGCTGGGAATATTAGTAGTTATTTTAGATTATCTCAGTTGCAATCTATCATCAATGGAGCAAAGTTCGAACAATTCATGTATGGCAACATAATAACTATATAAAAGTTTATTATATTGAAACTTAGCTAGTCTTATATATATAGCCCCATTTGGTTGAAGTACCATGCATCCATGAAAAAAAAATTATCTTCTCAAAAACTTCTAAATGCTCCCTGATTTTTTTCTGCAAATTTTTACTACATTTTTTCATCCGTTTCTCAATGTACAAGTTGAAAACAGAAAAGGGGGGGGGGTACTGGATAAGTGGATATATGCAGATAGCTTTACTTTCGTATTTTCAGAAAAAAGCTAAAAAAAAAAGCCCGATTGAGGATAAAATGATAAAATCCCAAAGATCAGTTTTTTCGTGCTGCTAAATTAGTCACGTTATCATTTTGTTGTGCTTGCACTAAGTTTAAAAAACGAACAAATTTTGAATGTCTTATATTGGGATATCTTCTTGGGGAAGGGGATCTTAGAAATTTGTGATAGTTTGATAAAAGTCACATGGTGAATTCCTATGAAATGACCATATCCGTGTTTTGGTATTCTATAATTTTCTATTTGTTTTGAGAATTTAACGCTTTATAAGATGAATTTTTTGATTATTTCTCAACTAATGTGAATTGCATGCAAATATGCTGAGGCAAAGTTTAGTTTTAATTTTCCATATTCAAACGTTTTTTTTTGTTTTGGTTTTATTTGGAGCTTGCTGAAAGTCTTTGCAGATCATCAGTACAGAGCTTTACAGTGTTTTCATTTTCAGTGTAAAATGTAATAAAAAAATCAGAAATTAAGATGCCAATGTTAGTGTGTACATGCTAGAAACTGAAAACAAATAAGAGGTAATCATAGTAAATGCATCTCTGCTTTTTTTAATGATTGATATTAGTGTTTAAAAAAATTTGTGATGGTTTGGCGAAAGGCACATGGTGAATTCTAATGTAATGGCCATATCAGTTTTTTAGCATTCTGTAATTTTCTAGTTATTTTGAGAATTTCATGTTTTATTAGATGAATGTTATAATTATTTCTCAACTAACGGGAATTGTAATCAAATATGCTAAGCCGAAGTTTAGCTCTAATCTTCCAGATTCAAAAGTCTTTTTTCGAGTCTGCTGATTATAGTCTTTGGGGTCCATCAGTTCAAAGCTTTACAGCGTTTTCATTTTCAGTGTACTACGCGTCTGTCACAAATTAATATGTCAATTTTAGTTTGTATCTTTCAGAAACTGAAAAAAATCAGGTATTTTGTATTAACTGCAGTTCTGTTTTTTTAATGATTGATATTATTGATAAATATATCAAGACTTTCTTTGTACCTAATGTGTTCCCATTAGTGCAATTTTTTCTTTGCAAAGGCATAGTTAAATTTATTATTGAGGCGCCAGCGTATGAGGGTAATGTTTATTACACTGTCTCCTTTAGATTCCACTCACAGGAAAAAATCTGGAGGTGATAAGTCCAGCAAGAGCGCGGTGGCCACATATTAAAAAACGAGTGAATTCTATAATTAGTCCAGTAGTATCTAAATGGATTCATTTGATATGTGCGTAATTGTTTCATTAGCTGGCACCGACAGTAGCGTTCATCCTCATGCAGCAAAGCCACAAACTGTTGAACAATATTTGCGTTGATAGCTAAGGTCACAGTAGACTCTAAAAAACGGTGGTTCCACAGTTCTCTCTTTGGAAACAGCCTGGTGTGCTTCCTGGCGATTTTCAAAAGCGGATGGACTTTTTTTTTTTTTTTTTGAGAAGTTATGCACCCATTTAAATGAAACCAGGCCTTTTCTATAAGAAATGTGTACAGCACTATGACGCTGTTGCATGTGAACCTCATGAACCAATGGTAATAGTGGTCATGCATGTCTACGTCCAACGGACACACCTCTTGCAGTATCAGGGCTAGAGTGTTGCGGTATCCGGACTTTGTATGACTGTAACTTCAAACCTCTGGCAACTCTGTGAGTGGTTGAATAAAATGCTCTTATTTGTGACAAATTCCCCAATTACTTGTGATATATTGCTTATTTGCTTTTGAATTGTCGGAACACATCTATGCATTCATTACTTCATTTTTTCCTCCCCTGCAAATATTTGGTGTCTCGCTTCCATGTCATTTAAGTTTGATTAACGTATACTGAGTTTAGATGCGTGATTCCCACAATTATATTTCAAAATTAAGTTGTGCCCCCCTCCTCTCGAGTGTAAACATTGCACATGAAATTAATGATGGTGTAAGTTAAAACTAAGAAATGATTTGCAGCGGTAACTGTGCTCATAATCGACAGACTCCTGAAATAATGTATCGTTATTTATTCTTGAATAATCACGCAACTAAAATGCTAATTTAAAATCACTGATAATACTAAACATAGAATGAATGAGTTATTAAACGACAACGACTCTGCACTTTCTATTTAGTTTGTTTTAAACAGTCTTACTGTGAATTGTTATCCATTTGGCACTTAACACAAAACAGCTTATATTCCGGTGAAAATCCATTTAGGTGATCATAATACATGTGCTCTTTTAGAGCACTTTTTGTAAGAACAACAAACAGCGAGTTCCCACACATCACTGCAACGCCATTGCAACTAATCCAAGTTCGTGATCCCATAATTCTCTGCAATGGCTGTCGGCATCCTCGTTCCACGCAAACACGAATCGAAACTCACAAATGTAAACTTGCTGCAAGTGTTTGAGGAAAATAAAAGAAACAAGCAAAGGACGCCATCATCCAACAATTAAGCTGATTACTGGCCGTTTGAGGGAAATAAAAGAAACAAGCAAATGACGCCATCATCCAACAATTAAACTGATTACTGGCCATTTGTTAAAAATGAGTAAGTCATCACTTCTGATGAGCACTGCAGGGAAATACGTTCTAGCTGGGTGTGAAAGGATACAGGATAAGTTATTGTATAAGTTCTAACTGGGTGTAACAAATGATACAGGATAAGTTATTATATGAGTTCTAACTGGGTGTAACAAATGATACAGGATAAGTTCCATCCTGTATCTTTTATTCAGTGAGTAATTAACGTCTTAAGAAGTCACCATACTATATAAATTTAAAGTGTCTCGAATGTAAAAATCATTGATTTTTCAGTCAAGCTTGGGTAAACTGAAAATTGGTTTTGTATGTGCCATAGGTAGAATATCCTCGAACGCATTTGTTTCTTCATTCGTTTGTGTGTAGTGCATTATTTACAAAAGATGCAGTATCTATGTGTAACACACAATTAACATTTGTTAAGAACAGTGTTTTTTCACGAAGTTTTCATTCTTATAACTTCTCTTTTCAAATCTGAGAAAACTCATGAGTAAATTGTCCTTATCTTTCTTCATTCAGTAAGCATAAGATTCAATAGGGGCTGTTACTATATTACTCATGTTTATTAAGAATTAACTAATACATAATAAATTGCCCTTATTGGAGTTATTTTTGAAATGTAAGAGTAATTTCTGTAAATGTTAAAAAATTATCTATCCTGGTGCAAATAAAAATTTCAGGAACATTTTTATAGATAATTATTTTTCGGATATATAATGCAATACCTTGTTCAGATTTGTTAGAAATGTTTCACATTTTTGTTCCCTGAAGGTTTCAAATGTTTCTGGAACTTTTCTTTGTTTACTGTGGAACGTTCCTCAAAATCAGGTTGCCAGCCTGTTTCAAGATTTTTCAGTAGCATATGTAAAGTTCCACAAAATTGTCGAAAAGGTTCCACAGGAGGCTTTCCGCTTTTGGGAAATGTTTTCATGCTTATTGTGGAACGTTCCTCAAAATCAGGCTGCCAGCCTGTTTCAAGATTTTTCAGTAGCATGTGTAAAGTTCCTCAAAATTGTTGAAAAGGTTCCACAGGAGGCTTTCCGCTTTTGTGAAATATTTTCAAGTATATTGTGGAATGTTCCTCATAATGATACTGACAACCTGGGACAGAATGTTTCAATAATGTGTGGAAGATTGATCACTTTTGTTGAAAAGGTTCCTCTCCTTATTGTGGAACGTTCCACAAAATCATCCGGGGACAATGTTTCAGACTCCTTCAAAAATGTGTGGAACGTTTGTCAGGATTTTTTGCACAACGTTTTCAAAAATGTTGAGGCAGCTAAGCTGCCCCCTTTTTTTTGTGTGTAACGTTCCACATATTTTTTTTACAGTGCAGGTCTTAAACGGGTCTGGTTTATTTGCCCGACGTTTACTTCACCGAAGGGTCACTTGACCGAAAGTTCCTTCATCGAAAGATCACTTGATCGAAACGTTCATTTCACCAAAGGGTCACTTGATCGAAAGGTACATTTCACCGATGTGTCACTTCATCGAACAGTTCATTCCACCGAAAGGTCTCTTTACCTAAAAGTTCATTTCATCGAACAGTTCATTTCACCGAAAGGTCTCTTTACCTAAAAGTTCATTTCACCGAAAAGTCTCTTTACCTAAAAGTTCATTTCACTCAAAGGTCTCTTTACCTAAAAGTTCATTTCACCGAAAGGTCTCTTTACCTAAAAGTTCATTTCATCGAAAGGTCATTTCACCGAAGGGTCAGTTTATCGAAAACTTTGGATTTCATAACAGGATCTGTTGAAGCATAGTGCAAGTTCGGCAGACAGACCACCGAAACGTTAGGGGATGTTAATCAAATTGCACTTTTGATTTCTCCGTGTCACAGAAAACGCAAAGATTTAAAGACAAAAATAATTAATTTTAAGTCCTTAGGCCTCGACTTAAGCGTTTTTAGCAAATTTTAATCATGTTCATAAGGTTTAATAAAAGTCATGTTCAGTGCTCATGTTCATAAGGTTTACATAAAAAGTAAATTTAATAATGTTGCACATTTTTCAGTCAAAAAGAATCAATTTTAGGTCCCTAGGCCTTACCTTAGGCTTTTTTACCGAATTTTAATCGTACAAACTCATGTTCATAAGGTTTATAAAAAAAGTAAAGTTAATAATGTTGCACATTTTTTTCAGGCAAGAAGAATCAATTTTAGGAGCTTAGGTCTCGGCTTAGCCCATTTTAATAAATTTTAACCGTGCGGACTCATCTTCATAAGGTTTACATAAAAAAGTTACTTTACATTTTATGTGTAGGGTTAAAATCTGTTAAAATGGCCTGCATCTAGGCCTACGATCAAAAAATTAATGTTTTGTGGTTGAGTAAAAGGGGAACATTATTTACTTGATTTACTATGTAACCCTCATGAATATGAGCTCGGAGGATGAAAATTTGACAAAAGGGCACAGATCTTGGCCTAATAATTAATGTTATATTTCGAAAAACCTACTCATGGGGAGGTGTTTCATGGAAATTAAAAGCGTACTTTTTATAAAATCCGATAATGTTTAGGTGGCCATCAGTTTTTCAAAAACCCGCACCACACTCCAAGAGATTTCTAACAACAAAATTCTAAGTTTTCGATAAACTGACCATTCGGTGAAATGATCTTTCGATATAATGAACTGTTAAGGTAAAGTAATCCTTTAGTGAAATGAACCTTTCGATCAAATGTTCTTTCGATATAATGAACTGTTAAGGTAAAGTAATCCTTTAGTGAAATGAACCTTTCGATCAAATGTTCTTTCGATGAAATGAACTGTTAGGTGAAGTGACCTTTCGGTGAAATGAACTTTTCGGTCAAGTGACCCCCTCGGTGAAAAGTGCCTTTCGATCAAGTGACCCTTCGGTGAAAAGTGCCTTTCGATCAAGTGACCCTTCGGTGAAAAGTGCCTTTCGATCAAGTGACCCTTCGGTGAAAAGTGCCTTTCGATCAAGTGACCCTTCGGTGAAAAGTGCCTTTCGATCAAGTGACCCTTCGGTGAAAAGTGCCTTTCGATCAAGTGACCCTTCGGTGAAAAGTGCCTTTCGATCAAGTGATCCTTCGGTGAAAAGTGCCTTTCGATCAAGTGACCCTTCGGTGAAAAGTGCCTTTCGATCAAGTGATTTTCGGTCAAGTGACCTTTCGATCAAGTGCACGATACCTGTCTTAAACAACCCTTAGAAATAGGAAGCTGAGAGATTTAGGCTACAGGAAAGTCATACGAAAGCGAGGTAGAAAGGTGGAGGAAGACACTTTTAGTTATTAACGGGGAGCCAGAACCAGGGCTCCGACTGCTTAACGTGCCCATCCGACGCACGGCGGATATTTAGTGGTTCAAGCGTTCGTACCTTCCTGGGATCGAACCTGAGATTTCTCCGTGGAAGTCACGAACGTTGACCTCTGAGGTCGTTTGAGTTAGAAACAGCGCGTCTTAACCACTGAGCCAGAATGCCTAAGGAATTGCACTCACGTTCAAGGTAAAACTAATTCGCGATGTTGAATCCCCCCCCCCCCACACACACACATTAATGCGAGTGATTCAGTCATTTTATTTTCTGTTGGAGTTTATCCTTTTTTTTTTTTTTTTTTTTGTAATAATGTTTTTCTCCGTAGGATTACTACCATATATATTAAGCATTTTTTCATCGTGATTTTTCGAAGTAGCAGTATGCTTTGGAATTGAGATCCTGTTTTTAACTGACAATAACTTTTAATTATTTTTAAGGAAAGGTGAAAGGTACTGTTTTTTATGGTATTATTTAAAAAACTTCTAAATATAAAACTCACTCCTGATAGCTATAACAGCTTTTGTCTTAAGAACTACATAGACTGATACATAGATATCGTACAATCACCTGAACAATAATTTGAGTACCCGGTTACTTTCGGTAAGACAATATATAATAGCTGGTACTCAAATGAAGGAAAGTGGAGAAATATATTGTACCACAATAACCAAAATTTCTACCCACAATATGCGATCTCGCTGCAGAACTTCATAATCAGATTCTTTGACAGACTATGGAAATTTAAGAATTAATAAAAAAAATATGTAGAAATAAAAATTTCTCTTATTATACGGGAAATTTTTCGTCATATGGATACGGAAAAAGTGAGAACGGAGATCTTTCGGTGATATACGAAAGGAATTGCACAAAGATTTCTGAAAATTCAGAATTTTCCGTTAACACATCTTAGAAACGACAATTTGCCGTCAATATAAGAAAGCAATTGCGGAAAGGGTTTTGAAAATTCATAATTTTTCGTTAACACATCTTAAAAACGGCAATTTACCGTCAACATAAGAAACGAATTGCGGATAGGGTTTTCAAAATTCAGAATTTTCCATTAACACATCTTAGAAATGGTAATTTCCCGTGAATACAAGAAAGGAATTGGGAAAAGGTTTCTGAAAATTCGGAATTTTCCGTTAACACATCTTAGAAACGGCATTTTACCGTCACTAAAAGAAAGGAATTGCGGAAAGGTTTCTGAAAATTCAGAATTTTCTGTTAACATATCTTAGAAACAGCAATTTACCGTCAACAAAAGAAAGGAATTGCGGAAAGGGTTCTGAAAATTCAGAATTTTTCTTCCGTACAAAAAAAACTGTGAATTTCAGGTTTCTTTCCGTTATTTCACGGAAAAGGCTGTATCAGAAATATGCTTCATTATCACGAAAAGTCGCAGAAAGTGGCTCGTCAATTTCAGAAATTTTGTTACGCTGTACTAATTGCTTTACTAAACACATTGATTCGCGCCGCATCACAATCTTGAAATTTATTTCCAAGTAAATTATTTCCCGGGCACTTCCTATTTCAGAAAAGGATGTTGGAAACTCAGAATTTGAAACAAAAAATGGTGATTAGATTTGGGTTTTTAACTTCAACGTTCGTTATTAATTATTCTTTCGAAACTCAGCGAGCGCTTTGAACGACACTTAGTTCTGCTTCTAAAACTGCGAGGCTTTCGGGAAGATTTAATTCGAACCGGAGCATCAAGACTTTTTGTTTTTAAATTTTCGTCCAGCTAACGTTGGGAATTTCAGCTCCGAAGGGTTGTATATTGTGTTGCTTCTTAATCACATCAAGCAGCCTGGCAGGCAAGCTAAAGCAGCAGGCGTGAGGGAGGCAGCATATTTGTGGAGATCAAGCAGTTTGTAAAAGGCGAGCAAGTGGAAACATTCCCACAATTCCTTGGTCACTGAGCCGCGACCTGACGTGGAGGGAGGACGAGAAGAAGGAAGGTAGGGATGTTACAGATGTTGTTTGAGGAAGAGCGATGCGGATGATGTTCGACCTCTCACTCCCGCGCCTCTGCCCAATCATCCCCAGCTTCCGACGCGGGGAAATGAGCCGTGAGAAGGCATCTGCGTATGCTCTCAGCTGAGGTGCTAATTAAATTAAATGACCCGAAACAAAGCCAAACATGTTGGGCCCGGTGTTGTTGGGAATTGGCTTTGACATGGTAAATGGAGTCTCACTCCCCTCCCCTCCCCCATCGTGTTTCTTCCCTCCAGACTTCGAGCCATCCGCTCTTACGAGTCATCCGTCAGACTCCGTACATCCTTTGCGCTCTGTTTTCGTCAAGGTATTCAACTGAAGAAACACAAATCAGAGGCCTGGACCCGGCACAGATGTTTCAAACACCGACGGAGAAACTCTGCGGCAGAGAAAGATACTTTAAAGGGGCTCCTCCATAAACGAGAGCAGGGCAAACATCTGATTTGCAAAATAACGGAGGAACAGGTTGTAGTGATTGGAAAGGAGACGGATAAGATGGAAAGTTGAGAGGAGGAACGAAAATAGTGGAGGGAGAAGGGAGAGAGCAGTGACAGGGTTCCCAGGAAAGATATAAGCTACAATCAATTATAGTGGGAAAAAACAGATGAAAAGGAAAAGACAGAAACACACACACACACAGTTTCGAAAAGGTTGAGTGTATTTATGCACCTCAAAAGCGTAAAAAAAGTTATAAGGATTGATTTGCTTACATATATTTACTATAACATCATCATTGTCAACCATTATCAATCCACTGCTGGATGAAGGTCTCCCCAAGTTTCTTCCACAATTGTCTGTCTCGAGCCTGTCTTCCCCATGTCACTCCGGCATGCCTTCGAATTTCGGATGGATGTCCATCTCCCATCGGGTCTTCTTCTGTGCCTCGGAATCCAGTCTAAAATTTTGGTTTTCCATCGGTGGTCTGTTTTTCTGGCAACATGTCCACCCCATTGCCATTTCAGGGATTTCACTCTGCTCATCATGTCGTCCACTCTTGTCATTTCCCTTACCGACGAGTTCCTCTTCTTATTTTTCCTGGTTACACCAAGCATGCTATCTCTCTATGCTTCTTTGAGTTGTCTGCCTTCTTTGTATGTCATTTTTAGTTAAGGTCCATGTCTGTGCTCCATATATAACCACTAGTAGGATACATTTCATTTCATTTATTATTTCTGCTGTTACAGATTCATGATTTATTGTTACATTATTATTTATCAATTTTTATAACAACAGCAAGGAAGCTCAAGGAAAAGGCCTCAGAGTCTTGACTTTGTCCCCAGGTCCCTGATTAAACACTTTTCTTTGAATGCATAATGGCATATTGCTCTTAAAAATTGTACTGTTTCTTCCAAAAGCCCTCCAACCAAGTTTTATACGCTGATTAATTTCTTCATCAATGCGACCCTCACTTGATATCTGTCGTCCAAGGTAAATGTAGGTATCGGTTATCTCCACCTTTTCCCTATCAATCGATAAATCTTCATTTCCTGTGAAAGCATATATATATATATATACAACCGTAGTTCCATAAAAACTGAGAATAAAATCACATAAAATGAAGAAATATAGGTACAGCAAAATATATGTTATCCTTTCTCAAAGAATCTTCCCTCGGATGATATGCAACGATCCCATCATTCAGTCCACTTTTCAAAGAAGGTGGCGAAGACATTTTGTGGAAGCTGCATTAGCGACCCCTGTACAGCTTGAATAACGTCAGCATCTGTGTTGAATGTTGCGCCAGTGAACTTCTCCTTCATTGTTGGAAACAATCCGAAATCGCACGGGGTGAGATCAGGACTGTAGCCAGGCTGTGGCGTTATTTCAGTATTGCATTTCGTAAGAAACTGTTGAACACAAGCAGCCGCGTGTGGGCGGACGTTATCATGGTGTAGGATTCGCTCGCACAACAGTTCCGGTCGCTTAATCTATACATGTCACTACAACTTTATGATCAAGTGAAAAAAATATCATCACCACCTTCCCAGCTGATTTGGTTTGTCGGAATTTTTCCGGAGGACGTGAGCCTATGTGTTCCCGGACATTCGTTGCCCGGTTCGTGATGGGGTCGAAATAGTGGACCCATGTTTCATCGGCAGTTATTACCGTGTTTAGAAAGTTTGGATTCTGCGCAATCATTTGTTTCCACTCATGACACACCTGGCTAACAATTGTTCTCTCGTCAGGCGATAATGTATCATCTGGAACACACACGATGCAGCAGTAATTTGTAGCGTAGAATGCTGAATGCCGACGCTTTTGAAATATAAGTTGACGCCACTATGTCTTCACACGTCATTCGTCGATCTTCTGGCAAGATTGCCCAAACAATGTTAACAATACGTTCCGTAACAATACTTTCAGGTCGACCTGGCCTAGGAGCGAGTCCTGCCGACAAATGACCTTTCTTGAAATCATGGTGCCATCTATAAATCGTTGACTCCCCCAAACATTTATCTTTGCAAGCTTTTTTCATTAAATCAACTGCTTCTGGAGCCATTTTACCCAAACAATAGTAAATTTTTTCCGCACAATGCATTACATTTTTTAACTCTGAATCACTCACCTCCATAGCTGTACGGCGAAATAAAGATGTACCTTAAACAACTGCGCAATAACAAAACCAAGAATCGTCTGCCGCGGCTAATAACTGTTGCCATAGATACTTCCTTAATGCTGTTAGTCGTCTGATTGTTTATTTTTCTCCTTAGCACTGTTGTTAACTCATAAAAATATTACTCTCAGTTTTCATGGAATGTCCTTTGTATATATAAAAGGAAAAGAATTGAAAATGAAACGAAAAACAGATAAAGGAATAAATGAGAAGGAAGAAATAAGAGAGGAAAAAGAGGAAAGAACAGATAGTAAAAATGAAACCAACGTGGAAAAAGAAACGAAGTAAAAAGAAACAAACGAGGAGAAAGAAGAAATTGAAAAAACACCAAGTCTGAAAAATGAAGATGGCATTTTATGTGGTATTTTCAAAAGCAACGCTTGCAGAATGCTCCTCCATTCATTTAACACCACAACCTAGAATTTAGGTTTCTGCCTGAATCCTTTGCCTAATGAACATGAATTTTTACTTTACCGACAGAATAAAATTTTTAAATTACCAAGCGAAATAAAATAAGAAATTAATTTCATAAAATAAAAAAATAATAAAAAAAATAAAAAACGAGCTTTTGAAAAGGGGCCGTAGAAAAAAATTATACTTTTACTTACGGAAGAATGCTCTGATGGCAGAAACATTAAAACAATGATAATAATTTAAGAAAAAGTACGTTTTTCGTAACTAGGGAAAGGATTTCACGGTTGCCTGACCCAAAGCTAACCTTGAAGACGAGAAGGTATTTCGAATCAAACATACGAAAATAAAAATTGACATAACGTTTTTTATATAAAAGGGAAAACGAGACAAAACTGTGTAGTTACAAGTTAAATAATAATAACTAAACAGAGACTCAAAGCAAACAAAAGAATACGAGAAAAAAATTCGACACAAATAAACGGAATACATACAGGAGTTGAATAAAAGAATATGAACATCTTGATTACAGAAGCTAATGTTATTCGTGTAGGCACTGAAAAAAACAAAAGTTGTTATTATCTTTTGTGTATCTTTTCTTCGCGTATATTCTTTTCCGTAGGTTGTATGCCAGTGTAAAACGAGTTGTGTTTATCAGCAGTTCGTGTTCAACATATTGGCTTATTTGTCCAAAAAATAAACTACAATGAGAGACATAAAATATGATGGAGAAGAAAAACAGAAAAACACCACGATGAAATTATATGCAATGCATATATACACGCTTCTTCCTGAGCTTCAGGAGAAGCAATTGGGAGGAGCAAATTATACCTCCAGTATGTTTGATTAGCATAAAAGAACAAAAAAGGTATAAATCAGAGATGGGGGGGCTGGTGGCAACGTTCGTGACTGCCACGGGAAGGGCCTTAGGTTCGATCCCAGCAGGTACGAACGCTCGATCCACTAAATATCCGCTGTGCGTCAGATGGGCACGTTAAGCAGTCGGACCCCAGGTACTGGCCCCCGGTAATAAATAAGGGGGTCTTCCTCCCCCTTTCTACTTCGCTTCCGTGTCACTTTCCAATCGGGTGCTCTAGCCCAAATCTCTTAGCTTCCTATTTCTAAGGGTTGTTTAAGACCTGGGGTCAGACACTCCCTTCCTAAAATCCTCTACATATGATCATGATCAAATCAGAGATGGGGAATCTTTTCATGTTGAAAGTCCGCATTGATTTAGTTGTAATCTAATAAGGTCGCATTCAAGAAACAAAATGTACATTATTCTGCAAAAGTCTAACTACTATGTAATAACTAACTTCAAAAAAATGAAAAAAAAAATGTTAATTCTAAAATTAACTAGCGTTCTAATGACTTTGTTATGACTGATTTTTGTTGGAATGCATTTGAATACTTGGTTGCAACATGGAGATCTGCAGTGTCAGCTGCTCCTTTAGATGAGTAGCTTGCATTTGTGACCTTAAGGTCGTATTGGTTTTGGTTTGGTAGGAGAATGCATATTGGCAGCATTAAGTGGTTAAAAAGCAAGAAAGCATTTTTCATGCATGTTGCCGAAGGCGTGTGTATTCTATTGGATTTTTTCATATTTCAATTGGATCTTTCTTAGCGCCAAATAAGGACTTTAAAATACGATATATCATCTTCTGAGAGCTCAATCAATTCCATCTGTAGTTCTTTGGGAGCCATGGAGACACCGAATAAGTGAGGTTGAAATGCTAATTTGAGTGTGATTTCATGATTCTCAAAGTCAGTGAACCTCTCGCTGTATTCTCCAATTAATAAGTCTGTAAAAACTGCGTATTTTTCAAACGATTCGTATGAATCCTCGTGTTCATCACTGACCTTTGCTAAATGGGGAAAATGTTTACCGGAAATTTCTTTTTGAAGAAGTAATGTTTTAATTCTGGCTATCAGTCGGGGAGCATTATTTCGTTGAATCTTCGTTTACTCTGTGGCATTTTAAATACGATCATTTTGAAATTAACACAAAAATAATAAAATACGAACAAAATCATAGTAAAAATAAACGGATTTGTTCTGCAAAATTTGGATTCACTCAAAAAGCCGCATTTAACATCCTAGAAGGCCGCATGTTCCCCTCTTCTAGTGTAAATACACTGCTGGACAATTGCTAAGGACGGATCATAAACGGCTATATAGCACATAAAAAAGGTAAGTGTGGTTGGATGCCAAGTGAAATAAAATAATGTCAGAATGCCAGGACATTACAAGAAAGACAATTTATTGTGCTCTGAAATCCAGAAGGTTTTGGAATGTGTTCAAGGGACAAACAGGACATTTTGTGCAGAATACGTAAACGTGAAAAAAAATGCAATTATCGTCCGCAGGCGTTCCGGCGTAAGATGGCCACCATGGAGGGCGATGCAAGATTCCACACGTCGTGTCATGCTTTGCACAACATTATCAAGCAGCTGTTGGGGTAATTTATCCCATTCCTCTGTCAGTGCACGGATGAGGGTGTCCTTGTTTATTGGAGGGCATTGGCGACCAGCAAGACTCCTCCCCAAAGCATCCCACAGATTTTCAATGGGATTCAGATCTGGAGAACGTGCTGGCCATACGAGGCGTTGAATATCCTCGCTCTCAAGACACTCCTGGACAGCGACTGTTCGATGACATGTTGCGTTGTCGTCCATGAAAATGAATCTATCACCGACAGCACCACGGAACATGCGAACATGAGGTAGCAGAACATCATTAATGTATCGTTGGCCAGTCATAGTCCCAGTTGGAAGCACATAGAGGGACGTACGGCCATTGATCATGATGCCAGCCCATACCATGACACTACATGTCTGATATCGGTCCCTTTCCTGTATGTTTGCTGGACAATATGCAGTACCACTATCACGCCAGATCAGTTGTCGTCGACAATCAGACGATAGACTGTATCTACTCTCATCTGAGAAGAGGACAGCAGACCAGTCGTTATCAGTCCAATTGCGATGTTAATGGCACCATTGCAAACGGGCGGTACGGTGACGTCTGGACAATGGGATGCACACAACAGGACGGCGGGCGTATAGTCCTCCTTCATGCAAAAGTCTGGCGACAGTTTTTCGGGAGATCCGCTTGCCAGTAGCAGCCATAAACTGATTTGCTACCTCACTAGCTGTGCTGCGCCGGTGTCTTTTTGTTGATAGCACTATGTACCGATCTTCTGCAGGTGTCGTACTTCGAACACGACCTCCCCCGTGACGTTTGCTACACTCTCCATTTGTTTGAAATGATTTCCAAAGCCTTGAAACAACACTGTGGCTGACGTTGAACTCCCTGGCAACATCTGTTATTTTTCGCCCTTCTTCAATCTTGCCAATAATACGGCCACGCGTAAAATCATCTAGGTGATGTCGGGAAGACATACTGAAAATTGCAAGTTCGTCAATTGATTCTTTCCCTTTCAACTTTGCGTTTGAACAACAACGGTCAATACGCGTCAAATCCTTTATATCTCTTATCAGCGCTATGACGTCACGAACAAGTCCGGCAATCCAAAATTTGCATACGCACAACACGTCTTACTGTATCCGCACTTATGCTAATTTTCACATTTTCCTGCCTTCCATTTTATGGTTGCTATCGTTGCTATTGTCATCCGTCCTTAGCAATTGTCCGGCAGTGTATTACTAAAAGGCGAGAAATTACATAGTTGATGATAAAACGTACAACAGCGGTAATTTTCACGGAAACTGAGAAAAAAATTCAGCTGTGAATTGACACGAGGAAAAAAGGATAATTCTAAAATAACTATGAAAAAACATACCGAACGCAGTCGTGGCATCCATGAAGAATGTTGTAGATCAGGAACATAAAACATCATACAAGTAGTTGAATTTTGTCATAAGTAATCGTAAACAACACATGGTTTGAAGCCCAGTAAGCTTTGAGCAGAGAAGTGAATGTTTTGATGCCGTATAATTCAGCTGAAGGCGAAATCGAAGGTATGTTTGGAAAATAGTACAAGGTTAGTTTTTTTTTTTTTTTTTTTGATTGATGGTTTAACAACCATCATGAGCAACTCAATGGACTATATAAGCAGTCGCCTGCCCCTAATTTAGGGCCACTGGTTCCAGGGAAGGGGAGGGCCAGTACCTTAAGACAAACACAATGTCCATGCCTCACTGGGATTCGAACCTGGACCCATCCTGGAAGAATGGTCAGAAGCTAGCGCTTAAACCACCCCGTCCCCGCGGCGGTGTAGTTCCGTACCTCTCTACATTTAACACAGAGTGGCTTAAATAAATATGCTTCTACAGTACACTTCAAAAATACAATTACACTTCAGAAATACTTCAAAACCTTTCCCAGTTCGAAGCCCAATATTTATTCGAAGGTACCGGCGCTTCATCTCTCTTTACCGCAAGTTTATTTCTTAAAGTCAATAAGAAAACACTCTTTAGCATTCTTCCATCTTCTTTATGGACAAATTTAAGTGCTTTTTAATAAGTTTGGTATACTGCACTTTACATTTTGCACCGAGATATTAGCACCATCCATCGTAAATCCATTATCCTTCATTATTTAAATCCTCTTCCACACTCAAGAAAATCAATTCTGAAAGTAGGTAGCTTTTCGCATCGGAAATTTGCAAATTTACGTCGATTTAATGTGCATGTGGTTATCGCTATCGATTCCCTCTCCCCTCTCCACCTTTTTTCTTACTCTTTCCACGTCATTTTTCACACAACTCATTTCAGAACCTCCGAAGCTGAAAACTGATCACACGAGACCTGTGAATTTGCCCAGAACAGGGATTCCTAAAGTGTCGCCCGTGAAACCGGATCAAACTCAAGATTTCAATCTGTCCTCCAAACAGGATCGTACGGAGTTAAGAGGAGGCTCAGTTTCCACTCCTGGAAAATCGACGTAAATTCTCTGAACTTTTATTTTCAGTGGTCTATGGAAATTTCTTTTGTATTTCATTACAATCATAAATCACCATCATCATTGTCAACCATTACCAATCCACTGCTCGATGAAGGTCTCCCCAAGTTTCTTCCACAACGGCCTGTCTTGAGCCAGTCACCATGTCACTCCCGCAAGTTTTCGAATTTCATCCACACCTCCCTCGTGGCCTTTTTCTTGGTCTTTTCCTGTCTCTTGGAATCAAGTCTAGAATTTCGGATCTCCCATGTGGTCTTTTTTTTTTTTATCTTTTCCTGTCTCTTGAAATCCAGTCCAGAAATTCGGTTGTCCATCGGTGGTCCGTTCTTCTTGCAACATGCCTAGCCCATTTCCATTTCAGGGATTTTATTCTGATCATGATGTCTTCCACTCTTCTCATTTTTCTTACCTATTAGTTCCTCTTCTTATCTCTCCTGGTGACACCAAGCATGTATCTCTCCATGCTTCTTTCAGTTGCCTGCAGTATTTGTAGGCCTTTTTTAGTTAAGGTTCACGTCTCTGCTCCATACGTAAGCACTGGAAGGATGCATTGATCAAACACTTTTCTTTTAAGACATAACAGCATATGGCTCTTAAAAATTGTACTGTTTCTTCCAAAAGTTCTCCAAACAAGTTTTATACATCGATTAATTTTTTTATCAAAGAGACCCTTACTTGATGCCTGCTGTCCAAGGTAAATGTAGATATCGGTTATCTCCAGCTTTCCCTTTTTAATCGATAAATCTTCATTGCTTGTAAAAGCATTGTACACCACTTTTGTCTTCTGAAAGTTCATTTTTAATGCCACTTCTTTACTCTTGTCAGCAAGTTTCTGGATCATACTCTGCAGTTCTGAACGGTCAGTTGGTCATCATCAAAACGAAGGTGAGTTAATTAATCTCCATTAATCTTTATCGCTTTGTTCCTCAGGTCAATGATTGAAAGACATTTTGCAATTTGGCATTAAAGAGTTTGGGAGATATGGTGTCACCTTGTTTCACTCCTCTTTCCAATTTTTATTGGTTCTGTATCCTCAAATGGCCGAACCTTTGCATTTGCATTTTCATAGATGTTATTAATAATACTCGCATTAATGTGAGTATCTTCAATAGCACAGGTTTTAAAAGCCATTGTAACTACAATCATAAATACTTCACCTCATTTATTCGTGTATTACGCGTTTTTAAGAAAAGCAAAATTGAAATAATACCTCACGAACGATGGTCTACTGAAAAGAATTTGCTTCTCTAAGCGAAATAAAGACACCGGACAAAAAATCAGTTACCTGCAGCAATGTATGTAATTGTTTACTGTATTTCTGATATTATAATTATAATTTCGTACAAATATGTCTCGATTATATAATGATAAAATATGTATTACTTCTAAGAACAGTATAACTATACTAAGAATCCGAATTTCTTGGCGTAGAGTAAAAATCAAAATTCCCAAGCTTTCGCACATCAACCAGATGGCTTTTTCAAGGAAGGTAGACAACTAACTGCAACTGAATATTCAACAATTTGAACGCGGTGACTTGACTAGACAATAAATGAATAGGCGCAAATGTGATCAGTCATTCGAAAAAGCGAGGCCACGTTGGTTGGGAACGCGGTACTGTGGTAGAAAATGCAGCATTATTTGAAGAATTGATTCCAAATACGTGGGAACTCTAAAGAGACGCTATCATTGCAAGCCTTGCTGCTGGTCAAGATTTCCAAGGTTTCGCGAATGGCAGTAGATTTGGGTGTGGAGTATGAAGCTAATTTCTGTATATGATTCCACATAGGATCAGTGGATTTGAACTTGACTTCTCTTGATATGGCAGTGGCTATTTTTCCTATTAACACAAAAACGCGCTCAGGAGGATGAACTTCGGTGTCAGCATAAGGTCTTCAGCATCCTCATATACGATGCTTAAGAGAAATATTTACAAGCCCCCCTCTTCTCAATGAGGCAGGTGTTTATGCCATCCCACTACAATATTCGGACGGTTCCAGGAAATACTACATCGGAATGACCAAACGTTCGTTTGGAATTAGAATAAACGAACATGAAAGGGATACAAAAGACGGAAAAATAACCACTGCCCTATCAAGAGAAGTCGAATTAAAGTCAGCTGATTCTATGTGGAATGATATAAAGAAATCAGCTTCATACTCTACACCCAAATTTACTGCCATTCTCGAAACCTTGGAAATCTTGACCAGCAGCGAGGCTTGCAATGATAGCGTCTCTCTGTAATTGCCACGTATTTGGGATCAATTTTTCAAATAACTCTGCGTTTTATACCACGGCATCGTGTGCCCACCCATGTCCTCGTTTCTTCGAATGAATGATCACATTTGCTCCTCTTCATTTATTGTCTAGTCAAATCACCGCGTTCAAATTGTTGAAGTACTCTATTATCCAGTTTGCAGTTAGCTGTCTACTTTCCAAGCGCCATCTGGTTGATGTGCGAAAGCTTGGAAATTTTGTTTTCTACTCTACGCCAAGAAATTCGGATTCCTGGTATACGTAGTATAATGAATTAGCTTTATTTATCTTTTTGCTAAGCTAATTATTATGAATGAATAATGCTCTAAGCTTCAAAATAATGAATTCCCAAAAGGGTGTTGTTACTCGTTAATTATGAACTTAAACAAAGTCTCAACGCTGGTTATTTATATTAAGTAATCAAAGTCATAAACCTAACAGCCAGACAGAGGTCTGACAAAACTAAGAATTGAGAAAGACTGAACTTACAGAACAACTTGTTTATTATGATGACTCCTGGTCAACTAAGGCACTCATATATCACTACTACATAACAACACACTGCAACGCAACGCAACACAACTACAACGCAACAACACCTCAACACACACTCGTCTCGATGAACGCGCCTATATACGAGCTACCACCACGTCATGACTTACACTCATTGCCAGATCTCATTCAGCGGGGTGAAATAATATTCCGTTCAGTAGGAAGATAATTTACATAGTAAAATAAAATAACCAGAGATAGTAAAATCAAAAGGAAAGTGAATATAGAGTATACGTTACAGTAGTTATACTGTTTTTAGTAATGTTGGTGTATAGTATCTAATTATTAATTACTTTAAAGTTTACTTCAAGCAAATTTAAGCTGAAATTTTCAGCTTAAATTTTACAAGCAAATTTAAGCTGAAATTTTTGAGAGATTAAAATCAGTATATCGAAAAACAGATGCAAGTGATTGGCAAAAAGGTGCCATAGCTTTTGGCTGATCAAAAAGACACGGCATCAAAAAGGTTGCTGAATTTGCAGGTGTCAGAAAAAAACCTTGCGTGTTTTTGAGCATTGGTGTAAGTTAAACTCGACAAAATAAAGGGAAAAACTGTAGACGAAACACTATTTTGACAAGTCGTGATCGGCGCAGAATTTCTCGTTTGGCAAACGAAAACAGATTCCAAACAAGGCAGGAACTCCTCTAGTCTGTTAATAATGGACATCACACGTCTATATCTGAGCAAACATTGCATCGGGAACTTCATGGAATGGATATCAGGAGTAGAGTTGAAAGAAATGAAACCAATGTTAACTTCATCTCACAGAAAAGCTCGATTAGCTTGGGCAAAAACTCACAGGACATGGACTGTTGATCAGTGGAAGGGTGTCATATGACCTGATGATTCCAAATTTTGCCTATACTCAAATGACACAGTTCATAGGGTCAAAAAGAGGTGTAAAGAAAGCTCGGTTAGCTTTTCCCAAAACTCACAGGACATGGACTGTTGATCAGTGGAAGGCTGTCATATGATCTGATGATTCCAAATTTTGCCTATACTCAAATGACACAGTTCGTAGGGTCAAAAAGAGGTGTAAAGAAAGCTCGGTTAGCTTTTGCCAAAACTCACAGGACATGGACTTTTGATCAGTGGAAGGCTGTCATATGACCTGATGATTCCAAATTTTGCCTATACTCAAATGACACAGTTCGTAGGGTCAAAAAGAGGTGTAAAGAAAGCTCGGTTAGCTTTTGCCAAAACTCACAGGACATGGACTGTTGATCAGTGGAAGGCTGTCATATAACCTGATGATTCCAAATTTTGCCTATACTCAAATGACACAGTTCGTAGGGTCAAAAAGAGGTGTAAAGAAAGCTCGGTTAGCTTTTGCCAAAACTCACAGGACATGGACTTTTGATCAGTGGAAGGCTGTCATATGACCTAATGATTCCAAATTTTGCCTATACTCAAATGACACAGTTCGTAGGGTCAAAAAGAGGTGTAAAGAAAGCTCGGTTAGCTTTTGCCAAAACTCACAGGACATGGACTGTTGATCAGTGGAAGGCTGTCATATGACCTGATGATTCCAAATTTTTGCCTATACTCAAATGACACAGTTCGTAGGGTCAAAAAGAGGTGTAAAGAAAGCTCGGTTAGCTTTTGCCAAAACTCACAGGACATGGACTGTTGATCAGTGGAAAGCTGTCATATGACCTGATGATTCCAAATTTTGCCTATACTCAAATGACACAGTTCGTAATGTCAAAAAGAGGTGTAAAGAAAGCTCGGTTAGCTTTTGCCAAAACTCACAGGACATGGACTGTTGATCAGTGGAAGGCTGTCATATGACCTGATGATTCCAAAATTTGCCTATACTCAAATGACACAGTTCGTAGGGTCAAGAAGAGGTGTAAAGAAAGCTCGGTTAGCTTTTGCCAAAACTCACAGGGCATGGACTGTTGATCAGTGGAAGGCTGTCATATGACCTGATGATTCCAAATTTTGCCTATACTCAAATGACACAGTTCGTAGGGTCAAAAAGTGGTGTAAAGAAAGCTCGGTTAGCTTTTGCCAAAACTCACAGGACATGGACTGTTGATCAGTGGAAGGCTGTCATATGACCTGATGATTCCAAATTTTGCCTATACTCAAATGACACAGTTCGTAGGGTCAAAAAGAGGTGTAAAGAAAGCTCGGTTAGCTTTTGCCAAAACTCACAGGACATGGACTGTTGATCAGTGGAAGGCTGTCATATGACCTGATGATTCCAAATTTTGCCTATACTCAAATGACACAGTTCGTAGGGTCAAAAAGAGGTGTAAAGAAAGCTCGGTTAGCTTTTGCCAAAACTCACAGGACATGGACTGTTGATCAGTGGAAGGCTGTCATATGACCTGATGATTCCAAATTTTGCCTATACTCAAATGACACAGTTCGTAGGGTCAAAAAGAGGTGTAAAGAAAGCTCAGTTAGCTTTTGCCAAAACTCACAGGACATGGACTATTGATCAGTGGAAGGGTGTGATATGACCTAATGATTCAAAATTTTGCCCATACTCAAATGACACAATTCGTAGGGTTAACAAGAGGTCTAAAGTAACATTCAATCCTGAGTGTGTTCAAAGAGTTCGTGCCTGAGGAGGTGGGTCTGTAATGCTGTGGGGTGGTTTTGAAGTCCACTAGTAGAGGTGAACAATATGATGAATCAGCATGCTTACAGAGAAATTTTAGACAATCGTGTGTTTCCTTTTACACAACAATTGCAGGATTCACATCAAGTAATTTATCCGATTTACCAGAATGAAAACTGTAGTACTCATAGAACTAAATCATCAAGAATTGGTGTGATATTTTCTGAAGCCGATATTTTCCTGAACTCATTGGTGAGGAGTTGGATTTGGTGCAAAATCCATTTAAATTGCCAGTTGAATAAAAGTTCCTGATGACTGCCAAGATGAATTTCGAGAGCTGAAGCCTGATGTGAAGTAAAGAATATGTTCGATGAGAAATTGGTCATAGATCTTCGGGCCTTGATGTGCGATTCCTTCCTAAAAGTGACAGGAAAAGCTACCTATGCATTCTTCCATTTGTGTCGACATATGTTAGTGAGTCAGGCTCTTCAACTGTGTTGCAAGTGAAAACGAAGCAACGAAGTAGATTGGAGGTTGAAAATGACCTGCGTTCTGCCCTTTCAAGCACTTCTACGCGTATCCCAAAACTGGCGAATTAAAAACAATTACAGGTTTCTCAATGACTATCTTCATCTGAATAAATTTAATTACAATACCCTGGCATTCTACTGAAATTTTTGTTTATTGAAGTATGCTTTAGTTTAGTCTGTTAAGAGTTAAATAATAAAACCTGTATAATAGGCTACGTCTGTCCCTAACGGTCTGACGTCATTCAGTACTATTATCATATGTAGAGGATTTTAGGAAGGGAGTGTCTGACCCCAGGTCTTAAACAACCCTTAGAAATAGGAAGCAAGGAGATTTGGGCTAGAGTGCCCGATAGGAAAGTGACACGGAAGCGAAGTAGAAAGGAGGAGGAAGACTCCCTTATTTATTACCGAGGGGCTATTACCCGGGGTCCGACGGCTTAACGTGCCCAACCGACGCACGGCGGATATTTAGTGGATCGGGCGTTCGTACCTGCCTGGGATCGAACCTGAGGTCCTTTCCGAGGCAGTCACGAACGTTGTCCACTAGGCCACCCGAAGCCCGTCATTCAGTACTTGCAGCGCCATCTGCTTTTATCCGGTGGCCGAAATCGGAACTAAGCTCACCGCTATCACACGATAAGTAAAATCAAGAAGAAATACTGGAAAATAAAATAAAGTTAGTATGACAAACGACTTCATCTGTGGCAACACGCACGTACTCGAACAACTGTCTGAGATGTTTGGTCTCTTACGTAGGTGTTATGTCGTGTTTTATTTTATTTTTTTTCGCATTGCAGAGTAATTTCATAAAAAGGAACAAGTAAAATTGTAAGAAAGTAACGGCAAGTGTAGTTTTGATTCACTGTGATGGAAATTTAAAAAAAATATTGGTTCCGTGGAATTTTTTCTTTGTAGTATAAGATGGAAGAAGATAAAGCCGAAAGAAAGCGTCGCTTAAATAGTGGACGACAGCGCTTGAACGAAGGTAGAGCTAATCGCAGACGAAATGAAACTTTTGAAGAAACACAAGCCAAACATATTATTGATGCTCTTGCGCATGCTCAATGCCGTCAGCAAGAAACTCATGAACAACTACAAGATCGACGTAATTGAGCTCTTCTCTAACACGCAATTCACCGACAGCAAGAAACTCCAGAACTTCAAGCTCGACGTTCTGAAGTTTATTATCTAAATTTTTACATTATATGATGTTTAATATATTGTGATCGTCATATGAAGGGTTAAAATCTATTAACATACAGTAGTGGCCAAAATTGTGGAAACCTTTTGGAAATAGTGTATTTTTGAGGTTTGATGGCTCATAACACCACTTTTTTTTTAGTGATACTATAAAATTAAATATATCAATGGAAAGATAATTTCATCAAGAATGTAATGCAATAACTTTTATGAAGGATTTTGTATTAGCACAGCAGTTATAAAGAAGAAAAGTGAAACACGTAGAACAAATTAGATATACAAAAATTCTCACCATGTCAGTTAATACTTAGTTGGATAACCTTTAGCGCTAATTACGGCCTTACAACGCCTTCCCATGGAGTGAACTAAGTTTTTTAGTTCTGCAGCTATTATAATGTGAAACCAAGATTGAATTATTGCTTCTGTTAATTGGGTTTTATTGCTGGGTTGCTTCTGACTAACAAGTTTCTTTAGTCGGCTCCATAGATTTTTGATTGGGTTAAGGACTGGGCTATTACCAGGCCATTCTATCAGTGGAATATGATTATCTTGAAACAACTTTTTGCACACAGCAGCAACATGACATGGAGCTGAGTCCTGTTGAAATATAAATGCTTCATTATCTTGGAAAAGATCACGTGCGGAAGGCTTCAGTTTGGGCTCTAGTATTTCATTAATGTATTTTTGGCCATTTATATACCCATTAATCACGCAAATTCTACCCACACCTTTTGATGTCAAACAACCCCAGATCATAACACCAACTGGGTGTTTCACGGTACATGTAATGCAATCAGGATGCAAATCTTCTCCGATTCTTCTCCTTACCTATTTTATGCCATCACTACCAAACAGGGAAATTTTGGTCTCATCACTACCAAACAGGGAGATTTTGTTCTCATCACTACAAATAACACTGCCTCATTGTTCCGCTGTCCAGTTAACATGGGTTTTAGCCCAGTTTAACCTTTTCAACCTTTGTTTGAGAGAAAAAAATGGCTTTTTTCGTGGAATTCTAGCTTTTACAACAAATTCCTGCCGTCTGCGCCGAACATTCCTTACACTCAACTTTACATTGCATTGCGCCATTTCATCTTGTATACACCCAGAGGATTTTCTTCTGTCACCTAGGCTAAGTCTCTTAATTCTTCTATCATCACTTGCTGTTGTGCACCTTTTCCTGCCTTTACCAGTTTGGTTTTGTAGTGACTGAGTTTCCTCATACCTTTTCAAAAATTTAGAAATGCCACCTTATGTTAAGTTTCCACCAATGTTTCTTCTAATTTCTTCATAACTGAAGCCTTGTTCACTTAATAGTACTATTGCCAGTCAACTTTTTGAGCCATTTCTTTAATTTTAGTACGTTTTAAAAGCTCACTAAATGAAAGAACACACACACAAAAAAATCCAACCAACTTGATAGCAATCACATAACACACTGCCAAATGTCCACCTCTCAGCTTCAATACATGACATCAATAGCTGAATCCTACTGTAACCTGATTGGCTCATTGCCAATACAAGATGACACTTGATTGGCTCTCTAAACACTCATGCTCATTGGCTACATTCAAATGAAGGAAAGCTACTTCATATCAACCTAAGCAAGTTGTGCTTCCTTTTTCTGATTATTTGGCTATACCTTTTCATAGAATACAGATAATTGAACAAACTTTGTTGCATTACATTCTTGATGAAACTATCTTTCCATTGATATACTGTATAATAGGCTTCTGTCATGGGAATATTACGAAAATGTTGTTGTTGGTGACTTATCTTATAGAGTGCCCATTAATAATTCAACCGTTTATTATAGTTATGTATTTGTATTTTACGATTCGTGTTATAAAAATTTCAGTCACAGCTTTATCACCCATTCATGGCACGTGCTATGAGCTAGTTATTTGTGAACAGAGATGAAAACTGGTCAGCGGGTCATCGGGTCGGCAATTTCTTGTGGGTCAAACGGGTCGGGTCAAGGTGTTGGTGACCCGATTTCGACCCGGTTTTATTCCCGTTTTATTTTTGAAAAGAAAAAAATATTTCAAAGAACCCCTCAAAGGTCTTTGAAATAATACTTCAGAGCTACACAGTATGATACAGGAACTTTCTGAGAAGGGTAAAGAAATAGGATTAAAAATGAACTTTCAGAAGACAAAACTGATGTACATTGCTTTTATAAGAAATGAGGATTTATCAGTCGATGGGGAAAAGCTGGAGATAACCGACATCTACATTTACCTTGAACAGCAGATATCAAGCAAAGATCTGGCGCCGCACTGAGAAAAACGTTTTGTTAATTCAACAAAAAATTTTGTCGATATACAGTCAACAAAATTTTTTGTTGAATTTGCAAAATTATTTTGTTGAAAATTATTGCTGATTTAACAAAATTTATTGTTATCGCGACAAAACGTTTTGTTCATTTAACAAAATGATTGGGTCGATTTTTGGGAACTTGTTTGATCCAACAAAACGTATTGTTATCATGACAAAATGTTTTGTTGCAGCAACAAAACATTTTGTCATGATAACAATAAATTATGTTAAATCAACAATAATTTTCAACAAAATAATTTTGCAAATTCAACAAACAAAATTTTGACTGTATATCGACAAAATGTTTTGTTGATTCAACAAATTTTTTATTGAATTAACAAAACGTTTTTCTCAGTGCGTGGTCTAAGCGATGGCCTGTGATCATTCCTCCGAAAGGGGTCCGGGTTCCAATCCCGGTTAGCTTTGGATGTGGTGTTTGTCTTACGGCACTGGCTCTCTCCCTTCCCTGGAACCATTGGCCCTAATTTAGGGACGGGCGACTGCTTATAGCACATTGAGTTGCTCACGGTAGTCGTTAAACCTCCAACCAAAAAAAAAAAAAAAAAAGCAAAAATCCCATTGATGAAGAAATTAATCGACGTATAAAACTTGGATGTAGAGCTTTTGGAAGAAACGGTACAATTTTTGAGAGCAATATGCCATTATGACTTAAAAGAAAAGGGTGTAATCAATACATCCCTCAGTGCTTACGTACGGAACAGAGACGTGGACCTTAACTAAAATAAACAAACACAGACTGCAGCCAACTGGAAGAAGCATGGAGAGATGAATGCTTGGTGTAACCTGGAGAGATAAGAAGAGGAACTCATGGATAAGGAAAATGATAAGGGTGGAAGACATGAATAGTGTAAAAACCCTGAAATGGCAATGGCCAGGACTGGACATATTGTGAGGAGAACGGACCACCGATGGACAACCGAAATTTTAGACTGGATTCCAACAAACAGGAAAAGACCCAGAAGATCACGTGGGAGATTGGTGAATGGAGGACACTGACCCCAAGACAGTCCGTTGTTGAAGAAACTTGGGGAGACCTTCATCCAGCGTTGAATCCTTAATGATTAACAATGATGATAATGATATATTTGAAGTTACAGTTCAAGGCAGATTTGTCTGGGTCGGATCCGGGTCCGATCAGGGTCTAAACTTTTTGACCCGTTTTCACAACTCTGGTTATGAATATAAAGAAAAAGCGACTTCTATTGAAATTTTGAAATCCATCAGCATTTTCTATTGCTATAAAATTTGTAAGACTTCTGTATAAAAATAATCCAAGTAAATGTAAAAATATAAAAAAATAAAATATTTTAAATATTATATGCATATTATTTGGTATGCACCTTCTGAATCAGACAATCCTCGAAAGAGGGAAATGACATTCTGACATATGATGAAAAGGGTGTATAGGACAAAAAAGGTTGAGAACCACTGCTCTAACAAATGGAGAGATACTGTGTCGACGGACAGATTTCGGTATAAATAGCAGCAAGTTTTATGTTTGGTATTTCAAAAGAAATTGGGGGTAATGCTTAAGATACGGTTTTTAACTACGCCTTACAGGGAGGGACACTCTCGTAAGAAGCATAAGTGACATCCAGAGATAGAAAGGACACTCTCGTAAGAAGTATAAGTGACATCCAGAGACAGAAAGAACAAGTGAAAAAATGTGATGCGCATCAAATGACAACGGACAAAAGGTTTTTGTGCCCTTCGTGGCGCCGTGGATCTTGACCACGTGGCCTCCGTCCTGTGATGATCCGTGTTCCAAGTCATCACCATCGCGAAATGGAAGAGAGCTGCGGTAATGAAGACTCAGCATTCGCCGCTCATTTACATGGTTATTAAGAATCTTCAAGAGAAAATTCTTGAATCTTGAACAGAAGGTCTATTGAACGTAGAACACTGTCATCTTTCATCGCCGTGTCTCCCGAGGGGCAACAGATCCTCTCCACTCGAGAACACTCACAATAAACAGCCTGTCGAAAACTTCCGCGGGGAACGAAGCCCAGAATAGGACCCGCGAAAAATGAAACGAATCAAAGGAATGATAAATGGCGATGATACTTCTTCTGAATAATTAGACGTTGTTGAGACATTTCACGCTATTCATGTCAAGTGCGAATAAATCTGAGAGGCGATTTGGCACTCGGCAAAGGAAGTCTTTCCTACAGAGAAGCGAGATTTATCGTTGCCCACACGCCTTCTCGTACATTATTCTATTACGTAAGCCAAAACAGATATTAATACATTTAACATTTCATTGCATACAGTGCTACGGAACTACTTTTCGAAAGTAGTTAATCAAAACTAAATGAAGATATCGAAATTCGTGCAGAAATTGCCACACAGAAGACTTCGATGCACGATCATTACTAGAAACCTCACACAACACAAATTCAAACTCACCGACGGAATTTAAAAATTTAGGGTGTAAGGCTAATAAAAGGTTAAAAGTAGAACCATAAGAACTTCCGGGTTTTTTAGAACCCATTATCAGATGCATGAAACCGAAGAATGAGGGGAAGACAATAAGTAAACATACTTCGTTACGAGATAATTAAGTAAGGAGTACATACTGTATGATACGCAACACTACTGTTATGACATAGATCTGCGGTTCCCAATCTTTTGTACAGTATTCCTCCCCCATCGGGGCTAGCTAGCAAGGGCGCCTCCCCGCCCCCTTCCCAGCATACACACAGGTGTTCATTGCTCTATAATCAGTATTTGTATTTTGTTTTTTTTTTACAAATCCAATGATACCGGTAATGTTTGATTGAAAATATTAAGTAAAAATGCAACTGCACTACTAAAAATACAAATATACCTATTTACGGCACTTTGTACAAATAAAGTGGGTAATATCTGTACATGAGATAAAGGCAGATAGCAGTGAGACACATGCAGTGTAGTATAGTGGATAGCATTCAGAGCAGCGAGTTGTGGGTTCGAATCACGCCTCTGGCATAAAAATGGTGGGGGGAATTTACTTTGTCATAGTTGTTTTTATTAAAATTTATCAGTGGGATTTTTATCATTTTTTAAAATAGTTTAATTTTAGCAGTTTTAAATAAATGAGAGAATATCGCACGTTTACGATGATTCATACATTTACTTGGTATGTCAGATAAATATGACTGGATATGCCAGATAATGGTGACTGGAACATTATGTTCAAAATTATGAAAAATCATAAAATAGACTTCAATGACAGTAGAATAATATATTAACTATACAAAAATCAAATGGCACTAATAGTAAAAGTGGAAAATGAAGCAAAAATAAGCAAAGGTGTCTGTCACCACTTCTTCACAATGCTTACATTGAGGGAGCCAATTTGATGAAAGCAATGGCAAAGACGTAAATGTAAATGGAAGGATCTACAGCACAATATACGATTTGCTGATGGCATTGCAGTAACAGCATATAATGAAAGGGACTTACAAGAGTCATTAGAAGAATTCAACAAGATTCTTGAAGATAAATTCAAAATGAATATAAATCTCTCTATTCTAAAAAAAGTAATTGCCGCTGTTTTAGAAATTTCACGACACTCTTGCTTTCCTAGCTCGCAAAGCAAAACGTGTTGAACACAAAAATATGAAATTTACATCGTTTGTTGAGAATTGTTTGGAAAACACGCTGAAATAAACTGTTTCTCGATTCTAGCGAAACTTCAAGAGCTATTGAATTTTAAATTTAAGGTAAGCAAAAAAGTGCTATCAGGTCGCGTTCCGGACACACTAACAGCAGCAGAACCCCGAAACTTTGTAGGCATGTAGTGCCATGACCGAATTTTTGCACCTCGTTGCCCGTTTTTGAATTTCGATTTAGTTTACGAGAAATTAAATTTCTAATATTTCACAAAATTCTCTATTTCGCGATGGGATCCATTTAAAAAAACGGATGTATGGCAAACTATAAATTATAACGCATTGCAATTTTTACAGCATAAACTTACAACTATCATCCCTTTTTTACAAAAAAAAATGTAAGAAAATGTCATTTTCTGATTTTTAAGTATTTTTTAAAGACGCAAAAGAAAGAAACGAATGGCTTGTATGTCTTCACGATAACCACAGAAGAACGTTCTGGTCTCGTGACCTGCTGCCATGGTGACGCAGAGAATTTGTTATGCATATGTTTTGTTGGTAAAGCTATCTCAGTTGTTTCAGGCAGACGTCAACTAATTTTGCTTTCTATACTTCCAATGGAAAAACTTCTGTACACATTTTCTTCACAATTAATGCGTTCCCAAGGATGAAAATTTGGACATCGATTAAAATAGCTTAATTGTATAACTTGGAATACTTAATATATTTTAAAACATATCCATAAGTATGCAATCCAACATTTTTTGTCTACTGACGTCATCAAAGTACAGGTCGCGCCGTCTTTTTTCTGGACAATTAATGCGTTCCCAAAAGATGAAAATTTGAACAACGATTAAAATAGCTTCATTTTATAACTTGGAATACTTAGTATTTTCTAAAACATATCCATAATTTGGCAATCCAACATTTGTTTGTCTACTGACGTCATCAAAGAACAGGTCGCGCCATATTTTTTCTGGACAATTAATGCGTTCCCAAGGATGAAAATTTGAACATCGATTAAAATAGCTTCATTTTATAACTTGGAATACTTAATGTTTTCTAAAACATAACCATATTTATGTAAACGAAAGAATTTCTTTGTGGATGATGACCAATGCTACCCACCAACATTAGGGTTGAGGAGAGAAGAAAGAGGTCAGATAAATATGAATAACAAGATGAAATGGAAAGTATTAACAAATCGAGGAATTCATTTAGGTAGGGTGGGCTTATGGTAAATTGTATGAAATATTTAAAAGAAACACCCCTCCCGGCCCGAAAAGAAAGACTTTATCAGCACAGCAAATACACTAGAAACAGAAATAAACACTTAGGCTCCCTGGTAGCCAAATTATTCCCTGCCAAAAATTTGAAACTATCTGTAGAACATTAACAACTAGAAACTGTATCTGATGCAGAAAGAATGTTTCAAATAGGACTTTTTGAAGCAGAGATATCGGGAAAATCGCAAATCACCTTTACGACACCCAGCGGAAAATCTCTGCATTACTTGAAAAATAAACTGTACCCAAAATAGCCTTCGTTGGAAATGGCGTAGAAAGGAAGAATTAATTTTTCAGTCTGATATTTAGAAGTAAATATATGCATAAAATGTATTTCTAAATCTTTAGCACCTGGCGGCGAAACGCCCTTCGCCATAAATGATAACGCTCTCTGGCGGCGAAGTTATGCATCGGAAAAAAAAGGAAAGCAAGAGTCATCGTTCTCACATTTCAAGACGGACGGATGGACTGACAAAATGATATTATAAGCATGTAATTTTTTTACAAAAGACGTACTAAAATCTTATAAACTATATCCTGCAAGTGACGGATTTTCTAATTCTGTCTCTCAGAAAACATAAAAATTTTATTAATATTTTAGCGTCTAGGAGCCCCATTCATCTGCTCCCATTTTGAAAAGAAATTGGTAAACTCACAAGAACAAGATCTTCCTGTTTTTTTCTCTCAGAAAACCTGAAAATTTTAATGTCTAGAAGTAGAATTATCTCCGACTTCATCGTCCCGGAGCCCGCTCGTTGTGCATTCCTGCTCTCAGAAAACTTGATATCTGTACCGTTATACTTTTACTAGAACAGAATCTTCCAGCAGCAGAATATTCTAGTTTCCTCTCTAGGAAAATTTGTACTGGAGCCGAATCTTCCAGCAGCAGAATATTCTAGTTTCCTCTCTAGGAAAATTTGTACTGGAGCCGAATCTTCCAACAGTAGAATGTTCCCTTTTCCTCTCTCAGAAAACTTGCACTAGAATGGAATCTTCCAACAGCAGAATGTTTCCTTTTCCTCTCTCAGAAACTTGTACGAGAACCGAATTTTCCGAGAGAAGAATGTTCTCTTTTCTCTCTCAGAAACTTGTACGAGAACCGAATTTTCCGAGAGAAGAATGTTCCCTTTTTCTCTCTCGGAAAATTTGTACTAGAATGGAATCTTCCAACAGTAGAATGTTCCCTTTTCCTCTCTCAGAAAAGTTGTACTAGAACCGAATCTTCCAACAGTAGAATGCTCCTTTTTCCTCTCTCAGAAAACTTGTACTAGAACCGAATCTTCCAACAGTAGAATGTTCCCTTTTCCTCTCTCAGAAACTTGTACGATAACCGAATTTTCCGAGAGCAGAATGTTCCCATTTTCTCTCTCGGAAAAGTTGTACTAGAATGGAATCTTCCAACAGTAGACTGTTCCCTTTTCCTCTCTCAGAAAAGTTGTACTGAAACCGAATCTTCCAACAGTAGAATGCTCCCTTTTTCTCTTTTAGAAATGTTGCACTGGAACCGAATCTTCGAACAGTAGAATGTTCCCTTTTCCTCTCTCAGAAAAGTTGTACTAGAATGGAATCTTCCAAAAGTATAATGTTTCCTTTATCTCTCTCGGAAAAATTGTACTAGAATGGAATATTCCAACAGCAGAAAGTTCCCTTTTCCTCACTCAGAAACTTGTACTAGAACCGAATCTTCCAACAGTAGAATATTCCGTTTTCCTCTCTCGGAAAACTTGTACTAGAACCGGATCTTCCAACAGTAGAATGTTCCCTTTTTCTCTCTCAGAAACTTGTACGAGAACCGAATTTTCCGAGAGCAGAATGTTCCCGTTTTCTCTCTCGGAAAAGTTGTACTAGAATGAAATCTTCCCAAAGTAGAATGCTCCATTTTACTCTCTCAGAAAAGTTGTACTTGAACCGAATTTTCCAATAGTAGAATGTTCCCTTTTCCTCTCTCAGAAACATGTACGAGAACCGAATTTTCCGACAGCAGAATGTTCCTGTTTCCTCTCTCAAAAAACTTGTACTAGAACAGAATCTTCCAACAGTAAAATGTTCCATTTTCCTCTCTCAGAAAACGTGTACTAGAATGGAATCTTCCAACAGTAGAATGTTCGTTTTTCCTCTATCCAAAACTTGTACTAGAACCGAATTTTCCGACAGCAAAATGTTCCTGCTTTCCCTCTCGGAAAACCTGTACTAGAACCGAATCTTCGAACAGCAGAATATTTCGTTTCCTCTCTGAAAACTTGAAAATTGTGTAATCTCTTCTGAACCAAGATGATACGATTTAAGGTTTTTGAGGAGTCCGCTACAAGGATAGATAGAGAATTACTGCACTTCAATGCCAAAAATAAAGGGCTTCTTTGTCTGTCGTGCAATTTAGAGATTTATTCTTGATTACCTCCTACGATATAAGATCTGGTTATTTAGTATGCACTTCACACTGATAAGGTTTGGCTCTCCAATTTGCACCTGAATCTAAGAGACTAATAAAACTGGGTAATCAACACGCGTCTCACGTAGCTGAAGTTTATTTATTAATGCCCAGAGAAAACATTCTAGCTTCAGATATTAGTATGCATTTTAAATTAATATTATTTGAGTAATAGCGTGCACCGCAAGGTAATGAGATTTTGTAACACAAATGTTAATCACACTAACATGGTGGAGTTTTTAATAACGTCAACAGCATTTATATTCGAAAATAGAGTTCTGTGGTGTTTACCATTCAAGATCACAAATTTGCTTCCTAAGTAAATGACTTTCTGCTAAACTTGCGATAATTGTTAAATAACATCAGTGAGACGATTCTTTTTAACATGTTTCTATATAAAAATTTTCTTTTTATATTACTTTGTAAATTTGCTTGTTCCTGGCTCTAAATATCACATTTCTTTATCTGTAAGGCCGATTCGGATGATGAGTTTCACAACTGAATAAGCACTAACAATGCAAATCGCAACTGATGCACTTTCGAATTTCTGTGATGCACAGTTTTCCCGCTGGGTGGCGCAAATACATTTGACAGTAAATCATCATTTCCAAAGGTCCAACTGAAGAAATTCTTTTACATTCCGTTGCTACATTGTAAAATAACAAAAAAGGTAGGATTACAACTTGTAGATCGGAGAGTTGAAATGAGCTAGTCGAGTATGGCTTCAAAGCGTTTATTAAATTTGATATAGCCAACACAGGTCTATGATATGAAAAGTAGCTTACATAACTTTTACAAATAATGCTGGATACATTGCGAACACAAAGCAGATCGATACACGAATTACCCAACGTGGTACTCTGTCTTCTTGGGCTTCTTACATTCCTTATCACTTGGTCTTTCCTCTCGTTTTGATTTTCTCCAGTTTTGCTTGCGTTCATTCTGTGAATTCCGCGGCATTGTCGAAAATGTTAACCCGTTTAAAACATTTTTTTAAAGTTTTAGTTAAAACATTGCGATATCTTTTTAATATATTTGAATAGATCTCGTCGAGAGCTTTAAAGCGATACCACGCACAGTTGTTTTGCACTCACGGTTGTACAGATAAACCACGATATTGTCAAAAGTGTTCACCAATTCACAAGAAAACAATTTTTAAAAAGTTCAGTTCAAACCACGGCGAAAAGTTCTTCCTATATGTGAATAGATCTCGTCGAGAGCTTTAAAACGATACCACGGACAGTCGTTTTGCACTCACGGCTGTCCAGATAAACCACGATATTGTCAAAAATGTTCACCAATTCACAAGAAAACAATTTTTAAAAAGTTCAGTTCAAACCACTGCGAAAAGTTCTTCCTATATGTGAATAGATCTCGTCGAGAGCTTTAAAACGATACCACGGACAGTCGTTTTGCACTCACGGTTGTACAGATAAACCACGATATTGTCAAAAATGTTCACCAATTCACAATAAAACAATTTTTAAAAAGTTCAGTTCAAACCACTGCGAAAAGTTCTTCCTATATGTGAATAGATCTCGTCGAGAGCTTTAAAACGATACCACGGACAGTCGTTTTGCACTCACGGCTGTCCAGATAAACCACGATATTGTCAAAAGTGTTCACCAATTCACAAGAAAACAATTTTTAAAAAGTTCAGTTCAAACCACTGCGAAAAGTTCTTCCTATATGTAAATAGATCTCGCCGAGAGCTTTAAAACGATACCACGCACAGTCGTGTTGCGCTCAGGGTTGCCGAGATGAACTGAGTCAAACGCGGCGGCACACCCAGAAATATTGCATCATCTCCGTTGCGCGCACACACGATGTATTGCACAGAATGCGAATTGGATTACATGCTGTTTGCGAATATACTAACACGATTAGTGTGCGGCCCGTATTTTTAATGCTATAATGATTTCAATTGGGACCTAATTTTACTACAGGCGGTCGGCCCTAAGTCGTCCCATACTATCCGAGGAGTTAGACGTAAGTCTACATCAAAAAACAGAAAAACACAAAAACAAAAATCGAGAAAATGTATGCTACAATTTGAGAAAAGTAGAAAATTTACGCACATTTTTCGTATGTCAAGATTTTTGTGGGCTTGTGAAATAAAACCAGTGATTCGAGAGTATTCGTTTATTTTAGAAAGCGTACGCGACCATCACAATGCATCAAGATGAATCGTGACTCGTCAGAAAACATGACTAATGAGAGCGACAATTTTTGTGTTCGGAATGCCATTGCAGCCTGAGGCGTCTACGGTTGATGACCACAGGAATGTGCACCAATGAACTGCTAGCGACCAGTCCTCTACTCAAGAAACGCATCATCATCATCGTCAACCATTATCAATCCACTGCTGGACGAAGGTCTCTCCAAGTTTCTTCCACAACGCTATGTCTTGTCCTAGTCTCCTCCATGTTACTCCCGCATACTTTCGAATTTCATCCACCCACCTCCCATGTGGTCTTCTTCCGGGTCTTTTCTCTTTCCTGTTCCTTGGAATCCAGTCTAAAATTACAGCTGTCCATCTATAGTCTGTCCTTCTGGCAATATGTCCAGCCCATTGCCATTTCAGGAATTTTACTCTGATCATGATGTCTTCCACTCTGGTCATTTTTCTGATCCACGAGTTCCTTTTCTCATCTCTCCTGGTTGTTCCAAGCATGCACTTCTTCATGCTGCTTTGAGTTGTCTGTAGTCTTTGTATGTTTCTTTTAGGTAAAGTCCACGTCTCTGCACCCCGTCTAAGCACTGGAAGGATGCATTGATCAAACACTTTTCTTTTAAGACATAATGGCATATTGCTCTTGAAAATTATACTGTTTCTTCCAAAAGCTCCCGAGGCAAGTTTTATACGCCGATTAATTTCTTCATCAATGTGACCCTCACTTGATATCTGCTGTCCAAGATAAATGTAGGTATTGGCTATCTCCAGCTTTCCCCCATCAATCGATAAAACTTCATTTCTTGTAAAAGCATTGTACATCGTTTTTGCCTTCTGAAGGTTCATTTTTAATCCCACTTCTTTACTCTTGTCAGCAAGTTCCTGGATCATACTCTGAAGCTCTGATGGGGTAGTTGCAAAAATGGCTATGTCATCAGCAAAACGAAGGTGAGTTAGATAATCTCCATTAATCTTTATCCCTTTGTTTTCCCAGTTCAGTGATTGAAAGACATTTTCCAATGTGGTATTAAAGACTTTGGGAGATATAGTGTCACCTTGTCTCACTCCCTTTCCAATCTTTATGGGTGTTGTATTCTCAAATAGCCGAATCTTTGCACTTGCATTTTTATAGATGTTATTAATATTATTAATGTACGCATCTTTAATACCGCAGGATTTCAAAGCCATTGTAACTGCTGATGGTTTCACCGAATGGAAGTCCTTTTCATAATCGATATACACTGCTGGTCACCCAAAATGCAACACCAAGAAGGGCACGAGATAGGAAAGCCAGATTTACTGGACACATAACAACAGATACAAAGATGAAACGATTGAGCTGACAGGCCCGTGCGACTTGCGGAACACGCAGACATCAATAGTTCGTGTGGCCCCCATGGCTGGCAATAACGGCCGCTACACGCCGCGGCATCAAACGAAAGAGGCTTTCGATGTGGGCTTCGGGTATGTCGGTCTAGGCTGCTTCCACACGTTGCCACAGTTCATCAGGCGTAGCCGTGGGTGGTGCTTGCCGGGCCACTCTGTTGCTGATCAACGACCAGACGAGTTTGATGGGCGACATATCGGGAGAACAGGCGGGGCCACGGCAGCAGTGACACCTGGTGGGCCGTGAAGAATTGTTGCACGATGCGTGCCACGTGGCCTCTGGCACGTCCTGTAGGTAAGGGAGGACTACAGGCTCCAAAACGTCGGAGACGTAGCGGTGGCTGTTGACTGTGCCAGCAATGCGTACCAGAGGGTGCAAGTGTCATATCCAATTGTGCCCCAAACCATAACCCCAGGCGACGACCGGTATGGCGATGCATAATGCAAGCGTCATAAAGTCTCTCGCCGCGGTGCCGCCACACGCGGACCCGACCATCGTGTGTTGCAGGCAGAAACGGGATTCGTCGGAGAAGACAATGGCATGCCATTCCGTAGTCTAGGTGCGGCGTTCAAGGTCTCACTGCCGCCGCACTCGCCGGTGGTGTAACGTCAATGGTAATCGGAGCAATGGCTGCAGAGAAGGCAGAGAGTCAGTGCCGTAAGACAAACACAACATCCATGCCTCACCAGGATTCGAACCCGTACCTCCTTTTTTTTATTGGAGGTTTAACGACCACCGTGTGCAACTCAATGGGCTATAAGCAGTCGCCCGTCCCTAATTTAGGGTCACTGGTTCCAGGAAAGTGCCGTAAGACAAACACAACATCCATGCCTCACCGGATTAGAACCCGGACCCCTTCCGGACGAATGATCAGAGGCCATCGCTTAGACCACTGCACCACCGGGCCGGCCCACGTTTCTTTGTATAAGCACCATAGCAGTTTGTCGAAATTATTATTCCTAAGCCAGCTGAAATATAAATGCACAGTTGACGTGGACCAGGAACATGCAAGCTGAAATATTCTTCATAAATTCTTCCAGGTTTTTTAATGCATAATGTTCTCAATTTTTTATTTAAAAAAATTGGGTTATATTGCCGAGATGCTTTTCCCATTCCTTATAAAGAAATTCTTTACTATATGACAGTAATATGTCCTGTTTTCCCTTCTAAATTTATATAAAAACAGCAAAAATTCCCCTAGTAACTAAATTAACATTTAAAAGCATAACCGTTTTCCCGCCTTTACGTAATAAAAATGTGTAGGAGGTATTTTTGAGATTTTTAAAAAATTGTTGACAAGACATCTTCCTTCCATAGCTACAATTCGGATATACAATTCACATATTAGGACGGTGATGTCACTCAGTGACGTCACGACTATTTGTCTGGAAGGAAGGCGGGATGAGCAAACCTTACTGTCTATTAACCTTGGGAAAATCCAGGTTTTCTCATCCCTTCGTCACTCAGAGTCCATTAGGTGTTCTTTAAGCAACCTTTTTCTGCGACGGGACAGAGTGAGGCACAAGAAACACCCTTTCGTCTCATTGTCGGCTGTAGGGACGAAAGCTCATATGTTAATTAGCATATGCTTATGCCAACCTTGCTCCCACGTGTTTGAGAAGATTGTCACACAGCACAATAAATAAAATAAGTTTTTTTTTACAAATAAAATATATATCAACAAATCCTGATGATCGCCCGGCGTTCTTTCTCTCTCAGCTTTTTGACAATATATCTGCTATCCAAGAGAGAGGAGGGTAGAACAGTAGAAAATCATTGAGGCGTAAAATATTCTTTAGGCCCAGGTACCAAACTTCAGGATTTTATTATCTTAGGGTTCGGCCGCTATTGTTCTGTAGCTCGTGCTACTTCAGTTGCTACAGACTCGGTACTTCCAAAAGTTCGTCTTCCGTATCGGAATCCTTATTCGGAAAAATCAATTTATTTCCTAACGCTTATCTTATCATGTAAGCGAGAGCCACTACCGGCCGGTATTGCTTCGTACATGTTGCACTGTTTCTCTCTCCAACAGAGGCTTAATACCTCATTTCCGCACACGTGGTCCTACCAGAGTCCATATCCCGGACCCTGCACTTCACAAAAAACACTTCTTGCTCCTACGAGCACTCAACTCCAACTGTCTCTTCTCCGATGTAAAATTTCCGAGGATCCAACTTCCTCGCTCCCCATTGGCTCCTGCTTTCTTCCCGCCTTGCGGCGATCACGACACCCTGGTGTGGAGCGCTCTTTGGAAGGCTGTCTCACTTCTCTCTGCAGCCCCCACCCCCACCCTTCCGTGACCTCCGAGCCATAACCTGACCTTTGAACTTCTGTTGCATGACCCCTAGGCGTCCTTACGCCGCTCCTGCTTTCTGCGTCCCCTGCAAACCTGGAGTCGCCCGGCTAAGAGCAATAGCTGTGGCTTTTGTGATTACATAGAATAACATCGGAATGTCGTCGAAATACTGCATTCTTCAGACGTGTGGCGTCTGTTATTTCAACCTTGTTTCGTGCGTACTTTCGCCCTAAAGGACAATAGTTAATAATTTCTCACAGGTGATCTTCAAACATACATGAGCTTGCCGAGAATATTTACGTTTTCCATGAAACTGCCTAATTTAATGTCCATCACATAATTCCGTAATATTTCAGTCTCTACCAATTATGCAAATTAGCTTACATTACATAGTTTATGCAAGCGATTAATTCTTCGCCTCTACACCGGCTCTTCACTGATTGAATACTCAGATCAGATTAGATCAGATCAGATGTAGAGGATTTTGGGAAGGTAGTGTCTGACCTCAGGTCTTGAATAACCCTTATAAATACACTATATACCAACAAGTAATTGGACACCCCTGCAATCGACGATATCTGCCTTCCTGATACACGTCACGGCCGCCGCCGTTAAATATCGTGTGGGAAACAACAACGCAACCAGTCGCATGCAAGATGCCACGCAGTTCGGAGCTCTCTGATTTTGAGAAAGGTGTAATCGTCAGATATCACAAAAATGGCCGATCCATACGTGACATATCCAGCAAGTTGAAGTACCCAAAATCGACAGTGGCCTACCTGATTGGCAAGTGGAAGATGAGAGGTGACTGTCGGAATGTGCCCCTACCCGGCAGACCCACAAAACTGGGAGTCAGAGACCGACGGGTGCTGGCCAGAGAAATTCGAAAAAACCGCACCAAATCGATGGGCCACATCCGCGAGGAGTTTTAACAGGCATCCGGGAGTGTTCTTTCGATGAATACCATCCGTAAGGAAGCCCATCTGCTCGGTTATCATGGACGTGCTGCCGCCCACAAGCCTTTGATCACCAAATCCAATAGCGCTGCTCGGCTAACGTGGTGCAAAGAACGTCGACAGTGGACCGTTGAACAGTGGAAACAGGTTCTCTGCAGCGACGAATCAAGGTTCACCCTCTGCCGTTTGGATGGCAGGGTCTGGGTTTGGCGTCTACCTGGAGAACGCCTCCTGCCTGAATGTATTGTGCCAACTGTGAAGTTCGGCGGCGGTGAAATTATGCTATGGGGATGTTTCTCCTGGTATGGCGTGGGATCCTTGGTCGCAATTCCTGGTAGACTCAACGCCGAGACTTACTGCACCATTTTGGATGACCATGCGCTTCCTACGTTGTGGCAGTTTTACGGGGTGAAGCCATGTTACTTTCAGGATGACAATACCACCTGTCATGTTGCGAGGTCCACCATGGCTTGGTATGGTAACAATGGAGTTAATCGAATGGACTGGTCTACGCAGAGCCCGGACCTTAACCCTATCGAGCACCTCTGGGACGAGTTGGACCGTCGACTTAAGGGGTGCCCCCACCATCCGAAATCGGTCAGGGAACTGACCTGTCTTCTCCAAGCCGAGTGGAAGAAAATACCGCTAGCCGTCGTACAACGCCTGGTTGAGAGTATGCCCCGGAGGGTCGCAACTGTAATCGCCGCTCGTGGAGGCTCCACCAACTATTTAAGGTGAATAAACTTCGTTTTCCTTTGCTATCACAGGTGTCCAATTACTTGTTGGTAGATAGTGTAGGAAGCTAGGAGATTTGGGCTTGAATGCCCGATAGGAAAGTCACACGGAAGCGAGGTAGAAAGGGGGAGGAAGACGTCCTTAGTTATTAACGAGGGGCCACTACCCGGGGTCCAATGGCTTAACGTGCCCATCGGACTCACTGCGGATATTTAGTGGTTCGATGATCTTTGCGGCCACTCCTTCATGGCGTTACAATTTTTACAAACAATAGTGTAAGTAAAAGTCAAAAAGGAATACTGAATTTAAATTACAATATGTATTTAATTCAAAAATTCACTACCGGCATTGAAATCTTCCCATACCAGTAGCTGACGTACAGTGAAACATAAAATCGTACTTTCTTGTGTGCACTGTTCGAAATGGACCAATATACGCCGGCATGGAATACCGGCACTTCTCTTTTCCTAGTATTTCATACCGGCATTTTTTTTACATGGAATTTACATGCCGGCACTAATTTTAGTAGTGAAAACTCCAGAAATGAATTTTTATCCCTGAATTACGAGCGCGCGTTCTTAAACATAAAAAAATCTTATGCGCCTTCTCCCTTGAGAAACAATTCTGTGTGGATTTAAAAGGGTTGGGGAATGTGTACGCATTTGGCTGACGGTGCGATTGCTATTAATTTAAGACTAAATATTCATTCTGAATGTAAAGGCTCTATTTGCCCGACTTTCTACTTCCTGAAAGTCCCTACGAAGGGGACTGCATTCTCTGCTCGGGACCTTAAACATCTGGGTCCAAGTCCAACTGAATCGCTAATGATTAGCGGAGGTTCTGAAGTCTCGCTAACCCGTTAGTTCCAGGGGTAGAGACTCCTTGTTATGAACAAGTCAAAAGGTGCCCCTCTCACACACACACTAATAAGTGCCACGCCAGGTTGGGGAGATTAAGCGCTGACCACCTGGGGTCTCCCCAACCGACTGGTTTTGGTCACAGACAGTCGTCACACTTGAGTGACACTTCTGTGGAACACGCCACATTTGTGTATCCTTTAAAGAGTGAATGTGCCTTTTTTCTCATAAAAAATAAAACGTAAAGTTTTATCTATGACTATTTTGATAAATGAGATGCTGAAAACACATAGAAAAAAAGCCCAGAACTACAGTTCTGTCCCTTTGAAGGTCAAGATTTCAGGCAGACACTGAAGAGCTTCACTCCATGCTACACTTCGCATCGGGCACCAAACCTCCCCTAGTTTTTGTCGTGACATTCAAACGAAACACTCAAGAGTGTGTGTGTGTGGGGGGGGAAGCACCTTAACTCCAGTTTTTGGTGTAGCATAAGTAGTGCTCGCTGAGGTCTACAAGCCATCCAACTCTAATCAATCACCGTCGTTTCTCACTTATGGTGCAATAGTATTCCATGGAATTGTCAATCGTAGTTTCAAACAAAAGTCTTCCTTCCGGGGATTCTTTTTTACTTTTTCAGTTTTGGGGATTTTTTGGGGAAGATAGTTTTACAGAGGATTTTTAACTAAATATGAGCATACCGACACTTCAAAATTTCCATTTGGTGCACTGCTTTCATGATCATTATACATACACGCTGTTGCCGCCAGAGGGCGAGGCTAGTATAAAAAAGGAAAGCTTAGTGCTTGCGACAGTAATAGAAGTGATTTTTGGGTGATGAGGTGGGTAAACAATGCGATTTGACGGACTTTCAACGTGGGATGATTTTAGGAGCTCGGAGCCATGGAGCGAGTATCACCGAAACCGCCGCATTCGTGAAATGTCCCAGAGCAGCTGTTGTTAAAGTGTTTAAAGACTGGACTGTCAGCCAAAAAAACTGGGTATCTACGTGCAACGTGTGGTCGTCATCGACTGGTGACTGCTCTGGCGGAACGGAGTGTGTCCAGACTGGTAACAGACAACAGAAGGGCAACAGTGCAACAAATTACAGACCATCTTAATCAAGGATCCCCTCGAATGATCTCTGCATGCACTGTTCACCGTACACGGCATCAGATGGGATATGGCAGCCGAAGGCCTGTTCGAACACCTTCGCTGTCTGCAGTTAACAAGAGAAAACGTCTCCAGTTCGCACAGTCGATAATTGAAAACAAATTATGTTGTCCGATGAATCACGCTTTCACTTGCACCATGCCGATGGGCGAGTGAGAATTTGGCGGAAACAGCACGAAAGCATGGACTCCAAATGCATTGCTACAACCCTTCAAGCTGTTGTAGGAAAAGTTATGGTTTGGGAAATGTTTTCCTGGCATGCTTTGGGTACTTTACTTCGTGTTGATCGACGTCTGGCTGGCACATCATATCGAAACATCGTTGCGGACCAAGTGCATCCTGTCATGTGGATGGTTTATCCCAATGGCGATGGCTACTTTCAACAAGATAATGCACCCTGCCGTAGTGCTCGTATTGTACAGGATTGGTTTCAGGAACATGTCGGTGAGTTTACTTTGCTTAGGTGGCCCCCAGAATCTCCAGATCTGAACCCCATTGAAAGTTTGTGGGTTGAAGTTGAACGAGCCATCAGACAGCTGGATCCACAACCCTGCAATCGCACACTCCTGGAAAGTACTATTCATCAAGCATGGTCTCAGATTCCACAAACCACCTTTCAACATCTCGTGGAGTCCATGCCACGAAGAATCGACGCTGTATTAAAGGTAAAAGATGGCCCAACGAAGTACTGAGGGGGTGGTCATAATAAAGTGGCCACTCAGTTTCATTGCACATTTTTTAAATAAAATTTTAGTTAACAAAATCTTATTTAACACTGTGGACGCTGTGTACGTATTAGGGAGAAAATTTTCAGTTGGTTGTGAACTTTTACTCAATTATAGGAGGGTTGTACCGAAAGTAATGCAAAAGTAGGCATAACTTTTTTATTAACTGGCAGAGGTCGTTAAAATTGCACATTCTGGTAGAGTAACTCTTTCTCTATAGTAACCCTTCTTCTTCATTGCAGGTAAATAATGGATTCCAAGCAGAAGCAACGTGCCGTCATTGAGTTCTTGACGAAGGAAGGGTGCAGGTTGTTCGACATCCACAGAAGGCTATAGAATGTTTACGGAGATGATACCATTGACAAGAGCAATGTGAGCAGATGGATGAAGAAGTTTAAAGAAGGGGTAAGCAGCACTGAAAACAAACCACGCAGTGTGAGACCATCATCTGCCACCAGTGATACGAATCGTCAGCGGGTGGATGAATTGATTCACCCAGAGAGACGAGCCAAAATCCGTGAGCTTGTTGCACAACTGGACTGTGGTCACAATGCCATACAGAAGATGGTGGAAGACTTAGGGTTTCAGAAAGTGTGTGCAAAATGGGAACCTCAGCAGTTATCATCCGATTTGAAGGGGAGAAGGATGGAAGTCTGTTGTGGTCTGCTGGAAGCGTTTTAAGCCAATGTAGACACGTTTTTGTCGATTTGGTGACCGGGGATGAAACGTGGGCGTAACTTTAAGATTCAGAAACGAAGAAGCAATCCATGGAATGGCGTCACACCTCTTCACCAAGGCCTAAGAAGTTCAAAAGCCAGTGATCGGCACAGAAGGTCATGGTGATGGTTTTTTGGGATGACAGGGGCGTCATTCTCTTTGATTTTCTGGAACGTGGACATACCGTGACCAGCGAGCGGTACATTGAGACACTCAAGAAGCTTAGAGAAGCCATAAGGAGGAAGAGACCGAGCAAGAATCTGAAAAGGATCCACATTCACCAGGACAATGCGAGACCACACACATCTTTGGCAACAAATCACGCGATTTGCAAATTAGGGTGGTCGGTGGACCCCCATCCACCATACATGTCCAGATCTGACGCCCTCCGACTTCCACCTGTTCGGTCCAATGTAGGACAGTCTCCGGGGACAGGGATTTGATGACACAGACCAGGTGAAAGCGGCTGTGAAGAAGCGGGTACAACAGTCCACACCTGAATTTTTCAAAGTGGATTCGAGATCTGGATTCAACGATGACGCAAATGCATCGCTTGTTATGGAGACTGTTGAGTAGTACCTTTGTATAGAGGAAGAGTTACTCTAACAACATGTGCAATTTTAACGACCTCTGTCAGTTAGTAAAAAGTTATGCCCACTTTTGCATTACTTTCGGTACAACCCACGTATATATACCTGCAATGAAGAAGAAGGGTTACTATAGTGGAAGAGTTACTCTACCAATATGTGCAAATTGAGCGACCCCTGTCAGTTAATTAAAAAGTTATGCCCACTTTTGCATTACTTTATGTACAACCCTCGTATTTACCTGCAATGAAGAAGAAGGGTTACTATAGAGGAAGAGTTACTCTACCAACATGTGCAATTTTAACGACCTCTGTCAGTTAATAAAAAGTTATGCCCACTTTTGCATTACTTTCGGTACAACCCTCGTATATACCTGCAATGAAGAAGAAGGGTTACTATAGTGGAAGAGTTACTCTACCAACATGTGCAAATTGAGCGACCCCTGTCAGTTAATTAAAAAGTTATGCCCACTTTTGCATTACTTTATGTACAACCCTCGTATTTACCTGCAATGAAGAAGAAGGGTTACTATAGAGGAAGAGTTACTTTACCAACATGTGCAATTTGAACAGCCTCTGTCAGTTAATAAAAAAGCTATGCCCTCTTTTGCATTACTTTCGGTACAACCCTCGTATATACCTGCAATGAAGAAGAAGGGTTACTATAGAGGAAGAGTTACTCTACCAACATGTGCAATTTGAACGACCTCTGTCAGTTAATAAAAAGTTATGCCCACTTTTGCATTACTTTTGGTATAACCCTCGGATTTATCTGCAGTGAAGAAGAAGGGTTACTACAGAAGAAGGGTTACTCTACCAACATGTGCAATTTGAAAGTAAAAAAGCTATGCCCACTTTTGCCCTACTTTCGGTTCTACCCTCGTATTTACCTGCAGTGAAGAAGAAAGGTTACTATAGAGGAAGAGTTACTCTACCAACATGTGCAATTTGAACGACCCCTGTTAGTTAATGAAAACATTTTGCCCACTTTTGCATTTTTTTGCGGTACAACCCTCGTATTTACCTGCAATGAAGAAGAATTGTTACTATAGAGGAAGGGTTAGTCTACTAACATGTGCAATTTGAACGACCTCTGTCAGGTAATAAAAAAGTTATGCACACTTTTGCATTACTTTAGGTACAACCCTCGTATTTACCTGCAATGAAGAAGAAAGGTTACTATAGAGGAAGAGTTACTCTACCAACATGTGCAATTTGAACGACCCCTGTCAGTTAATTAAAAAATTTTGCCCACTTTTGCATTTTTTTCGGTACAACCCTCGTATTTACCTGCAATGAAGAAGAAGGGTTACTATAGAGGAAGGGTTAGTCTACTAACATGTGCAATTTGAACGACCTCTGTCAGGTAATAAAAAAGTTATGCCCACTTTTGCATTACTTTAGGTACAACCCTCGTATTAAATTGGAGTTTGGTTTTACTTTTTTTTAAGGTGGACCTGCTCGCATTTACAAACACAATATTCAAAATTCTACTGTGCCTTCTTGTTATTTAAACGTTTTTACCACATTCTAAACAGACACATTTAAATGGAAGCCAGAAGACCCAAAAAACTACGAGAAAAAGTTGGATAAATGAAATGAGATAGCTTGTCAAGACAATAAGAAAAATTTTCTCTGTCGTTCTTTGGATCCTTTGAGTTACTTGTGTCACATGCACTGCAGAACCTCAGAGATTAATTACTCAGTTGGTCATCAAAAAATTAAAAAAAAAAAAACCTCAAGACAAAGCAGAGATTAATCACTCAGTTGGTCATCAAGAATAAAAAAAAACAAAAAAACCTCAAGACAAATTTATGGAAGGAACTTCGAAAGTTCTTTGTCCATCAGTGAATAACTGCCGCAGAGGAAGAAATGCTTTTCATTTCTGCACCTTGCGTACTCTCCCATATGTGACGTACTGTATATTCTAAATTAACTTTTATTTTTAGTTCCTTTTCCTTCGCAAATTTGAATTTGTTCTCTTTTATACTTTCCGAACTTAACGTGGATATCTTCTCTCTCACAAGAATGAGTTTGGCAACACATTTGAGGTCAGAGAGAAAGTGACACTGCTTACCTTATCTTACAATTCTACGCCGATAATAAGGGTTTCCAACGCTGGATGTGACGTACTCTACAGAGGTGAAACACGAACACGTGTCAAGATGACAAATCTGCAACGATACATTCCGTCGGTGTAGTTTAGTCGGTTAGAACAAATGGCTCCGGAGCCGAGAGGCGCGTTCGAAAGGGGTTCGGGTTCGTATCCCGGTGAGGCATGGATATTGGGTTTGTCTTACGTCACTGGCTCTCATAAATCATTATACAGCTAGCTCTGTCTCCTTCGTAGACTTCTGCTCTGTCCCTCTGCTTCCGTCCCTAGCTCGAAGGGACGAGAGTGCGTCTGACGCCTCCAAAGTAATACAACGATTTTGCTGTCTCGATTGCTCTTTTCAGATCACAATTTACATCACTGCAGCTTAGGCCCATAAAACGATAAAAGATAGCTCTTCAATACAAAGAAAGGCTTCCTAGGAACCACTTTTTTTACAGCTCTAATTACCTTTGTCGCCACTAATAGCCCCTTTCAAACTTACCACTAGAATTATCCTTACATTGAAAAGAATCATTTTTAAAATCCTTTGAAATCTCCTAAACCCACGTAACACATTATCTGATTTCTAAGCGAGGGCAAATGTCCCATGCCTCTTTTTGCCCCTCTATAGGATGCCCACGTCTGCTCCTTACATTTTTTTTTTTTTTTTTTTTACGTAGAACTACTTCTTTCTCTGGCCTGGGTAGAGGGTAACATCGGCAGCACGGATGCGACGACGAAAACATGTCACATTTTGAACGTTTGTATCTTCAAAACTCATAATAGTAGAGTAATAAATAATACATCATTAGATAGTATATAGAGTCCCATTTATAACAAAATAAAGTTTCAACACCCCTTAACCCTTCGATACAGTAGCGTTAGAAAGTTTAGTTAAATTTCGCATGAATTTGTTTCACCGCACACCGTTTTAAGGTTGATAACTAGTGAATAGATAATAATAGCGATGACTTGAGCATGTCATTCCGTATAGCTGACGGTCACAGCTAATAGACGTATGTGATAAACCGAAACAAAGTGGATTTAAAATTTATTTATTTTTAGATAAAAAAAATTTGCTGACGGAAATTTAGAAATGCCGCGAAGATCCAGGGAAAATTACTATAAGAACCGACGAAAGTTGAAGAAACAGCTAGAGAACAACGACAGGAATCCGAAAAGGCCCGCTAAGTCATCAACTGAAAGGTCACGGGAATGTAGGGAGCATGAAAAGTCTCACGCGCCAGGATGCGTTTTTACCCGAGTTCGACTCTAGAGCCACATCCTTCCACTTCAACTGCACAAATTGAGCCTGAACAGCAAGAACAGACGAAGATTGATGTCATCGATCCAAATTTTCAAAATTTCACCCCGAGCATGGAGTACCAAAGTACATCACCAGTCTTCACAACTTCGTTGGCTAATAAATTTATTACGTCTCAAATCTTTACACCGCCAATGGATTCTGAATCTAGACAAGAGCAAGAGCAAAATAAAAAAAGTACATTAGGCCGGAAACGTGCTGCCAAATTTACAACAAGGCAACTGAAGAGTTTGAAATATTTTTTCTGAAGAAAGATTTCTTCAGAAACAATTTTAGCAATAACTATTGACAACGATGATAATACACCTTCTACTTCTAACATTAATTTATAATCCGCGTAAGTAACTATGAATTGTATATAGTTTAAGTTGCTTAATAAAGTAAAACACTTTTTTCGTTTTATTTCTTAAAAATATTGGACCTTTCCTGTTATCTGCCAGCCACTATTTGATTTCCGAATAAGAACGCTTTCAAGTACTTCCCGAATTCGAAAATAAAACACAGAGCACTCGGCAGCAGATGCGCAGTGATCACGTGCTTCTCTCTGCGTACCACATATGCTCAGTGATCAGATGCTTCTCTATGAGTACCACCATAGCGCAGTGGTCATGATCTTTTGACTGTTTGTCTGCGCTTTGGAATTATGTGTGGTCATTTGGAAGGAATGTTCTTTTAACCGTTTATCTGAGCTTTGGAATTATGTGTGGTCATTCGGAAGGAGTGTTCTTTTAACCGTTTGTCTGAGCTTTGGAATTATGTGTGGTCATTCGGAAGGAATGTTCTTTTAGCCGTTTGTTTGCGCTTTGGAATTATGTGTGGTCATTCGGAAGGAATGTTCTTTTAACCGTTTGTCTGAGCTTTGGAATTATGTGTGGTCATTCGGAAGGAATGTTCTTTTAACCGTTTGTCTGCGCTTTGGAATTATGTGTGGTCATTCGGAAGGACTGTTCTTTTAACCGTTTATCTGAGCTTTGGAATTATGTGTGGTCATTCGGAAGGAATGTTCTTTTAACCGTTTGTCTGAGCTTTGGAATTATGTGTGGTCATTCGGAAGGAATGTTCTTTTAGCTGTTTGTCTGCGCTTTGGAATTATGTGTGGTCATTCGGAAGGAATGTTCTTTTAACCGTTTGTCTGCGCTTTGGAATCATGTGTGGTCATTTGGAAGGAATGTTCTTTTAACCGTTTATCTGAGCTTTGGAATTATGTGTGGTCATTCGGAAGGAATGTTCTTTTAACCGTTTGTCTGAGCTTTGGAATTATGTGTGGTCATTCGGAAGGAATGTTCTTTTAGCTGTTTGTCTGCGCTTTGGAATTATGTGTGGTCATTCGGAAGGAATGTTCTTTTAACCGTTTGTCTGAGCTTTGGAATTATGTGTGGTCATTCGGAAGGAATGTTCTTTTAACCGTTTGTCTGCGCTTTGGAATTATGTGTGGTCATTTGGAAGGAATGTTCTTTTAGCCGTTTGTCTGCGCTTTGGAATTATGTGTGGTCATTCGGAAGGAATGTTCTTTTAACCGTTTGTCTGCGCTTTGGAATTATGTGTGGTCATTCGGAAGGAATGTTCTTTTAACCGTTTGTCTGCGCTTTGGAATTATGTGTGGTCATTCGGAAGGAATGTTCTTTTAACCGTTTGTCTGCGCTTTGGAATTATGTGTGGTCATTCGGAAGGAATGTTCTTTTAACCGTTTGTCTGCGCTTTGGAATTATGTGTGGTCATTCGGAAGGAATGTTCTTTTAACCGTTTGTCTGCGCTTTGGAATTATGTGTGGTCATTCGGAAGGAATGTTCTTTTAACCGTTTGTCTGAGCTTTGGAATTATGTGTGGTCATTCGGAAGGAATGTTCTTTTAACCGTTTGTCTGCGCTTTGGAATTATGTGTGGTCATTTGGAAGGAATGTTCTTTTAGCCGTTTGTCTGCGCTTTGGAATTATGTGTGGTCATTCGGAAGGAATGTTCTTTTAACCGTTTGTCTGCGCTTTGGAATTATGTGTGGTCATTCGGAAGGAATGTTCTTTTAACCGTTTGTCTGAGCTTTGGAATTATGTGTGGTCATTCGGAAGGAATGTTCTTTTAACCGTTTGTCTGCGCTTTGGAATTATGTGTGGTCATTCGGAAGGACTGTTCTTTTAACCGTTTATCTGAGCTTTGGAATTATGTGTGGTCATTCGGAAGGAATGTTCTTTTAACCGTTTGTCTGAGCTTTGGAATTATGTGTGGTCATTCGGAAGGAATGTTCTTTTAGCTGTTTGTCTGCGCTTTGGAATTATGTGTGGTCATTCGGAAGGAATGTTCTTTTAACCGTTTGTCTGCGCTTTGGAATCATGTGTGGTCATTTGGAAGGAATGTTCTTTTAACCGTTTATCTGAGCTTTGGAATTATGTGTGGTCATTCGGAAGGAATGTTCTTTTAACCGTTTGTCTGAGCTTTGGAATTATGTGTGGTCATTCGGAAGGAATGTTCTTTTAGCTGTTTGTCTGCGCTTTGGAATTATGTGTGGTCATTCGGAAGGAATGTTCTTTTAACCGTTTGTCTGAGCTTTGGAATTATGTGTGGTCATTCGGAAGGAATGTTCTTTTAACCGTTTGTCTGCGCTTTGGAATTATGTGTGGTCATTTGGAAGGAATGTTCTTTTAGCCGTTTGTCTGCGCTTTGGAATTATGTGTGGTCATTCGGAAGGAATGTTCTTTTAACCGTTTGTCTGCGCTTTGGAATTATGTGTGGTCATTCGGAAGGAATGTTCTTTTAACCGTTTGTCTGCGCTTTGGAATTATGTGTGGTCATTCGGAAGGAATGTTCTTTTAACCGTTTGTCTGAGCTTTGGAATTATGTGTGGTCATTCGGAAGGAATGTTCTTTTAGCTGTTTGTCTGCGCTTTGGAATTATGTGTGGTCATTCGGAAGGAATGTTCTTTTAACCGTTTGTCTGCGCTTTGGAATTATGTGTGGTCATTCGGAAGGAATGTTCTTTTAACCGTTTGTCTGAGCTTTGGAATTATGTGTGGTCATTCGGAAGGAATGTTCTTTTAACCGTTTGTCTGCGCTTTGGAATTATGTGTGGTCATTCGGAAGGACTGTTCTTTTAACCGTTTATCTGAGCTTTGGAATTATGTGTGGTCATTCGGAAGGAATGTTCTTTTAACCGTTTGTCTGAGCTTTGGAATTATGTGTGGTCATTCGGAAGGAATGTTCTTTTAGCTGTTTGTCTGCGCTTTGGAATTATGTGTGGTCATTCGGAAGGAATGTTCTTTTAACCGTTTGTCTGCGCTTTGGAATCATGTGTGGTCATTTGGAAGGAATGTTCTTTTAACCGTTTATCTGAGCTTTGGAATTATGTGTGGTCATTCGGAAGGAATGTTCTTTTAACCGTTTGTCTGAGCTTTGGAATTATGTGTGGTCATTCGGAAGGAATGTTCTTTTAGCTGTTTGTCTGCGCTTTGGAATTATGTGTGGTCATTCGGAAGGAATGTTCTTTTAACCGTTTGTCTGAGCTTTGGAATTATGTGTGGTCATTCGGAAGGAATGTTCTTTTAACCGTTTGTCTGCGCTTTGGAATTATGTGTGGTCATTTGGAAGGAATGTTCTTTTAGCCGTTTGTCTGCGCTTTGGAATTATGTGTGGTCATTCGGAAGGAATGTTCTTTTAACCGTTTGTCTGCGCTTTGGAATTATGTGTGGTCATTCGGAAGGAATGTTCTTTTAGCCGTTTGTCTGCGCTTTGGAATTATGTGTGGTCATTCGGAAGGAATGTTCTTTTAACCGTTTGTCTGCGCTTTGGAATTATGTGTGGTCATTCGGAAGGAATGTTCTTTTAACCGTTGGTCTGAGCTTTGGAATTATGTGTGGTCATTCGGAAGGAATGTTCTTTTAACCGTTTGTCTGAGCTTTGGAATTATGTGTGGTCATTCGGAAGGAATGTTCTTTTAACCGTTTGTCTGCGCTTTGGAATTATGTGTGGTCATTCGGAAGGAATGTTCTTTTAACCGTTTGTCTGCGCTTTGGAATTATGTGTGGTCATTCGGAAGGAATGTTCTTTTAACCGTTTGTCTGCGCTTTGGAATTATGTGTGGTCATTCGGAAGGAATGTTCTTTTAACCGTTGGTCTGAGCTTTGGAATTATGTGTGGTCATTCGGAAGGAATGTTCTTTTAACCGTTTGTCTGAGCTTTGGAATTATGTGTGGTCATTCGGAAGGAATGTTCTTTTAGCCGTATGTATGTATGCGCTTTGGAATTATGTGTCTTCAAAATGAATTTTCTTGATTTATCGACAACGGTTTCAAATCGACAATCGGTCATACGTATTGGCCGGCAGAGTGATATTGGTACCTAATTTGCAGCTATTAATATTTGTTTTCATTTGTTTTCTTATACTGTATAATTTTTTTCTGTTATATATTTCTTAAACAGTTTAAATTTTATTAAAACGTGAATAAGTAGGTTTTTGCTATTTATAGTGTCATTTTATATACCAATAAAACAAATTCCCATAACATTTATCGTGAACTACTTTTTCTCAAGTTGGGTGTGATCAGGTTTCATGTAAACCAAACGGAAAGATACACTCAAATTCGGAAACTGCTTGAAAGCGTTCTTGTTCGGAAGTCAAATAGTGTCATTTTATGTAACAATGAACAAAAGCAAACATTGGCGGGCAGATAACAGGAAAGGTCCAAAATTTTATATCTGAAAAAATTCAAAGGGGCACAGCTAATGTGCCACAACCTACAACGTAGGGCTACGTCAACTGTCCTTCGCGCATTACTTTAAGTCTAGTGAGGTATTCCATGAAGTAGTGACAGTTGCGGCACAGTTGATACTGTGCCCCTTTGAGTTTGATTGCAGGGGAACACATCGAAATGCATAAATGTGAACGTTACTCGAGATTTCATTAGCTCGTGTTCTAATTAAATTTCATAACATCCAGTTGGCCGATTTATAGCGATATATTACCTTATAATTTCTAAGTTAACATGAGGCAGGAGTTGTATAATGACTCATAAAACATGCCCCTCCCAGACAAATAAAGTAGAAAGAAAGAAAAAAATGCAACGCTTCAATCCCCTTCATATCGCCATAGTATTTACTTTGCATGAGCTCTCACTCCATCGCGTATTCACATGATCAGCGCCTGTTTACGAGCATCAGACACGGCACAAATTAGAAAAGGTCAGATCTCTGCGAAAAAACAGAAGCATTAAAATCACATTGTTAGTGAACCCGATTCTCAGAGATATCAGAATTGCATGCCCATCTCGCCCGACGGTCACGAAATATCGTGTGTGTGTGGGCGCTCTTCCTCCCTCCCTGCCCCCACCCTGAGTTACCCCCTCCCCCTGGCAGCATGGACGTGAACGCGCCTCCTCGTGTGGTGAGCCCACCACCTCCGTCGACTGTAAGCGGCCGTTTAATTTCCCTATTGGCTACCGGCGTTAGCAGACCTAATGAGACAAAACGGCGAAACGCAAGCCGACTGTGAAAACGCGAGCACACGGTCTCCTTTTCACAATCGCAGTTGGTAATTGGCTTCATTTTACAGCGCACAGGACAACGTGTGACAGGAATACTAGAGCAGTCTTCGATATCAAGGGTGGGGTGAGTTCTGGGGCGCGGAGGAGGAGGGCGGGGGTGACAGAAGCGTCCGCAAAAGTGGAAGCCGGGAGGAAATTAAAACAACCCACCGAACAAACTGCATACGTCGGAAGGGGGTGGCTGAAGAGAGTTATCATACTCGGAAACGTTGCGGAGTTCAAGCCCATTTGATAAAGCATCGCATGATGCGCGTCTTTCCGTGGAAGCTGGGATTGCTAGTTTGAACGACGTGTCTTTTGTTTCAAATATCACCAAAAAATGCACGACTTGTTTTCCTGCATGGACTTCAACTTTAATTCATTTCCCAGGAGTTGATGCTTCGGGTAATCAGTGGAACACAGTACTGAAGCATAAAACTACGGAGTCTTACATAAAGCCAATTTCAGAGGGAGGCTAGGGGGTTGCAGCTCCGGGGACCAGCATTTTCAAGGGGCCCCAGAATTATGCAGGGTGCTTGAAGTTTAGTTTTTTGCAGATAGCACAGCAAAAACTATGAGACACTCACTACCTTGTGAAAAAAAAATTATATTTCCGCTTTTTTCAAGAGGAGTCGGCAGAAAGTATAATGGCACACAGTTCATCCTCGAATCTTTCAAAAGCATTCCTTCTTTTCTTTTAACTCTTTTTATAGCCATTTCTGGCTATAGGCATCTACCAATTGTTTCCATCTATTTCTATCCTGAGCTTGTTGGTGCCAAAGTATTCCAATTGTTTTCCTTACATTATCTGACCATCTTTCAGGTCTTCCAGTTGATCTTTTACCTCCATATGGCCAAGACTCCAGTATAACTTTTGTCCATCTATTGTGCTTTAGCCTTGCAATGTCGAAAGCATTACAGATGCTTCTTAGTACCCATCTCCAATTGGGGATAATTTTCATACATTATAAATTGGTTTTAACCTTTTAACCGGCTGTAACGAATTAACTCGGGGTAAAAAAATAGGCTGAAATCAGCTCGAACGAATATATCGCTAAGAAGTGGACCGAACGCGACAGAAACGAGTGAACCTGCACATCAGAAAGCGTTGCTTTTACCTTAGGTTTGTCATTTAAGTGGTCATTTGGGGGAATGATTATCATCAACCCTTCCTGTCTGATTATCTTTTCCGCTAAGAATGCTATAAAAACGGCGATGAACCTAACAATGAAGAGAAAAGCTGCTTTAGTAACTTGTTTCTATCCTGTGGCATGCTGTTCATGCCCGGGGATTAATACTCCGTCCAAATCACTCCTTGGGTGATGGAACAGAGAATAAAGGACTATAAGGGAATCCATAGGCGTAACCGCTGGGGATGTCAGAACCCCCCAGATCTTCAGAGTAGGGGATCCCCAATGTAAAGGCCTCCCCTCCCAAATTTTTTGGGAATATGATAATATAATGCACACCTTTTTATGATGTGAACCAACTAAATTTAATAATATAATAATATAAGATTGTAATTTTTCGTAGAATGCAAACACCTGTATAACGTGTACTTAATATAACAGCGATGTCGGTTGCTCCTTCTGCTTCTTTCTCGCAGTTCTGTGGCTCTGCCAATGCATTTGATGGACCCCCCCCCCCCCCCCAAGCTCGTCTCTGTCCTGGGAACCACCTTATTGCTTAATTTTTTTGCTCCGGAGTCTGTAAATTTGTAATTGCTCCTGAGCTGTGTTTTTGAGTATATGTGTGTATCTATGTTTTTATTTTTGTGTGTGCTGCTGGAGCAGATTGTCCTAAGGCCTTAGGTCTGCTACTGTTGTTCATCTGCTGTATTATTACTCTTAAAACCATTATTCTTTGCAGCCTCTGGCTCTTTGTGGGACTTTTAACTATTTTCTTGTCTATGGTGTTCCAGTTTCTTGTGTTTGGGCTTGTGTTTCTGTGTTTTGTAAGTGTATACCTCGGGGGTTACAAAATCCATTTCAGTGGGGCTGTGGGGCTTCCCATTTCCTTTGCATTGGGCCTGACCTCCTTGACTGACTCTTGAGCTTGGGGTTTGAAAAATATTCCTTTCTGGGGCCACTCTCTTCTGGTGGTCTGCTTTCTCTTGGTTCTGTTGATTGTCCCTTGCATGGTTGAGGCCTGGGCTTCCTTTGCTTGGTTCTACTCAGCCACTGGTAGGATTATAAGTCCCTCTGTCGACTTATCCTGGCTTAGGTATTCCATCTTCTTTCCTCAGTTTCCTTGGGATTTCATTCCTCTTAGTTTTGATTAGCTTGGCTGTCTCCCCTGTTTGAGGTTGATTTATTTTCTCTTTGATTGCCTTGCTCTTGAGCTTTTCCATCTTGTGTTTTTGTTTTGTAGTCCTACTCTGCAGTACCTGTTGCTGCTTTTCTTGATGAAGTCGTTGTTGCAGTTTTGTTCCATCTCTTGGTTCTCAGTGCTTGTGTCGGCTCTGTGCGCTCTTTTTTGTGCTCTTTTTTTGGGGGTTACTTTTGGTTTGTTATTTTCACTTTGTGGACCTGACATGTTTCTCTTGGGCTAAGCTCCCTTCTGCATGGTGAAGCTGTGCTCTTCCTTGCTTTGGGTGTTGTTGCCTGGCTGTTTGGGAAGTAAGTCCCTTAGCCGGCGTTTCCTTGGTAGGTATTCCATCCTTTTCTTGCTTTTGAAATTATGATTTTGTGTGTATCTCCTCTTTGGCTTGAGTTTCTTTATATTCAGTCTTTCACTTGGGGGTCTTCCTTTTTCTTAATTGGTTATATTTCTCTGGTTCCGGTGGTCTAAGTCCCCCTCTGCATCGGCGAAGCTCGGCTTGGTCTTGCTTTGGGTGCTGTTGCCTGCCTGTTTGGGGAGTAAGTCCCTTTGTCGGTGTTTCCTTGGCAGGCATTCCATCCTTTTCTTGCCTTTGGACCTTCTGATTTGTCTCCCTCCCCTCTTTGGGTAGAGTTTTTCTGTCTTCAATCTTTCACTTGGGGGGGGTCTTCCCTTTTTCTTAATTGGTTATATTTATCTGGTTCCGGTGGGCTAAGTTCCCCTCTGCATAGACGAAGCTCGGCTTTTCCTTGCTTTGGGTGTTGCTGCCTGGCTGTTTGGGAAGTAAGTCCCTTTGTTTCCTCAGCAGGCATTTCATCCTTTTCTTGCTCTTGGGATCTTTTGATCTTCGACCTCTTTTGAATTTTGGGGGCTTTCCCTTTTGTGGTTGCCTCTGTTGGCTTCCTTCATGGGACCACTTTTATCTTGTCAGTTCCCCTCTTTGAGTTATGCTTTATTATCTCACATTTTCTTCAGTCTGTTGCCCTTTAGGTGATTTTATATTAATTTAAAAACCACAACATACCTATCACACTATTTAATGATTTCTTTATTTTTCTGAACTACTTGTGTTAAAATCGAACGTTATATTTGAGATTGTTGCTTTTCTGACTCTTGTCTGGAATTTTGTATTTCTCTTTTTTTGAATCTTATATGTGCCATTGTATTTGTGTATTTTTCCTCTTTTGGAGGATTATTGTTATATAATGTTCACTTTTTTTGTTGTGCTTCTTCGCCCCACCTGCGCTTCTGTTGCCATCTACGACTCACTTCGTTAATCCATCATCTTTCTCTATTCTAAACTCGCTTCCTCTTCTGGCCTCCTTCAGGTCTTTTCGGCGTCTCTCCCTCTTCCCTTCTTTGTTTCTTTCGGTGGCTCCATTCTCCCCATCTCCGCTCTAACTGTTCAGCTCCTCTATCTGTTTCTCTGTACTTCCTCTCCTTCACCTCCTCGACAGATACCTGGGGTACCACTCTCCGCTCTCCAGTCAGTCAGGCGAGCGTCTACCTCCCCCTCTCAGCTCCACTTGAGCGAAATTCACATTGGTTATTCCTGCACCGACGTCTGCAGGTTCGAGCCACTCTTCACCTTATGGCATTTCTTTCCTCTGATCTTTGCACCTTTTGCCTCCACCCTGCTGAGGTCGATGATGTTTTTCTACATTGCCTGGTGCTCCTTCCAGTATTACATCTGGCTTTCACTACAGTGCGACGTCTTTGTGCCACCGACTTGCCGTTTACAGCTTATACCACTCTCCTCCAGAGCACTCATCCGCCTGCACTTCTGCCTTCTACCAGTACTTACGTGTTTATGATGGTGAAACATGCCGTGTATTGCTTTCACCAACACCTTCGCTCGTCACCGTCTGTGCCATCACATCAGGAGTCTGTGGCTTATATCGCGCACGGCTGACATTACGACTCTTTGTCTCGAGTTTGCACTGGCCAATTCCCGTGGTTGTGTTGAAGCCTTCCTACGCCTTTGGGCTCCTACCACGATGTGGCTCACTGGACCAACTGCTGACCTCAGACCTGTGATATAACTTTCTCCTTCTGATGCTCCCGTTGCCAACACCAGCCACCGGCTGACTGTGTCGATTTCTACTAATTTGTCATCCTCCACTCATTGTATGGAGTTGTGTATTGTTCTTCACACGCCTTTCTCATTGCCTTCTCGTCTGCACCGGCTGACTGTGTCGGCTTTTACTAATTTGTCATCCTCCACTCATTGAATGGAGTTGTGTATTGTTCTTCACACACCTTGCTCATTGCCTTCTTGTCTGCACCGACTGACTGTGTCAGCTTTTAGTAATTTGTCATCCTCCACTTATTGTATGGAGTTGTGTATTGTCTACACACGCCTTGCTCATTGCCTTGTTGTCTGAACCGACTGACTGTGTCAGCTTTTACTAATTTGTCATCCTCCACTCATTGTATGGAGTTGTGTATTGCTTTTCACACGTCTTGCTCATTGCCTTCTTGTCTGCACCGGCTGACTATGTGAGCTTTTATTAATTTGCCATCCTTCAGTCATTGTATATACATCATCATTTGCCATTTGTAAATATAATTCATCTCTGTTTATTACTTTGACGCGACCAGTTTGTATGTAGCCTGTAGCCTCTGTACATAATAAAGGTTGTTGAAATCTTAATAAGCCAAGTCAGTTCTACAACTTTGTAATTTACATTTTGCCCTATATATCATAGTTTTACAGTTGTGTTCGCTAAGTTCCACAATTCACCAATAGATGCGCCTATGTCGTGCCCGTTAGATCACGCCTCAGCAACTGCTTTGCTCCTGCGCGCGTGTGTGTAGGGGGTCCCAAACTCTATCTTATACAGTATGTATACAATATTGTATATACACTATATTGACAAAAATCACCGAACACCTAGATTTGGCCTTAATCACTGAACCTTCCAGACATGCTTTCCACAAGGTTTTGGAACAGAGCGATAGGTATGCGCTTCCATTCAGTACATAATGCTGCCGCTAACTGTTGCTTAGTAGTAGGCCTTGGTTCTAAACTTCTTATGCGGCGCTCTGATTCATTCCATAGGTGCTCTATAGGATTAAGATCAGGGCGCTGTGTTGGCCATTGCACACACGATACGGAATTATCGTCAAACCACGCGTAACAATCGTTGCTTTATGGCTCCGTGCATTATCCTTCTGGTACCAACAAGGCTCGGTTCCATAGTATTGCCACAGAGTTGGAAGGGCATAATTGTCCAGAATATCGAAGAAGACGTGCTGGTCAACAGGTTTGTCCATGATAACCAATGGGCTGTGACCATACCACGAAAAACACCCCGACACGGGTACAATGCCAACTCCAAACTTGACCGTAGGAACAGTACACTGTGGTAAATAGCGTTCCCTCGGCTGCCGCAATTCCCACACACTGCCATCAGACTGATGGATCATGTATCTGGATTCATCAGTCTATAAGACCCATTTCCATTGAACTACGGTCCACGATAAATGTTCTTTACATCATGCTAAAGGACGAGTAGCATTCCGAGTAGATATGAAAGGCTCATGAATGAGTAGCCGCATGACCACGGTAACCCATGGAATGGAGTTCTCTGCGAATGGTACATGTACACACGAGGTTCCAGCATTTTTACTCACCTGTACGCTGAGGTCTTGTGCAGTTCTCCGTCGATTAGCTGTAACGACTCTCCTGAGGCTTCGACGACCTCTATCACTGCTTTGGTCTGCCGGTACGTTTTGCTGTTTCAGGCACGTCACGTGTCTTCCACTTATTCAGTACATTCAAAACAGTTGACTTGGGTATGTTTAAACGCCTCTCGGTTTCTCTTATGGACAATCCACTAATATAACACCCAACAATCTTTTATTTCTCAAAGTAAATTCTCTCCCGCCGCGACATTTTCACTCAACCTCATAGTGCGATGTGATCGCGGTCAGCTGCGGGCTTGTTTTATACCGTTTGCAGCTTCTGCCACGCATCTTAACATTGCAGCGGATCCGTTCATTTGCTTTTGAAGGGGTGTCCGGTGACTTTTTTTAATATAGTGTATACGTATACATATAATGTGTGTATGTGTGATCGGACCCTCCCAGATTTTGAAACATGGTTACGCCACTGATGGAATCAGCTACATACTGTAAGACTAAGGACTATAAGGGAATCACACTACATACTATAAGGGAATCCACTACATACTGGAAGACTAAGAACTGTAAGGGAATCACACTACATACTGGAAGACTAAGGACTGTAAGGGAATCACACTACATACTTGAAGACTAAGGACTGTAAGGGAATCACACTACACACTGTAAGACTAAGAACTGTAAGGGAATCACACTACAAACTGGAAGACTAAGGACTGTAAGGGAATCACACTACATACTGTAAGACTAAGGACTGTAAGGGAATCACACTACATACAGGAAGACTAAGGACTGTAAGGGAATCACACTACATACTGGAAGACTAAGGACTGTAAGGGAACCACACTACATACTGGAAGACTAAGGACTGTAAGGGAGAACTTACAATCAGCAACAGATTTATAGTCGATACTCCTGATATGGAGGGAAAGGAATTGTTTTGCCGTAGAGTTCCTACAACCCCGTCACCATGAGAAGACTTCTATTTGAAAAGTGTAGGGAAATTTGGGCAACATTTGGCTCAGGTGCATCGTCCACTTAAAAGGTTAATCATGATATTGGGTTCACATTATTTTGCCCATTACTTTGATACAATTTCGACAAGCCGGACCCTGGAAGGGAGAGTTAAAGCAGAACTGAACAGGTATCTGTTTTTCAACCATGCATTTTTGCATTTTCTTGCTAACCCTGATTTGTCCATGAATCATAAGATACACCCTTCAATACGGTGGGGATATTTTTATGGTTTCTTCATCATATTTTGGGAATGCTTTCTCCTGGGTATTTTTATTCTCCACCCATAGTGAAATCCTAGATGTGCCACTAATACTAGGGCCTCAAAGTACTGTCCAACCCCGGGCCCCCTGTCTCCTTAAATGTGCTGCAACCGTGAAAAAATTATTTAGGGCACCTTCCCCAACAAACAATTGCCGCCCCGATGGTCGGACGTCACCCTTTTGTGCCTTAATTCTTAGAGAGAATCTTTTCTCAGAAGCCAAGCAATTTAAAACCGTGTTAGGGCATTTCTTAACTGGTTACAGTACACTCCCGTTATAAGAAACTCGGTTATGAGAAATTTACGGTTATAAGAAAGAAATTTATAACTTTGGTTGGCCCAATGTTAAAGTATAGGAACGTTTCATGTTTATAAGAAAGCAAAAAAAAAAAAAAGCCAAATTTCGGTTATAAGGAAGTTCAAAAAAATTTATTTCCAAAATTAAAAAAATTTCGACTTGCATTGCAATGTTTCTTCTCTTTATCTCCCTTAGAATTTTCAAGGTTATTTTCAGTGCGACTTCCACCAGATAATGCACGTCGTTTTTTTCTCTTCGCCCCTCCTCACAATGCATGATAAACGTTTTTTGGAAGGTGTAAATCCCGTTCTGACTTACCCCTTCCAAGAATTCTAGGTCATCACTTGCGCTGCGCGTTCATAGATGAAGATCGGTATATTGCTACATACAGTAGATATGTATTTTTTGTTCTCATTTTTTTATTTTGCACTGTTTTTGAGTTCTATTTCTTCCTGTTTGCATTAGCAAGCGAACTAGAAATCTGACTGTTTGATATGAAAAGACGCGCGTAAAATTGCGCGCCAAAAGATTGGAACGACCCTGGAAGCCATGTTTGAACGACGTAGCTAGCGCGAGTGTCAGCCGAAAGAGCTCTTTGGGGACATTTACCTGCGTGCAGTTGCAGGGTTGGTGGGCAGTTAACTGTGCCCCGGATTGTCATGTTGTGCAGCCCGATCAGACATCACATGAAGCGTTAGAGTTGTTACAGTTCTGAGTTGTTAGACTTTTTCAGTTGCTCGTGTACAATGGCACCTAGGTGAAGGACTATGTGAGTAGGATTCTAAGTGCGCAAGCAGAGAAAGAACAATGTTTGATTGGACTCCAAAAATATGAGACGATTGTAATGGTAAATGCAAAAAAGCAGACTTCTATAACATGTTTTTTTTTAATAAAAGGCATGCGTTGATATGCACTTGTTTATTCATAAAACACATGGACTGTACGTTATGTATCTGCTTTAATTTCGAAGTTTTAACCATTTTAACCCAAATTCGGTTATAAGAAACTAATTTTCAATCCCCTTGAACTTTCTTATAACGAGAGTTGACTGTACTTCTAGTAGACAAAGTCACAAGGGCTGGTGGCTAATCTTACAGAGAGACAGAAGAATTCTGGCGCCGTATTTCATTTAGGAATCCGTCGCATAGGCGTAACGAGGCATTTCTGCGCCTGGTGCTAATTACAAAACAATGCACACCCAACAGGGGCGTGTATACACATAGGAGTTAGTTGGGATCAGAACTCCCTCCTCCTCAGTGGCATAACTAGGGTGGGATTAGGGAGTCAAGGAGAATGTCTGCAAAAGTAATGGTGGTACCTAGAGCTCTGTACTTTTAACTTTTTAAGTAATAGATTTGACAATACGTGTAATTGCCTTGTCCAAAGCTAAAATAAATCACTTGAAGAAACCACCCTCTGACATATGGCAGATCTGCGGCTGCTGTGAACAAATATTGACGTCTGTCGTGCACGTAATCCTAGGTCACTGACGGTTTTCCCACATCCTCCACTGGGAATCCCACTGTGGCTCGCGCTTTTCCTCAGCAGCGCAGAGAGAGGGCTATTGGAGAGCGATCGTATTATTTACAATCCATTGAAAAGCATTACAACATACATACAAAGCTCTTAGACTTCGTATTACAACCCGAAGTCAAAGAGCCGACCTCTTTCGATGTGTAGGACATTAGTGTTTTGAAAGTGAAACTAGGCATTTATTTAGGCAAAGCTAAATATATCTCAAAGCAAAATAAGAATCTTTGGCTTGTGCGTGTTTGAATTTTTTCATAAAACTATAACTCGCAGATTCGAATTCCGCCACAGACAAATTCCTGTTTTCACATTGGCGACCGAACTTAAATATGGATCTTCTGGCTGTTGGGTTCTTCGAAAAATGTGTGATGTTTGTTCCACACATCGTCTGAAATTAATGAAAGGCTTCTTCTTCGCTTCAAAAATTAAAAAAAATATATTAAGAGGGAGATGATGTGACGTACTACAGATGTGAAGCACGTGTCAACTGCAGGAATACGTTCCGTCGGTGTTGCTTAGTCGGTTACAGCAACTCACTTCTGAGCGAGGAGACACGGGATCGATTCCTATCAGCGACAAATTCCTGTTTTCACAGAAGATGAGCACAGTTTATAAAGAGATGTTTCATACTTCCCTGGTTTTGCTGTCTTACTGCTTTTCCTATTTTTGACAGCCTATAACGAAGTAAATTTCTCCGTCATTTTGGTCTACGCCGGGATTCGAACCCGAGTCCGCTTATTCCGGAACAAGTCGCTCTACCAACTGAGCTACGCAGACCTTTATTCTGATTCCCATCTGTCTTTATGTCGTGTGCGTTCTTCTGGCAGGTACTTCACATCTCCCCCCTCAAAGAGGGCCGGGGGCATGGCCCACGGGTCAGCAGTGACCATGAATCGTTGCAGGCAGCCATCCACCGTAGAACGTGCACTTGAGAACTCCCAGTCAATCTGGTGTGTGGAATGCGACGTCACACATTTTTATTTGTCGAAGCGCTGGAGAAGGGATTCTCTTATTTTTCCTATCTCGTGGTGTGGAAAGAACATCACACCATTGCGAGATTTTGAACGGTCGGGTCATCCGGATAGTTCGGGCGCCATTATAACGAAGTAAATTTCTCCGCCATTTTTGGTCTACGCCGGGATTCGAACCCGAGTCCGCTTATTCCGGAACAAGTCGCTCTACCAACTGAGCTACGCAGACGTTTATTCTGATTCCTATCTGCCTTTATGTCGTGTGCGTCCTGCTGGCAGGTACGTCACAAGCCCTGTAAATATTTCGCATCGTTTGTTCAGAAACCGGACTTTCAATGTTTCGGTGCAGTTTTCTTGTGCTGGGGTAACTAGTGTGAACTCGAGCTACTCCTTCCGTTTCTTTCCGGTGTCCTCTAACGCAGACGTGTCATCTATACGGTGTCCCAAAAAGGTGTAACTAATTTCAAATGATGACAACTTTGGATACAAAACTAATATCCGCATTCTGTTTGTTTCAGGTGGTACGGAATACCCTCAAGTTTCCTAGAAGTGTACCCAACGAATCCTGCGACGAAAGTACAGATTGTGGAGTGGTTTATTGAAACCCGATCCGAAACTCAGGTTCAGCGGAATTTCAGAACAAAATATATGAGCAAACCGGCTTCACGTAACAACACCAGAAAGTGATACAAGTCATTCAAGGAAACTGGTAGCGTCCTTACAAAGAAAAGCCCTGGACGACCATTGCTGGTTCCAGAAAGGGAGGAGGTTGTGAGACAAAAACATTCACTCGTAGCCCTCGGAAGTCAATCAGACAAGCAGCACGACAGCTGGTAATCCCCAAGGCTCAGTGCACACAATGTTACGTCAGAGATTGGAAATGCACCCGTATAAACTGCAGATAACCCATCACTTAACCCCAGATGATCATGTGAAACATGTACAGTTTGCTGAAGAAATGTTGAAGAATATTGAAAGTGCTGAATCTTTCCTGAAACAAATCAGTTTCTCGGATAAGGGCACTTCCCATGTTTCTGGAAAGGTTAATAAACAGAATGTGAGAATTTGGGGAACTGAACACCCGCTCTGCACAATGGAACATGAGCATGCTAGCCGAAAAGTGAATGTTTGGTGGGGCATAATGATCGACCGGGTTATTGGACCCTCTTTTATTTCAGCAAGCGACCGCGAGAACTGATAACTACCTGGACACGATTGAGAAGTTTGTGTATCCCCAGTTGGATGAACTTGCAACTCCGGTCATTTTCCAACAAGATGGGGTGCCACCTCATTGGGCTTTGATTGTGAGGAGGTTTCTGGATACCAAATTTCCCAATCGATGGATTGGGCTTGGTGGTCCCATTGCATAGCCCCCACGTTTGCCGCTCTTAACACCCCGTAGCTTTTTTTTATGGGCATTCATCAAGGGCGAAGTTTACACCACCCCTGTTGCAGCCATTGCTGCCCTAAAGAGGAGAATTAAACACGCACTGCAGAAAGTTAATACGGACATTCTCGAACGAACATGGTTGGAACTGGAATACCGTTTAGACATGGTTGGAACTGGAATATCGGACATTCTCAAATGAACCTGGTTGGAACTGGAATACCGCTTAGACACTGTTACGGTGACAAATGGTGCCTATGTCAAATGTCTATAAAACTTCATGATCTGTTCTGTCAATAAACACAGGTTGTATATTGAGATCGTTACACCAGGGGTTTCCAAACTTTTTGAGACCGCGCCGCCCTTCACATGTCACATTTTCCGCACGACGCCCTCGTGCCAAAAATAAAAAAAAAATGCCCAAATTCAAGTTCGTGGAATATTTTTTAAAGAAAATAGTCATTTACACTATTAGCTTGTATTCTTTTTAACGTAAAAATACGAAAGGAAAAAAAAAAAACAAGAAAAATTACACCGAATTTTCGGGTGTAATAAGCACGTTCTTTGAATCCGTTCTGACCCAAATTAAATTTATCAAAGCTATTCAAAGTCAATGGAACCGGTATGAGAAAAAGAAAGTATCTGGCCGAAGAAAGAAGTTTCAATCGGGTTTTTAATCCCTCAGATATTGCTATAAACGGAATCATGAACTTACGAACTCTTAGAAACAGATACATCGACAAAAATAAGATGTGACTTTACGTCCCATGGTAGGAAAACCATGCATTATTTCACGGAGAAAATATTCTCATAAAGGTTTATCCATATGAGCGGTATCGGTCCAAGAAAAAAAATTTAGTCGAGTTTTCAGGAGCCCAGATTTTGCTACAGATACACCAAAAGCAGAAATTAACATTTATGACCCCTAATGGCCAAGCCTTTCTTTACCAAACATTAAAAATTATGTGAAAAATATTTTCCATCAGGTCTTGTATCCGACACTTGAAGAATTTTTTAAATCGGAGTTTTGGGAGCAGAAATAACGCAGAAAACGCTATTTACCTCTGTGCCCCCTAACGGAAAGTCTACGATTTACTTGAAAATTTTGAATTTATAGGGAAAACATTTCGTAGCGGAAACACAATCCAACAAAGAAGGAATTTTTCAAATCGGACTGCGAGTAGTAGAGATATTGTCAAAACTAAGATATACATCTACGCCCCTGGTGTAGAAACCATGAATTATTTCAACAAGAAAATGTTCCTAAAACGTTTGTCGACATGAGTAGTATCGGTCAACAAACGACGATTTTCTTTTTCAATCGAGATTTTAGAAGCTCATATGTTGCTGCAAATACATCAGAAGCGGAAATTAAGACTTAAGCCACTTGGCGGCCAAACCATTTTTTACAAAAATTAGAAATTATGTGCAAACGACTTCCCATCAGGAGCTGTATCCAGTGCAGAGAGAATTTTTCAAATCGGAGATTTAGAAGCCGAGATATGGGGGAAACGCAATTTTTCTTTACGCGTCCTAGCGGAAAGTCTATGAATAACTTGAAAATTTTGAAATTATATGAAAAGCATGTCACAAGGAAAACACTATCCAACAAAGAAGGATTTTTTCAAATCAGGCTCCTAGAAGTAGAGATATTGACAAACATGAGATATACATCTACGCCCCCTGGCGGAGAAACTGTGGAATATTTTAGAAAGAAAATATTCCGAAAAAGTTTATTGATGTGAATGGCATCAGTCCACGAAATAATTCTTTCAATCGATATTTTAGAAGCTCAGATTTTATGGCAAATACATCAGAAGCAAAAATTAACGCTTGCGCCCCCTGGTGGCCAAAGTATTTTTTACCAAAGATTTGAAATTATATTCAAAAGATTTTCCATCAGGAGGTGTATCCGCTGAAAAAAAAAAAAACTTCAAATCGGAGTTTAGAAGAAGAGTTATCGGGAAAAGTGTAATTTACTTTTACGCCCCCTGGCGGAAATCTATGCGTAATTTGAAAAAGTAACTATATCTAAAATACTCTTTGTCATAAATGGAATCGAAAGATAATTTTTTTCAATCGGATGTTTAGAAGCAAATATGTGGAATAAAACGTATTTTTGAATTTGACATCATCTGCATTTACGCCCTCTACCGGCGAAATTGTACATCGAAAAAAAACGAAATAAAGGATCATTATTTGCATATTTCAAGCTTCCCAATGTAAAAAGAATGTTTCAAATCGGACTAATAGTTGTAGAGATAGCGTGGATACAGACGGACGGACGGACAAACCGATAACAGAAGCACCATCTTTTTTACAAAAGACGTGCTAAAAATTGATGAGATAGGCATATTTTTACAATAGGAATATACTTCATTTAGCTTTCACATTTTTACAGTAATTTCAGAAACCACCTGACAGAGGTATTTGCGTTGGGTTAGGGAAGCTTGTTTCTCGTCACACAAAGCATCGAATCTGGAAACAATATACGATACAGCTACGCGGATTTCCTTCTCAACGTTAACTTTTGCTTCTATATCTGGATTTTATTACCATCAGAGCTAATCTTGCCTCGAAAAGGTAGGATGTGGCAAAAGGGAGAATTACTCTCACGGCTTTCTCACTCAATTCAGGGTACTCCTTCGCCACACTGTTTCAAATCTGTGGCAGAGTTCCGGAAGAGAATGTCATTTTCAGTGTGAGGTGTTTTCTTTTTTCTTTCATATTCTTTCTTACAATTCATTCTTTAAAATATGTACACGTCTTGAAAATTTGAATGTTGCGTTTCGCTATAAATTATAAGTTTTAGTTTTTCGTTATAATCACGACGCCCCGGACCAAGACCGGCGACGCCATAGGCCGTCGCGACGCACAGATTGGAAACCTCTCGGTTACACATTTATGAGACACCTTATACACTGAAGAGCAATTGAATTAGAGACAGCTGGGGTTTTTCAAATACGGCGCTGTTGGCGGCCCTGTAAACGGAAACAACATAACGTATGCAGCAATCCGACAATATATGGAGTGATGCGACGGGAATCAGTAAGAGTCGGATGCAGCATGGGTAAGACGAAGGATCTAAGCGCATTTCATCGTGGGCAAATTGTCGGGGCCCGACGAATGGGTCACACCATCTCGGAAGTCGAGCAGGCACTGGGATTTTCACGAGCCACTGTGTCACGGGTGCACCGTGAGTACATCGAATCCGGTAAAACCATCCTTGCAAGGGCCAACTGCCGTGGACAACAGCGTGTGGATGAGCGGGATCATCGTCGGCTATCTCGTATTGTAACAGCGGATAGACGGGCCGCAGTGCAAGAAATCACTCGGCAATTTAACGCTGGTGCACAAAATCGTGTAAGTAGCCACACCACCAAGAACAATCTCCTCACTAAGGGGTACAGAAGCCATCGTCCTACCAGGGTACCGCTGCTGATCGCACATCACAGGGTGCAAAGATTAGCATGGGCGCAGGAACATCGCCACTGGACGCTAGACATGTGGGAAAATGTTGCCTGGACTGATGAGTCGAGATTCACGTTGGTACATGCGGATGGCAGGATACGAGTACGGCGCAAACCACATGAAGCGATGGATCCTTCTTGCCAACAGGGTACTCTTCAAGCTGGTGGGGGGTGGAATTCTCGTCTGGGGACTGTTTACGTGGACTGAAATGGGACCCCTGGTACGTGTGACATCGTCCCTCACAGGTCAACGTTACCGGGATATCCTGGATGACCATTTGCTCCCGTTTGTGCGTCTTCAACATCCCACTAAGGACATCATCCTGCAACAAGACAATGCACCGTGCCATCGCTCCCGAATTGTATCCGAATGGTTAGATGAACACTGCACCGACGTGATTTCGCTTCCTTGGCCAGCTAGGTCACCTGACCTCAATCACATCGAGCACATCTGTGATGCCATCGAGTGAGATGTTCGAGGCTCTGACCCCCCTGCATCAAATCTTTGTGAACTGTGGGAGCTTGTTCAGGGGTCGTGGATCCGTATGTCTTCCCAACGCTTCCGGTGTCTTGTCGAGTCCATGCCGAGACGAATCGCCGCCGTCATCAGGGCGAAAGGTGGTGCTACACGTTACTAGACAGGTATCTCTAATTCAATTGCTCTTCAGTGTACATCAGGTGTTTTACTACCGGAAGACATGTTGCTGTCGTACAATGTTTAGCCTTTTGTTACAATGGCAATTTCAGTAGCATACGTCCGCAGGAGGTCGTAAATTTCTTGGCTGATTTGTCAGTTCTCGTTACTCGGCTGATTATCGTTAGGGCAGTAATTTTATCGCGGGGAAAAAAAGGCAAAATTCCTGAAATCGTAATTTACCCCGAAATTTCGAGAAATACCGTATTTCCTCAAATAATCGGGTTTCAGGATCTTTCCCTACGCTTTGGATATGTAAGATGCGTTGTCTGTCACAAATATGGTTATATTCCCAAAAGGTATTTCATACTTATTAACGCACTGAAGTATTGCCTTGCTGACTGCTTTAAAATTTGCGGATTCCAAAGTGATGCAGTCTAAGAAGACTGCGTTCGAAGAGGTTTCAGCATTACAGCTTTCAGCATTCGTTTCTGCTGATGGAACAGCAAGAATATTCAAAATGTACCAATCCGCTGAATTAGTTGTTTCGTCTGCTACGATGCTTACACCGGATACTGATTTGAAAAAATCTTTCTTGTTGCTTGTGAATATCATATATTTTCAGCAAGTAACTTTTCCGCATCCAATTTGCATTTCGGATAACACCTATATCTATCCACGAATTTTCCAAGTAATTTTTAGCACGTCTTTTGTAAAAATAGATCGTGCTTATGTTATCGGTTTGTCCGTCCGTCCGTCTGTACCCACCATATCTCTCTGCAACTATTAGTCCGATTTGAAAAATTATTTTTGCGTTGGGAAGCTTGAAGTATGCGAATGATGATCCTTTATTTCGTTTTTTTTTTTTTTTACGATGTACAATTTCGCCGCTAGAGGGCGTAAATGCAGATGATATCGAATTCAAAAATACGTTTTATTCCACATATTTGCTTCTAAACATCTGATTCAAAAAAAATATTTTATCTTTCGATTCCATTTACGTAGAAGAGTATTTTAGATATAGTTACTTTTTCAAATTACTGCATCTGACCACGATCATATCGCACTGTGAGGTTGAGTGAAAATATCGTGGCGGGAGAAACCTGACTTTGAGAAAGGAAAGATTGTTGGGTGTTATATTAGTGGGTTGTCCGTAAAAGAAATCGAGAGGCGTTTAAGCATACCCAAGTCAACTGTTTTGGATGTACTGAATATGTGGAAGGCACATGGCGTGCCTGAAGCAGCAAAACGTACCGGCGGACCAAAGAAAATCAGTGATAGAGGACGTCGAAGACTCAGGAGAGTCGTTACAGCTAATCGACGGAGTACTGCACAAGACCTCAGTGTACAGGTGAGTAAAAATGCTGGAACCTCGGTATGTACACGTACCATTCGCACAGAAATTCATTCCATGGGTTACTGTGGACACGCGGCTGCTCATAAGCCTTTCATCTCCACTCGGAATGCTACCATTCGTTAAGCATGGTGTAAGGAACATTTATATTGGACCGTAGATCAATGGAAACGGGTCTTATGGACTGATGAATCCAGATACACGATCCATCAATCTTATGGCCGTGTGTGGGTATGGTGGCAGCCGGGGAAACGCTATTTACCACAGTGTCCTGTTCCTACGGTCAAGTTTGGAGCTGGCAGTGTACTCGTGTGGGGGTGTTTTTCGTGGTATGGTCCCGGCCGATTGGTTATCGTGGACAAACCTGTTAACCAGCATGTCTACCTCGATATTCTGGACAATTTTGCCTTACGAACTCTGTGGCAATACTATGGAACCGAGCCTTGTTGGTACCAGAAAAATAATGCACGAAGCCATAAAGCAAGGACTGTTACAGCGTGGTTTGACGATAATTCCGTATCGTATGTGGACTGGCCAGCACTGAGCCCTGATCTTAATCCCATAGAGGACCTATGGGATGAATTAGAGCGCCGGATCAGAAGTTTGAAACCAAGGCCTACTACTGAGCAACAGTTAGCGGCAGCATTATGTACTGAATGGAAGCGCATATCTATCGCTGTGTTCCAAAACCTTGTCGAAAGCATGTCTCGAAGGGTCAGTGCATGAATTAAGGCCAAAGGTGGACCGACACCGTACAAATGTATGTTGATAAACGCTATAATGTGTTTCTCTTCTAGGTGTCCGGTGACTTTTGTCAATATACACTGTAAAAAATAAGTGGTGTGAATTCACGGAAAATTTCTGAAAATAACGTGCAGCAAAGTTGGCGGTAGGTATCCGTGTTTTTCAGATATTTCCGTTTGTAAAAGTGCCCGTTCATTTTAACTTCCGTATTTTTACAGATATTTCCGTAGACAGAAATTTCGTGTATTTCAGTAAAACCCATTTCTGGTTTTTCCGTACTTAAATTGAAATTCCGCAAAATCAACAAACCGGCAAGGTTTCTGAAAATTCAGAATTTTTCGTTAACAGATCTCTAAAACGGTAATTTACCGTTAGTATAAAAAAGAAATTGCGGAAAGGTTTCTGAAAATTCGAAATTTTCCGTTAACATATCTTTAAAACGGTAATTTAACGTTAGTATAAGAAAGAAATTGTGCGAAAGGTTTCTGAAAATTCAGAATTTTTCGTTAACAGATCTCTAAAACGGTAATTTATCGTTAGTATAAGAAAGAAATTGCGGAAAGGTTTCTGAAAATTCAGAATTCAGTCATTTTATTTTCTGTTGGAGCTTATTATTTTTCTGAATAGGTTTGTAATTTATGTTTTTTCTTATAGAAGGACTTTTCAAATATTAAGCATTTTTCATCGTGGTTTTTCGAAGCAACAAATTGCTTTGCAACATGATTTTTTTAAACTGACAATGACTCATTTATCTTTAAAAAAGGTGAAATGTAATTTTTATAGTATTATTTCACACACACAAAAAAGTAAATATGAACTTTACTCTTGACGGCTATAATAGCTTTTGTCTTGAGTTGTCCAAAGACTGATACACAGACATAGTATAATCATCAGTACAATAAGTACCCGGTTTCTTACAGTTACACAATATATAATAAGTAGCTGGTGCACCAAATATGGGAAAGGAGAAATATCCTGGGCACAAAAAACAAACAAAATCTATGTGATATGCTATCCACAATATCCGATCTCGCTACGGATCAAAATTCGACAGACGATTGAAACTTGAAAGTTAATCAAACCTCAAGTATTTCCACGAATCGCTACTATTAGAGGAAATTTCTCGTTATGCGGATACGGAAAAAGTGAGAACGGAGATTTCCCGTTAATATACGAAAATAATTGCTGAAAGGTTTCTGAAAATTCAGAATTTTCCGTTAACAGATCTCTAAAACGGTAATTTACCGTTAGTATAAGAAAGAAATTGCGGAAAGGTTTCTGAAAATTCGAAATTTTCCGTTAACATATCTTTAAAACGGTAATTTACCGTTAGTATAAGAAAGAAATTGTGCGAAAGGTTTCTGAAAATTCAGAATTTTTCGTTAACAGATCTCTAAAACGGTAATTTACCGTAAGTATAAGAAAGAAATTGCGGAAAGGTTTCTGAAAATTCAGAATTTTCCCGTGACACGAAAAGTCCGTTAAATTCAGTTTTTTTTTCCGTCATTTCACGGAAAGGTAGTATCAGAAACATGCTTCGTTAATTCACGAAAGAAATGACGGACAGTTGTCCGTGAATTTCAGAATTTTTTTACAGTGTAGTGTATATATACTGTAAGAGATTTTCTCAGCTGCATCGATTAAGAAAACAATAGTTTTTTCCATGAAGATAGAAATGTGATTTCTCCTAAGAAATAACAAATCCAAGGGTGCTGACTTTCCCTATTTTTTTCATGAACAATGCTTTAGGCCAAAATATGGCTCTTTTTTTTTTTTTTTTGCACTGCGAACATTCTTATTAGGCCTTGTTATGTCCACCTAAACATATTCAAACTAACATAATGAAAGATGTTCTTTATAGAAAACATTCCTGGAGAATTATTACTTAATGGTCTAATAATAAAGCATTTCATAATTTCTCTTTTTTTAAAAAAGGACCCTCTTTGTCGTTATTCTTATAGTACAGATAAAGTTGAATTTTAATAATAAATAAATACATCGCTCTTTCCATGTTCCAAAAACACACAGCAACCGAAAAATTGTTTTTCAGCCGCCGCTGTGGAATATTCTAACACCAAAGGAATAATTTCCACGGAATTCTTGCGGTTCTGTAGATGAGTTACTCCTGGGATTTAGATACGCGGTCTGAAGATTTGCGGTGACCGGTCGTGTTTAACTCTGGACAAATTTTCATGAAATGGTGCAAGATATTTTCGTAAAATATCAACCAAATGAATTTATTCTGAGTGCTTGATTTTTAATGTGTGCATTTTTAATGTGTGTATTTTCAAAGTTGAATTTCGAGAAAGAAATAAAATTGTCCGGGGAAGGGGTCCGGACCTCTTGGATCCATTCCTGTCTGCGCCACTGGGTCACTGGTCATAAGTGCACACATTAAAAATCAAGCACTCAGAATAAATTCATTTGGTTGATATTTTACGAAAATATCTTGCACCATTTCATGAAAATTTGTCCAGAGTTAAACACGACCGGTCACCGCAAATCTTCAGACCGCGTATCTAAATCCCAGGAGTAACTCATCTACAGAACCGCAAGAATTCCGTGGAAATTATTCCTTTGGTGTTAGAATATGGCACGGAAGGCTATAAATTTTAATCTCTTCATTACAGCTAAACACTTGAATTTAAAATGACAGCAGATGCGCTTTGAGTTCATAGTTTGTTAGTCTCAAAGAGACTGAAGAGTATATTGTTAGTACAAAGCGGTTGGAGGATACGACGATCCCACAGCGCTTTGGAAAGATGAGTCATTAGCAAGATGGTGACGCCTCATTTAAATAGGTGGATGACGGAGGAAGAGGGCTTCTTTTCCTCCACGTTACTGGAGGAGTTCGGGTCAGTAAGGAGCAGTAAGTATTCTCCCCTCGGGGTTTGGGTTATCCCACCTGCAAGTCTAGCTAATCCCGGATTCACGAAGAGATTCTTGTGGAGCTCAGTGAATGAAGGACTGTTGCTCATTCAGACAGACGGGGACAATTTGTCGGCTCATTCTGAAGGTTTCCACTTCGGAATTAAGTTAAAGTTAGGATTCCGTGGTAACATTAAAGTTAATATCTCGATGCCAGATTCCCTTTTCTAAACCGGAACTCCTTTAGATCGATTACAACCCCTTTAGACCAAGAACATCTACTCGCTTTTTATTTATTCGAGACTCATCAAACTTTTTTGAGTAATATGTTTATTTATTTGTTTTACTAGGCAATAGCTAGTCAATAATGACCGAGGGAAATAAGATATGTAGATTAATTTTTAATGCCCAGGTATTCTTAAACGAGGAACTATACACCAACTATGTAGAAAATACTATAACTGTATTAATAATCCCAATTTATTGGAGTAGAATAAAAATCAGTTTTCCAAGCTTTCGCACATCAACCAGATGGCTTGGGAAAACACAAATTGGTCTGTGCCCGGCATCGGATCCGGGTCCCCTCACTCCGGAGTAAGTCGCTCTCCCAACTGAGATACGCGGACAGAATGTCTCGCTGCATATTTGTCGTCTTGACACATGCTTTCACCTATATAGTACGTCACAGGATTTTTCAAGGGAAATGGACAGAAACAGTTTCTGTCTATCAAACCGGCAAGCTGCAGCAATAAGCCTTCGTCGGTATAGTTCAGTCGGGAGAATAACTGACTTCGGAGTGAGGAAACGTAGATTCAAATCCCACCACGGGCAAAAAAAAGGCTATATTTTCACGAGGACTAGAGAAAAGCGCGTATCAGCCGTGACAGGTATAGGGCCTGTACTGCTGGGATGCGAGGGAGGAAAGGAACGTGCATTGCCTTTGCTTTCGTAAAACCTTGCAGCAGTGTAAAAATTTCTGTTTCGGGAGAGCAGAAAGTTTTGGGTTCCATTTGGTGTATGTACACCGGCCACTTAAAGGATTAATTATTGCCACATCAACAAAAGAATGCTTGATTTCTAATGCAATTGAGGATGTGTCAATAGTAATTGAAAGACGGTAGAAATTCTCGTTTTCAGTTTGATGGGTCAGTAAGCAGCAGAAAGTATTCTCCACTGTGGAAAAAAAGCATATTTCTGATACAACCTTTTCTGTGACATGACAAAAAGAAACCTGAATTTCACGAATTTTTCGTACCACGCGAAAATTCTGAATTTGCAGAAACCTTTGTGCAATTGCTTTGGTATATTGACGGAAAAACTCCGTTCTCACTTTTTCCGTATCCGTATGACGAGAAATTGCCGGTAATAGGAGCGATTGGTGAGAATACTTGAGGCTTGATAAACTTTTAGATTTCAATCGTCTGTCATGAATTTTATTTTTGTGGCACAAGATATTTCTTCTCCTCTCCCCTGTTTTGTGCACCAGTCTATTTATTATACTCGTATATCGTGTCGAATTTCATCCACCCATCTCCCATGTGGTCTTTTTCTGGGTCTTTTCCTGTCCCTTGGAATCCAATCTAAAATTTCGGCTGTCCATCTATGGTCTGTCCTTCTGGCAGTATGTCCAGCCCATTGCCATTTCAGGGATTTAACTCTGATCATGATGTCTTCCACTCTCGTCATTTTTCGGATCCACGAGTTCCTCTTCTTATCTCTCCTGGTTATACCAAGCATGCACCTCTCCATGTGTCTTTGAGTTGTCTGCAGCCTTTGTATGTCTCTTTTAGTTAAGGTCCACGTCTCTGCACCATACGTAAGCACTGGAAGGATGCATTGATCAAACACTTTTCTTTTAAGACATAATGGCATATTGCTCTTGAAAATTATGCTGTTTCTTCCAAAAGCTCTCCAGGCAAGTTTTGTACGCCGATTAATTTCTTCATCAATGTGACCCTCACTTGATATCTGCTGTCCAAGATAAACATACGTATCTGTTATCTCCAGTTTTTCTCCATCAATCGATAAATCTTCATTTCTTGTAAAAGCATTGAACATCACTTTTGTCTTCTGAAAGTTCATTTTTAATCCCACTTCTTTACTCTTGTCAGCAAGTTCCTGGATCATACTCTGCAGCTCTGATGGGGTAGTTGCAAAAATGACTACGTCATCAGCAAAACGAAGGTGGGTTAGATAATCTCCATTAATCTTTATCCCTTTGTTTTCCCAGTTCAGTGATTGAAAGACATTTTCCAATGTGGCATTAAAGAGCTTCGGAGATATGGTGTCACCTTGTCTCACTCCCTTTCCAATTTTTATGTGTGTTGTATTTTCAAACAGCCGAATGCGGGAGTGACATGGAGGAGACTGGCACAAGACAGACCGTTGTGGAGGAAACTTGGGGAGACCTTCGTCCAGCAGTGGATTGATAATGGTTGACAATGATGATGATGATGATATCGTGTCACTGTAAGAAACCAGGTACTTAATTTATTGTATAGATGCTTATACGATGTCTATGTATTAGTCTTTGGACAACTTAAGACAAAAGCTTCAAAAGTAAATTTTATACTTAGGAGAGGGTTTTTTTTTTTTTTTGTGAAATAATATTATAAAAAGTACTAGGTGTACAAATAAGTTTTAAAGCGTTTTTTGTGTGACGTATACCGCTAACTTACATATCCGACATTCCCCCGCGTTGTAGTCATGTGACTGTAACTGGTCCAGAGTATAAAATGTGACACAGAAGTTTGCCCAACAGTCAAATGCACTTGCACATCGGTAGGCGAAAGATGGCAAGCGGTACTGCATTTATTCGACACTGCATTCGTTACGAATTTCATCAAGGAAAAAGTGCTGCAAAAGCATGTGCATCGATCTGTTCTGTTCTGGGGGAGAATATTGTATCGAAAAGCACGTGTGTGTTTTGGTGTAGACGGTTTAAAGCAGGTGATTTTGATGTTACCGATCGAAAACGCAGCGGCGCCCCGCAAAAGGTTGCACATGAGGAACTGCAAGCATTGCTGGATGAAGGTTCCACTCAAACGCAAAAAGAACTAGCTGAACAACTGGGGGTAACTCAACAAACCATTTCCAATCGTTTACGGGGAATGGGGAAGATTCAGAAGGAGTGCCACATGACCTGAGCCAGAACAACAAGGATAAGCGTGTCATGAAGTCTTTGAATCTGTTGAATAAACAACACAGAAAGTCTTTCCTGCAGAAAATCGTTACGGGCGATGAAAAGTGGATATGGTACGACAAACCCAAACACAAAAAACACTGGGTAGTCCCCGGTGAAGCAACGACTTCGCCACCGAAAAGCAATATTCACCCCAAAAAGTTCTGCTGTGCATCTGTTGAGATATGAAGCGTGTGCTCTATTACGAACTATTGGAACAGGGTCAAACTGTTACTGTTGATCGCTACTAGCAACAATTGCTACGATTGAACCAAGAAATTTCACAGGCAAAGGATTGCGTCCCGTGAAATTACTGCATGACAACGCTAGGCCGCATGTCGCGAAATCGGTCAAGGAAACGTTATTGACGCTTAGCTGGGGAGTTTTAGAGCATCCGGCGTATAGTCCCGACATAGCCCCTTCATACTATCATTTATTCCGATCGGTGTAACATGGTTTGTCTGCTGTACGGTTCCATACATGTAACGAAGTGTAAACGGGTTGACGACTTAATCGCGTTACACGACGAAGTATTTTTCATGGCTGGAATCCGTCAGCTGCCCGACCGATGGCGGAAGGTGATAGATAATGACGGCGCATATTTTGATTCGTAAACGTATTGTTGTTATTTGTCTTAACGCTTTAAAACTTATTTGTACACATAATACATTTCACCTTTTTTTTTTTTTTTAAAGGTTCTATTTTGATGTGTTTTGTTTGGCGCTCTTTGGCCACCAATGGCCCTTGCGCCATTAAAATAAACTAACCAACCAACCAACCAACCTTTTTTAAAGATAATTGAAAGTTATTGTCTGTTTAAAAAATTTGTCTGCAAAGCATTTTGCAACGTGATTTTATATTAGGATTAAAAATTTTTAATTTGTGAAAAGTTCTCCTATAAGAAAAAATTGTTACACAGCTATTCAGAAAAATAATAAGCTCCAACAGAAAATAAAATATCTAAATCACCCATATTAATGGCAAAAAAATTTCACTGACGCGCAATTTGTTTTACGATGTACGTGATGGGAATTCCCTAGCGTTTTGTGGCTCAGTGGTTAAAGGCTTGTGTTACGTGTTCAACCATCTCTAGCGGCGCGGGTTCGATCCTGACTGGAGCGGAAGATTTACCTGGGGAAAGGGCTGAAAAATGCAGGGTCGTCGGCTTTGCGGAATGTCAGTTTATATACGGAAAAATCTGAAATGGACTTTTCTGAAATAAGGGGAATTTCTTACTACGGAAAAGCTGTGAAAATACGGAAATTAAAATAAACGTGAACTTTTAAAAATGAAAATTTCTGAAAAAGTTGGACACCTATCGGCAACTTTGTTGCACGTTATTTTCAGAAAAGTTTCGTGTATTCACACCTCTTATTTTTTACAGTGTGGACTAGAAGTCTCCACCGTCTCCGTCTTACTTCTTGAGCCTCGCCCGGCTGAAGCCCGTACATTGAAGGCCCGGTCCGACAATTTTAGCTATTATTTGTGTTATTTTGTCTTTCTATCGTATTTTATTAAATTGCGAAAGTTAAATAATGAAATGAGATATTATTGAAAAAATTTAGTTGAATTTAAACCTAAAAATATTAATTAAAGTTTAGCAAATATCGGAGAATATAGCCTTTAAGGAGAGAGAGAGAGAGAGAGAGCTAAGCGGGTTCAAAATCTCCCTTTCTTTGAACTATCAAATGGCAACACTACAAAAGTCAATCCCTATGCGGATTAGGAATACGAGAATCAATTGATGTCGTCCCCCCCTCTCTCTCTCTCTCTCTCTCTCTCTCTCTCTCACACACACACACACACCACCCCACTGCAGATACCCCCGTCCCCCACTAAACACAAGACACACACACACCCGTTGGGGGTCGAATCTTTTGTTGTCAACAAGCCCAAAGTGGTTTTACCATCTTAATACCTACAGGTGGTAAAAACACTGCGAGTGCCTCTCCTTTCTTTTCTGATTACTTCCTGAGCTATGTCATGGAAGTAAGTAAAGCCAGAAAAACAGTCAAATAGATCAGAAAATTGCGAAACACGACTGTTTTTCTTTCTTTATCATTGCGATATAAAGAATGGGTAGACTTGGCCCTGCCCTGCCCGGCCGTAACTGTCCGGGAGGGGAGAAGCCAGGTCCGGCCCGTTGCCTTGTCCTCTAAACTAAAGATAGCTCGACCTAGCCCTGGCAGACCTGTAAAATAGACTAGGAATGTTCATCTTTAGTGGAATTAATTAATGGTAGTTGAGGAGTCGTAGGAATACTTAACTTTACTATGATTATGGCTTACACTGAAGTGCCAAAAGTCATGGGATTCGTACCTAGTAATGTGTAAGACCTCCTCTACTCCGGCGAAGTGCAGCACCCAGACGTGGCATCGACTCCACAAGTGGCCGGAGGACTTCTGGAGAGATGTTCAGTTATGCCGTCTGAGCAGCCGCCCACAGTTCCCTGGTATTTGTAGGTGCAGGATCTTGAGTGCGAATTGACCTTTTCACCACGTCCCATAAGTGCTCTATTGGGTTCATGTCGAGCGAACGTGGTGGCGACACCATCCGTTGGAACTGTCCAGGATGCTCCTCGAACCAATTTTGGACAACTTGGGCCGGATGACATGTTGCATTGTCCGCCTAGAAAACCTCATCGTTCTTGGGGAACATGAAGTCCATGAAGGGCTGCAAATGGTAACCCGGCAGAGCAACAAAACGAACACCGGTTAATGACGTGTTTACGAGGACCAGAAAACCTAAACCGCGCCATGTAAAGACACCCCACATATGTATGGGACCACCACCAGCTTGCACAGTGCCTTGTTGACAGCTTGGATTCATGGCTTCATGGGGTCTACGCCACACGCGAACCCTACCATCAGCTCGTAACAACTGGTAGCGTGACTCATCGGAGTCGCCTCGTGTTGCCAGTCTTCCAGGATAGAAATACCGTGTTCACGAGCCCAGGTGAGGCACTGTGTCCGATGTCGTGGTGTTAACAAAGGCACTCTGGTGGGTCTTCTGCTCCCATACCCCATGGACGCTAAATTACGCTGCACTCACCTGATGGATATGTCTCTGGTACATCCTGCATTGAATGTTGATGTTATTTGAGCCAGTGTCGCTTGTCTGTTAGCATGGACAATCCTGGTTAGACGCCGTTGGTCATGGCCATTCAGCCCCCGTGGTCGGCCACTGAGCTGTCCAGGATGGGTGGTAATGCCTTCCATGAGGTATTCTCGGTACACACGTTACACCGTGGTTAGAGGAATATGGAATGTTCGTACAACTTCGGAAATTGAATGTCCCATCTATCTGGCTCCCACTAGTCCAAACTCCGATAATTCACGTCGGCTTGTCATAATCCTACTGGCGGTTGTTCACCCTGACTCACGAGAGTACACCTCGCAAGTGATAAAAATCGCGGCGTGCGTCGAAGCCTTTGTACGACGGCAGCGCCAGTTAAAAGTTGGCATGCTGTTCGCCCATGCCTTTTGGTACTTCAGTGTATTGAGGAATCATTAGCATAATCGAGGATCATTGGCATAATCGAGGATCATTAGCATAATCGAGGATCATTGGCATAATCGAGGATCATTAGCATAATCGAGGATCATTAGCATAATCGAGGACGTATTAACGCAAATGACAAGGCTGTATGAATTTGTTGCATCTTTAATCAAGGATTTATCGGGCATGTAGAAATGTTGTATCTTTAACCCTTTAGACGGCTGGAATGAATTAACTCTGCGTTAAAGAAATGGACTGAAATCAGCCCGAACGAATACACAGTGCGACAGGTAAGTAGTGAAACACGGGTCCGAAAGGCATGGTTTTTTTATAAGTCATTTATCAGCCCTGCTGTGGCAACAGCGTTTCCACAAGAATCGCGCACTGTGCATGACGTCATTAGGTGGAAGAACATTGTCCCAGCTCTCTCATGGAGCAGAGAGTAAATATTTAGTTGTGTTTGAAACTCAGTAAAAACTGCATTTGAGACAGTTGAATGTGTATAGGGTACAAATATTCCGAAGGTATGCACGCTTCAAGGATGGGCAGGAAGATCTGGAAAATGACAAAAGGCGTGGACGCCCGATTTCAGTGCGCACGCCTGAATTCATTGAGAAAGTTCGCGAAAGAATAAAAAGTGATCATTTGGTGACCTTGAAAATGCAGGACTGTGAATTCGGTGTAAACAAGGTGACGAATCGTCAGGTTTTAGGGCACGATTTGAGGCAAAAAAAAAAAGTTTTTGAACTTTGAAAACATCAGTCAACAGCTGGCGTAAACTTTCTTGATTTCAACATGCGCGCATTTTTTCCCATTTTCGAAAAGTCGGCATTTTTCCCGTGAGATTCATTTGTACATTCGTTTAGAGCAGGAGTGAGGAACCATTTCGTGTTGGAATGCCGCATTATGTTTGCTGTAATCTAATAAGGCGGCATTCAAGAAACTTCAGTTAGACATACTTCGAAATGAAATGGAATTAAAGATACAGACCAGAGGTGGGGAACCATTTCATGTTGGAAGGCTGCATTAAGTTAGCTGTAAACTAACAAGGTCGCATTCAAGAAACTTCATTTAGTGTAAAAACACGAGTTTGTCAGTGTTCCCTCACTCCGGAGTAAGTCGCTCTCCCAACTAAGCTACGCGGACAGAATGTCTCTCTGCAGATTTGTGGTCTTGACAGATGTTTTCACCTCTGTAGTATGTCACATTAGATATATACCAAAATGTACATTATTTTGTAAAACTCTAACTACTACGTACTAACTAACTTCAAAAAATGAGAAAAAAATTGTTAATTCTATAATTCTAAAATTAACTTAACCTTTTAATGACTTCGTTGTGACTGCTTTTTGATGGAAAGCATTTGAATATTTGGTTGCAATATGGATGTTCACAGTTTTAGCTCATCCTCTATATAGATGGGAATCCGTCATTTGTGACCTTAAGGGTGCCTTGATTTGGGTTAGGTAGGAGAATGTAGATTCGCAGCAATAAGTGGTTAAAAAGCAAGAATGCATTTGAATATTTGGTTGCAATATGGATGTTCACAGTTTCAACTGATCCTCTATATAGATGGGCATCTGTCATTTGTAACCTCAAGGGTGTCTTGATTTGGGTTCGGTAGGAGAACGTAGATTGGCAGCAGTAAGTGGTTGAAAAGCAAGAATGCATTTGAATATTTGGTTGCAATATGGATGTTCACAGTTTCAACTGATCCTCTATATAGATGGGCATCTGTCATTTGTAACCTCAAGGGTGTCTTGATTTGGGTTCGATAGGAGAACGTGGATTGGCAGCAGTAAGTGGTTGAAAAGCAAGAAAGCATTTGAATATTTGGTTGCAATATGGATGTTCACAGTTTCAGCTCATCCTCTATATAGATGGGCATCTGTCATTTGTAACCTCAAGGGTGTCTTGATTTGGGTTCGGTAGGAGAACGTAGATTGGCAGCAATAAGTGGTTGAAAAGCAAGAATGCATTTGAATATTTGGTTGCAATATGGATGTTCACAGTTTCAACTGATCCTCTATATAGATGGGCATCTGTCATTTGTAACCTCAAGGGTGCCTTGATTTGGGTTCGGTAGGAGAACGTAGATTGGCAGCAATAAGTGGTTGAAAAGCAAGAATGCATTTGAATATTTGGTTGCAATATGGATGTTCACAGTTTCAACTGATCCTCTATATAGATGGGCATCTGTCATTTGTAACCTCAAGGGTGTCTTGATTTGGGTTCGGTAGGAGAACGTAGATTGGCAGCAATAAGTGGTTGAAAAGCAAGAATGCATTTGAATATTTGGTTGCAATATGGATGTTCACAGTTTCAACTGATCCTCTATATAGATGGGCATCTGTCATTTGTAACCTCAAGGGTGTCTTGATTTGGGTTCGGTAGGAGAACGTAGATTGGCAGCAGTAAGTGGTTGAAAAGCAAGAAAGCATTTGAATATTTGGTTGCAATATGGATGTTCACAATTTCAACTGATCCTCTATATAGATGGGCATCTGTCATTTTTAACCTCAAGGGTGTCTTGATTTGGGTTAGGTAGGAGAATGTAGATTCGCAGCAATAAGTGGTTGAAAAGCAAGAATGCATTTGAATATTTTGTTGCAATATGGATGTTCACAGTTTCAACTGATCCTCTATATAGATGAGTATCTGTACTTTGTGACCTTAAAGCTCTACGAGACCGCCATCTTGTATTGCTGCCTTCTCTTGTTAACCAACGGGCAAGCGTATTTCACAAATTGCTCGGTCAATTTTGCACATTTTGGAACACCGTTTGTGGCTAACGCAAGATATATGATAACTAAAGAGTTCCCTGGTTTCAGATTTTCATTTTGGACTCTTTAAGTATTTTTTATTAATTAATAAAACTATGGAGGACGCCTTGGTACGACTTTCGCTGCAGATAAAAAATGAAGGGAAAGGTCAATAAAAATTATGAAACCAGGGAACTCTTTATTTATCATATATCTTGCGTTAGCCACAAACGGTGTTCCAAAATGTGTAAAATTGCCCGAGCAATTTGTGAAATACGCTTGCCCGGTGGTTAACAAGAGAAACCAGCAATACAAGATGGCGGGTCTCGTAGAGCCTTAAGGGTGTCTTGATCTGGGTTAGGTAGGAGAATGTAGATTCGCAGCAATAAGTGGTTGAAAAGTAAGGAAACATTTTCCGTGTATTTGGCAGTAAGCAGAAGGCGTGTGTATTCTTGAAATTTTCCATATTTCAATTGGATCTTTCTTAGCGTAAAATAAGGACTCTAAAATGTCATCTTCTGAAAGCTCAGTCAATTCCATAAGTAGTTTTATAGGAGCCATGGAGATATCAAGTAAGTGAGGTTGAAATGCTAGTTTCAGTGTGATGTCATGATTCTCTTGTCATGATTCTCATTGCATTTTTCAATTAGTGATAGAGTGGAATTAGAACGAAATCATGAGTCTAGCAGGTGTCAAAATAGCTCTTATGACTTACTGATGTTTTAATTGTGGCTGTCAGTCGGAGAGCATTATTTCGATGAATCTTCTTTTAATCTTTGGGATTTTAGATACGGTCATTTTAAGATTAACACAAAATAATGAAATACGAAAAAAAGTATTAATAAAAATAGAATTTGTTCTGCAAAATTTGGATTCACTCTAAAGGCCGCACTTAATAATTTATAAGGCCGCATTTAATAACTTGTAAGGCCGCACTTAATGACTTGTAAGGCCGCACTTAATAACTTGTAGGGCCGCACTTAATAACTTGTAAGGCCGCAGGTTCTCCATCCCTGGTTTAGGATAATAAAAGGGTTATCAAATGTTAATGCAAATTACAAGGTTGTACACGAATGCTATACCTTTACTACAATCAAAGGTTTGCAAACTGTAGAAATTTTCGATCTGCAATGCAATGGCAGCTGAATTAATGGAAACAGCTGGAAGGCAGAAATTGTCACTCTATATCGTGCATGATCAAGGTTGTATGAATGAATGAATGACAATAAAAAAATAGGAAGTACATTCGATCTTTAATGTATTTGTGCATCTTTTGATGGTAATCGCAGAGCCCTGGAATGTTCTTGATGGTAATAATAGTCTTTACACGATTGCAGGATTGTATAATAATAGACTTCATTTAGGTAAATAAATAACTACGGAAATGTTACTGAAGCGTGCTTTTGCACGTTTTGTAAATAAGATAACTAACTCCTTTAGGTGGGTTTTCTTATTCTTAGGATTATTCATATCCAGAGTGTTGAATCAAGAGAGCCCTAGTTCAAGGTCAAGTGAACCGAGGTCGCACAACGCTTCCCTGATCACAATGCTGCTGAACAAGTACAAAGGAATTTCTGTTATCAAGTAAAGACCCTTCAACCCCTACCCAAAGCAAACGCCCAACAGTTCAAGTAGACCAAACAGAGCTGAAAATTTTGCCGAACTCCGGAATGAACCGCAAACAGTCGTTGTTGTTTGTTCTTCTTTCCAACAGAGATGGCGGTACTTTTCTTTGGAGGGGACCATTCCAAGAGATGCACGTGACGATTCATTGTACTCGTTCGTGTCAAACACCAAGAAGATGTTTAGAGGCAAATAAACTGCGATATCATCTGCCCCAATCGTTTTTGTTTGAGCAAGAAGTACTTGGGCGCATGCGCACTGTTGACAAAAGTAAGATGAAACACAAAATTTCTCTTTCGGTAAAGTATGGTACAGGGCCATAACTAGACTTTAGTTTCGAGCAGTGGCGCCCATATGAGTACTTTGGGGGGGGGGGGCTAAGAAAAATCCTTACCTCTTTCAAGGCTGTCAAACATTTTAGTAAGTGTACAAGATGCTAAAATACAACAAAAATAATTGATACAATCAATCATTAATATCTTATTATGTTTAAAAATGCTTTAAAAAAGGTTTCGTCTATTTTAGTGTTTTCAATTTATCAAAAATTTGGCTATACCAACGGCTGGGGGGGGGGGTTGAGCGCTCTGCCCTTCTCATGGGCGCCCTTGGTTTCGAGGGAACGGGAAGGAGGTTTAAAAAAATATTCAACAGCAAAAATGTAATCTATCTATCTATCTATCTATCACGGCCGTAACTAAACTTTTGTTTCGGGCATTTTTTTTAAACTATTCCACAGCAAAAATTCATCTAATCACTTAACAAAAATTAAACTCTTTAGTTTTTAGTATATTAGTATTAGTTAGCGAGTAACGGCACTTGAACTTACTCAATATTAACAGAAAAACAAACTGAACAATATGAGACAGAAATCACATGAAAACAACAAAATTACACAGGAGACAGGATGACAGCAAGTGCAGTCTGAAAAATGAAAATTATGAAAAATCTAAAATCTCGTTCAGGAAATGGATTTTAAAAAGCACTCTTTTGTTTCCCTGAAAATGCCACCGAATACCCATTGTTGGGGCAAATCTCATCCTCGATTATATTTACGGCGGCTAAAGAGTGATTCATCGCTTTCAACATGAGTGTTCGGGCCACCTATAACATTCTCACACTTTAGTAATGCTCCAGAACAAATTCCTTGCATGTAGTTTGACCAGTCAACAGCCGTCCTCTGGAAATATTTAATTCTCTTTCACAGAATATTATTGTTGTTGATTCATTTGCCAATGAATAAACGAAAAGGCCGATAGAAGAAAAAGAAAGCCTGCTACCTGTTAAATAACTGTACGAACGAAGCGGTTTTTCAGAACGACAACTACATAGATTATATCTCCATCTGTCTTGTTTATCTATTTCCATGGGCCGCGGGTGGCCTAGTGGGCAACGTTCGTGACTGCCACGGAAAGGACCTCAGATTCGAACCTTGAAGTTTAGCCAGAAGTCCGCGCCTCTGATCATTGAAATGGCAACACCTAATTAAACAAGGGCAACTTCTTATAGTTTTAGATGTTAACAGGAGCCTTAAACCTCGAAAAAAAAAAAAAAAAAGAAATTAACAAAAATATGGAAATTTACTCGACCGTTTGTGCGATCATGAACAGGGCCGGATTAAGGGGGTCTATAGCCTTGGAGCCCACTAGGACCAAGGGGTCCAGGAGACAAGCATGGGCAAATAATAGATAGGTAGAGAGACACAGAGAGAAAGAGAGAGGGGTTTGTAAAATAATTTTACTTTTGTCTCGTATTATTCCCACTTAGTCAGAAACAGGTGCTGGAAGATGAACAGATTTCAAGGTAATGACTCACCAAGGATAAAGGCAGCGTTTCTTTCAGGCATACAACCAGGGGGGCGAAGCCCTCCGGGAAATGACCTCCCTCCCCGGAGGCATTTTAGGCTACCGAGCCAAATTTTAATAAATTCAGGCTATGATGAAAAAGGAAGTTTCGTTTCTTTTTTATGCTACAAATATTTCTCCAATTATATTTTTTTTAATATTTGTTCAAATGGTACTAGTTATAGTTTATTTTATTAAAAAGTGTATTACGAACCATGGTATTCTTCAAAATATTATAAGTAGACTAATCAAACCTAATTGTCTGGGAATTGCGATTCTGGAACAAGAGTGCGTTGAATGCATTTTAATAGATAAAAATTTCAAGCCTGCAGAACCTCCCTCTTACCTCCTTTAGCTGAAAACAGTTTGTTATTCCTGAAATGCTTGAAGAAGTAATTACAATATCAGGTATGTATATAGAATTTTTCTTCGGGTGTAGGGACAGGACGAAAAAAGGAAGTTTTTGAAATCCACCATCTGGAACAAAATAAAAGTTAATGAAACATTGAAGAAAAATTAAAGCATTTTTTTCAAATGTAAGTTCGCACATTTTTATTAAATTAAGGCATTTTTTTCTAATATAATACAGTCGCATTTTAACCAAAAACAAAAAAATGAAACATTTTCCCGGGGGGGGGGGGGGGGGGCTCTAAGTGCACCCCTGTACTAGATATATAGTAATTACTTCTATATATATAAATATAGTAGTTAAAATTATATATATATATAACACAGGTAGTGACCATAGATTGGTGAGATGTAAGATGCACCTCAACACTAAACTTGAACGTGGCAAGCTCATAAGACAAACAAAATCTATTGACATAACCAACCTTAAAAAACACCATAATACCTTCAAATTGGAACTGAAGAACAGATTCTCTGCTTTAGAAGGCCTTACATCGGAAGAAGTGGATATATCTGAAGTTAACAGAAAAGTAACCAAAGCTCTTATGGAAACAGCTACAAAATTAGCTGGGTCTAAGAACAAGTTGCATGTAAACAAATTATCAGGAAAAACGAAAATGTTGATGCAAAAAAGAAGAGAGATGAGGACAACTAAAGAAGATGTGACTTCCAAAGTGGAATATATAGAGCTATGCAAGACAGTACGAAAAAGTATCACTGAAGACGTAAGGATATTCAACTGTGAACTAGTGAGGAAAGCAATTGAAAACAACCAAAACCTAAAGGATAGCAAAGGGACATCTCAGTAAGGGAAGAAAACAGATTATGGCACTGAGAAAAGAAGATGGTTCTGTAACAAGAAATAGAGGCGAAAGCTTGACAAGAGTGAAAGATTTCTACTCCAAATTATATGAAAGGGATGTTACATGTACTCCAGACATCATGAAAGGTACCAGCATCAGAGTTCTTCCGGTCCTTCCAGCAGAAGTTGCACATGCAATCAAGAACATGAAGCGGGGGAAAGCTCCAGGAGAAGATGGAATTACTGTAGACATCATACAAGAAGCAAGTGGAGAAATCGAAGCAGTACTCGCCCAAATTTTCACTCGATGCCTTAATGAAGGGAAGATTTCTGAGGATTGGAACACCGCTACAATGATCCTGCTACATAAAAAAGGTGACATTGAGGATCTCAGGAACTACAGACCTATCAGCCTCCTATCAGTGGTTTATAAAATCTTCACTAAAGTTCTTTCACGCCGCTTGAAGGTAACACTGGACATGGCTCAACCGAGAGAACAAGCTGGATTCAGGAGCGGCTACAGCACAATAGATCATATCCACGTACTGAGAGAACTAATTGAAAGAGCGAGGGAATATGAACTTCCACTGTGCATGGCTTTTATCGATTATGAAAAAGCCTTTGATTCGGTGAAACCATCAGCAGTTACAATGGCTCTGAAATCCTGCGGTATTGAAGATGCATACATTAATATTATTAATAACATCTATGAAAATGCAAGTGCAAAGATTCGGCTGTTTGAAAATACAACACACATAAAAATTTGAAAGGGAGTGAGACAAGGTGACACCATATCTCCGAAGCTCTTTAATGCCATATTGGAGGGTGTCTTTCAGTCGCTGAGCTGGGAAAACAAGGGGATAAAGATTAATGGAGATTATCTAACGCACCTTCGTTTTACTGATGACGTAGTAATTTTTGCAACTACCTCATCAGAGCTGCAGAGTATGATCCAGGAACTTGCTGACAAAAGTAAAGAAGTGGGATTAAAAACGAACTTTCAGAAGACAAAAGTGATGTACAATGCTTTTACAAGAAATGAAGATTTATCGATTGATGGAGAAAAACTGGAGATAACAGGCACGTACGTTTATCTTGGACAGCAGATATCAAGTGAAGGTCACATTGATGAAGAAATTAATCGGCGTTCAAAACTTGCCTGGAGAGCTTTTGGAAAAAACAGCATAATTTTCAAGAGCAATATGCCATTATGTCTTAAAAGAAAAGTGTTTGATCAATGCATCCTTCCAATGCTTACGTATGGTGCAGAGACGTGGACCTTAACTAAAAGAGACATACAAAGGCTGCAGACAATTCAAAGACACATGGAGAGGTGCATGCTTGGTGTAACCAGGAGATATAAGAAGAGGAACTCGTGGATCCTAAAAATGACAAGAGTGGAAGACATCATGATCAGAGTTAAATCCCTGAAATGGCAATGGGCTGGACATACTGCCAGAAGGACAGATCATCGATGGACAGCCGGAATTTTAGATTGGATTCCGCGGGACAGGAAAAGACCCAGAAGAAGACCACATGGGAGATGGGTGGATGAAATTCGAAAGTATGCAGGGGTGACATGGAAGAGACTGTCACAAGACAGACCGTTGTGGAGGAAACTTGGGGAGACCTTCGTCCAGCGGTGGATTGATAATGGTTGACAATGATGATGATGATATATATATATAGCAAATGGAAAACTTGCCCCTTCTAAGGTTCCATTTGCCCCCGGGCCAAGAAGTCCTGAAAGAAACACTGGGTAAAGGTTTCATGTCGCTGTGTACAACGGGGTCGGCGAAACAGTTTCAGCTTTTTCACTACCACCTATTCACATCTCCAAATTTGTACTTGGAACAGTTAATGGTCGAAGTTCCCTGTGGCTTCAAAAAAAAAAAAAAGATGCACTAAGAAAAGTACGCAATACTAAATCATTAGAAAATCCAAGACAAAATCTAGGAATCTCAAACTCTTAACTCATGTTCTTATAAGAACGATGAAAATACAGTGACTTACGAAAACTCTGCAGATGATTTATTAATTTGAAGAATGCATACGTTAATTACCGCAAGCATATCGGTACAGTTTGATGCTTTAACGGACTTCATAATGATTCCCTATCATAATTCTTTGAATGCTCACTCAGATGTCTTAGCCTTGGGGCCCACTCAATTGTCTTCCTAGGGACCCACTGAGGCCTTTATCCGGCCCTGATCGTGAGTCGTTTCCCTGTAATGTAAACTACAGCTTTAAACAACTCTTCTATGCGAAATATTTCATTCCCCCTGCTTCCCTGGATAAACTTCTGTATTCCGCGCGCGCGTTTGTTGCTCTGCAAGTGTCCTTTCGTAAGGACTCTCCGGGGCTTTTAGCCATTCTTCCGTTTTCGCCACAATTATGAGCTTCTTTTCAAGCAGAAGCCTCTGTGATTATTTCCCCGTCGCAGTTCACGCCTGGGGTTGACCGGACAACGGGCGGATCGCAACTTGCTTTATGACCCATGTACGCTCCGATCACAATGTCTCTACTTTACTCTCTCATTCTTTCCATCCATCCCTTCCCTGCCGTTCGTGTCGTCCCTTCCGCTTCGATGACCTTCGACCTTTGATCGTCCGGACAGCAGTCAGATAAAGATGTTCCAGTCCGCTTGGTCCAATCCTTCCTTTTGTGCATGGGAATGAGAAAGGAACACCTGGGTTCCTGTATGCTAATACAGTACGAACGCCGATGAAGACGGATTTTCGAACAACCTATGCAACTAACCTTAGAAATGAAAAAAGACAACACCATTTTTTAAGTGCTGAACTCGTCAAAAAACGCATTAGTGTACACCTGCATGAGCAATTTTTATTAAAACTTGTAAAACGTTTTCAAACAAGGTCAGTTATATTACTAGGGACAGCCTAGGGAAAGAATAATTTGTCATTCCATAATAGTACAGTCATTTACAAAAGTTTATGACAACAATATGATTTGGAAACACTATTTAATGCACGATGTAGTAACTTCTGATGCAAACCTTCGTCAGGTTTTAAAAAGAGGTTTACTAAAATATAGACTAAAATATTACATAAGTTAAAGAACATACAAATAAACGAGTTCTTTCGACCTGATATTCAGGCTATCTTCAGGTTTTACTGAAGAAACACTGTGGTCATAGATGGTCACCGTACATTATATGTGAGAGGTATGGAGACCACTCACACCCTCCATACCTCTCACACCCCGGGACTCCAGCTTGGTCGACAAAGTATACATAGGCTCCAAGCAGCGAAGAGTAAAAATTCTCATGTTGGAGAATAGAAATGATATTCCTACAGGGTCAAGAACCACGGCTTTAGCACGTCTTGTCGAAACTGGAACAAATGATCCAAACTGGGATGCAGTTAAAGTAATAACAACAGCGGACAATAAAAACATGACATTATTCGCCGAAGGCATCTGTATCTATCTCATGCAAGAAAAATGTTGTAATGATGATATGCCATATGTGATACCTACCGCTGGAAATCGTGTATTAATAAATATAGAATGAACAGCAGACTTACAATTTAAACAAAACTCTAACTACCTTACATTGTAAATAGCATTCTTAGTGTAGACCACGCATTATTTCATTCTTGGTGATGTATTTTGTATCATTCGGTGCGCATGTGCCTTGGTCTATATTGTGTACGGTGACCACCTATGACCACAGTGCTTTTTCAGCAAAACCTGAAGATGACCTGAATGCCAGTTCGAAAGATCTTGTTTATCTGTATGTTTTTTTAACTTGTGTAATATTTTAGTCCATATTTTAGTAAACCTCTTTTTAAAACCTAATGAAGGTTTGCATCGCAAGTTACTGAATCGTGTATTAAATAGGGTTTCCAAAACATATTGTCGTATTCTGCACAAAGAAATCCAGATTCTGGAGTTTAAGATCACTTGTCAATTTATTGAAAATTAAGATTTTCAAAGAAATAACCAAATACTAGTCAGAGATATTTAAAAAAATAACACCACAGATGAATACTTACATTTTTAGAACACAAAAAGATCGAAATCCGTACTTTGTGTGGCCACCTTTGTTTTTCTTTTACTGACAGAATACGATGTGGCATACTCTCCATGAGGGATTTGCAGTACTCACTTGAAATGTCTTTGCACTACACGTACTTTATCGCGTCAACCAAAGCTTGGAAATTTGATGGCTGTTTCTCTGCTACCTTATCTTTTAAAATGGTCCACAAATTTTTGGTAAGGTTAAGGTCGGGACTACCAGGCCAGTCAAGCACAGTTATGTTTTTCCTGTGCATGTAGTCCTTTACGGTCTTTGATCTGTGGCATGGAGCACCATCATGCACAAAGATTGTGCATCCGTGCACTTCAATATGAGTTAACAGCTTCTCACGTAACATTTCCACATAAAAAGGAACAGTCACGGGTGGCGGAAAGTGAAGTTCGTTGACCGGGCCGGAAATTTCGAACCGTGGTGCACCCTCCTTCAGTGGCGTAACTAGCACAACTTGCGCCACCCCACTGCAAGATTTACTTCAGCGCCCCTAAGGGCAGTAATTTTTCCAGGATTTCAAGCACGAGGGAGGATGCGCTTTTCGCGGGTGTGTTTAGTGGGGGGGGGGGGGGGTCTGGGAGAGTGTCTGGAAAAGTAATGCTGGTACCTACAGCTCTCTAGTTTTAACTTTTTAAGCAATAGATTTAGCAATACAGTACATGTAATTGTTTTGTACAAAACTAAATTACACTAACGGAAAAAAATCCCCAACACCAAGAAGGGGTTGTGTTAGATAAGCAATAGTTAGTAGGTGGTGAGAGTACATCAGTAAGATGACGTCTATGCAAATTTCGCGCTCGGCGCATACGTGTGGCGCTAGTAGCGCCCCTCGGAACATGCAAAGTAGGTTCGCTGTAAATACGCGCTGTAACGTTCGCGAGCGTTAGTTATCGTTGAGATTCGACGTAGGGTGTTGATGTTAGTCAAGAATGCATTTAAGAAGACGAAGAAGCCATTATCAACAGCTCACGGAGTTTGAACGAGGTCGTGTGATAGGGCTACGAGAAGGTGGATTTTCTTTCCGCAATATTGCAGAACGACTTGGCAGGAATGTAGCCACTGTGCATGATTGTTGGCAGCGGTGGTCAAGGGAAGGTACTGCCTCAAGAAGACCGGCTTCCGGCCTGACACGTGGCACTACTGAGAGGGAAGACCGCCGTGTACGGCGTATGGCGGTAGCGCATCGTACCGCGTCTGCGGCAGCAATTCGAGCTGCAGTTGCCACCACAGTAACACAACGAACTGTAACAAATCGGTTACTTGAAGGACAGCTTCGAGACAGACGCCCTGTAGCGTGCATTCCACTTTGTCCAAAAACCTGCCGTTTGTGACGTCAGTGGTGTCAAGCTAGAGCTCATTGGAGGACGGAGTGGAGATCTGTTGTGTTTTCTGATGAAAGCCGGTTCTGCATGGGTGCCAGTGATATCTGTGTGTTGGTTAGGAGGAGACCAGGTGAGCGCCTGCAACCAACCTGTCTGCGGCCGAGACACACTGGACCTACACCTGGAGTTATGGTCTGAAGAGCAATTTCCTATGACAGAAGGAGCACTCTCGTGGTTATCCCATGCACCCTGACGGCACAGTTGTACGTCGGTCTGGTGATTCAACCTGTTGTGCTGCCATTCATGAACAGCATTCCAGGGGTGTTTTCCAACAGGATAACGCTCGCCCGCATACCGCTGCTGTAACCCAACATGCTCTACAGAGTGTCAACATGTTGCCGTGGCCTGCTAGATTACCAGATCTTTCACCAATCGAGCACGTATGGGACATCATTAGACGACAACTCCAGCGTCCCCCCGATCAGCATTAACCGTCCCTGTATTGACCGACCAAGTGCAACAGGCATGGAACTCCATCCCACAAACTGACATCCAGCACCTGTACGACACAATGCATGAACGTTTGCGTGCTTGCATTCAACATTCTGGCGGTTACACCGGTTATTAATGTACCAGCAATTCACATTTAAAATGGCTCTTCTCGCGCTTACAATAAGCTGTGATCTTGAAACCTTAATCGATTAAATATGTTACCTATACAAATGTATTGCCGCCATTTCATTCCTCTACAACTACTTTTTCGTTTTGTTGGGATTTTTTCCGTCAGTGTAAGTCAATTGGAGAAATCACCCTCTTGCACATAGCAGATCCGCGACTGCTGTGAATAAACGTTCGCGCCTGTCGTGCACGTAATCCTAGGTGACTGGCTGACTGTTTCCCCACATCCTACACGAGGAATCCCCATGTGGCCTCGCGCTTTTCCTCAGCAGCGCAGAGAGAGGACGATTGTTGAACGATCGTATGACAACTCGGAGCCAAAGGGCTGAATAGCTTCAATCTGTAGGGCATCCAGTGCTTTAAAAGGGAACTTTGCATTTATTTAGGCAAAGCTAAATGTACCTTAAAAGAAAATATGAACCTTTGGGTTAATTATTTGTTTGTTTGTCTGTCTTTGTGCGTGTTCGATGTTTTTCAAAAAACTATAACTGGAAGCTGCAGTACGCCCCTTGGTCACCTGCGCCCCCTCCCCGCGGTTGCGGGGATGGTAGGTACGCCACTGCCCTCCTTCCTTCCCGTTTCCCGAAACAAACAGAAGAAAAGCAATGCCTAAGGAGATTTGTTAGGGATTAGGACCACCTGACCACTTACCTAGAGCAACTTTCTAAGGCACTTCACAACAAAAAATCACACATATGCCAAATAAAAATCTTGGCTAAAATTATTGACCCGCCGCCACTGGGAACAGTCATGGTAGTGCCTGTCGGCAAAAAGCATAATGAAGCAGTACCGGATGATGACATAGCACCTTCCCATATCCTCTGACTAGGTGGATGCCTTACGGTGCTAACGCTGTACTTGTATTTTTCATCAAACCTTTTGCCTTGTGGTCGTCGAACATGTGCTTCACGTGATTCAAATTGACGCGCAGTTGATTCATCGGAAAAAGAACTTGGCTCCAATTTTCAGCGGTCCACGATTGATGACGCTTCGCAAACTGGTCTCTTCCTTTTCATGACAGAGGTTAGTCTAGGTTTATGTGCAGGTTTATAAAACTTTAATCCAAATTCTTTGCTAAGACGCCATAAAACAGTGCTGATACTAATATCAAACCCTTTTTAATGTAGAAAGACCTTGATTATCTTGCACGAACTTCTCCAAGAACGCATAACTATTGGCCTTATGGTATTGTCATCATGTGGGGTTGTTTTCCTTGGACGTCCACTTCTCTTTCGGTCGCCAAATTCACCTGCATCTCGATATTTCATGATTGCATTATGAATAGCAGTCCTGCTCACATTCACTTTTCTACTTATGTCACGTTCGGAGTATTCTTTATGACATAAAGTCACTATTTGTACCCTCTGAATAACACTCAATGACGCTTTTTTGACCATTTCACGCTATGTACAAAATACGTACAATATCTCGCAGCATGAAAACCACAAGCAAACTGACGCCCGCACGCTTTCCACCAACTCTATCAACAGCTGCCATTGTAGGATGATCCGACATCGACAGGACGTTGAGTAATACAGGCAGTAGCTGACGCAATCGGCAGAAATCTCCTAATTCCAGCTGGTGGTCTTAAACTTCTGCAAATGACTGTATTTTTGCCTGAAAAACGAGCAGTGTTATTAATCGTTAAAATATCAATGTTCAATCGGATTTAAGTGGTATATTTTTCCTCAATGACAGGAAACTAAAAACAAAAAAAAAAATACATATATGTTACTGAATACATAAATCTACGGCTTACCTCCAGTGCTGATATGTAGCCGGCAGTGATGTAGTTCTAAGAAAAAAAAAGTGCCTTAACAATGAGCGGGTTAGGCGAAACAAACCCAGAAACATGGACCTTAAATTTTTCAGAAACAGTTTAAAGCATCACGATAATGTTTGCTAACTGTTCAAACACTCGGCCAGCAAGATCGCCCGATTTGTCCCCAGTCGAAAACCTGTGAGACCACATTGGCACGGCATATGCAATTGAATCGGCCTTTCCACGATCTCGATGAATTATGGGAACAAGTCAACCGTGCTTGAGGAATGGAATTCCTCAGGACGATATCCGTCAACTCTATGACTCATTGCCACGACGGATTGCTGCCTGTATTGCCGTTCGCTGTGGTACAACCACTTACTGAGGCGTACTCATTTTGCTGCCTTATCTCGTCTGATAATACTGTACGCGGCTGAAAATAAATTCAAGATAAACCCTCACGTATTCCTATTTGCATGTTCATTTTCACCCATCTATTCTCACTACTTCTGGTGGGGCAATTTCTATGTCGAGCAGTGTGTATCCAACATTGGTGTAACTGTTTTGTGCAGTATTTTCTGTTGATATAAAATTAGGGCAATTATTTCAATTACAACGTGCACATTTGTGTTACACTCAGAATTTTGGTTTTGCCAAAAATACCTGTAGGTTCCGAAGAATTTCAATTATTGAAATTTCCTGTAAAACCTAGTTGATATATTTAAATGAAAGTAAACATTTCAGTAACTGAATGCTAATATACAGTATATTGGCAAAAGTGACCGGACGCCTAGAAGAGAAACACAACATAGCATTTATTGACATGCATTAGTACGGTGTCGGTCCATCTTTGGCCTTAATGCATGCACTGACCCTTCGAGACATGCTTTCGACAAGGTTTCGGAACACAGCGAAAGGTATGAGTTTCCATTCAGTACATAAAGCTGCCGCTAACTGTTGCTTAGCAGTAGACCTTGGTTTCAAACTTCTTATGCGGAACTCTAATTCATCCCATCGGTGCTCTATGGGATTAAGATCAGGTCTCTGTGCTGGCCAGTCCACACACGATACGGAATTATCGTCAAACCACGCCGTAACAGCCCTCGCTTTATGGCTCGGTGCATTATCCTGCTGGTACCAACAAGGGTCAGTTCCATAATATTGCCACAGAGTTGGTAGGGCATAATTGCCCAGAATATCGAGGTAGACGAGCTGGTTAACTATTTTGTCAACGGTAACCAATGGGCCGGGACCATACCACCGAAAACACCCCACACGAGTACACTGCCAGCTCCAAACTTGACCGTAGGAACAGTACACTGTTGTAAATGGGGTTCCCCCGGCTGCGGCCATATCCGCACACGGTCCTCAGACTGATGGATCGTGTATATGGATCATTCAGTCCATAGAACCCGTTTCCATTGATTTACGGTCCACGACAAATGTTCTTTACACCATGCTAAACGACGAGTAGTATTCCGAATGGAGATGAAAGGCTTATGAGCAGCCGCACGACCACGGTAACCCATGGAATGAAGTTCTCTGCAAATGGTACGTGTACAAACCGAGGTTCCAGCATTTTTACTCACCTGTAGACTGAGGTCTTGTGCAGTACTCCGTCGATTAACTGTAACGACTCTCCTGACGCTTCGACGGCCTCTGTCACTGATTTTCTTTGGTCTGCCGGTACGTTTTGCTGTTTCAGGCACGCCATGTCATGTATCTTCCACTTATTCAGTACATCCAAAACAGTTGACTTGGGTATGTTTGAACGCCTCTCGGTTTCTCTTATGGACAACCCACTAATATAACACCCAACAATCTTTCCTTTCTCAAAATCAGTTCTGCGACATTTTCACTCAACCTCATAGGGCGATATAATCTCTGTCAGCTGCAGGCTTGTTTTTACACCGTTTGCAGCTGCATGGCGCATCTTAACAAAGAAGCGAATCCGTTCATTTGATTTTGAAGGGGTGTCCTGTGACTTTTGTCAATATAGTGTATTTTCGTAAAAGGAACTGGAAATTTTTTTTTTCCAGTTCCTTTACTTTTGTCAATATAGTGTATTTTCGTAAAAGGAACTGGAAAAAGGAACTGCAAAGAAATTTTTGCGGGGGATTGAGGAGGCGAGATTTTCCGGTACTCCACTGTCTTTTACCGTGCACTGTCTCTGCCCCACGAGGAGTTTGTACATGATGCTAAAATTTCCATGCGTGAAATTTAGAACAGAAACCTTTTAAGAGGGCAATCTACTAGACACAAAAAAATGAACTCATATTCGTTTTGCTTTTCATATTCCTTGCATTCTTTTTCTCTCTGCGTTAACTACACATATTTGATCTTTTTCCTTCTTTTCTTTTTTAGACGATGCTCCGATGACACTGATGAAAACTGTAACAAGATACGGACGTCCATCAACGACGTCCGCAGATGTTTCGCCTCCGACACAGAATAGCAATCCTTGCTATCAGCTGATGGTTCTTCGTTGTTGTGAAGATGGCTCTGAGTAATGTCAGGTGGTTGGTTTTACTCAAAAAGACATGACAACCCCCATAACAGCCCCTAAATGTTAAGGCAAGACATATCGAAGAAGGCTTCTTCACTTTTTTTAAAGTGTTTCCATCTTTTTCTATTTTTTGTCTTCTATTTTTTTACCAGATTTTCAGAGCATGACCGAACAAAGATGGAGATATAATGTGTAGGAAGGGATTGTTACTAGTATGTGCTGAACAGCAAAAAATAAAAAATAAAAATAAAAAAATAAATAACTGATATGCTTAGATAGTGGTACTTTTTTTAAAGCACTAAGTGGTAATAAAAAGCGAGTGCTGTTTGCTGCTGACTGATGGTTCCTTCTTGTTTATAAAAATGGGATCACAAATAGCATGTCTTCGGAAATCATGCTGAACTTCATACTCCCAAGCTGCATTCTAACTTGAAAATATTTGAAATTACAAAATTTCCTCCACACGCGAAATGCTGTATGTTTAAGAAACAAAAGTATGTTTCGTAGCGTCGATGACGTTCAGGTTAACTGGAGTAGGAAAAAAGCACTGTACCGATTTTATAAATTCTCGGAAACTTGTGCTCAGGTGATTCCTATTTGTGAAAATACACTCTTTGCCAAAGTAAAATAAAAAATAATAATAATTAAATAATAATAATAATAATTTTATTTATTTATGCTGTTACATTACAATATTAAGTTACAATAATTATGCATACAAAGGCTTTTAATTGAACAGCAAAGGAAACAAGGGAAAAGGCCTCTTAGGAAAGAATATCTAACGAGAAGAAGTTAAGGCTCAACGAGACGTAACTAGCGCAGCCATATCTTCAGGGAAAACATGCAGTGCACAGAAGCCAACATACAGGTTGATCGGCTGATACCGGAGCACATGCGTATTTCTGTTGACTTCAATTCTTTGAGAACAGTCAGCCGAGCTACTCAGACTCACAGCACGTGATTGTTACCTTCTCGGTAGCATAATCACTTCGCAAATCGGATATGTTAGTTTTGTTACGCCAACCGGGTTAGTTAAGGCTTTTGTTTGTTCTTCAGTTTTTTAGAAATATTTTCAGTAATGCCAAATACTAGGGAATGTCTGCATTTTGTACGGATCATTAGGCCTAACTGTAATATTTGCTGAAATTCAATTTAAATAGTAATACAAATGTTATTGCATATTTTTCTCACCAAAATATGGGATGGGCGGGATATCAGAAAGCAGCAACAACAGAAAACTGCTCTAAGCAAATAGTAATCAGATCGAAGGAAACCATCGTGGATCAAAGAAAAGCTTCACTGCCGTAGTCTCGCTAACGTGTTTTGCTCCTGAATGTTAACTTTCCCGCAGAGCATATTATCTTTTAAGATGTGGTGGCGTTGTTGCCGCCTGTTTTACGTTATCTCTATGAGAGTTGACCTTCTTTAAGCTTTAGATATTCTTTGTCTTAGGAGTCCTGACAAGCTCTTCGTTCCCTTTGGATTTATCTACTAAGGCCAGACTCGCTTGTAAGACAAGCGAGTCTGGCCTTAGTAGATAAATCCAATTCAGAATAATAAATTTAGAAATGACTTTTTGTTTTTAGTAATTAATTAGTATTGGTGTTTGCATCAATTAAGAAAAGTATTTTTTATTTTCTAACTCAGTAAGTGTTTCTTAAGTGTTTTTTAAAAGAGATTTTGGTCACTGATATTTGTTAAGTGTACAGGTTATGAATTCCAATAATCCGGTCCAGAGCAATTCAAGCTTTGTTTTAATAGCTGGGTTTTAGGCTGTGTTGGGCGAAGCGGTAATTTATTTCTTGTTTTGGTAGTTATGTCTGTTGCAGTTCATTTCAATTAAGTTTACATGTAGGTTATTCTTGAGTCTTTGAAACATAATTTTACCTAGGTTGTAATGGACAAGTTGACCTATTGTTAAGATTCGGAAATCATTAGGATGAACTGAAGGGTGTAAATATGGATGTATGTGTGTTGTCATAGCAGTACTTCGTTTTGAAAGTAGGTTTATTAATCTAATGTGTTTATTTTGTAAAGAAGCACTCCGAGAAAGTTGTTCGATCCTGATGAAACTCCGCATGCAAGTACCGCAGGGTCGAATACACAAATTATTAAAAAAATAACGTCCAATGACTGAATAGTGGCCCACCACAGCGCATGGGAGCCGATCATCGAGGAACGTATATCAAAAGCAAAGCTCGCTCGCAGGAACAGTTGTGATAGTGGATTACGTTTGCATTAAGCACCACCGACGATGAGGATGCCTCGACGTCGGATCCGTGCACGCGCATTTGAGCGAGTTTGAGAGAGGATGTATGGCTGAGAGCGGCATGTTGGTCAAGTCGCCATATCGCCAGACATTTGGGTCAGAGCGACGCGGCAATCAGACGATGCTTGTGCCAATGGGTCGAGGAGGGTACAACTCAGCGGCATGCCGGTAGTGGACGGCCGAGGGCAACAACAGAACACACGGATCCTGGCTTTACCCTGGAACAGCACCCAGCTCGTACAAAGGGACCAATGGTACTCTTCTATACCACCCTCACGGCTCAATGGTACGTCGACGACATTCTACGACCTGCTGTGTTGCCATTCCTGTAGCAGCATCACCCCGCAATTTTTAGACAATCTGGCATGCTATACCTCAGGACTGTATCCGTGAACTGTATGCGTCTCTGGCATGCTATACCTCAGGACTGTATCCGTGAACTGTATGCGTCTCTGGCATGCTATACCTCAGCACTGTATTCGTGAACTGTATGCGTCTCTGGCATGCTATACCTCAGCCCTGTATCCGTGAACTGTATGCGTCTCTGGCATGCTATACCTCAGGACTGTATCCATGAACTGTATGCGTCTCTGGCATGCTATACCTCAGGACTGTATCCGCGAACTGCATGCGTCTCTGGCATGCTATACCTCAGGACTGTGTCCGTGAACTGTATGCTCCTCTGGAATGCCGGGTAATAGTTTATATACGAGCCAGAGGTGGCGCTACAACGTACGGACTTGTTCCACTCTTGTGGCTGTTTTATCCGAATAAATGGCCCAATAGCTCAGGAATCGCAATCATTTTCTTTCCTATACATATACATGGCAACATACCAATTTTCATTATGATTGGTGGTTTGTTCTGGATGCTGCGCTCTTTTTAGCAAAGAGTGTGCTTTAGTCTCCCCAGTGGCGCCGTGCTGTAAACGCTGGCTTCTCACCTTTCACCCGAAATGGGCCCGCATTCGAATCCCGGTGAGGCACGGGTGTTGTGTTTGTCTTATGGTCTTGGGTGCCCTCGGCCAGGGTCACGTGACTCCCTGGAAATTGGAAGCAAAACATAAAATTAAAAAAAAAGAAAAGGTGGAATGATGAAAGGATGATTTGATTTCTTTTCGTTTTTTTTTTTTGATTGGAGGTTTAACGACCACCGCGAGGCTATAAGCAGTCGCCCGTCCCTAATTTAGGGTCACTGGTTCCAGGGAAGGGAGAGAGCCAATGCCGTAAGACAAACACAAAATCCGTGCCTCGCCAGGATTCGAATCCGGGCCCCTTACGGACGAATGACCAGACACCATCACTTAGACCACTGCGCTACCGGGGTGGCATTGGATTTCGCAATCCCTCAACGTGGCCAATAAGTGCATAAATCTAACGTACCATTAAACACGGCGAAAGAATATTACTGTCCATCTGTCTGCCCTCCGTATTTGAATATTTGATAACTTCTGTGGAAAGCACATTTTCGAAAGGGAAGGAGCCTTTATTACTATTATTTTTTATTTACTTTCCAAAAATATTACCAACTTGATGAGACTAAATTTCGTTTATTGGGTCAAACACGTTACAGCAACGTATGACGTGTATCTGGATAACTGAGACGCAGAATCAGGCCACTTTTGGGAAGACAAGTTGGCAGCGGAAACAGAAAAGATTTCCCTTTTAAGAAAGTATGCAAAAAGCAGAGCAATTTTACCCGGAGTTTTAAGGGCACTACAAATCTCAGCCACGTTCTTCCCAAAAACAGATACCAACGAAAGATCTTTCAGTGACACAAGTAGGGTGAAGTCTTGGTTAAGATCAGTCATGACCAAGAAAAGACCAGGCGATCTATCAAGCTTATTTATCGTAAGAGTGTCCATTGAAATTAGGCGTATCGAAATGCAGATTTTATCAGAAAAGTTGTCGACAGATTCACGCAAAGCAATAAAAGACGACAATTTGTTAGCCCAAACAAAAGTGACACAATCTTTATCGAGCTTATTTATCGTAAGTTGTTCTTTGCTATCTAAATAGATTCCGCAACATTTATTTTAAAAAAAATTACCTATTGGAGGGGGGGGGGGTAGGATTTATCGACCACCATTAGCAACTCAATAGGCTATAGTAGTCGCCCGTCCTTAATTTAGGGCCACTGGCTCCAGGGAAGGGACACAGCCAGAGCCGTAAGACAAGCACAACATCCATGCCTCACCAGGTGGAATTCGAACCCGGCCACATCTCGGTCGTATGGTCAGAAACCAGAGCTTAGACCACTGCGCCAACGGGGTGGCCCTAAATTTTCATTAAATACTCTGTAATATTTGTTTCTCGTTGTCTTAATAAATAAATATATTTCCGTTTATGCTGTGAGACCAAAAATACTAGAGAAGAATAGACTGGTAAAAAGCATGCATACATGAAAGCCGCCATCGGAGGGTGTAACTAGTGTGCTCACATGTTTGTGCGAGGATTTCAGTTCTAAATTTCTAAGATTTTGATAAATCTTTAAAATTTCAGTGTATGTGACACGAAATTTTCCTGTGCCGCCCCGGTGGCGCAGTCGTCTAAGCGATGGCCTCTGATCATTCGTCCGAACGGGGTCCGGGTTCGAATCCCGGTGAGGCATGGATGTTGTGTTTGTCTTACGGCACTGGCTCTTTCCCTTCCCTGAAACCAGTGACCCTAAATTAGGGACGGGCGACTGCTTATAGCCCATTGAGTTGCTCACGGTGGTCGTTAAACCTCAAATCAAAAAAAAAAAAAAAAAAAATTCCTGTTTAGTAGTTCTTGACGTATGACTGCTTCTAACTCCGCGGATCACATGGGGCGACTTACAGCCGACCACCTGTGACACAAATAGGTCCCAACTGAAATCATTAGAGCGTTGAAAATGCGTGCTACTCAATAATAGTGTTAGCATATTCGTAAACAGCATGGAGCCCAATCCGCGTACTGCCTAATACATGGCTCCTCCTCGCTCCCAGTTTGGGCCGCGGGTGGCCTAGTGGTCAGCGTTCGTGACTGCCATGGAGAAAACCTCAGGTTCGATCCTGGGCAGGTACGAACGTTCGAACCACTAAATATCCGGCGTGCGTCGGATGGGCACGTTAAGCCGTCGGACCCCGAGTACTGCCCCCCCCCCGGGTAATAAATACAGGCGCCTTTCTTCCCCTTTCTACATCGCTTCCGTGTCACTTTCCTATCGGTTACTCTAGCCCAAATCTCCTAGCGTCCTATTTCTAAGTGTTGTTTAAGACCTGGGGTCAGACACTCCCTTCCTAAAATATTCTACATATGATCTATGATCTCTGTGCGGAGGAGATGATGCAATATTTCTGAATGTGCTGCCGCGTTTGACTCAATCTATTTCGGCAGCCGTGAGCGCAACACGACTGTGCGTGGTTTCGTTTTAAAGCTCTCGACGAGATCTATTCAAATATATGAAAAACATTTCGCAGTGGTTTGAATCGAACATTTTAAAAATGCTTTCCTGTGAATTGGTGAACACTTTTGACAATTACAATAATGGAACTTACACCTTAGTATTGTACAACTTGAAATATTTATTCCGTATTGAAAGGTGTAACAATTTATAAAACATACGACTAAGTGCCGAACTTTCACATTCCGAACGGGAGGCTTTCTCAACTTTTGATAATATTGCAGTTTATCTGTACAACTGTGAGTACAAAAGGACTGTGCGTGGTATCGTTTTAAAGCTCTCGATGAGATCTATTAAAATATAAAAAGAACATGTCGCAGTGGTTTAAACTAAATTTTGTTTAAATTGTTTTCGTGTGAACGGGTTAATATTTTCTACAGTGGCACGAAATTTGCAGAATGAACGCTAGCAAAAGTGGAGAAAATCAAAACGAGAGGCAGGAGCAAGTGATGAGGAATGTAAGACGCTCAAGAAGTTTTCAATGTTGAACAGCAATTACGAGACGACAGCGACGTCGTAGTCCTACGTTCCAAAGTGACGGCTCGATCAGAACTGAGCCGACCTTTTCTTTTTTCTTTTTTTTTTTTTCCCCCATTTCTCTGCTCTGTGTGTAAGGCTGCAGCGATATAACCTCGTATTTTCCTGGTTACTAGTTTGGTTTGTTTTTTCTCGGTTGCAAACACTTGATAATTACAATTTGATCTATTAGGTGTACAAATAAGTTTTAAAGCCTTTCTTTGTGTGACGTATACCGCTAATTTACATATCCGACATTCCCCCGCGTTGTTATCATATGACCGTAACTGTTCCAGAGTATAAAATGTGACACAGAAGTTTGCCCAACAGTCAAACGCACTTGCACATCCGTAGGTGAAAAATGGCAAGCGATACTGCATTTATTCGACACTGCATTCGTTACGAATTTCATCAAGGAAAAAGTTCTGCAAAAGCATGTGCATCGATCTGTTCTGTTCTGGGAAAGAATATTGTATCGAAAAGTGCGTGTGAGTTTTGGTTTAGACGGTTTAAAGCAGGTGATTTTGATGTTAGCGATCGAGAACGAACAGCCACCCCGCATAAGGTTGCGGATGCGGAACTGCAAGCATTGCTGGATGAAGATTCGTCTCAAACGCAAAAAGAACTAGCTGAACAACTGGGGGTAACTCAAGAAACCATTTACAATCGTTTACGCGCAACGGGAAAGATTCAGAAGGAGTGCCACATAACCTGAGCCAGAACAACAAGGATAAGCGTGTCATGAAGTCTTTGAATCTGTTGAATAAACAACACAGAAAGTCTTTCCTGTATAAAATCGTTACGGGTGATGAAAAGAGGATATGGTACGACAATCTCAAAAGCAAAAAACACTGGTTAGACCACGGTGAAGCAACGACTTCGACACCGAAACGCAATATGCACTCCAAGGAAGTTCTGCTGTGCATCTGGTGGGATATGAAGGCTGTGCTCTATTATGAACTATTGGAACAGGGTCAAACTGTTACTGCTTATCTCTAAAAGCAACAATTGCTGCTATTGAACCACAAAAATTTTCGAAAACCTCCATTCACAGGCAAAGGATTGGTCCCGTTAAATTACTGCATGACAACTCTAGGACGCATGTTGCGACATCTGTCAAGAAAACATTATCGACGCTTAGGTGGAAAGTTTTGGAGCACCCGGCGTATAGCCTCTTCACGCTATCATTTATTCCGATCGATGCAACATCGTTTGTCTGCTGTACGGTTCCAGACATGTGACGAAGTGCAAAAATGGGTTGACGACTTCATCGCGTCACACGACGAAGTATTCTTCAAGACTGGAATCACTCAGCTGCCCGACCGATGGTGGAAGGTGATAGATAATGACGGCGCATATTTTCATTCGTAAAGGTATTGTTGTTTTCTCTCAAATTACATGTTGCGTTGTCTTAAAACACTTTAAAACTTATTTGTACACCTAGTAGAAAGTTCTCGGGTCGTACATGAACATCCTTCCTACGTAATTTCTGCAGTATATTATGATTTGAATCAACATTTTTGCTTTCCAATAGGCTTCTGTGCTCTCCCAGCTCCGCCTCCCCCATTCATAGTTGGCACTGCACGTTCAATTGGCCTCTGTCGTGTTAGAACCGCTAGCATTACTTTTGCTAGTGTATGCTACTCCAATGTCATTCAGTATGAGACACTTTATTTTTGTCATTTCTCTTGAATGACTATCACCTCATAAAGGTATTGTGTGCTGGAACTTTGCTTTGACCTCCCTGGGAAAAAAATAAAAAAGGCCGCAACCAACAACGTAGAACTTCGTCAACTGTCACTATTCCATGGCACTATCTCACTTGTTCTACGTCCTTAAAATATTCAGCGAAGGACCTACAACGTAGAACTACGTCAACGGTCACTATTTCATGGTACTATCTCACTAGTTCTACGTCCTTAAAATATTCAGCGAAGGACCTACAACGTAAAACTACGTCAACGGTCACTATTTCATGGTACTATCTCACTAGTTCTACGTCCTTAAAATATTCAGCGAAGGACCTACAACGTAGAACTACGTCAACGGTCACTATTTCATGGTACTATCTCACTAGTTCTACGTCCTTAAAATATTCAGCGAAGGACCTACAACGTAAAACTACGTCAACGGTCACTATTTCATGGTACTATCTCACTAGTTCTACGTCCTTAAAATATTCAGCGAAGGACCTACAACGTAGAACTACGTCAACGGTCACTATTTCATGGTACTATCTCACTAGTTCTACGTCCTTAAAATATTCAGCGAAGGACCTACAACGTAAAACTACGTCAACGGTCACTATTTCATGGTACTATCTCACTAGTTCTACGTCCTTAAAATATTCAGCGAAGGACCTACAACGTAAAACTACGTCAACGGTCACTATTTCATGGTACTATCTCACTAGTTCTACGTCCTTAAAATGTTCAGCGATGAACAGTTAACGTATCCCTACGTTGTAGGTTGTGGCACAGTAGCAACTGTGCCCCTTTGATTTTTTCAGATATAAAATTTTCAAGAAATAAAACGAAAGAAATATTTTACTTTATTTACTTAAAAGCAACTTATACTATATACAATTATTAGTAATTTATGCTGATTATAAATTAATGTTAGTAGAAGTACAAGGAGTATCCAGAGTTGGAAACGGGTCAAAAATTTCGGACCCCACCCCACCCGACCTTACCCGATTCGGACACGTAATTGATCCGGACAAATCTGCTTGCAACTATAAATTCGAAACTCAATTTACATATATGTACATAAAACGTAACATATATATTCATCCCAATAACTGCTTGATATTTAACAACTGAAATCCTTTTTTAATAACAAAATTTGGTTACTTGCTAAATTTTAGTGCCATTTTTAGTGCCACTATATTGCGTAATCCTGAAGTAATGGCTGACTATGACCGTGACCATAGAGTATATTACAAATGGGAATCATAATTTACGATTACACAAATGTATTTTTTTAAATGTATTTAGATTGTTCACTCTTTCCACGCTCTGATGGAGGTGCGCATACTTTCATATGGTCCGTTAGATTTTGGTGTTCCATAATCTTTTATTACACCGTCAACATCTTTCTTTGTAATTATACACTTTCCACATTTTGAACAACGAGCAAGACCAAAAAACACAGAATTATTCACCGATCCCTTAATGAGACGAAACAATTTCCAGCATTCACTCTTCCCCTCGTGGATTTCAACAAGCACGTATTTGTTGGCCTCGACGCCTTTCTCAACCTCCTTAACATTAAATCCATCCGTATTAACAAATAAGGAGTTAATTTCGACATGACATGTCATGGGAACAGGATGTTGGCACATCAATCGAAACCTCTGAATGCTTAATGTAAAAGATGCGATGTGAAAAGTAACTCTTATAGTCATACAATGAACTTCGCACGGAGAGAGTGAATCAGCTGAGAAGCAGGCGAATGGCGTTTGCCTGTACCTTGCCCTTGACAAACGCACGGTAAAAGAACGCAAAGGGAGTATCTTTTTACGATATGGTGTTGGTATGTCTGACGTCGGTCGGTGGAAATTTTCATTGCTTTAAGAAAGAGACGACAATATTTATGCGTGGCAAATCATTATTAACTCCGTGGGCACCAGTATCGACTACGGAATTCCACAACACGCATTCTTCTTTAGAATATATTTTTTTCTTTTCAAAAATAAAACGGGGAATAAACCTGGTCAAAATCCGGTCTGGAACACATCAACCCGACCCGTAGGGCCCGCAAGAAATTGTCGATCCGTTTACCCGTTTACCCGTGACCCGTTTACATCTCTAGTAGTATCATCGTTGCCAGTAGTTATTGCTAAAATTGTTTCCGAAGAAATCTTTCTTCAGAAAAAATATGTCAAACTTCTCAGTTGCCTTGTTATAAATTTGGCGATACGTCTCAGGCCTAATGTATTCATTTTCTTTTGCTCTTGCTCTTGTCTAGATTCAGAATCCATCGGCGGTGTAAAGGTTTGAGAAAAGATTCAGAATCCATCGGCGGTGTAAAGGTTTGAGACGTAATAAATTTATTAGCCAACGAAGTTGTGAAGACTGGTGATGTACTTTGGTATTCCATGCTCGTGGTGAAATTTTGAAAATTTGGATCGATGAGATCAATCTGCGTTTGTTCTTGCTGTTGAGCCTCAATTTGTGCAGTTGAAGTGGAAGGATGTGGCTCTAGAGTCGAACTCGCGTAAAAACGCATCCTGGCGCGCGGGACTTTTGCTGCTACCTACATTCCCGTGAACTTTCGGTTGATTACTTAGCGGGTCTTTTGGGATTCCTGTCGTTGTTCTCTAGCTCTTTCTTCAACTTTCGTCGGTTCTTATAGTAATTTTCCCTGGATCTTCGCGGCATTTCTAAATTTTCGTCATCAATTTTTTTGTCTTTTCTAAAAAATAAGTAAATTTTAAATCCTTTTATTTCGGTTTATCTCATACGTCCGTTTAGCTCTGATCGTCAGCAACAGAAATTTCCGTGCTGAGGTAATCGCTATCATTATCTATTCACTAGTTATCAACCTTAAAACGGCGTGCAAAATTTAGCTAAACTTTCTAACGCCACTATACCGAAGGGTTAAGGAGTGGAGCGTTGAATTTTATTTTGTTATAAACGCGACTCTATAAACTATCTAATGATGTGTTATTTATTACCGTGCGATTCTTAATTTCGAAGATATAGGCGTTCAAAGTGTGACATATTTTCGTTGCATCCGTGCTGCCAAACGTTTATCAACCCCCTGCCCAGGGGGTAACGTCAGAAGATGTTACCCCCTGGGCAGGGGGTAACATCAGAAGATGTAGACGTAGTTATACATCAAAAGATCTGCTGGAGCCCATGCTTACGGCACCGGCTCTGTCCGTTCTCAGGTACTAGTAGCATTAAATTAGGAACGGGATAGCCCTGTGAGTTGCTCCTCGAAAATAAAACTTTATCTAAGACAAAGCATTTTATTTACATTGAGAAATCTTATAAAACACTGCTCGATTGTTCGTTACACTGAAGATTTTTTTAGCACATCTTTTGTAAAACAAGTTAGTAAAATCATGCAATGCATTGATTATGATACGCTTTCCAACATACCAGAAATCATTACTCAAGTTATGAGGATAATGGCTGTGGAATAAATCTCGCTCCTGTGCCCTGACCTCTGACCACATTTCGATGATATTGAACAGAGCCGGTTCAGTATGCTTCCGGAACAACATACTAAAGTTTTGTCGCAATAGAAGCATTTTTAGTCAAGTTATGAGGATAATGGCTGTGGAATAAATCTCGCTCCTGTGCCCTGACCTTTGACCCCATTTCGATTATATTCAACTGAATTGGTTCAGTATTCCTTCGGAACAACATGATAAAGTTTTGTCGGAATCGAAGCACTTTTATGTAAGTTATGACGCATAAGGGCGATGGAATGGATCTCAATACTATGTACTGACCTTTGACCCCATTTCGTCCATTTTCAATAGGGTTCGTCCCCAGTTTGTCCCCTACCACATACTAAAGTTTCATCGAAATCAAACCAATTTTACGCGAGGTATCGTGCGGAAGACAGACGCACGAACAGAGCATAAGCATATACGCTTCTTCAATCTACGGTTCGAAAGCGTAAGAAAGATCGTACTTATGTTATCGGTTTGTCAGTTCATCCGTCTGTGGACACCATATCTCTGCAACTATTAGTCCGATTTGAACAATTCTTTTTGCATTGGGTAACCTGAAATACGCGAATGACGATCTTTTATTTCGTTTTTTTTTTAGTTTTTTACGATGTACATTTTCGCCGCTACAGGGCGTAAATGCAGATGACATCGAATTCAAAACATATTTTATTCCATATATTTGCTTCTAAACATCCGATTGAAAGAAATTATTTTACCATTCAATTCCATTTTAGTCGAAGAGCATTTTACGTATAGTAACTTTTTGAAGTTACGCATAGATTTCCCGCAAGGGAGTAAATGGAAATTGCGTTTTCTCCGATATCTCAATTTCTAAATCCCCGATTTGTAAAACATTTTCTCCAGCGGATACATCGCCTGATGGGAAATCTTTTGCATGTAATTCGTAATTTTTGGTAAAGAATTTTTTGGTTACCAGAGGGCCTAAGGTTAAATTCTGCTTCTGATGTATTTGGCACAAAATCTGGGCTTCTAAAATCCCGATTGAAAGAATTCATTGGTGGACCGATGCCACTCAGGTTGATAAACGTTTTCCGAATATTTTGTTCTAAAATCTTTCATTGTTTCTCCGCAAGGGGGTGTAGATGTATATCCTATTTTTGTCAATATCTCTATTTTTAAGAGTCCGATTTGAAAAATTCCTTCTTTGTTGGATAGCGTTTCTTGTGCAAAATGTTTTTCATATATTTTTGAAATTTTCAATTAATTCATGGACTTTCCGTTAGGGGCGTACAAGTAAATCAAGTAAATTTCTTTTCCCCCGACACCTCTACTTCTAAAATCCCGATTTGAAAAATTGTTTCTGCACCGGATACAGCTTCTGATCGGAAATCTTTTGCTTATAATTTCTGATTTTGGGTAAAAAATGGTTTGGCCACCACTGGGTGTAAGTCTTCATTTGCGCTTCTGATGCATTGCAACAAAGTCTGAGCTTCTAAAATCTCGATTGAAAAAATTATTTCGTGGACCGATACCACGTACATCGAAAAACTTTTTGAGAATACTTTCTTCTTAAAATAATGCATAGTTTTCCCGCCAAGGGCGTAGATGCATATCTTATATTTGTAGATATGCTTCTAAGAGTCCGATTTGAAAAATTCTTTCTTTGTTGGAGAGCGTTTCCACTGCGAAATGTTTCTTATATAATTTCAAAATTTTCTTATCGCACAAGTCTTCAACCAGAGGGCGTAAGTTTAGGATTCCGTTTACAGCAATATCTGAGGGATTAAAAATCCGGTTGAAAAACTTTTTTCTTCGGTCAGATACAACTGTTATTCGTACCGGTTCCATTGACTTTGAATAGCTTTGATAAATTTAATTAGCGTCAGAACGGATTCAAAAGACGTGCTCATTACACCCGAAAATTCGGTGTCATCTTTCTTGTTTATCCTGCTCTAAGATGGTACGAAACAAATACCTTAGAAACCGGAAAATTCTGAATGAAATGCAGGAAAAAAAGACAGTGTTTGCACTCAATAATTTTTTTTTTTTTTTTTTTTTGCTTGGCAGCGGTGGCATCAGCTTGACGCCGTACGTCACTGTTTCCAATCAGAGCGAAAGAGAAGCACACGCGGAAGGGGAAAATAAAACCTTTCCTCGATATAGAAGCAGCATTCCTACTCCCCGAGCTCTTACCATGCTCAAGCGAGGTCAGAGGTCATCCCGGAGATAAAGTTGTCTTTCAGCGATGTCGTGTAATGCTGCTTGAATAGTTCACTTTGTGGTCGAGAATTCGGGTCTAGACAAATTGCTTCAAGAGGTCTCATCTCGGAATGGGCCAATCAGCGGCGGGGATATCAGCCCATCGCAATGACGTCACGGAGAAGACAAGGCAATACGAATCCCGCGATATTTGATCTCGCGTTGTCGTCGCTACTTGTCCGTTTTGACAAAGATTCATTTGTCCGATTGCGTGTCGTCGTCGGCCGGACTGAGGCCGCCCGTACAAGATAAAATACTCTTTTTCTCTTTCGCTATATTGCATTTCCTTTTTATCACAGTGATGTGTCTTACAGAATACGAAAAATATTTGAGCAAAATCAACAGTGAAGTAATTCCTTGTTATACAACGGTTTCGTTACCTTGATATTACCAGAAATGAAAAATTTTGCAAACACAGACTGCCGCACTGTCTTCCGTTATACTTGTTTACATGGAAGAAAAAAGTTGGAAAAGAAAGAAAAATTATCACGTTCAACAGGAAGCTACCGCAAAGAAGGGTGGGTGATGGGGGTATCCCTCCCAGAATGGTCAAAGCAGGGGTGTGAATTCGTGGTCCGTGGGGCTTAAAAAATAGAAATGCACAACATGTATATAAATAAATTTACGGAACGTTATACACTGAGCTGCCAAAAGTCATGGGACATGTACCTAGTATCGTGTAGGACGTCCTCCAGCCCGGCGAAGTGCAGCAACTCGACGTGGCATCGATTCCACAAGTGGCCGGAAGACTTCTGGAGAGATGTTGAGCCATGCCGTCTGAATAGATCAGACTAATACACTGAAGTGCCAAAAGTCATGGGATACGTACCTAGTATCGTGTAGGACCTCCTCTGGCCCGGGGAAGTGCAACAACTCGACGTGGCATCGATTCCACAAGTGGCCAGAAGACTTCTGGAGAGATGTTGAGCCATGCCGTCTGAATAGATCAGACTAATACACTGAAGTGCCAAAAGTCATGGGATACGTACCTAGTATCGTGTAGGACCTCCTCTGGCCCGGGAAAGTGCAACAACTCGACGTGGCATCGATTTCACAAGTGGCCGGAAGACTTCTGGAGAGATGTTGAGCCATGCCGTCTGAATAGATCAGACTAATACACTGAAGTGCCAAAAGTCATGGGATACGTACCTAGTATCGTGTAGGACTTCCTCTAGCCCGGGGAAAGTGCAGCAACTCGACGTGGCATCGATCCCACAAGTGGCCGGAAGACTTCTGGAGAGATGTTGAGCCATGCCGTCTGAATAGATCAGACTAATACACTGAAGTGCCAAAAGTCATGGGATACGTACCTAGTATCGTGTAGGACCTCCTCTGACCCGGAGAAGTGCAACAACTCGACGTGGCATCGATTCCACAAGTGGCCGGAAGACTTCTGGAGAGATGTTGAGCCATGCCGTCTGAATAGATCAGACTAATACACTGAAGTGCCAAAAGTCATGGGACATGTACCTAGTATCGTGTAGGGCGTCCTCCAGCCCGGCGAAGTGCAACAACTCGACGTGGCATCGATTCCACAAGTGGCCGGAAGACTTCTGGAGAGATGTTGAGCCATGCCGTCTGAATAGATCAGACTAATACACTGAAGTGCCAAAAGTCATGGGATACGTACCTAGTATCGTGTAGGACTTCCTCTAGCCCGGCGAAGTGCAGCAACTCGACGTGGCATCGATCCCACAAGTGGCCGGAAGACTTCTGGAGAGATGTTGAGCCATGCCGTCTGAATAGAACAGACTAATACACTGAAGTGCCAAAAGTCATGGGATACGTACCTAGTGTCGTGTAGGACCTCCTCTCGCCCGGGGAAGTGCAACAACTCGACGTGGCATCGATTCCACAAGTGGCCGGAAGACTTCTGGAGAGATGTTGAGCCATTCCGTCTGAATAGATCAGACTAATACACTGAAGTGTCAAAAGTCATGGGATACGTACCTAGTATCGTGTAGGACCTCCTCTAGCCCGGGGAAGTGCAGCAACTCGACGTGGCATCGATCCCACAAGTGGCCGGAAGACTTCTGGAGAGATGTTGAGCCATGCCGTCTGAATAGATCAGACTAATGCACTGAAGTACCAAAAGTCATGGGATACGTACCTAGTATCGTGTAGGACCTCGTCTAGCCCGGGGAAGTGCAGCAACTCGACGTGGCATCGATTCCACAAGTGGCCGGAAGACGTCTGGAGAGATGTTGAGCCATGCCGTCTGAATAGATCAGACTAACACACTGAAGTGCCAAAAGTCATGGGATACGTACCTAGTATCGTGTAGGACCTCCTCTAGCCCGGGGAAGTGCAGCAACTCGACGTGGCATCGATCCCACAAGTGGCCGGAAGACTTCTGGAGAGATGTTGAGCCATGCCGTCTGAATAGATCAGACTAATACACTGAAGTACCAAAAGTCATGGGATACGTACCTAGTATCGTGTAGGACCTCCTCTAGCCCGGGGAAGTGCAGCAACTCGACGTGGCATCGATTCCACAAGTGGCCGGAAGACTTCTGGAGAGATGTTGAGCTATGCCGTCTGAGCAGCGGCTCACAGTTCCCTAAGTAAAGACACGTAAAGACACGTAAAGACACCCCACACATGTATGAAACCACCACCAGCTTTCACAGTGCCCTGTTGACAGCTTCAGTCCACAGCCTCATGGGGTCTACCCCACCCCCAAACCCTACCATCAGCTTTTAACAACTGGTAGCGTTACTCATCGGACCGCGCCACATATTGTCAGTCTTTCAGCTTCGGATTACCGTGTTCATGAACCAAGATGAGGCGCGGTGTCCATTGTCGTGGCGTTAATAAAGACACTCTGGTGGATCTTCTGCTCCCATACCACATGGACGCTAAATTACGCTGCACTGACCTGATGGATATGTCTCTAGTACCTCCTGCATTGAATGTGAATGTTATTTGAGCCAGTATCGCTTGTCTGTTAGCATGGACAATGCTGGTCAGACGCCGCTGGTCATGGTCATTCAGCACCCGTGGTCGGTCACTGCGCTGTCCATGTCGGGTGGAAATGCCTTCCATGAGGTATTATCGGTACACACGTGACCCCGCGGATCGAGGAATGTTGAATGTTCATACAACTTCGGAAATTCAATGTCCCATCCGCCTGACATCCACTACCATGCCTCGTTGAAACTCCAATAATTAACGTCGGCTTGCCATAATCCTACTGGCGGTTGTTCAACCTGACTCACGAGATTACACCTCACAACTGAAAAAAATCGTGGCGTGCGTCGAAGCCCTTATACGACGGCAGGGACGTCACCAACAGGGTGCTAGCGTGGGCTTGAGCCCACCCTGAAACGTGTCTTGCCCACCCTGCCGCCCACCTAGTTCAAAATGTTTCAGTTTTCAATATATTTAACTTTAAAATAAGATCTGGACTTTTTCAAGTAATAAGTCTTGTATTATATATCATGTAGCCCTACGTAGTTTCCCCTAGGATACGCGTTGTTTATGTCTCCGTAGAAAGGTTATCAAAATGGCATCCGAAGGGCCATGAAAATTCAATTGTTCTGCACTCTTCCAGTTCCTTAGTTTAAGCCTCCTTTTCATGTTTGAATAGCCAAAGGGCTAATGAGAAGGGTAGATAGGAATTCACTGAGGAAGTCATTACCAATTGCTCTTCAGTTTGCAAAATAGGGGATTTCAACACAGAAAGTGGAGTTTAAAGCTACATCAGCCCCCTTAAGATTGCCCCGGGACAGTGAAAGTACAGGAAGTGGCCTAAGACTGTTTTGTAGAAGAGGAGTGCAAGGCAAAGTCGTTGGCTAAGGAGAGGAGAGGTGTAGTGTCTGCGTGGCACGACGTTAAAATTTGATTTAGATAAACAAAAGCGACATTTTCCTTTAAATTGTCCAAGTACAGTACTATTTTCGTAAACAAAAATGGAAAATTTTGAAAAGCAATTTAAGACAATGCATTCAGAGCAGGTAAAAAGTAGAAGGCGACATTCTAGTAAGTAGTAATTCTTGTATCTTACACCAGTGGCGTAACTAGTCAGATCTGTGTATGTGTGTGTGCCCAAGTCAAGGAGGTGAGGATCAGAGATGAGTTGGGGCTGAATTTTAAGAGCCCGAGCTCGAAGTGTGTCAGCCCAACGCCGCCCGATCCCGAATTCTATATTGCAAGACAGAGCCCGGGCCCGAACGAGCCCGAAAACTATGATTATCCTGTTTAGGTATTAAAAAAAATGTCCTCTTCCAGAGTGAGGAAAGGATGGCAATCTGTTTCCATTGGTTTTTTGACAATACATTTCCTCCTGAAATGTTTCGGAGGGCTGGACATCAGGGATGATTGGGAGGTACAACAATCCAGGTGGTACGTTGATCAAAGAATTAACAGGGAGCTGGCCCGTTGAGGTAGGAAGCAAAATTTCATCAGTTTGCTATCTATGTTAATAAAGAAACTTTTCCCTCGCGGAAATTGAGTAACTCGTGGCCTATGGTATTTGTTACCAAAGCCCAGAATCAATAGGCCTGCCGAGTTCCCATTCCCCATCTGGACCCAGTTGCCGAAGAATTCTATTTAACAACTAGTTAAGTATAAAAAAGTCTCGTGAGCTAAATCATACAAAATCACATTTAAAAAAGAAAGAAAAAAAAATTATCTCCCTCTCTCAGAGCTCGAGCCCACCAGAGCCCGAACTCTAGTAAGTATTATGCAGCCCGAGCCCGGTTCGGACCCGGGCTTGACTTCGGGCTTTCGGGCTCGGGCTCCGCCCGTCTCAGCACTGGTAAGGATTGCACGAATTCCGTTATAGCGGGTAGTGAAAGCATTAAAAGTTCATTTTGTCAGTGTTTCGTAAATATAGGTGCTATCAAACTTTGCCCCACCAAAAATAATGCTCGACCACCCGTCGCCCATCCAGATTTCGAAGTCTAGAGACGTCACTGCACGACGGCAGCGCCAGTTAAAACTTTATGTACTGCTATCCCATGACTTTGGGCACTTCAGTGTAATGCATCTCAGATTCTAATTTTTTATTTTCTTCCTTCCTTTTTTTTTTAAGATTTTAAGTAGCAGCATACAGTATTACGCGAAGCTATATGGTAAAAAAAAAATATGAAATTTACGAGTCCCCTTCCGAATTTACGAAGCTTATTTCTGATACAACCTTTTCCGTGAAAAGACGGGGAGAAATCCAAATTTCACGGAATTTTGTACGCCAGGGAAAATTCAGAAACCATTTTGGTAGGTTGTTTCCAGCAAATAAGTGAAGTATTTAGGAACTGTTTTCGTGGCTTTAGAGTTGTTAAGACTGGATGAATGAAAAGCAGCCATTCCATTAGTCTTGAAGGCTGTATTTTCAGCCGTAACAACTGCAAGGAGTAATGAGTAAATGAATTAAAAGAAATTTTAAGTAGGACGTGCAGACGACAGTATTCAGTTATTGAATAATATAACTTCAGGACATGCCCTATAAACGAATGAAATGTTAATAAAGGAGTTATTCAGAAGCACAAATGATCTTGACGCTTTCGCTAAGTACAATTCCTTCGTAACATCTGCAAACAGTTGCAACTCATCAAGCGTGCCGAGCCCAACCGGGAAAGTGTCCCGTTAACGAGTAAATAATCAACTCCGTAACAGTTCCAAGGGCGTATATACAATTTTTTTCGGGGTTGGTCGAACGAAAATGGAAGTTTTTGAAATCCATCAGGACAAAATGAAAGTTAATGAAAAATACCAAAAACAAGAAAGATGATGCCGAATTTTCGGTTGTTATGAGCACGTCTTTTGAATCCGTTCTGACGCGAATTAAATTTATTAAAGCTATTCAAAGTCAATGGAACCGGCATGGAAAACAACAGTATCTGACCGAAGAAAGAAGTTTTTCAATCGGGTTTTTAATCCCGCAGATATTGCTGTAAACGGAAGCGTAAACCTACGGTCTCTGGTGGCAGTCTTGTGCTTTAAGAAAAATTTGAAATTATATGAGAAACATTTGGCAGCGGAAACGCTCTCCAGCACAGAAATAATTTTTCAAATCGGACTGTTAGAAGCAGAGATATCGACTAAACATAAGATATGCATCTACGCCCTCTGGCGGGAAAACCATGCATTATTTTAAAAAGAAAGTATTCTCAAAAATTTTTTGATGTGAACAGTATCGGTCCACGCAAAAGTTTTTTCAATCGAGTTTTCAGGAACTCAGATTTTGCTGCAAATACATCCGTAGCAGAAATTAACAGTTACGCCCCCTGGTGGCCAAACCATTCTTCACAAAATATTAGGAAATATATGCAAACCATTTTCTATCATGAGCTATACGAGATACGGAAAGAATTTTTCAAATCGGAGTTTTGGAAGCAGAGATATCGTGGAAAGCGCAATTTACCTTAACGCCCCATATCGGATAGTCTATAAACTACTTGAAAATTTTGAAATAAAAAAAAAACGTGTCACACCAGTGGCTGTACCAAAAAAAGAAAGAATTTTTCAAATCGGACCATTAGAAACAGAGATATTGACAAAAATAAAACATACATCTAAGCCCTGGCGGAGAAACATGCATTATTTTAAGAAGAAAATATTCCGAAAAGGTTTATCAACGTGATTAGTATTGGTCCACAAACGATTTTTTTTTCAATCGAGATTTTAGAAGCTCACATTTTGCTGCAAATACATCAGACGCGGAAATTAAGACTTACGTCCCCTGATGACCAAACCATTGTTTACCAAAAATTATAAATTATATGCAAAAGATTTCCCCATCAAGAGCTGTATCCGAATAGAAAGAATTTTTCAAATTAGAGTTTTAGAAGCACAGATATCTGGGGAAACGCTATTTACTTTTACGCTCCCTAGCGGAACATGTACCTTTACGCTCCCTAGTGGAAATGTATGCGTAACTTGAAAAAAGTGACACTACCTAAAATAGTCTTCGACATAAATGGAATCGAAAGGTAAACGAATTTTTTCAATCGGATGCTTAGAAGCAAATATATGGAATAAAATGTATTTTGAACTCGATGTCATCTGCATACGCACTCTAGCGGAGAAATTGTGCATCGTAAAAAAAAAAACGCAAAAAATATTTTTTTCAAATCTGACTAATAGTTGCAGAGATATAGTGTCCACAGACGGACGATCAAACCGATAACATAAGCACGATCTCTTTTTAAAAAAGACGTGCTAAAAATTAAAGCATTATTTTCCATCATAAGTTGATGCAGTTTTATTAAATTAAATCATTTTCTAATATAAGTCACATTTTAACAAAGAAACGAAACACTTTCGAGGGATGGGTCATGGTCCCGTTATCCCCCCTCTAAATACGCCCCTGAACAGTTCATTATAGCTAGTAATTTAGCTTCAATTTTCTATTTTTAGCAAGTTCTTTACAAAAAGATCTTGCTTATGTTGTAGGTTTGTCCGTCCGTCTGTGGACAGTGGACACCATAACTCCACAAATAACAGTCCGATTTCAGAAATTCTTTTTGCATTGTAAAGCTGCAAATATCTGAATGATGATCCTTGCCTTCATGTTTTTCTTCCGATGCAAAACCTTGCCGCTAGAGGGCCTAAATGCAGATGGTATCGAATTCAAAATACATTTTATTGCATATATTTTCTTCTAAACATCCGCTAGATAAAAAAAAAATTCCCCATTTAATGACATTTATAACGAAGCCTATTTTTGGGCACAGTTTCTTTTCAAGTAATGCATAGATTTTCCGCTAGGGGGCGAAAACGTAAATCGCATTTCCCCCCGATATCTGTGCTTTTAAATGTCCTATTTGAAAAAATCTGCCTGCGTCGGGAACAGTTCCTCATGGGAAATGTTTTGCATACAATTTCTAATTTTTGATAAGGAGTGGTTTGGCCACCAGGGGGCGTAAGGGTTTATTTCTGCTTCTGATGTATTTGCGGCGAAATCTAAGCTTCTGAAAACTCGAGTGAAAAAATTATCCCGTGGGCTGTACAGCTGACCTGGAAAAACATTTTGAAAATAACTTCTGTCTAAAATAGCGCATAGTTTTGCCGCCAGGGAGCGTAGATATATATATCTAATTTTTGTCGATATTTCTGCTTCTAAGAGTCCGATTTGAGAAATTCTTTGTTGGAGAGCGTCTCATATGCGAAATATTTCTCATGTAGTTTAAACATTTTCAAGTAATGCACAGAATTTCGGCTATTGTGGCGTACAGTTAAATTGTGCCTTTTCCGATATCTCTGCATCTAAAACTCCGATCTGGTAAATTCTTCCTGCTGCCGATACAGCTCCTAATGGGAAATGGTTTGATTATAATTCTGACTTTTGATAAAGAATGGTTTAGCCACCAAGGGGCGTAAGTGTCTATTTCCGCTTCTGAAAACTCAATTGAAAAAATTATTTCTTGGGCTGATATCGCTTTCTTCGGAAAACCTTTTCAGAATACTTTTCTTCTTAAAACAATGCAAAGTTTTCCCGCCAGGGGCATAGATATGCATCATGTTTTTGTCGATACCTGTGCTTCTAAGGGTTCAATTTGAAAAATTATTTCGTTGTTGGAGAGCGTTTCCGCTACGAAATATTTTTCACATAATTTAATATTTTTCTTGGCGCACAAATTTGCCGCTACAGGGCGTAAGCTTACGTTTCCGTTTACCGCAGTATCTGCGTGGACTAAAAACCCGATTGAAAAATCCTTTCTCAGTCAGGTGCTACTAACTATAAAAACTTTTGTGTACATTTTCTTCCCAAAATAATGCACAATTTCGCCGCTAGGGGAAGCCAATGTTTAATATGTTTTTCTCAATGTATCTGCTTCTAAATATGCGATTTAAAAAATTATTTCAACCCCGGATGCCATTTACCTTGTGGAACACTTTAAATTAGTATTTGAGGAGTTTTACAGTTCACAGTTCTATCGCTAGGTGGTGTTTATGTACTTTTATTTGCACCTGTATCTCGGCTTCTAGAAACCCTATTGAGAAATTTGTTTTATTCCTTATGCTGTTCAGTACAATAGAGATGTGGATTATTATCCTCTTTAAATAATGCATAGATTTCCTGATAAAGGGCGTCAATGCCAAAACCTTTTTCTCGCTACATGCACTGTAAAAAATTGCCGTGAATAGTCATTGTTTCACCTGGATTAAGACAGTTTACACATCGTAAGCACGCCACCTGGCGGTCAACCATAAATTTTCGGTAGATAAACTACATGTTTACGGTGTTTAAACTGTTTGAACTTTTCTTGTATTTTAACCTTAACAATCTAGTAATATTCTTCTGAAAATGGTTATATAGCTGTTTCTAGCACGTCTTTTGTAAAAAAAGATCGTGCTTATGTTATCGGTGCGTCCGTCCGTCTGTCCGTCGGTCTGTCCGTCCGTAATCTCTGCAACTATTAGTCCGATTTGAAAAATTCTTTTTGCATTGGGAAGCTTGAAATATGCAAATGATGATTCTTCATTTCATTTTATTTTTACAATGTACGATTTCGCCGCTAGAGGGCGTAAATGCAGATGATGTCGAATTCAAAATACATTTTATTCCATATATTTGCTTCTAAACATCCGATTGAAAAAATTCTTTTATCCTTTCGATTCCATTTATATCGAAGAGTATTTTAGGTATAATTATTTTTGCAAGTTACTCAGAGATTTTCCGCTAGGGGCGTAAAAGTAAACTGCGTTTCCTCAATCTTTTCTTTTAAAACTCCGATTTGAAAAACTTTTTCTTCAGCGGATACAGCTTCTGATGGAAACGTTTGCATATAATTTCTAATATTTGGTAAATAATACTTTGGCCACTAGGGGGCGCAAGAGTTAATTTTTGCGTTCGATGTATTTGCCATAAAATCTCGATTGAAAAAATTATTTCGTGGACCGATACCACTCATGTCGGTAAACCTTTCTGTAATATTTTCTTCTCAAAATAATGCATGGTTACTCCATCAGGGGGCGTAGACATATATTTTATTTTTATCAATATTTCTGCTTCTAATGGTCTAATTTGAAAAATTCTTTCCTTATTGGATGAAGTTTCCGGTTTCACATGCTTTTCAAATAATTTCAAAATTTTCAAGTAATTCATAGATTTTCGCTAGGGGGCGTAAAGGTAAATTGCGTTTCCCCCAATATCTCTTCTTCTAAAACTCCGATTTGAAAAATTATTTCGGCACCGGATACAGATCCTGATGGGAAATACTCTGCATATAATTTCTAATTTTACTAAAAAATGGTTTGGCCTCCATGGGGCGTAAGTCTTAATTTCCGCTTCTGATGTAATTGCAGCAAAATCTGAGCTTCTATGATATCGATTGAAAATAAGCCGTTTGTGGACCGATACTACTCACGTCGACAAACCTTTTCGGAATATTTTATTCTTAAAATAATGCATGGTTTCTACGCCAGGAGGCGTAGATATATATCTTATTTTTGTCAGTATCTCTACTTCTAGGATTCCGATTTGAAAAAGTCTTTGCTTGTTAGATAGTGTTTCTGACGTGAAATATTTTTCATATAAATGCAAACTTTTCAAGTAAATCACAGGCTTTACGCTAGGGAGCGCAAAGGTCAACTGCGTTTTCTACATTATTTCAGCTTCTAAGACTCTGATTTGAAAAATTCTTTCTGTATCGCATACAGCTTCTGATGGAAAATGTGTTTCATATAATTTCTAATATTCAGTAAAGAATGATTTGGCCATCAGTAGCATAAGTGTTAATTGCTGGTTCTGATGTATTGCAGCAAAATCTGAGCTCTTGAAAACTCGACTGAATTTTTTTTTCTTGGACAGATAGCGCTCACATCGAAAAACCTTTTGAGAATACTGTTTTCTTAAAATAATGCATGCTTTTCCCACCAGGTGGCGTAGATGCATATCTTATATTTGTCCATATCTCTGCTTCTAAGAGTCCGATTTGAAAAATTATTTCTTTGTTGGAGAGCGTTTCCGCTTCGAAATGTTTCTCACATAAACTCAAATTTTTGTAACGCACAAGTCTGCAACCAGAGGGGGTATGATACTGCTGCTCACGGTTCGGTTTACAGCAGTATCTGCGCGATTTAAAACCCGATTGAAAAACTTCTTTCTTCCGTCAGATATTATTGTTTTCCATACCGGTTCCATTGACTTTGAATAGCTTTGATAAATTTAATTTGCGTCAGAACGGATTCAAAAGACGTGCTTATTACATCCGAAAATTCGGTGCCATCTTTATTGTTTCACGTGCAATCAGTCGACTGGCAACACCTCTGTGGGCAAAACGATTTCATTTCTGGTTAATTTTTTAATTTTTTTTTAATTTTTTTATTGGAGGTTTAACGACCACCGTGAGCAACTTAATGGGATAAGCAGTCGCCCGTCCCTGATTTAGGGTCACTGGTTCCACGGAAGGGAGATAGCCAGTGCCGTAAGACAAACACAACATCCATGCCTCACCGGGATCCGAACCCGGACCCCGTTCGAACGAATGATCAGAGGCCATCGCTTAGACCACTGCGCCACCGGGGCGGCTTCTGGTTATTAGACTGTTAATTAACATTACGGTATGGCACTGTAAAATTACGGTTTATTGACTGGCCACTCAACTGCAGGTGTATCTACCGTAATTTAACCCTGCATTTTTTTACAGTGATATCTCTTTTTTCGGGAGACGTACTAGTATTTTTAAAGTTCTTTTTCCTTAGCATAGCTTTTCCCATGAAAAATATTTTTCATCTCTTTTCAGCTTTCCCATTATGCAAAAGTTTTCTGTCAGAAGGCGTAGAGTTATATCATGCTTCCTTTTATATTTCTTCTTTTAACTTTTCGATTTGAAAATCATTTTGTCTCAGATACCTTCCTTCTTCTATGAGAAGCTTTTTTGCGCCATTTGTTAACCTTCGTAACATCTGTTTAGGTACGGTGTAAGATCAGGTTGATTGTTTTTCTAACCAGTTGCATTGACTTATTTAATTGGCGTTTAAAGGGATTCGAAAGACGTGGTCATTATACAGTCGAAAATTCGGTGTCTTCTTTCTTGTTTTAATGTATCCCCGTTTGTATTCAAGAAAATTGAAATACGATGCTGGTTTGCTGTACTCCCAGCTTTTCAAACCTTTTCCCATTAATTCCTTTCTTGATCCGTCGGTCCCGTGAATGATGTGCGCACCACCGTACTCCAAAGAGGCGCAACTAGGAAAAAGATTTTGGCCGAAGCATCGCGTTAAAGCATTTTAATGTTTAAAACGTCATTTTCTTATCATTTTATGTGATCATACAAGAGTTTCTTCTGTAATCGGAAGGCGATGGAACAAAATACATCAGCAGCTAATAAGTGTTCCATCTCTTCACTTATCTGACTCTGCACTGCTTCCCACGGGAGCGTATTGCCTCTCATTTTCTCGTAAATCACCCCCAATTGTACGGTACCCTCTGCGTGGGGGGACGTCCTTTATCTATTCGTCTCCACTTAACTGTGTTGTTGAAGTTTACACTTCTTTCAGGAATGGTGGATGTGTGGCAGTGACTACCCGGATTCAGTTTCAAGTGTAACATTTGTGTAAAATGACGGGAAAATGTCTTTTCAATTGTACGACTGACTAACTTTCATAAAAATCGACACAACTTTTAATCTTCTAAAAAATAAAAATATGTTAACAGAATAAATTTGCAATACTGGGATGTGATGTGCCTGCCCCTCAGAACGCACATGAGATAAAAGCAGATAGCAGTGAGAGCACATGCCAGTGTAGTATAGTGGATAGCACTCGGAGCTCCGGAGCCGAGAGTCGTGAGTTCGAATCCCGTCCCTGGCACGAAAATGATGGAGAAATTTACTTCGTCATGGGAATTACTAGGATGACATACAGGCCCCTCCCTAGGCATTACTAAGATGACAGACAGGCCCGTCCCTTAGCTTTAGCTAAGTCAGGCCAGGGCTTGAGAGGAAAGGGCTAGCTAGCCCTTAGCGCTTCACCCCTGAGACACACAGCCAAGGTTGATGACGTAGCTGCGCTGGCCCTTCGGAAGGCAAGAGCCACGGGGTGCTGTGCTCTAACGGCGCACCACAGGAAAGGCACTTTCAGTCAACGTTATTACCTTATTTAACATATTACATTGTGTCATCTATTGCAATGCGTACTCAAATATTAGAAATTGTCTTTTTCGGAAACAAAAGTTAAAGATTTTGGGTCCTAAAATCAGAAAACGTTGATGTAATAGTATAAATACGATAATTTTAAATGAACTATTTCTGACATGAATGCTTTTTCTTAAAAAGTATGCTTACTATAATATATTTTTCTGATGTCAAAAGCTCAGTTTATCTTTCCTTTTTTTTTTTTTTTTTTTTTTGTTATAGTAATTTCCTAGAAAAGTTTAGTGGTTTAAAATATTTTTCTCTCTGTCACAAACATTAGTTGTTTAAAACTTTTAAACACGGAAAATCACTGAGTTCTTCAAACTCCGCAAAAGTAGTTCAAACACTCTGTTAATGTATAATATAAAAATTATTTGCTTACATTTTGCATCCATCATGATTTCTGAAGATCACAGCGTTTAAAAAGTGGTGAACTAAATTTACTTCATGAAATGAAGGTATGTTCCTTATTGCACAAACTGAAAAATGGGTTTATCACTGTACAAAATGTAAAACTGTTTTCTTCATTGCCCAAAGGGCGGAAAAAAATTGTTTTTATCACTGCGTTTGAGTCAACCACTTTTTTTTTTTTTTCATTTCCTGCAGAGCTTTCTTGGGCGGCACTAACAATGAATTTCTGTTCAGAAAACGAATTCGAATAAATGTTCGGATTCTGCAAAACCGTCAAATAGAATCTTTGTTGACAGACTTTCCCTTTTCTAAATGTCCTGTCGTGAACAGCGCAGAAAATCTGCTCAAACAGTTTAATAATATTATCCCAAGAAAATGATGATATGGTCAAACAGCCAGCAAATATTAGTCTTACCCAATTATCTTGAACAGAATTAGCTTCGGGGCAGTTTTTTGAAATAATTCCTAAAGAAGGATCTGTATCGGAACCCGATAAAGATCCTTCTTATAAACACGAAAGGACGTGGAAAACAATGTCCTGTCTTTTCGTCTTTATATGCGTGTTTCAGCACATCACATCGGCACATGATATTTCCTTAAAAAAAAAACGGAAATTAAAATCAACACTGAGTGTACAACTTAAGAAAGACACAACGTGAAACAAAAGTTATGTATAAACCAAGAAATGTCGCGGGCGTTCAAAACCATAACAGAAGAAAGTTTGGTCTTGTAGGGAAGTTGACAAACGTAGCTGAGGGAGCAGGCCAGCGCGATGACGTAGAGACAAGTGGCCAGCCCGTTTTCCACCCACCCTTTCAGACACGGTTTGGCATTCAGTTCCTGAAAGGGACGGACTAGCCCTTTTCTCTGTATAGCCCTGAAGTCAGGCGAAGCCCGAGGGCTGCACAAAATATTTAAAGAAAACGGTTTGATTCAGTTCCGTTATGTATTGTTTCGGAATTCAGGAAGATCAGATTTTTAAAAGTTTGCATCTGATGCATGTGTTCTCTTAAGAAGTATTTGCAATTTTAAATTTATATGTTTTATTATCATTTGGCATGACATATTAAATATCATATGCCCAGTGAGTAAGCAATTACAACCATAAACTTTGACATACATTCTGTTGTTATGTCACGTTCGGGTGCATAGAAATTTTTAAAACATAATCGGAAAAATGAATTTGCTAAAGTAAAGTTTGCAGCATGCGAGTTTTCAGCTATCTTAGAAATAACTCCGGAATTTCCTACAGAAGAATAAGTTCAAAGACCAATAATAAAAAGAAAAGCAATATGATTATGAAAGGAAAGATGAAACACCGATGCACAATCCAGAAAACAAAATTGAAATTGATTTTCTCAACACATTTGTAGACGCAGCTGTAAATTCAATACAAACTCGTTCAAAAAAAAAAAAAAAAAAAAAGAATATCATTGCCCACATTTTAAGTTTTTGTATGAAATTAGCTGCTCAGTTAACTGGACGTCCGAAACACTCTTACAACGTCGTTAATATTTGGAAATTATTCTCACGGCGAATGAAAAGTCTGATATTGATGCAGTGAAACTCTTTGAAGAATTAAAATTGTTGTGCCTACTTATTGGACAAACATCTCGACCACAAGATGTGCTAAAACTAATTTATGACAGCAATTTAAAAGAAATTTATTCAAACATAGAATTTGCATTGCGTTTTGTTTTGACAATACAGTGGCGTACGGGAATGCCCCCCCCCAGCGAAAAATATTTTCGAGGCCCTTTTGCGAAAATCCCTTAGCTTTCAATTACTGATGATTTTAACTTCCGTAGTATTAACTAGGCTTTACGGGGTTTTAATAAACCAAATTCTTTGGAACGTACGAGTGCTTTTCATGAAATCAAAATTTTTCCACTTTATTGCGCGAAATACAAATGTGTACTTTGTAGTTAGAATGCGATTGCTCTGGTTGTATACCGATACAAATTACTACAAAATACTTACGTCAAAGTTAATCATATCATGCAAAATTTATTATTTTGAAGAACTAAGGCCATCTTCTTTGAAATGTCTCACGATTGCACACAATACGACAATCGTGTGACAGCGTCTAGCGACTTCCGATTTATACGAAATGTCACAACATACGTAAGCAAATAACTGAGTAACGATTAAGAACTATAGCACAAAAAACGTAAAAATACTTTAATTATATACTCTGGAATATAAAAAAAATACACTTATCATAATGCCACAATGTTTTGCATATAGTAAAAAAAAAAAAAAAAAAATCTTTTGATTCTGTTACATAGAAAAAAATGACACGGGTCTCAGATTTTCCGTTCCCGCCAAGAACATATTTTAGTTTATTATATTCTGAAGGATGCGTAGTTATGTGCAAACAACTGTAATGCATAACACCTTATCCTCACTGGGATAAAATCTCACTCATTGAACCGATATTTCCTTCACAATCTCTTTTTAACATACATGCATAGAAACTATTGCAATGGCTGTGTAAAGGGGCCTCAAGTTCTCTTGAATAGCTGCATTCCATTCTTGTCATTCAGTTTTTATGAGCTAAAACAAAGAAAATAATTTCGAAAGATTTTACGTATTTACTGAAAAAAAAGCACAAATTGCTTTTCTATTTAATACTTCATTCAGAAGCTGCTTTAATTCATGGCTACTTGTTTAACCAGTTTCATACTAAGTTTCCGCAAAAAAAAAAAAATAGTGAAATCTTTCTGCTGAGACTAGAGGCCCCTTTTAACCACGAGGCCCTTGCGATAACTATCAGTACACCCCTGTGACAATACCAGTAATTGATACCATCGCCGAAAGGAGTTTTACGAAGTTGAAATTTATAAAGAACCACCTAAGGTCAACTATGACTAAAGAAAGACCAGTAGGACTTTCCATTTGATAATTTGAAGTCAAAATGGCTTATAGTCTGAATCTGGAAGATGTTAACTATTTTGCAGCGATTAAGAAAGTAGCTTTTAATTGCTTTTTTTATAAGAATTTTGTAACACAACAGTTCAACAATAAAATTATATTTAAATTAAAAGCATGTTCTATTTATTTTTTGTAAGTATTTTTGAATGTAACTGTTTAATAATAAAATTACATTAATATATGTCAATAAAACCAAACCGTAGATACACGATTAAACTCATAGTTACAGTAAAAACTCCCTACAAGTACATGACAAACTTTACTAAAAGCTAAAAGAAGAATATACAAGTTAAAAATGTTGTAAGATCTTTCGGGAACGCACTATGGTCCCATCCTCAGACTAAACTTGTATAATACGTTGTGCTAACGCCCTTATATACCCAATGCGCAGAATGGGAATGACGTAAGTAGGCCTTAAAGAATTTGTTTTAGTGCCTGCGCAACCCAACGGGAGGCAGGTCTACAGGAGGAAAAATAACGATTGCAAAAATAGTGAATACAGTTCCTCTTGAGAAGTGTCACTCTGGCTGTTGTGTTAAATCACTTGGAAATAAATATTTCCAAGCTTGCGGAATATCACAAGGCAAAGAGTCATTACAGCAGAGATGTATTTGAGAGTAAATGCATAAGCTCTCCGCCAGGAGTAGTGATGACTTGCTTGTTGGGGTTCCCATACGGGACAATGAGTCTAACTATGGGTTAAACGGGCTAGGCTGTGTTCATGGCCCCCATCCGCACACTGTAAACGTGCTCCGACAGGCGAGTCTGCAAGGAGCGGCAAGTGGAGCCGATATACTGTTTAGATGGAACATTGTTGTCCACGGCTCGCATGGGAATACAGTAAATTCCATGTCGTTCACTAGGGTTAATGGAATCTCTATCGTTTTTAGTGATTGATAGGATGTTCGAAGTTTTAATACCGAATGCCAGTTCATAACGCTTGCATATATTAGACAAGATAGACGTTAGTGCAGGATAGTAACAGATGAACCCAATAAAGGTGGGTATACGATGCTCCCGTTGGAGGGTAGATGCAGAAGAGTTGAGTAGGTTTCTCAAAAGACGGTCAACAATTATGTCCTCATAGCCATGTAATCTGGTGATCTCTTTTATTTTTGTAAGTTCTGCCTTGCGAAGTCTCATGCTAGATGAATGTGTAATAGCTCTTTTTACCAAAAACCTAATAGCCGAGAGTTTATAACTCATTGGATGAGCTGAGTTGCTAGGGATAATAGAAGAATTCGGTGTAGGCTTCCTATAAACTGAGTGTTGAATAGACTGGGTAACTGGGTCTCTGATCAAGAGAAAGTCCAAAAGGCGAGACGGTTGTCCACTTCAACTTCAAAAATAAAGTTAATGGAGGCATACTGGTTGGACAGGAATTCAGCAAATGCAGATAATTGTTCCATAGAATGCGGCCAGAACATCAGGATATCGTCCACATATCTTATATAAAATAAGGGTTTGTTGACATAAGTATTAAGTACCGTTTCCTCCAGTTATTGTAAAAGGATTTCCGCTAGCACTTATGTGAACCTTAGCCAGGTCCCCCGTAACCCTATTCAAAAGGATGCCTTGAACCGAGGTCATAAGTTTGCATACCCGAACCATCCTCTAAATAAATTTAAATTTATACCTCAAGCAGAGACCATTATCAGTTTCCTCCCCCTTTTCGAACAAGAGCCTGCTCGATATGCCTTGCTTAAGACTATCAAAAAACTCTGTTCTGCTCCCGGGTCTAGCCCTAATTTCCAGGAAGTGCAAGAACAACTTAAAAACCTTCGAGAAAATTCTGAATTAGCTATTGTGGCGTCTGACAAAACAAGTCAAATAATTATTCTTGATCAATCTGCTTTTCGTGACAAAATGCTTCAGGCTATTGCTAAAATCCCACATTGTTTTTTATCCAGAGACCCAACCAAGGCCACCGTTAGTGCATTTGGTCGCCTACGGAATCATACCTCATTACCAGAGATCCTGAATGATCGTTTCAATCCGCCTAGTGGCTGTAGAGTCCCTGATCTTTTCGGGAAAATTAAGACACATAAAGATGGTTTACCAGTACGTCCACTCGTATCAGGCTACGCTTCATCTACACGCAACTTGGAAAAAGCTCTTCTTGTAAGGTACCTTAAGCCTCTCACAGCTACTTCAGGGTTCTCAGTCTCTAGTTCAACTCAATCATTGCAGAGGATTCGAACCTTTACATCACAACATGCTTCGTTTAAGTTGGTTTCACTGGACGTTGTCTCACTTTTTCCGAGTGTACCGCTTGATATTGTACATTCGATTACTGAGACAAAACTACTAAACCAAGGAGCCACATCATCTGATACTCAGACCATACTGAGTGCACTAAAATTCATCCAAAGTCGAACCTACTTTAGGTATAATGGCACTATTTATAGACAGACGGGTGGGGCACCCATGGGTTCCCTACTCCCCCAGTGCTAGCGGAAATCCTTTTACAAGAACTGGAGGAAACGGTACTTAATACTTATGTCAACAAACCCTTATTTTATATAAGATATGTGGACGATATCCTGATGTTCTGGCCGCATTCTATGGAACAATTATCTGCATTTGCCGAATTCCTGTCCAACCAGTATGCCTCCATTAACTTTATTTTTGAAGTTGAAGTGGACAACCGTCTCGCCTTTTTGGACTTTCTCTTGATCAGAGACCCAGTTACCCAGTCTATTCAACACTCAGTTTATAGGAAGCCTACAGCTAATTCTTCTATTATTCCTAGCAACCCAGCTCATCCAATGAGTTATAAACTCTCGGCTATTAGGTTTTTGGTAAAAAGAGCTATTACACATTCATCTAGCCTGAGACTTCGCAGGGCGGAACTTACAAAAATAAAAGAGATCACCAGATTACATGGCTATGATGACATTATTGTTGACCGTCTTTTGAAAAACCTACTTAACTCTTCTGCATCTACCCTCCAACGTGTGCATCGTATACCCACCTTTATTGGGTCCATCTGTTACTATCCTGCACTAACGTCTATCTTGTCTAATATATGCAAGCGTTATGAACTGGCATTCGGTATTAAAACTTCGAACATCCTATCAATCACTAAAAACGATAGAGATTCCATTAACCCTAGTGAACGACATGGAATTTACTGTATTCCCATGCGAGCCGTGGACAACAATGTTCCATCTAAACAGTATATCGGCTCCACTTGCCGCTCCTTGCAGACTCGCCTGTCGGAGCACGTTTACAGTGTGCGGATGGGGGCCATGAACACAGCCTAGCCCGTTTAACCCATAGTTAGACTCATTGTCCCGTATGGGAACCCCAACAAGCAAGTCATCACTACTCCTGGCGGAGAGCTTATGCATTTACTCTCAAATACATCTCTGCTGTAATGACTCTTTACCTTGTGATATTTCGCAAGCTTGGAAATATTTATTTCCAAGTGATTTAACACAACAGCCAGAGTGACACTTCTCAAGAGGAACTGTATTCACTATTTTTGCAATCGTTATTTTGCCGCCCCGGTGGCGCAGTGGTCTAAGGCGCTGGCCTCTGATCATTCGTCCGTAAGGGGTCCGGGTTCGAATCCCGGTCAGGCATGGATGTTGTGTTTGTCTTACGGCACTGGCTCTCTCCCTTCCCTGGAACCAGTGACCCTAAATTAGGGACGGGCGACTGCTTATAGCCCATTGAGTTGCTCACGGTGGTCGTTAAACCTCCAATCAAAAAAAAAAAAAAAAAAAATCGTTATTTTTCCTCCTGTAGACCTGCCTCCCGTTGGGTTGCGCAGGCACTAAAACAAATTCTTTAAGGCCTACTTACGTCATTCCCATTCTGCGCATTGGGTATATAAGGGCGTTAGCACAACGTATTTTACAAGTTTAGTCTGAGGATGGGACCATAGTGCGTTCCCGAAAGATCTTACAACATTTTTAACTTGTATATTCTTCTTTTAGCTTTTAGTAAAGTTTGTCATGTACTTGTAGGGAGTTTTTACTGTAACTATGAGTTTAATCGTGTATCGACGGTTTGGTTTTATTGACGTATATTTTCTATACATAATCATCGTTTTGATACATTAATATACATTATCTACTTATACGCTAGGGACGGCACTGCTTTCCTTGCCTGAGGGCGGCAGAACTAGGGACGGACCTGATGATATAAATATTATTTACTCTCAAATTTTTGGGTTGCAGACCAACCCGTCGTCAGGACTGACTCAAGAGAATAAGTGCTGCCACTCAAGCGTAATACCCAGCCTTTATGTTCCTTAATTGTAACACCTCTTCTTTTGATTTGCAGACTTTACTCCAATTTCGCTCTAATATAGTGCTGCTGACATGAGAGAATTTTTAAAGAATCCCAGTTAACCGAATGTCCGGTACTGTGTATGTGTCTGTCAAGGTCTGTCTTGTTGGAAACATTCCATATAGCAAATTGTAATTTAAAATATGCGGTTAATTATCGTTAAAAATCAAATCATGTGTAATAAGGAACTAAGCAACGAAAAAGAAACAAATAAAAAACATAAAAGAAAGGCAGTTTCCCTAAAGTGGGAAGTTAAGTTCCTTTTATTGCGAGGAGCTAATAAGAAAAAGTTAAGGAAACCTTAAAAAAAGAAAAAAAGTGGGACAGGGAGTTCAATTTCAAAAGGATCGCGTTTCTCTTGTAAAATTAAGGGCCCCGTGAGTTTATTGACATTGTTAGTTCACGTACTTCGCATCTTTGTTTTTATACATTTCATTTATCTCTTTTTAATGGTAAGGCGCCGTTCCAATCTCAGCTTATGATATACACCATTCCAATCTCTGCTTATGATATACGCCGTTCCAATCTCAGCTTATGATACTGGTCATTCCAATCTCAGCTTATGATACTGGTCATTCCAATCTCAGCTTATGATATACGCCGTTCCAATCTCAGCTTATTAAACTTTTTGTTCATAACCTAGTTTGGTTTTGGTTAAATCTTACTTATAACAGTAGTCATTACACCTCCAAACAAAACCAAACAATTGACAAAGTGGCCATGGTTCAAGTACTGGGAAAGGCAAGGAGGATGTGTTTGTCGTACGGCACTCGCTCTTCCTCTCTCTTCACTAAAACCCATGGATCTAAATTAGGGACGGGCGACTCCTTATAGCCCTTAGAGTTGCTCACGTTGGTAATTACCACCCCCACCGAAAAATAGAAACATATCTCACGCAGGAATAGAACCCGGGCACAGCTTGTCTGACTAGCAAGAACACAGCTTTTATGATCACTTAGACATCGGCGCATTTCCTATATTTTTGCAGAGAGGCCTGTAATGAGGGTCAGGGCTGGTTTAAGGAATTAGTGAGCCCCTAGGCTGAGACATGTGAGTGTGCCCAAGGCCAAGACATATTAATAGGCCCCAAGGCTAAGTAAGACACCTGAGTGGGGCCCAAAGCTAAGACATCTGAGTGTCCCCTAAAGCTAAGGCATCTGAGTGAGCCCCAAAGCTAAGACATTTGAGTAGGCCCAAGGCTAAGACATTTGAATGGGCCCCAATACTAGGCAATCAGAGTGGGCCCCAACACTAAGCAATTAGATTGGGCCCTAAAACTGAAGCATCTGAGTGGGGCCCAATGCTAAGACATCTGAGTGGGCCCCAAAGGCAGGACATCAGAGTTAGCCCGAAGACTCAGACATCTGAGTGGGTCTCGAAGCTAAGACATCATAGTGGAACCCGAGGCTACGACACCAGAATGAGCCCCAACACTGAGACATCTGAGCGGGCCTCAAAGGTTAAGACATCTGAGTGGGCCCCAAAGTTAAGACATCTGAGTGGGCCTTAAAGCTGAGACATCTGAGTGGGCCCACAAAAACTTGTGACGGGAAATCATTTTGAAGTACGTTTAAAACACGAAATTGTAACTACTAAATTATCTGCAGAGTTTTCGTAATAAGTCACTTTATTTTCCATTGTTCTCACAAGACATGAGTTAAAATCTTAAGTTTCTTAGAATTTGTCTTGGAATTTCTAATGATTTAGCATTGTATACTTTTCTTAGTGCATCTTTTCTATTATTATGCAATGTGAAGCCACAGGGGACTTCGACCATTAATGTTCCAAGTGCAAATTGGGAGGCGTAGATAGATTGTAGTGAAAAAGAAGAAACCGTCTCGCCGACCCTGACATGAAAAGTTTACCCTTAGTGAGTGAAATCTGTTTGTTTTCTAGCCTCAATTTCTGACCAAGTGGAAATCATACGAAACAAAAGTAAAACTATTTTATAAACCTCTCTCAATCTATCTAACTATTATTTGCCCAGGCATGCTTCCTGGGCCTTTGGTAGTGGTGGGCCCCAAGGCCTTGATGAGAATGATAAACATTGGAAGGAAATATAAAGTTCTATTGTTTTCAAACTTTTGTTCATTTATTTATCGGAAAGGACAACACATTTGCTTCGTCAATGAAATCGTTAAAACACTCAATATTTAAGTAAGTTGGCTCAAGTTAACTTTTTTGTTTCATTTCATTGGTCATTTTGCTATCGTCGAAAGACAAAGTTTCAAGAGAGAATGTACTCTGCTACTTTGTAATTCTTTCCCATGGCCTCCATAACTTAACGCCTTCAGTTTTCTTATCGCGAGTGCAATGAGAACATCAACGAGAAACAGATAAAGAAGAACATTTCTCCCATCACGCCATCTGGTCCAGGAGATTCACGCTTTTCTGGTGGAGGGTAACAAGAAGTGGAAATATCGAGTAGTGGTGGAAAGGGGGGGGATTGTTCACAAGTCTTTAGAGACACTTCACTCTTAACACCTGCCCTCTACAGATTCCAGACGACTCTATCTCCTACTCTTGGACACAATGACATCTTTTCCATTCACACCATAAATCACAAGTCCTTTGGTAGAACCTAAACTGTGTATGCCTTAAATCTTTTCCGGATATTGAGTAGAGCACTCAAATCTACTATGCAATCTCAAACCCAGATTCTGAAAGAACCTACGCAGTAGAGAAGTATCGTTACATAAATACATCTCCGCAAAAAGCATTAATTTTTTAAACGCATTAATGGATCAAGGAAGAGATTCACATAAAGCTTCCTTCTAGCACATCTTGAGAGCAAAAACTTCGATAAACAGAAAATAAAAGTATAATACATTATTCTGAAAAGCATTAATGATTCAGAGCTCTCAGATAGCATTCATGACGCATGAAAAGACACAATTTTAGGAGAAGCACAGATGTACATTGACACACCTCCAAAAAGAAAAAAATGTACGTCTCGAAGAAAAGAAGCATAAAGCACTCATTAAGCAAAGCAGAGCAACAATATCAGGATTAGGTAACATATCGTTAAACATTAACAAAGCAAAGGCGGTTAAGGGTGTTTTGTGAGAACTACAAAAGGAGAAAATTTTCAAATAAATAGTAACTACCTGCAAAAATTATCTCGAAATAATCAAGAGAGTACCCTGGTACTCTTTGTAGAAAATTTGTGCTACGCACTTTCGCATGCCAAGATTTTTGTGGGTGTGAAATAAAACTAGTGATTCGAAAGAATGCATTTATTTATGTACAACACATTTCATTTAATCACGTCACTCACTATCACATAGAGCCACAGTTCGGTTCATACTAAGTGGAATTACATCATAACAGCAGTAAGGTTTACTAATTCCTGACATTCAGCGGTAATTAGTTAGGTGGATTAATAAACTTTATTGGCGTAAAACAAGTGAAAGAAGATACGTGAGTCATAAAAGTAAATATTTACTAAACTATGGCGCAGGTATTTCTACTGTTTAGTTTTCCAAAAGCTATATTTATTTTTATTATATATTATTCAGATTTAGATGAACGTAAGAAACGACCCTGGACACCGATGAAATGTCATGTAGCTACGAAAGTCTATCTACGCATGCGCAAGTTAAAATCTCACCTCGGCAATCGGTAAAAAAGTCCGAGACTGTTGAAAAACGCGGAAAAAAGTTCAGGAAAAAAAGTTTACGGAAAAAGGTCCGAGGAAATAAAGTCCGAGAAAAAAAAAGTCCAGGAAAGCAAGTCCGAGATGGGCGTTTTGATTATCATCATGGCCATGCTAATAAGTCGATTTGACATACTCTTTGAACGTCGGGGTGGCGTTTGGGGGGGGGGGGAAGGGCATACTTTCATTATTTGCCTAGTGTGGTAGGGTTGCCGGAAAACCGACACACAGGAAAACTGCCACACATTTTTCAGCAACTAGGAAAACTGTCACACGTCTTACAGCAACTAGGAAAACTACCACACATTCAAAGTTTTCCTGGGAGGAACAGTAATTTGTGCCCGATCCCTTAATGAAAAACGTGTGGCAGTTTTCCTGTGTGGCAGTTTTGCTGTGTAGCAGTTTTCCTGTATGGCAGTTTTCCTGTGTGGCGGTTTTCCGATGTGTGGCAATTTTCCAAGTTGCCAAAAGACACGCGGCAGTTTTCCTGTGTGGTGGTTTTTCTGCAACTCCACCACACTAGGTAAATAACGAAAGTACGTCTCCCTACCCCCACTCCAACATTCTCATGAGTACGAAGATCAAACAGTATGTCAAATCGACTTATTAGCATGCCCATGATGGTAATCAAAACGTCCATCTCGGACTTCTTTTCCTGGACTTTTTTACTTGGATTTTATTTCCTCAGACCCTTTTCATGGTCTTTCTTTATTTGAACTTCTTTTCCGCGTTTTTCAATAGACTTTTTTCTTTGGCCTTTTTGCCTGGACTTTTTTCCTGGGACTCTTTTACCTAGACTCTCTGACCTCAAGATTGAAAGAAAGGCTGAATTGCAAGTACGTTAGTGACGGGGAATTAAAAACGTTTGATCTAAGATATCTACAGGTTACACCCCATCGTGTTATACATCATTTTAAAGCTCTCGAGATAGAAAGTTGGTAACTTTTGGTCTGGGATATCAACAGGTTTTATCCCATCATGTTATACATCATTTTAAAGCTCTCAAGATAGAAAGAAAAGCTGAATAGCAAGTGTGTTAGTGAGAGGAATTGGTAACTTTTGGTCTGGGATATCAACAGGTTTTACCCCATCATGTTATACATCATTTTAAAGCTCTCAAGATAGAAAGAAAAGCTGAATAGCAAGTGTGTTAGTGAGAGGAATTGGTAACTTTTGGTCTGGGATATCAACAGGTTTTACCCCATCATGTTGTACATCATTTTAAAGCTCTCAAGGTAAAAAGAAAAGCTGAATCACAAGTGTGTTAGTGAGAAGGATTGGTAAGTTTTGGCCTGGAATATCTACAGGTTACACCCCATCGTGTTATACATCATTTTAAAGCTCTCAAGATAAAACGAAAAGCTGAATCGCAAGTGTGTTAGTCAGAGGGATTGGTAACTTTTGGCCTGGAATATCTACAGGTTACACCCCATCGTGTTATACATCATTTTAAAGCTCTCGAGATAGAAAGAAAAGCTGAATCTCAAGTGTGTTAGTGAGAGGAATTGGTAACTTTTGGTCTGGGATATCAACAGGTTTTACCCCATCGTGTTATACATCATTTTAAAGCTCTCAAGATAAAACAAAAAGCTGAATCGCAAGTGTGTTAGTGAGAGGGAATGGTAACTTTTGCTCTAAGATATCTACAGATTATATACACTATTGTGTTATACCTCATTTAAAAACTCTCGTCAATAGCAGGTAATGGTAGAGAGGAAGTCAAATTTCGCTACGGCGCACAGTTTTCGTAGCATCAAAAAAGCATTTTGTAATGGCTTTGATCATATTTAGCGTGAGATTCTCGTAACTTTTACAGCTTGAATGAGTCATTTTTGCGTTTATCTAAAATGTGGTAAAATAATATTCCGTGATAGTTTTGTTTTGGGGACCCGAATGCATAGATGGTTTCCCTGCGAAGTCGGTCGCGGACGCACTTTGTCCCTTACCTGTATGGAGCAGAGGAATAACAAGCCGGTTCTATTATTTTGCCAGTAATCTTCAAGGGCGTATTATAGTCCTGGCGGAACTCAATTCGTCATGGGCGGATGAGAGAGAGAGAGAGAGAGAGAGACAGAGAGAGAGAGACAGAGAGAGAGAGAGAGAGATTGTTCTGTAAAATACACTGTTGTGTAACAATGAAATTATCTATCGTTGCGTCATTTCATGTGGTAGAATTCGAAAATCAGATTTCAACAATGGTTGTGATTACTTCCGTTACCCATTTCCGTTACGTCGAAATTTTATGCATGGTATTTACCTTATTGCTGTCAGGAAAGGGAAAAAAAGCATAGCACGAGAGAAAAAAAGAAAGAGTACCATTTATTTTTTCAATTGAAAAGTGTTCGAAATGTTAAATTCTCACGAACATTTTATATACTTATTTACACCAAGCAGTAAATCTAAGCTAGTTTTCGTTTTTTATTTAAGCATGCAGCTTTAGACTGTATAAATATATCAGATTGTGCAGCTTTACCGAAAATTAATGCACATAGGTTACTGCGAACAACCAACATACCAGAAATCATTATTCAAGTTATTATTCAAGTTATGAGGATAACTGCTGTGGAATAAATCTCGCTCCTGTGCCCTGGCCTTTGACCCCATTTCGATTATATTAAACAGAACCGGTTCAGTATACCTCCGGAACAGCATACTAAAGTTTTGTCGCAATAGAAGCATTTTTACATAAAGTATGATGCAAAAAAGGCGATGGAGTGGATTACGCTTCTATGTCCTGACCTTTGATCCCATTTCGATGATATTAAACACAATTGGTTCAGTATGCCTCCGGAACAATATGGTAAAGTTTTATCGTAATCGAAGCATTTGTACATAAGTTATGATGCATAAGGGCGATGGAATGGACCCCGCTGCTATGTCTCCTGACCTTCGACCCTATAGCGTCCATTTTCAATAGGATTCGTCCCCGGGCTACCCCCTACCACATACTAAAATTTCAACGAAATCGAACCATTTTTACACGAGCTATCGTGCGGACAGACAGACAAACAGACAGACGGACAAAGCTGGAACATATACGCTGCTTCGACCTACGGTTGGAAGGCGTAAAAAAAGGCAGTTTACCGTTAGTATAAGAAAGGAATTGCGGAAAGGTTTCTGAAATTCAGAATTTTCCTGTCGTGCTAAAATTTCGTGAAATTCAGATTTCTTTCCGGCATTTCACGGAAAAGGTTATGTGAGAAATATGCTTCGTCAATTCACGAAAAGAATTACAGAAAGTGGCTCGTAAATTTCATGAAACTTTTTACAGTGTGTCTTTGATGTAAAATTCAGTAGCCCAGCTGTAAGATGGGTAGTAGCGAAAAGCATGGCAATGGAAAGCATCGTATGATCCTTAGGGAGCTGATAAGGAAGTGTTGAATTTCAACTTCAGAGAAGGTTTATGACTGCCATTCAAGAAAAGGGTCTTCCGAAGTAACAGCAAGAAAATTCTGTCTTCCATGTGACGGCGTCAAGATATTTGGTTTTCTATTTGTCGCAAAGTCACTCGTTACTTATTGCTGGGACGCTTTACTAAGACGAACTCCTCAGCCTTTCAAAAGTAGTAGAGGGAAGAAACAACCACGTGATCTTCCAAAAACTAGAATGGGAAGATTATACTTATTTGTATTGTATAGGAATATAACTCCGAATTGAAATATCAAAATATTATTGAGCTCATCTGCATTGATGTGCATTGTATCGTAAGTGCAATGCTACATATTTAGCACGTCTTTTGTAAAAAAATCGTGCTCACGTTATCATTCCTAGTCCGCCCGTCTGTGGACACCATATCTCTGCAACTATTAGTCCGATTTGAAAAATTATTTCTGCATTGCGAAGGTGCGTGTTATTTTCAGGAATTTTCCGACAATTCGCACTACTTATTGTTTACAGTTTATGTAGAGATAATAAAATGTTAGGGTAGTATTTCTTATCGATATATTTACACGATAGTATCAGAATAATATCACCATTCCCGGAATCACAATGTACCCAACCATGCGCGCCACGTTAGAGATCAGCGGCTGGCCAGGACAGATGAGCCATAGTGCGTGACGTGATTTGACGGACGTTTAAAAAGGAATGAGCATCGGCTACCTCGCCAAGGGTGGAAGCATCTCAAAAACAGCAGACTTCATGGGCTGTTCGCGAGTTCCTATAATAAGGGTTTGTCAAGAATGGATCGCTGACACACCGAGTACCTCCCGACGTAATAACTATGGAGCCCCCAAAACCATCGACATCAGAGGAGAACGACGCCTCCGTTGACTGGTAAAGGGCAATCGACGCGCAACAGTGCAACAACTGACCATGCAAATGAACGCTGGAGTACCTGGGTGCTCCAGCGTTCAATTTGCATGGTCAGTAGAGCGAAACCATGTCATGCATGGGTCTCCGTAGTCGACGCTGCTTCAAGGCGCCCATGCTAACCAATAGAACCAGCATGAAAATAAACAAGCCAAGTGTTGGCTTGGTTTATTTTCATGTATTGTGAGGGACGCCAACTTGTCAGAAGAATCGTAGTTGAGGGACGCCAACTTCTCAGAAGAATCATAGTTTGCAGGTTCCTGTCATTGGAGCAGGGAAGCAAATAAATAAGTAGTTAAACAAATTGAATGTTGTGACAGAGGTTTTCTTTTGTAAATATCTTTATTCGTCAGATCGGGGAAAAGGGGAAATATTGGAATATTGGTTCGCCTGATAGAATAGTAAATACTTCCAACAGATTGGTAGATATCGCGGGCGACTTCCTCAATGTTATTCCCGCTAAAATCTCTCTACCTCAATCCCATGCTAAAGCGTTTGTCGTGCCTTGTCTCCGAGCAAAATCCGTTCTACTTTTTTCCTCCAAGATCTCCAAGAAGACTCCCTCCGTTTTTGGCTGCTAGATGCTCTTGACGTAAGAAGTTCTACTGTTAATTGCTTGCTCCTATTGTTAATGGCGGGTTCGCCGACGGCTGGGGGAAAGGGGGTGTCCTTTTGTTTGTGGGAAGGGTCCCACGATCCTACAAGAGAATGAACTTTCTCCGAAATGAAGCTGTGCTGAGCGACTTTTGGGCTGGGGAGGAAATATCTCACTGTCGTTGGCACACAAAATAACAAAAATTATCATTTAAATAAAGTTTGAATATTTCCATATAACACAAGTACATGCCGGCGGTGGTACTGTGTGTATGTCTTGGGGTATGTTTCCCTGGTATGATCTGGGACCGCTGGTACCACTGGATGGGTCTCTGAATGCCAATGGCTACCTGTCCATCCTTGCTGACCACATACGTCGTTTCATGTTAGACGTTTACATTGGTGGTGACGGTGTCTACCACTAGAACAATACGCCCTGCCATGTTGCTAAGAGGGTGCGTGACTGGTTCCAGGAACACGACAGCGATGTCTCCGTTCTCCCTTGGCCAGTGAAATCGCCCGATTTCAATCCTATAGAGTACTTGTGGGACTATTTGGATCGACAGGTTCGACGTGCCGACCCACAAACACGTCATCTCCGAGTCCCCGTGTTCGGCTTCAGTCGGAATGGGCACGTAAGCCTCGGGCAGCCTTCGAGGGCCTCATTGCGTCCATGACATGCCGTCTCTCTGATGGCATCCGGGCCAAGCGTGGTTAATCGCGATACGACTGTGTATATGATACACTGGCAGTTGTTAGAGAAAACAAGGGGTATGGTATGGTGCAGAAGGACGCGAAAACACAGGAAATAACCGTTGAATGGAAAATGGAACAAAGTAGTAAAATGTTCTTCCCGAAGGGTTGGGAAGTGGGCTAAGATCATTTTCGCGTGGATCACCCGCATAAATGCTGAATTCCTACCCTAGTTTTTTCATGTGATTATTATACTAGATAACAAAAATATTTATAGAAACCTTTGCTGTTAATTCCTGAATTTATTACACTTCATTTTAGAATTCCTTGTTCCAGATGGAAATATTGTGCCACCACCATATACACCGATGGCCCATTACATTATAACCACCCCCAGCCTAGAAGAATGAGCGCGCCTGGAGATCGAACGGTGGCGCAGGTGAAGTTTACAGAGTAGTATATCTACAATCCGAGGACCGGCTTTAGGTTATTACAGTGTTCGGAGTCAGAGGGGGAAAAGCTGCCAATTTATCGGAGTTTGATAAAGGACAAATTGTGATGGCATTGCGCCTCGGAACTGCGATCTCGGAAACGGTGTGGCTTGTGGATTGTTCACGTGCCGCTGGGGTGAGTAAGTATCAGATGTGGTGCACAGATGACCAAACGACGAACCATCGTCAAGCCGTGTGTCGTCCGCAACTCATTGATGCCAAAGATGAGCAGAGACTGTCGCGCACTGTTCACAGCGACCGCAGTGCCACAATGCGACAAATCACCAGCAGCTATGACAGTGGTGATCAGAGCAATGTGTCACAGCACACAGTTCATCGCAGCCTTCTACGCATGGGCCTGCGTAGCCGAAGACACAGCTGGGTCCCCATGCTCACTGTACGTCATCCTCAACAACGCATGAAATAAGCCCAAGATCATCGAGATTGAACCATGGATGATTGGAAGAAAATAGCCTGGTTTGACAAATCAAGATTCGTGGTGCATCACATAGACTGCCGAGCGCGGATACGCCGATTACCAACGGAGGCTATGACACCTGGATGCAATGTTGAGGGGAAACAGGCCGGCTGCGGGGGTGTTATGTTGTGGGCGATGCTTTCTTGGGACACTTTAGGCCCCATTATCCCAATAGCACAATCTTTGGCATCTGAACATCGTTGAGGACCAAGTTCACCCATTCATGGCAACTGTGTTCCCTGCTGGTGATGGCCATTACCAACAGCATAATGCGCCATGCCACACTGTCAGAATCGTCAAGGAGTGGTTCGAGGAACATGCTGGTGATTTTCTGTTAATGCCTTGGCCTCCAAATTCACCTGACACGAACCCAATCGAACATTTGTGGTTCGACTTGGAAAAGCGGGTTCGCGCTAAATGACCACCACCCCGAAATGTACCGGAACTGGAAGACCTGCTGTTGACATTATGGTACCAGATACCCCAGGAAACTTGTCGCCCCCTTATTGAATCGATGCCTCGCCGAGTGTCCGCTGTTTTGCAGGTTAAAGGGGGTCTTACAGCTTATTAGGTAGGTGTTCATAATGTAGTGGCTCATCAGCGTAGATAGAGAAAACAACTCAAAGTGAATGATTCCTCTTTTTTTCTTTTTTTCCTGCAGTATGCTGAAAACCAGTAATGCATGATTGTTTGTGATTCTGCAAGTATGCTGGATATCTGCGATAGAATTCTGAGTTCAACTTTGAAGTCACGAGCTCCGGAAAATTCCTTCTGATCTAATCAGAAAGCATGTTGCGTTTGACACACTATAAAAATAAGTACTGTGAATTAATCAAAATTTCTGGTGATAATGTGCAGCAAAGTTGCCAGTAAGTGTTCATCTTTTAAGAAAATTTCCGCTTTTAAAAGTGCCTGTTTTTTTCTTAACTTCCGTATTTCCACAGATTTTTCGTAGTCAGTAATTCCGTTTATTTCACAAAAGTCCATTTCAAGCTTTTCCGTATTTTGACAGAAATTTCGCAAGACCGATGACACTTATTATTTTCAACCCTTACGCCAGAGAATCCTATCTTGCCCGTGGCAGTGATCGAACCAAAGTCGATTGGGTTGGGTCTACATAACCCGCACGTCTCTTAACCACTAAGCCAGAAAGTCTTAGTAACCGTACTCACTTTAAAGGTTAAACTAATTGCACAATGATGAATTTCCTTTTTTTCTTCTCCTCATTAATTTGAGTGATTTATTCATTTTATTTTCTATTGAAGCTTATTATATCTTTGAATACGTTTGTAGAATTTTTTTCTCTAAGAGGATTCATCACAAATTAAATATTTTTTTTCCAACGTGATACAACAGAATGCTTCGGCACTTAAGAACTTTTTTTTTAACTGACAATAACTTTCAATTAGCTTTAAGAAAAGGTTAAATGTACTGTTTCACACTATTATTTCACAAAATTTCTAAATATAAAATTTGCTCTTGATAGCTATAATAGCTTTCTTTTTAAGGATTCCCCAGACTGACATATAGACATCGTACAAATCACCTGTAGAGGGTGGTCCGAATGTCTTGTTACCCTCCTATTCTTATTACAGTGGAACTAATTAAATTTGTTCTCTGCTTTCAGATGGCTTACACAAGCAACTGTAGTGTGGAAGAACGGTAAGTAGCTATTGTATGGACACACGAACGTACACAGTCTGGTAAAACAATAAGGGAAGTGCAACGTGACTTTACTGCAAGATTCAACAAAGACGCTCCACCGAAACAGACATTATTGAGATGGGAACATAAGCTGTTCAAAACTGGATCAATACTGGATAAGAAGAGGACTGGAAGACCACAATCGAGGTAAGAAAAATGTGCAGCCGTGACAGCATCAGCGCTGAGATCCCCAAAACGTAAGTGCATGGTGGTTTTGGTGTTGTCAAAAGTGCATGGTGGTTTTGGTGTTGTCAAAAGTGCATGGTGGTTTTGGTGTTGTCAAAAGTGCATGGTGGTGTTGGTGTTGTCAAAAGTGCATGGTGGTTTTAGTGTTGTCAAAAGTGCATCGTGGTTTTGGTGTTGTCAAAAGTGCATGGTGGTTTTGGTGTTGTCAAAAGTGCAAGGTGGTGTTGGTGTTGTCAAAAGTGCATGGTGGTTTTGGTGTTGTCAAAAGTGCATCGTGATTTTGGTGTTGTCAAAAGTGCATGGTGGTTTTGGTGTTGTCAAAATTGCATGGTGGTTTTGGTGTTGTCAAAAGTGCTTGGTGGTTTTGGTGTTGTCAAAAGTGCACGGTGGTTTTGGTGTTGTCCAAAGTGCATGATGGTTTTGGTGTTGTCAAAAGTACATGGTGGTTTTGGTGTTGTCAAAAGTGCAGGTGGTTTTAGTGTTGTCAAAAGTGCATCGTGGTTTTGGTGTTGTCAAAAGTGCATGGTGGTTTTGGTGTTGTCAAAAGTGCATGGTGGTTTTAGTGTTGTCAAAAGTGCATGGTGGTTTTGGTGTTGTCAAAAGTGCATGGTGGTTTTGGTGTTGTCAAAAGTGCATGGTGGTTTTGGTGTTGTCAAAAGTGCATGGTGGCCTTTGGGATTCTAAGTTCCGCCGATTGTACCCTCAGAGACTTTTTGGGAGACCTCAGCACTGATAACGCCACGGCTGCACATTTTTCTTGCCTCGATTGTAGTCTTCAGTCCTCTTCTTTGCCAGTAATGATCCACCTGTGAACAGCTTATGTTCCCATCTCAATGTCTCTTTCGGTGGGGCTTCTTTTTCTTTGTTAAATCTTGCAGTAAAGTCACGTTGCACTTTCCTCGTTGTTTTACCAGTCTGTGGATGTTTTATGTGTCTATGCAATTGCTACTAACATTAATTATCTTCCACACTATAGTTGCTTGTGTCAGCCATCAGAAAACAGAGAACAAATTTAGTTAGATCCACTGTAATAACCATATGGGGGTAACAAGATATTCGGACCACTCTGTACAATAATTTAAGTACCCGTTTCTTACGGTAACGCAACATACGCGTAATAGCTGGAGCACAAATGAGAGGGAGGGGAAGAAATATCCTCTGCCACAATAAGCAAAATTCATGCAATATGCTATCCATAATATCCGATCTCGCTACAGTACTTCAAAATCAGTGCTTCGATAGAAGATTGAAATTTAACAGTTAATCAAACCTCAAGTATTCCGCGAATCTCTCCTATAGTCACTATGTTTTCGTCATATGAATAAAAAGGAAAAGCGAGAACGAAATTTTCCGTTAATACACGAAACGAATTGCGGTAATGTTTCTGAAAATTCGGAATTTTACCTTATCACATTTTAAAAACAGCAATTTACAGTCAATATAGAAAAAGGAATGTCGAAACAGTTTCTGAAACTTTGGAATTTTCCGTTATCAGATCTTAAAAACGGCAATTTACCCTAAATATAAGAAAGGAATTGCGGAACGATTTTTGAAATTCAGGATTTTCCGTTAACATATCTTAAAAACGGTAATTAACCGTCAATATAAGAAAAGAATTACGGAAAAGTTTTTGAAATTCAGGATTTTCCGTTAACACATCTTAAAAACGGCAATTTACCGTCAATATAAGAAAGGAATTGCAGAAAGGTTTTTGAAATTCAGGATTTTCCGTTAACACATCTTAAAAACGGCAATTTACCGTAAATGTAGAAAAGGAATCGCGGAAAGGTTTCTGAAAATTTAGAATTTTCCTGGCGTACGAAAAATCTGTGAAATTCAGGTTTCATTCCGTCATTTCGCGGAAAAGCTTGTATCCGAAATATAATTCGTAAATTCACGAAAAGAATCACGGAAAACAGCTCGTGAATTTCAGATTTTTTACAGTGCAGTCGAAAGTGGTAGCAATCGGATTTCAGGACCACCTTGACGCGGATCCAAGTATTTATTAATTGGTCGCTCCAGATTTGCAGCAATTATTCATTTGCAATGCAATACGTGAATTTTGCTCGATGTTATGTCATTCACTCGTGGTCCTTCAGGTCAAATAGGAAATAACTAGTGGTCTTGTTGTAACGACCTTAGGTCACACTTCGGCGACAACTCAAAAGAAATCGAACAACGCATTTCAATGCACTTTACAGCCGTCCTATATTTAGAAGCATGACATATGTAATCACAAAAAAAAATTTCTTCTATCCTCTTGAACATCTGAAGTGATTACTTGTTTAAAGTCTTTTGGTTCTGCGAACACTTTCACTTCTTTTTCAACTAAGTACGTCTTGTTTCTTCTTTAAGTTACTTATTCATTGCTCCCGTCGTTTTTGTGAATGCATCTGCCTTATTCACTTTCCATACACGCAAACTGCTGAAAAAAAGTTCGAGATGTTACTGAAAAAAAGGAGATCGACAGCATGTTGAGCAACTGCCTGCATTTAATTAAGGATAATATAGATTGCAGAACGCAAAACAGACATGTGTTCAGATAAAACGTGTAGCATGGTACATAGCTTGTCCCCAATAACAAATGAGAATGTTTTAATAAAAAATGTGCAATACTGCGTTCGACATTGGCACCAGTCTCCAAAAAACGGTAGTCGTTGTGGTAACCGTAGCAACCGGCCACACCTGTTTATCTCGCATGCTTCGTCGGTTGTGTGCAGTTTAATAAGCGTTGTTTCGTGAACCCCTAACAGGTATTTTCGCGCTGTAATTTTTCGAAACATTTGTTGTGAAAGAAGAACAAAGATGAGGCATTAAATTTTGCTGTCGACTTAAGAAGTCTGTCGGAGAGACTTTCCGTCTTATGAAAGAGGCGTAGAAAGATGAATGTCTAAGAAAATCAGCAATTTACAGATGGCATAGAGAATTTCTGGATGGTCGAGAGTCTGCGACTTTAATCGCGCATGGAGGAAGACCTACAACGAGCGTTACAGGGAAGACCTACAACGAGTGTTACAGAGGCAAACATCAATACTATAGGTATTATTATACGGGAAGACAGGCACCTATCAATTAGAGATATCGAAGACATGGTTCACATTTCAAAAACATCAATTCATAGAATTCTAACGGAGCACTTGGGCATGAAACGAATGTGTTCAACTTGGGTTCCCCATTTCTATTCATGTGCTGCCCAATGCAAGGCCGCACATCGCCAGTTCTGTCGCTTCTTATTTGGAGAAAATAGATGTTAAGTTGATTCCCCAACCTGCATATACTCCAGACTTGTCACCATGTGACTTCTGGTTGTTCCCCATTTTAAAAAGACTTTACGGGGAAGACAATTTAACACAGATCAACAACTTTTACATCTGCTCAAGAGTGCTTCAACAGCATCTCAGAAGATTTTCAGAAGACATTCAAAAAGTGTTAAGAACTTTAGGACACCTGTATTTGATGCAATGGACAGTATTTCGAAAAAGATGACCACTTCCTTGATAATTAAGGTAGGCATTTTCAAAAAGTGGGAGGGACATTGGGACACGTGTATTCGATGCAATGGACAGTATTTCGAAACATATGGTCCCTTCCTTGATAATTCAGGTGGGCATTTTCAAAAGTGGGAGGGACATTGGAACACGTGTATTCGATGCAATGGACAGTATTTCGAAACATATGGCCACTTCCTTGATAATTAAGGTGGGTATTTTCAAAAAGTGGGAGGGACATTGGGACACGTGTATTCGATGCAATGGACAGTATTTCGAAACATATGGTCCCTTACTTGATAATTAAGGTGGGCATTTTCAAAAAGTGGGAGGGACATTGGGACACGTGTATTCGATGCAATGGACAGTATTTCGAAACAGATGGTCACTTCCTTGATAATAAAGGTGGGAATTTTCAAAAAGTGGGAGGAACATTGGGACACGTGTATTCGATGCAATGGACAGTACTTCGAAACAGATGGCAACTTCCTTGATAATTAAGGTGGGCATTTTCAAAAAGTGGGAGGGACATTAGGACACGTGTATTCGATGCAATGGACAGTATTTCGAAACAGATGGCAACTTCCTTGATAATTAAGGTGGGCATTTTCAAAAAGTGGGAGGGACATTGGGACACCTGTATTCGATGCAAATGGACAGTATTTCGAAACAGATGGCAACTTCCTTGATAATTAGGGTGAGCATTTTCAAAACGTGGGAGAAACGTTGGGACATCTGTATTCGATGCAATGGACAGTATTTCGAAAAAGATGACCACTTCCTTGATAATTAAGGTGGGTATTTTCAAAAAGTGGGAGGGACATTGGGACACGTGTATTCGATGCAATGGACAGTATTTCGAAACATATGGTCCCTTCCTTGATAATTCAGGTGGGCATTTTCAAAAGTGGGAGGGACATTGGAACACGTGTATTCGATGCAATGGACAGTATTTCGAAACATATGGTCCCTTCCTTGATAATTCAGGTGGGCATTTTCAAAAAGTGGGAGGGACATTGGGACACGTGTATTCGATGCAAAGGACAGTACTTCGAAACAGATGGCAACTTCCTTAATAATTAAGGTGGGCATTTTCAAAAAGTGGGAGGGACATTGGGACACGTGTATTCGATGCAATGGACAGTATTTCGAAACATATGGTCACTTCCTTGATAATTAAGGTGGGTATTTTCAAAAAGTGGGAGGGACATTGGGACACGTGTATTCGATGCAATGGACAGTATTTCGAAACATATGGTCCCTTCCTTGATAATTAAGGTGGGCATTTTCAAAAAGTGGGAGGGACATTGGGACACGTGTATTCGATGCAATGGACAGTATTTCGAAACAGATGGTCACTTCCTTGATAATAAAGGTGGGAATTTTCAAAAAGTGGGAGGAACATTGGCACACGTGTATTCGATGCAATGGACAGTACTTCCAAACAGATGGCAACTTCCTTGATAATTAAGGTGGGCATTTTCAAAAAGTGGGAGGGACATTGGGACACGTGTATTCGATGCAATGGACAGTATTTCGAAACAGATGGCAACTTCCTTGATAATTAAGGTGGGCATTTTCAAAAAGTGGGAGGGACATTGGGACACCTGTATTCGATGCAAATGGACAGTATTTCGAAACAGATGGCAACTTCCTTGATAATTAGGGTGAGCATTTTCAAAACGTGCGAGAAACGTTGGGACATCTGTATTCGATGCAATGGACAGTATTTCGAAAAAGATGACCACTTCCTTGATAATTAAGGTGGGCATTTTCAAAAAGTGGGAGGGACATTGGGACACGTGTATTCGATGCAATGGACAGTATTTCGAAACATATGGCCACTTCCTTGATAATTAAGGTGGGTATTTTCAAAAAGTGGGAGGGACATTGGGACACGTGTATTCGATGCAATGGACAGTATTTCGAAACATATGGTCCCTTCCTTGATAATTAAGGTGGGCATTTTCAAAAAGTGGGAGGGACATTGGGACACGTGTATTCGATGCAATGGACAGTATTTCGAAACAGATGGTCACTTCCTTGATAATAAAGGTGGGAATTTTCAAAAAGTGGGAGGAACATTGGGACACGTGTATTCGATGCAATGGGCAGTACTTCGAAACAGATGGCAACTTCCTTGATAATTAAGGTGGGCATTTTCCAAAAAGTGGGAGGGACATTGGGACACGTGTATTCGATGCAATGGACAGTATTTCGAAACAGATGGCAACTTCCTTGATAATTAAGGTGGGCATTTTCAAAAAGTGGGAGGGACATTGGGACACCTGTATTCGATGCAAATGGACAGTATTTCGAAACAGATGGCAACTTCCTTGATAATTAGGGTGAGCATTTTCAAAACGTGGGAGAAACGTTGGGACATCTGTATTCGATGCAATGGACAGTATTTCGAAAAAGATGACCACTTCCTTGATAATTAAGGTGAGCATTTTCAAAGAGTGGGGGGAATGTTGGGACACCTGTATTCGATGCAATGGACAGTATTTCGAAAAAGATGACCACTTCCTTGATAATTAAGGTGAGCATTTTCAAAGAGTGGGGGGGAATGTTGGGACACCTGTATTCGATGCAATGGACAGTATTTCGAAAAAGATTGACCACTTTGCTTGATAATTAAGGTGAGCATTTTCAAAGAGTGGAGGGAATGTTGGGACACCTGTATTCGATGCAATGGACAGTATTTCGAAAAAGATGACCACTTACTTGATAATTAAGGTGAGCATTTTCAAAACGTGGGAGGAATGTTGGGACACCTGTATTCGATGCAATGGACAGTATTTCGAAAAAGATGACCACTTGCTTGATAATTAAGGTGAGCATTTTCAAAGAGTGGAGGGAATGTTGGGACACCTGTATTCGATGCAATGGACAGTATTTCGAAAAAGATTGACCTCTTTCTTGATAATTAAGGTGAGCATTTTCAAAGAGTGGAGGGAATGTTGGGACACCTGTATTCGATGCAATGGACAGTATTTCGAAAAAGATTGACCTCTTGCTTGATAATTAAGGTGAGCATTTTCAAAACGTGGGAGGAACGTTGGGACACCTGTATTCGATGCAATGGACAGTATTTCGAAAAAGATGACCACTTCCTTGATAATTAAGGTGAGCATTTTCAAAGAGTGGGGGAATGTTGGGACACCTGTATTCGATGCAATAGACAGTATTTCGAAAAAGATGACCACTTGCTTGATAATTAAGGTGAGCATTTGACCACTTCCTTGACAATTAAGGTACGCATATTTCTTTCATAAAAACGTTCTTAGTTGTTTTGGGATAAACTATGCAGTGTTCAAACTGGAGAACACCTTATTGCCACAAATGAAGTCGGTTCGTCTTTAGGCCACCTCATTTGTTCCCAACCACTTTGCACCTCCGTCACTACGTTCTGACATGCCAGAGAATAGTTCCCTTAGTTTGAGGTGCGGCAGCTTTTAATGCAAACCTTTCCCTGAGTTTCCTGCCTAACAAATCGCTGAAGCGAATATACACTGCTGGCTACCCAAAATGCAACACCAAGAAGCACACGCGATAGCAAAGCCAGATTTACTGGACACATAACAACAGATACAAAGATGAAATGATTGAGCTTACAGGCCAGTGCGACTTGCGGAACACGCAGGCATCAATAGTTCGGGTGGCCTCCATGGCTGGCAATAACGGCTGTTACACGCCGCGGCACCGAACGAAAGAGGCTTTGGATGTGGGCTTGGGGTATGTCGGTCCAGGCTGCTTCCACACGTTGCCACAGTTCATCAGGCGTAGCCGCGTGTGGTGCTTGCCGGTCCACTCGGTTGCCGATCAGCGACCAGACGTGATCGATGGGCGACATATCAGGAGAACACGCATGCCACGGCAGCAGTGACACCAGGTGGGCCAAGAAGAATTGTTGCACGATGCGTGCCACGTGCGGGCGCGCATTGTCCTGTTGAAACGTGGCCGCTGGAAGGTCCTTCAGGTAAAGGAGGACTACAGGCTCCAAAACGTCGGAGATGCAGCGGTGGCTGTTGAGTGTACCTGCGATGCGTACCAGAGGGGTGCGGGTGTCATATCCAATTGCGCCCTAAACCATAACACAAGGCGACGGACTGGTATTGCGATGCATAATGCAGGCGTCATACAGTCTCTGGCCGCGGTGCCGCCACACGCGGATCCGACCATCGTGGTGTTGCAGGCAGAAGCTGGATTCTTCGGAGAAGACAATGTCGTGCCATTCCGTAGTCCAGGTGCGGCACTCAACGGCCCACTGCCGCGGCATTTGCCGGTGGTGTTACGTCAATATTAATCGGAGCAATGGGGGCCGTGCGACAAGTCCCCGCTCCTGCAGACGACGTCGAACGGTACGTGCTGACATAGGTTGTTGCGCAACACACCCTAATTCCTGCGCTAACGTTCGTGATGTGGCAGTGCGAGCCGTCAATGCCCGCCGCACAACATGCCGTTCCTCTCGTTCGGTGGTGTACCGCGGCCGCGGCAATCGCTGACTTCGGTCCGTCCGTCACTCCTTCACCCACCGAATCCATACTCGCCCGACTGTGGCTGGATGTCGTCTCACACGGGCGCCGATGTATCGGTACGATAAACCGCTGTCGCGATAAGCCACTATTCGTCATCTGTCGAACTCTGAAACGTGCTGGAATAACAGCCGTATTGTGCGACGAGGCATCAGGAAGCTACCCACGCATAGGTCCGGCAGCACAACACACTTCCACTACTTACACTCTGCATTCTGGGCACCCTTCTTATAGTGCTTCTTGGTGGCGTGCCGGGCGCACATGATTTCCATATGCCCTGCAATGCTAATCGTTTGTCTGTCCTCTCGCGGGCGACGCATGCTGCGAATTTCAGGCCAATCGGATGCTTCCTTCTTGGTGTTGCATTTTGGGTGGTCAGCAGTGTAGATTGGCTGACTGTCGCAAGAGCAGGCCAAAATTCAAGGAATTTACCTTTACCCTTCGTAGTTCTGCTGGACCCACAAATTGCTCAAGAAAATGTTGAATGTGTTTAAACTGAGGTGGACGAACCCCGAAATTCGAAATCGGCATTTTTGCGAAAGATGTGCTTGTCTAACAAAATATCGTCAAAGGAGCTAAAATGCTCGTAGACTGAGGATTAAAAACTTTTACATACTATTTGGGAAGAAAACTCTCGTGAGACAAAAATGTATTTATGTTGAAGCGATCAAAACCCAGAGGTCAAATATGCGCTACTAGCAGGGTTCGGTTTGAGCCAAAAAATTCGGTTCCAAGATATAAACTTATTTTTCCTAACGTCATCCTAGACAAGAGTAGAGCAGAAAATACACCGATGAGCAACTACAACTACATTATGACCACCTATCTAATAAGCTGTAGGACCCCATTTATCCAGTAAAAATTGCGGCCACTCGGCGAGGTATCGATTCAATGAGGTGACGATAGGTACCCTGGGGTATCTGGTACCATAATGTCAACAGCAGGTCCTCCAGTCCCAGTACATTTTGAGGTGGAGGTGATTTAGCGCGAATTCGCTTTTCCAAGTCCAACCACAAATGTTCGATTGGGTTGATGTCAGGTGAATTTGGAGGCTAGGGCATTAAAAGAAAGTCCCCAGCATGTTCCTCGAACCACTCCTTGACGATTCTGGCAGTGTGGCACGGAGCATTATCTTGTTGGTAATGGTAATCACCAGCAGGGAACACAGTTGCCATGAATGGGTGAACTTGGTCCGCAACGGTGTTCAGATACCTGACAGCTGTCAGTGATTGGGCTACTAGGATAATGGGGCCTAAAGTGTCCCAAGAAAACATCGCCCACTGCATTGGACGACCTGTTTCAGCCCAACAATGCATCCAGGGGCCATAGCCTCCGTTGGTAATCGGCGTATCCGTGCTCGGCCGTCTACGCGATGCACTTGGAATCTTGAGACCAGGCCATTTTCTCCCGATCATCCACGGTCCAATCTCGATGATCTTGGGACCATTTCATGCGTTGTTAGCAATGACGTGCAATAAGCATGGGGACTCGGCTGTGTCTTCGGCTACGCAGACCCATGCGCAGATGGCTGCGATGAACTGTGTGATGTGACACATTGCCCTGATCACCACTGTTGTAGCTGCGGGTGATTTTTCACACTGTGGCGCTGCGGTCGCTGTGAACAATGCGCGACAGTCTCCGCTCTCCTCTAGCATCAACAAGCTGCGGACGACACACGGCTAGAGGACGGTTCGTCGTTTGGCCATCTGTGCCCCACTTTTGATTCATACTCACTACAGCGGAACGTGAACAACCCACAGGCCGCGCTGTTTCCGAGATCGTAGTTCCGAGGCGCTGTGCTATCTCAATTTGTCCTTTATCAAACTCCTTTAAATCGGCAGCTTTTTCCGTTCTGACTCCGAACACTCTACTAACCGAAAGAGAGTCCTCGGGTTGTATATACAGTATAATGTTCTGTGAACTTCACCTACGTCACCGTTCGGTCTTCAGGCGCGCTCATTTCTCTAGGCTGCGGGTGGTCCAATCGTAATGGCTCTTTGGTGTATCTTGCTAACAGAGAGCAAAGCAGAAAATACATTGGCCTCAGAGGACAGAGAAAAAATACCTAGCCATCGGAGGGTACAGCAGAAAATATCTTGCCATCAGAGAAGAGGAGAAAATACCCTGGCATCAGAGGGCAGAACAGAAAATATCTTACCATCAGAGAGCAGAAAAGAGCCTGTGATCAGAGAGTACAACAGAAAATATCTTGCCATCAGAGCAGAGGAGATAATGCCCTGGTCTCAGGCCGCAGTGCAGAAAATATCTTACCACCAGAGAGTAGAGCACAAAATAGCCTGTCATCAGAGGGTACAGCAGAAGATATCTTGCCATCAGACACCACAACAGAAAATACTCTGGCATCAGACCGCAGTGCAGAAAATATCTTACCATCAGAGAGCAGAGCACAAAATAGCCTGTCATCAGAGGGTACAGCAGAAAAAATCCTGCCATCATAGAGCAGAGCAGAAAATACCCTGCAATCAGAGGGCAGAGCAGGAGATACGCCTGCCATCAGAGGGTACAGCAGAAAATATCTTCCCTCAGAAAGTAGAGAAGAAAATACCCTGCTATGATAGCACAGCAGAAAGTATCTTGCTATCAGAGAGCAGAGCAGAAATACCTTGCCATCACAGTACAGAGCAGAAAATGTCTTGCCATCAGAGAGCAGTGCAGGAAATATCCTGCCATCAGAGGGTACAGCGGAAAATATCTTGCCATCGGAGCAGAGCAGAAAATACTCTGCCATCAGAGGGCCAGAGCAGAATATACCCTGCCATCAAAAGGCAGAGCAGAAAATACCCTACCATCAGAGGGCAGAGCAGAAAATACCCCGACATTAAACGGGCAGAGCAGAATATACCCTGGCATCAGAGGGCAGAGTAGAAAATACCCTGCCATCAGAGGGCTGAGCAAAAGATACCCTGCCATCAGAGAGAACAGCAGAAAATATCTGGCCATCAGAGAGCAGAGAAGGAAATACCCTGACATCAGAGTACAGAGCGGAAGATATCTTGCCATCAGAGAGCAGTGCAGGAAATACCCTGCCATTATAGTGTACAGCAGAAAAAATCTTGCCTTCAGAGCACAGCAGAAAATACTCTGCCATCAAAGGGCAAAGCAGAAAATACTTTGCCATCAAAGGGCAAAGCAGAAAATACTCTGCCATCAAAGGGCAAAGCAGAAAATAACTTATCATCAGAGGGCAGAGCAAAAAATACACTGCCATCAGAGGGTAGAGCATAAAATACCCTATCATCAGGGGGCAGAGCAAAAAATACCCAGACATAAAACGGACAGAGCAGAATATACCCTGCCACCAGAGGGCAAAGCAGAAAATATCCTGGAGGGCAGAGCAGAAAATACCTTACCATCAGAGGGCAGTGCAGGAAATACCGTACCATCAGAGGGCAGTGCAGGAAATACCGTACCATCAGAGGGTATAGCAGAAAATATCTTGCCATCAGAGCAGAGCAGAAAGTACTCTGCCATCAGAGGGCAAAGCAGAAAATACCCTGCCATCAGAGGACAAAGTAGAAAATATCCTGCCATCAGAGGGCAGAGCAGAAAATACCTTACCATCAGAGAACAAAAAGGGCTTAGTTTACGAAAGCTTCAATCGGCAATGAAAAAACTGAATGAGTGTCTGATCCGTATGTGCAAGACTAGAAATTTTAAGTTGAAAACTGTGATATTCATATAAGAAGGAATCGCCACAATAGCAATAACAGACTTTCAGACCTCAACTCGGTCCTGAAAAAATATGTTCCCAGCCAGTCTCCCTGAAGAACTTTGGAATTTCGTTAAATCACAGTTTATTTTGTCTTATTATCGCAACCAGCAAGATAGTTGATATCAGAATGACCAGACGTGAGATGTACTTAGCGCGATTTCTTTCTTCCGATCAGACAAGGTTCTACTATTCGGGTTAATCACATCGAAAACTTTCCAAATTGGCTGTGAGAAAATAAGATAAAAACAGGGTGTTCCAACATGTGTGTATAGGGATTTTAACCCTCCAAAATCCTTCGAACACATTTAAAATTTCCCCATACGTCCCATAAAAATAAAATAAAAAATGAAAAACAACACCTCCCTCTGCTGTTTGAAGGTATGTAACACACACATGCACACATTCATATAAATATATACACTATATTGACAAAAGTCACTGGACACCTAGAAGAGAAACACAACATAGCATTTATTGACATATATTAGTACGATGACGGTCCACCTTTGGCCTTAATGTATGCACTGACCCTTCGAGATGTGCTTTCGACAAGGTCTTGGAACACAGCGATAGGTATGCGTTTCAACTTAGTACACAATGTTACCGCTAACTGTTGCTTAGTAGTAGGCCTTGGTTCCAAACTTCTTATGCGGCGCTCTAATTCATTCCATAGGAGCTCTATGGGATTAAGATCAGGGTTCTGTGCTGGCCAGTCCGCACACGACACAGAATTATCGTCAAACCACGCCGTAACAGTCCCTGCTTTATGGATCGGTGCATTATCCTGCTGGTACCAACAAGGCTCGGTTCTACAGTATTGCCACAGAGTTGGTAGGGCATAATTGTCCAGAATATCGAGGTAGATGTGCTGGTTAACAGGTTTGTAAACGATAACCAATGGGCCTGGACCATGCCACGAAAAACACCCCCTCACGAGTACACTGCCAGCTGCAAACTTGACCGTAGGAACAGTACACTGTGGAAAATAGCTTTCTCCCGGCGGCAGCCATACCCCACACACGGCCATCAGACTGATGGATCGTATATGTGGATTCACTAGTCCGCAAGACCCGTTTCCATACGTCTACGATCCACGCTAAATGTTCTTTACACCATGCTAAACCACGAATAGCATTCCGAGTGGAGCTGAAAGGCTTATGAGCAGCCGCACGACCGCGGTAACCCATGGATATGAAATTCTCTGCGAATGGTACATGTACATACCGAGTTTCCACCATTTTTACTCACCTGTACACTCAGGTCTTGTGCAGTACTGCGTCGATTAGCTGTAACGAATTTCCTGAGGCTTTGACGCCCTCTATCACTGATTTTCTTTGGTCTGCCGTTACGTTTTGCTGCTTCAGGCACGTCATGTGTCTTCCACTTATTCAGTACTTTCAAGACAGTTGACTTGGGTATGTTTAAACGCCTCTCGGTTTCTCTTATGGACAACTCACACCCAACAATCTTTCCTTTCTCAAAGACAGTTCTGCGGCATTTTCACTCAACCTCACAGTGCGATACGATCGCGGTCAGCTGCAGGCTTGTTTTTATACCGTTTGCAGCTGTACCGCGCATCTTAAAAACGCAGCAGATCCATTCATCTGTTTTTGAAGGGGGCGTCTGGTGACTTTTGTCAATATAATGTATATACACTGAAGAGGAATTGAATTAGAGACAGCTGGAGTTATGCAAATGTGGCGCTGTGGGCGGCCCTGTAAAATGAAACGACATGGAGTATGCAGCAATCCGACAATATAAGGAGTGATGCGACGGGAATCAGTAAGAGTCGGACGCAGTATGGGTAAGACGAAGGATCTAAGCGCATTTGATCGTGGTAAAATTGTCGGGGCCCGACGAATGGGTCACTCCATCTCGGAAGTCGTGCAGGCACTGGGATTTTCACGAGCCACCGTATCACGGGTGCACCGTGAGTACAACGAATCCGGTAAAACCATCCCTGCAAGGGCTAACTGCCTTGGAAAACAGCGTGTGGATGAGCGGGGTCATCGTCGACTAGCTCGCATTGTAACAGCGGATAGACGGGCCACAGTGCACAAAAGCGTGTAAGCAGCCACACCATCCAGAACTATCTTCTCGCTATGGGGTACAGAAGCCATCGTCCCACGAGGGTACCGCTGCTGACCGCACATCACAGGGTGCAAAGATTAGCATGGGCGCGGGAACATCGCCACTGGACCCGAGACGTGTGGTAAAATGTTGCCTGGACTGATGAGTCAAGATCCTCGTTGGTATAGATGCGATGGCAGGATACGAGTACGGCACAAACCACATGAAGCGATGGATCCTTCTTGCCAGCAGGGTACTCTTGAAGCTGGTGGGGTGGCATTCTCGTCTGGGGACTGTTTACGTGAACTGAAATGAAACCCCTGGTACGTGTGACATCGTCCCTCACAGGTCAACGTTACCGGGATATCCTGGACGACCATTTGCTCCCGTTTGTGCGTCTACAACATCCCACTGGGGACCTCATCCTGCAACAAGACAATGCACCGTGCCATCGCTCCCGAATTGTATCCGAACGGTAGGATGAACACTCCACCGACGTGAGCTCGCTTCCTTGGCCTGCTAGGCCACCTGACCTCAATCCCGTCGAGTACATCTGGGATGCCATCGAGAGAGATGTTCGAGGCTCTGACCCCCTCCATGAAATCTTCGTGAACTGTGGGAGGTAGTTCAGGGGTCGTGGATCCGTATGGCTTCCCAACGCTTCCGGTGTCCTGTCGAGTCCATGCCGAGGCGAATCGCCGCCGTCATCAGGGCGAAAGGTGGTGCTACACGTTACTAGACAGGTATCTCTAATTCAATTGCTCTTCAGTGTATACATATATACGAAATTGATTCAAGACATATATCACTTCATAACCCCAAACCACGACATCAAAAACGATCCAGCATAAATAATTTGATATTAGGTCAGTAGCACAAGTCACTACTACTGATGAGCGAGCATTGGTGGCACCAGTTGCAGTGGTGTCGGACGCAATCAACGTGGGAAAGTGTCCAGTGGCATCGTGCTGTTTTCAATTATGAGTCACGATTTGCACTTTGCACCGATGACAACAATTACGCACGGCTCGCATTCCGTGCGTAATTGTCCAGAGAGCCATTTCCTACCATAGCCGGACACCTTTGGTAGTCCACCGTATTACCCTCACTGCTCAACGGTACCTCGATGACATTCTATGGTCTGTTGTGTTGCCATTCCTGTCGCAGCACCACCGAGCAATTTTTCAACAGGATAATGCCCGGCTACACAGAGCACGGCTCTTCCAGGCCTTCCTTCGTAATGTCGACATCCTTCCATGGCCAGCACGATCGCTTGACCTCTCACCGGTCGAACTTGTGTGGGACACGATGGGAAGTGGGAAGATACCTATATAGGTATACTTCGAAATGTCGACGAACAAGCCCACAATTTGGACACCATCTAAGCTTTACCTTAGGACAGTATCCGTGAACTGTATGCGTCTATGCTATGCTGGGTAACCGCCTATATCCGAGCCAGAGGTGGCGTTCACGCTACAACGTAATGACTTATTCCACTCGTGTAGCTGTTTTATCTGAATAAATGGCCCAACTGCTCTGGAAATACAATGATTTCTTTTCCTATACATGTACATCACACATACCGACTTTATGTCGATTGGATGATTCCTTCTGGGTGCTTCGTTTTTTTGTTTTTTTTCTTCTGGTCGACTAGGCCTAGAAGCGATGTCATATACATACCTTGAGAAAGGGCTGGGACGGAATCGTAGGTTTCCGGGTTAGCCGACAAACCACGCTTGCAGGAGAGCTCACTGTAGAAGAAGGAATTCTGACTAATTCCAGACGATGTATGGAACGAACACCACACATTTTAAGAACCCAGGGGCCAGGACATTCATTTGACGTTCGGGCGCCAACATAGAGGAACACAAATTTGCCTTCTGCTCCGGAGCCGAAGGCTTTCCGAATTCAGCTAAACCGACAAGTGCTTATCAGTGATACTTACCGTCTTGACACGTGCGCTACCTCTGTAATACGTCACAATTGCCGTTAGTGTTGCTCATGATTGTCATTAAATCCCGAAAAAGAAGAGATTTCTAATTTTTGAAATCAGCCCGGCAAACTTACGAGATGTAAACCGGCGGAAAAGAAACCTATCCACAATTTGCCAATTGTAGGACTTCCGAAGCCAGCAATTGTATTAATAACAGATTGGTCTTCCCTCAATGAATTGAGGTAGATCGTCAAGCCATCGCTAAAATGTTTGCAGTCCACGTGGGAACTTCATTTCCTTTTCTCCTCATACAGCAGCGAAGTTCATCAAAAAAGAAATCGGACGAGGGATTTTTGTAGCAGTTATCTTAATCGCGCTCTGAGCCGGCGATTTTTCTTCAACCACTGAAAGGAATGGAAAAAGAGCAACTGTGCATGAATAGGAGTTGAAGACGAATCCCACGGTATCATTGTGAATGCGTTCCTCTTGCCATTGGTCCCTAACGCCATAAATCAAATGTAATACGGTAAGTGAATTGAGGGAGAAAAAGAAAGATCTGGTTCTATCTGAACCTATCATAATCCAGGGATTCTTAAAGAGGATGAATCCAAACAAAGATCTCAGGTCTTCTACAAGTGGCGGTGCATATCTCCAGCAACCTAAAAAATTGTACCGTCTCGAGAGAGGGGGCTAAACCAGTTTCTTTATATACATCTTATAGCGATCTTTGGGAGGGAGGCGAAGTCCCTTCCTGAAAACGGACAAATGGCAATAGATCTCATCGACTTATCGCAGATGGGGCACAAAAGGGGAGGAGTTAAAGATAGGGGTGTAGAAATGAGCCCTACAGTTCAAATGCGAATGATGTTTCTATCCGTTTTTTATCCGCCTCCTCCTTCTAGCTGTTGCGCATCCAATGGACCGACAGTCAAAGAAGACATTACAAACTGGATACCCGCCAAGAGACAGACGGGATCCTGCTTAGCATAACAACACAGGGATGCGGCGCACCACAGCAGGGGGGGGGGCTTTGACACCCCACGGATAAAGGAAAGGTAGCAAAGATGAAGTGCAGGGGGAAGCAAAGCCAGAAGAGATAGAGAGGCGACTGGGGTGCGTTAAGCTCACAATAGTGACGTCGTTGGGGGAGGAAAACAGAAGATAGGTGAAGGGAGGAAGTAACCGCCACAATGCCTTCGTTGGCTGCTACCATCTGTATATTTCGGTGAATTGTTGGCTCCTGATGAAGCGATCATGGGAAAAGACTTCAATGGGATGTCAGCAGAAGTGAAAGAGACGACGCTACCCTCCGACACAGTAACCGCAGAGAAAGCAATTGTTTCGGTATTGCTTCTGCTTCGGCACTTTTGTCAGAAAGAGTGCTAGGATTAGGATGATTCTCGAAAGCCAATCCGACACCTCGGGTGTGAGATTCTGCTTCCCCCTCATTCGTTGCGCTCTCCGTCCCCCCACACCAACTTTTAGGTGCGACTTAGTATCCATGTCGAAGACTACAAAAGACGCTGCCCTGATAGAGCATCTATCGCTGTGCTGCGCGAGGATGTGGAGGAAAGATGGGATTGTGTTATATCTCACTCTCCCTGGTCTTAACCGTCATGTCGTGATCGATTGTGACAAGTGAACAGGAAGGGTTTAAAAAGTAAAAGGCGATTTTTTCCCCCTTTTATTTTCACGCTCGGAAAGATGGCAAATTTGGCCGTGTCAAATCAATTTCTCATCCGAAGGCTTCCAGATGACAATGTAAAAAATAAAAAGAAAACAAAATAAAAAGGCCCGGTTGTCACACCAGGCACGTAACCAGGGGAGAGACCTGGGCGTCCAGACCCCCCTCCCTCCCCCAAATGCTTATCATATAGAAAGATAGTTTTTTGCAGTAGCACAAACATTGATCTTGAAATATCGCAAAATCAGCGTTATTTAAACATGAGCTTTCGCTAATAATTAAAAAAATTAATTTAGGTAAATACACTCATCGTCAAAAAAATAGTTGCACCCAGAAGAAAGCAATCGACAGGAATGAAACTTGGTGGGCAGGTTTGACATCGTGAGACATGCAAATGATTCAAGTATCACGCAAGACCCCGCATGTCAAGCAAGCAAGGAGGGGTCGTAGCGCTGTGTCCAACCGGCTGTATAAGGTCATCCCGTTGCGCGTGCTTGCCATTATGACTCGTGCTGTTGTGTTGGTTGTACCCTTTGCAAGTGAAGTATGCCTCGGAGAAAAGTTAGGAAAAAATTCGAACAGGTGGGGGAGTTCCAGAGAGGCCGGGTCGTCGGGCTTCAGGAAGCGGGATGGTTTTATCGCCGTACTGCGTGCCAGACTGGTCGGGCAGATATCACCACCATAGCACGCTGTTCGTGGCAGTGGATAGAACAAGGCACGCAGCAGCTACAGGAAGGCTCTGGGAGACCTAGATGAAACACGAGAGAGAGAGAGAGAGAGAGAGAGAGAGAGAGAGAGAGAGAGAGAGAGAGAGAGAGAGGATTGACGGGTTGACCGACTTGCACGGAGTGGCCCAAGAGTTACGATTGCGGATATTCAGCGAGCAGTAGTGCCCTCCATGCATCGTCCGATTAGTGCTACCACCATTGGCAGATGGCTGCACGACATAGGACTACACGCACGCAGACCGATATAACGACTGCCCTTAACACCATTGCATCGTCGCCAAGGACTGCAATGATGTCGTGCCAGACTCTCATGGAGCCACTCAGAATAGCAGTGAGTGATCTTCAGTGACGAGTCCCGCTTTTCTCTTGGAGGAGACGACCAACGAATCCGTGTGTGGTGGCACCGTGGTCAACGCCAAGATGAACGCTTTGTTGTCGAGGGCCACACGTCCAGAAAGCCTGGTATCATGGTGTTGGGTGCAATTGCCTACGAAGACAGATCGCCTTTGGTGTTCATCACAGGCACTTTGACAGCCCAACGTTACGTTAATGAGGTCCTGCAACCAGTGACCCTACCTTTTCTGAACGCTCACTCCGGTGCGATTTTCCAGCAGGACATAGCTCGTCCGCATACTGCTGCTGTCTCAAGAGCTTGCTTTCAAGACACTGACACTCTGCCATGGCCAACCGCACAGCCAGACCTATCGCAGATTGAAAATGTGTGGTGTCATCCTCAGTTACTATTGTTATAACTAAAGAAAAAAGTGAACCAAAAGACAGTTTCGGGCTTTATGGAATTTAGAGTAATGCAAGATTTCTGCGTCATAGTCGTTAAAGGATTTTATATACTCTGAATTTAACTCGTGCCGATAACTACATACATGAAAAACAACCGAAATGGCACGATAACTATTTTAACTCCAATGTTAAAATATTTAATATATACATTTTAAAAGATGATATAATAAAATATGTACACATATTTTATTATATAACAATAGTGACTGAAGACGACACCTGCTGATCCCTCATAGGTCATGCAAATTTGAAACGGCAGGAATTAAGTGTTTGTGTGTGTGATCGTGAGGCATTTCATTTATTCTTTTAGAGAACTAAGCAGCTGGCCTTAGTTCTCTAAAAGAATAAAATAAAATTTTCTTTATAAGACTAACTTTGGCCTAGTTTTATACCATTACTGGTATTCCTTATAGTACTTTTTAATGGTATAAAACTAGGGCAAAGGATTTTAATTACATCGTGCACGTTTGTATTTCATTCAATAAAGTTCAATAATTTTGGTTTTACGAAAAATACCTGTAGGTTCCGCAGAATTTGAATTATTAGAACACACACGAAACTTAGTTAATAATATGGAATTTAACTTAAAAATTTCAGTAACTGAAAGTTAATAGATTTTCGCAAAAGGGCCTAGAAGATATTTTTGCGGGGGGAGGGGGGAGCAATTTATTTCCGGTGCGCCATTACATGGAAGAGCAGAGAGCTAACATCCGCTTTTGTTGGCCACTTGGTAAATCAACTATTGAAACTTACAGAACGTTAAAAGAAGTGACACAACATTATCCCGCAGGCCGCAGCACAGTTTTGAATGAAATGCAGAGTTTGGTGACGCGCGAGGAATCCTTTGATGATGATTTGAGATCTGGGCGTTCCTCCATCAGTGCGCGGGGTAACAGTCTGGAACGAAGTTTCCGTTTTCCCAGATCCTCGCGTAGAATCCCATGGCAGATAGATTCACCCAAAAGCCATGCTGTAATTCTCCTATCTTTCTTTAACTGATTCCTCACTTCTTCGATTTTTTCAGCTGTGCGCACACTGGAGGAACGCCCAGATCTGGTATCATCATCAAAGAAATCCCGCCCGTCATGAAACAATGCATACAATTCGAAAACTGTTGCGGGATAATGCTGTCTCTTCATTCGCTTCTCTTAATAATCTGTAAGTTTAAGTAACTAATTTACCAAGTTTTCAACAAAAACGTATGTTTACTCTCTGTTCTTCCATGGCTAAAAGGAAATGGGACGAGAACGCTTGCTGTGACTCCCTTAATGCCCGTCTGCCGCCGGTCGGTACCGGTGTAAACTGGTTTCCAGCTGCTGGCTGATTGGCCAAGGACTTCTGTCTTCTGGCACACACATGATAAAATAAAAATACCAAAGGTTAATATATATCAAACACGTGGAGACAATGTAAATGAACGATGTCATCGCTCTGTCGACGTTATTTTATAAACAACGCATAGCGACTGAAAAATTGTGTTCCGCCGGGACCGAACCCCAGATCCCTCGATAACTAGCCGAGTGCGTTCGCATTTACGCTAAGGCGCCAACAATACATGATATACACAATGTGTATATTAACCATTTCTATCGCCCTTTGGGTTTATCGGCTAGAATTGAATAGCTGTTGCGTTAAATGCAACCAGATGACGACTTCTCGGTTGCTGGGACCATCGATACGGATTCATGTGGTCAGATGCTGACTGATAAACCACGCATGGCGCTGAGAATTGTTGGCGCCGTAGCGTAAATGCGAACGCACTCGGCTAGTTTTCGAGGGATCTGGGTTTCGGTCCCGGCGGTGTCGGAACACAATTTTTCAGTCGCTATGCGTTTTTTATAAAATAATGTGGACAGAGCGATGACAGCGTCCATTTAAAATACCAACGTTTACTACAATCAAAGGTTTATTATATATCGACTATAGTTTCGCAGAGCTATTGGCTCGGCATCATCACGACGAATGAAGCGTAAACATTCAAATCACTGTGACATCATCAGAGTTCTGACGGTCATGGTTTTTGGTGAGTTGTTTCCACGCACTTGAAAGAAATGGAGTCGACGTCATGTCGTTGACAAGCTGTGAAGAGTTCCGGTATATGTGGGAAGCTTCTAATACATTAAGCTTGATAGTCGAATTAGGTTTACCAATGAGCGTAGTGTTCTCAAAAAAAAAAAAAAAAAAAAGTGTGGTTATTTTTGTGACAATGTTGGGCTATAGACGACTTTTTTAGTTCACAGTTCCGTACTAAAAAAGTCGTCTATAGCCTTTTAGTACGTGAATACTATAAAGTTTTAAATTTCCGTGTGAAGGAACACAAGACCTACGTACGGAACTGTGAACTAAAAAAGTCGTCTATAGCTCAACATAGTCACGAAAATAACCACAAATTTTTGTTTGAAAACGCCATGCTCATTGATAAACCTGATGCGACTACCAAGCTTAATGTATTGTAAGCTTTCCACATATACCGGAACTCTTCGCAGCTTGCCAACGACACGACGTCGACTCCATTTCTTTCAAGCGCGTGGAAACAACTCACCAAAATCCATGACCGTCAGAACTCTGATGATGTCACAATGATTTGAATGTTTACGCTCCATTCGTACTGATGATACCGAGCTAATAGCTCTGCGAAACTATAGTCGATATATAATAAACCTTTGATTGTGGTAAACGTTGGTATTTTTATTTTATCTCAAAACCGCAAGTTTTGTAGTCATAAAACATACACACATGTTATTTTTATCCCACTATTGTTAGGTCAGTTATGCGGTCAGTTATGGAACTTTTCAGATGTAGGCTGTGTCATGTCTCGGCCCAGCAAATAAGCAGGAAGTGTCGCGTTAATTAGCTTAAAGAAAAAAGTGCTTTCACCTCTCAGAGCAGAATAAATCCTTTTAAAACTCTTATAAAGCACTTTATTCTCTTCTTTGCTTAATCGCAGAAAGGTTGTTCGTCAGCTCTGTACTTCTTCCTCGCTGTTCCCCTGAAACTCAAATTTCTTTCCCTAAATCCTGCTTCGGTCATTTTCTCCCTTCTCCTTTCTACCCCTGCGGAGAAAAAACTACATTCCCCGGTCAGCTTGAGACCTGCTCCCCAACACCTGAGCCCTTTCCTCCTCTCCTCCTTGCGACTGCTCGCTTTCAAATCCTAGAAGTGACTGCCCGCGCTCCCTCCTTTGTTTTCACGCAAACTCACCCCTTTCTCATCACAATGCCCCTCGGCTCCCAAGCCTCATGGCAAAAAACGCCGGTATCGACTAATACGAAGAATCAAGGTAAAAATTAAGAGGGCTTGCGCTTTCAGTCGGCTGCTTTGAAATTAAAGAACGCAAAGGATCGAACGAGCACGACAATACAAATCCATCTACAAAATACAAAAGTGTAGACTCTAAAATGAGATAAACTGGCTTCTCTAAATAAACCGTGTCTCCGATGTTTCATAGAGGAGTGACACAACGAAAATTCTCTCACGCTTCGTGGAAACAAAGGAAAAGGAGCACTAAAGCGAAATGAAAGTTGCGAAATGAGATTAAATACTGTTACGACCCACCCCCGCAATTAATTCGGGAAATAATGGGTGTGGTGGATGCATGCAATTAATTAGGTATTAACTAATTAAGTTAGAGTTTGTATTGGAGTTAAAAAGTGTAAACAGCAGAGAAAGTTTTATCTGGGGGTTAAGAAAGAAAAGATACGAAGAATTCTCCCTCTGTTTGAGTGGTCGGAGTTTTTTGCGCTTTGAAGTCATATATCGCAGGTCGCAGCTGACGCGCAGCCATAAACATACGAGAGGAACGTTTCAAAGCAGGACATTGAGGGCCGCTTGTAGAAATGAATGAAGATAGGGGACAAGAGGGTGAGCGAATAGTCGTAAATTTGTCGATTGTTTAGGACATTTTTGAAAACAATTGCTCTCTTTTTATGTGGTTCGATCGGAAAACAAGATTGCGCCCTTGGCGTGGAAAAGAAGGAAGAAATTCCAGTTGTCTGTACGCTCTCCGCTGTTAAAGACGAGATGTCTTGGATCTGTTATGCGATTCAAAAACAAAATGAAGCAGCAAACCTCCCGCATTTTGTAAAAAACGGAGAATTGGCAACTCGAGGGCATATGGGTAGGCCAGATTGCCATTAAAGCAGCGGAATGCCTATATCCGCGAGATAAAACAGCACATCCTGTGCTACAAAACCATACAATAACTTGCAACTGGTTGGCCAGTGAATAACGAAGCTGCGGAGAAATTGAGAAGACGGCGTCGGTCGCTCCAAAGAGACGCGACGCAAAAATACGGAACCCGGACTGGAAAAGCTAAGAACAGCATTGTGAATCGTCAGCACGGGCATCGCCTAATAGATGCCGCCAAGGAGGTGTGGTGGAGCTCCATCAACAACAACATGTTTGTGAGTGTGAAACAGTGATATCAGGGTAACCCCTCCGAGAGAAAGCTGCATTAGTGACTATGCACGCGCAAAAGATATCGGTCGCGTAACAGCGATGTGTGGATACATTACCATGCAATAGGTAACAATTTGGATTTATTGTTCGCAGCATCCATGTAAGTAGAAGCATATTGTTTTTGTTACTACATCTGCTAAGCGATTAGTTGAGGAACCGAACTGGTATACACACAAATCCTTCCAGCTGCCCGATACAGTTGGAAACGCAACTCGTCAGACCAGGCTACTTGTTTTCAGTCATCATGTGTCCAGTGGCGGCGTTGCCGTGCCCAAGCGAGGTGCATAGCTCTGTGTCGTGCACCCATCAAGGGGACTCGAGTTGGGCGTCGGCTCCCAAAGCCCATATCATACAGGGTACGTTGCACAGTCCGGACGCTGATGCTTGTTGAGGCTCCAGCATTGAATTTCGATTATACCTGCGAGAGTGTTGCACGTCTATCGCGTGAAACGATTCTTGACAGCCGACGATGGTCACGTTCACCCAATGTGTTTTAACGGCCACACTGGTATCGTAGGTTAGAGGCTTTGCCAGAATTCTTGTAGTCACGGTACACCCTTGCAATGGTCATCCGTGAAAATCCGAACTTCGTTTCTACCTCCGAAATACTATTGCCCATCTCACGAGCGCCAACTATGACACCGCGTTGAAAATCGCTTAAATCGTTATTACTTGTGATTCTCATGCCGAAAACAGCTCTGACAGCTGGAACACACAGTATTTGACATTTTCTTGTAGGACTTCCGTCCACAGTGAGTAGAGTTTAGGTCCCAGCCACCCTACAGCGAGATCGCCTTTTGGGCAGGACACAGTATAACGAAGTGAATTTCTCCGTCATTTTTATCCGCGCCGGGGTTCGAACCCGGGTCCACTCATTCCCGGAATAAGTTGCTCTACCAATTAAGCTACGCGGACGTTTTATTCTGATTCCTATCTGCCTTTATGTCGTGTGCGTCCTTCTGGCAGGTACGTCACATCTCCTGGTACGTTACATCATCTCCCCTTATTTTTCTTCTTTTTTTTTTTTTTTCGAAGTGCTGCTCATATTTTTCCTATCTCGCGGTGTGGAAATAGCATCACACCAATGCGAGATTTTGAACGGTCGGGTCATCCGGGTAGTTCGGGCGCCATTATAACGAAGTGAATTTCTCCGTCATTTTTATCCGCGCCGGGGTTCGAACCCGGGTCCACTCATTCCGGAATAAGTTGCTCTACCAATTAAGCTACGCGGACGTTTTATTCTGATTCCTATCTGCCTTTATGTCGTGTGCGTCCTTCTGGCAGGTACGTCACATCTCCTGGTACGTTACAACAGAAACGGAAGGAATGAGAGCAAGTCTAGCGACTTTGACAGAACAATTTGTAGTGAGATTAGTGTACAGCAGATGGCGCCACCGTACAAGTACGATTTTGCACACAGAGGGGTGAGAGAATTTCAGGGTGGGGGGCATAGGAAAGGATACCCATTTAACCAGTGGGTCCAGCCTGGGGGCCGTCACTTAACTTGCTCGTCCGATGCACGGCGGATGTTCAGCGATTGTTAGTAAATCACACCATCTCTGAAAGATCAGCCCAGGCTCGAACCTGAGGACCTTGCATCGATAGTCTGACTCGCTAACCACTAAGCCATCCGCGGCTCTGATAGCTGGTAAGGATGCCTATCGCTTTATATACGCACTGGCGGACGCAACCGAGTTCGCGCATAGGTGACGTTGCTATTTATTTTGCATAAGCTCGTCTGTACCAGTTTTTCTGGCACTTCAGTGTATACTATCACCCCTCTTGTTTTGTTGAAGGAGTTTACAATCACCCAGTACGAGAAAACGGCCATACGACAAAAGGGCGCCCGACAAAAGGGCGAAACGAAAAAAAGGTGCCACCACAAAAGGACGAAACGAAAAAAAGGTGCCACCACAAAAGGACGAAACGAAAAAAAGGTGCCACCACAAAAGGACGAAACGAAAAAAAGGTGCCACCACAAAAGGACGAAACGAAAAAAAGGTGCCACCACAAAAGGGCGAATCTACGGCTTGGTAATTTTCTACTTTAAATGCGAGATTTCTAAAAGTCATTATTTCCAAAAACGGCACCGGGGTCCCTTTGAGCAAATTACAAATTTCTTTGTGTATTCAAATCCCAACTGAAATCAGACGTCTCATCCTATATAGAAGGCTTTCCAAACGAAGTTATTTCCAAAAAGGCTCCAAGGCCCTTTCAGTAAATTCAGTATTTCTTTGTGTGTTCAAATAATTCCAACAGAAATCAGACGTGTCATCTTTTGTACTCTGAGTGAAATTTATATAGATGACTTTTTAAATTATGTTTTTTCCAAAAAAGGGCACGGGGCCCTTTCAGTAAATTCAGTGTTTCTTTGTGTATTCAAATATTTCCAACTGAAATCAAACGTGTCATATTTTGAAATCCATATAGAAGGCTTTCTAAACGATGTTGTTTCCAAAAAGGCCCGGGGCCCTTTCAATAAATTCAGTACATCTTTGTGTATTCAAATAATTCCAACCAAAATCAAACGTATTCGAAAAGAAAAAGTAAGAATCAGTAACCACAAGGTGGCGTAAACAACTGTATACTTTATAGATTCTATATTGTAAAATAAAATGTTCTAATCGTTATAAAAAAAATGAAAGAAATATCCCATATTTTGTTTAATAAAAGTTTTTCTTCGCTATGTGGGGCTCCGAGCCCATTTCAGGAGGAGTCCCGGGTCCCGCACTTTCAAAGAGCACCAGAATTATGCGAGATGCTTGAAAAATTGACAGAGTTCTGCAGTTTTTTTGCAGATAGCACAACAAAAACTTTCAAAAACTGTCTACTTCCTTCCCTTTTATTTAGCAGTTCGCAAATGAATAGTTGTCCATCTTCAACTCTTTCGAAAACTCTTTTGTAACCTGACAAGGAATACCTACTTCTCTCTCACTCATCTTTTCAAACTACAATTACGAAACTAGTGCGTTTCTCCTACTCGCTTAGACATTCGCTCAGAGCACTCCCTCCATTTCCCAGAAATACAAACACTAAAGCTAACAACATTTTACATAACAAAATGTCTGTGAATTCTAGAAATTTACGTACGTTTTTCCAAGTACCCTAAAATTTTAGATGGTTGCACTCGCCGTGTGTTTTAATGCTTAAATATTTGAGGGGGATGGGTCAAATAATAGTTGGGTGGGCTGAAGCAAAGCTGGAAACTGGTCAAAAATTTCGGACCTGGACGTGACCCGGACAAATCTGCTTTGAACTATGAATTCTAATATACACTCACGGAATATGAAATTTGCGCACCTAGAAGAAAACATGCTACAACCGCGAAACTTTGCAAATAGCTAGAGTGCGTGTTGGTATGCAAATGATCCACGTTTCGTGCGATTGCGCATGACCGCACTCCCTGTGGTGGCGCTGGAAGCACGAACCAACAGCCTTATAAACCGGCGTGTAGTCGATGCCCCATGAAAGCGAAAAGCACCCGCCGACTCAGGCAAGAGTACAGAGTGACAGGAATGCCGGGTAGATGCCAGAGACGTCGATTTACGCAACTTACGGACTTTGAGAAAGGCCTGATCATCGGGCTGAAAACCGCAGGGTGGTTGGCGCGCCGTATAGTCCGCCACGTGGATTGTTCTGACCATACCGTCCGACTGCGTTGGAGGCACTGGACACTTGACGGCACTGCCACACCGTGGAGAAGCTCCGGACGGACCAGGAGGACCACCGGTAGAGAGGCTCGACGGATCGTGCGCCTGGCACGAACGGATCCCACGGGGACACGGTCCACTATACAGGCAGATGCAGCTGCTCCTGTTAGCCCCCGAACCATTTCCTGACACCCCTTACGTGTGTTGCCATTAACACCAGAACATCGCTGACTCCGTTTGCTGTGGCGCCAGGCCAGGGCTACGTGGAACGCCACATACTGGCGACGCGTGTTGGTTAGCAATGAGTGCCGCTTCGTTTTCGGGACAGATAATCATTGTGTCAGGGTGTGGAGGTCCGCGGGTCAACGGCCCAATCCCAATCTCGCTATCGAGCGCCACACCTCTCCCACTGCTGGCATTACGGTATGGGGAGCCACTGCCTACGATAGCCGATCAGCTCTAGTAGTGGTACGTGGATCATTGACAGGCCAGCGGTAAGTGGATGAGATCCTATTCCTAGCCGGGATTCCAGGTGCGCTATACCAGCAGGATAATGCCCGCCCGCACACTGCTCGGTTTGCCCAGGACTGCCTACGTCATGTCCAGACACTTCCATGGCCTGCCCGCTCTTCGGACATGTACCCTATCGATCATGTGTGAGACCAGTTGAAACGCTTGCTGCAGCCGTGGCGCACTATCCGGGATTTAGAGCACACCGTCCAACGCGTATGGGCCAGTCTACCGCAGGACAACATCGGGCGTCTGTTCGCCTCCATTCCGGACCGTATTGCAGTATGTATCGTCGCACGAGGCGGTGCGATGCGTTATTTAAGATGACCGGACCGCGTGCCATAGATCCCTCGGTAATTGTCCTGCAGTTCTGTTTTTGCAATAATGTGTATCATTCATCTCTATCATTACGTCCATAAAATTTCAGTTCAATCCTACGCTTCCTTCCTGGTGGGCAAATTTCATTGTCTGTGAGTGTAACATCATCATTGTCAATCATTATCAATCCACTGCTGGATGAAGGTCTCCCAAATTTTGTTCAACAACGGACTGTCTTGGAACAGTCTCTTTCATCACCTGTCTCCCATGTGGTCTTCTTTTGGGTGTTTTCCTGTCCCTTGGAATTAAGTGTAAAATTTCGATTGTCCATCTGTGGTGCGTTCATCTGGCAGTATGTCCAACCCATTTCCATTTTAGGGATTTTTCTCTCATCACGATGTTTTCCACTCTTGTCATTTTCTTTATCAACGAGTTCCTCTTTTTATCTTTCTTGGTTACACCAAACATGTATCTCTCCATATATTTCTTTCAGTTGTCTTCCGTCTTTATATATCTTTTTTTACGCTTTCCAACCGTAGGTTGAAGAAGCGAATATGCTCCAGCTTTGTCCGTCCGTCCGTCCGTCCGCACGATAACTGGCGTAAAAATGGTTCGATTTCGATGAAATTTTAGTATGTGGTACGGGACCACCCGGGGACAAACCCTATTGAAAATGGGACAAATGGGATCAAACGTCACGACGTAGGAGCGGGATCCATTCCATTGCACTTATACGTCATAACTTGCGTAAATATGGTTCGATTTCAATGAAATTTCACAATGTGGTAGGGGACCACCTGGAGACAAACCCTATTTAAAATGGGTGAATTGGGGTCAAAGGTCAGGACATAAGAGCGGGATGCATTTCATTGCCTTTATGCGCCATAACGTGCGTAAAAATGGTTCGATTTCCATGAAATTTCAGTACGTGGTAGGGGACCACCTGGGGACGAACCCTATTGAAAATGGACGAAATGGGGTCAAAGGTCAGGACATAGGATTACGATCCATTCCATCGCCCTTATTCCATATTATTAAGGTGGACGTCAAGTAATTTTGCTTCCTATACTTCCAATGGAAAAACTTTTGTACACATTTCCTTCACTATTAATGTGTTCCCAAGGATGAAAATTTGAACATCGATTAAAATTACTTTATATTATAACTTGGAATACTTAATATTTTCTAAAACATTACTATAATTATATTAGAAATCAATAACTTTTCCTTTGGTGGTGTTGAAACCAGAAAAAGAATGGCGCGACCTGTACTTTGATGACGTCAGTAGACAAACAAATGTTGGATTGCATAAATATGGTTATGTTTTAGAAAATATTAGGTATTCCAAGTTATAAAATGAAGCTATTTAAATCGATGTTCAAATTATCATCCTTGGGAACGCAATAATTGGGAAGAAAAAAGATGGCGTGACCTGTATTTTCATGACGTCAGCAGTCAAACAAATGTGCAGATCCTATTAAAGTTTTATGACGTCACATTTTTGCTAGCAGATGGCCGCAATTCCCATCTGCCTCATTACGTCACGCGTTGTGTGCGTATGTTCATCTGCACGATAACTCGCGGAAAAATCGTTCGATTTCGATGACATTTTAGTATGTGGAAGGGGAACACCTGGGAAGTAACCCTATTGAAAGTGAGCGAAATGGGGTCAAAGGTGAGGAAATAGGAGCGGGATCCATTCCACTGTTCTTATGCGTCATAACTAACGTAAAAAAGGTTTGATTTCGATTAAATATTAGTATGTGGTAGGGGATCACCTGGGGACAAACCCTATTGAAAATTGGCGAAATGAGGGTCAAAGGTCAGGACATAGGAGCGGAATCACTTCCATCGACATTATGCATCATAACTTACGTAAAAATGTTTCGATTTGGATGAAATGTTAATATGTTGTAGGGGCCTGCGCTTGGGGACGAGTCCTATTTAAAATGGGCGAAATGGGTCAAAGGTTAGGACACAGAAGCGGGGTCTATTCCATAGCCCTTATGCATCATAACTTACGTAAAATTGCTTGGATTGCGACAAAACTTTATCATGTTATTTCGGAAGTATACTGAACCAGTTCTGTTGAATATCATCGAAATGGGATCAAAGGTCAGGGCGTAGGAGTGAGATTTATTCCACAGCCATTTTATGATTTCTAGTATGTTGGAAAGCGTATCATAATCAATGCATTGCATGATTTTACTAACTTGTTTAGTTAAGGTCCACGTCTCGGCACCGTACGTAAGCACTGGAAGGATGCATTGATTAAACACTTTTCTGTTAAGACATAATGGCATATTCCTCTTAAACATTGTACTGCTCCTTCCACAAGCTCTCCAACCAAGTTTTATACGCCGATTAATTTCTCCATCACTGTGACCTTTGCATGATATCAGCTGTCCAAGGTAAATGTAGGTATCGGTTATCTCCAGTTTTTTCCCATCAATCGATAAATCTTCATTTTTTGTAAAAGCATTTGTACTTCAGTTTTGTCTTCTGAAAGTTCATTTTTAATCCCATTTCTTTACCCTTTTCTGCAAGTTCCTGGATCATACTCTGCAGCTATGAAGTATCATTTCAAAGACCTCTGAAGGGTTCTTTGAAATATTTGTTTTTCTTTTCAAAAATAAACCGGAAATAAAACTGGGTCGAAATCCGGTCAGGAACACCTTGATCCGAAAGAAATTATCGATTCGGCGACCCATGACCATCTCTATGCTGAAGCCCACTCCAGCCAACCAGTTGCGTCGTGCCTGCCTTTGACCCACTGGCAGTGATGCCGAACTAATGCGTCGTTCAGTCAGAAAGTTTTTAAGGAGAAGAGTATATAAATTTTGAAGATGACAATCCGATTTTTAGTGTAAATGTGACAAGGATGTTAAGTAAGATAACATCCGAAAACTTGAAATTCCATCGTCCTGGAGCGGGACTCGAACCTGCATCTCCCAGATAGCGCCCGGGTATGCTAACCACTGCACCACCCGGAACGACCAAGTCTCAAGTTTTCGATTAATTTGAATATAACCATCACAGTATTCGCTAGTCGAAGCAACCAGCATTCATGTTTAGCGAATCTGAAGGTTAACATCGTATCCCGTGATTGCCCGGAGAAGCAGATAGATCATGAAATAAATACGGGATTACACAATGTAATATAAATTTTGAAGATGACAATCCGATTTTTGGTGTAAATGTGACAAGGATGTTAAGTAAGATAATATCCGAAAACTTGAAAGTTTCCGATTATATTCAAATTAATCGGAAACTTGAGACTTCGTCGTTCTGGGAGGTGTAATGGTTAGCATACCCAGGAGCTATCTGGGAGACGCGGATTCGAGTCCCGCTCCAGGACGATGAAATTTTCAAGTTTTCAGATATTATCTGACTTAACATCCTTGTCACATTTACACCAAAAATCGGATTGTCATCTTCAAAATTTATATTACATGGTGTAATCCCGTATTTATTTCATGAGAAGAGTATAAATTTACATAAAAACTCAGGGATTCCAAAGGAAAGTTTAGTAGAAGTATGCGTCACATAAAGTACACATCTGTGCATATGCGTTCAAAATGACGGAAAAGCGCTCCTTCCTTTTGCTATTATTATTATTATTATTTTTGATGTTATGCATCTTTTTTTTTTTTTTTTGATTGGGCGTTTAACGACCATCGTGAGCAACTCAATGGGCGATGAGCAGCCGCATGTCCCTAATTTATGGCCACTGGTTCCAGGGAAGGGAGAGAGCCACTTCCTTAAGTGTTACAGTGATTTAATTAAGAATTTTAGGAAAAATATTAAATCTCCCGCAACGTTTCTTTTGCATCTTGTTCCCTGTTCCTTTGAGCCTGGGAAAGCTTTACCTTTTTCATGTTGTCAGGAAGTAGGGATTTTCAGAGGGCGCCAAGCGGTCACATCCTTAACCTTTGTTTTACAAAGATATCACTATGAAGAAGGCCATTTGAAATTTTGGCTTTGTGTTTCGCAGCCGCGTTTGGTATTGTCAAATGCAATTAGCACTTTTCGGCATGTACACAGTGCGTCAAAGAATTTTTAAGACTGGCGCTAGATTTCAGCCTACGGTGGCACCACCAGTGTAATCGCGAATGCATTATAAACCGTGACCATCTGCTTGCTTTCTGCCAAAAGTACTGCGTAGTTGTTAAAATAACTCAAACGAAACGGGGGTTCATTAGAGAAGTAAAATGTTTTTCATGTTGAATTATTAAGATGGAACAAAGGGCTGTTATTAAATTTAACGGAAAACTTGGTAAAAGTGTCTCGGAAACGTACCAAATGATGAAACAAGTTTACGGGGAATTTTGTTTAAGTAGATCAAATGTTTTCCTGTGGCACAAACGTTTTTTGGACGGAAGAGAGACGCTAGAAGATGATAAGCATACCGGAAGACCAAGTTCATCTAGGATACCTGAGATTATTGAAAAAGTGCGTGATTTCGTGGCAAACAATCGATGTGCGTCACTAAGAATGATGGAAGAGTCCTTAAACATCAACAAAGAAACGATTCGAACCATCCTGCATGAAGATTTGGGCAAAACAAAAGTCTGTGCTAAATTTGTTTCACACACGTTAACCAATGAACAAAAATCAAGGAGAAGTGCACATTGCAGAGACATCCTTTCAGCCGCTGAAAATGATCCAAACTTTTTAAAAATCGATTGTTACTGGTGATGAAACATGGTGTTTTCAATATGATCCTAAAACAAAGCGACAAAGTGCGGAATGGAAGTAAAAAAACTCGCCACAAGCCAAAAAAACAAGAAAAGTTCCATCGAAAATCAAAACAACGCTCATTACATTCTTCGATAGTAAGGGTATTATCCACAAAGAATTTGTTCCAAGTGGACAAACAATTACTGGTGAGTTTTACTTAAATGTTTTGAGGCGTTTGATGGGCAGAATTCGTCGCATTCGTCCAGAATATCGAGATGAAAACAGTTGGTGTTTGTTGCACGATAATGCACCCAGTCACACTTCACTTCTTGTTCGTAGATTTTTGGCGAAAAATAATGTCTGTGTGTTGATTTATCCACCGTGTTCGCCTGATTTAGCACCCTGCGATTTTTCCTTGTTCCCAAAACCTTAAATGACGTTAAAAGGGTGTTATTTTGATGATATTTCGACCATACAAACAGCTTCGACGCGTGCTTTGGAGGCAATTCCGCAAAGTGAACTGGAACAGTCATTCGAATCATTATTAAATCGCTGTAACAAATGTATTGAAGCCGAAGGTACTTATTTTGAATAACAAACCAAAACAAATTATAATTTCTTGTTTCTATTTCATTTTACAGACCCAGTCTTAAAAATTATTTGACGCGCTGTGTATATTCAAAGGGAACCGAAGAGTACCCGAGGAGCGATTATTCTCAGCTTTGAGGCTTTTGTCTTGGGATATCGCTGTTTTAATCCGTGAGAGTGAAGTATCGCTGTCTTGGAAGGCCACGGTCATCTTTCTCCTAGGAGCGAAGTGGCGAATTGAAAAATTGGGTTCAGTCGTGACGGAAGCTAACGGGCTTTTTCGTCGGCTCACCGTTCTGAACTACGGGGAGAAAGGAGTTTTACCCGCTGGTGCGGAAGATAGGCGTAGAAAGATATCGGTAGCAAGTATCCATGGGAGGTGGAAATATATTGCTTGCAACAAGCAGGTAAAAACAGCTTACGGACAACCTTCGCCGAGCAGATAAGAGAAAAAAGTCGGTTTTAAAAAGGTACAGAAGTATTTCATGAAATAGAGTAGAGTTCTTCTTTTTTACGCTTTACAACCGTAGGTTGCAGAAGTTATTGTTATAGTTAACTCTTCTATTGTTTGCTCCAGCTTTGTCCGTCTGTCTGTCCGCACGATATCTCGCGTAAAAATTGTTCGATTTCGATGAAATTTTACTATGTGGTAGGGCACCGCCTGGGGACGAACCCTATTGAAAATGGACGAAATGGGGTCAAAGGTCAGGACAAAGCAGCAGGATCCATTCCATTGCTCTTATGCGTCATAACTTGCGTAAAAATGGTTCGATTTCGCTAAAATTTCAGTATGTGGTAGGGGACCACTTGGGGAAAACCCAATTGAAAATGGGCGAAATGGGGTCAACGGTCAAGACATAGCGGGATCCATTCCATCACACGTATGCGTCATAACTTAACTAAAAATGCTTCAATTTCGACAAAACTTTAGTACGTTGTTCCAGAGATACACTGAACCGGTTCTGTTAAATATCATCGAAATGGGGTAAAAGTTCAGGACACAGGAGCGAGATTTATTCCACAGCCATTATCCTCATAACTTGACTAAAAATGCTTCTATTGCGACAAAACTTCAGCATGTTGTTCCGGAGGTATACTGAACCAATTCTATTTAATATCATCGAAATTGGATCAAAGGTCAGGGCAGAGGAGCGAGGTTTATTCAACAACCGTTATCCTCATAACTTGAGTAGTGATTTCTGGTATGTTGGAAAGCGTATCATATCCAATGCATTGCATGATTTTACTAACTTGTTATTGTTAGCTCTTCTATTGTTTCCTTCGCGTTGCTGTTTGTGGGCCAAAGTCTAACTACGAGCCAAGAGGTGAAAGCGTCTGTTATTATTATCATCAAGCATGTAGCACTGTGATCGTTATTTACAACGTTAACCTGGAAGAAATAAACCAAGTTAACATAAGACAAACACAACATCTATACCTCATCGGGATTCGAACCCGGACCCATCTCGGGCGAATGATCAGAAGCCATAGTTCTGACCACTGCGCCACTGGGGCAGCCTATTCATTTTTCCCGACAGTATTAAAGTAAATCCCAAGTAAAAATTTCGATGCAACAAAAATGGGTAATGGAAGTGGTTGGTGAGCCAAAACCATTGTTGTCAAAACCATTGCTGAAGTCTGAGTAGGCAGATAGGGAAATCAACACAGTATCTCTTTCAAACAAAACTGTGAAACGAAGAATATGTGATCGGTCTTATGCTATAAAACAGACTCACATTTTAAAGATCCAGATATGCAAATTCTTTTCATTGCAAATTGATGAAAACACTGATAGCACAAATAAAGCTATCGCACAAGTCTTTGTGCGCTATATATGAGAAGAAAAATCGAGGGAGTACCATGGTACTTTTTGTGCATATGTCATGCTACGTTTCTTTCGCATGCCAAGAACTTTGTGGAAGAGAAATACAACGGCCGTTCCATAAAAACTGAGAGTAAAATCTCATAAAATGAAGAAGTATAGGTACAGCAAAATCTATGTTATTCTTTCTCAAAGTATCTTCCCTCGGATGATATGCAACGATCCCACCGTTCAGTCCACTTTTCAAAGCATGTGGCAGAGACTACACCTTTATGATCAAAGAAAATTATCATCGTCACCTTCCCAGCTGATTTGGTTTGGCCGACTTTTTTCGGAGGAGGTGAGTCTGTGTGTTTCCAGACACTCGTTGCGCGCTTCGTGAGGGGTTGAAATTGTTGACCCATGTTTCATCGGCAGTTATTACTGTGCTTAGAAAGTTTGGATGCGACTGCTTATAGCCCATTGAGTTGCTCACGGTGGTTGTTAAACCTCCAATCAAAAAAAAAAAAAAAAAGACAGAGAGTTTAGATCTTTTGCAATCATTTGTTTCCACTCAGAACACACCTGAACTCTGCCTAACAATTGTTCTCTGATGTGAAACCCATCTGAAACACACACAATGCAGCAATAATTTGTCGTTTAGAATGCGGAATGCTGACGTTTTTGAATTATTAATTGACACCGCTATGTCTTAATATGTCATTCGTCGATCTTCTTGCAGGATTGCCCAAACAGAGTTACCAATACACTCTGTAACAACACTTTCAGGTCAACCAGGCCTAGGAGCGAGTTCTGCCGACAAACGCCCTTTTTTGAAATCATGGTGCCATCTAAAAGTTGTTGACTTACCCCAAAATTTATCTTAGTAACTTTTTTTCATTAAATCAACTGTTTCTGGAGCCGTTTTACCCAAACGATAACAAAATTTTATCGCACAACGCATTTCACTTCTTAACTCTGAATCACTCACCTCCATAGCTATATGGCGAAATCCAGACGGACCTTAAACAACTGCGCAACAACAAAACCAGAATCATCTGCCACGGCTAATAACTGTTGCCATAGATACTTCCTTAATTCAGTTAGTCGTCTGGCTGGTTATTTTTGCCCTGCGCACGGTTGCCAATTCAGAAAAAAAAAAGAAAAAAGAAAAATTACTCTCAGTTTTTATGGAATGGCCTTATAAAACGAGTGATTCGAGAGTATACATATGTGATTTTAAAATCACTTTGGCTCCCTTTACTTAGTTGAAGCAGTGCATACGGCCTGCTTTTATATCGATAATATAATCTTTGATCTCTTTGTAAATGTTAGAAATCGTTATCTCTCTTTGTTGAGATACATCAATAGTTCTTTCAAGGCCCAATAAGAAAAACGAAAATTTGTGAATGAATAGAAAGGCAGTGGAGGCGTACTCTAACTTGCGCATGCGCTGCTGGACTTTCGTAGCCACATCACATTTCATCAGTGTCGGGGTCGTTTCTTACGTTTGTCTCAATCTGAATAACATGTAATAATAATAATAAGTATTGTTTTTGTAAACTAAACAGTCGAAATACAGGTTGATCGAAAAGTTCCCGAACCCTAATTTGAACAATTTTTATTCGCATTGTACAGATACATAAAGTTTACTGACAGCTGTGATACATCTTCCATCGACTTTTGAGCAACTGATGCTGACCTAAGAAGGTGCTGGAAATGACCTCCGTGTTGCTGGAGGCAAATATCCACGCGGCGGCACATGTTTTTCAAAACGTGTTTCAGCAGAGATAGAGTGATTTCCGCTATAGTCTGAATAATGTTTGTTTTCAAGGACTGCAGGTCATGCGGGTTGTTTGCATAAACACGATCCTTTAAATATCCGCACAGAAAAAAATATTCTGAAAAGTAAACATTGTTCAAAAGCCCTTGTTGTATTGGGTAAATTTACGAAGCCAACGGCAGTACAGCAGGCGTTTATGTGTATTAGGTGCCTTCAGTTCTTGGACAACTTTTACTTTGTATGCGTGAAGTTGCAATCTTTTAGTCGCTTTCTGTACTGAGCCGTAAGAAAGTTTCACTTGCTGAGATAAGCGACCAAGCAATTTTGTTGGTGACTGTTGCAAACGGTTTCAACATCGTTTATCGATTGTATGAAAGAATGCCCACGGAAAAAACGCCCACGGAAAAAACGCCCACTTTTCGAAAGTAGGAAAAAACGCCCACGGAAAAATCGCCCACAGACAAAATGCTCACGGGAAAAATATGTGATCGACTGATAAGTTTTTATGTCTGTTATAAACGGTGACAGGACAACTGGTCACAGACTGCTGGCCAAAAAATCGTTAGGGGTCATATAAAAATTGCGGTTTCTTGGCCACCTCACCTACATAACGCGAATATGGGAATGACGGAATGAAAACTTTTAGAAGGGCCTAAACGTTAGTACTAACATTATTTTCTGCCTAAGTAATACCGCAATATTAATAATTTGATGTGTAAAATATTTTCTGCAAACCTTACAAATATGAGAGGAAAGTTCGGATTGCACTGATTGACTGTAGAGGTTGTATGGTCTTGGCCTGAGAAAGCCGTGGTAGTCTTATGCAACATTTATTTAAAAACACACTAATGATTGATTCACCGTTGTCTTCAAGCCAACTGCTATACGATATTTTTCTAGAAACTACAAATAAAAAATTCTCTGCGAGTATGTGCAAACCCAGGGAATTTGTCTGGGGAGGGGGGGGGTGGGTGCTTAAAATCTAAAATATGAAATATAAAGAATTTCTGGTAAGATCGGGAGATTTCCAGCGTTTACAAGCTACAACACGTCGAATTATCTGAGGGTATCTGCTGCCTCAGGAAACTAGTCGGGGGGGGGGGTAATACCAAAATCGTGAATATCAAGAATATCTCTTCCGATCTGGAGATCTTCAGCATTTAGAAACTGCAACTCGACAAATTTTCTTAGCGCATGTCACTCTCTGGAAACCTGTCGGCGAAGAGGGGGGGGTAATACCAAAAGTGTAAGATATGAACAATTTCTCGTCCGATCGGGAGATTCTCGGCAATTAGCAGCTACAACTCGACACATTATCTGAAGACATGTGAATGATGAAAATCTCCGGGTCGGACAAGAAATTCTATATAATTCACAATTATCATATAACCACCCCATCCAGTAGCTGGTGAACAAAACAAGCATAAACTGAAGAGGATTGCTAATACACTGCAGTGAGGGAAATGTATATTATAGCAGTGAGGGAAATGTATATTATAGCAGTGAGGATGGGTGTTAGTGCGTATTTTTTTCTTTACACTGGGAAGAAAAGAAGTATGCCTGTAACTTGAGATTATACTACTCACGGGGAAGACACACCCTGACCGGTGGCCAACCTATAAAGTTAAATGACATATATCGCTTGTAATTTGGGGTGCGGTCGCTAGCAAACGTTCAAGCTGCAGCTGCAAAGTACCACTTTGACGAAAGACAGATGTCCCCCCCCCCTTCCGCTCGCCGTACTCAACAGACAACAGTGGAAAGAAAGCACATTACACAAAGTTATATCAGTAAACTGCGGCTTTTACGAAAATCGCTTTTACAATTAAATGCATTAAACTTTAAAAGTATTTATAAATAACATAATCTGACTTTTTAATGATTTCTTTTTTAATTGATATAGTTAAATAATAAACATGCATAGTTTTATAAAAATTAAGACCTTACTTTAAAAAATAAGAATAGTCACAAATTTATTATAGTACAGCCGAACTGGAATTTTTTAAGAAAGTAGCTACTCTACAGTAGGAAGTTGAAAGTTAACAATCTTATTTGGTTCTTCACTAGGCCACCCGCGGCCCTTAAGTCATAAGTCCTAGGCCTTGGCCTATTTAACAGTTTTTATTCTAACGATGTTATATTCATAACGTTTACGTAACACATCAAATTATTAATATTGCGGTATTACTCAGGCACAAAATAATATTAGGACTAACGTTTAGGCCCTTCTAAAAGTTTTCGTTCCGTCATTCCCATATTCGTAAAATTTACATAACAAGTATACAAGTATTGTCAATAATCAAACAAAAGTCATCGCTCTTTTTTTTTTTTTGATTGGAGGTTTAACGACCACCGTGAGCAACTCAATGGGCTATAAGCAGTCGCCCGTCCCTAATTTAGTGTCACTGGTTCCAGGGAAGGAGAGAGCCAGTGCCGTAAGACAAACACAACATCCATGCCTGACCGGGATTCGAACCCGGACCCCTTACGGACGAATGATCAGAGGCCAACGCCTTAGACCACTGCGCCACCGGGGCGGCAAGTCATCGCTCTTTCCACGTTTATAAGTGAGTCACTGAAAAATTCTCAGTGGCCGCCTCCAGGAATCGAACTCAGGGTCTTCCAGTTACGCGCCGGATATGCTTCCACGGCACCACAGCTATTCCTATTCCACGTCAAATGTCTGTATTAATTGTCAATAACATTACGCTTCTACTTATGCACCATACATTCAATCCATACATTAATTAATAGGCCGTAGGCCTAAGCCAATTCAACACTTTTTTCTTCGCCTGTGAATTAATTAAGTGCCGCCCCGGTGGCGCTGGCCTCTGATCATTCGTCCGTAAGGGTCAGGGTTCGAATCCCGGTGAGGCATGGATGTTGTGTTTGTCTTACGGCACTGGCTCTCTCCCTTCCCTGGAACCAGTGACCCTAAATTAGGGACGGGCGACTGCTTATAGCCCATTGAGTTGCTCACGGTGGTCGTTAAACCTCCAATCAAAAAAAAAAAGAATTAATTAAGTAAAAGAAAAATATTGCAAACTTGACATGTTATGTAAATATTTAGTACCTACGTAAAAGTGCAGCGTTATTAAAAAATCCCACCCCTTAGGGTCCTTTTCCGAACATACATGAATTATGCTGTAATTCTCGCTTGGCTTACATAGAACGTTTTCTCGAAATTTGTTTGGAGTTCCTAATTCAATTCTCAATGTAGGCCAAAAATCGATAATACTTACCCCCCCCCGCACACACACCCTTGAACTTTTGTGGCCAATTCTCCTACACCCATTTTCGTTATGTAGGTGAGGTGGCCAAGAAACCGCAATTTTTATATGACCCCTAACGATTTTTTGGCCAGCAGTCTGTGACCAGTTGTCCTGTCACCGTTTATAACAGACATATAAACTTATCAGTCGATCACATATTTTTCCCGTGAACATTTTGTCTGTGGGCGATTTTTCCGTGGGCGTTTTTTCCTACTTTCGAGAAGTGGGCGTTTTTTCGGTGGGCGTTTTTTCCGTGGGCGATTTTTCCGTGGGCGTTTTTTCCGTGGGCATTCTTTCCTCATACCCGTTTATCACTTCCGCCGTTAACACACTTGGCCGGCCATTTCTAGGCATGTCATCAAGACTTCCAGTTTTCCGAAATCGTACGAGTAAACTGTGTATCGTTGATTTACTTATCACAGTATGCTGTGGAAATTTCTCCCTGAACTCTTCTATAAACTGTTTGTAAGACTGCGTTTGCAAATAAGCTTCAAGTAAACCAATTCACTGCTCCCTCGTCAAACCCATGCCTCGGTACAATGGCGACGCACTGGGCAAACTGCGTAGCACACATGGAACCGGTTATTCATTTCTGGCACTCTGCCAATTTCCTTCAGGCATTCGAGAAGCGCAATATTTGATCTCGATGAGTTGCTGACTCGTGTTGCCAGATCAGTTGGTTGAATTTTTGCTTACACCATGCCCAATATTTTTTTAAATTCAGGGTTCGGGAACTTTACGATCATTCTGTACTTTCCATTGCCGCCGTAGTTTAGTAAATATTTACCTTTATGACTCATATATCTTCTCTCATTGTTTTCATGACAATAACATTCATTTATCCACCTACTCTCAATGTAAGGAATTAGTAAACCTCATTGTTCGTTGTTAGGATTTAATTCCACTTAGGGCAGCCCAGGTGGCGCAGTTATCTAAGCTATGGCCTCTGATTATTCGTCCGAAAGGGGTCCAGGTTCGAATCCCGGTGAAGCATGGATGTTGTGTTTGTCTTACGGCACTGGATCTCTCCCTTCCTTGGAACCAGTGACCCTGAATTAAAGACGAGCGGCTGCTTATAAATCAATGAGTTGCTCACGGTGGTCGTTAAACCTCCAATCAATCACACACATAAAAAAAATACACTTAGTATGTGCAAAACTGTGGCTTGGTGTGGTCGTGAATACATGCAGTGTGTTGTACGTAAATAAATGTATACCCTCGAGTCACTCGTTTTACTTGGATGTAGGTAAAAATACCCCTGAAAACTGAAATGCGGTAAAAATACTCCCGGAGGAAATACCCCCAGAACAAACGGTTCACATTAAACTGCCACACAGGAACACTGATGTGGGGCAGTGTTCCTGTGTAGCCCTTTACCGGCAACCCTGCCACACATCTTTCAGCAATTTGGCGACAAAAGTTCAATGGGGAGGGAGGGGGCTATAAAGATTGCCGTTTCTGGGCCTATATTGAGAATTGAATTGGGAACTCCAAACGAATTTCGAGAAAACGTTCCATGTAAGCCAAGCGAGAATTGTGCTTTAATTTGAAAAAGTAAATTGCCGAGGATCTGAGGTACACTTGATTGGGGGGGGGGGGGCTCTACCTCCAACTTACGTATTATATTATTTTTGGCCGCTGGAGTCTGTCAGTGCATCCAGGATGTTCCCCTTGAAGCGTCCGCGAGGTCTGTGAACCTGGGGGGGGGGGGGCGTTTCGCCCAAAATGTTAAAATGGACGTAGAGCTGTAAAGACTACTACCATTCTTTATATAATGATTCTGTACACGACCACGAATTTTGAGGGGGTTGCTCTTCAGGGGTAATATCGAGGATGCACTGACCGACTCTAGAGGTCCAGAATAGAAAATTACGAAAGTTTGGGGTAGATCCTTACAAACCAAGCACCTCGTATCCCTTTTACAGAGAACACTTGTGTGCGCTCTTAGTAACTTGGGGAGGGTGAATTCACCCCACCCTCCTGAAAATTCGTGGTCGTGTACAGAGTCATTATGTAAAGCATGGTTCTAATGTTTACAGCTCTACGTCCATTTTAACATTTTGGGGGAAAGTCCCGCCCCACACACACACACAAAGCTCACGGACTTCGCGGACACTTCAAGGGGAACATCCTGGATACACTGACAGACTCCAGCGGCCCAAAATATAGTATTACGGAAGTTGGGGTTAGAGCCTCCCCAAATCAAGTGTACCTCGGATCCTCGGCAATTTATTTCTTCAAATTAAAGTACAATTCTTGCTTGGCTTACATGGAATGTTTTCTCGAAATTAGTTTGGAGTTCCCAATTCAGTTCTCAATATAGGCCCAGAAACAGCAAACTTTATAGCCCCCCATCCCTCTTAAACTTTTGTGGCCAAGTTGCTGAAAGGTGTGTGGCAGGTTGCCGGTAAATTGCCACACCGTAACACTGCCACACATCAGTGTTCCTGTGTGGCAGTTTACAGTGAGCCGTTTGTTCTGGGGGTATTTTTACCGCTTTTAGTTTTCAGGGGTATTTTCTCCGGGGTATTTTTACCGTTTACCGTTTTACTTCACATCCACAAAGATCTTGGCATAAAGAAGACGACGCATAGCATTAAATATTTACAAATAGTGCCACGGTACTCTCGCCATTCTTTTAACTTATGAATCAGGCTCGGAAGAAAATAAAATTAAAGATTTGATAAAGAGTATAATGACGCTCTTGGTTCTGTCAGTTTGCTGTCTTACAGATAAATCACTCTTCCTGTTGGATGCGAGCTATCTTCAGAGTGCTTCACTGTTCATTGGCAATAAATTACGCTTGACAACGGTGTAGTTCTACAGATGGCCTCAGTATAAGGGGTGGATGAAGACTTCACAGCACTTAACAGTATAACCCCCGACGTTCGACCTTTCCCCTTTTCTTCCTTACTTTCTCACTCACGCGGTTCCATTAAATGAAGCGTCGAAAGTAACAAGTTGCTAGCTGCCAGCGAACACTCTTTGAACAGAAGCTGGAATCCCTCCGCCGCCCCCACGAACTTCATCAGTGAAGCGAATCACCTGCAAACGCGGGGGTGAAAGCGTGCAATCCGACTCTCGCGGTTCAATCCCATGTGCTGCAGTGAAGTTCCCTTCCAGTTAGTGCAGGACACGGGGTGCGAACTGTGTCCCCTCGTGGGAACCATACTCAAGTTCTTTGGGATCCTAATTAAGTGGGGAACCACAATAGAAAGCTTTTCTCACTCGTTGATTATTGACGTTTTGCTGAAAATTTCGAACGATCGCTGGACTAATAACAGCATAAGGGGTTGTATAATGATGAAGCGACAAAAATGACGCGGAATCCTCACATGCGGAGGCAAAACTAGGAATTTCTGCGACCGGAGCAAACCACAAAATAATGCGCCCCCCATCTGTTTTTCTTTGTTGTGTGTGTGTGTGTATATATATAAGAAATAACCAACCTTAAAAAACACCATAATACTTTCAAGTTGGAACTGAGAACAGATTCTCAACTTTAGAAGGCCTAACATCGGAAGAAGTAGATATTTCTAAAGTTAAAAGAAAAGTAACCAAAGCTCTTATGGCAACAGCAACAAAATTAGCTGGGTCTAAGAACAAGTCGCATGTGAACAAATTATCAGGAAAAACCAAAATGTTGATGCAAAAAAGAAGAGAGATGAGGACAACTAAAGAAGATGTGACTTCCAAAGTGGAATATATAGAGCTATGCAAGACAACACGAAAAAGTATCTCTGAAGACGTAAGGAAATTCAACTGTGAACTAGTAAGGAAAGCAATAGAAAACAACCAAAGCCTAAAGATAGCAAAGGGACATCTCAGTAAGGGAAGAAAACAGGTTATGGCACTGAGAAAAGAAGATGGTTCTGTAACAAGAAATAAAGGCGAAATTTTGACAAGAGTGAAAGATTTCTACTCCAAATTATATGAAAGGGATGATACGTGTACTCCAGACATCATGAAAGGTACCAGTACCAGAGTCCTTCCAGTCCTCCCAGCAGAAGTGGCACATGCTATCAAGAACATGAAGAGGGGGAAAGCTCCAGGAGAAGATGGAATTACTGTAGACATCATAAAAGAAGCAAGTGGAGAAATCGAAACAGTACTCGCCCAAATTTTCACTCGATGCCTTAATGAAGGGAAGATTCCTGAGGATTGGAACAACGCTACAATGATCCTGCTACATAAAAAAGGTGACATTGAGGTACTCAGGAACTACAGACCTATCAGCCTCCTCTCAGTGGTTTATAAAATCTTCACTAAAGTTCTCTCACACCGCTTGAAGGTAACACTGGACATGGCTCAACCGAGAGAACAAGCAGGATTCAGGAGTGGCTACAGCACAATAGATCATATCCACGTACTGAGAGAACTAATTGAAAGAGACGAGGGAATATGAACGTCCATTGTGCATGGCTTTTATCGATTATGAAAAGCCCTTTGATTCGGTGAAACCATCAGCAGTTACAACGGCTTTGAAATCTTGCAGTATTGAAGATGCATACATTAATATTATTAATAACATCTATGAAAATCCAAGTGCAAAGATTCGGCTATTTGAAAATACAACACACATAAAATTTGGAAAGGGAGTGAGACAAGGGGACACCATATCTCCGAAGCTCTTTAATGCCACATTGGAAAATGTCTTTCAATCACTGAACTGGGAAAACAAAAGGATCAAGATTAATGGAGATTATGTAACTCACCTTCGTTTTGCTGATGACGTAGTCATATTTGCAACTACTCCTTCAGAGCTGCAGAGTATGATCCAGGAACTTGCTGACAAGAGTAAAGAAGTGGGATTAAAAATGAACTTTCAGAAGACAAAAGTGATGTTCAATGCTTTTACAAGAAATGAAGATTTATCGATTGATGGAGAAAAACTGGAGATAACAGATACGTACTTTTATCTTGGACAGCAGATATCAAGTGCGGGTCACATTGATGGAGAAATTAATCGGCGTATAAAACTTACCTGGAGAGCGTTTGAAAGAAACAGCATAATTTTTAAGAGCAATATGCCATTATGACTTAAAAGAAAAGTGTTTGATCAACGCATCCTGCCAGTGCTTACGTATGGTGCAGAGACGTGGACCTTAACTAAAAGAGACATAAAAAGGCTGCAGACAACTCAAAGTAGTATGGAGAGGTGCATGCTTGGTGTAACCAGGAGAGATAAGAAGAGGAACTTGTGGATAAGCAAAATGACAAGAGTGGAAGACATCGGGATCAGAGTTAAATCCCTGAAATGGCAATGGGCTGGACATACTGCCAGAAGGACAGACCATAGATGGACAGCCAAAATTTTAGATTGGATTGCAAGGGACAGGAAAAGACCCAGAAGAAGACCACGTGGGAGATGGGTGGATGAAATTCGAAAGTATGCGGGAGTAACATGGAGTAGACTGGCTCAAGACAGACCGTTGTGGAAGAGGTTTGGAGAGATCTTCGTCCAGCAGTGGATTGATAATAGTTGACAATGATGATGATCATGATGATGATATATAAGAAATAACCAACCTTAAAAAACACCATAATACCTTCAAGTCGGAACTGAGAACAGATTCTCAACTTTAGAAGGCCTAACATCGGAAGAAGTGGATATTTATAAAGTTAAAAGAAAAGTAACCAAAGCTCTTATGGCAACAGCAACAAAATTAGCTGGGTCTAAGAACAAGTCGCATGTGAACAAATTATCAGGAAAAACCAAAATGTTGATGCAAAAAAGAAGAGAGATGAGGACAACTAAAGAAGATGTGACTTCCAAAGTGGAATACATAGAGCTATGCAAGACAGTACGAAAAAGTATCACTGAAGACGTAAGGAAATTCAAGTGTGAACTAGTAAGGAAAGCAATAGAAAACAACCAAAGCCTAAAGATAGCAAAGGGACATCTCAGTAAGGGAAGAAAACAGATTATGGCACTGAGAAAAGAAGATGGTTCTGTAACAAGAAATAGAGGCGAAATTTTGACAAGAGGGAAAGATTTCTACTCCAAATTATATGAAAGGGATGATACGTGTACTCCAGACATCATAGAAGGTACCAGAGTCCTTCCAGTCCCCCCAGCAGAAGTTGCACTTGCTATCAAGAACATGAAGAGGGGGAAAGCTCCAGGAGAAGATGGAATTACTGTATATATCATATAGATAACTGTAAACAATATTGAAACAGTACTCGCCCAAATTTTCACTCGATGCCTTAATGAAGGGAAGATTCCTGAGGATTGGAACAATGCTACAATGATCCTGCTACATAAAAAAGGTGACATTGAGGATCTCGGGAACTACAGACCTATCAGCATCATATCAGTGGTTTATAAAATCTTCACTAAAGTTCTTTCACACCGCTTGAAGGTAACACTGGACATGGCTCAACCGAGAGAACAAGCTGGATTCAGGAGTGGCTACAGCACAATAGATCATATCCACGTACTGAGAGAGCTGGTTGAAAAGAGCGAGGGAGTGTGGACTTCCATTGTGCATGGCTTTTATCGATTGTGAAAGGGCCTTTGATTCGGTGAGGCCATCAGCAGTTACCACGGCTCTGAAATCCTGCGGTGTTGAAGATGCATGCATTAATATTATTAATAACATCTATGAAAATGCAGGTGCAAAGATTTGGCTGTTTGAAAATACAACACACATAGGGATTGGAGGGGAGTGAGACAAGGTGACACCATGTCTCCGGGGCTCTTTAATGCCACATTGGAAAATGTCTTTCAATCACTGAACTGGGAAAACAAGGGGATAAAGATTAATGGAGATTATCTAACCCACCTTCGTTTTGCTGATGACATAGTCATTTATGCAACTACCCCATCGGAGCTGCAGGGTATGATCCAGGAGCTTGCTGACAAGAGTGAAGAGGTGGGATTGGGGGTGAACTTTCAGAAGACAGGGGTGATGTTCAGTGCTTTTGCGGGAAGTGAAGATTTATCGATTGATGGAGAAAGACTGGAGATAACAGATACGTACGTTTATCTTGGACAGCGGATGTCAGGTGGGGGTCACATTGATGGGGAGATTGGTCGGCGTACAAGACTTGCCTGGAGAGCGTTTGGAAGAAACAGCATAATTTTCAAGAGCAGTGTGCCATTATGTCTTGGGGGAAAAGTGTTTGATCAATGCATCCTTCCAGTGCTTACGTATGGTGCAGAGACGTGGACCTTAACTAAAAGAGACATACAAAGGCTGCAGACAACTCAAAGCAGCACGGAGAGGTGCATGCTTGGTATAACCAGGAGAGATAAGAAGAGGAACTCGTGGATCCGCAAAATGACGAGAGTGGAAGACATCATGATCAGAGTTAAATCCCTGAAATGGCAATGGGCTGGACATACTGCCAGAAGGACAGACCATAGATGGACAGCCGAAATTTTAGATTGGATTCCAAGGGACAGGAAAAGACCCAGAAAAAGGCCACATGGGAGATGGGTGGATGAAATTCGTAAATATGCGGGAGTGACATGGAGGAGACTGGCACAAGACAGACCGTTGTGGAGGAAACTTGGGGAGACCTTCATCCAGCAGTGGATTGATAATGGTTGACAATGATGATGATGATGATATAAGAAATGAATACACGACCTGGTAGTCAGCAGCCGGGTACCACTCATCAGGGAAAGTTATGAGTGGTACCCGGTGGCTGACTACCAGGTTGTGTATTTATTTCCTAAAATTATATACTGTATATATATATAGATAACTGTAAACAATATATATTTATACACATATACATACAAAATTTTCAATATTTTTTGCACGTGTGTGTGTATGCATATATAAATATATTTTTTTGTACACGTGTGTGTGTGTGTGTGTGTGTGTGTGTACACTGCTGGCCACCCAAAATGCAACATCGAGAAGGACACGAGATAGCACAGCCAGATTTACTGGACACATAACAACGGATACAAAGATGAAACGATTGAGTTTGCAGGACCGTGCGACTTGCGGAACACACAGACATCAATAGTTCGTGTGGCCCCCATGGCTGGAAATAACGGCTGCTACACGCCGCGGCATTGAACGAAAGAGGCTTTGGATGTGGGCTTGGGGTATGTCGGTCCAGGCTGCTTCCGCACGTTGCCACAGTTCATCAGGCGTAGCCGCGGGTGGTGCTTGCCGGGCTACTCGGTTGCCGATCAGCGACCAGACGTGTTCGATGGGCTACATATCGGGAGAACAGGTGGGCCACGGCAGCAGTGACATCTGACGGGCCGTCAAGAATTGTTGCACGATGCGTGACACGTGCGAGCGCGCATTATCCTGTTGAAACGTGGCCGCTGGCAGGTCCTGCAGGTAAGGGAAGACTACAGGCTCCAAAACGTCGGAAATCTAGCTGTGGCTGTTGAGTGCACCGGCGATGCATACTAGAGGGGTGCGAGTGTTATATCCAATTGCGCCCCAAACCATAACGCCAGGCGACGGACTGGGATGGCGATGCATAATGCAGGCGTCATACAGTCTCTCGCCGCGGTGCCGCCACACGCAGATCCGACCATCGTGGTGTTGCAGGAAGAAGCGTGGTTCGTAGTTCAGGTGCGGCGTTCAACGGCCCACTGCCGCCGCATTTGCCGGTGGTGTGACGTCAATGGTAATCGGAGCAATGGGCTCCGTGCGACAAGTCCCCGCTCCTGCAGACGACGTCGAACGGTACGTGCTGCGCAGGTTGATACGCGATACGTCCTAATTCCTGTGCTAACGTTCGTGATTTGGCGGTGCGAGCCGTCTATCCCCGCAGCACAACAACATGTCTGTCCTCTCGTTTTGTGTCGCCGCGGCTGCGGCAATCGCTCACGTCGATGCGTCAGTCCCTCCTGCACCCACCGAATCCATACTCGCCTCACTGTGGCTGGATGTCGTCCCACACGGGCGCCGATGCCTCGGTACGATAAACCGCAATCGCGACAAGCCACTATTCGTCCTATGTCGAACACCGAAACGTGCTGGAATGACTGCCGTATTCTGCGACGAGGTATCTGGAAGCTTCCCACGCACAGGTCCGGCAGCACAACACATTTCCGCTACTTACACCCCCTCCCCTCTGTACACCCTTCTTAAAGTGCTTCTCGATGGCGTGCCGGGCGCACATGATTTGCATATGCCCTGCAATGCTAATCGTTTGCATGTCCTCTCGCGGGCGACGCATGCTGCGAATTTCAGGCCAATCGGATGCTTCCTTCTTGGTGTTGCAGTTTGGGTGGCCAGCAGTGTATAAGGTCTCCCCAAATTTCTTCCACAACTGTCTGTCTTGGGCCTGTCTCCTCCATGTCACTCCAGCATGCTCTCGAATTTCATCCATCCATCTCCCACGGGTCTGTTCCTGTCCCTCATAATCCAGTCTAAAATTTCGGTTGTCCATCGGTGGCCCGTTCTTCTGGCAACATGTCCAGCCCATTGCCATTTCAGTGATTTCACTGTGGTCATGATGTCGTCCACTCCTGTCATTTTCCTTATCCGCAAGTTCCTCTTCTTATCTTTCCTGGTTACACCAAGCATGTATCTCTCCATTCCACTTTGAGGTGTCTGCAGACTTTGTATGTCTTTTTTAGTTAAGGTCCATGTCTCTGCTCCATACGTAAGCACTGGCATGATGCATTGATTAAACACTTTTCTTTTGAGACATAATGGCATACTACTCTTAAAAATTGTACTGTTTCTTTCAAAAGCTCTCCATCCAAGTTTTATACGCCTATTAATTTCTTCATCAATGTGACCCGCACTTGATATCTGCTGTCCAAGATAAATGTACGTGTCTGTTATCTCCAGCTTTTCTCCATCAATCGATAAATCTTCGTTTTTTGTAAAAGCATTGAACATCACTTTTGTCTTCTGAAAGTCCATTTTTAATCCCACTTCTTTACTCTTGTCAGCAAGTTCCTGGATCATACTCTGCAGCTCTGATGGGGTAGTTGCAAAAATGACTACGTCATCAGCAAAACGAAGGTGGGTTAGATAATCTCCATTAAACTTTATCCCTTTGTTTTCCCAGGTCATTGACCAAAAGACATTTTCCAATGTAGCATTAAAGAGCTTTGGAGATATGGTGTCACCTTGTCTCACTCCTTTTCCAATTTTTATGTGTGTTGTATTTTCAAACAGCCGAATCTTTGCCCTTGCATTTTCATAGATGTTATTAATAATGCTACTGTATACATCTTCAATACCGCAGGATTTCAAAGTCATTGTTACTGCTGATGGTTTCACAGAATCGAAGGCATTTTCATAGTCAATAAAAGCCATGCATAATGGGAGTTCATATTCTCTTGTTCTTTCAATTAGTTGTCTCAGCACATGGATATGATCTATAATGCTGTAGCCACTCCTGAATCCAGCTTGTTCTCTTGGTTGGGCCATGTCTAGTGTTACCTTCAAGCGACGTGAAAGAACCTTAGTGAAGATTTTATAAACCACTGATAGGAGGCTGATGGGCCTGTAGTTCCTGAGATCCTCAACGTCACCTTTTTTATGAAGCAGGATCATTGTAGCATTGTTCCAATCCTCAGGAATCTTCCCTTCATTAAGTCATCTGGTAAAAACTTGAGTGAGTGTAGTTTCAATTTCTCCACTTGCTTATTGTATAATGTCCACGGTAATTCCATCTTCTCCTGGAGCTCTTCCCCGTTTCATGTTCTTAATTGCATATGGAACTTCTTCAGATAGGATTGGAAAGACTTTGGCACTGGTACCTGTCGTAATGTCTGGAATAGATGTATTATCCCTTTCATATAGTTTTGAATAGAAATCTTTCACCCTTGTCAAAATTTCGCTTCTATTTCTTGTTACAGTACCATCTTCTTTTCTCAGAGCTATAATCTGTTTTCTTCCCTTACTGTTTTCAATTGCTTTCCTCATTAGTTCACAATTGAATTTCCTTATGTCTTCAGTGATACTTTTTCGCACTGTCTTGCTTAGCTCTATATATTCCACGTTGGAAGTTACGTCTTTATTTGTCCTCATCTCCCTTCTCTTTTGCATCAACTTTTGTGTTTTTCCTGAAATTTTCTTCATGTGTAACTTGTTCTTAGTGCCACCTATTTTTGTTGCTGTTTCCATAAGAGCCTTGATGAGTTCTCTGTTAACTTCAGAAATATCCACTTCTTCCGATGTTAGGCCTTCTAAAGCAGAGAATCTGTTCTCAGCTCCAACTTGAAGGTATTATGGTGTTTTTTAAGGTTGGTTATGTCAATACATTTTGTTTGTCTTATGAGCTTGCCACGCTCGAGTTTAGTGTTGAGGTGCATCTTACATCTCACTAATCTATGGTCACTACCTGTGTTGAACTTGTTTAACACACTGCAGTCTTCGATGAAAAAATTTTTGTTACACATAATAAAATCAATTTCACTTGTCGTCCCATTCGGATATCTCCATGTCCATTTCCTGTGTGGCTTTTTCTTGAAAAAGGAGTTCATGATGAAAAATCTTTCTGCTTCTGCAAATTCTACGAGAGTATTTCCACGTTGATTTCTGTTCCCGTAACCGAATTTACCAACCGAAGTTTCATTCTGTTGCTGTTGTCCTACTTTTGCATTGAAATCACCCATAATGATCTTCAAGTGCTGTTTGCCTTTGTTATTTAGATTGCGAATTACCTTGTAAATTTTTTCACTTTCTTCTTCAGGATGACTTGTGGTGGGTGCATAAGCTTGAACAATATGGGCCTGGTATCTTCTCGAGAGTTGGATAACGAGTCGTGCAGCTCTGTCAGAGGAACTTTCAACTTCTACAACTTTATCCTTCAGTTTCTTGTTTATTATAAATCCAAACCATTAGATCTGCCAGTATCTGTCCCACGATAGTAGAAGAAATGTCCACATTTCAGTTCAATTAGATCTTCTCCTTTTCTCCTTACCTCACTTAGCCCGACGATGTCCCACTTGATCCTTTGTAGTTCCTCTTCCAATTCAAGAAGCCTTGAATCAGAAGACAGTGAAAGTCCGTTGTAAGTAGCCAAAGTCAGCATCAAATAGCAGCCTAGTCCGGTCCTCCGGTGATTCTTATCACCCTCTGCCTTCATGTCGCACAGGCCGCTGCCTTGGTCAGGTACATTCCAGCTGCCGGAGACTGAGGGCCAAGTTTGAAATTGTGTAAGCATTTTGGAGGGGTTTTGGCCATAACTGGAGGGGTTTTGGTGAGTGTGGGATAGCATTTCCTCTAATTCCGATGGTATAGTTATACCGCTTCTGGCGGTCGTCAGAGCCCCTTTAGTGGGAACAGGATGCACCACGAGAAGGAAGGGTTGACATTTGTCAAGGAGAGGCGATATGTTGGACATCACCTGACCTTGCATCCCATATATATACATATATATACACATATATAATTTTAAGAATTAAATACACAACCTGGTAGTCAGCAGCCGGGTACTACTCATCAGGGAAAGACATGAGTGGTACACGGTGGCTGACTACCAGGTTGTGTATTTATTTCTTAAAATTATTGTTGTTATACTTATTGACTTATTGATTGAGAGTGCTGAATTGATTGAATTAATTTTTTGTATGTGTATTTAACTTGTTGCTAACTCATGCAGCTGTGCTCGGGGTTGGGACATGTATTACAACAAGAATGACGCGGAATCCTGACATGCGGATGTTCTTTTTCTTTTAATCCTCACATGCGATGTTCTTTTCTCTTTTAATCATCACATGCGATGTTCTTTTTGTGTGTGTGTGTGTGTCAAATATATATATATATATATATTCATATATTCATATTCATATTCATTGTCAACCATTATCATTCCACTGCTGGATGGTCTCCCCTAGTTTCTTCCCCAATTGTCTGTCTTGAGTCAGTCTCCTCCATGTCACTCCAGCATATTTTCGAATTTCATCCATCCATGTTCCATGGGGTCTTCTTCTGCGTCTTTTCCTGTCCCTCGGAGTCGAGTCTAAGATTCCGGCTGTCCATCGGTGGTTCGTTCTTCTGGCAACATGTCCAGCCCATTGCTCGTTCTTGACAGACGTTGTGCTGGTGGCTTCTGCATTTTATGCATTCTAATGTGATATACCTCGTTCCGCACACACCTGTTGCGTGCGCCGCATGTTTAAAGGGGCTTTGAACGTTTTAAACTACTTTTCTGGCGATATCGTCATTGTATTTGTTCATATTCCTCCGTTTTCATATCGTTAGCTCGTTTGTTTACTTTCAGAAGCTGCCAAGATGATGGCTTCCGGTCTGTCCTTATAATCTTTAAGCGTGGCGGATGCACGTCACGTCGCACATCCCACGTCCATAGAAGATGATCTACTCTCGTCCTCAGACGTGCCTGCTCAGGTGCCTTTCCAGCTTCCTAGTACTCCTGCTACGGTGCCTTCACTGGACTTGGCTGCGCCTCCTTCTTCAGTTTCTACCTCTATCTCGGTGCCCTCCCTGGGTACAACTACTACTGCCTGTACTCCTCTGCCTTCACAGCCTTCTGTGCCTATCGGCTCAACACAGACTTCTCTTCCTAGGATGTCATTTGCCTCAACAGTGCAGCGAGGCGCGACTTTTTTTTTTATTATTCGAGGTTTAACGACCACCGTGAGCAACTCAATGGACTATAAGCAGTCGCCCGTCCCTAATTTAGGGTCACTGGTTCCAGGGAAAGGAGAGAGCCAGTGCCGTAAGACAAACACGACATACATGCCTCACCGGGATTCAAACCCGGACCCCTTTCGGACGAATGATCAGAGGCCATCACCTTAGACCACTGCGCCATCGGGGCGGCGAGACTCGACTTCAACGTCAGCTTCATCTCCACTTGATGGTCTCTTGCAATCACACCTATTATTTAGGTATTCAACCGCAAGGTGAAGGTAACGATTGATGAAAATTTGCAGATTGGCCGTGAGTTCCATAATTTTCTGGGTAGAGGTGTGCTCCTTCATGCCTTACCAAATATTCCTTTCCCACGCTACATAGAGGCCTCTCAGGTCATGTGTCGTCTGCGTCTATTGCCGGATCCCGCACCCCTCGGGGTATCTCCGTGCAGTTCAAGCACAAGGAGGATGCTGACTTTTTCTTGCACACGGGCTTTCGATTGGAACAAATCATCTCGTGCCTTCTCTTTCCAAGCGTCCGGTGAACATCACGTTCTATCCTGTTCCACAGTAAGTGCCTGATATTGCGCTTCCTCTCTTAGTCAATCATGTTTGTAAAATCGTTGGAAGGTCCGTCGCTATTTTGTCGCTCCACGTGGAACTTGATTTGCAGATGCTACAGGACCTCGCCGTCAGTTGGTGGTCGTTTTCCCCACTGAGAACGCCTTGGTGGCTTGTCCTACAGACGGTACTCTTGATATTGGCTCACGCAAGAACAGTTTCAAGGTTTTCACCACCCATTATTGTACTCACTATTTTACACAGGATCACACCACTGCCTCCTGAGTGCGCATACGCCGTGGCATTTCTTCCAGCTCGCCTCCCAATGCCGATCACCCTGGTCTTTCTACCATACCATCTTCTAATGTTTTACCAGACGCGACCTCTACTTCTTTCAGTCAGACGCAACTTCCAGGTACGGACAACGACCCCTTTCTTCCTCTTCCGCACCGTACGGTAGTGCATCCTCCTTCTGGGTAAGAAGAGATGTCTTCCACTACTAATGTGTCTCCGACGGAGTGTTCTGACTCAGATGTGCTGAGTGGTGCTTCGGCACTTCGGCCGACTGGCGCTCCTCCGTGTCTCTCGTATATCGGCACTTCAACAACGACCATGTTTGATGTTCCCCTGCCGCCGCACCTTCCTGCTGCCTCGGTTGATGTACCAGCGTCAACCGATGCTGATCTGGTACATACTGATTCCTCGGCGCAACTTGTGTTCTCATCTCCCGTTTCGGGTGTTTCTCCAGATCCACCAATGGATTCCTCCACCTCAACTTCGTCTTCGAAACGGACTGGTACTTCCAAAGGCTTTGTGAAACAGAAACAGGTAAAACATCTTTCTGTTACTTCTTCTGTGGTTTTATCTAGTGTTCCCGATGTTTCCTGTTCAGATGTTTCTCCGCCTGATGACTCTTCGAACGGTTTGCATCTCTGTTCTGGCCCTGTGAATCCTCTCTCAGATGACGAGGTTATACAGGCCATTGATAAGTTTCCCTTTGTTCCTGGCCCACTATCCAGACAGAAACTTTTACGCTTCTTCCAATCTGCTCGTATGGTTGTCTGTACTGAAGAATTTCTCCGTTCATTTGATCTTGATCTGTGTGCAGCGGTGATGCAATTTAAAGAGTGTGTGTCCTTTCTCAAATCCCTGAGTGTTACAGATCCTAGGTTCCAGGGTTTCATGAGACGATACACTCGCCGTCTCTCCTCTTTGAAAAACCTCGCTGAGAAACGATTTTGTGACACCGTGCTTCCTGTAGCTGAGGAAATTTAGCTATCCTTCCCAACCAGACACTGTTTCTGTTGTCCCTCACGTACTGCAATATTGTTTCATGTTTTTGTTATAGTGCTTTGTGTGTTTCATTTGCCCTTGTCGTATGTCTTAGATTTACTAGTGTATTCCTCTGTCGCTGTTTATATTTTCGTACTAAATGTGTTCACTTTGTTCTTATAACCTTGTGCATATGCTTCTAATGTTGCACATGTTTTACTTTGTATCGAATGATATGCTGATCTGCTTTTCCTTCTTTGTGTACATCGTCTTTTTACTTTATGTGCAAACTGATGTAGTCTTCTGTTTGCTCTCCAGTTTGTGTTGTGGATATATCAGATTTTTTTTCTCTTTATGTCTTCTATGTTGCACTATTCAGTGATGTCTTCTATGTTGCACTATTCAGTGATATCTCCCATGTATGCATCCTATGATAGCAATAAAGTGGGTACGCCTGGTACCCACAATTATTAAAACCAAAACCATTGCCATTTCAATGATTTCACCCTAGTCATGATGTCGTCCATTCCTGTCATTTTCCTTATCCACAAGTTCCTCTTCTTATCTTTTCTGGTTACCCCAAGCATGCATCTGTCCATGCTTCTTTGAGTTGTTTGCAGTCTGTGTATGTCTTTTTCAGTTAAAATCCATGTCTCTGCTCCATACGTACGCACTGGCAGGATGCATTGATTAAGCACTTTTCTTTTGAGACATAATGGCATACTGCTTTTAAAAATTGTACTGTTTCTTCCAAAAGCTCTCCATCCAAGTTCTATACGCCGATTAATTTCTTCATTAATGTGACTCTCACTTGATATCTGCTGCCCAATATAAATGTAGGTATCGTTTGTCTCAAGCTTTTCACCATCAATCGATAAATCTTCATTTCTTCTAAATGCATTGTACATCACTTTTGTCTTCTGAAAGTTCATTTTTAATCCCGTTTCTTTACTCTTGTCAGCAAGTTCTTGGATCATACTCTGCAGTTTTGAACGGCCAGTTGCAAACATGACTACGTCGTCAGCAAAATGAAGGTGAGTTAAATAATCTTCATTAATCTTCATCCCTTTGTTTTCCCAGTTCAATGATTGAAAGACATTTTGCAATGTGGCGTTAAATAGCTTGGGAGATATGGTGTCACCTTGTTTCGCTCCCTTTCCAATTCTTATTTGTGCTGTATCGTCAAATATCCGAACCTTTGCACTTGTATATTCATAGATGTTATCAATAATATATATATATGTGTGTGTTTTGTTTGTTTGGTATGTAATTATATGTTTAACAATATTAGCTATATATATACATACACACACAAAACGTCTGATCCCAATGTTATATATACACTAAAGTGCCAGAAAAACTGGTGCACCAGTCCAATACTTCGTAGGTCCCCCACGGGAGCGCAGGACTGCAAAAATTCGACGGGCATGGATTGCACTAGCGTCAGGAAATATGCAGTAGGCAATGCACACCATACTTCCTGCAGAGTGTTCCACAATTCGGGTGTATTCCGAGGTCTCGGATTCCTGTGTTCGATAGCGCGTTGCATGGCATCCCAAATGTGTTCTACCACGTTCAGATCTGGGAACTTGGGTGGGAATGGCAACACCAAAAAAACTCAGATGAATGCTCCTCTAACCATGATGTGGCTTCCCGACACTTGTGTGGAGGTGCATTGTCCTGTTGTAACAGGCCCAACTCATCAGCATGAATGCAGCACATGAAAGGGTGTACCTCGTCAGAAAGGATGCGCACATAGCGTTGGCCGGTCACAGACTTTTGTAGACGTACCAGAGGTCCCAGTGAAGTCGAGCTATACACACCCCGTACCATGACGGACCCCCCCCCAGCCGGTACAGTTCCCTGTTGACAGGCAGGATCCATGGCTTCATGGAGTTTGCGCTACACACGAATCCGTCCATCTGCCCGATACAGCTGGAAACGCGACTCTTCAGACCAGGCTACTTGTTTCCAGTCATCAAGTGTCCAGTGGCGGTGTTGCCGTGCCCAAGCGAAGCGCATAGCTCTGTGTCGTGCACCCATCAAGGGGACTCAAGTTGGGCGTCGGCTACCAAAGCCCATATCGTGCAGGGTACGTTGCACAGTCCGGACGCTGATGCTTGTTGAGGCTGCAGCATTGAATTCCGATGATACCTGCACCCAATGTCTATTTACGGCCACACTGGTATCGTAGGTTGGAGGTTTTGCCGGAATTCTTGTAGTCACGGTACACCCTTGCAATGGTCGTCCTTGAAAATCCGAACTTCGTTTCTACGTCCGAAATACTATGACCCATCTCACGAGCGCCAACTATGACACCGCGTTGAAAATCGCTTAAATCTTTATTACTTGTCATTCTCATTCCGAAAACAGCTCTGACAGCTGGCAAGCATGTTTATCGCTTTATATACGCACTGGCGGACGCAACGGAGTACGCGCATAGGTGACGTTGGTATGTATTTTGCATAAGCTCGTCTGTGTCAGTTTTTCTGGCACTTCAGTGTATATATACATTAACATCACACCATAACGTTATCTGTTATCTTTATGTCAGAGGCACAATCAATGTGCGACTGTTTGTACAGCTCTTCCGCATTGCTTCAGAATTCGGTCTTTCGGTATCACATCAAATGGACCTGATGCAGCTGGTCGTCGTGGCTCCCTGCTGCAGTAATGGTCGAATAGCCTCCAGATAATCTTCAATAATGCAATGCGAACGAGTTTGTTATATTGCAACGTACGTATAGTTCATCCATCTAAAAGAAAACCGCTGGCCCCATTGTTGTCGACGAAGACTGTGCTGCTTCATTTTAGTTGGACCGACTTTATTTCTAAATATCAGCTGTGTGCATTTTTTTTTTGTTGAAGATAAAGAGAACCATGTACACACACAATCTTTGTCGAAGATTTGCCTTCAATTTTGAATGTGCAACATCCACTGAACATTTTATTTTGAGGAAAAAATGCAAATTTCAAGCTGCCAGGGCTGCCGAAACTGCAGAAACACATTAAGAAAATTATGTGAATGGACAAATGACAGTTTGGCGCGAAAGGACTGCAACAGAAAGTTATGCAAAGGTTTGAATTCCAATTTTAATCGACTGCAAGCTGGGAGTTGTCCGCCCTCTCTTGATGTAGCTTAACAAAATTATTAAATCCGTTACGTGAATTTCAAGTACATCTTTTTAATAGCGTGCAGTCAATAGATCTCTCAAAAGCCAAAATTTCATGTCATCTAAAGGAAAATATTTTAATGAGAAGATCTGGAAAATCTGTGAGAAATTTGACTATGGGGACAGCAATCAAACGTGAAAAATAAATACAATAGAATGGAAACAAAGATTTTAGAGCTGATATAGTGATAAATGGAAATACACGTTTCCAAGTACGAAAAGTGAGCATTTTGAAAATGAGAAAAACAAAAAGTTAATTTTTTACAGTCCAGAACGGAGGTTTCGTCGAAAGAAAAAGTCAAAGTTTTCCCATGAGTGAGAAAAATGTTAAATCAGAAAAGCTGACTGGAAATAGTTCTAAAATTGGTGGCCACGGCTGCAGAAATAAGATAGAAAATGAAATTTCTAAATCGCTATAGTTCCAAATGGCACATGTTGTGACGCCATTTTGCGGAAAAACAGTGAACACGAAAAATCAGTTTGTGCATTATATTTATCACAGCTAAAGCGTGCTAACGTTAAAAGCATTCTTCGAATCCGCTAGTTAGAAATGGATATACATAATTAAACTGGAAATCTGAACTTATGTCTCCAAGATGGAATATTTTAATTGAAAAAAAAATCGGAATGCGTCATAAATTTCTCTGGTCACTATAATAATGGAAAAAAAAAACAAAAATGATTTTTCAAAAACAACTTTTGTAAAAGAAGATATAAGGCCGCCAAATGCAAATACATTTATTTACACGCTTTCTTAGAAACTTATCTCAGAGGAAAATCTGTGCATCCAATGCAAAAATATCATTGACAGTTTTGTTTATGTATCCAGCTATCAAATACAGAAATAATTTTTCTAGTCTGACTTGTAAAAGTGTGGATATCATATAGAGCGTAATAAACGCCAGTTAACAAGAAAATTGTGTATCCCCAAAATTCAGAGGTTAGAGTATAACGATTTGCTACCAAAGAAAATTAGATATTAAAGCTCACACGAAACTTAGGATGATACAAATTCAGTAATGGTGGGGTTTTTTTATTCGTCTTCCGTAGACGCCCGAGCGCAGATACGCCGATTGCCAACAGAGGCTATGGCACCTGGATGCACTGTTGGGCGGAAACAGGCCGGCGGTGGCGGTGTTTTGCTGTCGGCGATGTTTTCTTGGGACACTTTAGGCTCCATTATCCCAATAGTACAATCCCTGACAGCTGTCAGGTATCTGAACATCGTTGCGGACCAAGTTCACCCATTCCTGGCAAACTGTGTTCCCTGCTCATGATGGCCATTACCAACAAGATAATGCGCCATGCCACACTGCCAGAATCGTCAAGGAGTGGTTCGAGGAACATGCTGGTGACTTTCTGTTAATGCCCTGGCCTCCAAATTCTCCTGACATGAACCCAATCGAATATTTGTGGTTCGACTTGGCAACGCGCTAAATCACCAACACCCCGAAATGTACGTGAACTGGAGCACCTGCTGTTGACATTATGGTACCAGATACCCCAGGATACCTATCGCCACCTCATCAAATCGATGCCTCGCTGAGTGGCCGCTGTTTTGCGGGCTAAATGGAGTCCTCCAGCTTATTACGTAGGTGGTCTTAATGTAATAGCTCATCGGTGGACACTGAAGAGCAATTGAATTAGAGATACCTGTCTAGTAACGTGTAGCACCACCTTTCGCCCTGATGACGACTGCGATTCGTCTCGGCATGGACTCCACAAGACACCGGAAGCGTTGGGAAGCCATACGGATCCACGACCCCTGAACAAGCTCTCACAGTTCACAAAGATTTGATGGAGGGGTGTCAGAGCCTCGCATATATTTCTCGATGGCATCCCAGATGTGCTCCATGGGATTGAGGTCAGGTGACATAGCTGGCCAAGGAAGCAATGTCACGTCGGTGGAATGTTCATTTAACCATTCGGATACAATTCGAGAGCGATGGCACGGTGCATTGTCTTGTTGCAGGATGAGGTCCCCAGTGGGATGTTGAAGACGCACAAACGGGAGCAAATGATCGTCCAGGATATCCTGGGAACGTTGACCTGTGAGGGACGATGCCACACGTACCAGGGGGTCCCCTTTTAGTCCACGTAAACAGCCCACAGACAAGAATTCCAACCCCACCAGCTTGAAGAGTACCCTGCTAGCAGGAAGGATCCATCCCTTCATGTGGTTTGCGCCGTACTCGTATCCTGCCATCCGCATGTGCCAACGTGAATCTCGACTCATCAGTCCAGGCAACATATTTTTACATGTCTAGGGTCCAGTGACGATGTTCCCGCGCCCCTGCTAATCTTTGCACCCTGTGATGTGCGGTCAGCAGCGGTACCCTCGTGGGACGATGGCTTCTGTACCCCATAGCGAGGCGATTATTCTGGATGGTGTGACTGCTTACACGTTTATGTACACCAGCGTTAAATTGCCGAGTGATTTCTTGCACTGTGGCCCGTCTATCCGCTGTTACAATGCGAGATAGCCGACGATGACCCCGCTGATCCACACGCTGTTGTCCACGGCAGTTGGCCCTTGCAGGGATGGTTTTACCGGATTCGATGTACTCACGGTGCACCCGTGACACAGTGGCTCGTGAAAATCCCAGTGCCTGCACGACTTCCGAGATGGAGTGACCCATTCGTCGGGGCCCGACAATTTGCCCACGATCAAATGCGCTTAGATCCTTCATCTTACCCATACTGCGTACGACTCTTACTGATTCTCGTCACATCACTCCTTATATTGTCGGATCGCTGCATACGTCATGTCGTTTCCGTTTACAGGGCCGCCCACAGCGCCACATTTGCATAACGACCAGCTGTCTCTAATTCAATTGCTCTTCAATGTATATATACAAAACGAAAATAATCTCAATATTATAATAAGAATCCTTACACCATCCTTTCTCATGCGCTCACACATTGTTTTCCTCCTCCTAATTCTATATTCTGTTTTTCCTCTTTTTTATTCTACCTTTTTTATTCCACTACCTTATTCTACCTTTTTTTATTCCACTTCCTTATTCTATCTTCTCTTATTCCTCTTCCTTATTATCCTGTTTTTTTTGTCTGTATCTCCCATTCTCCTCTCTTATTCCTCTTTTTTTTATTATCCTTTATCCTTATTTCCCATTCTTCTTTATGCATATTCTTTTTCACTTTTTTACTCTGTCTCTCTCTCATCCTCTGTCTTTTTCTTGCTCCAGTATCAACCTCATTCGCTGTCTTTTTTCATTCTAGTTCCCCTTCCATTTCGTCTTGCATTTCTTCTGTCTTTCTTCTTTCTCCAGTATCAACCTCATTCGCTGTATTTTTTCATTCTAGTTCCCCTTCCATTTTGTCTTGCATTTCTTCTGTCTTTCTTCTTGCTCCAGTATCAACCTCATTCGCTGTCTTTTTTCATTCTAGTTCCTCTTCCATTTCGTCTTGAATTTCTTCTGTCTTTTTTCTTGCTCCAGTATCAACCTCATTCGCTGTCTTTTTTCATTCTAGTTCCTCTTCCATTTCGTCTTGCATTTCTTCTGTCTTTCTTCTTGCTCCAGTATCAACCTCATTCGCTGTCTTTTTTCATTCTAGTTCCTCTTCCATTTCGTCTTGCATTTCTTCTGTCTTTCTTCTTGCTCCAGTATCAACCTCATTCGCTGTCTTTTTTCATTCTAGTTCCTCTTCCATTTCGTCTTGCATTTCTTCTGTCTTTCTTCTTGCTCCAGTATCAACCTCATTCGCTGTCTTTTTTCATTCTAGTTCCTCTTCCATTTCGTCTTGCATTTCTTCTGTCTTTCTTCTTGCTCCAGTATCAACCTCATTCGCTGTCTTTTTTCATTCTAGTTCCTCTTCCATTTCGTCTTGCATTTCTTCTGTCTTTCTTCTTGCTCCAGTATCAACCTCATTCGCTGTCTTTTTTCATTCTAGTTCCTCTTCCATTTCGTCTTGCATTTCTTCTGTCTTTCTTCTTGCTCCAGTATCAACCACATTCGCTGTCTTTTTTCATTCTAGTTCCTCTTCCATTTCGTCTTGCATTTCTTCTGTCTTTCTTCTTGCTCCAGTATCAACCTCAGTCGCTGTCTTTTATCATTCTAGTTCCTCTTTCATTTCGTCTTGTATTTCTTCTGTCTTTCTTCTTGCTCCAGTATCAACCTCATTCGCTGTCTTTTTTCATTCTAGTTCCTCTTCCATTTCGTCTTGCATTTCTTCTGTCTTTCTTCTTGCTCCAGTATCAACCTCATTCGCTGTCTTTTTTCATTCTAGTTCCTCTTCCATTTCGTCTTGCATTTCTTCTGTCTTTCTTCTTGCTCCAGTATCAACCTCATTCGCTGTCTTTTTTCATTCTAGTTCCTCTTCCATTTCGTCTTGCATTTCTTCTGTCTTTCTTCTTGCTCCAGTATCAACCTCATTCGCTGTCTTTTTTCATTCTAGTTCCTCTTCCATTTCGTCTTGCATTTCTTCTGTCTTTCTTCTTGCTCCAGTATCAACCTCAGTCGCTGTCTTTTTTCATTCTAGTTCCTCTTCCATTTCGTCTTGCATTTCTTCTGTCTTTCTTCTTGCTCCAGTATCAACCTCATTCGCTGTCTTTTTTCATTCTAGTTCCTCTTCCATTTCGTCTTGCATTTCTTCTGTCTTTCTTCTTGCTCCAGTATCAACCTCATTCGCTGTCTTTTTTCATTCTAGTTCCTCTTCCATTTCGTCTTGCATTTCTTCTGTCTTTCTTCTTGCTCCAGTATCAACCTCATTCGCTGTCTTTTTTCATTCTAGTTCCTCTTCCATTTCGTCTTGCATTTCTTCTGTCTTTCTTCTTGCTCCAGTATCAACCTCATTCGCTGTCTTTTTTCATTCTAGTTCCTCTTCCATTTCGTCTTGCATTTCTTCTGTCTTTCTTCTTGCTCCAGTATCAACCTCATTCTCTGTCTTTTATCATTCTAGTTCCTCTTCCATTTCGTCTTGCATTTCTTCTGTCTTTATTCTTTCATTGCCTCTCCTTCCCCGTTTTCTTTTTATTTTCCTATTCTACAGTTTAATTTTGGGAGACTCTTACAGATACTGTCCAGTTCTTGCTACTTTTCTTGAGCTTCGGTGTCGAGGGATCATTTTTCCCTCACTAGACAGAAAACTATATGTCCTGCAAAAAAAAAAAAAAAAAACGGTGGGGGGGGGGGGGAGAGGATGTAAATAGAGAGAGAGAGAGGATGTAAATAGACGATGTCATCGCTGTGTCCACGTTATTTTTTAAACAACGCATAACAACTGAAAAATTGCTGTTTTGACACCACTGGGATCGAACCCTCAAAGAGAGAGAGAGAGAATTTGATAGATCCCAAGGAACACCCACCATTTATACTCCCGTCAGTGGTTGAATGGTGGCGACAGAGAGAGAAAAAGAAAAGCTCCTAGAAAAAGAAGAGTTTAAGCTCCCAGAGCCATTTTGTTATCTTTCTAGAACTTTCTAAACAAGATTTTTCTATAAGTCCCTAAACAAGATTTTTCTATCAGTCCGTCATATTGGTGGCCGCGCGAAATGTCTTATGCGTTTCAAAAATGGCTGCCCGTCGCCGAGACCCGCAGGTGGTTGTATATATGAATTATTTTGAGGCAGGAGGCTAAGGCTCAGAACCGAAGGTGGGGAGAGGGGGCCGAAGACTTATCTGGGGGTCTGTGTAAAACGAGAAATATATTCATCTACGAGTACAGATGGAAGCTTTGCATTTGTGCTTCCGTTAATTTACTATACTAACGAGCAGTTTCTTCATGGGGAAGAAGCGGGGGGGGGCTGAACTCTCTTGGAATGTAAAAAATAAATGGTATTATCAGAACTTGTTTGTCGGTGGCTGAGTTGAATGGTATTTCAGAACGAAAGATAACTCCAAACCAGCATGAAAAAGCAGTTTATCTTTTAGTCAATTATTCAGGTTCCTTTCTGTATATCAACGCAATGGCATCGAGAAGTTACTGATCCCGAATTTTGGATCTCTCTTCTCTATATTTAATTGTGCATTCTCCTTCGCTGGTGCTTGGAGTTAAGTTCATCTTACCGTGGTAAACATACAAACCTCTTTTCCTTACTCAAACACCCAAAACCCCGAGATTCCCGTCAATTAAACATTTGTCCCACACATGCATCGCAAAATAATTTCTACTGACTACAAAACACTGAACAGGAAGTTGAAAGCACTCTCTCTCTCTCTCTCACACACACTCTCAGAAGGATTTCTCTTTAGCACTGTTTTATTTACATCGCTTAGAGGGATACAATTAGATAAAATGTTCCCATGACAACATTTCTTTGTAGGCAATTAACCACCTGGAAGTTCTTTAACAGCAGCTTAACGTCTCATAATCACTAAGTGAAGAACAGTTTCATCCGTATGCACGAATACATATGTAACAACCCTCGCTTCTTTTTAGCTCTTACTCAACATAGCGGAGATCCAGCGAGAGCCGTAGCATAAATTTGTTGGTTCGTTCCATAGAATCACATCATGAAGAAAATAGAGTTCGGACCTTTCGTAACAATAACAACAAAAAGGAAAAAAAGAAAAAGAAACAGTTTATTTCGTTAAAACTATGTCGCATGGGACCTCTCGAAGGGTAGTTTAATGAAATGTTTCATTTGTCTTGGTCTCCGTCCATGCAGTCGACACTAGACCAGAATTGAGTGTTTCCCGTAAACCGTAGCTCCTGCTACGCGATGCAATTCCAATCTTTCTCTGAAAACAAATCATATCCGACGTCAATTTCAAGACCCGATCTCTCTCTCCAAAACCAAGGTCCAGTCCCTCTTTCTTCCACTTCCAGAGTGTTCTTTCTCTCTTAAAACTTCATAAAATTTACACTCTCCACTTAATCGGATTTAAGTGTTTGAAGGTAATCCTTTGGATTACCTTCAAACACTCTTGAGCTTGCGTTTCTCTCATTACCGCACTCTTGGTACAATACACTTCAAATACTTATGTACTAAGTCGAGGGTAATGCGGCTAATTGCGTGTGTTTGACAGCAGCATCCTTAAATATGCTAATTTCGTCCAAAATGGGGTGAACAGAGGAATTCCGCGTGGGAATAAATGTATACAATATACATGCATATTTACAACTATTTTTTATGACCCGGGGACTAGCGAATCTTACAAAATAAGGTGAAGTATTTATGATACAAATTTCGAAGTTCTGAATCCGTTTATTGGTGTAAATATGACAAGGATGGTAAGTGAGATAATATCCGAAAACTTGAAAATTTCGTCGTCCTGGAGCGGGAATCGAAGTCGCGTCTCCCGGCTAGCGCCCAAGTGTGCTAACCACTACACCACCCAGAACGACCGAGTCTCCAGTTTTCGATTAATTTGAATATAACCATCACAGGATTGGCTAATCGAAGCAACCGGCATTCGTATATAGCGAATTTGGAGGTTTAGAATTTTTTCCCGTGATTGCCCGGAGGAGCAGAATATCAATGAATGAAATATGTGATTACAACATTGTACAATACCAATTTTGAATTCTCTATATATGAAATTTTAGATTCGCTATGTATGAATGCCGGTTGCTTCGACTAACGAATCCTGTGATGGTTTTATTCAAATTAATCGGAAACTTGAGACTTGGTGGTTCTGGGTGGTGTAGTGGTTAGCATACCCGGGCGCTATCTGGGAGACACGGATTCGATTCCCGCTCCAGGAAGACGAAATCTTCAAGTTTTGGGATGTTATCTGACTTAACATCCTTATCATATTTACACCAATAAACGGATTCACGACATCAAAATTTGTATTGTACAATGGTGTGATCCCGTATTTCATTCATTGAAGTATTTATGCCTATACAAAAGAAATTTTTATAAACCGCCAAAATAAATAATTATTTATAAATTATAAATAATTTATAAACCGCCAAATATATTATAAAAATAAATAATTTTTATAAACCGCCAAAGAGGGACAGGGCAGAAGAGAGGAATTCGGATCCCCTCCCGAACTGAAGTCCAGGAAACATCACAGGTGATAGTACATCATTTTTTCAATACCTTTGTTTTTAATTCCCTTATTTTCTTATTTGTACTTCTGCCTTTTTCATTTAAGTAATTTAATCTTTCACTGCTGCCCGCCGGTGTCGCAGTGGTCTAAGCTTTGGCTTATGCCCTTTCATCCAAGAAACAGATGGGTAACTAGGGCAGGGCGGCTGCCCCGGGCGCAGCTCAAGAGAGGGCGCAAAATCACTGCTTACAATCTGATTAAAACTGTAACTGAAACTTTTGCACCTGTCTCTCGTACATTTTTAGCAGTCATACTTTGTCATTTGTCTATTTACAGCTTTGCTCATAGTATGGTTCGCCAGTTCCGGTTGCCTTTGCAGCTTAAAATCTGCATTTCTTCTTCGAAAATATTTCGGTGATGTCAGTTGCTTACATTAAGGAATGAAGGTGCGGTTGTATAGTCCGTTCAACCAAAGAAGAACCACGACCTTCGTCGACAACAATGGAGCCTGCGGTTTTCTTTAGTTTGGTACGATGCAAGATAATGTTGTAGTTCACCTTGTTGAAGATTCTTTAGGGGGCTATTTGATAATTGCCATGGCTTTGAGCCTCGACTGCCAGACGCATTAGGTTCGTTTGATGTGGTACCGAAGGTCTGAACTCCAATTTAGCAAAAGTTGTTTGATATGACGTCAATTTGATTTAAGTTTGATATGACGGTAATTTTGATTTGAGAGAAAGAGTTTGATATGACGTCAATTTTGATTTAAGAGAAAGAGTTTGATATGACGTCAATTTTGATTTGAAAAAAAACAGTTTGATATGACGTAAATTTTGACTTGAGAGAAAGAGTTTGATGTGAAGACAATTTTGATTTGAAAGAAACAGTTTGATATGACGTGAATTTTGATTTGAGAAAAAGGGTTTGATTTGACGTAAATTTTGATTTGAGAGAAAGAGTTTGATATGACGTCAATTTTGATTTAAGAGAAAGAGTTTGATATGACGTCAATTTTGATTTGAAAAAAAACCCAGTTTGACATGACGTAAATTTTGACTTGAGAGAAAGAGTTTGATGTGAAGACAATTTTGATTTGAAAGAAACAGTTTGATATGACGTGAATTTTGATTTGAGAAAAAGGGTTTGATTTGACGTAAATTTTGATTTGATAGAAAGAGTTTGATATGACGTCAATTTTGATTTAAGAGAAAGTTTGATTGACGTCAATTTTGATTTGAAAAAAACCACAGTTTGATATGACGTAAATTTTGATTTGAGAGAAAGAGTTTGGTATGAAGTCAAATTTGACTTGAGAACTTTTTCGCAATCCTTTTAAAACTCTTATAAAGTACTTTATCCTTTTCTGTGCTTAATCGCAGAAAGGTTTTCTCTACCTTACTTATTCCGCCTTCCTGCTCCTCTGAAACTAAGATTTCCTTCCCTAAATCCTCACGCGGTCATTCTTTTGTGGTGCAGAGAATACCTGACATTGCCCCGGTCAGCTTAAGACCTGCTTCCCCAACACGTCAGGCCTTTTCTGCCCTCGTTCTTCTGCGACCATTCGCCTTCAAATCCTAGAAGTGACTACCTCAGCCCCCCCCCTCCTTATTTCCACCAAGCTCACCCTTTTGCCTCCCAAAACCCTATGGGGAAAACGCCAGCATCGGCTAATACAAAGCATCAAGGTGAAAATTAAGAGGGCGTGCGCTTTCAATCGGCTGCTTTGAAATTAAAGAAGGCAAAAATTCAAATGAGTACGACAATGCTAATATGTCTACAAAATACAAAGGCTCAGACTCTAAAATGAGACAAACTGGCGTCTCTAAGTAAACCGTTCTTCCGATGTTTCATAGAGGAGTAACATAGCGAAAGTCTCTCACGCTTCGTGGAAACAAAGGAAAAGGAGCGCTAAACGAAGTAAATGTTGTGAAATGAGATTTAATATCTATGCCTAAAATTCTAGTATTAAATCTCGGTAACAAAATGCTGATCAGATAAGATCATATGTAGAGGATTTTAGGAAGAGAATGTCTGACCCCAGGTGTTAAACAACCCTTAGAATAGGAAGTTAGGAGATTTGGGCTAGAGTACCCGATGGGAAAGTCACACGGAAGCGAGGTAGAAAAGGGGAGGAAGATGCCCTTATTTATTGCCGGGGGGCCCAGCACCTGGGGTCCAACGGCTTAACGTGCCCATTCGAAGCACGACGGATATTTAGTGGTTCGAGCGTTCGTACCAGCCCGGGATCGTACCTGAGGTACCTTCATGGCAGGCACGAACGTTTACCACTAGGCAATCTGCGGCCCAAGAGGGAAATGCGGATGGGGGCGCAATATTTTACAGTTGCCCCGGGCGTAGGAATTACTAGTCACGCCTCTGCAAGTACGGTCCGAGTTCCAATCCCGGTGAGGATGGGATGTTGTTTTTATCTTACGGCACTGGCTCTCTCCTTTCCACGGAACCTGTGGTCCTAAATCAGGGACGGGCGACTGCTAATAGCCCATTGAGTTGTTCACGGTAGAAGTTAAACCTTCAATCAAAAAAAAAAAAAAAAAAAAAGAAGAAAAACCTTTCAATTACAGTTTTGTGTTATTTAAAGCAAATGCAACGTCGTCATAGTGTGTAGTGATTAATCTCTTCCGTATGCAACTTAACTCACAATAATTTTTGCAAAAAACGATATTTTGAGGGGTTTTTTTGTTTTTTCAATCGTGTCTTATTGCTAACAGAAAATAAAAAATAAATTGCCTTGACTGTCCGTTAATTTGAGGTATCTGTAGGAATCATCGCTCAAATGCGAAGGGTAAGAAGGTTGGTGAAAAAGAGAGTGCTGATGATCTGGAAGATGTTACGCGATTCTAAGTGGACGGAAAACTTTGTCACAGGCCGGCGAGCCTTGATGGAAAGGTGGATTGCGTCCAATGGGATACTCAGGGGAGTATCACGTGACCGATGTCGTCTCCGCCTCCAGGCAGTGCCGCGGGGATGAGGCGCAGATAATCGTGTGCGTGAAAAATCCCTGGATCAGCACGTCTCCGCGATTTACCGAAAGCCTTCTCGGCGAAAAACCCTTTGTGCTTAAGCGCTGGCCACCCGGGCCAGCTTGCCGCTCCGACCCCCATCTGTTGGGTCAACCCTTGGACTTTCCTGACCCCCTTCCTCCCCTTCAGTGTCTTCTTAATGCAAGTTTCGCACAAAAGTGGGGACTTTTGTTTACTGTCTTGGCATTTTTGTACGGAATCGGCGATGTGTGTGTGTGTTCGCCCCTTTGCTTGTTTGTTTAGTGTGTGATCAACATTAAAGAAAACAAAAAAACTGGACTAGGAAGAAATCTGTATGAAGAAATCTGAGCATACACTGTTGTCCAGTAAGTACTTATTTTGTTACAACTCTATTTGATTACATAACATCATACGCTCGTTTGAAAAATCGTGTACAATATTCGAAAATATATTTAGTTTACACAATTAGAAGCAGTATTGGGGGTATTTTGCAGCGAATTCCAAATTATTGACGTCACAGGCATGAATGTTTGACGAAAGTTAAATGTTTGTAATCTAATCAGCTGGGTGCGGAGTGTTTGTAGTCAAAGAGAACTTTTCTAAAATTCCGGGAGTTCCAGAGGTAGTTTGTTCTTTATTTGAGCAGTTGAAATTTATGCTATTCCCGGAAGAGATTACGAAACTGCAAAGTTCCAACACGACAGGTTGGTAAAGTGAACTGTCCGACTCTTAGCACAGTTGGACACAATTTGGCTGTGGACGCCGATGTTTCATATTGTTTTATGGCCAACTTCAGCAAGTGGAGTTATGTTATTTGTTAGTTCGCATGATGAAAATAATGAAAGTCGCAACGACCAACATTGTGAAAGGGACTTAAGTGAATTACTGAATCCGTGACAGCCAATTAATATAATTTTTTAATCACAGCATCAAGAAGTTTTTGTTGGTGCGTTATAGCTATCGTGGGAACTTCTTTCTTGAGCTAGGTGATAAACTATTTGATTCTGGTTGAAAAGACAAGTAGCACACACACACACACACACACAACGCACATATAGCTGCCCATATGAAACAATAAAATTCATATTTTTTAGGCAAGTTTTTCATTTGTAGTGACACGTTTGTGCCGTGAAAAGCAACTGATGTCATAATCTGGCTATAAGCGTTATTTAGCTTACAAGCATTTTTCAATTACTTAAAGTCCTCCAACTGGACTTTAAATAACAGGACTTCAACATTCACCAAACAGTGGTTGGTGATACCGTTCGATCATACTGCCAAAAAACAAATTCGCTTTTTGTAGAAATACTTTCACAGTGCTCCATATTTCTGTGGCTTTGTCGAAAAATTATAACCAAACTGGAAGTTATTTATGACAAAAAATATATATATTGTGTTAAAGAAATGGGATATTTAACGTAAGTGTATATCTAATTCATGAATAAAAATAGGAAAATTTTCCATCAATTCATTTAAGAAAAATTCCATTTATCTTCCCCTTGGTATTTCCCTTTATAGATTAAAGAATGTTGAGTTATTTCGAAATTTCAGAGTTCTCTTAATTACTTTTTATTCAGAGGTTTAACGACCACCGTGAGCAACTGAATGAGCTACAAAGCAGTCGCCCGTCCCTAATTTAGGGCCACTGCTTGCCGGGAAGGGACAGAGCCAGTGCCGTAAGACAAACACAGCATCTATGCCTCATCGGGATTCGAACCCGGACCCATCTCGGACAAGTTGTTTGAAGCCAGCGTTATAGACCACTGCACCCCGGGACGGCTTCTTTAAATTCCAGTCACGTGTCCAGCCAGAGAGTCAATTAAAAGTACACCTCCCGTTAACGGAAATTGAATCACCATCTCCAATTACCGTTCGAATAACGAATTCCCGAAAAATGAAATATTTTTAAATGATACTGTCAGGATTCCCAGTTTAAGTTTTCGTATTTTCTCAAAATTTCTTCCAAACAGATATTAAAGGAAGTAATAATTTGGTTTTTTAGTAATCAAATTATTCTATCTTATCTTTGTATATTATAACGTTTTCGCATACGAATTTGCTATACGAAATCATTATTTAATTATTATATTTAAATTCTATTTAATGATTTAATTATTATATGTAATGCGTTAAAATCAGTTATAATTTGCGCAAAAAGGCAGTGTTAGAGATATAGGATTTAATATTTCACGATTTCATCAGAGGGTTTCATATCTTACTCTTCAGGTCCCTACACATTGAACTGCTTAGAAAAAGATGAGGAAACCTAAATTTAAGTAAGTAATTGGTACTGTGGAGATATTATTCAGTAAACATTTATCAAAACAGTTGTTCCTTTGCCAATTTCTTTTCAACGAAATTACACGAAAATGGATGTAAGCTCAACGGTCAAATTTACTCATGTTGTCTTTCTCAAAATATTAGGTTGTGCAAGCCTTGCTTGCTAATAAGGAAAACGAGAATGTTTTTTTAGTTATTTATGGTACGTTAGGAAAGAAATAATAAAAGCTTTATTAATTTTCTTTTCAACGTTGTTATCGACCGCTTATAGCAGCTGAAACGCTAATGGGACTCCGTACTTTAAGGTTACCTACTCTCGTGTAGGAAGTGAACAGAAGAACAATAAAAATTCCATGTCTCGCCAGGAAGCGAACCTCGACTTTGGGACCAGAAGCTACAGTCTTAACTGTCCAGCCTCCGAGAAACAACACTGAGAAGTTTACGCACACACTATCTTGCAATAACTGCTCTTTGAAGATTAAAACTCTAACCTATAAGTCTGTTAACTTGAAATAATCTTTACCGCTTCAAACGACTAACCCCGGAGTTGTTTATAAACTTTTGAAAATCTAAATTTTATTCCACAGGTTTAATTCTGTGATGAATGCGCTTTTAGGAGATCATGTTCACAGTCAAAATATTTGATCTTTAAGGTTTCCTTAAATTTCTACTTTTAAATATCTGATGTATGAATAAAATCCTTTATAATTACCCAGGACGAAATAAATATCGTGGTATATAGCCGCGCATGGATCAAATGCAGACAATTTTGAGTGAAAATTATTTGTACATACAAATTCACAATTGTGCTAAGGTAAACACAATACGGACTGACCTGGAAGCACAATGACAGATTTAATGAATTTGTTTTAATGGTTTTCGTTTAATCTTTTACTCCAACTTCTCTGTCAACAATGCAACAAAGCAGATTCTCTTTTATTTTATCTTACTTTTTGGCAGGATTGAACTACACTTTTCATTAAATTAAAATATTTGGAAGGTGACTCGGTATTCAAAAACAAGTTTAACGTAATTCATATCATTTGTCCAGTCACAGTGATGGTCACCTCTCTCGTATTGACAACGTAATTCGGACTATACTTTGTTTAAATCATTGACGTCAAATTGAAACCTATATTTACCAAAAATTTCTGTTCTGAAAATGTTCCACAAATGTTCAAAACCAGATTATTCTGTTGGCTACGTATCGATCAGAACAGTCTCTCTGAAAAATGTTTAGTTTTCAGCTGGAGTACGTACAGCGTCGAGGATTATCAATTCAGCAAATTAAGAACATCAAAAGCGTATCAAAATGGCGTCAAGTTTATTTCTGTGGTGGAGAGAACCAGCCTAAAATTCTTTAATATATTTAACAATACCCTTTCTGTTGAAAAACGACTTTCATTTGGGCACCTTATCGACATAATTGCGATAAGTTTTAACGGAAAAACTTTTCCGAGACATCTGACTGACTGCACATTTTTCAGTATGGATGCGAGTGCTGTTCATATAAAAAGTCAAGGTAGTTTTGCCTTCGATGCACGGTTATATTAAAAAACCTGCATACAAAAAAAATCAAACCCACTGGCGGAATTTAAAATTTATTGTATAAGGTTTAAAAGTTAAAAGTAGAGCCATAAGAACTTTCGGGTTTCAATAAAACTCATCATTGGATGTTTATCTCAAAACCCATCATCAGATGACTATCATCTGATGATGGGTTTTATGGAAACCCGAAAGTTCTTATTGTTCTACTTTTAAATTTTAAAGCTTGTGCAATATTTTTTAATTCCACCAGTGGGTTTGAATTTTTTATGTATGCAGGTTTCTTAATATGATCGCGCATCAAAGGCAACTAACTGCCTTGACTTTTTATATGACATGTTCTGCACGAATTTGGATATCTTCATGATCTAACAGTTACTAGCGAGTGCTATTGAAAATACTGCTGCAGTTTAGAATAATTGGAAATCGTTTTTGCGAAATGATGAAGTTTTAAAGCAAATGATTTTATACAGCGTATAAGATGACGATTCCTGTTAGATATTAGCTATGATGAGAGAAAGGTGATTTAATCTCGGATGTTAAACCTGTTTCCAAGAATTCTAACTCTCGCGTTAGCTCATTTCAACAAAGGACATTTTTTTTTAGGTTATCATTTTTGCTTAATGAAAAATGCTTTTTTCCACGTTTTTTATTCTTTTGCGAAAGGAAATCTTTCCTCGGGTGTTATTTTTGTTTAGCGGAAGATAAATGTTCTTTGATGTCAGCTCAATTTAACGGAAGATAACTTTGCCACCATATCAGGTTTGTTTAGCGTAAGATAAATTTGTCTTTTATGTCAGCTCAGTTTAGAGGAAGATACTTTTGCCTAGATGTCCTTTTTGTTTAGTTAAAAGCCATTTACCCAAAAGTACAATTTAGGAGAAAGAAAAATAAGTTCATCTGGAATCTCAGGTCACCTCAATGAGAAACCATCTCGCCACTGGTCAGAACTTAAAAAACAGTAATTTTACCTCGTGATTATTTTAGGTGAAAGTAGCGTTTACTCTGATGTTAGCTTATTTTAACGGAAGGGAATTTTTTCCCGATTTTAGCTTGCGTTAACAAAAGAAATTTTGTTTATTCACAATTATAATTTATTTTTTGGTCTACTATAGTTTCACATTTGTCCTGATGAAGCCGAGTCAAACGCTCAGAGAAATGTAGTGTACCATAAAATAAAATAAAATATAATTGTGAATAAACGTTCATAATGTAATATAATCATAATGATTGCAGTGAAGAATTTTTACTAAAACAAATTTCGCTGAGATGTTAGTTTAGTTTAAATGAAAGATAATTTTTCTTCTGTTGTTAGTCCATTTTAACGAAATAATATCTTGTCTTAAAGCCACTTGAGCTTAGTAAAGAGGTGACTTTTTAGGGCAACACTAGAAAGGCAACATTACCCCTTGATGTTAATTTAGTGAAAATGAACTTTCCTTAACTGAATAAATGCTCATCGGAGAATAATATCTATAGGGAAAATGCCAACATATTTTCTGAATTTTTATTTTGCTTTACATATACCTCTTGAGAAGATATTTTCAATAACCTTTCGGTAAAAATATAATAAAAATAATAACCTTGTGTTTCACAGATATCATGAAATTGTTATCATTTGCGAGGTAACTGCCGACTCACATGCGAATTGATTTGCTTGGAAGAGGCGTTTTCTTAAAAAAATGAACAACTGAAAAGTCAAAACACTTAAAAAAAAGTCTCACTAAATCAATGAATTTCATTTTCAAGTTTTTCTTCAAATAAAATTATATGGATACCAAAGAAAACAAATAGATCAATAAGATTAAAAGGAAACGAGACCACTCAAAGTAGAAGCCCTCGCACCGAACGATTTTTTGGAGGAGAAAGAGTAAATTAATTTATTCCAATAAATAAATAACTTCAGTCCATCAAAAACAGACTCCACATCTCTGAGCTTCAATTTCGATAAGATAGAAAAGGAGTGATTAATCGTGCGCTGTCATAGCTTTTTGAGCAGACCTTACGAACCACACAGCCCATTTTTTTCAGTGATATTTACTTTCCAGGAACTGTTATTTAAAAATCTTTACAATGATTGAGTATATTTATTTATAAACCAAACATGATTATATCTAATGTACGAAAAAAGAAATTATTTTCGTAGAGCCAGTGTTATTATCTAAATGGTCAATTGGTGAGGGCTCATTGTATGTGGAGAAAAAATTATTGATTTGATAATTACAAGACATAGCACCTTAATTGTGGCTAACAGAGAATAATGCATTTGATTTAAATGTACAACGTTTCGTCAGAAACTTAAATTTCTTTCTGGGAAAGAAAGTGCATATATTTATTATTGGTTGAATATTATTCGCCTCTTTGCGTGTCAGCTGGCAACATGACTGATAGAGTACTTACATTTCAGATCTTTTAAAAACTTCTTTATGAACCATATTTCGATTTTAAAGGAAAATGGATTTTCCTGATTAATTGCAGCTTTGTTCTTAAAGAAGTTGCCTCTATAAAGTTCACAGTTTTAACACTCTGTTTCCATTAATTCCTTGAATGCTTTTCCAACACTATATTTTGAAAGTATCTTTGACAATTAAATTCTGCTGGAGTGAATTTTAAGTTTCTTCTTAAACAAAGTTGCTGCATTCCTTTTATTCCCTTCTTCTTATTTTTGCGAATTCCTTGCTCTAAAGTTTCAGCCAAGCATTTCGCCGGTTATCAATGTTCGTTTTTCCAAATCAAGAAATGTCCAATAGAAAATTTAAGCTGACAACGTATGTTGAAAGTTTCACGAATTAAGCTTACAGGAGTATTCTGGATGCACGATTTATAATAAATACGTTGTTTCATTCAAAAGAATATATATTTATTCAAGCACGAAGTGAAAGCATGTGTATGATGCTATTAATAAACTTCATTTATCTTTTCAAAAAATGATCTTAAGGAATATTTCTGAAGATATTTTCTCTTGATTAACATTTTTCTCTATATATATGTATTTATACATACACAGTGCGTCAAAGAATTTTTAAGACTGGGTCTGTAAAATGAAATAGAAACAAGAAATTATAATTTGTTTTGGTTTGTTATTCAAAACAAGTCCCTCCAACTTCAATACAATTGTTACAGCGATTTAATAATGATTCGCATGCCTGTTCCAGTTCACTTTGCGGAATTGCCTCCAAAGCACGCGTCGAAGCTGTTTGTATGGTCGAAACATCATCAAAATAACACACTTTTAACGTCATTTTAAGTTTGGGGAACAAAGAAAAGTCGCAGGGTGCTAAATCAGGCGAATACGGTGGATGATTCAACACACAGACGGTATTTTTCGCCAAAAATCTACGAACAAGAAGTGAGGTGTGACTGGGTGCATTATTGTGCAACAAACACCAACTGTTTTCATCTCGATATTCTGGATGAATGCGACGAATTCTGCACATCAAACGCCTCTAAACATTTAAATAAAACTCACCAGTAATTGTTTCTCCACTTGGAACAAATTCTTTGTGGATAATATACCCTTACTATCGAAGAATGTAATGAGCATTGTTTTGATTTTCGATGTAACTTTTCTTGTTTTTTTGGCTTGTGGCGAGTTTTTTGACTTCCATTCCGCACTTTGTCGCTTTGTTTTAGGATCATATTGAAAACACCATGTTTCATCACCAGTAACAATCGATTTTAAGAAGTTTGGATCATTTTCAGCGGCTGAAATGATGTCTCTGCAATGTGCACTTCTCCTTGAATTCTGTTCATTGGTTGACGTGTGTGGAACAAATTTAGCAGACTCTTGTTTTGCCCAAATCTTCATGCAGGATGGTTCGAATCGTTTCTTTGTTGATGTTTAAAGACTCTTCCATCATTCTTAGGGACGCACATCGATTGTTTGCCACGAAATCACGCACTTTTTCAATAATCTCAGGTGTCCTAGATGAACTTGGTCTTCCGGTATGCTTTTTCAATAATCTCAGGTGTCCTAGATGAACTTGGTCTTCCGGTATGCTTATCATCTTCTAGCGTCTCTCTTCCGTCCAAAAAACGTTGGTGCCACAGGAAAACATTTGATCTACTTAAACAAAACTCACCGTAAACTTGTTTCATCATTTGGTACGTTTCCGAGGCACGTTTATCAAGTTTTGCGTTAAATTTAATAACAGCCCTTTGTTCCATCTTAATAATTCAACATGAAAATATTTTTACTTCTCTAATGAACGCCCGTTTCGTTTGAGTTACTTTAACAACTGCGCAGTACTTTTGGCAGAAAGCAAGCAGATGGTCACGGTTACAACGCATTCGTGATTACACTGGTGGCGGCACCGTAGGCTGAAATCTACCGCCAGTCTTAAAAATTATTTTACGCACTGTGTATATCTGCCGGATATAAAGAACGCCTTCCCAATCTTATGACGTCATTGCTCTGATATAGTTATTTTGCTGAGATAGATGTCTTTCCTGAAAAATCGCATTTTAAAATTTCTTTGAAGTAGTCTTTCACACTAAAGAAAAAAATCGATTTATCGCACTTGGCGTATTTACCTATATCGAGAAATTTTTCTTCAAATATAGTCTATTTAAATTAGTTTCGAGTATTGAGGCAATTTTTTATTGACGTGAAGATACTTTTTTCAATCCAGTGAATCGACTGCTTATAGCACTTTTAGCATTGTTATGTATATGACTAAAGTAAAAATAATATGACAGCACAATATTTTTCACCATAGTTGTTAATGGTGATCGAAAGCAATTTTTTCGCTAAAGTTTTGCAAAATCCAATTTTTTGTTTAACAAAACATTTAAAAAAAAATCTCTTTATGAACAAGCCTTCGACAACTGTTAATTATCTCTACGTTCTCTGGCAGAATATTTCCTCCAACTTATCTAATCAATTATTTGTTAAAAAAGAAAAAGAAAAAAGAAACGGGCAAACTAGGTTTTCTGTTTTGAATTAGGTGGCAGTTTTCTTTTTGAACAACCTTAGAAACTACATAGATTCCACGACTAATTTTTCTTTTTTCAAGTTCGAGGAGTGAAGCAAATGAGCCCTAGAACTTCTTGATGCTATATACAGGGAAAAGCAGTGAATGAAATTGCTAATCATTTCCTCTCCCTTTCAGACGAAGGAGTTGGTAATAAATCTGTAATCCTTTCCGGGGAGCAATCATATGGCACATTAACGACATGCTGCAGATTTCCACAACACTAAGACAAACAGTTGTTCAATACTTATTTTGTGTCCCAGTACTTGCTAAAATGTAGCTTTCCTTTGAGCATTGAACCTTAAATTGATTAAAAAAAAAAAGGAAACAAGCCAGACTTTTTCCTGTTAAAAAAATATCATTTTATATTATATGCTTTTCCCTCTGTCTTCAGTTTCATATGGCATTGCAAACACATTGCCCAACACTTATATGCTTTGCCAATTCGTTTTTCTAAAACTGTTTAAGTTGAAAAATTTATACTTTTCATTGCAAGCTTAATTCCTGATAATTTCTGTACTGAAAATTTTAGTCTCTATTGATAGACTTGAGGAAGTGTTTTTTTCTCTTTTGAAGGAAGAGTGAAGAGACGACACACACACACACACACAGACTGTGAAATGCGTTTAACCGTCCCTTTAAACCCATTAGACGGGTCTCTCAGCGACCGGCGGGAGCGATGGTGTGATGTCAGCGGCGTTTGCTTTGAAGCTTCCCGCTGTTCGCTGCATGCCATGCGGCTTTTCCAGGGAACGCAGGTCCCTTGGGTGAGTGCAGTCCTTCTGTGTTCTTAGAACTCTCGAAAGATTGCCGAAATATTGTTATCAATATAACAAAAGCAAAACATTATGACAGCACAATATTTTTCTCCCTTGCGTTTTCATAATAGTATAGCAAAAAATAGAGTGTAAAAATATTTTAAATAAAATTCCGAAAGCACATTTCTCTTTGCAGAAGCAAATTTACAGAAAATATTTTGAAACTGAGTGATTCGCATGGATCTGTAGAAATCTCTAAGCAATTTATGGACGTGCCATATTCTTGATATCCCCTAAAGCCTTATTAAAATATTCAGGAACGTTTGTCCAAATCCTTGTCGATAATTATCCAGCAAAATACCCGGGTCCGTGGAAATCGATTCGAACGACCAGATATTGAATGATCACTTAAAATTTACGTTGAGGTAAAATGTTTACAAATAAAATCCCTAATTTAGCCCTTTCTGGTTTTAAGAACTTGCGAAGGGTTGTGTTTACTTGAAATTTTTATGCAATGCAAATTTATTGGCTATAAGTCAAAGTAATTTTAATGCTAACTGTAAATGATGCTTCATTGCAAAGAGTAAAATGGTTTTTGTTCCTTAATTGGACGCTATCAGATTTTGAGAAATGATCAGGTGATATAAAAAAAACTAGTTCTTTAGAATAAAAGTGATGCTACTTGAAAGTCAAAACCAATAAACTTAAAAAAAAAAAAAAAAATGAAAGAAAGCAAGCCTCTGGTTTATTAATCGTGGCGTTCCATATTGCCTTGTCGAGTTTCCTTGACCGGAATTCTTTTCAAAACGTGATGAATAATAATTTTGCAGCTTCTTAGATATAATTCTTTCTTTGCCAAATTTTCATGCTCCCCCCCCAATACACAGTCATGTTATGACAAAGAAAAATCAAAAAATCAAAAGCGTAGGTCACACTAATTTTTTGAAGTATTTTTTCTGACCAGGAACATAGCACACACGTCCGCTCGAAGCAATGACTCAAACTTGAAGAAACATTTCGTTTAAATATCATTGAATCATTAAGTGATTTAATTTATATTGGAATTCGAAATATTTGGATCAAATTAGTTCGTAATATAATTTCTTTGAGGAAGTATTGGGTGATATTTTTATGAGATTTTGGGAAAATGTTCTACATGCCTGGTGATTCGAATTTATTGGCGTAAGTTAGAAATCAAAGTTTCCAAGCTTCTTCACATCAACCAGATGGCTTTTTCAAGGAATGTAGAAAGCATTCCTTAAGAAAGCCATCTGGTTGATGTGCGAAAGTTTGGAAAATGATTTCTATTTTACGCTAATAAATTCGGATCACTAGTATAATAATACTATTTTAAGTATAGTTGGTGTACAGTTCGTCGTTATTAATTCCATACGCCGTTTTCTCCACTGACGAAAAATAGGCGTTTATATATTTCTCGTATTAAACTTTTATAATAACTTATTATTTTCAATTCAATACAGCATTGCGTAATTGCGTGTAAACGTCATAACAATGAGCCTGCGTTTTTTTTATTTTTGATTTGCGTCATTCCCTTTAGTTTTAAGCTATCTCTTATTTTCTATTTTACTATCTCTATCTCTCTTTCCTTAAAATTTTACATTTCATTTCTTTTCTTCATTTTTTTTTTACTTTTTCTTTCACATTTCTTCCTTCTCTTTCACTGCGCTGTTGCTTCAAATGAAGTCAAAACACGTGAAACAAGCTGTAATAAACAAAGTTATGCTATTATACTTATACAGATTTCGTCACTCAAATGGAGAATTATTATAAATTTGTGCAATACCATTAAACATTGTTCAATAATATGTATATTTTAAAACTTACTGGTTCTGCGTACTGTATACGACGTAAAGTCGCTTAGCACTTATTCAACAGATGCATAAGTGCTTTAATATTCATTGCGAAATATTCAAACTTGCATTCATGTAATGAATCTGCTAAATGAGACAGAAAGTACATAATCCTGTGGCAATATAGTTTACTTAAACAGACAGATTATAGTCTCCGATTTACCATAATAAAGGTGAGACTTAACTGGAATTGGAAACTTTAGACTTTGAATGAAGTTTTCATGAGCTTCTTGTCTGATTACGAACCAATTTTCCCGTCTCATCAAACTGCAATACATTAAAAGTTCCAGAACTACGATCTCGGCTTGTGGGTATCACGTGCCGCTGTAGTGAGTACGTATCAAAAGTGGTGCACATATGACCAAACGACGAACCGTTGTCCCGCCGTATGTCGTCCGCAGCTCATTGATGCCAGAGGGTAACGGAGATTGTCGCGCATTGTTCACAGCAACTGCAGGGTCACAGTGCGACAAATTACCCGCAGCAACAACAGTGGTGATCAGGGCAATGTGTCACAGCACACAGTTCATCGCAGCTTTCTGTGCATTGGCCTGCGTAGCCAAAGACCCAGCCGGGTCCCCATGCTCACTACAATTCATCGCCAACAACGCATGAAATGGGCACAAGATCATCGAGATTGGACCGTGGATGATTGGAAGAAAGTGGCCTGGTCTGACGAATCAAGATTCCTGGTGCATCACGTAGACGGCCGAGCTCGGGTACGCCGATTATCAACTGAAGCTATGGGACCTGGAAGCACTATTGGGCGGAAACAAGCCGGCGGCGGCGGTGTTATGCTGTAGGCGATGCTTTCTTGGGACACTTTAAGCCCATTATCCCCATAGCACAATCCCTGACAGCTGTCAGGTGTCTGTCGTTGCGGACCAAGTTCACCCATTCATGTCAACCGTGTTCCCTGCTGGTGATGGCCATTACCAACAGGATAATGTGTCATGTTACACTGGCAGAATCGTCAAGGTGTGGTTCGAGGAACATTCTGGTGACTTTCTGTTAAAATCTTGGCATCCATCCAAATTGTCCGGACATGGACCCAATCGAACATTTGTGGTTCAGCTTGGAAAAGCGGGTTCGCGGTAAATCACCACCACCCCGAAATGTATTCGAACTAGAGGACCTGCTGTTGACATTATGGTACCAGATACTCCAGGATATCTATCGCCACCTCATCGAATCGATGCCTCACCGAGTGGCGGCTGTTTTGCGGGTTAAAAGAAGTCTTACAGCTTATTAGGTAGGTGGTCATAATGTAACGGCGAAGTCTTCAAGGTCCTTTTTCTGTTCTTAGATATCCGGTCCAGAATTTAAGTTGTCCAGCGGTGGTCAGTTCTTCTAGCAATATCTCCAGCCCATTGCCACTTGAGGGTCTTTACTTTGATCATGATAGTGGTCTTCTTTTGGGTCTTTTCTTGTCCTTTGGTAACCAGTCTAGTTTTTCACTTGTCCAACGATGTTCTGTTCTTCTAGTAATATGTCCAGCCCATTGCCACTTGGGAGTCTTTACTTTGATCATGATGGTGGTCTTCTTCTAAGTTTTTCCCCTCCCTTTGTATGCAGTATAGTATTTCACCTGTCCAACGGTGGTCAGTTCTTCTGGCAATATGTCCAGCCCATTGCCACTTGAGGGTCCTTACTTTGATCATGATAGTGTTCTTCTTCTGGGTATTTTCCCCTCCCTTTGTATCCAGTATAGTGTTTCACCTGTCCAATGGTAGTCAGTTCTTCTGGCAATATGTCCAGCCCATTGCCACTTGAGGGTCTTTACTTTGATCATGATGGTGGTCTTCTCCTGGGTCTTTTCCTGTCCATTTGTATCTAGTCTAGTATTTCAGTTGTCCAACGATACTCAGTTCTCCCAGCAATATGTCCAGCCCATTGCCACTTGAGGGTCTTTAATTTGATAATGAGTGTGGGTCTTCTTCTGGATCTGTTCCTGTCCCTTGGTATCCAGTCTAGTATTTGAGTTGTGCAATAGTGGTCAGTTCTTCTAGCAATATGTCCAGCTTATTGTCATTTCAGGATCTTTACTTTGACCATGATGCCATCCACTCTTGCCATTTTCCATTCTCTGAAGCACCACTGAAGAGACGTAAGAGACAAAACGACAAGTTGCAGCTTTAATCCAAAGTCGGTGTAGTTCAGTCGTGAGAATAATTGACTTCAGAGCGAGGGGAAGTGATGTTGAAAGTCGTCACCGACAAAAGGGGCTTGCTGTAACATAGCGCCCAAACGTAAAAATGAATCTCCTGGCCGTGAGGTTCGGTAATAATGTGTGGCACTTCTTCCACACATCGTCTCGATTCAATGAGAAATCCTTCTTCCACGCTTCGAAAAACGTATCTTGCTGCTTTCACACATCGTCCGGCATTAATGAGAAATTATTCTTCTGCGCTTCGTGAAACGTGTAATGCTTCTTCCACATATCGTCTGGAGTTAGTGAGAATTCCTTCTTCTACAGTGAGCTCTCCTTCAAGCATGGTTTGCCGGCTGACCCGAAAACCTGCGATCCCGTCCCAGCCTGAGCGAGGGTGGGGGATATATGTAGCATCCCACTAAGCTGGTGCAAGTGTCAAAACGGCAAGTTGCAGCGAAAAGGCAAAGTCGGTGTAGTTCAGTTGGGAGAAATACTGGCTCCAGAGCAAGGAGACGTAGGTTCGATTCTACCACCGGTAAAAAAATGCCTTATTTTCACAATTCTTGTGCTCCTTTCACCATCTTTCTTAATCACATCATGCATGCTCCTTTGAGTTTTCCGTGGTTTCTATTTGTCATTTTAGTTAAGATCAGTTAGAACTGAAACTATGCATTGATTAAACACCTTTATTTTATAACAGAATGGCAAATTACTCTTGAAAGTTGTACTGTTTCTTCCAAATGCACACCATCCAAATTTTGTACGCCTATTAATGTCTTCTTCTTTGTGGTCCTCCTTGTATTTGTTTTCCAAGGTAGATGTAGGCATTAGTTTCTTCTAAATCTGCTCCATCAACCTTTAAATCTCTTCTAAGGGCTATCTGTCCCAAATTTATGGCCCCCTGTTCCAGGTGAGTCAGAGCTTTGGGACAAACACAACACCCGCGACTCATTCTGGACTCAAACCGTATTCCATCTCGGAAGAATGATTCAAAGCCAGAGTCAGACCGTTCGCCCATCGGGGTAAGACTTGGATCAAACTTTCGGTCTCATATTGCGGTCTCTGTTTCATTCCGGAAATCAGTGGCCCTATTGGTGACACGTGATTCTACCAGAGCCGTAGCTATCGGGAGGGCAGGGCTGGCGGTTTCCCTCCCAGAATTGTGATTCCGGGGCGTACATTCATGTTTTGGGGAATGTAAAAAATAGGAATTGTAACTAAAAAAAGAAAGTTACGTCCTTCAGTATGTTCTTTATAAATGCTTTAGTTAGCCTCATACAGTATTCCATGCAGTTAGCCAGGGTACTGAGCAACATACGCTATGAGGTGGAAACATCTCGTATCCATGAAGGAAATTTTCCAATATAGTGAATGGACGCATAGAAAACAATATGCTGATATACCTAACTTCTATGACCTTTCCAAACATGTCGTCAGGATGAAGATCTAATTAATCATTTGCGCTCTGTCGTACAAAATTCTCTGAGCGTTTAACCTTGAACGGAATTTTTCCAAGCCCTTCCCCTAAAGCCTTTCATATTGTTACGTCCACTATCCGATACTCATTCATTCTGCGCTGGTTTGTTTTTTATTCTGCATTTCTGTGGAGTGTTGTGTGTGTCGATGTTCACAAAACGTTCATGCTTTACTTAGTATTTACAACCTGTAGGCGTTTGTTTACATAGCTTTTACATTTTTAATAAAATTATGTCAAAACCTGAAGTACGTTTCTTGAACAATCATAATACTTTCATGTAACGACGGTGTGCGAAAAAGTAAAAACCAAGTGTTATTTGAGTGGAACTCGGAGGGGCGTAATGTTGAACCCGAAGGGGCGTAATTTCAAGTCTCGCCCTTCCAAATAAGAAAAGCTTGCTACCATCTTGGACTCTACCTAGATTTATACACCCAGGAAAGATAGATAACATGAAAACTGTTGCTGAAAATCTAGTGAATACATAGAAAGTATAGGTCTTCGTCGGACAAGCCTTTGTTTATTTACTTAAAATTACGAGCCAGAGGTTCACCTTCTACATTTAATATTATGAATTTCAGACAAAAACACAAGCCACAGTAGGTGACGGCCAGTGCTACATAAATAATCAACTAAAACGCTCCGGCCGGTGCACCTTTCTCTCGAAATTCGTTATCCGAAGCATAAAGCGGCCAGATGCCCAAATTTTTGCTCCTTTTGTTTGAGAGCAAACAATCATTAAAATAAACTTACAATATTTCACCATTGAAAATCGAGGTGTTTCACATTTTCTTCTCCTCAATAATTAGAGCTTGTTCACTTTAGTTAGCGAGACATGTCGTTAACAGCCAACGTGATCTGTTCTCCTAAAGACGGGGACGTATTTAGAGGGGGAGCGAAGGGGGTCTTAGCCCCTCGAAAGTGTTTCATTTCTTTGTTAAAATGCGACTTACATTAGAAAAAAGTGTTGATTTAATAAAAATGCATCAACTTACAATAGAAATTAGTGCTTTAATTTTTTCTTCTATTTTTCATTAACTTTTATTTTGTCCTGATGGATTTAGAATCTTTTTCGGTCGCCCCCCCCCCCATCGAAAATAATTCTATATACGCCCCTGACCTAGTCCATACTCTGCCGTAATTTCCTTCCATGCCCCTCATCTAGATGAGGCGTTAAAACTTTTAGGTCTCCATTTATCTCATTAGCATTTTGAAGGCTTCCGTATTTAAATAAAATAATTCATTTATCTTCTGAATACAACAGAAATTTTACTTAATGCATGAAGGTTCTTCCGTACTCCCATATAAGCATGCAACTTCAGTTTTTCCCTTCTGATTTTCGGCGAACTTATTTTTAAAATTTGGGAAGAGCTAGGTCCGATCGAACATTGGAAGTTCGGTTTTGAGCCGGGCCAAGCTTTCCCAAATAAGAATTCCGTGAAGATCTCTAGAACAACAAAGTAACTCGCCTGAGAATCGAACTGTGGAGCATCTTAAGGTGACGCATGCGTATTTCTGTTTTTTCTTCGTCCTTTTCTTCCTTTTTCTAGTGCTTTCAATGCAATAAAAATATTTTCTCGCTCCATCAGATTGGAGTAAACAAGATGATTACTGGATTACTTGGTGAGAAAGAATTCCAAAGAGATGAAGACTTATCGCAAATGTCAGATTAATCGCAGATAGCTGGACAAAGTGGGAAAATTGATGGAAATCACTAAGTCCGAAGTTCCCGAAGAAGAAACAATCTTCTAGGGGAGCAGTTATATGCAGTGGAAGGATTGCGCTGTCATCACCTTTAACAGAAAAAGTAAAATTCTAACGAATTTAAACCACAATAACTCCTAAGTTCACGATGCGACTTCATTCCCACGTGTGATAAACCGAGTTAGTCGTAAATCGAAGAAGTAGTTTTCATTTGAAAGAAAAATATGAACTAGATTCTTTTACCCCATTTCGATGATATTCAACAGAACCAGTTCAGCATACCTACGGAACAACGTGATAAAGTTTTGTCGCGATCGAAGCATTTTCAAGTAAGTTATGGCGCATAAGGGTGATGGAATGGATCCCGCTCCTATGTCATGACCTTTGACCCCACTTCGCCCATTTTCAATAGGGTTTGTCCCCAAGTTATCCCCTACCGTATACTAAAATTTCATCGAAATCGAACCATTTTTATGCGCGTTATCGTGCGGACAGACAGACAGACGAACAAAGCTGGAGCACACACATTTCTTCAATGAAAGGTTGGAAAACGTAACAAGTTAGTGATACGCTTTCCAACATACCAGAAATCATTACTCCAATTATTACTCAAGTTATGAGGATAATGGCTGTAGAATAAATCTCGCTCCTATGACCTGACCTTTGACCCCACTTCGATTGTATTCAACAGAATTGGTTCAGTATTCCTCCGGAACAACATGATAACGTTTTGTCGCGTCTTCTGAACGAATTTCCACGAGAGTAGTGAGAACAACTTTTTTGTAATTATAGTTTAAAACAATGAAGCAGAGAGAGAGAGAGAGAGCGAAGAGGGAGAGAGAGGGAGAGAGAGGGAGAGAGAGAGAAGAGAGAGAGAGAGAGAGAGAGAGAGAGAGAGAGAGAGAGAGAGAGAGAGAGAGAGAGAGAGAAAGATATCCCTTGCCCGGTTACAAAATAAAATTCGTACACAACCTTATGCAAACAAAAACAACAAGAAAACAAAAAAAGATTAAAAAAAAAAGTAAGCTAAATTTGTGAAGAAATAGTAACTTGCCACCCAGATTCGTGTCCGGAATAAATACTACGTATAGTATTCACTTGAAATCATATTTTTTACTGAGGATAACATTATCAGTCAGCGTCGGGTAAAATGCCCATGAAAGGAATATTTTGCCAAAATTTCTGTCGAACAATCAAAATTTGTGCCCCCCCCCCCCCCCACAGTTCTGAGCGGCTGGCATTGCTACTCAGCGAGGAGACAGGCTCAAAACAAGCAGTTGTGGAAGAAACTTGGGGAGATCTTCATCCAGCAGTTAAGTGATGATGATGATGCTGCTGATGATGATTGTTTCTCGAACTTTAATTTTCGGGGATTTTGACTTGAAACCGGACTCTGCAGCTCGAAAAATATTGAAAATTTATCTTCTAAATTTTGAAGTGTCTACGCGATGTTTTCCCCAATTGATTATGGCTGCCCCACACCCAGCACACACGTTCTCTTTTATTATAACAAATGAGAATGATTAATTACTGCCTCAGTTTTCATCCCTTTAGGGACGAAGAAGTGTCGCAAACAAGGTTAGAAGCATACTCGCTCATTCTCTGTCCTCGAGAAATATTGTCCGATCTCGAGATTTCCGCATTAAGAAATGCGGTCGTTCTGTGGACCGGAATTTCGTGTAACAAAGGAAGCTGCCGACATTTGCACCGCAGTAGGACGGCTGATCCTGCAACAATAAAAGCTGATCCGCTGACATTTTCTGGGAACGGCGGATGTTTTCCCCGGCATATCTCGTTTACACAAGGGGTGTTGGGTTGTCTATCAGGAGCAAGTTGTTGACACCCACTGGGCATCCAAGGGGTCACTGATCGTGGACACTGCCGAAAATCCTACTCACTAGGCGGAAATAAATATGCAACATCTTTCGACAGCTTAGAAAGAAATTTTAGAAGAAGCAAAGGACTGGGCCGGAAAAAGGAATTGCATGCTATAAGAAAGAGATCAATTCTTTCTGAGTTAGAGCTCCAAAACTGTTTTTGATATAAGAGTAAATGTACCATCAAAAATTATCAAAATAAACATAATGATATAGGATTCCAGTTTAAAAAAACATTTGAGCTTTCGAACTTAATCTTTGCATTAATTATTAAAAAACAATGCCTTTTCCAGAGGGACGCAAGCATATCGTTAAAAAAACCAGCGAAGCAAGCATATCCACAGAAAAATAAATCATTTCCGTTAAGGAAACATCGAGTAAAAACAAATTCCTTTCCGAACAGGAAGCAAGCACGTCGTTAACCCCCCCCCCCAAAAAAAAAACACAATTCGGCCGCTCCGCTGGCATAGTGTTCTACGCGATGGCGTCGGACTATTCGTCCGGGATGGGTCCGAGTTCGAATCGCGGTGAGGCATGGATGTTGTGTTTGTCTTACGGTGCTGACTCTCTCCCTTCCCTGGAACCAATGGCCCTAAATTAGGGACGGGCGACTGCTTATAGTCCATTGAGTTGCTCATGGTGCTCGCCAAACCTCCAATAAAAAAAAAAAAAAAAAAAATTCCTTTCGCAAGGGAAGCAACCATATCGATGAAAATACAATTCATTTTCGTGAGGAAAACAAGCATACAGATAAAAACAATTCCTTTTCGTGAGGGAAGCTGACATTTGGAAAATTAATACAAAGATTAAGTTGAAAAAAATTTCTTTTCGTTAGGGAAGCAACATATCGACGAAAAAACAATTCTTTTTGGGAAGGAAGCAAGCATTTAGATAAAAATAATTCCTTTTCGTAAGAGAAGCAAGCATATCGATATAAAACAAATTATTTTTGTAAGGGAAGAAAACATATCGACGCAAAATAATTGATTTTCGTAAGGCTGGGATCGATTCAGACCGTAACATCCAAAGCCCTTGCCGTTTTATATTTGAAATTTTATATTCAAGTTGGCTTCATTAATCGACTGTCAGAAACGAAAACTGAAGCCTCAGGTTTATGTAGAAGTAAGAGATAACCTTCATTCCCTAGATAAACCTTCTGTTGTACTTATTAAAAAAAATAAAAGAAATGAATTGAAACCGTCAGGATACTACTTCTTGCTTCATACAATTCGAGAAGACTTAAACACTTTTAACACTTCATCTAGAGATCAAGAGTGCCGCACCGTAGTAACGAAAGGAACGCCCGCTGTTAAGAACCACGTGTCCTACTCACTAGGGTGAACATCGTCCAAATCTTTTCGGAGAAGGGGGAGTGAAAGATCTTTGTTTCTCATTGCCGAAACGTTTTAAGTTATTTGTTGTAGTCAGGTCCGACGCTACAGTTGGACTAGGGTGGATTTTAGCCCACCCAACGTTTCTGTGAGAAAAAAACATGTTTCACTTCCCTTTAGCCCCTCCCCTCCAAATATATATATATATATATATATATATTAAAGCTCTTAGAACATATGGCTGATGCAACTGTCGAAAAGTTTAGGGAACTTGGATAGCCGTACCTGAATTTTTTGAATTCACAGAAATTTTGTTATGTAAAATGAATTTTTTGTAAAATTTAGTATTTGTACTTCTGGGAAATGAAGGGAATCCTCTGAGCAAAGTTATAAGAAAGTAGTAGAAACACAACATTTTCATAATTATAGTTTGAAAGAGGAGAGAGAGAGAGAGAGAGAGAGAGAGAGAGAGAGAGAGAGAGAGAGAGAGAGAGAGAGAGAGAGAGAGAGATTCCATGTCAGATTATAAAGTAAAATTCGTAAACAGCCGTTTGACAGAACAAAATAAAAAATAAAAAAGGAAAGAAAGGAAAAGGACGTAAGTTGAAATTGCGAAGAAATAGTAAGTAGCCATAGAGATTTATATCCATGGTTCCCTTACTACATACGTTGAATAAGTACTACGAACAGAATGTGGCTGAAATCTTTTTCTGACTAGGATAACATTATCAGCGTCGGATAAAGTTCGCATAAACGGAATTTTTTGCCAAAATTTCTGCCCCCCCCCCTTCACCACCACCATCAGGCTTAGCATCCCTAATAACCAACTCCAGTTCTTAGCGGCTGGCGTCGCTACTGGTTGTAGTGATTGTTTGGCTTCGAAGTGGAAGCACAAAAAACATTAAAGTTTTGCCGTTCTATGCTTCAGATCAAGAATTTTTATCTGATTTAGGTCGAGTATTAATGAAGAACTCACTGTAACCCGCCCTTACCAGTAAATTATGAAGAAAAATAGAAAAGTTACGGGGGTACAGATCGTGGGTCGGACGGACCCGATTCGGTTTAAGAAATGAAGACTCAATCTAACAGCTTGTACTCTTAAGTTATGTGTTCGTAAAGGCGGGGCCGGTCTTCCTAGAGTGAGCTCCAAAACATGCAGTGGTCTAAGCGACGGCTTTGATCATTTATCAGTTAAAGTGTTTAATCAAACGAGTCTAAGCGATTGCTTCCGATCATTCGTCTGAGATGGGTCCGGGTTCGAATCTCGGTGAGGTGTGGATGTCGTGTTTGTCTTACGGCATAGGCTCTCTTCCTTCCATGGAGCCAGTGACACTAGATTAGGGGCGAGCGACTGCTTATAGCCCAATGATCAAATGATCATATGTAGAGGATTTGAGGAAGGGAGTGTCTGACCCCAGGTCCCAAACAGTCCTTAGAAATAGGAAGATAGGAGATTTGGGCTACAGTGCCCGAGAGGGAAAGTGATACGGAAGCGAAGTAGAAAGGGGGAAGAAGACGCCCTTATTTATTACCGAGGGGCCAGTACCCGGGATCCGGCGGCTTAACATGCCCATCCGACGCACGGCGGATATTTAGTGGTTCGAGCGTTCGTACCTGCTGGGATCGAACCTGAGGTCCTTTCCGCGGCAGTCACGAACGTTGCCCACAAAGTCAATCGCGGCCCTATAGCCCAATGAGTTGCTCATGGTGGTTTTTAAACCTTCACTAAAAAAAACAAAAACAAAAAACAGGTAGGCTCAGTTCTGATTGAACCGTCAGTTTGGAACGTTGGACAACGATCCGTGTGTTGGATTTTTATTTGGCGGCGGCTGCTTTCAGGCGTTCTCGATACTCTCTAGTTCGTTGGGCTGCAGTCTTCCTGGGCTTCTTACATTCCTCATCACTTGCTCTTGCCTCTTGTTTTGATTTTCTCCGCTTTTTCTTGTGTTCATTCTGCGAATTCCGCGGCATTGGCGAAAATGTTAACACGTTCACACGAAAACACTTTTCTAAATTTTTAGTTTAAACAACTGCGATATGTTCTTTATATATTTGAATAGATCTCGTTGATAGCTTTAAAACGATACTACGCACAGTCGTTTTGCACTCACGGTTGTCCAGATAAACCGCAATATAGTCAAAAGTGTTCATCTGTTCACAAGAAAATAATTTTTTAAATGTTCAGTTCAAACCACTGCGAAATGTTCTTCATTATATTTGAATAGATCTCGTCGAGAGCTTTAAAACGACGCGACGCACAATCGTGCTGCGCTCACGATTGCCGAGATAGATTGAGTCAAACGCGGCGGCACACCCAGAAATATTGCGTCATCTCCCCCGCGCACAGGGAGCAAGGGGAGCGTCGCGCGCACAAAATGTATTGCGCAGTACGCGAATTGGATTCCATGCTGTTTACGAATATGTTAACATGATTAGTGTGCGGTCCGTATTTTTAACGCTATAATGATTTCAATTGGGACCTATTTTTGTCACAGGCTGTCAGCCGTAAGTCGGCCCATACTATCCGCGGAGTTAGACGTAGTCCTACGTCAAAAAATACATCTAACGGAAATACAGCGTCCATAGACAATCAGTAGGTATGAAAATGCATGTAAAAATGGTGCTAATAATAGTTTTGAAGAGTTAAAGTGAGTTTAAAAAAATCCTGGAATGTTTTTAGCTTATTATATTTTCAAATGAAAGTAGGTCTGTCGTGCTCTATACTTCATGTGTTTGGCTACTTGTAGAGTTTCAGAAAAAGTGAAGAGAAATGGCATTGAACGAATAAAGAAAAAGTAGTTGACATGTTTGACTGATGTGCGACTTTTTCTTTTTAAAACCTTGTTTCTTGAAAAAAAAAGTCAAGTAATAAGCAAGCAATGGAACATCATTCATAAAAAAAGGATGGTCATGGCATCACATGTTTTGGTTTCGGTGTCTTCAAACAAGCGTGTCTTTCAGAAGGCGAACGAACGGCGTCGGCAGCTGCGGCCATTTCTAGTCTTGTCCACATCTCAACCAGTGGTGTCTTGATTCTGGTGACGCGCGTCATGAAAGCTTTGAGGGGTCGAAAGGAATGAGAGGGTTGAACTGATCATCCAGGGCATCCCTGCTCTGTGTCATCCACACTTCTAAAGAGGAGCCAGTCAGTCAAAGGTCAGGAGCAAATTTAAAAAAAAAAAAAAAAAAAAAAAAGCCACAACAATCTGCGTGGCGTCGACAATTATGAAGTCATCAGGCTGAGGTTACGCCAAGAGGCAGCGCGTTCGAGGAAGACCATTTAATTCCGCTTAAGGAAGATTACGATCCGAAAGCACTTTCTAGAAAAAAGAAAGAAAGAAAGAAAACGGTAAGTGATAGCTCTAAACACGCTTCCTTAAATTGTATACATTTTTTACACTTAAGTCTGTTAGCCGACTGGCATAATGACTCGTTTGTAGTCGAGTAGTAGTTCAAATGTAATAAAACATTGCCTTTAAAATTCCTGAATTTACCTTGAAAAATAAAATACTGAGGTCGCTAGTTTAACAGCTTAAAATAATGTTCCACAAGCTTCTTTTACCAGCGGGATCTTGATGATTTCATGTCGCTTACGAGAACATTTACAAGGAAAGTGTATTTTTGTCCCACTCGGATTTTAGCCAAACTTGACACAAATGTTCATCACAACCAATGATAGACATACGCTGATTGTACCGAAAGTAATGCAAAATTGGGCATAACTTTTTTTATTAACTGACAGAGGTCGTTCAAATTGCACATGTTGGTAGAGTAACTCTTCCTCTATAGCAATCCTTCTTCTTCATTGCTAGTATATAATTGATTCCAAGCAGGAGCAACGTGCTGTCATTGAGTTCTTGACGAAGGAAGGGTACAGGCTGTTCCACATCCACAGAACGTTACAGAATGTGTACGGAGATGACACCATTAACAAGAGCAATGTGCACAGATGAATGAAGAAGTTTAAAGAAGAGGAAACAGTATTGAAGACAACCCACGCAGTCGGAGACCATCATCTGCGACCACTGAAACAAATCGTCAGCGAGTGGATGAATTGATTCGCGCGAAGAGATGAGTCGCAATCCGTGTGCTTGTTGCACAACTGGACTGTGGTTACAATGCCATACAGAAGATGGTGGGAGACTTAGGGTATCAGAAAGTGAGTGCAAAGTGGTTACCTCGGCAGTTGGCACCCGATTTGAAGTAGAGAAGGGAGGAAGTCTACTGTTATCTACTGGAAGCGTTTGAAGCCAATCCAGATACGATTTTTTCCGATCTGGTCACAGGGGATGAAACATGGGCATGTCTTTACGATCCGGAAACGAAGAAGCAATCCATGAAATGGCGTCATACCTCTTCACAAAGGCCTAAGAAGTTCAAGATCCAGCGATGAGCACAGAAAGTCATGGTGACTGTTTTTGTTTTTTTGGGGGGGGGATGACATGGGTGTCATTCTCCTTGATTTTCTGGAACGTGGCCGTATCGTGACCAGTACATTGAGACACCCAAGAAGCTTAGAAAAGCCATAAGGAGGAAGAAACCGAACAAGAATGTGAAAAGGATCCACATTCACCATGACAATGCAAGATCACACACATCTTTGGCAACAAATCAGGTGATCAGCAAATTAGGCTAGTCGGTGGTACCCCATACACCGTACAGCCCAGATCTGGCGCCCTCCGACTTCCACCTGCTCGGTCCAATGAAGGACAGTCTCCGGGGACAATGATTTGATGACACAGACGAGGTGAAAGTGCCTCTTAAGAAGTGGGTACAGCAGCCCACATCTGAATTTTTTCAGAGAGGATTCGAGCGTTGGGTTCAACGATGGCGCAAATGCATCGTTTGTGATGGAGACTGTTGAGTAGTACCTCTGTATAGAGGAAGAGTTACTCTACTAACACGAACAATTTGAACGACCTCGGTCAGTTAATAAAAACGTTATGCCCACTTTTGCATTACTTTAGGCACAACACTCGTATATAAAATATTTAGTCAGAAATCCATTACATTAGGAATATTTAGAGCGCAGAAGTTTTAGCAGGAAAAGTGAAACAAAAGCACAAAATTTTACTTTGTTTAACATTTTATGGAAAAATTGAATGAAATGAAATACAAATATGATCAACAATTGAATATTCAAAGCAGAATATATATGTGCAACGAGCACGTCGGAAAAAACTATTATTAGTACAGTTATTCGGACTACAAGTGTCTGATTCGGGTTTGAAGCAATAACAAGCTTGATACAATTTTTGAATCTAGGAACCCTGAATTGGAAGAAAGGGACTACGATTTTAACAAGCTGCTAAATACTGAAGCTTTGATCCTTTATGATTGTATCAGAAATAAAGCGAACAAATTGCTTGTATGATACGAAGAATACTACATCGAAAGGCTGAATAATATCAGTACAACGTTTAGGGATGAAATAGCTTTCAATAGTTTTTGCCTTGACGGAGTGTTCTATGAAATAATACCGGTACAACGCTCTCCTTATGTGTTACTTCTGTTGTTTGTGAGTGAAACTCCGAGTTGGAACGTTTTTTATCTTCTTCCTTTCTGTTCCTTTGAAGAACACACGTTCAGATGGTCTTTTTTACGCTGTTCGTCCGCACAATAACTCGCGTAAAAATGGTTCGATTTCAATGAAATATTAGTGTGTGGTAGGGGACCACCTGGGAACGAACCCTATTGAAAATGGACGAAGTGGGGTCAAAGGTCACGACATAGGAGCGGGACCCAGTCCATTGCCCTTATGCGTCATAACTTACGTAAAAATGCTTTCCTTGCGACAAAACTTTAGTATGTTGTTCCGGAGGTATACTGAACCGGTTCTGTTGAATGTCATCGAAATAGGGTCAAAGATTAGGACACAGGGGCCAGATTTATTCCACAGCCATTATCCTCATAGCGTGAGTAATAACTTGAGAAATGATTTCTGGTATGTTGGAAAGCGTATCATAATCAACGCATTGCATGATTTTACTAACTTGTTTACGCTTTCCAACAGTGGGTTAAAGAAGCGTATATGCTCCAGCTTTGTCCGTCTGTCTGTCTGTCCATCCGCACGATAACTCGCGTAAAAATGGTTCGATTTCGATGAAATTTTAGTTGTGGCAGGGGACAACCGGGGGACGAACCCTATTGAAAATGGGCAAAATGGGGTCAAAGGTCAGTACATAGGAGCGGGATCCATTCCATTGCCCTTATGCGTCATAACATAGGCCTATGTAAAAATGCTTCGATTGCGACAAAACTTTATCATGTTGTTCCGGAAATATACTGAACCGGTTCTGTTGAATATCATCGAAATGGGGCCAAAGATCAGGGCACAGGAGCGAGATTTATTCAACAGCCATTGTCGTCATAACTTGAGTAATGATTTCTGATATGTTGGAAAGCGTATCATAATCAATGCATTGCATGATTTTACTAACTTGTTTCCTTCGGTTCCGTGTCCTTCTGAGAACACACATGCAGAAAGTACTTTTATCTTCTGTTCTGTATCTCTTTGAAGAATATATGCGCAGAAGACACTTTTACTTTCTTTCTTCTGCTGTGTCTCCCGGAAGAACATATGCAGAAATACTTTTAGAATTTTGTTTTGTGTCTCCTTCAGCAATGCGCGTGCAGAACGTGTTTTAATGTTCCTTGTGTTCCTATAAAGAACGTACGTAAGTTGGGTAAAGCCGCAGAATTTTCATCTACATTATATGATATTATTGAGCAAAATCTTTTACTTTATCTCATCTTTTAGCTGCTAAAAATATACAATTTTTTAGTATTGGTCGCTCAAAGCTATTATTCTCTTCAGTAATGGTTTGCTGTAATCATATATGTTATGGACAGAAACCGAAATCGGACATATCGTGATCTACCCGGGCAAATCTCGAATCGCTTATCTCTGCTGACTGCAATATGATCTCTCCGGAATTTGGCATTTGCCCGAAACATATACATATATCAAATGCGAGGAAAGTTTCGGGGAATTTTTGAAAAAGCGGAATTTCAACAGGGTTCCTTTAGATCGAAAATCGGATTTTAAAGCGAAACGTCATACAATATAACATTGAGCGTGACTTACGAAAATCACTTATCAGGAATATTCGCCGACTACTCGTACCGCTAAATACAGGGTGTCCCAAAAAATCACTTATCAGGAATATTCGCCGACTACTCGTATCGCTAAATACAGGGTGTCCCAAAAAATCACTTATCAGGAATATTCGCCGACTACTCGTATCGCTAAATACAGGGTGTCCCAAAAAATCACTTATCAGGAATATTCGTCGATTACTCGTATCGCTAAATACAGGGTGTCCCAAAAAATCACTTATCAGGAATATTCGCCGACTACTCGTATAGCTAAGTACAGGGTGTCCCAAAAAGGTGTAACAAATTTCAAATGATGATAACTTTGTATACAAAACTAATACCAGCATTCTGTTTGTTGTAGATGGTACGGAATACCCTCAAGTTTTCTACAAGTGTATCCAATGAATCCTGCGACCAAAGCACAGTTTGTGGAGTGGTTTATTGAAACTCGATCCGAAACTCAGGTTCAGCGGAATTTTAGAACAAAATATGGTAGCAAATCACCCACAAGTAATAGCATCAGAAAGTGGTACAAGTCGTTCAAGGAAACTAGTGGCGTACTTATAAAGAAAAGCTCTGGACGACCATAGTTTGTTCCAGAAAAGGAGGAGGTTGTGAGACAAAAACATTCAGTCGTAGCCCTCGGAAGTCAATCAGACAAGCAGCACGACAGCTGGTCATCTTCAAGTCGTCAGTGCAGAGAGTGTTACGTCAGAGATTGGAAATGCACCCGTATGAACTGGAGACAACCCCTCACATAACCCCAGATGATCATGTGAAACGTAAACAGTTTGCTGAAGAGATGTTGGAGAATATTGAAAGTGCTGAATCTTTCCTGAAACAAATCTGTTTCTCGGATAAGGGCACTTCCCATGTTTCTGGAAAGGTTAATAAACAGAATGTGAGAATTTGGGGAACAGAACACCCGCACTGCCCACTGGAACATGAGCATGCTAGCCCAAAAGTGAATGTTTGGTGTGGCATAATGATCGACCGGGTTATTGGACCCTTTTCTATTTCAGCAAGCGACCGCGAGAACTGATAACTACCTGGACACGATTGAGAAGTTTGTGTATCCCCAGTTGGATGAACTGGCAACTCCGGTTACTTTTCAACAAGATGGGGCGCCACCTCATTGGGCTTTAATTGTGAGAAGGTCTACGCCCAATGGATGGGCGTGGTGGTTCCATTGTATGGCCTCACGTTCGTCGGATTTACCACCCTGTGATATTTTCTTTATGGGGATTCATCAAGAGTGAGGTTTTGCAGCAATCCTGTTGCAGACATTGCTGACTTAAAGAGGAGGATTACACACGCACTGCAGAAAGTTAATACGGATATTCTCGATCGAACATGGTTGGAACTGAAATACCGTTAGACACTGTTACGGTGACAAATGGTGCCCATGTCAAATGTCTATAAAACTTCATGATCTGTTCTGTCAATTAACACAAGTTGTGTATGGAGATCATTTATATTAAAACTGTTATTATTATTTGAAACTAATTACACCTTTATGGAACACCCTGTATTTAGCGGTCGAAATATTTAGTTAAGCAACAAACAACAGGAAATTCCGGCTCAATTAATTTTTTCATCGCCTCCGAAAGGGAAATATTTTCTTCTTCGTGTTTTGCGAATTTATAAGTCTGTTTTTCAAGACACTTAAAATCGAAGCGAAAGATGCCAAATTTCGCAAGGTTTTTCTTTCTTCCTTGCTGTAAATTTGTCCGTGCAAATTTCAATAAGCTACATAAGGAAATTAAAGTAATCGCAAGCACATATCCCTGCTCTTCATTTAAAGCGATACTTACACAGTTTTCTGACTTGCGGAGCAATGAAAAGTACTGAGGACGAAAAGAATACATGTTACAAGTCAATTCTCGAGGCGATTTCCCAGAATTACGAGCTCGACTCCGGCTCAACCGCTGATCGAGCAAAATGGCGCGAAAGGAAACTCTTTTTGGCGGGCTTGAGGATAATTACCGAGGGTAACGGCGCGAAAGAACGTCACTGCGTGTTCAATCTCCCGCGAAGACATCAGGGACCGCACGCTTGGATATCTGAGAAAGATATTAAAAAGAAACAGAAACGAGAACAAACAGAAATTATCCGTATTCCCACGCGGCTAGACAAACGTGAGTGAATATTAGAACTCCTCTCGAGGATGGCGAAAACCATTTCAATTAAGAATGAGGCATCTTTTGCCAATTAAAGGACTAATGTTCGAGCCAGCTGGGCCCTAAATGATCCGAACCGTGCGCCTCCGTCAGCTTTCCTCCCCCTACATCCATCGCGTGTACTTTCCTTAAATGCCAAGTGACACCCCCCATGAACAGCCACGACCCTCCCCCAAGTGTTCGATGGGGGAGCTGTTGTCATTAAATTGGTGTGAGCAGCAGTATTGTCCAGACTAAGTCCATTACGTCTCTTTGCACAGCAGTTGCCTCTATTGATCATTCATCCACATCTTCCTTACGGAGGGAGAGAGAAGCTGTGCGACTGCGGTCCCGTCAGCGGAGTTCTCTCTCAACTGATCATCGACCGGAACTCTAACGACAGGAACTCATTGTTTGCATTAACAGGACTTGTCGTAACATGTTGGAATAAAGCAGCCTGCCTATTAATTACCGTCAAGAAATTCTTTGAATTTTGCATTCCTGTCGTCATTCGTATTGTTTGCAGAGCCCGATTTGGATAATATGAAGTGTGATGAACTTTAAAATGCGGATGCGATCTAAGTTTGTGGAACATGTAAGAAACAAAAGCGCAGTCTCATTCAACTCAATTCATGAAGTAGTCATATAATAAATCATAAAGAAAAGATTAATCGTAGGATTAGTCATTTAGTCAGGGCTGTAGCTACTGGAAGGGCAGGGACGTAATTCATGCTCTGGGGGATGTAAAAAATAGAACCAAAAAAAAAAAAAAAAGAAGAAAATTACATCTTTCAGTATTTTTTTTAAACTGTAGTTTGTCTCATACAGTATTCCATGCAGAATAATATACACTATGAGGTGTGAATATCTCATATCCATGAAGGGAATTTTCCAAAACAGTGAATGGAGGCATAGAAAACAATATGCTGATATGGCTAACCTCCATGATCTTTCCGAATACGTCGTTGGGTTGAAGAGCTAATTAATCATTTGTGGTCTGTCGCAGAAAGTTCTACGAGCGTTTAACCTTGAACGAAATTTTTTCAAGCCCTATCCCTAAAGCTTCTTCCTATTGTTACGTACACTACCCGATACTCATTCGTTCTGGGCTGGTTTGTTTTTCGTTCTGCATTTCTGTAGAGTGTTGTGCTGTCGGCGTTCATATAACGTTTACGCTTTACCTGGTATTCACAACCTGTGGTTTTGGAGTATATACCTAGTTCTTACAGTTTTAATAAAACGTCAAAAGCCTGGAGTGCGATTTTTAAACGATTATGATACTTTCCTATAACTGTGGTGTGTGAGAAACTAAAAGCCCCGTATTATTTAAGTGGAACTCGAAGGGGCGTATTTTTGACTCGAAGGGGCGTAATTTCAAGTCTCGCCCTTACAGATAAGAAAAACTTGTTACGGTCCTGCATACAATCTTGTCGTGGTCATAGAGAAAGGTTTTTTAATGATTAATCATAAAGAAAAGACTGTATGATAAATCATACAATCTTTTCCTCTTCTCTCAACGCACGGAACAGATGTCAGATGTTATTCAAGAGGCGGGTTCAAATTTTTTTGACAGGGGGACCCCGATTTTCGACAGTTAATTTTCATGCGCGGACCCCCCTCTTCATTTGTATATATGTTTATGATATGCCAAAACAGAAGTTCTAGAGAAAAAAAAAAGTTTTCCGCGAACAGCAAACGAAAAAAAAAAAGTGAATGTTTTTCCACACTGTAAAAAAATTGACTGTTAATTTTATGGTTTTGGACCATTAACGAGGTTGCCATCATTAAACTGAAAAAAAAAAACCAGTTTTATGCAGTATTATTTTTCAGAAATTAACTGTAACAGAACATTCATCACCGTAAATCTTACAGTTTTATGCCGTATTATTTACCGAAATTAACGGTAAAGGAACAGTCAGTACCGTAAATCTTAGTTTTATGCCTTATTATTCACGTGAAGGAACAGTCAGAACAATAAATCTTACAATTTTTTGCCGTATTATTCACAGAAATTAACTGTGAAAGAACAGTCAGCACGATAAATCGTACAGTTTTATGCCGTATTATTTACAGAAATTAACTATAAAGGAACAGTCAGTACCGTAAATCTTACAATTTTATGTCGTATTATTCACGGAAAATAACAGTAAAGGAACAGACAGCGCCATAAATTTTACAATTTTATGCTGTATTATTCACGGAAATTAAGTGTAAAGGAACAGTCAGCACCATAAATCTTACAGTTCTATGTCGTATTATTTACAGAAATTAACTATAAAGGTACAGTCAGCACCATAAATCTTACAATTTTATGCCGTATTATGCACGGAAATTAACTATAAAGCATCAGTCAGTACCGTAAATCTTACAGTTTTATGCCGTATTATTCACGAAAAATAATTGTAAAGGAACAGTCAGCACCATAAATCTTACAGTTTTATGCCGTATTATTCCCGTAAATTTTTCAATTTTATGCCGTATTATTAACGGAAATTAACTGTGAAAGAACAGTCAGCACCGTAAATCTTAGTTTTATGCCGTATTATTTACAGAAATTAACTTCAAAGGAACAAACAGGCAGTGCAATTCTCCATTTTATGCCGTATTATTTACAAAATAAAAAAACCTGTGTATTTTAATATCTGACCCATAGGCCTTAAAATATTTTTTATCGATTGTTTCCAGCATTTCTTTTTTTAATTTTTGTTCGAGCGACATTTATTCTTTGCTTAGAAAATTCGTTTTATCGCAAAATAAAAGCATGTACAAAAATGACAGGTAGCAGCACTTCTCTGTATCTTCGCCTTTGACAAAACTTTTCAGCTTCTGCGTTTTTCAGATCTGCTGAGGTGAAGAGATTTGGCATGCCTTATTTCGTTTTCTGAATTGGAAGTTGATCTGCACTATCAGTGGCGGTGGAATACGTACTGCAGACGATACAATACGCCGGAGCCTCGCTGCTAAGGAAGCATCACAATTCTTCCAAAGTATTTATTATCTATAGTAAAATTATGAACAAAAAGGGGGGGGACTTACGCACAGCTGGATTGACCCAAACTATAAAAATTCAGTTGTTACGAGTTAGTACGTAAGCAAAACAATTTAACGGGAAGAACACCCTAATGGTGTAGGCATGCTTTTTCAGTACGATAACAAAATGTAATCCAACCTCATTGAAAAACCCGTGTTCAAAATTCATTAAAAACTTTATTTACAATAAAAGGTTAAAAACACGTGCGAGATCTTTCGTGGTCACTCTGACCACATCATCAGGCGTGGGTACGCATCGAGCAAGTAATACAGTTCTTATACAGCCACACACTCTCAATTATTTGTGCAAACAAGTTACTCATCATTGCCAGTTCCGATAATGTTATAATTATCCTAGGAAACTCTAACATCGGTTCGAGATTGATGTAAAATTAAAGTTCGCCAGGGTATAGGGACAATAGAGGGGAGATCCTCATTACAACAATTCACCCCATATTTAATAATGAATAAGCTTTCCATCATGTGCAAAGAGGGTCTAGACCCCGTAGAACCCAAAATAGAAGCATTGTCCTATTCTGGAATGTAAGAGCTTGAACGGACTGTCTTTACTATTGCAGAGACTCAATGAAATATTAGTGTTCCGCAATGCGCACACCAAGACTACGTAGGGTAGAACGGAGAAACGACGGACCTCTGTTACGTGGGTTCTACCTCACGTAGTCTTGGTGTGCGTATTGCGAAACACAAATACTCATTGAGAACTTTGAACCCCCTCTCTGCACTAGTAAAGACAGTCCTTTCAGGCTGTTACATTCCAGACTGGGACAATGCTTTTATTTTGGGTTCTACGAGGTCTAGACTCTTTTGCGCATGATGGAAAGCTTATTTATCATTAAATATCGGGTGAATTGTTGTAATGAGGATCTCCTCTCTATTCTCCCTTCACCCTGGCGAACTTTAATTTTACATCAATCTCGAACCGATGTTAGAGTTTCCTAGGATAATTATAACATTATCGGAACTGGCAACGATGAGTAACTTGTTTGCACAAATAATTGAGAGTGTGTGGCTGTATAAGAACTGTATTACTTGCTCGATGCGTACCCACGCCTGATGATGTGGTCAGATTGACCACGAAAGATATCGCATGCGTTTTTAACTTTTTATTGTAAATAAAGTTTTCAATTTATTTTGAAGACGGTTTTTTCAAGGAGTTTGGATAACATTTTGTTATCGTGCTGAAACAGCTTATGCCTGCACCATTAGGGTGTTCTTTACGACAGTGTGCACGACGGATAAATTTTAATAACTCAACAGGAACATTTTTTTGTAGAGTGCCCTTCTGAATTATGATCTCCTATAAATACAATACTTTCTCAGCTAGATAATAATTTTAGTTGTTTAAATCAGTGCACAGTAGATATGCATTTCTTACCAAAACGAGCTGTGTTCCTAGCTATATTAACATCAACTGCAGATTTAATTAAATTTCGTGCCGACGTATTAGATGATCTTTTAGGCGAGTTACTAATTATAAAAAAAAATCGAGAGAGTACCATGGTACAATTTGTCGATAATTTGTGATATGTATCTTCCGCATGCCAACATTTTTGTGGGTGTGAAATAAAACGGGTGATTCGAGAGTATACATTTATTCATGTACAACACAGTGCATTCATTCGTGTCACTCTCCACACCGAGCCACAGTGGCATTGAGGGGTACTTAGGTAGGTGGATTAATAAATGTAATTGTCGTAAAACCAATGAAAAAATATATGTCAGTCATAAAAGTAAATACATATTTACTAAAAACTATAGCGGCGGTAATAGTAAGTACTTCAACTGTTTAGTTTTCAAAAACAATATTATTATTATTATATTCAGATTTAGACGAATGTAAGAAACGAGCCTGACACCAACGAAACGTGATGTTGCTAGGAAAGTCCATCTGCGCATGCGCAAATTAAAATCTGACCTTAAGGTAGAAAGAAAGGCTGAATCGCAAGTCTGTTAGTGAAGAGAAATGGTAAGTTTTGGTCTAGGATATCTACAGATTACAATCCATTCTTTTATACATCATTTTAAAACTCTCGTCAGTATCAAGTAACGAACTACCCCTTGGGGAAGTCTAGAGGAAGACACATTTCTCACGTTTTCAAAATATTTGACGAAATCAACCTAAGTGAGTCACCGACTACTTCTGTTACCCATTTTCGTTACATCGAATTTTTTACTTTAGATTTACTTTACAACTGTCGGGAAAGATGCACAGCAACAAAAGCTCTTTGGGCTCCTCAGTAATTCTAACAGTGTAAAGGGATTCTGATGCCAAAATGTAGGGACGAAGTGTCACCGACGACATGGGCACAAGACAAGATGGTGCCCCCTCTCACCAAATTTGTTCTTTTGCTAAACGATGCGAGCTCATGGCGTGTACGTGTCTGTTTGTCTGGAGTGTGTTTTATTGAGTTATGTTAAGTAATTTTGCAATGATATTTATTATTAATGAAAAATATAGTAGGTATATTTCATAGTGTACCAGTGTACGTTTCAAATGATTGACTTTCAGGATTTTGTGAAAAATAAATACCTTATGATAATAACATTTATTATTATAAAACAATATAATGCACCATAAAAGATGCAATAATGTGGGAAAAGAAGCAAATAGTAAAACGATCTTAATGAACACTCACGATGCAAAAGAAAATTTTAATTAACACTTACGTAATTTCCCGCTTTTCCACCCAATGTCTGACTGCACCAGACTTATGGCATGATCATGCGTTTTTCACGGGCCTTTGCATGCGGGCAAAATCGTCAATCACTGAAAAGTAGTCTATACCCAGAGTTATGTCCTTTTCTACACACACTATCACGAGTGAGTTAAACTTTGTTTCTCCTAATAACGTCCTTTTTTAATTTTTATTCTTGAGACTGCTGAAAATGATCTTTCAGCAGAACAATTCGTGACTGGAAAGGCTAAAAACATTCTCAAAGCTATTTCTATGCTTGGAAATGTACTCTGAGGATTGTTTTCAATAATGAAAGTGTACATATCCCGTGGTGTGTTCAAGACTTCGGCATTCATATATGTCTGGAAACGTAGAAACTTGTTGCTGAGAAAGTTTTCTAAGTCTCCTTGGTACCTATGAACAAGTTTATTTGATTTAACCTCTTTGTCGCGAGCACTGGTCTCTTTCAAATTCCTGAACAGTTCAAACCGTTCCAGAACAACTTCGTATGATTTCTTCCTGTTTGCTAAATTACTGATTAAAGAATCCGTAATCTTAAAAACTGTGTTTACTCTTGCTCAGTTAATGCTATCCGTCCACGCATATCGAGTGACGACTACAAATAATACAAGTTTTAAAAATTAATAAATTTTGTAATATTACTTAAATAAAAATTTTCTTGGGTGGCGGTGCTAAAATATTCATAAAAATCTCTTCACCCTGAATCTGGCGCCGTGGGCCCATTGCTTAGAGCGTCCCTGCCAAAATGTTTAAGAACTACTGCTGCTCATAGACTTTTTCACTATTGCATCCGAGACTTCAAATAACAAAATTGTTACAAATTTTGAAGATGACAAACCGTTTTTTTTTGTGCGTGTAAATATGACAAGGATGATAAGTCAGATAATATCCGAAAACTTGAAAATTTCTTCGTTCTGGAGCGGAATCGAATCCGCGTCTCCCATATAGCGGCCGAGTATGCTAACCACTACACCACACAGAACGACCAAGTCCCCAAGTTTCCGAATAATTTGAATATAACCATTACAGGATTCGCTTGTCCAAGCAATCGGCATTCATGTTTAGCGAATCTGGAGGTTAAGAATCCTATCCCGTGTTTTACTGGAAAGACGAATTTCAGTTTAATTGGAGTCTGCCTTTTGCTGGTGAATGACACCTGTTAAATAAGAAATAAGTTTAACAACATTTTTGTCATGAATGGAAAATGGGATTACACCATACAATACAAATTTGGAAGATGACAATCCGTTTTTTGGTATAATTATGTCAAGGGTGGTAAGCCAGATAATATCCGAATGTTACCCGTATGTCCTCCGGAATATCGTGTAACATTGGAGGACCATGATTTCGTAGGTATGAATTTCGGAAAGGGGCCTACGAATTAGTAAGTGTAGGAAAGCAATTTATTCACCAAATAATTCTAGCGGTATCACGTAGTACGAGGAAATAGTTAAACGAGGAAGAGTAGTTACCAAGTAAACAATTTAGAGAGCGCGGGAATTGGGAAAGAAAATCCGAGAAGCATAATGCGGACAGGCATTCTAAGAGGATAATTATATTACATATTTCATAATTATTCTAAGACCTGGCTGCGCAGATTTCTTTCTTGAGGAGGAAATGCCTTATTTTTTTTTTCATCATTCTTTTGAATTGCTGTTTTTTTTTTAATTTTTTTGTGTTCCCCGAGCTCTCCAGAATTCCAGTAGGGATAGGCACGAAACACACCCCTAGGTTAGTAAAGAGAAAACTCGGAGGTTATAACAAGCAACGCTACGAGAGTGAAATGCTCGCAATCACAGGTGGGGGCCAATTTACTGGACCACCTTCTATTATCGAAGTCACGTTTTACGCACGCTAGCGGGGAACGAACAGGGCATATTTCTCGTAGTGGGCGTAACTGGTTGACACCAACAGAAAGAGTCACACAGGAAGCGTACGTGAAAATTCTAAGGCAGCGCGGACATCCCGCGGAGCAGTTGACAAGATAAAGGAATATTCATCTTCAAGAAAACTCCATGTTCTCAAGCCTTTGCCAACGAATCGGAGGGATTCCCATACAGGGATGTAAACCAATGCCGAAGCGAGGAAAAGCGGCCCAACCAATAAGGGGAGAGCCATTTGGGTAGGACAGGAACACCCCCGAACCCCTTAAACATAGACGAGAGAAAAACGTTTGGAAGGGTTCTCAGCAGATATGATTTGGAGAGAACACGGAATGGAATGATGACTGGAGATTCGGGGTGAACGCATGCAAAAGGTTTGACAGTCTAATCGAGGATAAGATATCAGTTCTATATTCCGGGCGATCGAGAGGAGAGAGAGATGCGGTCCACTGGCATAGCTGAGAAGGACGTTTTCGCAGTTCGAGGATGTTGACACGATAGAACAATCTTTCAAGAGGCGTAAAAGGACATCACGATTATGGCAGCGAGGGCAAGATATACAATTTTATAGCCGAGCGAAAGAGAGACACGATAGATCTTGCTATCGTAGAAGTTTTAGCGACAACAGAGGTACTCGTACAAAGCCAACCGAAAGGATGATAGAAGAAGCAGTGTGCATCCAGCAGGACCGGATGAGGTCCCAACCATAGACTTTATACCTATAAGTAATACCGGACGACAACGAATGTGATGAAAAGAAAATAATTTGGTGAGAAAAATTTCATAATTCCCAATATCTCGTTAGCATGATCATGATTTTGTCTCCTATACATCCTCGGTAGAAAAGATATTTTTAATCTCTTGCAAGTGCTGAATTACATAATGTGTCTTATATTTTGCGAAAGGTGAACTTTAAAATATGATTGCGAATATCAAAAAGCATAATGAACTTAAAATATATTTTGGTTTAAATTAATAGAAATCTCCACCGATCAGTGTAATAGATTTTAAGGAAACACTAATGAAAATAAATTCTGTATTTTATAATGAAATTTACCCGAGTTTCTCAAATCTTTGAAAATTCAAAATAAGTGAATCTTTGTTTATTTTAACCTGGATAATTAAGTAGAACAATCGTAAAGTTTCGATAGAGTAGCAACTCCAAGATTTTAAGAAGAAAATAACTTTTAGCATTTAGCAAGCCCAGTCGCAGGATAAAAAGACCAAATCTGACATCATGAGTTTTTTAAATTTCAAGCGGCATATGGAAGAATATGGGTTTCCCATGTTCTCCCATATGAAACACAACGCAATGCACCCGTCAACCCTGAGCTTGGAGACCCTCAATTAGGTACCCAACTTCACGGTAGACACCCATAGGCGGAAGATAATAGAAGATAAAGAGTTACGAAAATTAACGGTCTTTTTAATAATTAATCCCACTGCAGCGAATAGGACGCAGCAGATGGTTCGCCCTCACATCGAGTAGGGGTGGTAATATAAAACTGGTGCCGTGACCAGGGACATTTGCTGTCTGACGAAGAGGCAGTATTTCAAAGGGAAAATATCAAAGTATCATACAACGACCCAATCATCACCAGCTCACTTCCAGGAACCCTGGTGATTCGAGTTCGAGGTATGGAGCGGGTTATCACTTTAAGGAACGCTCCGTATCAGACATCATTGCCACCGGAACTACTAGAGCTTTCTGCGGAACTAACTTTGATTTTCGTTACCACGGATGGAAAAACCCTAAGGGGTGCTTTGCAAATCGTAGGTAGAACAACGTGTAGACCCCTACAGTGCATACTGTGTCGTGAGATGCTACGACAGCTAAAGTGTTTACCCCACGCAGTCGCTTATGTAGTGTATATTGTACTAGTCTTAATTTCAGCGGTAACCTTTCTATATGCCAGGAAAGTAGTAATTAGCATCTGGAAGCTGTTGTATGGAGTCGGAACAATTCTTTGGAAGTCATATAGATTCCTCAGAGGAACAACGTTTGTGGCAGTAAAGACAGGAGCCCTAACAGGAAATGCTTTACGTAACGGAGTAAATCAGATGCACGAATATTTGAAGAGGCAAGTTGCCCGTCCAGCGGCGCAACCGCCTTTACACGGACTGGTACTTTTGAGCTTATTTCTGTTGGTAAACGGAACTTCCGCGGAATGTAACGCACATTCGATTGTTGCATCAAAGGTGAAGGAGTGCACGGACTCAGAGGTAGAGCACAACTGCCGTCTAACTACTAATGCGCAGGTAACCCTAATGAATTTGGGGCATGAACAATGCATATGGTTTACGGACCAGGAAAATGACCATACACTTTTTTCCTTGAAAGTAACCTACCAGCAGGCAAACTGTATCTGGCACACGACGAGAGACTATTTTACGCACGTGACTACAATGCGTTATCTCAGCCAATTGGTTTGTGCAAATCACGAGACTTGCAATTGGGGAAAAGGATGTGTGCGATCAAAACAATTTGACGCACTGACAAAACAATCGCTAGACTGGCCCGGCATCACAGGGTGTCAGCCGTCCGACAGTGGGTCCACGTCATGCTGGATCATTGACTCGCAACATTGCCATTTCTTTCGAATATGGCTGGAAGCAGATTTCCTGCGAGCATACGACGTACGCAGAATAGTATCGATGCAGTGTAGTTATCAGCTACTAATTCAACAGCACAACAACGACACCGTAGAGACTCTGACGGTTAAGAACCAAGCCACGACCTCTACGGGCATCACAGTGCAAGTAGTCGGATCACTGGACCAGCCTACACAAATCGTGAACACACATCTGATCTCTCGAGTGGGAAACCCTCAAGAGAGTTATATTGAAAGGGCAAACTTACCTTCACGACCGATGAAAGGACATATCGGCGATACGCAGAGCAACGAATCGATGTCGAAAAATTTTATCTTCGACGAAAGCATGTTTTCTTGTAGCTATTATGAGGACTCTATGAAATGCCACCGACAACAGTCGTATTTACTGAGTATGATAGAACAAAAAAAGAGCGCCTTACCAATGGCATCAGCATGGCATCAACTGAAGGTTGACGGAAATGGCCAACTTGTTTCGGAACTGTTACACTCAGCCCCTATAGTGGTAAATCTTCAATTCCAGAAGTACAAGTACTCGATCGAAACCAGAACTGTCTGCCCAAAATTCACGGAGGCAGAAATCAAGGTAACAGGCTGTTTTGCATGCGAGCCCTTGGCTACGGTAGAGATCGAAGCTTTCTCATCGTGCGCAGCCGGGATTGTGGACGTTCACTTCGAAAAACTCACGGTGCACACTCGATCGGTAAAACTACAGACGGAAAGACGAACGATCAAGATAAATCTAAAGACGGACGCTAAGTGCCACAGCGAAAAACTCTGCTTAAAGGCCCGAACCGTTACCGCTTGTACCACTTTAGACTTTGCTTAGAACAACCTTCAGTTCAGCTGACTTATCCTAATATCTCCAGCGCATACTGGCAACCAGCAGGCCCACCCGAATGGAGCAGTGGGCTACTGTTCAACGCCTTCGGCACTTCCCTGTTCGGAGCTTTCAAAATAATCGCAGCCGGAGCCGCTGCGGTAATAATAATTCTGTTTATCGCTTCGTCGGTCATCACTTGCTGCAGGCGGTAAATGTTACCAGGAACTATTCCTCGGCGCAATGGCACGGCACCCATATGAACTGAACGTGGAGATGGTGTTAGCCTACATCACTCCCGTCGGTTAGGCTGATCTCCAAAGGAACTCTGAGAAACTAGCTGAGTGCTTAAGAGATGGGAACGCCCAAAACCGAAACCATATCGCCGAACGGAGGCGCGTACCCGAGCAAATATTGTGTGTCGCCGAGAAGACGGCGGCTGAAGAAATCTGTCACTATCGGAAAGAATTCATATATATATATATATATATATATACAGTGCATATGTTATCTGTCAATGTCAAACTTAGAATTAGATTCGGTGGAGGAATTTAATATCTATTGAACATTATTATAATAATCTTACTCGTAGTTTTATGCTTATTGTATGTGCTTATAATTACAGTATGTATCATATATGTGCATAAGTTTCGCAAATGATTGTAATTCATCGCATGTTGAAATGAGCGAAAACGAGCAGCCTTGCAAGAGAGAAAGGAATCCACAGCACCTAACTTTGGGGGACAAAACTCTTCAACCCTATGGGAGAGGGAGACGAATACTTGAAAATTTAGTCGTCCTGGAGCTGGAATCGAACCCGCGTCTCCCAGATAGCGCCCGGGTATGCTGACCACTACACCAACCAGAAGGATGAAGTCTCAAGTTTCAGATTAATTTGAATATAACCATCACAGGATTCGCTATTCGAAGCAACGGGCATTCATGTTTAGCGAATCTGGAGGTTAAGAGTCCAATCCGGTGATTGCCCAGAGAAGAAGATAAATCATGAATGGAATTCAGGATTACACGATACAATACAAATTTTGAAGATGACAATCATTTTTATTTATATAAATATGCCAAGGATAGTAAGTCAGATAACATCCGCAAGTTTGAAAATGTTGTCGTCTTGGAGCAGAAATTTAATCCGCGTCTCGCAGATAGCGCCGGGGTATGCTAACTACTACAAAACCCAAATTAATCAATTAATAATTCAAATTAATCGGAAACTTGAGACTCGGTTGTTCTGGGTGGTGTAGTGGTTAGCATACCCAGGCGCTGTCTGGGAGACGCGGGTTCGATTTCCGCTTCAGGACGACGAAATTTTCAAGTTTTCAGATATTATCTGACTTACCATCCTTGTCATATTTACACCAAAAACCGGTTTGTCATCTTCAAAATTTGTATTGTATGGTGTAATCCCGTATTCCGTTCATGACAAAAATGTTGTTAAACTTATTTCTTATTTGACAGGCATCATTCACCAGCAAAAGGCAGACTCCAATTAAACTGAAATTCGTCTTTCAAGTAAAACATTTGGAGTAAATTATTGCAGCGTTTGAAGATCACTAAATATGAACTATAAAACTGTCAGCTGTCAGAAACTGAATGGGCGGCTAAACAAAAAAGAGAGGGGAAAAAGTGCTTATGACATCGTAAATTTCACGAATGAGTTGCCCTGCTGAGAAGTTGAGCAGGTCCTGCTATGGAAAACCTCGATGTGTAACAGGATCAGCAATAAACATTGAAAATGAGCCAAGACAGTATGTTGACACTTGCTCTCTCTCTCTCTCTCTCTCTGTCCCTCGGCGTGATTGCATTGTACGGTGAAGATGATGAGAACAGCCATTGAACTCCGTGGAGGATAGAGGCCCCACAAGTGTCACTGGAAGTCACGTACGGACGACATGGGACACTCGTTATTTCAATTGCCACAGGGAGGGATCGTCTCTCCACCTTTGCAGGGCTTCATTCCCTCTTCCAGCTCGAAAGGAGCGAGCAGGCTCAGGTCCTTGTCTCCCTTTCTTATCTCTCTCTTCCTATCTCCATCACTGTTAACAACTGATAAACAAACCCAGTCGCGCCTCTTATCTTCGAACTTTGAAACACATTTCGAACGCTCTCAAATACCGAAATAAATCACACATACTATTTTTAAACAGTATCAAGAATGGTCTTGAGAAACGCCTGCACGATTACTGAAATGAAACTGCGAGCGAGAAATACTAATAATAACATTACCGGAATCCCTAATCGAAAGCATCACCTCGGACAGTATAAAAAGAAGAAAATTAATATAGTGAAACCTCTGTTATACGTTTTTCTAGGGGATGGCCTTAAAAATGGATAAACGAAACTTCATAATGCTAAATAGTATTCTAAAATTTATGCTTAAAAGAAGTATAAGATATTCCTTAATAATGATTTAAAGTCGAATCGTCGGCAAAAGAAGAAAAAAAAGTTACAAATTATAATACATTTTATCGCATTGCAAAAACCATAAAACCTATGAAAATTAAACTTCTAGTTTGACAAATTTATCTGAGTTTAGGACATTTGGGGACCGGACAAATAGGCACTTTCTCTTTTAGAGCCATGAAATTGCGCCGCGTAAAAAAATTATAGTGTTCCTATATTTCTCCCTACTTGAGCAAGTGGTGTGCACAAATTTTTTTCCACCCATTCTCATTATCATTAAGAAATTAAGAAATGTTTGCGGTTTTCTGTCAGAAAGACGGGGGGACATTTAGGCACCTAGACTTTTGGTCACCCGGACATTTGGGTACCTAGACTTTTGGTCACACGGACATTTAGGCACCTAGACTTTTGGTCACCCGGACATTTGTACACAAATGTTTAGGGGCCCGTATAACAATTGCCGTTTCTTGGCCCTATAGTAAGCGTTTGATCGAGAAAATGTTCACCGCAAAACAACTGACAATTATGCTTGAATTTGGGGAAACAAAATACATTCGTGAACACAAAAAAAAAAAAAAAAAAAAAAATAATAATAAATAAATAAAAAAAAAATACATAGCACATTTTTTAGGTTTCAACGAAACAAAGCAATTACACCAGAACTCATACTATGTTCGGAAAAGAACAAGGAAGGATTTTTTATTAACGCTGCACTGTTACTTAGGCACTAAATATTTACATAACATGCAAAGTTATTAATATTTCTCGTTTACTTACTTAGGACCTCTAAATTACTATGCCTCATTCGTAGGCCCTTTTGACAGTCTTTTTCTACCGATGCCATATTCATGACGTTTACGTATCAACTCAAGTTAATAGCATTGCGCTTTTACTTTGGCACTAAATATTAATTCATAGGCCCTATGCTTAGGCCTTTTTAAGAGTTTTTGTTCAACCGATGTCACATTCATAACAATTACGTATCAACTGAAGGTAAGAATATTGCGCTTTTACTTAAGCACTAAGTATTATTTCACAGACCCTAGGCCTACACCTAGGCCTTTTTAACAGTTTTTATTCAATCACTGTCGTATTCACAACCTTTACGTATCAACTCAAGTTCATAATATTCCGCTTTTACTTAAGCACTAAATTTTATTTCACAGGCCCTAGGCCTAGGCCTTTTTAATAGCTTTTACTCAACCAATGTCATATTCACAACTATTACATATCAAGTGAAGTTAATAATATCACGCTTTTATTTAAGCATTACATATTATTTCACAGGCCCTAGGCCTAAGACCTGTGAGATAATATTTATGCTTAAGTTAAAGTGGAATATTATTAACTTGAGTTGATACGTAAAGGCTGTGAATATGACATTGGTTGAGTAAAAGCTATTAAAAAGGCCTAGGCCTAGGGCCTGTGAAATAATATTTACTGCTTAAGTAAAAGCGCAATATTATTAACTTCAGTTGTACGCAATTGTTATGCATATGACATCGGTAGAACAAAAACAGGTTAAAAATGCTAGGCATAGGGCCTATGAATTAATATTTAGTGGCAAGGTAAAAGCGCAATGCTATTAACTTGAGTTGATACGTAAACGTTATGAATATGGCATCGGTAGAATAATGACTGTCAAAAGGGCCTATGAATGAGGCATAGCAATTTAGTGCCTAAGTAAGTAAAAGAGAAATATTAATAACTTGACATGTTATGTAAATATTTAGAGCCTAAGTAAAAGTGCAGCGTTATTAAAAAATCCCACCTTGTCGTCCTTTTCCGAACATAGTATGAGTTCTGGTGTAATTGCTTTGTTTCTTTGAAACCTGAGAAATGTGCTATGTAATTTTTTTTTAATTCAATTATAATTGTCGTTTATCTTACTGGAAACGATTTCTCCATTCAATTCTCATCAGAGCGCCAAGAAACGGCAATTTTTATACGGCCCCTAAACATTTGTGCCCAAATGTCCGGTGTCCAAATGTCCGGTGCCTAAATGTCCAGTGCCCATATGTCCGAACCCCATCAATCTATCTATAAAAATCCTGATTCTAGATTAAGCGAAGTCCTCACAACTAAGAATCTGAGACAAGTGCTTCAGTGTGGATCTCAGGGGTAGAGGTCAGCACGGGCCGGGTTGGGCTCCTTTTTAATTTAAAGAGCAAAACAAAGGGCCAGGCGGGACTTTTTCCTAGATACTTACGACCAGGACAGGTAAAAAAAGAAAAAAAGTCGTGTTTCCCCATTTCCCGGTTTGTTTACCTGTTTTGCTGGCTTTACTTACTTCCATGACATAGCCGAGGGCGTAATCACAGTTCGATCCAACGAAGTTGAAGACATTCCTTAACGTACGGCATACTTGTGCTCTAACAGACTTACTCCTAGAGTGCGCATAGTAGAACCAATATAGATTATGTCACAAACCTCCGGAGTAGTAGAACTGAGAGGCACACAACAAACACCATGTTTGTTAACAGTCTCCACTTGGATAGAGACCCTGTTGAGACTGTTAAGAGACATGGTATTTATTGTGTGCCTCTCAGTTCTACTACTCCGGAGCTTTGTGATAAAATATATATTTGTTCGACTATGCGCACTCTAGGAGTGAGACTGTTGGAGCACACAAATGCCGTACGTTCAGAAATGTCTTCAACTTCGTTTGCCAGAACTGTGGCAGTAGAAGAGCATACACCCAATTGAGAACAGTCCACAGTCTTGATGCCTGCACCAAATAAAGCCACTTTGCTCTTTGCGGAGAGCTTGTGTATTTACAGACATTCTTCGATTTGTTGTAATGAGGATTATCCGTCGTTTATTCCGATACCGTGACATTTATTTATGAGGGACCGGCTCAACGTGGGTGATGATGACGTACCAACTAGGTAATGTATGTAATTTATTTCTTTTCGTGAGTTTTCCTTTTGGCAATGGCAACCCTTAACATGAGGTGATCTGTGAATGTATATGTCGTCATTCTTGTGTTCATTTGTAGGGTCGGCCTGATGATGGGGTCATAGTGAACCTTGAAAGATCTCGCCACATCACACGCTAAAACGATTTACACGCTAAAACTTGTGTTTTAACGTGTAAATAAATGTCAGCTTTTATTTAGCAACACTTTTAAGTTTTTAAATCGTGCTCAGACAGGGTGAGTTCATATACATTAATATTTACCCCTTAGTAAAAAAGAGTAACCGCTAAACGCGTACATCCTGCGGATAACAGGAACTAAATTGACTAAATTCCAAAGTTGAATATTATCTCGTAATGAACAGCGGTTTGTTTAATGCCCGCTATCTCCGGAATAATTAGAGAGTGTCGTTTCCCACATTGAGAAAGTGTTGTTCCTTAACTTTGTTGTTTGCTTGGGGAGATAGGGAATTACTGTCCTATCGCCGGAGTTCAGGGTGAGTTAAGGGGAGGGTGGATGATGGAAGGAGGGAGATATCTTCAGTAGTGTCAAGTGATAGTGAGTGCATGTCGGATGTCTCTCATATCCGTATCAATCCCAGCTCTTATTCCTCGGAATCCCTTAGAGGAGGAAGTGCCAACCACTTCCGGATTTTGACCCACTTCCTCTCATTAGGACGGACATGGAGGAAATCATTAGCGAGCAAAAGGATGCTACGTTTCCCCCTTCTATAGTATCTTTCTGCTACTCTCTCTTTTTTCTTATTCACCTAAGATATCCATTAGGAATTGCTCAAGGGAATAAATATGACGAAAAAACAATCGGTGATCGGCACGTGTCTGTCAAAATGAGAACGATTAGGCACAGTTAATGACACAGATTCCAGTAAAGAAATTTAACGTTACATACTATTAGAAAGTAAATGGAGATATTGTACGCACAAACATAAGAGTCTTACACACGCACTTGTTTCTGCTTTTTTTAACTTAAAGAATGGGCCCAGCTAAAGTCTATTTCTTACTCCGAATCGGAGGCAAAGACTAGCCTCCCCTCTCCTTTCCTCCCTCTTTATTAACTGTTTACAAACACACACAAGGCACAGCAGGGTTTGTTTTTTAGATAAAGTGCTAAGGGCTTTTTTTCCTTTATTAACTGTTTACTCGTACAAACACACACAAGGCAGAGCAGGGTTTGTGTTTTATATGAAGTGCTAATGGGTTTTTTTCCCTTTATTAACTCTTTATTAACTTTTTTTCCCCTTTGTTAACTGTTTCACACACACAAGGCAGAACAGGGTTTGTTTTTAAGATGAAGTACGCAGAGCTTTTTTCCCTTTAGTAACTGCTTACAAACACACACAAGGCAGAGCAGGGTTTGCTTTTTAGATGAAGAGCTAAGGAATTTTTTATTCTTAACTGCTAACTGTGTTTTAACCGTTTACAAACACACACAAGGCAGAGGAGGTTTTTTTAAGATGAATTGCTAAGGGCTTCTTTACCCCTTATTAACTGTTTTCAATCACACACAAAGCAGAAAACGGTTCGTTTTTCAGATGAAGTGCTAAGGGATTTTTTATTCTTTGTTAACTGTTTACAAACACACACAAGGCAGAGCAGGGTTTTCTTCTTCTTCTTTTTTTCTATGAAGTGCTAAGGGCTTTTTTCTTTTTTATCCTTTATTAACTGTCTACTCGTACAAACAAACCCATGGCAGAGCGGGGTTTATTTTCTAGATGAAGTGCTAAGGGCTTTTTTTCCCTTTATTAGCTGCTTACAAACACACACAAGGCAGAGCAGGGTTTGTTTTGTCTTTTAGATGAAGTGGTAAGAGCTTTTCACATATTTTTGCAGATCTCTGCTGTGAAGCAAGCACGTGGGGAAAATTTTGGGGTTAGAATATGTAATGCAAGGGAGTAAGAGCTAAGGGGTTAGCGAAGTAAGGGATGTACTGTTCGGAAAATTAGTAGAGTAAGGATACAGAAAGGGGCGGATTTACAGAGAAGCCTACGAAGCCCAGGCGCCGAGCCCCACGAAACTGGAGGGCACCGGAAATGACGATATTCGTTTTCTTAATTTAGATCTTGCTTCTGAAATATAAAAAGGAGCATAAGAGAGATACAACTTGGCTGTTCTCAGTTTTGGAAGCATGTTTCGGTCAGAACTCCAAGAATTTCATCTCCAAATATTTTCTTCCAGATTCAATTCAGGCTGACTAAAAATCTATTTTTGACCGTAATATTACAACACTGAAGAGTTTAAAGTCATGGGATAGCAGCATGAAAATTTTTAACTGGCGCTGCAGTCGTATAAAGTCTTTGACGCACGCTACGATTTTTTATCAGTTGCGAGGTGCAATCTCGTGAGTCAGGTTGAACAACCGCCAGTAGGATTATGGCAAGTCGACGTGAATTATCGGAGTTTAAACGAGTCATGGTAGTGGGAGCCAGACAAATGGGGCATTGAATTTCCGTAGTTGTGCGAACATTCAACATTCCTGGATTCACGGTGTCACGTGTGTACCGAGAATACTTCATGAAAGGCATTACCACCCACCATGAACAGCGCAATGGCCGACCACAGGTGCTGAATGGCCGTGACCAACTGCGTCTGACAAGGATTCTCCATGTTAACAGACAAGCGATACTGGCGCAAATAACATTCACATTCAATACAGGAGGTACCAGAGACATATCCATCAGGTTAGTGCAGCGTAATTTAGCGTCCATTGGGTATGGGAGCAGAAGACCCACCAGAGTGCCTTTGTTAACACCACGAGATTGGACACGGTGCCTCACTTGGACTCGTGAACACGGTAATTGAACCCTGGAAGACTGGAAACATGTGGCGTGGTCCGATGAGTCACGCTACCAGTTGTTGCGAGCTCATGGTAGGGTTCGGGTGTGGCGTAGACCCCATGAAGCCATGGACCCAAGCTGTCAACAAGGCACTTTGCAGGTTTGCAGTGGTTCCATACATGTGTGGGATGTCTTTACGTGGCACGGTTTGGGCCCTCTGGTCCTCGTAAATACGTCATTAACCGGTAATCGCTTTGTTGCTCTGCTTGGTGACCATTAGCAGCCCTCATTGGACTTCATGTACCCCAACAACGATGGAATTTTCCAGGCGGACAATGTACCATGTCATCGGGCCCAAGTTGTCCTGAATTGGTTCGAGGACCATTCTGGAGAGTTCCGACAGATGGTGTGTCCACCACATTCGCCTGACATGAACCCATAGAGAACTTATGGAAGATTCTTCACCTACAAATACAAGGGAACTGTGGGCGGCTGTTCAGACGGCTTGGCTCAACATCTTCCCAGAAGTCTTCGCGCCACTTGTGGAATCGATGCCACGTTGACTTGCTGCATTTCGCCGTACTAGAGGAGATCCTGCACGTTACTAGTGTACGTATGCCATGACTTTTGGCACTTCAGTATACATAATACTACAATACAACTGAGCTCAGAGATCGGTTTTTTATTTCTGATAGATTTATTCAGAATGAAATGAATATTCCGCTCTTTAATTTGGTATATTTAATATGATAAGCCATCTTTACCTTAAATTTTTTTCATCATTCTGTCCATTTTAAGAGACAATCACAATACTGTTACAATAAGATTAAAATGGCAAAATGGCGTTGGAAAAGCTGGTTTTATGAGATACGCTAATCAATTTCGTCCATGTTCCGGATCTTTAGGGAGAACTGTGAGTGATGTACAGTCTTTGTTAATATGCGACAGCAGATCTCACACAGCATGAAACATATGTAAATATCAGTGTTATGTGTTTAAGTGACCAATCCTTACAAAACTTTGACTTGTTTGATTTGCCAAAGGCTTTCCCACTTGTAACTTCTCCTTTTCTTCCACGTCAGGGTAACAAAAGACCTCTCGTTATTAAATTTCGCCTTATAGATATAATAATATTTTAGTTACTGCGTCAACAAACCACACACTCAAACACCATCGTGAACATAGTCATACCATGTTCGCAGGAGCCTAAAATGTGTGTTGCTACAGAAATCTCGATGTCGAATTTCTTTGCGATAACAATACTTTCTCATACGTGTTAGTATCAAAGATTAAACACGCCGCCCCGGTGGCGCAGGGGTCTAAGCGAAGGCTTCTGATCATTCATCTGAAAGGGGTCCGGGTTCGAATCCCGGTGAGGCATGGATGTTGTGTTTGTCTTACGGCACTGGCTCTCTCCCTTCCCTGGAACCAGTGGCCCTAAATTAGGGTCCCACTGAGTTGCTCACGGTGGTCGTTAAACCTCCAATAGAAAAAAAAAAAAGATTAAACACTGGGAAAAGCGCATAGTATATGGCAACAAAAAATTATTTTTCAAAGATGGCGAACAAAGGCCCCAAAAATTGATGCTGTACGCAGAGCCCGAGTATCTCTAAATCCGCCACTGGTCATGCAGACATTAAAGAATTGTAATAGCAAAGTCAGAGAGTGAAGAGTATAAGTGTCACGTTTTGTTAAAATAATGATGAACTTTTCTGGTAGAAATGGGTAAAGAATAAAGCAGGATTAGAGAATTAGGAAATTTAGGTAGCTCTATTTAGGGACTGATCAAAGCCGTAGCCAGCGGGGACTTCCAATGCGAGCAAGCACCTTAAAAAATTGACGTTGTTGTAAATACTCTGAACTTTTACTGCTGTGGTTAACGAAAATATCTTTAATATTTCATTGCGAGTATACACACGCTTTTTAAAGGGAAACTAAAATGATTAGGAAAGATGAAATAACTCAAAAGCCAGAAAGCACCATCTTGAAATTAAACGTAAGCCTAACACTGAGCCACTATATTTTACAAATAGAACACTGTGGCTCAGTATTGGGCTTAAGTTAAATTTCACGGCTGTGCTACCTGGGAACAGATACCATCTAGAGGTGAATCATTTGGAACAGTTGTGCCAGTGATTCCCTGCCACGTGGTCACGAAGCTTGTTGGTACTGAGGTCAGTAGAAAGAAAAATGCTTTGTTTACGGAGAAACTTTGGAGTAGGAAGAACATAAGAACAACGAAAATATGAAATAAAATAAAAAAGGATAGGGAAGAGACTTAGTTGCGCTAAATACCAAAACGCAGTTCATGTGCAAGAGCGTACTGATAGCCCCCACAAACCCGCATTGCGGGGGGGGGGCTCACGCGGCTAAGAGGGCCTCTAACTTCAAGAAAAACATTTTACAGAATCTTTTGCGGAAACTTCCTATGAATAAAGAAATTACAAGAATTTTTTTACGGAAGCTTTAAAAGAAGTATTAAAAATAAAAGTAACTTTTGGTTGTTGTTTTTCTCGCGATTTAAATTCATAAAAACTGGATGTCGGGAAAGTAGTTATTTCAGAAGACCTGAGTCCCCTTTTCTTAGTAACAGCAATAATTCCTATACATGCACATTAACAAGAGAATGTGAAAGAAATATCATCAGCTTAATGAATGAAAAGTTTTTATCAATGAGGATAAGGCGCTTTGTATTACAGTTGTTTGCATGTAACTACGCATGCTTCAGATTATAATGAACTGAAAGCTGTTATTCGCGGGGAGAAGCAGAAACCTGTGTCATTCTTCTTTACAACAGAGTCAAGAGAAAAAAATTTACTATGTGCAAAATGTTGTAGCATTGTGTTAAGTGTCTTTTTCATATTCAAGAGTAAACGATCTAAGTAATTTTTTGTGCCATAATTCTTAATTGTTACTTATTTATTTGCTTACTTATTTTCTGTATTTTCGTATGAATCGGAAAATATAATTATAGTAATTGTCACATGAAAGTTATGTGTTTCGTATGTGTGATCGTGAGGCATTTCAAAGAGGCTGACCTTAATTCTCTAAAAGAATAAAATTTGCATGATATATTCAACTTTGGCGTAACTGTTTTGTAGTGTTTTCTGTTGGCATAAAATTAGGGCAACTGCTTCAATTACAACGTGCACATTTGTGTTATACACAGTAAAATGCAATAATTTTAGTTTTACGAAAAAATACCTGTAGGTTCCAAAGAATTTCAATTATTAACACGCCTATAAAACCTAGTTATGATATGGAATTAAAAATTTAAGTAATTGAGTGCTAATATATTCTCGCAAAAGGGCCACGAAGAAAGTTTTGCTGGGGGGGGGGGAGCCAGATTTTTCGGTATGCCACTGTTCATCAGTTGTTATGTGACTATGAGATACTGCGTTTCTGTCACAACATGTTAGTAAAATCATGCAATGCATGGATTATGATACGCTTTCCAACATACCAGGAATCATTATTCAACTTATTACTCAAGTTATAAGGATAATGGCTGTGGAATAAATCTCGCACCTGTGCCCTGACCTTTGACCCCAATTAGATGATACTAAACAGAATTGATTCAGTATGTCTCCGTAACAAGATACTAAAGTTTTGTCGCAATAGAAGCATTTTTACTCAAGTTATGAAGATAATGACTGTAGAATAAATCTCGCTGCTGTACCCTGACCTTTAACCCCATTTCTATTATATTCAACAGAACTAGTTCATTACACCTCCAGAACAACATGATGAAGTTTTGTCGCAATCGGAGCATTTTTACGTAAGTTATGACGCATAAGGGCGATGGAATGGATCCCGCTCCTATGTCCTGACATTTGATCCAAATTCGCCCATTTTCAATAGGGTTCCTCCCCGGGTTGTTCCCTACCACATATTAAAATTTGATAGAAATCGAACCATTTTTACGTGATTTATCGTGCGGACGGACGGACAGACAGACAGACGGACAAAGCTGGAGCATATGAGCTTCTTCAACCTACGGTTGGAAAACTTAAAAAAAAACTTCCTGATAAGTAACAAGTGTTGTAGTGAGAGCCAAACGAGGAAGTGCGCGCTTTTCTGTAGGTATTGGGAAATACAGTTTCTGAGGGAACTCTTGCGCGCCTGAGAGAGCGAGAGAGAGAGAGAGAGAGAGAGGAGGGGGGATGTTTGACTCCTTTCTGTTAATTGCTTTACGTTCAGTAGAAGTGGGTATATGATGTTTTGTGTGGCTGAGGGGTTTGTTGGTGGGAATTTGAGGGCTCTTGTCTTTTCAGGGAAGAGGGGAGGAATCTTGGCTGGTGGCGACGGAGAGAATAGACTAGCTCGGAGTACCAGAGAAGGGTAAACACCCAACGGATAGAAAGAGTCGAAATGTGACACTAGAAACTCGTGCAAGTCTTTGCATGAATCCAAGGAAAGGCAACAGAATAGTAAATTGGAAGAATAAATAATTCTTCTATACCAGTTGAGTATAATTTTGCCTTCAGATGATTTTGCTGAAGATTTTTTGTTTTGTGTTTTTGTTTGGGGGTTTAATGACCACCGTGAGCAACTTAATGTGCTATAAGCAGTCGCTCGTCCCTAATTTAGGGCCACTGGCTCTAACGAAGAAGGAGAACCAGTGCCTTAAGACGAGCACAACATCCATGCCTCACTGGGATTCGAACCCTCCTTGGAAGAATGGCTAGAAGCCAGCGCTTAGAGCACTGCGCCATCGGGGCGGTTTCCTGAAGATGAACAACTGTCAAGCAAATTTGATTTATTTTTAACATTTCAAGAGAGTTTAGACTTCTCCCGCCCACCGTTTTTTTATCAGTTTTTCTTATTTGCTATTCTATTGCTTTTACCCTTTGAAATGGTGAAATTATTCGGAAATGAAGTAAATTAGCAAGCAGCACGAAGGAAACAAGAACAAGGAAAATATTCGCTCTGTCTCTCACACTATCTCACACACACTTCAGTCTACCCTCTCACGGTGACTTTCCCTGCTCCCAATTGCTAATGATGCCAGACAATACTAAAAAAAACAACAGAACAAAGCTCACCCATTGCTTTTCCTGATCAGTCTACCCAACACGGTGACTTTCCCTGCTCCCAATTAATAATGTTGCCAGACAATACTATACTGTAAACAATTCTCTTTCTGAACCTCTGGGGTTTTTTGGGGGTTTTTTTTCCTGCTGAAGCTAGAAAAAAATATTTTGTCTCCAAATATGCAGTAAGTTTGTGCTTACAGTATAATTGATTTATTACCACACTTCTACGAAAATAAATGCCTTATTTATTTAGATATTGGCCATGGAAAATAGGAAAACCTGCTTGTGGGAGGGGCAATCGCACCAGTCGGCTCCCTCTGAATCCGCTACTGTTTATAACGAACAATTTGGGGAAACACCTCAGAACCGGTGTCTAAACAACCGTTTTCTTCCCTTATCAGTACATGCACCTCTACAGGACTATGGAGTTTAGTGGTCGTAGCGTACTTGGAGAGCGAAAGAGGGAGAGAAGAGAGAGAGAGAGAGAGAGAGAGAGAGAGAGAGAGAGAGAGAGAGAGAGAGAGAGAAAGCCGAGAGAGAAAGGGAGAAAGAAAGAGAGATATAGAAAGATGGAGAGAAAGGGGGAGAGATAAAGATATATAGAAAGATGGAAAGAAAGCTAGAGACATAGAAAAAGGGAAAGAAAGGGAGAGAGAGAAATAAGGAGAAAAAAGAGGAAGAGAGAAAGGGAGACAGAAAAAGAGAGGGAAAAGAGAGAAACCGAGAGAAAGAAATAGACAGACAGAAAGAAGAAGAGAGAGAAAACGTGAGAGAGAGAGAGAGAGAGAAAATGAGAGAAAGAAAGAGAGAAATGAGGCGTAATTTAAGTTGAAAACATTGCACATTATGTGTGTGTAATTGCTTTTCATTAAATTTTATAGGAAGCATTACATCCTTGACCACTCACGCGCGCACTTCCGTAGTGTTGTCCGGAAAAAGGCTGAATATCAGTTATTGTTGTTCGACAAACTTGTCTGCTGGGCGTGGAGGGATTCCAAAAGCTCAAGCTACTGCAAAGAAATTCGTTGTGACATTTCGCCATTAGAGTTAAGCAATTCGCTTACAAGGCGGTATCTTTAATTCAGCAGCAAAAAGAAAAGAAAAGAAAAAAATGAATGTTTTACGAAATTCTGCTTTTCTACAAGGAGTTTCAGATTTTATATTGATGGCAAATAAAGAATGGTGTTCATTCATCGCTAAATATTTCCCATAATTTTCATTTTAAGCAGAGATTTCGGCAAGTCCCTGAATTAGAAAGCAAAAACTACAGTACAGTACTTTACATATTTTATACTCATTTCCATCTGTGAAAATAATTTTCTCAGACTTTCGTTCGTGTGAAAATTTATATATAGCTTTCTTCTTTTGTCTGTCAGTCAGGCTGTGTGGGCTTGATATCTCCTTTACAATAAATCGTTATGAAAAAGTATTTTTAGGTCGGAATAGGTAACTATGTGAGTTACAGTTTTCAGGCCCAGACCGAAAAGTTTCGATTTCCATTTCTTGTAAGCAAATAACTAACTTATGCCATATTTCAGTGCTTTGGACACAGGGCCATAGCTAGGTCTCAGAATCAAGGCACTGGCAATTCATCTAGCGGGAGGGAGGGGGGATGAGGCTCTGTTTCCAACGGCAATATATATACCCACGAGCACTTCACTAGCTCACAATTTCTCCACGCCGATAAGGAAAAAGAAAAAAATGAATTCAAAATTTGAAGGGGGCTGGGAAGAGAAGGAAGAAAATAACTCTTTTCAATTATAAAAAGTAAGTTGCATTATCAGAATTGCTTGATGTTCGTGAAGTTGCGTGGTTATTATCGGTAGAAGAAAGATAAATTCCAACTGGCATGAAAAAACTATTCATTTACTTTTAGTTTATTTATTCTTTTTGTTCCTTTCCTTGGATCCAAGCAATGATATCGAAGAGTTATTGATGCCGAATTTCGGCCCTTTCTCCTCCTCCATCTTTAGTCAATCGTACTCTTTCGCTGCTGCTTAGAAGTAGTCTCTTCTTACCGAGGTAAACAGCAAAAACTCCCTTTCCCACTAAAAAACAAAATGCCGACCAATAGACTCGTTCCAACCAATTAACACTTCTCCCACTCGTGCATCGCAGAACCTATCCTACTGACCGCACTGCAATGGACATCAAGAAATTGAAAGCTCTCTCTCTCGCGCGCGCGCTCGCCTGCAGAAGGATATCTCTTTAGCACTGTTTTACATCGCCTAGAGAGATTCATGTAGCTAAAATGTTCCCATGACAACACCTTTTTGTAGGCAACACTTTTCCCATTCGTGCATCGCCAAACCACTCTTACTGACGGCACTACAATGAGCATCAAGAAGTTGAAAGCTCCCTCTATCTCTCTCGCTCGCAGAAGGATTTCTCATTAGCACTGTTTTACATCACCTAGAGGGATACATTTAGCTAAAACGTTCCCTTGACAATACTTCTTTGCAGACAATTAACCACTTGTAAGTTTTTTAACAGCAGCTTAGCATCTCATAGTCACCAAATGACGAACAGTGTTTCACCCGTATGCGCAAGTACGCTTTTCCCAGTGTTTCACCCGTATGCGCAAGTACTCTCTCCCTGTCTTTTTTTTTTTCTTTTAGTAACGGTTTTTTATGTTTTATGTTTTTCAAAACAAAAAGAAAACCGATTTCTCTCTTCTCTGATGGACTTCTGGCACGATGATTACGTGCCACAAGTCCAGTGCCCATGGGGCACAGAATCATTGGCACAGGCAACTGTTCCTATTGATTCCCTTCCAGAAATAATTTTTTGAAGTTATCCATCGTTCATGCTGTATCATTTTAATTTTGTGTTTTCATAAAACATGCAATACATGAATATATATGAAAAAATATTTATGCTTGTAATGAAGTACAAAAGAGATGTTCGTAAAATACCGAAAATGTAAGTTCAGAGAATTTATAAGAACTCCCGTTTTCTAGAAGAAGGGGTGTGTGTGTGTGTGTGGCTTGCTTGCCTTGCAGGGGTATTGATCCTCCTCTAGTCTCCTTCTAGCTACGGCCCTATTTGGACCAATTATGTCAAGTTTAATCTGCTTTCAGTGGATTCCTTCTGATAAAATCTGTGATGTGCTTGCCACGCAGGACGCACATGAGATAAAGGTAGATAACAGCGAGAGCATACGTCCGTGTAGCTCAGTTAGGAGAGTGACTTATTCCGGAATGAGGGGACCCTGGTTCGATGCCCGGCGGGGAAAAAATGACGGAGAAATTTACTTCGTTATAAATGGTTATGCACAGACTGTACGTAAGTTCTTCTCTCCGTAGATCTGAGACGAGACTGATCCTAACAAAGGTGTTTGTGTGTGTGTGTGTGTGTGTGTGTGTGTATGTAGCTTTACATTGAAAACTACTAGAAATCACCAACCCAAGATTTTAAGCTTCTGAATTGATATTAGGGTGACATGACAACCAGAACATGACACGTAAGTGTTACAGGGCTTGGTGCTGAGTTATATTTCAGCGCCCTGTGTGAAGGGTTCGTTGATGCTTCGCTTGCAGAGAGTTTTTTGTTTCGGGAGTTTAATCCGTATTTTACCTGACTGGAGCAGATAAATTAAATATAAATGAAATATGGACTAAAGTTATAAATCGCTCGTGCAGTGAGGAAAGTGTTTATTCAGTCGATATGGGGAAGGTCTCATAGCATTGTCCGTGATTTTCATTCGTACTCTATATTATTATTAACACGCTGATCTCCTTCTTTCGCGGCCAGTATTCCTTTTTTGACCCCCGTAAATCTCACTTTTCCTCGGATGGGACGCTGAGAAGGTGCGAGCCAGCCCACTGACCATCAGCTTCATCGAAAATGGCGCTGAGGAAAGAGGAGATGATTCAAATTCACTATTCTTAAAATGGTTACTTAAGTTCCCTCCTGAGAAACATTAATGCCCAGGTTACACAAGCCTCATCGGGAAACACGTAAATTGAACATGACGCATATTTAAAATTACGATAAAGTATATTACTGCTGTAAATTTCTGTTAAAAATATAAAAATGTTTTGTTTATTTTGCTTCCTCTGACAAAAATCCCTCTGCAAAGTCGTATGTAGTAAAATACGCCATCTTACTCTTCTAAAAGATGTTTCTTTTCTTCTGTTTTTCTTTATTTTTAAATATGAAACTCTGTATGACATGGTGGGAATGTAGATTTTAAATGCGTGAAATGAATTTGGAAAATCATCAAAAGGACTGTGAAGGTATCTAACACATTCTCTATTCGTTTTTGTTTTTTTCTTTCAGGCGCATGGACCGTTATTTTGCCCTTGTCCACTTTCACAATATTTTTTCACTTCTTAGTTTCCTCTCCTCCTGTAGACTTCCGACGATAACATCTGACCATTAAACTAAACGGTCCCAAACTTCGGCTGGTCCGAGAGAATGCTTTTCTTGGAGAATGGATAGCCATTACTCCGGACTTTAATCTTCTCTCTCGGTCTTTCTGAGATACGGAACAACTCTCGAACTTCCCTTGAGTGAGAACTCGAAGACCTTTGATTCGATACCTCGGTGATAGACTGTTTAGAAGAAAAAAATATAAAATAAAATAAAAGAAAGAACCGTAGTTTGGACGTATGAGCCAGGATGACGTAGGGAAGGTAGAGAAAAGATGGGAATGACTTCCGGCAAGAAAATCACCACTGTAGTTCCTTTCTCCTCCTCCTCCTCCTCCTCTTGGTGAATGAGTGGACAGCATTCAAATGTCCAAACTTGGAGGTCTCTGGGTGATGATTTGACCATCAGAGCGACGATTTTCAATTTTACGGAAAGTGTCTCTCTCTCTTTATCTTACGTGGGAGAAGCCGGCGGCCATTTATCGGGCCTATCGTGTCGCGGGGTGCCTCCACCCCCATCTCTCTTAACGGCACTTTTCACTTCCACCCCGTATAAATGACCTTTTGGTTCTTCCAGGTTAGTGTCGTTGCTGCGAAAGATTTGTGGGGTCGTACCATCGCTGAGGGGAATAATGGCTGGCATTTAACCCTAATTGACTGCTATCGGAAAAGATCGAGACCTCCGGATTCCCCATTCTCTCCGCTTCCCCAAAGATCCCTCATACTGATTCTCATTTCTCATCTGTATTATCCCATCCCTCTGTCAACTTCTCTTCCCACCGGTTGCATCACATCCGCATCCTCCTACAAATGGCAAGTTATGGTGAAAGTTAGAGAAAACAATAAATCGCATTAGGTTTCTCTTTTTCTGCAATTTAATGAGAGGCTTACTTCATTATATTTCTTTTACGCATATGATACATTGTAAAAAATTCTGAAATTCACGAACCACTTTCCGTAATTTCTTTCGTGAATTAACGAAGCACATTTCTGGTACAACTTTTTCCGTGAAATGACAGAAAGAAACCTGAATTTCACGGATTTTTCATACAGCGGGAAAATTCTGAATTTTCAGAAACCTTTCTGCAGTTTCTTTCTTATATTGAAGTAAAATTATATCAAGTCTAACTACTAAGACACTTAAAGTTATACTACACACTCATAAAATCAACAAATTAATTATTGCTTTTCCTCATGGGGACAAACTTCTGAAATTAATATCAATAAACTACAAATATTACAGAATAAATACATAAGGTTATTAGACTTAAAAAAAATCCTGCTTCTCATACCAACTTCCCACTTTTCACTACTCACCATACTCATGTCAACCCCAAAATATTGGAATTTTATCTGTTAAACAATTATTTGATTTCAATATCGGTAAACTAATGTTCCAAAGAATAAAACAAAATTTATGGACAGATATCACTGAATTGAATTTTCATACTTGTAAATATGAAACGAGACATATATCATTATTAAGACCCAAAACTGTCATGATGAAACGGAGTTTAAATTGTGTTGGTCCTGAATTTCGGAATGCACTGCCTGTCGAGCTGACTATGATAAATAGCCTAAACTTATTCCAAAATAAACTAAACAAATACTTATATGGCTAAGGTTCAAAATTCTGTCGCTACACGATCCTAAAAAAAAACAGCGATTAACTGAAGTTGGTCACAAAGTTAAAAAGATTTTAGTTAAAACACATATGTTCAAATTAAAATATACTTTCAATATCTTTCGAACAATCATATTGTTCATCATCAGGAAATTAGTTAAAAGAGTGAAACGGGCGGACGAAGCCTTATATACAAGCCGGAGTGTTTCAGTTATGTGCAGGCCGTGGGTGGCCGAGTGGGCAACGTTCGTGACTGCCACGGAAAGGGCCTCAGGTTCGATCCCAGCAGGTACGAACGCTCGATCCACTAAATATCCGCCGTGCGTCGGATGGGCACGTTAAGCCGTCGGACCCCGGGTACTGGCCCCCCGGTAATAAGTAAGGGCGTCTTCCCGGTAATAAGTAAGGGCGTCTTGTCTACTTCGCTTCCGTGTCACTTTCCTATTGGGCACTCTAGCCCAAATCTCCTAGTTTCCTATTTCTAAGGGTTGTTTAAGACCTGGGGTCAGACACCCTCTTCCTAAAAATATCCTCTACATATGATCATTATGATCAGTTATGTGCAGACTCATGGAGTTAGACGAATGATAATCATTTTCAGTTTACAGGTGGTGGTGGAAGCAAAGTACAATGCTCTGACAAAGTGTACTCACCGGATAAGAGTTTTCCAGGCTGGTGGAATAGTCGTAGGCAGTTCGTCGTTACAACAGCGATCGTAAAAGTTATATACACTGACGGAAAAAAAATCCCAACACCAAGAAGGGGTTGTGTTAGATAAACGACAGTTGGTAGGCGGTGAGAGTACATCTGTAAGATGACGTCTATGCAAATTTCGGGCTCGGCGCATACGTGTGGCGCTAGTAGCGCCCCTCGGAACATGCAAAGCAGGTTTGCTGTAAATACGCGCTGTAATGTTCGTGAGCGTTAGTTATCGTTGAGATTCGACGTAGGGTGTTGATGTTAGTCAAGAATGCCTTTAAGAAGACGAAGAAGCCATTATCAACAGCTCACGGAGTTTGAACGAGGTCGTGTAATAGGGCTACGAGAAGGTGGATTTTCTTTCCGCAATATTACAGAACGACTTGGCAGGAATGTAGCCACTGTGCATGATTGTTGGCAGCGGTGGTCAAGGGAAGGTACTGCCTCAAGAAGACCGGGTTCCGGCCGGCCATGTGGCACTACTGAGAGGGAAGACCGCCGTGTACGGCGTATGGTCGTGGCGCATCGTACCGCGTCTGCGGCAGCAATTCGAGCTGCAGTTGCCAGCACAGTGACACAACGAACTTTTACAAATCGGTTACTTGAAGGACAGCTCCGAGCCAGACGCCGTGTAGCGTGCATTCCACTTACTCCAAACCACTGCCTTTTGCGACGTCGTTGGTGTCAAGCTAGAGCTCATTGGAGGACGGAGTGGAGATCTGTTGTGTTTTCTGATGAAAGCCGGTTCTGCCTGGGTGCCGGTGACGGCCTTGTGTTGGTTAGGAGGCCAGGTGAGCGCCTGCAACCAACCTGTCTGCTGCCAAGACACACTGGACCGACACCTGGAGTTATGGTCTGGGGAGCAAATTCCTATGACAGCAGGAGCACTCTCGTGGTTATCCCACGCACCCTGACGGCACAGTTGTACGTCGGTCTGGTGATGCAACCTGTTGTGCTGCCATTCATGAACAGCATTCCAGGGGGTGTTTTCCAACAGGATAACGCTCGCCCGCATACCGCTGTTGTAACCAAACATGCTCTACAGAGTGTCGGCATGTTGCCGTGGCCTGCTAGATCACCAGATCTTTCACCAATCAAGCACGTATGGGACATCATTGGACGACAACTCCAACATCAACCCCAACCAGCATTAACCGTCCCTGTATTGACCGACCAAGTGCAACAGGCATGGAACTCCATCCCACAAACTGACATCCAGCACATGTACGACACAATGCGTGAACGTTTGCGTGCTTGCATTCAACATTCTGGCGGTTACACCGGTTATTAATGTACCAGCATTTCACATTTAAAATGGCTCTTCTCGCGCTTACCATGAGCTGTGATCTTGAAACCTTAATCGATTAAATATGTTACCTATACAAATGTATTGCCGCCATTTCATTCCTCTACAACTATTTTTTCGTGGTGTTGGGATTTTTTTTTTCCGACAGTGTATGTACAAACTTTCTGCAAATGTACAGTCTGTCTCTTAGTTCCCCAAGGTTAAAGGACTTATGCGTCTTCCCACGTAGGGGAGTAAGTGTCTCACTGAATTAATCTTGATAATGCTGTAGAGGAGCTTCCACTTCTAATGCTGTACTTATGTTCTTTAATTCTGACTTCAAGCGATCGAAGTGTAGATCCGATGTATACGAGATCTTCTTGTGTAACGACGAACTAACTACGACTATTCCACCAGCCTGGAAACATCTTATCCGGTGAGTACACTTTGTCAGAGCATTGTACTTTGCTTCCACCACCATCTGTAAACCGAAAATGATTATCATTCGTCTAATTCCATGAGTCTCCGCAATTGCTAACGCAGATGACTGCAACACTCCGGCTTGAATGTGTATAAGGTTTCATCCGTCCGTTACACTCTTTTAATTAATTTTCCTGATGATGAACAATATTTTGTTCGAAAGATCTTGAAAGTATATTTTAATTTGTACATATGTGTTTTAACTAAAATATTTTTAACTTTGTGACCAACTTTAGTTAATCGCTGTGTTTTTTCTGGATCGTGCAGAGACAGAATTTTGAACCTTAACCATTTTGTGTATACACGAATAATTATTGCCTAGTAAAGAAATACTTGTTAAGTTAAATTAAAAAATCTTAATAATAAAAAACAAATTATTTGTAATATAACTAACACTTAAAATTACTGCTGTGTTTGATGAGCTTGTGTTTGCTTGCCTATATATTTGGGAAATCAGGGCTTTCGTCAGGACTCTGTGAGGCCTTATCCCTGATTCTCTCTTGCTGTTTTCTATAATACAAAAATTCATAAATCCTACATGTAACAGCAAGAATAAAATTTATTATTATTATTATTATTATTATTAAATTACCGTTTTAGAAATGTGTTAACAGAAAATTCTAAATTTTCCAAAACCTTTCCTCAAGTCCTTTCGTATATTAACGGAACAACTCCGATCTCAGTTTTTCCGTATCCATATGATGAGAAGTTACCGATAATAGGAGCGATTGGTGAAAATACTTGAAGTTTGATTAACTTTTAAATTTCAATCGTCTGTCGAATATTGAAGTTCCAGAGCGAGATCGGATATTGCGGATACCACATCGCATGAATTTTGTTCATTGTGCACAGGGTATTTCTTACCCTCTCTCCTATTTTATGCACCAGCTATTTGTTATATAGTGTGTTACTATAAGAAACCGGGTACGTAACTAATTTTAGAGAGAATTCATCACTCGCAATTTATTTTATGATGTACGTGAGTCAGATTAACGAGAGCTGGTAGCCCAGTGGTTAAAGGCGTGCGTTACCTGCGAAACCAACCCCAACGACGGGGTTGCAGCGGAAGGATTACAAGGTTCGTACTCTTCCAAACAAAATAAATTCAAACACTTTTCAAGGACTTTTTAAAGCCAAATTATCATATGTGTGTGCTTATAATTCAAAAAGTCAGTAGGTAGGTATTTTAGCTAGATCACAGCATTAAACTTAGCTGGGACAGGCACACCTTCAATGAACTGCCAGTTACCCGCTGCCTACCTGTTAATTTATTTTATTAACTTTGAATCGCCCCTCTGTGTTCCCGTTTTAACAAAATAATTTTCTTTTGTGGAATATTTTGAAAGGGTACATTATTTTTGTATTCACCATCCGGCAAGGATTGACTCCCTACCCCCAGTCAACAGAAGCCCGTCACGATTTGCAAATACATCATTCCACTTATTTTACTCCCATGGCTAATGTTTTCCTCTTTAATGATGTCATAGCTACGGTAACAGCTGTCCACACACTCCCCTGAGTAGAACGGAAGTTCTGAGCTTTTTTTTTTTTATCAGAACTACACAGAAATCTCCAATACAACTTTTCACCACAAACAATTATTTTACATACACATGCTCTTTCATATCATTACTTAAAAAAAAATCCTTTTCAAGTACTCTTTATGGAGTCTTAAACTTTTTCAAGTACTTTCAAGGACTTGAAAATGAACATTTCTTTTTCAAGAAGTTTTCAAGGAGCGTACGAACCATGGATTATCTGAGGAAACTGCTGAAAAATGCAAGTTACCGATTCTGCGGAATTTCAATTTAAATACGAAAAAAACCTGAAATTCATTTTTTCTGAAATAAGCGGAATTTCTGACTACCGAAAATCTGTGAAAATACAGAAGTTAAAATAAACGTGCGCTTTTAAGAACGGAAATTTTTGAAAAAGAAAGACACATGTATCGGTAACTTTACTGCACGTTATTTTCAGAAATTTTCCCTGAATTTACACTATTTATTTTTTACAGTGTACAGTAATATAAATTCGAAATATTGAGTTGAACAGAATGTTTGTAATTTTCTCTCCCCTTTTGTTTTTGAGAAGAGTTAATCGGTAGCTTCAGGCTGCGGAATAAATCTTCGTATTTTTATTCTTAAATTTGGAGAAGTGCCCGGAGTTGCCCAAGTTTAAATAAAAATTCATGGTTCAGGTTATGGGCTAGCCCTGTCTGGATTTCCTGAAATTATCAATAAGCTATTTTTTTTTTTTTTTTGCTTAAACATTTACTTGTAATGTCTTCCAATAGGGGAAAAAGAATTAAGCCGTAGACATTTTCCAGCACATTTATCGAACACCAGAACACCAGCGGTTTCGGCTATCAATAGACTTTCAGTAAAGCACAGAATGCGTTGAAGGAAGGAAAACCTCCGAATAAGCCTACAGTTCACCACATAAGGTGTCCACCTTATAGGGGAGATTACAGCAAAGAAACTCCGTTTGCAATGAAATTCTTAGGCTAACAACACTTTATAATTAATGACTTTATCTAACGGCATTAAAAACAAAACTCTTGCCGAACACGAAGAAAAACCTCAGAAAGAGGTGGAATCGCATATATTCTCTTCTTATTTTATAATAATGTTACGAAGGCTAAAATCCAGAAAATCAGTGAAAGTCCAAAGTGTCGACTTTGTCAAGAAAAAGCCGAAACTGTGTCTCATCTTACAGTATATGTGAATGTAGCACAATTGCAGAGATAGATTACAAAGCAAGACACGACATCAGGCTGAGAAAGTCTTAGAAAATGATCAGGTCAAGATCTTGTGGCATTTTCGAATTGAAACCCATCTTTTTTTCCACAGTCCAAAGCTACATTTGTTCTAACTAGGAAATATATTTTCTTTTATTTCTGGTTATTTTGGGCAGCGAATTTCTGTATTCACCCCATGGATAAATGCATTATATCCACATAGCGATGCTTCGTTGTAGTTGTTGTTTTTTCAAATACTTGATCATTTTGTAATGAATTTATACCGTTTCTTTTTTTATCGAAAATACCTATTTTGTATAATCCTTATTTTTTTCCAACATAACACTTTTTTAATATCTTTCTGGAACTTTTGTTTGAAGAGGTTTAGTGTATGTTAACGAAAGATTATTCGATACATTTACTAAGTTTTCAGAAATTATTTCTCGTTGTTTATGGGAATGGAGTGGGTGTGTTTCATGGCTGTTTGTATTCTCGCTTCTTCGTGTGTTAGTGAAGGAATTTTATGAGTTTCTATAAATATGAAAAAGGGTAATTGACTATTTCTTACAGTTCATTAATAATTTATGTAATTTTCCTCCGACGGTAGTCTTCATCAGCGCGACATTTCATTGGGAAATTAATTCGTCTCTCTATACCTGGCTTTTTTTTCTTAACAACTAATAAAATAACACCATGGCGTCGACTTCAACTAACTGGTACCACGAGAGACTGCGCACGTGTTGCTTCTGCGCATGGGCAGTTCCGCTGCTTCCACTTCGTGTTGGGGTTGCTTCGGTTGCCAGCTCCGGGCTACTAGTAGCGCTTGCTTGCATACTCGTAAATCACAGCAGTGCTGCAGGACCCTCAATGGCTGCCAAGTGATGGCTCTGCCACCAACGGATCGCTATTGTACTATTAGTGGCCGATTTCAGCCACAACCATCTGACAGCCAGCAGTTTTCCAACACCTGTGTTTTTGCTGGGTCGTTATAAAGACGTTCTACTGTAATATATACGTTGGAAGAATCGTGTTGTTGGATATACTGATGCTTTGATGTATTTCCGTTTGGCCAATCAGAATTGAAAGAATTGGATTGTATCAGTTCTTATTGGTCGAATCCTAACAATCTCGGATTCACGTATATCATTGAACTGGATATAAAATGGCATGTATAAATAAAAGGGTTGTCCCAAAACACCTGAGAATGTTTTTGTAAAAAAATATGCTACCTTAATCATCAAGGAAGTGGTCATCTTTTTCGAAATACTGTCCATTGCATCGAATACAGGTGTCCCAACGTTCATCCCACTTTTTGAAAATGCTCATCTTAATTACCAAGGAAGTGGTCATCTTTTTCGAAATACTGTCCATTGCATCGAATACAGGTGTCCCAACGTTCCTCCCACTTTTTGAAAATGCTCACCTTAATTATCAAGGAAGTGGTCATCTTTTTCGAAATACTGTCCATTGCATCGAATACAGGTGTTCCAACGTTCCTCCCACTTTTTGAAAATGCTCACCTTAATTATCAAGGAAGTGGTCATCTTCTTCGAAATACTGTCCATTGCATCGAATACAGGTGTGCCAACGTTCCTCCCACTTTTTGAAAATGCTCACCTTAATTATCAAGGAAGTGGTCATCTTTTTCGAAATACTGTCCATTGCATCGAATACAAGTGTTCCAACGTTCCTCCCACTTTTTGAAAATGCTCACCTTAATTATCAAGGAAGTGGTCATCTATTTCGAAATACTGTCCATTGCATCGAATACAGGTGTTCCAATGTTCCTCTCACCTTTTGAATGTCTTCTGGAATTCTTCTGAAATGCTGTTGAAGCACCTCTGCACAGCAGTAATAAGTTGTTAATCAGTCTCAAATTGTCCTCCTCGTAATATCTTTTTTAAATGGGGAACAACCAGAAGTGACGTGGCTACAAGTCTGGACTCTGTGCAGGTTGGAGGAGCAACGTAATATTCATTTTATCCAAATAAGAAACCACAGAATTGGCCATGTGTGGCATTGTACATGAAAAGAAATGGGGAACCCAAGCTGAACAAACTCGTTTCATGCCCAAATGCTTGGTTAAAATTCTGTGAATTGAGCATTTTGAAATGTGAACCATATCTTCGATATCTCTAATTGATAGGTGCCTGTCTTCCCGTATAATAACACCTATTGTATTCATGTTTACCTCTGTACCGCTTGTTGAAGGTCTTCTTCCATGCGCGTTTGAAGTCGCCAACTCGCGACCATCCATGAATTTTTATGCCATCTGTAAATTGTTGATTTTTCTAGACATTCATCTTTCTAAGCTTCTTGCATAAGATGGAAAGTCTCTCCGACAGACTTCTTAAGTCGACATCAAAATTTAATAGCGCATCTTTGTTCCACATCTATTTTTTTCGAAAAATCACAGTGCGAAAACACTTATTAGGGGTTCACGAAACAACGCTTATGAAACTGCGCACTACCGACGAGGTATGCATGATGAACAGGAGTGACCAGTTGCTATGGTTACTGCAACGACTACTGCTTTTTTCGAGACTGGTGACAAGGTCGAACGCAGTATTGCACATTTTTAATAAAAACATTCTCATTTGCTTTAGAACAAGCTAATTCCCGGATATTTTGGGACAAACCGTGTATAAAACTTCTAATAAAGAGATTTCTTTTGCATAAAATGTAAAAGAAATTCGAAATACAGTTCTTAGAATCGGTATATCAATATAGTGCGTACCCGTTAAATCCGAATTACAGGATTAATATGTTTCTTGTGAATGTAAGGGAAATTTAAGGGTGATGACTGAAGTTTCTGCAGGAAAACCTACCACACATTTCTTCCTGTTTTCTTTCAAACAAAATAAAAGGTGGTCTCGTGTTTAGTATAAGGCGGAGCGTTTATGATTTCTTTCAAAATGCAGCGTGAGATGAATCGATGAGGAAAAGAAAAAGGAACAGGTGAACCCAAACAGAGAGCAGAAGAGCTTGAATTTTCTTTTTGTTTTTCTTTTCCCTTCCTTTATCCGTTTGAAAATTGAAAAGTGTCAAAAAGGAATCCGATATGTCTCGAAGGAAACAATTTATGGAATACCATCAGAAATCCGCGAGCAGAAAGTCAAGCTTTTCCTTCTCTTTTCATTATTATTCAGTTTATTTGTTTTTTTGTTTTGTTTTGTTTTTTCAATGTGGCCTTTACTGCGTGTTCTGCGTGTCAATATCTGCTTTCGAGGCTTTGGAGCGCATTAAGTAAACATCAGTCGTACCGGTTACGCAGCGCCGAATTGCGTCGGAATCGTTCTCAATCGATACAAGTGGCAGAATCGATGGGAGTGAGCGATTTGATTCATCGCGAAATCCGCCGTCTCGAGAGGAAAACGAGTGAAACCTCGGATTCACGTGATTGGCAGAAACAGTCTGTCTGTCATTGATTGGCTACTTCGGAAGCGCAGTGAGGAAGCATGCGCATCTCTCCCATCCTCTTTGGCTGTTTTCCCTGTACGGCCCTTCTCCACGAAGAGGAAATCAAACTTGGAAAATCATTCGCGCAAAGGCGACGCGCGCTGGGCTCAGACGAAGGAACTTTTACAGAAATTACTGATATTTGTTGAATGCGAGTTTATTTTCTTTTTACTTTTGTGCGACACTATTTCGGAAATACATGCATACATAAGTAGATTGTTCACATTACTAAAGCAAGGACCACGTTTCTTTCTTTCTTTTTTTTTTTTTTTTTTTTTGATTGGGGGTTTAACGACCGCCGGGAGCAACCCAAATGGCAATAAGCAGTCGCCCGTCCCTAACTTCCTAACTTGAGGCCACTGGTTCCCGGGGAGGGAGAGAGCCAGAACCGTAAGACAAACACAACATTCATGCTTCACCGGGATTCAAACCCGGACACACTTGGACGAACGGTCTTAAGCCAGCGCTTATTGACTTCCACGCAAGAAAAAGCGGCATGCGTATTGTGGTTCCATGACACTAAATCGGCGATTACTGTCCAGGGTCATTTCACAAAAGAGTACAGATGATCACCACTGGACCAAAGAAGTATAAAAGCTTGGTATGAAAAGTTTAAAGCGACGGGTAGTGTTGGCGCTCTCCCCTGAGCGGGCCAACCACAAGAAACAGCTGCAGCTGTTCAGGAGACATTTCTGCAAAGCCCCAAGAAATCCATTCGTCGTGCTTCACTGGAAACTTGGACTCCCCGTGCCACGGTTCATAAAATTTTACACAAACGTCTTCATCTGTATGCTTATAAGATACAGATCCTTCAAGCTCTTCAGCCTGATGACCAGCCTCGCCGTGTTGCTTCTGCAACGCAGATGTTGCTGCGCATAGCTCATGACACTGATTATCTGCACCGTGTCTGTTTCTCAGATGAAGCCACATTCCACGTTTCTGGTACAGTAAATAGACACAATGTGCGAATCTGGGGATCAGATAATCCCCATTGTGTCTTCGAAAAACAGAGGGCTAACACAAAAGTGAACGTATGATGCGGCCTAGTGCATGACAGAATCACCGGACACTTCTTTTTTACAGAGCACACAATAACATATAATGTGTACCGGAACATGCTGCAACTTTTTGTTGCACCTCAGTTACATACACTCCAACCGTCGGTCATTTTCCAACAAGATGGTGCCCCACCACATTGGTCAATAATGGTTCGTGAGTTCTTGAATGCTACATTTCCGGATAGATATATTGGCCGCGACGGTCCCATGGCATGTCCACCTCGATTGTCCAACATAACCCCTCTCGACGTTTTCTTGTGGAGTTATGTGAAAGATCAAGTTTACTTTAGCAGTGTTCCGTATGTCGAGATGTTGAAGAGCAGAATAACGGACGTTATTGGTTCTGTCTATGCTGAGATATTAAACAAAACATCGCGTGAACTCGAATATCGCCTAGATGTCCTCCGAGCCACAAATGGCGCCCATGTGGAGGTGTACTGATACTGGAAAAGAAACTTTACTTCTGCACCATCATTGTCGTGCAATCCCTTTCTTGTACCTGCAATACCTTTTTTTTATACTAATGTTTGCAATGTGGGAAAGACTTTATGGACACCCTGTATATTATAAAATTAGTTTTGAAATTTAACATGGGGAAATGTAACCCCATAACAAAAATATATGAAATGAAAATGAAATGTAAAGCCCTTGAGACTTGCTAAATCATGGAGGGATTTTTCTAAATCAGGAAGATTTAAAAAGGTATAACAAAGAAAAAGCAAGCGAATTGTGAGATAATGAACCTCATGAATAATTCAGAATGTTTTAAAAATGTCGGTAAAGTCTCGATGAATAGTTGAAAAGGGATTCGTGTCAGCTAGGGTTGCAGTACTACAAGAGAGATGCAGATATCATTGTTGCTGCACTGAATCAAGCTGAAGACATACATGAATGTGCATCAATGGGAAACGTCGAACTGTCGTTTGAGAACATCTCAAGGATTCTCCAAAACCGTAAATAATTACAGTTATCTGATTACATAACGTACATTTTTTTATTTGTGAATCACAATGAATTTCCGAGTATCCATGTTTTTCAATTATCCGTATAACCGCTTCCCTCAGTTGGTCCGGAAAATCGAAAATTCACCGAAGCAGCTTTCCGACAAAAGAAGAAATGGCACGGACTTATCAAGAAGACAAGAAATTTATACCTCTGTTGTGAGAAGATTCATGAGGAAATAAAGATTAAAAAAAAAGTGCCAGAAATTGCGCCTGAACGCTTTTCTCACAAGATCTGCTGTGGCCATGGAACAAAATTTTGAAAAATTCAGTCCATCCATTAATTCTAATTCGGATGGAGAGTAATCTGTGCACTAATTCTTCAGATACTAAAATTATTCACACACTCTCTCACCCCAAAATTCCTTACTGTCCTATACCACTTTCGAATACGATTCCTTACTCTCTTTCACCACGTTGAAATATAAATCTTAACTCTCATCCACCACTTTCGAATATAATTCATCATTCTCTTCCACCACGTTCTAATATAATTCTTTACTCTTTTCAACCACGTGCGAATATAATGCCTTACTCTCATCCGCCACGTTCGAATATCGTTATTCCTTACTCTCGTCCACCACGTTCGATAATAACTCCTTACTCTCATCCACCACGTTCTAATATAACTTTTTACTCTCTTCCACCACGTTCGAATACAATTCTTTACTTTCTTCCACCACGTTCTGATATAATTCCTTACCCTCTTCCACCACGTTCGAATATAATTCTTTACACTCGTCCACCACGTTCGAATATAATTCTTTTCACTCCTCCACCACGTTCGAATATAATTCCTACCCCTCATCCGCCACGTTCAAATATCGGAATTCTTTACTCTCGTCCACCACTTTCGAATAAAATTCTTACCCGTCATCCACCACGTTCAAATATCAAATTCTTTACTCGTCATCCACCACGTTCAAATATCATAATTCTTTACTCTCGTCCACCACGTTCAAATATCATAATTTTTTACTCTCGTCCACCACGTTTGAATATAACTCCTTACTCGCTTTCACCACGTTCGAATACAATTCCTTGCTTTCTTCCACCAGGTTCTAATATAATTCCTTACCTCTTCCGCCACGTTCGAATATCATTCTTTACACTCGTCCACCACATTCGAATATAATACCTAACTCTCATCCGCCACGTTCGAGTATCGTAATTCCTTACTCTCGTCCATCACGTTCGAATATACCTCTTTACTGTCATCCACCACGTTCTAATATAACTTTTTACTCTCTTCCACCACGTTCAAATTCAATTCCTTACTTTCTTCCACCACGTTCTAATATAATTCTTTACCTTCTTCCACCCCGTTCAAATATAATTCTTTACACTCGTTCACCACGTTCGAATATACTGTAATTCCTAACTCTCATCCTCCATGTTCAAACATCGTAATTCTTTACTCTCGTCCACCACGTTTGAATATAACTATTTACTCTCTTCCACCACGTTCGGATACAATTCCTTACTTTCTTCCACCACGTTCTAATATAATTCCTTACGTTCTTCCACCCCGTTCAAATATAATTCTTTACACTCGTTCACCACGTTCGAATATACTGTAATTCCTAACTCTCGTCCTCCATGTTCAAACATCGTAATTCTTTTCTCTCGTCCACCACGTTTGAATATAACTATTTACTCTCTTCCACCACGTTCGAATACAATTCCTTACTTTCTTCCACCACGTTCGAATATAATTCCTTACCCTCTTCCACCACGTTCGAATATAATTCTTTGCACTCGTCCACCACATTCGAATATAATTCCTAACTCAAATCCGCCAGTTCAAATATCGCAATTCTTTACTCTCGGCCACCAACTTTGAATATAATTCTTTACTCTCTTCCACTACATTCGAATATAATTTCTAACTCTCATCCGCCACGTTTGAATATAATTCTCATCCTGGGAGGGCAGCAGCACCACCACCCCACACTTCCCATCCCGGTAGTTACCTCATTGTCAGAAACTACATGCTACACTGTTATACATCGCAATTAGAATCCTCAGCTTTTGTATGTAATTCTGTACAAGATTTGCTTTTGCAAGGGAGAGAGAGAGAGAGAGAGTGCGTGTCGTACATGATTCAGTAGCGAAAGTCTTCAGACGACAAGGTTGATGCCTCAATTGCAGTGTGAATAAAACAGAATGCTCCCCCTCAACACAGAGATATCATTGGCCGACCAGCGATTGCTGATGTTTGCAAGCAGGGTAAAGATGTCGATTACTTATTGATGACTTCGTTTCCTCTAATGGCTCTATTTTAGTAACTCAATTTATGGTTGGGTGCGAAGGTCACGTGTATCACGTGACATCTTTTTGGCTTGTTGCTGAACTGCCATAAAAATAGGTTTTTACTAAGTACCAAAAATATACCTCGACACATCTTTAGCAAATTAAATGCAAAAAAGATTCGTTTAGCCGTTTCACGCATCACCTTCTTCGTCTGTCCATGCGCTTGCACACGAGACAGCTCCGGAAACATATGCGGGATTCAAAATTCTTTTTGCATTCATGCATTTCAAATTTCAGTGATTTCGCGAAACTTTAGACTTGGCACGGTGTCAACGTGAAATATTGAATTATATCAAAAACTTTCTACAGTTTTTTTTTACTTCAGTTTTACCTCTCTGTGGCATTCATGTATAATTGCGCTTTATGCTGCATCTTCACTCCAAATAAACCGATTAATTTTGTTTTAAATCCGATAGCTGCAACGACAAACAAAATTTTTCGTGCAGAACTTTTGATATAAAATGTCCCAGCTGAACTCCAATTATTCGTACAGCTCTGTTTTTCACGACATTAGAAAAAATCCTTTAACCTCAGCTAACGTTACCGGTGACTAACAGAATACATAAACAATCTAACTTTCCATATGCAGTGTTTTCCTTCTAAAAGTTCAGTTTTGAAAATTGTCTATGTTGCAGGTTGCTGTAGTCAGAGAGATTATTTTCCACGCAGCTTTAAAATTTTGTGATGCTAAAGTTTTCCGTTAGGTGATGTAAATTTTGATTTTTCTTACCACGATACTTCAACATTTGCAGATTGTATTGGAAAAACTCTTGGGAACGTGGCTGCTTCCAACCAAGGCAATATTATCCACATACCTTCTTATTTTCCAAATGCACTGTTTTCCCACTAGGTGGTGCAACAATGTGCTTATATATGTTGCTATATTCACTTAGGAAATTCTATTTTAAAAATAAAAACATCCCTATTACCATAACTACGTCAGAAATTTTCATGCACTTTCGAACTTTGCAAAATTCGTCATCTAGATGACGCAAACTTCCACTTGCTATAGCATAACATTTACAGGGGAAGCAGGCCAATTAATCGAATTTGGATTCATCGAAACCACGATATGATAAATGCCTCAACATCCACGGGGCATATGTTGAAAAGTAGATTAAGGTATGTAGAACCCAGGTGTCAGACTTCTATGAGGAGGGTATCCAGAGCCTTGTGTCACAATAAAACAAATGCCTTAACATCCACGGGGAATATGTTGAAAAGTAGATTAATTAATGTAGAACGCAGGGGTTAGACTTCTATGAGGAGGGTATCCAGAAATTTGTGCCACGATATGACAAATGGCTTAACATCCAAGTGGAGTATGTTGAAAAGTAGATTAAGGTATGTAGAACCCAGGGGGCAGACTTCTATGAGGTCGGTATCCAGAAACTTGCGCCACGATATGACAAATACCTTAACATCCACGGGGAATATGTTGAAAATCAGATTAAGGTATGTAGAACCCAGGTGTCAGACTTCTATGAGGAGGGTATCCAGAAATCTGTGTCACAATATGACAAATGGCTTAACATCCAGGGAGAATATGTTGAAAAATAGATTAAGGTATGTAGAACCCAGGTGTCAGACTTCTATGAGGAGGGTATCCAGAGCCTTGTGCTACGATAAAACAAATGCCTTATCATCCACGGGGAATATGTTGAAAGGTAGATTAATGTATGTAGAACCCAGGGGGCAGACTTCTAAGAGGAGGGTATCCAGAGCGTTGTGCCACGATATGAAAAAGGCCTTAACATCTACGGGGAATATGTTGAAAAGCAGAATAATGAATGTAGAACCCAGGGGTTAGACTTCTATGAGGAGGGCGTCCAGAAATCTGTGCCACGGTATGAAAAATGCCTTAACGTTCACGGGGAATATGTTGGAAAGTAGATTAAGGTATGTAGAACCCAGGGTTAGATTTTCTATGAGGAGGGTATCCAGAAACTTGCGCCACGATATGACAAATTCCTTAACATCCACTGGGAATATGTTGAAAAGTAGATTAAGGTATGTAGAACCCAGGGGTCAGAGTTCTATGAGGAGGGTATCCAGAACCTTGTACCACGATATGGCACATGCGTTAACATCCACGGGGAATATGTTGCAAAGTAGATTAAGATATATAGAACCCGAAGGTGGGCAGACTTCTATAAGGAGGGTATCCAGAACCTTGTGCTACCATAAAACAAATGCCTTAACATCCGCGGAGAATATTTTGAAAAGTAGATTAATGTATGTAGAACCCAAGGGGGCAGACTTCTATGAGGAAGGTATCCAGAACCTTGTGCCACGATATGACACAAGTCTTAGCATCCAGGGGGAATATGTTGAAAAGTAGATTAATGTATGTAGAACTCAGGAGGCAAACTTCTATGAGGAGGGTATCCAGAAACATGTGCCACGATATGATAAATGCCTTAACATCCGCGGAGAATATGCTGAAAAGTAGATTAATGTATGTATAACCCAGGGGACAGAATTCTATGAGGAGGGTATCCTGAAATTTGTGCCACGATATGACAAATAGCTTATCATCCAGGGGGAATATGTTGAAAAGTAGAATAATGTATGTTGAACCCAGGGGGTAGACTTATATGAAGAGGGTATCCAGGAACTTTGTGCCACGATATGAAAAATGGTTTAAACTCCATGGGGAACATGTTGAAAAGCAGATTAAGTGATGCAGAATTCATCGCACATTAAAAAGTAGTTGTCAATATTTTTTGTTTTTGATCTGCTGTAGCATGTTGTCAAAAGTGCATGAACTGTAATCATGTTATATTTATGAATCGGATACTTCCTGCTTTTCATTCAATTCAGGGAACTTTTATTTATCATTCCGTTTCTTGCAGTAGAGAATATAAAAGCTCATCTTAGGGGGAAGTTGGTTACTCCGGTCTAAATAGAGAGAAATAATTTTTGATGTACACACACACACACACACACACACACACACACACACACACACACACACACACACTATAAATTTGCAGCGCTGCGCATTCCTGGCATCGCAAGGCTTTTTTTAAATTTTCTATTAAAGAATTGTTCTGAGTTTTTAAATCACTAACGGCGAACGAGAAGTGAAAAATCTGCACTATTTTCATGGCATTCAATTGCCCGATTTTCGTCGACACCAACTTGATGCCTTTTGAATCTCACGTCTGGACAAAATCTTTTAAAATAAAGTTTGATCCCTTCTATTCAGATTGGTTAATTCAGTAGAAAATTTTCGAGCTTGGAAATTTGATACTAATTTTGGTTTGTAGCCCAATCGAGTTACGTACTTCGCTTTGTCACTTACACTATCTCACATACACATTTCAAAGTCTACCCCACGCGGTGACTTTTTCTGCTCCCAATTACTAATGATGCCACACAATACTAAAAAAACAGAAGAAAGCTCATCCATTGCTTTTCATAATTACTTAAAATCTCTTTTCACTTCCACACTCATCTTTCTCTATCACACACACACATACACTTCAGAGTCTACCCCACACGGTGACTTTCCCGACTCTCAATTACTAATGATGCTAAACAATACAAAGAAACCGAACAACGCTCAACCATCGCTTTTCACGGTCAGTCTACCCCACACGCTGACTTTCCCTGCTCTCAATTACTAATGATGCCAGACAATACTAAAAAATCAGAACAAAGCTCACCCATTGCTTTTCGAGATCGGTCTACCCCACACGCTGACTTTTCCTGCTCCCAATTACTAATGATGCCAGACAAAACTAAAAAAAAAGAAAAAAAAAAAAAAGAATAAAGCTCACCCATTGCTTGGTGAGCTTGTTCTGTTTTTTTTTTTAGTATTGGAAGCAGGGAAAGTCACCGTGATAGGAATTGCTTTTCTTTTCACTTCTGCTCTCATCTTTCCCTGTTTCTGGATCGCAAGTTTTTTGTTTTTGTTTTTCTGCTGGCGAAGCTAGATCATTTACATACATACATACATACATATCACTAAGCTGTTCTCTGAGATTCAGAGGTTAGCTCCAAAAAAGAAATACAAACTTTCAGATATTTTTACTTATTGTTGTCGTATCAAACTTCGCCATTTACAGCGATCTTGACATACAACTCTTGCTTCACTGATATCCATTACCCGCCGTACACAAGATCTTTTATACTTCATACTCATAATCTTTTTCTCATGCAGACACTCCTGAATCTGATCCACCCATGTCTTCCTTGGCCTTCCTCTGCCTTTCCTTCCTGCCACTTGGGCTGAAAAGATTTTCTTAGTAAGCATTTCATCACTCATTCTTTCAACATGGCCAAACCACCGAAGCATATTGGTCTCCACCTTGCTAACAACATTTTGCTTTACATCACACAACTGCAATATATCTTCATTCCTCACACAATCAGATCGTGTCTTGCCACAAACCCCACGTAAGTAACGCATTTCTCCAGCACACAAACGACTCCTATGCTTCTTCTGCAGTACCCAGGTTTCACTGCCATACATCAGAGTAGGAACAATTACTGTTTTATACACAGCCATGCGGGACTCTCTAGAGAACCCATCATTCCTGTGAAAACCTCCCAGAGCAGCTATGACTTTCAAAGAAGAATTTACTCGCTGACTGATTTCACCATCCAACTTGTTCTCTCTGTCAAACATGCTTCCTAAATACACAAACTCACTCACCTGGTCAATCACAGTGCCATTTATACTTACATTACATTCAGTGCTACCCACAGTGCCAAAAACCAAAGTTATGGTGTTTGAGAGAGGAATCTCTCTCAAACACCATAAATTTGGTTTTTCCCTTATTTATACTCAGTTTGAATTTCGTGCAAACTTCGTGCATCCGAGTCAACATACTCTGCAACTCACTCTTGCTCTCTGCCAACAGGACAGTGTCATCAGCATACAGCAATCTGCACACACGGATATCACCAAGACATAAACCACTATTATCTATTTTGGCCTCACGCATGCATGCATCCATAAATATATTAAACAGCCATGGTGACATTACACAACCTTGTCTAACTCCTGCACCAATGGAAAACCATTTTGATAAAACACCATTTACTCGTACACAAGCTCTACTACCAGCATACATGGCTTTTACACTATTAAGTAGATTCCCAGTAACACCATATTCATTCAATACCTTCCACAAAAGTGTCCTATTCACTCGGTCGTAAGCTTTCTCAAAATCTATGAAGGCAGTAAAAACTTTCTTCCCAACAGCCAGATACTTTTCAATCATCATGCGTAATGCAAAAATCTGGTTAGTGCAGCCTTTACCAGGCATAAAACCACTCTGAACATCCCACATTTTCAATGATGTAAGACCCCGTACTTTTTCAATAACAACCTTACCAAACACTTTCCCTGGCACACTCAGTAGGCTAATACCACGATAGTTCTTGCATTCAGTCTGATCACCTTTTCGCTTATACAAAGGAACAATAATAGCATCCTTCCAATCCCGAGGGACTATTCCTAACTCCCAGCACAACTGGCAGCACAGCTAGATCATTTTGTCTCCTAATTTGCAGCAAATTTCAGTTATTATCAAAACTTTTATGAAAACCCATGGATTAATTACTATAATTTTGCAAAAATAAATTACCTGCCAGCGGAGGGGGTGGGGTGGGGCGGAGGATAGAAAAGTGATCGTCCCAGTCGCTCTCCGTTGGATCCGCTGCTGCTTCATTGACTGCACATTTCTCCTCCGTTATTTCCGTTTTATTTGTAAAGCCGGCGGGAACGATGCTATCCTTTGTGCAAAGCAGAAACAATGGGAAAAGCTGTTTCCATGTAGCCTCACTTAACCATATCCTAAATTTAACAACAATAAAAAAAAACAGTGTCAGAAGGTATAATGTTATAACCCAGGGTTCAATAGGTTGTGATTAAAGAATATCTGAGAGCTAAAACATAACCTAACATACCTCTTCAGACCAAAGGTCCTGTATTTATCTAAGTCTCTTTGAGTATGAATGTCTTTCAGTGATGTCATAGAGAAATATAAACTTGGGAGTTTCGACGTGACGTTAAGTTCGCAAAGTAGAACGAAAATTAATAAACAAAAATTAGATAAGAAACAAAAAACGAAAACGGTGTCAAACAGAAAATATAGGCCTGAAGGAAAAAGCGAAAAGCCGTACTCCGACTGTTTATCTTTTAAGAGACTTCAGTTATTCTTTTCTGAAGATAATACAGACAAAAAATTGCATGGCAATAAAAAATCTTCGTAAGATTAAAATACCCGTTCCCTAGAAATTCCGGCCTTGCTTGTCACAGTTCAAAAGAAAAAGAAAATCTTTGTATGTTAGAGCTAAAACATTTGTGAAGAGACGTGTTCATTACATCAGAGAAATCGATGTCATCCTCCGTGTTGATTTTAGAAACAAATCAGGTTTCACAACTTCCATTTAGTTTTCCGATTTTGCTGAAGCCCAATTTTATTTTTACGCATGAAGAAAAATTGAATGCCAGGCATCGAAAGAAAAAGATTTTAGCAAACTTTTCAAGGCCTGTTTTTATGTCTGAAGCTAAGTTGTAATTCCTCAATTTGTATTCCGTAGTAGATTTATGTATCTCCTGGAATGATCCGCGGTAGAACTTTTCCGCTGAGGAAGCAATTTGTAACAAGACGAGAGAACGAAGGAGAGGGAGAAGCGGGAGAGATGATATACAAGATCCTCTATATCTGTACATCACAGATAATCGATTCCCTTGCGCAACAAAAATCAGAATCGCTAATGAAAATCTTTCCTCTGTGGCTTGATAGTAGCACTTTGGCGGAAGACCAAGCCTTGTAAGGTCTCGGCGTAATAAGGCTTAAACGTTGCGTCGCCGAAGGAAAAGGCCACGAATGCAGCTCTATCTCTGAGGAAGACTGCTTTAATAGAGAGTCCCGCTCTGCTCAAAGTACACTACCAGCTGTTGTATTGTAGTAAGGGGATGAGCGTCGGGATGCTCTTCATCATCTCCTGAGCAGGGAGAGGGCATCAGCTGCTCTGGAAATGTCGTAAAAAAACAGGATACCAAACGCGGACGTGTTATCCTCATTCATGAACACCCCTGCTAGAAGATATAGGATACAGATTCCGAAAGCCAGTTGTAAATCTTGACCTCATAGCCCATTGCCACGAAACAAAAGACCCGGAATGTTTTCTTTCTTCGCCTTCACTGCGATTTCTTCGAAATTTTGGCCATTTGTTTAAAGCAACCGTTGATTTATTGAAAAGAAGCTTCTTCCCGCAACACTCCTTTATGAAACAGACAGTCAAAATCTCATTGGATATATTTCTAACAGATTTTTAGCTCAAACTGCATTTTATGCAATTTTCACTATTTCGTATAAATTTCCCTGAAAGTTAAAAAGTTCTCCTTTTATTCTTTTAAGAAAAAAGTTAATGGAATCCCTATCTCTATATATCAGTAAGGCGTGGCTCTGAAAAATCCTATCGCTGCATTCACTAAACTCAATCAAAACCAATTTTTCAGTATAAGTGCTTAACTTGCAAGATGTTTAAAAAAAAAATCAAGAGAGTACCTTGGTACTCTTTTCATACATAATTCATGCTATCCATTTTTCGCATGATAACATCTTTGTGGGTACGAAGCAGAACAAATTTAAGAAGACATGGGGCCCTAGGGCTGGAGAGTATTTTGGGGGTCCAGTATTACAGGCACATCTAGGATTTCAATGTGGATGGATGAACACCCAGGAGAAAATATTCCCAAAATATTATGAGGAAGCCATAAAAATATCGCCGTCGTATTGAAGTGTGTATCCCATGTGTGACGCACTACAGAGGTGAAAACATGTGTCAAGACGACAAATCAACAGCGAGACATTCTGTCCGCGTAGCTCAGTTGGGGGAGCAACTTACTCCGGAGTGAGGGGGCACGATTTCGATGTCGGTCGCGGACAAACCTGTTTTTTCACACATGGTTCATGGACGAATCAGTATTAGTAAGAAAATGTAAAAAGGCATGGTTGAAAAATGGATGCCAGTTAAGTTCTGCTATAATCCAACCCCCCCCCGCCGCCAAGGGTTCACCATGTTAAAATTATATCGAAGTAGTGGGCAAAATAATATGATCCAAATATCACGATTCAAAGGAATTCTTAATATATAAAAATTTCCTCCAGTTACAGATGTGTACAAAAAAACATCTGTAATGCTTTCGAAAGATTTGAGGATGGACTGGGGGCGACTATACTTTTTGTGGTCTCCTAAAAAAGCGGAAAAAATAGATTTTATTTTTGACAAGGCAGTTCTTTATAGTTTTTGCTGTGCTATCTGCCAAAAAGTTTTTTTAGAACTCTGTTAATTCTTTAAGCATCCTGCATAATTCTGGGGCTCGGAGCTGCAGCCCTCCTAGCACCCCCCCCCCCCTAAATGGGCCCTGGTATGAAGTTAAGCGAGTGATTCGAGAGTATACATTTATTTGCGTTCAAAACATTACATTTATTCGCCCCTACACCGAGTCATAGTCCGATACATACTAAGTGGAATTAAATCACAACAACAAACAATAAGGTTTACTAATTCCTCACATTGAGCATAGGTGGATTAATCAATGTTATTATCGTGGAACCAATGAAAAAAGATATGTGAGTCATAACAGTAAATATTTATTAAACTATGGCAGCGGCAATAGTAAGTATTTCGACTGTTTAGTTTCTCAAAAATAATATTATTATTGCACATTATTCAGATTTAGACGAATGTTAGGAACAACCCTGACACCAACGAAATGTGATGCATCTACGAAAGTCCATCTGCGCATGCGCAATCTGACCTCAAGATAGAAAGAAAAGCTGAATCTCAAGTATGTTAGTGAGGGAGATTGGTAACTTTTGGTCTAGGATGGGGTGGGGAACCACCGGCCTTAAGGCCGCATGCGGTCTTCTAGGCCATTAGGTGCGGCCTTTTGAGAGAATGCAAATTTTGCCGAACAAATCCTTTTATTTTTATTTTGTTTTTGCTTGTATTTTGTTATTTTTATTTTAATCTAAAAATGACCGTATTTAAAATACCAAAAAGTAAAACCAGATTCATTTAAATAATGCTTCCCAACTGACGGCCACTATTAAAACATTACTTCTTCTTCGAAAGGAAATTTCGGATAAACAGTTCTCCTAGTTAGCAAAGGTCATTGATGATTCATAAGATTCATTTGAAGAATATGCAGCTGTTATGGACTTATTAATTGGAGAATACAATGAAAGGTTCACTGACTTTAAGAATCATAACATCACACTCAAATCAGCATTTCAATCTCACCTAGTTGATGTCTCCTTAGCTCCTGAAGAACTACAGATGGAATTGACAGAGATCTAAAAAAATGACATGTTAGATTACAGCTAACTTAATGCGGCCTTCAAACATGAAAAGGTTCCCCACCTGTGTTCTGTATCTTCAATTCCATTTCGTTTCGAAGTATGCCTAATTGAAGTTTCTTGAATGCGGCCTTGTTAGATTACAGCTAACTTAATGCGGCCTTCAAACATGAAAAGGTTCTCCACCTCTGATCTGTATCTTCAATTCCATTTCATTTCGAAGTATGTTTAATTGAAGTTTCTTGAATGCGGCCTTATTAGATTACAGCTAACTTAATGCGGAATTCCAACATGAAAAGGTTCCCCACCTCTGATCTGTATCTTCAATTCCATTTCATTTCGAAGTATGTCTAATTGAAGTTTCTTGAATGCGGCCTTGTTAGGATACAGCTAACTTAATGCGGCCTTCAAACATGAAAAGGTTCCCCACCTCTGATCTATATCTTCAATTCCATTTCATTTCGAAGTATGTTTAATTGAAGTTTCTTGAATGTGGTCTTATTAGATTACAGCTAACTTAATGCGGAATTCCAACATGAAAAGGTTCCCCACTTCTGGTCTGTATCTTCAATTCCATTTCATTTCGAAGTATGTCTAATTGAAGTTTCTTGAATGCGGCCTTATTAAATTACAGCTAACTTAATGCGGCTTTCCAACATGAAAAGGTTCCCCACCTCTGGTCTGTATCTTCAATTCCATTTCATTTCGAAGTATGTCTAATTGAAGTTTCTTGAATGCGGCCTTGTTAGGATACAGCTAACTTAATGCGGCCTTCAAACATGAAAAGGTTCCCCACCTCTGATCTATATCTTCAATTCCATTTCATTTCGAAGTATGTTTAATTGAAGTTTCTTGAATGTGGTCTTATTAGATTACAGCTAACTTAATGCGGAATTCCAACATGAAAAGGTTCCCCACTTCTGGTCTGTATCTTCAATTCCATTTCATTTCGAAGTATGTCTAATTGAAGTTTCTTGAATGCGGCCTTGTTAGATTACAGCTAACTTAATGCGGCTTTCAAACATGAACAGGTTCCCCACCTCTGGTCTAAGATATCTACAGGTTACAGCCCATCGTGCTATATATTATTTTAAAGCTCTCGTCAATAGCACGAAACGGTCGAGAGAAAGCCAAATTTCGCTATGATTATTTCAAGTTCCACGTATTCTGTTGCTTCGAAAAATCACGATTTAAAAAATAATTAAATTGCTGTAAGTCCTCCTACAGAAAAAATAAAACTATTGCAAACCTTTTCTAAACAATGATAAGCTCCGACAGAAAATAAAATAACTAACTCATTCGCATTAATGGCAAAAAACATTTCTTTCTGAGCCTTTCTGGCTCAGTGGTTAATACGCACGGTTTGTGTTGAGCTAACCGAAACAATGTGGGTTTGAGTCCCACCAGCGCGAAAAGATTTTCTGGTGTAATGGCTGAAAAATGCAGCTCCTTCGATTTTGTAAAACTCCTGTATAAATACGGGAAAACAAAAAAAATCTGAAAAGCACTTTTCTGAAATAAACGGAATTACTCACAATGTAAAATATGTGAAAATACGGAAGTTAAAAAAACAAAACAAAACGGGAAGGCTCTAGTCCGGTGAAACATTGTTGCTCACCTCTGGAGCCACTGTATGATAATAAACTACAGACCCCTAGTCCATTAGAACAGTCTGCTTTCTTCTGGAGCCATTGTCTCAACATAGACAGGAAACCACTAGTCCCTTTGAACACTCTGCTTACCTCCGGAGCCATTGTCCCACCATATACTGGAAACCTCTAGTCCGCTGGAATACTCTTCTTACCTCCGGGGTCATTGTCCCACCATAAATTGGAGACCCCCAGTCCGTTGGAACACATTTTCTCACTTTCGCAGCCTTTGTCCCACCATAAACTGACGACCCGTAGTCCTTTAAAACATTCTGCTTACCTCCGAAGCTATTATCCCACCATGAAATGGAGACCTCTAGTCCATTAGATCAGTCTGCTTATCCCCAGAGTTATTGTACCACCATAAACTGGAAATACCTCTAGTCCGTTGGAACACTTTTACTCACTTCCGCTGCCTTTGCCCCATCATAAACTGGAGACCCCTTCTGCAGGAGCCATTATCTCACCATAAACTCGAAACCTTTAGTCCGCTGGAACACTCTTCTTACCTCCGGGGTCATTGTCCCACCATAAATTGGAGACCCCTAGTCCGTTGGAACACATTTTCTCACTTATCGCAGCCTTTGTCACACCATAAACTGACGACCCGTAGTCCGTTAAAACATTCTGCTTACCTCCGAAGCCATTGTCCCACCATGAAATGGAGACCTCTAGTCCATTAGATCAGGCTGCTTATCCCCAGAGTCATTGTCCCACCGTAAACTGGAAACCTCTAGTCCGCTGGAACACTCTTCTTACCTCCGGGGTCATTGTCCCACCATAAATTGGAGACCCCTAGTCCGTTGGAACACATTTTCTCACTTTCGCAGCCTTTGTCCGAAGCCGTTGTCCCACCATGAAATGGAGACCTCTAGTCCATTAGATGAGTCTGCTTATCCGCAGAGACATTGTCCCACCATAAACTGGAAATACCTCTAGTCCGTTGGAACACTTTTACTCACTTCCGCTGCCTTTGCCCCATCATAAACTGGAGATCCCCTCTGCCAGAGTCATTATCTCAACATAAACTGGAAACCTCTAGTCCGCTGGAATACTCTTCTTACCTCCGGGGTCATTGTCCCACCACAAAGTGGAGACCCGTAGTCCGTTAAAACACTCTGCTTACCTCCGAAGCCATTGTCCCACCATGAAATGGAGAACTCTAGTCCATTAGATCAGTCTGCTTATCCCCAGAGTCATTGTCCCACCATAAACTGGAAATACCTTAGTCCGTTGTAACACTTTTACTCACTTCCGCTGCCTTTGCCCCATCATAAACTGGAGACCCCCTCTGCCGGAGCCATTATCTCACCATAAACTGGAAACCTCTAGTCCGCTGGAACACTCTTGCTCACTTCCGCAGCCATTGTTCTACCATAAAATGGGGAACCCTAGTCCGCTAAAACAGTCTGCTTACCTCCGGAGCCATTGTCCCACTATAAACTGCAGGTCCCAAGTCTGTTGGAACACTCTGTTTACCGCCGGTACCATTTTCCCACCATAAAATGCATATTTTTAGTCGGTCATCGCACTCTTGCTTAACTCGAGAGCGATTATCCCATCATAAACTGGCGACTCCTAGTCCGTCGGATTAATCTGGCTACCCCCCCCCCCCTCAGACTACTTGCCAAAAAAAAAAAAACAATTCTATCCATAAGCATATGCGCTGATCGTACGGCCGAAAGGCGACACAAAGGGTTCTGTTGCACTACTACAGCTAGAAAAACCTGACACGCCGTCGCTCTACGAAACAAAGAAATTTCCTTCACAGCTCACCCTCTAAGTGTAAGGTTCCAAACATTTCAAGATGTTAAAAATTGTTAAAATTAAGCCTTGTTATCAAGGAGCACCATTGGATTTTTTCGTTGCTGCTCTCCCTCAGTGGTGTAAAATCCTTATTTTCAAGAAACCAGTCTTGCACACGTCGTGAAATGCGGCAGAAAGCTCGATTGTGTTGAAAGAGACATAACGCTCAATTCCATAATACTGCAACATTGTTGGTAAAACAGAATTATCCACAAAGTCGAGATACACTTCAAAGTTCATGGTTTGCGGGTATAATAACCAATAGGCCGAGTTGCACACACGAAAAACAACTCCATACCACGATGGAGCCACCGCCGGACTTAACAGTTAGAAGAACACAGTCCGATGAAAACCGTTCGCCAGGCTGTCGCCAATTCCAAACACACCCATCAGATTGGAAGAGTGAAAAACGTGACTCACCTCACCAAAGAACAGCTTTCCAGTCGCCTACAGTCCATGGACGACGGCAGACACACCACTCCAAACGGCGTTTCACATTCACGACAGTGATGTGTGGTTTGTGTGCTGCTGTTCTACCATAATAACCCACCCAGTGCAACTCTGTGGGGATAGTTATGGTACTAACCGAGCCAGTAGAAGCATTTCCTACTTCAGCAGCGATGGAAGCGGCAGAGGAAGAACAGAATTTCTTACCATGGCTCTTCTGCCACGTTCCGTCAGTTTGTGGGGCCTTCTTGAACATTGTTTTGCTGTAGTTGCACTGCCTGCTTCTATCTCCTCATTACATCACTTACAATCTATTTTGTTATGTTTAGTTTAGCTGCAATGCTCCGTATAGAAACGTTATTCAAATGACATCCTATGACCAGCCCACGCTAGAACTCGGAAAGTTCACGTCCACGCGGCATATCCGCTTTAAAGTTACTGATAACACCAGAACATCTGAACTTATTACGTAGTGCGATCAAAAAGTTCTGAGACTAGGTACGTAGCGCGCCAACAGATGGCAGTACGCGAATGCGCGAGCAGCAGTCGAGGGCAGTGGCCTTCATGAGTCATTGTGCCGAATGTCGTCGTTCTGTGAACATCGGGAGCTGTGCTACACGATATTTGGTGGCCACATGCAGAACACAGCTGCGATTTCGGTAGGGACTGCAAACTAGAGCAGCAAGTGAACATCAAATTCTGCGTCAAACTCGGCAAATCAGGAACGGAGACGCATGAAATGTTGCGGCTGGCTTATGGCAATGAACCAATAAGTCGTGCGAGGTGTTTTGAGTGGCACTCGCTCTTCAAGAGCGGCAGAACGGCACTGGAAGACGACGAGAGGTCAGGGCGACCGTCCACGAGCAAAATCCCCGAAAATGTGGGCAAAGTTAGGGAACTGGTGCATGAGGATCGTCGGAGAACCATTGAAGACATTGCTGCCATCGTCAATGTGTCATACGGAACAGTACAAGGAATTCTGACGTCGGTTTTGAACATGCACCACATTGCTGCAAAGTTTGTGCCAAAGATTCTGAGCTACGAACACGAGGCGGTCCGTCTCGAACTCTGTCAAGATCTTCGTCAGCAAGTGGTGAATGAAAAAACGTTCCCGTCGCGGGTCATCACTAGGGACGAGACTTGGGTCTATGGTTACGAATTAGAGACCAAACAACAGTTGTCGCAGTGGAAGAGTCCGGCATCTCCACTACCGAAGAAGACCCGACAGGTCCGGAGCGCAATTAAAAGCATGCTCATCGTGTTCTTCGACATTCGTGGAGTTGTGCATCGTGAATTCGTCCCCCAGGGCTAGACCATCACCGCCCTTTTCTCCTGCGATGTACTGAGGAGTCTTAGGGAAGACATTCGCCGCAAACGACCTGAAATGTGACGCAGGGGCTATTTCCTGCTCCATCACGACAATGCAGCAGTTCACAGAACGTTAGCAACACGCCAGTTTTGCAGCCGCAACAGCATGACTACCCTTCCTAATCTGCCGTACTCGCCGGATTTGGCCCCCTGCGACTTCTTTCTGTTCCCGAAAATGAAGCTGAAGCTCAAGGGTCGCCGTTTTGAAACCGTGCACGAGATTCAACGCGTATTGCAGACGGTGCTTGAGAGGATTTGCGAACAATACTTCCAGGGAGAGTTTCAACAGTGGCCAAAACGCTGGCAGCGGTGTATTGCTGCCCAAGGAGGTTACTTTGAGGTAGATCATAACCAGACTTAAGTAACGTAAGTACTTTGTTGTATATCGGCTTAGTCTCGGAACTTTTTGATTGGACCTCGTATACATATGTACCTCCCCAATCACAGCGCAGCTTCGGCGCAACCCTTCTTTGCACTTATGCAAATATTTGGTCGTGTCCAAATAATTTCGATAATGTAGTGTATGATTCACCTACTTTTTCTCTACGCTGTGCCAACAACAATTACCTTTCCAAAACTTCTACGATACCTTAGCACTTTTTCTAGAACATTTTTCATTTACCCTCTTCTCCAGGGGCGTACTAGTAGCCTTTTAGACTGGATGCAAGGGACAGGAAAAGACTCAGGACAACATCACGTGGGAAACGTGTGGATGAAATTGGGAAGCATGTTAGAGTGAAATAGAGGAGACTGGCTCAAGACAGCCTGTTGTGGAAGAAATTTGGGTACACCTTCATCCAGCAGTGGATTGATAATGGTTGACAATGATGATGATGATGTAAATGACAGGGTTACCCCAACCACTGGGACTCCTCAGCGCTTTCGTGCATGCACTCAGAGATTTCCTTTTTAGCATAACAATGGTCCTTTTCCGCTAGGATATAGAAATTAATATTTGTATCATTAATGGCAATTAGAAATGGGCAAATGTGAATGCGGTAAAGTCATTGTTTGCGTTTTGGGTTCGCGTGGGGCAGCGAGTGAATCATCGTCATCACTCTGGACCTGAAAGTGGCTTTGTGGACGATGTAGGATACAGATGTTGCGCTAGAGATAAGGTCTCATCAAAAGCAGCGACTTCAGCTGTTTAAACAGAAGAACAGCTTTGAGGAAGGAAGGACGGGGGTGAGGATAAGTCACGAGGGGGAGGGGGTACCTCAGTGACAGGCGGAGTGAGCCTTGATGCCACTGCACCCCTCCTTCTCAGTAAATCTCCACCACCGCAAAATAACAGCCACTCATTTGGTGCCACCGACCCACTGGCCCCAACGTGCAATGAATTTATCGAATTATTGATGGATGGATTAATTGATTGTTAGGAGCTTGCTTTCCGTGGCGACAGGTAATTTGTGTTTAATGTTGTCTGTCGGCTGCAATGGCAAGAACCTCCCGGTACCTATCACCGTGAGAAAATTATCTACCTTTCACGATGATGACTTTCTGTTGGAAAAGTCATGGGTCTCCGAATCACGGCAGGTAGGATCTGTACGTTATTTTCCCGTTTTCGAAGATGAAAATGTCTCATATGTTTGATGGTTGAGCTACAACTAAGAGCGGTTAGATGACTACAGATGACTACAGATGTACAGATGAGTTCGAAGAATTCCGGAAACACCTGGATTTCATCATTTATTCGACAGCCCCTGACTTTCCTTTCCCATGAAGCCGGTAATCTTGCATCAGGATTTTGTAACTTCTATCTTAACAACACCGCCACAAGGTTTGCTACATTCATTATACAGATATATAATGTTTTTTCCATGTAGTTCTTGAGAGTTTTTTCCATTTGTCCTTCTTACCCGATAGCTTGAAATTAGCCAACTTAAATTAAGAACTTCAAACCATCAAACTTAAATCAAGAACTCTTCTTTTATCTTAACAATATGAAAAAACAACATTTGGAGGACACTTACACTCATCTAAGATGTATCTTTACACCCATGGAAGGAGGTATTCATTAATATTATTGCCACGAATTATTTTTCAGAGATAAACAGAGGTGAAAGTGGGCAAGAGCAGTGGAGAATGGCTTTCCGTTAAGAAATTGGTAAGAGGAAGTGCAAAGAAGTAGTTGTGAAAAAAGTACACAGAAATTTCAAAAAATAAATAAATGAATGAATAAATAAATAAATAAATAAATGTGCTAATGAACTAGGAAATTTGGGCTCGCTGTTTATTTATATCTATGAAGCCTATTCGCAATTTTTGCAAGATTTTTATGTTTGAAAATTTTCTCTCTCTGATTATGTAGTTTTTAGAGTTTTTGAACCGATACAATAAAATTTGTCCTTCGAACTCTTAGCTAAAGACTTATAGGGTGTGCTCGCATTCCACTGTTTTACTTTCGTATCATTCCATACATTATGCCACGGGGAAAGGGGGCGGAATCTTAAACTAGTAACAGTGCTACAGGCTAGCTTTGGAACACCGAAATAAAATTCATTCATAGTGGCAATTCAGGTACATAGCAGCTGAACAAGACTGCGCTGACTTCCTGGGAATACGGCATCCTCTAATTGTTTAAAGTGGTATCTAACAGCAGCGGTTTTTTCGGTAACTTAGAGAGAAACACTCTATGAGGTGTCCCTGTGTAAGTTTAAGTTACCAAGGATCACTGTTTTTCAGCTACGCAATTAAAAAAAAAAAACTCCTTCAGCTGCCACGTAAGCTGCGCTTTGCGATATAGTCGTTTTTAGGTGAATTTAAACTTCATTAGGGTTTACGTTTTATTCATTAAACTAATTTTTATTTTTCGATTTATGCGTTTATATATAAGAACATCCCAGTCATTTTTGTAACTATACCCCTTCAGAACGGAAAAGTATGACCCAGGAACCTGCCGACAAGAGTAAAGAAGTAGAATGCTATTATTGGCATATTTTTCACTGTATTCCATGTAACCACTTCATTCAGTAAACTTGAAATCTTCCTGGAAATCGGAAGATGCGGCTTCGATTCCCGCACCTCCCGATTTCCGGTCGAGCGTGCTAATTATTACACTACACAGGACAAGGAAATTCCAATCAACTAAACCTAGATATCTGAGAACCTTCAGATTTCCTCAGCAGGACGATGAAATTTTTCAAGTTTTCTAAAGGAAGTGGTTACATGGAATGCAGTAAAAATATGCCAATAATAGCATTACAATGCTTACCATGTATTTATGAAGAACTATTTTTTCGGGGAAATTCGTTTTCCAATTGTATATGGCGCAAAGAAGTGGGATTAAAAATGACCATTCGGAAGACAAAAGTGATGAACAATATTTTTACAAGAAATGAAGATTTATCGGTGGAGGAAAGGTGGAGATAACCGCTTTTTACATTTACCTTGGACAGCAGGTATCAAGCGGAGGTCACATTGATGAAGAAATTAATCGACGAGTAAAACTTGGTTGAAGAGCTTTTGGAAGAAACAGTACAATATTTAAAAGCAATGTGGTGTTAGTTCTTAAAAGAAAAATGTTTAATCAGTGCATCCTTCCAGTGCTTATATTTGGAGCAGAGACATGGGCCTTAACTAAAAAAACATACAAACACTGAAAGAGGCATGGAGAGATGCATGTTTGATGTAACTGGGAAAGATAAGAAAAGAAACTGGTGGATAAGAAAAATGACAAGAGTGGAAGACATCATGATCAGAGTAAAATCCCTGAAATGGCAATGGGCTGGACGGACCACCGATGGAGAACCGAAGTTTTAGACTGAATTCCAAGCGAAAAGAAAAGACACACAATAAGACCACATGGGAGATGGGTGGATGAAATTCGAAAGCATGCGGGATGACATGGATGAGACTTACTCAAGACAGACCGTTGTGGGAGAAACTTCGGGAGAGCTTCATCCAGCAGTGGGCTGATAATGGTTGACGATGAAGATGATGTGGCCGCCCCGGTGGCGCAGTGGTCTAAACGATGGCTTCTGATGATTCGTCCGAAAGGGGTCCGGGTTCGAATCCCGTGAGGCATGGATGTTGTGTTTGTCTTTCGGCACTAACTCTCTCCCTTCCCTGGAACCAGTGACCCTAAATTGGGGACGGGCGACTGCTTATAGCCCATTGAATTGCTCACGGTGGTCGTTAAACCTCAAATAAAAAAAAAAAAATGATGATGATGTAAGAACATAAAATGTGTGTGCTTATGTGTTTGTGTAAATTCGCCCAGACTTGAAACGCTAAACATTGCGTTTCCTCAAAACAGATGGTCTACTTTAATCACTGGAGATAAACTAACTTTTCACAACTCATTCTAACTCACTAATATCCTCCCCAATGTTTGGTTAACAACTTATTTCGCTTACCTTCCGCTTAAGTTTCAGATTTTAAGAAACCGTTTCTATTTTTATTCCTGAATTTATTTTTACGCTACTGAAGATTTTCTTTGTGAGACGAGTTCATGATTCAAAAGATTTAGAATAGATGTCTGCCCGTGCCTTAATTTGGAAATCTGGGCCCGATCCGGGACCAAACTTTAGGGTCCCAGCCCGAGCCCAGGCGGGCTCAGAGTTTCCAGTTTTCGGTCCGGCCAGTCCCAACCCGTTTCACACTTTCATCACAAGCGTTCTCCGCCGGTTATCGCAAACAACAAAAGACTTTCTATAGAGTAGGGGTCTTCAACCCGTTGCTCACGCAGCACTTTTAATGGCCCGCGAAGCGTTGTCCGAAAAGGAAATTTGAAATGAAAAGATATTCAGAATGGAAAAATGAATACCCAGGTACCTTGGGTATCAGACTTTGAATTCTCAAATGTACTGTGAGTTATGCTGAGATAAATTTTGTAATTGAGATTTTTAAAGACTACTAAAAATGTAGGCATATCAAGGACCCCCAGCTCGGAATTCTTTCTAACATAAATATCATGTTAATTACATAGTTTCTTTATCTGAAAGTTAAGTTACATAGGATTCAAAACCTCTCTGTAATAAGCGAAATTAATAATAAATACACGAATTTTTACTCTTCTTTTTCTGCGATTTTCTCTCCCCCGCATCTCAAGGGGCGGGGGAGGGGGGGGTGATGCACGACTGAGGTGACGCATCTGTCAAACCGACAGTGTTGCTGCTATTGTGAAGCGGCTGTTGAATGAAGGGAAAGTTGGGCGGAAACATCAAATGCCGAATTAAGGAGTGAAATGTTCATTAAATTCTGAGAAAGTCTGCCAGATATAGCACGCCGATCTCTGAGCTGAATACAATGTTATGTTAAGTAATATTACTCTCAAAATGATTTTTATTCAGCCTGCATTATATATAGAATTTTTCGGACAAGGGGAGGGGCGAAAAATGAAAAGTTTGAAATCCACCAGGATAAAATAGTTATTTTATTGAATTGAAGGATTTTTTTCTGATGAAAGTCGCATTTTAACCAAAAACATAAAAAAATAAACACGGGGGGGGGCATTGTCCCCCCCCCATACGCCCCTGGCCTGCATTGAAGATTACAAATTAACACTTGTAGATGTCATTTTTCGAGTTCGGCAGAAACATGCTTCCAATACTTAGAACAGCGAATTTATCCCTGTCTTATTATTTTTTCTTTATTTTAGAAGCAAAATGAAAAGAAGAAAAAAAAATCCTTATTTTTTTTTTGGAGTGGGGAGGGGAGTCTTCAGCAACGCGGGGCCACTCACTTGGGTTCGTGGGGTTCCCAGTAAATTCACCCCTAAATTTTATCATTATTGTTAACTATCCGAATCTTCTTTGTTCTGCCTTTCTAGAAGGGGAAGCATCTCTATGGTTTAGTTACACAAAATGCACACCTGTTTGGGAACTGACACATTGTACAACAATTTTTTTATGTTCATAAGAAAGGAAGTTATGACGTAGCGGCAAAATCCTATTCCTCTAAAATTTCATTCAGTTTAATATCCGTGTTTTAGACGGCAAATTTTATGATGGAACACCGACTTTTTATTCCATTACATTTCTGATCATATTTTTTGTTAATGGCACATTTTTAAAATTTCATTGTTGTGTAAACAATATTCCGTCAGTAGGCAAGATTCATAATAAAAAAATTACAGCTAAAAAGAATGATATCTTCCTCGAACACAGCAAATTAGTAAATAAGTAAATAGGAACAAAAAATGAAATAATCATGTTTTCGGAGTAGTACAGGAAAACATGGAAAATAATTAAACAGTGCTTCAGGAATTCTTTTTTTTTTCACCATGACTTTTCCGAGAAACTGCAGAAACCTACAAGCAAAGTATTCGAATTATATTTGCTATATCATCATCACCATCATCATTGTCAACCATTATCAATCCACTGCTGGACGAAGGTCTCCCCAAGTTTCCTCCACAACGGTCTGTCTTGTGCCAGTCTCCTCCATGTCACCCCTGCATACTTTCGAATTTCATCCACCCATCTCCCATGTGGTCTTCTTCTGGGTCTTTTCCTGTCCCTTGGAATCCAATCTAAAATTTCAGCTGTCCATCGATGATCTGTCCTTCTGGCAGTATGTCCAGCCCATTGCCATTTCAGGGATTTAACTCTGATCATGATGTCTTCCACTCTTGTCATTTTTCGGATCCACGAGTTCCTCTTCTTATCTCTCCTGGTTACACCAAGCATGCACCTCTCCATGCTTCTTTGAGTTGTCTGCAGCCTTTGTATGTCTCTTTTAGTTAAGGTCCACGTCTCCGCACCATACGTAAGCACTGGAAGGATGCATTGATCAAACACTTTTCTTTTAAGACATAATGGCATATTGCTCTTGAAAATTATGCTGTTTCTTCCAAAAGCTCTCCAGGCAAGTTTTGTACGCCGATTAATTTCTTCATCAATGTGACCCTCACTTGATATCTGCTGTCCAAGATAAACGTACGTGTCTGTTATCTCCAGCTTTTCTCCATCAATCGATAAATCTTCATTTCTTGTAAAAGCATTGAACATCACTTTTGTCTTCTGAAAGTTCATTTTTAATCCCACTTCTTTACTCTTGTCAGCAAGTTCCTGGATCATACTCTGCAGCTCTGATGGGGTAGTTGCAAAAATGACTACGTCATCAGCAAAACGAAGGTGGGTTAGATAATCTCCATTAATCTTTATCCCCTTGTTTTCCCAGCTCAGTGACTGAAAAACACCCTCCAATGTGGCATTAAAGAGCTTCGGAGATATGGTGTCACCTTGTCTCACTCCCTTTCCAATTTTTACGTGTGTTGTATTTTCAAACAGCCTAATCTTTGCACTTGCATTTTCATAGATGTTATTAATAATATTAATGTATGCATCTTCAATACCGCAGGTTTTCAGAGCCATTGTAACTGCTGATGGTTTCACCGAATCAAAGGCTTTTTCATAATCGATAAAAGCCATGCACAATGGAAGTTCATATTCCCTCGCTCTTTCAATTAGTTCTCTCAGCACGTGGATATGATCTATTGTGCTGTAGCCACTCCTGAATCCAGCTTGTTCTCTCGGTTGAGCCATGTCCAGTGTTACCTTCAAGCGGTGTGAAAGAACTTTAGTGAAGATTTTATAAACTACTGATAGGAGGCTGATAGGTCTGTAGTTTCCGAGATCCTCAATGTCACCTTTCTTATGTAGCAGGATCATTGTAGCGGTGTTCCAATCCTCAGGAATCTTTCCTTCATTAAGGCATCGAGTGAAAATTTGGGCGAGTACTGTTTCGATTTCTCCACTTGCTTCTTGTATGATGTCTACAGTAATTCCATCTTCTCCTGGAGCTTTTCCTCGCTTCATGTTCTTGATTGCATGTGCAACTTCCGCTGGAAGGACTGGAGGAACTCTGGTACTGGTATCTTTCATGATGTCTGGAGTGCATATATCATCCCTTTCATATAATTTGGAGTAGAAATCTTTCACTCTTGTCAAAATTTCGCCTCTATTTCTTGTTACAGAACCATCTTCTTTTCTCAGTGCCACAATCTGTTTTCTTCCCTTACTGAGATGTCCCTTTGCTATCTTTAGGCTTTGGTTGTTTTCAATTGCTTTCCTCACTAGTTCACAGTTGAATTTCCTTACGTCTTCAGTGATACTTTTTCTTACTGTCTTGCATAGCTCTATATATTCCACTTTGGAAGTCACATCTTCTTTAGTTGTCCTCATCTCTCTTCTTTTTTTGCATCAACATTTTGGTTTTCCTGATAATTTGTTCACATGCAACTTGTTCTTAGACCCAGCTAATTTTGTTGCTGTTTCCATAAGAGCTTTGGTTACTTTTCTGTTAACTTCAGATATGTCCACTTCTTCCGATGTTAGGCCTTCTAAAGCAGAGAACCTGTTCTTCAGTTCTAACTTGAAGGTATTATGGTGTTTTTTAAGGTTGGTTATGTCAATAGATTTTGTTTGTCCTATGAGCTTGCCACGTTCAAGTTTAGTGTTGAGGTGCATCTTACATCTCACCAATCTATGGTCACTACCTGTGTTGAACTTGTTTAGCACACTGCAGTCTTCTATGACGAATTTTTTGTTACACATAATAAAATCAATTTCACTTGTCGTCCCATTTGGATGTCTCCATGTCCATTTCCTGTGTGGCTTTTTCTTGAAGAAGGAGTTCAAGATGAAAAACCCTTCTGCCTCTGCAAACTCAACGAGAGTATTTCCACGCTGGTTTCTGTTGCCATGACCGAATTTACCTACCGAAGTTTCATTCTGTTGCCGTTGCCCTATTTTTGCATTGAAATCTCCCATAATTATTTTCAAGTGCTGCTTACCTTTATTATTTAGATGACAAATTTCCTCATAAAATTCTTCAATTTCTTCTTCAGGATGACTTGTGGTGGGTGCATAAGTTTGAATAATCTGAGCCTGGTATCTTTTCGAGAGTTGGACAACAAGTCGTGCAGCTCTGTCAGAGGAACTTTCAACTTCTACAACTTTATTCTTCAGTTTCTTGTTTATTATAAATCCAACACCACTAGTTCTGCCAGTATCTGTCCCACGATAGTAGAAGAGATGTCCACTTTTCAGTTCGATGAGATCTTCTCCTTTTCTCCTTACCTCACTTAGCCCCACGATGTCCCACTTGATCCTTTGTAGTTCCTCTTCCAATTCAAGAAGCCTTGAATCAGAAGATAGGGAGCGTCCATTGTACGTAGCCAAGGTCAGCATCAGATGGCAGCCTAGTCCGGTCCTCCGTGGATTCTTAGCACCCTCTGCCTTCATGTCGCACTGGCCGCTGCCTTGGCCAGGTACATTCCAGCTGCCGGAGACTGAGGGCCAAGATTTAAGTTGTGGAATCATTTTGGAGGGGTTTGGCCATAACTCACCACGCTGGCCAAGCGGGTTGGTGAGTGTGGGATAGCATTTCCTCTGATCCCGATGGTATAGTTATACCGCTATGGGCAGTCGTCAGAGCCCCTTTAGTGGGAACAGGATGCACCACGAGAAGGCGGGGTTGACATTTGTCAAGGAGAGTTATTTATATGTATTGATTTTGAGTTATGTATATTGTTTACTGTATACTTTCATGTATATTTTATGATATATTTTCGTACACGTGACAAACACTGTTTGTTTTTTGTTTTTTTTTATATCACTATTCCAAAGCTTGAAAAGTACCCGTTACAAGAACTGGAACTAACTGTTTATTAAAATGAATAGGAAAAAAATTAAATTGCGAAATAGATATTGCTAGAATTCTGAAAAAAAATTGGCAAAACAGCAAATTTTCTTAAATTTTATTTTATTTGGAAGCACCCACAGAAAAAGTTTCTCTGCGGCCATTGCACATAAAGTTGTAGACCTATTTGAAAACTAAATCAAATTTATGAACTTCAACGAATGCCATCAGTCATCGGATTACATTTCTGGACAGGTAGGTGCTTTACACATTAATGAACATAAAGAAAAAAATTCTAAATCAAGAGGTTTTTATTTGTTAATTTTTTCATGCAATCATGACCAATATTTTAAAGCTTTTAAGAAATTTCTTTTTGATGAAAATTAATATTTTTGTTACATGTATATATATGCATTCGTTTAGTTTTTTTTATTTTAGAATAATTTAAGTGTTATATGTATGCATGTCAGATGTTGGTAAAAGTGGACATATGTAAGGAAAACATAATTAGCTTATTATAAACTATTCAGCGTTCTTAAGTGGCATTATGAAGCTACATTTTTAGCTCCATTGATATTATACACTATTGTGTATTAAGACTTTTGCGAGGTGATACAAATCGGAAAGAGAGGGTAAAATTAATTATGAAAAATGTATATCGAGAGGTTAATTTGAATCTCTTCTGCGCTCCACACTTTGTGTTCTTCGTTCCCGATGTATGGAGTGCTGATGGTTGTACTACCGATGAGTCAAATACAACCTTTCGAAAGCCATGTTTAGTAATTTTTTATTCGTTGAAAGCTACGCAAATATTCCTCCAAGAGATTACTTTCATTGTGAACGTTAATTGCGACTTTTATGAACCCATTGGTACAATTCATCCATGCAGTGAGTTCATTAATTCTTCCCAGTTTGCAAATAAGATTTAAAATATGTTTATTAAGAATTTCTCCTTGTTACAGATCCAGGATTCAGAGAGAAAGAGTAAGTAATGTGAGTGAAGGAAGGAGAAAAAAGAAAAATAAGTAGATAGAGAGAAAATGAGAGACAGAGGTGCAAAGAGCTGGAAAGAGAGAATCCGAGAGATTAAAAGGACGAAAGAAAAAGCAGGGAGGAGGGAATAGAAAAAGGATAAAGGGAAATAATAAAAATTTAGAGAAAAGGCAGCATTGTACAGAAGTATGTAAATAGATGGAGAGACTGATAAAAAAGAGAGAATGAACAAGAGATGATAGGAGAGAGAATGTAAGGTAGAAAAGGGAGAAATATGTAGGGAAAGAGGAGATAATAATGAATAAAAGAATGTTTTTATGTAAAGAGAGAAGAAGTTTCACAGCAGGAAGTAAGCAAAAGCGAAAGAGAAGGAATGGGAGACAGAGTAGGAAACGAAGAGACAGGAGAAAGGGAGCAATACAGGGAAAGTAAACAGAAGATTATACGAAACAAAACAGTTGAGAGAGGGAACGAGTGTGGAGGAAAATGCAAAAGAGAGAGGAGAGATAGAAAGAAGGAAGAGACAGAAATGGCAGACAGAAGAAACTGAAAAGAAAAAAACTACTGTCAGGAAAGGCAGAAAGAGAGAGCGAGTGCAAAAAGAGACAAACGAAAAGAGAGAGAAAATGCGAAGCCGTAGGCAATGAAAAACAGGTGAAGTGAGGAAAACTGAGCAAGAGAGAGGAGGCAGAAGAAAACAGAGCAGTTAGAGAAATTAATAACTGAGGTGGGTGATGTATTTTACAAAAGAACGAGTGACAAAATAAAGAGAAAGGAATCACGAAAAGGTAAGTCAAGTAGCAGAAAAATAACAGAAAGAAAAGAAAATGCAGAGAGACAGAGGCAGCAATAGCATGAGAAACAAAAACAAAAAAAAAAAGAAAAGAAAAAGCTATATGAGAGAGGAAATGAATAAAAACAAAGTGAATAAATGAATAGAATGAGAGAGGAAATGACAAGAGAAGACTGGAAACAAAAAAGAATGGAGGACAGAAAAAGAATAGAAGTTAAGAATAGGAGAGAGTGAAATAGAGAGTAAAAACTCGTGATGCAATATTGTTTCTTAAATTTTTTCAGACCTTGAAATCCCAAGCAATGTAAACATTTCTATGCAAAACACCAGTGAAAATATTGTAAAAAAGTTATTGCGACAAACAGAAAAACAGTTCCGCAGCAACGTTGCTTAACTGCAATGACGTTGCCATGTCGTAGTAAATCTAATTAAAATGTTTTTCATTATTGCTGTTGCAAAATATTTAAGTATTATGGGATTTTTCCAGAGTTCTGGGGAACTCCTGAGAGTTTTGCACAGAACAGAGTCAGGTAAAACACTGTCATATAAAAGAAGGAAGCAGATAGAGAGAGAATCACTAAAAGAAAGAGAGAGGCACCGATAACATAAGAAAGACATTTGGAAAGAGAGAAAGTGGCAACGTTGGATCGAGGGAGAAAGAAATAAACGGTTCGAGAAACAAAGCGATACATAACAGAGAGAGAGGGGGAGGAAGAAAGAGAGAGAGCTAATTAAATGAGAAAACCCAGAGAGAAGGGAAGGAGAAAAGCAGAGAAAAACAGAATACGAGCTAGGCAGAAATACTTGTATTGATCAGCAAGTTGTAGAGACAACCTTTGAAATCAATTCTTTTGATAAAATAACCATTCTCACGATTAAAAAAATTGAAATTGGCTCTCCACGAGAAATCTCAACATACTTCCATTGAAGGTGTACTGTATAACACACACACTTTCATCTGAAGGTATACTGTATAATAACACACACACTTTCATCTGAAGGTATACTGTATAATAACACACACAAAAAGGAATACCATGGGGATGATTTCATGTATCTGACATGAAAATAATTTTCCAGTGGATATGTGTCGTTCACGAACGATTCGTTCGAAAAGAACGAATCAGACAACTGAGTCATTAGCGAACAAATCTTTCCCGAAAAGAATCGATTCAGCAAAAGAGCCGGTTCCCGGAATGAATCAGTCAGAATTACTTCTTACTAGACATCAAAATTTCACCACTGTGACTTGGTGAGGTTCATGTTCTAGTCAGAAATTCTTACCTTATTCAGAAGTATTACAAATGCAATAAATTACGTGAACGTTTCGAAATGAACTTATAAGAAAATCGATGAACAAATTTTCCGTAAGGATGAAAAACAAATTAAAACTTAAAATTCGGCTACTAAACCGGAAATTATCAATGAACGAAAGGATCCGACTTAGAATCGTTTCCCTAGATACAAATCGTTCTCTAAACCGGAAGAATCACTGATCGAAACGAAAGAAGGGATCCAACTCAGAATCGATTCCCTTGACACAAATCGTTCTCCAAATTGGAAGAATCAAAAGACCGAAACGAACGAATTGGGTCGAACGAATCTTTTTAGTGAGTCGAATCGAAAGAATCGATTCTTTCATAAGAATCGTTTTGCCAATCTCTATTTTCCAGATCCGACAGCCATACTTAGTGAAACTCTGTCCACAGGCGGAAATACAGGTAGAACGGATACAACATTTAAGGTATCTCTGTCAACGGCCTATTAACTATGAACATTGGCGCAGGAAAGGGAGGGGCTCAGGGGACTCATGCCCCCCCTCCCCCGTTGGATATCATGCCAAATTTTTCTCTTGAACGCCGAATCACGGGATTTCTTTTTCTCTTTCAAAGCCAAATTTTAAGTTTTGTTCATTAAAAATATTAAGTTGAATCTGAAAAACCGATAAAAACTGACTCAAATCACATTTTTTTCCAACGAAGACGAGGATTTTTTCGAATCCCTTTGAATTCGTTTCATTGCCGCATTTTTCCAAGTACAAGCAATACACCGGCAGGGTTCACTCGCTGTCGCTCACACATCTGGAATATGCCTTTATCAACAATAAGATGAGAGGAAAGACCAAACACTGCGATGGAATCCTTATCAATTTGTGTGAAGCTGTTGGGGGGGGGTTTGGGGGGGGGGGGTCGGGTGAAGGGGGGGGTATTTTTTACACCAACATCAAGAAAAATTACTAAAAATTCTATCAAATATTCCTGCCACTCAGGAAAGTACATATTCTACTCTCAGGCGCAAGAAAATGTGTCTTCGAAACACAATGTCTAATTCTCGACTTTCTGGACTTGCCTTGCTGAACATTATTCATCGAGAAGTAGAATTAAATACAGGATCCACATTTTGAAGGCAATGGCCGTGAAGCGCAGTTACCTTGTATAATGATGCTAAGATATGCAAGTACAATTTTATTAAAGTACTAGCCAAACTTCACATTTGCAATATTTTGCTCTATTATTTATTTCATAAGATAACTAATTTTAAAATTGCCCTTTTATAAGTAATTCCTAGAAATTGAAAACTGAGAGAGAAGTACTCTATTTTACGTTAACCGCATTTAATAAATATATTGCCCTCTACATTACATAAGGCTTTGTATCAAATATTTTTAAATCAGTATTTTAATTATCAATAAAAGTGTTAATTTATTAATGAATTTATATAATTATTGTAATTAATGAAACATTGATAATTAACGCTTAATTATTAATTGATTATCCTAGATTAGCAATTACTTTCCGTGTTTGGGTGTGAAACGCGCCCCCCCCCCCCCCTCCTATGATTTTTGAATTGCTATACCCGTAACTATGAACTGCTGTTTTCTCGTTTTCCGGGCAAAAACAAGTCTAAAATTAATTTAAAAAAATCGGCTTTTAAGCAATTTAAAGTATTCTATTCAAAAGGAACTTTTCCTTGCAAGTTCTCTAGGGACAACCGACTCTGAAGGTCAAAATCGTAGCTTCAAAAGTGGGAAATGTGTCCTGCGAGCTGATAATGAGACGGTTTTGGGACACGGCGGTTTAGTGAGCCTTTCACTGGGAGGTCTGCTTACGCACGGAAATGGGAGGGTGAGTGGGGAAGACAATGAAGCATATTAAAAGACGAGAGTTGGTTCCCGTGTTACAATGGGAGGGAATCGGGTCACAGAAGCTACAGGTCAGCACTGTTCTAATGCATCTCTCGTGTTTGATCCTGATTCATTAGGTGGCACACAAACTCAGTTCCTCACCCCCGCCATGTGACACAACCCCGGCATCCGTGTCGCTCTTCATATGGAGAAACAGATTATTTCAATAGACCCGCCGCACACACGCACACACGCACACACACGCGTCGCTCAGCAATCGATGCTCCCCGTGGGTCTTCATTTTCCGACATGAATAAATTAATCGTAAAGTGTATCCATTAACGCTTGATTCTTGTGTGGCTTCTGTTCGGTGATGGCGTTGTGTGGGGGGAGGGGGATGAGGGGAGGTAAACCACCCCCTCCATTTCTTCATCTACCTTCATCCATTTCGTGAAACTGTTGTACTAATGAGCGATGGGAGAGTGTTCGAACGCGAAAATGTACTTATTAGAAATGAAAAGCAAAAAGGTAAGCAAATACACTAATACAAGGAAATGAAATATGTGTAATAATTTGTTTCCAAGTATTAAAAAGGCGTATGATTAACCCTCGATATGGTGCCAACATTCGTTACATTACATTATGGCGCTATATCAAATTTACCAATTATTTTTAAGTAACCCCAATTTTTTTTGATAGGTGGCATTGCACTGCAATAATGAAGAAATTTCTGGCAAACTCAGACCCAGTTCTCACATATCGAAGGTCTCTGTCTCGGTCTATTTTAACGACGTTCTGTTTCAGGCAATTGAATATAAAGCACTCATGTCATATTCGGAACGTTTCAATGAATACATAAAACCTAAACTCCTCCTTTCTATGAGCACAGTAATACGTGAGCAGTATTTCAACAATTCCCAGACTGCATCTACGCGACCAATCGCTCCGAAACTGTGATTATTTACATATATCAGTTTGCCACTGGCTTCATGCGATTTGCGTATCTCTGCGTCGTCAAATCCTTTTTGGTGCAGTGATTTCTAAGCTGAGTAGTTATTGTTCTTCATCGGATATCTTTTGCCATAACACATATTTTGCTTCAGGTCTTCCCGCGTCCCCATTTCTCTCTCTCTCTCTCTCTCTCTCTCTCTCTCTCTCTCTCTCTCTCTCTCTCTCTCTCTCTCTCTCTCTCTCTCTCTCTCTCCATCTCTCCCTCTTTCTGTCTTCCTCCTTCGCTCCCTTTCTCTCTCTCTCTCTCTCTCTCTCTCTCTCTCTCTCTCTCTCTCTCTCTCTCTCTCTCTCTCTCTCCATCTCTCCCTCTTTCTCTCTTCCTCCTTCGCTCCCTTTCTCTCTCTCTTTCTCCATCTCTCCCTCTTTCTCTCTTCCTCCTTCGCTCCCTTTCTCTCTCTCTTTCTCCTTCTCTCCCTCTTTCTCTCTTTTTCTCCTTCTCTCCCTCTTTCTCTCTCTCTTTCTTTCTCCATCTCTCCCTCTTTCTCTCTGTTTCTCTCTCTCTTTCTCTCTGTTAATCCTTCTCTCTCTCTCTTTCTCTCTTTCTTTCTCCATCTCTCCCTCTTTCTCTCTCTCTCTCTCTCTAACTTTCAATCTCCTGTCTCTATGCTTTCAAAAGTGTGATATGATGTGTGTGTGTGTGTGTGTGTGTGTGTGTGTGTGTGTGTGTGTGTGTGTGTGTGTGTGTGTGTGTGTTACTCCCAGTACGATTAATGTCACGTTCCAATTTTCGATAATGCATTGGTCTGCCGCTGTGGAGCAATAAACGCGTAGTTTTGTTAAAAGCTGTATCTCCATTTGTGAAAGTCCGATTGGCCATCCCTGTGGCACAGCGGTCTAAGCGCTAGCCACTGATCGTTCGTCCGAGATGGGTCTGGGTTTGAATCTGGGATGAGGCATGAATGGTGTGACCTTCTCTTGGAAATTTTACTGGGGACTTCTTATAGGGCATTGAATTGCTCACGGTGGGGGTTAAATCCCTAGGGAACAAAAAAAAAGAAGAAAGAATTCCGATTAAGAAAATGATTTTTGCATCGTCCATTTGCCATTACCATAAACCTTAACACATGTTTGCTATACAGTGATGAAAACAGATTATCTGTTTTGGGGGAACGTAGTTTTTAGCGTTTCAAGTCTGGGCGAATTTACACAAACACATAAATTGAAAGATAACACATAATTGAAAAATAAAAATTATTATAATGAATGAAAAATAAACCTTAATAAATTTTAAATTCACCTAAAAATGACTGTATCACAAAGCGCAGGTTACGAGGCAGCTGAAGGAGTTTCTTTTTTTTTAATTGCATAGCTATAAACAATGACTCCTGACAACTTAAACTTACAAAGGGGCACCTCAGAGAGTGTTCTTACTAAGTTATCAAAAAGAAGCCGCTGCTGTTAGACACCAATATTAACAATTGGAGGATGTCGTCTTCCCCGGAAGTCAGTGCGGCCTTGTTCAGCTGCTATGTACCGAACTGTAACTATCAGAGGTGGAAACGGGTCAAAAATTTTATACCCGAACCCGACGCAGATCCGAACGTCAAATAATTGGACCCGACTCGGATTTGACCCGGAGAAATCTGCTTTGAACTATATTAATACGAAACTCAATTAATAATCATACACAATCATATATATATATATATATATATATATATTATGTATAATTCTATATATCTATATATATTATGTATGATTTCTGTCTATAACAATACACACACATAGCGTTCAGAAAGTCTCTTCGCAGTGGGTATTGTAAGTTATATAGAAATCATACAAATGTATTACGGGAACGTGTAATTTAGAGAAAGTATTGAAATTGTCGCCCTTCACTTTTACACATGTTTTCGAACACATCAGCGAGAGTCAAAAAGTCCCTCCGCAGTGATGTTAAGGCTGTTCCACTTAATTTTGTTGGTGCTGCAGTCAAAATTTTTGAATTAAGTAACTTGTTGTATGTTTAATTTCAGTTTTTGCTGTTTTCTTGATAGCATATCAAGTTTCGGAATATGTTTCACAGCAACACCAATTTTCACCAACTTCTTATGAGTTGAAAGTTTCCAAAATGTGGATGTTCGATTTCATCATTGCCCCTCAGATGGAAGGAACACTCATGAAATCAACATTCACATTTTGGAAACTTTCAACTCATCACAAGCTTGTGAGAATTGGTGTTACTGTGAAACATATTCTGGCTTCTTAATGAGGTGAAACAACATTCAGCATTCACTCTTCCCCTTTTTGTTTTCAACAAGCACGTATTTGTTGGCCTCGACGCCTTTTCAAACTCCTTAATATTGAATTTATTCATATTAAAAAATGAGGCATTAATTCAGACACGACATGAAATGGAATGGGATGTTAGCACGTCAAACGAAAACCTCTCACTGCTCAATGCAAAAGATGCGATGGGAAAAGTAACTCTCAATCTCACAATGTGACACGCGAGGTGTGAGAGAGTGCATCACCAGAGAAGCAGGCGACAGGGCTTTGCCTGTATCTTGCTCTAGACAATCGCACTGAAAACAAATGCAAAGGAAGTATCGTTTTGCGATATAGTACCGGCGTGTCTAGGGTCTGAGTCGTATCGTAGGTCGGTGGAAATCTTCGTTGCTTTAAGAAAGAGAGGGCAAGATTTTTGTATGACAAATCATTTTTTACTTCGCTGGCACCAGTATCGAGTACAAAATTCCCCAGTGCACACTTTCCTTTTAAATATTTCTTTCTTAAAAAAATCCCCCCCACCCAAAAAAAACAGTCGAATGAGAGCACCATTAAATCTTTAGCTGGTCTTCGAAGAACAAAATTTATTGTATCGGTTCAAAAACTCTGGAAACTACAAAAACAGAGCGAGAAATTGTTCAAACATAAATATCTTGCAAAAACTGCGAATAGAATTCACAGATGTAAATAAATAGCGAGCATGAATTTCCTTAATATAGTTCTGCAGCACATTTTTTTTTTTTAATTTCTATGTACTTTTGTTCGCAATTATTCTATTTAGATGAACGTCGTTTCCCTTACCAGAGGCGTAGCCAAGGGGGATTCTCGGGTCCGGAAATCGTTATTTTACATTTTCCAATTAATCTCCTTTAATGTTTCAGCGATGTCTGTGACTATTTTAATAATCTAGACGAAGCCTTCCAACGGAGTGCGAAAACTCGACAAACATTGAGTGTTTGTATTCACACCATTAAAGAGTTTAGACACATATGAGTCGTATTATAAAAAATAAGCTTTTGATCATTACCATATTTTATGTTATCACGTTAAGAGGAAAGACACCATCGCATCTCTCTTGCTTTTTTAAATGCTGTTGATTAATTTTGTGCCCATTCTTCATTTCCCCCTCTTCACAAATGCAGTTCGCTGTTTATGCATAAATTCCTTTTTCTGCAATTGTTTCACGTGGGGAACTAGTAGCTCGATTACGACGCATTTAGCATGTTAAAGTACTCCAATTATTGAAATGCATGCCTAGCTAACGGTCTTTTAATGGCACAATTAACTGCGCTGCTAAGTCACTTAAAAATATCAGTACCAACTTTTAGAAGTGGTTTTTAACCGGTGTCTTGAATGTGCCGCTAAGCAGTAAGAAAGACGTTGAATCTTTTGCTGAAGATTGCTCAAAAAGCTTTCCTGATCGCCCTTCATAACAGCAGTTAGCAAATATATAGTTTCCGACGCTGATGCGAATCAAGGAAAACAGTGCCGATGGCATTAAATTCAACAAAAACAAAAATATTTATGTAGATGTCATCGTCTTTAACGTCAAACAACGCCTTCGGAGACATACACATACCTCACTTTGCAAGGCAGACATTAAAATTTCTTCCCTGCTTTTCCCGCTTCAGTGAGCTCAGCCAATCAGAGAAGACGTATTGAAGAAATGGTTCTCGTGTTCTTGTCTTTAATGGAGGGTGGGATTTCTTTATGAATCATTTGCATAGAACTATCCTTGTGCCTAGTTAATGGCTGCATACACCATTAATTTGCCACACGGAAGAGTAACAAAATAAAAAAAAAAGGTGAAGAAAGGGAGAAATCTGGAATGAAACTATGTCATAATGGGTTTGTCAAACCAGAGCAACTGCTTTTCAGTATAACACTTCCTTTATTCCACCACCCTACGTACATTTTTTTTCTTCTTTTACGTACCCCCATCTTCTTTTTTTTGGGTTACGCCTCATTTTTGTCACGTGATAACGTTCCTCGAATGAGTGAGCAGCTTCGGAAACTACAGACACCTGCTCTCGAGAATATGAAATGTCTGCTTTAGTAATTATTGATTCAGCACTACCTTTGCGGAAAGTAAAAAAAAAATTTCCCTCCTCACTTGTTATTTTTTATTTGAATTCTTTTATTAATTTTTTTTCCCATATTCTGCCGATCTCTGCACATTTTCCAGTTTCCTGCATGAATATCAAATATGTATTCCACCACCGCGTTTTGTGATACTCCAGTGACTTCCTGAAATTTCTCACATTCCATGCCGAAATAAAGTCTTATTCGTTTTCTCTCTCAATTATGAAATAAATAACAAGGCTTTAAAATAATACATGGAGCTGACCCAACCTCCTGCTTGAATATCGGTAAGATATTCTTTTAGAATCTGTCTCATAAAATGATAGTTCACCAAATTATTGATACTACAGATGTTAAATTTTACCTTCTGCTGACGTATTAAACATCTCCATTTCCAGCGATCATTGCACACAACGCAAGCTTCACACACATTCACCACACGAGGCGCACATGACTTTTAGTATTTCATAATCATTGTCGTTTTCTCTTTCATTCTTCAATTTCATCTTGCGGTGACTTCCATTAATTTCCTTTCTTGACGTCTGGTATAAATAAAATTCTTAGTAAGCATTGCACCATTCGTTCTTTTAACATGTCCAGTCCAAACATATGTCTACAATACTAATAATACAACGAAGCGACAGAACATTATGACCTGCGCGTCGTTAAGCAATTCGAAGCAACTGCAGCTAAAGAACGGCGCGTGTGAAGTTCATGAAAGCATATAACTAACATCTGATGCTGAACTCTGTTAATCAGTGTTAATTTTGTTCTTCAGATGGGAAAGGCAAGGGACTTAAGCGAGATTGACAAAGGCTAAATTGTAACGCTCAGCAGAGGTGGAAACGGGTCATGGGTCGATAATTTCTTGCGAGTCAAATGGGTCGGGTCAAGGTTTTCCTGATCCGATTTCGACCCTGTTTTATTTCCGTCTTATTTTTCAATTCAAAAAGAGAAAAACAAAACCCGTTCGAAAGTCGTTTTTGAAACAATACTTCAGAACTGCAAAGCATGATCCTGGAACTAGGTGAGAAGGGTAAAGAAGTGGTGATTAAAATTTAACTTTCTGAAAACAAAACTGATGTACAGTGTTTTTAAAAGAAATGAAGATTTATCGTTTGAACGGGGAAAGCTGGAGATAGATACCTACATTTACATTGAGCAGGAGATATCAAGCGAGAGTCACATTGATGAAGAAATTAATTGGCGTATAAAACTTGATTGGAGAGCTTTTGGAAGAAACAGTACAATTTTTAAGAGCAATATGCCATTATGTCTTAAATGAAAAGTGTTTAATCAGTGCATCCTTGCAGTGCTTAGTTAAGGTGCAGAGACGTGGACCTCAACTAAAAAAGACATACAAAAGCTGCAGACAATTGAAAGAAGCATGGAGAGATGCATGCTTGGTGTAACCAAGAAAGTTAAAAAGAGGAACTCGTGGATAAAAAAAAATGGCAAGAGTGGAAGACATCAGAAGTAAAATCAATGAAATGGCAATAGGCTGGACATGTTGCCAGAAGAACGGACCACCGATGAAAAACTGAAATTCTAGACTGGATTCCAAGGGACAGGAAAAGACCCAGAAGAAGACCACGTGGGAGATGGGTGGATAGAAGAGACTGGCCTAAGACAGTTCCACCAGATGGAGACGTCTCAGTTGCTGAGCCCATCCCTACGGATTTGTGAAGTCAGATGCTGACAGATAAACACACATTGTGCCGTGGATTGTTGGCACCGTAGCGTATGGTGACGTCTCAGTTGCTGAGCTCATCCCTACGGATTTGTGAAGTCAGATGCTGACATATAAACACACATTGCGCCGTGAATTGTTGGCACCGTAGCGTGTGGAGACGTCTCAGTTGCTGAGCCCACCCCTACGGATTTGTGAAGTCAGATGCTGACAGATAAACACACATTGCGCCGTGAATTGTTGGCACCGTAGCGTGTGGAGACGTCTCAGTTGCTGAGCCCATCCCTAGGGATTTGTGAAGTCAGATGCTGACAGATAAACACACATAGCGCCGTGGATTGTTGGCCACCGTATCGTAAGGCGAACGCACTCGGCTAGTTATCGAGAGATCTGAGGTTCGATCCCAGTGGTATTGAAATGCAATTTTTCGGTTGCTGTGTGTTAATTAAAGAAAAACGTGGAAAGGGCGATGACTTTGTTTATTTACATTGTGTCCACGTATTTGGAAGATTTTCACCACGACAGTCCGTTGTTGACGAAACTTGGGGAAACCTTCATCCAGTAGTGCGTTGGTAATTATGATGATGATGATATATTCCAACTTATAGTTCAAAGCACATTTGTCCGGGTCAGGTCCGGGTCGGGTTCCATTGTGTGACGGCCAGGTCCTCGTCGTGTCCGGGTCCAAAATGTTTGACCCGTTTCCAACTCTGAAGACGGCGTGAGCAACGACCACGAGCAATCTCGGGGCTGTAGGCGGTCTCCCGTCCCAGGCACGGGACTGCTGAGTCCAGGAAGGGGACAGTAACAATGCCGTTGGACAGGCGTACCCCCCATGCTTCATCCGGGACGCTATGCCCCAGCCCATCTCTGTCGAATGGTCAGAAGCCAGCACCTCAGACCACTCGGGCAACGAGGCGGTAGTTTTATATTCAGAAATTTCAAAACAGCATAGTACATATCATACAGCAAAATGCTAGAAAAGAGTTGAATTTCTGATGCAATTGTGCTAAAGACCTCCCCCTCCTAAACAAACAAAAAAGCGTGCAAGATGGACTGCTCTCTAAACATTGAATTCATCTCTGGTTTGAAGCTGCGCACCTGGCACTTTCTTTGGCCAGAAGAGATAAGGTCTAATTGCATGGTTGTTTGCCAGTGATAGGGAGAGATCGCGTGCAAAGAGCTTGTCTTACACCGTCAATTACTTTAGCGGCAAAGTCTAGAGCTGGGGATGAATACACATTTGCAGTCTTTTATCATTAAACAACAGGCCATATGGCTGCCTAATCCATCTCCAGGCCGGAGGAATAGTTGTGTGTCCGAATGAGATGGAGTGCTTTATCCACTTTCCACAATCCGTTGTCTTATCATTCAACATGTGTAACGCTTTGCGCTTTGTATATACATATATATATGCCTGCCAGCCTATCTATAGCTCGGCAGAAGTGACGAACTGCATAACCTGAATATTGATAAATGTGCATTCAAAAATTATTCCTTTGTGACAACGAAAAAAGAAAAATTGCATCTATAATAATAAAAGAGAAAGTATGTGTGTGAGTCTGTGGGAGATATAACTCCTCCTGAAATCGTGGTAGACAATTAAAAATTTACAGATTGTTGTTAATAATAAGAAGCTATACACAACTCTACTTAAAATAGTATAACTATACTAGTACTCCGAATTTCTTGGAGTGGAATAGAAATCAAAGTTTCCAAACTTTCGCACATCAACCAGATGGCTTTTTCAAGGAAGGTAGACAGCAAACTGCAAACTGAATGATTGAGCACTTTAACAATTTGAATGCGGTGACTTGAGTAAACAATAAATGAACAGACGCAAATGTGATTATTCACTCGAAGAAACGAGAAGTCACTTTGGTTGGGCATGCGGTACCGTAGGAGAAAACGCAACATTATTTGAAGAATTTGTTTGAAATGCGTGGCAACTCTAGAGAGATGCTATCATTGCAAGCCTCGCTGTTGGTTATGATCTCTAAGGTTTCACGAATGGCAGCAGATTTGGGTGTGGAGTATGAAGCTGTTCTTTCTCTCTCTCTGGGTCTCTCTCTCGCTCGCTCCCTGCCTACCTAATCTTTTTTTATTTATATCATTATACATAGGATCAGCGGATTTGAACTTGACTTCACTGGATAGGACAGTGGTTATGTCCTTTAACAAGTTATTGTCCCTAATTTATCTAACTTAAGTCATTTTTAAGCGTTTTTAATATTTGCTGTCGTAAGGATATACACTGGCGGAAAGTGTAAAAAGAACACCAAGAAGGAGACGTCTGATACCAACGAAATTTATACAGCATAATAACGGAATACAGAGGATAACGTGATCAAAACATTGTGTCAAAATACAGCTGTATTTGCTGGTAAACTTAAAAATAACATTTCCATGTGACATGGTTAGTACGAGGTTGGACCGCCATGAACTGCGTCACACTGTGCAATTCTGGCATGGAGTCTGTCGTTCAGATGTTGGATGTAAGTTTGGGGTATTGAGTTCCAAGCATCCTCAACCTGGACGCGTAAATCGGGGATGGTCGTGGCTGGCCGTGGAGACCGGATAAGTCGTTGTCCCATAAAATCCCACACGTGATCAATGGGGGACAAATCCGGTGAACGTGCAGGCCATGGAAGTTGTCTCACACCCTGAAGTGCATGTTGCGTTGCACGTGCCGTGTGTGGGCGTGCGTTATCTTCCTGGAAAACACCACGATGGATCGACCTTACAAATGGCACAACAACGGGCTGAATGATGTTGATGTAGGAGGTGCTGTTTAACGTAACCGGTACAAACACTAGTTGCGTACGGGAGTGATAGCTGATCGCTCCCCACACCAGGAGACCAGGTGTAGACCCTGTGTGTCGCTGGTGGATGCAAGAACGGTGGAGACGCTCCCCTGTCTGCGAACACGTATACGGCCATCAGAGGCTCCCAAGCATAATCTGCTTTCATCGCTGAACACGACAGATCGCCATTGCGTTCTCCAATGCAGACGTTGGCGACACCACTGCAGCCGTTCCTGACGGTGGGCTGGAGTCAGAGGTACACATGCCAGAGGCACACGTGCACGTAGTCCTGCATCCAGTAGACGGTTGCGGATTGTTCGCACAGTCACCTCAGGTGTAAGGGCAGCTCGGATTTGCGTCGCAGTGGATGTTCTGCTTGACAACGCCGCTCTTCTTATGCGTTGATCGGTCCGCTCATCAGTCCGTCTGTGACTCCCGGTTCCACGTCTTCTCGTGTGGGAATGTTCCTCGGACCATCTAGGCCACCATCGTACCACCACCGATACTTCCTGTCCAATTCGCTCCACAATACGACGATACGACCACCCGGCCTCGCGGAGTCCGACTAGACGACCTCGCTCAAAGTCTGATAACTGCTGAAATCGTACACGTCTTCCATGTCCAGGCATTGCAGCTTCTTCAGGGTCTTCGCACGTGTCCGTACGCCGACGACTGATTACATTCACTTCGCTATACTCCTTAAATACCACCGACGATAGTTTGCATATTATGCCGTGCTGTGGCGTAAGCGCTCACCGGTTGGTCCCGAAATTAACACCACACCTACGTCAACTCGACCCCATTAACATATGTAAATTTGATGATCGTCAGCCAATTCCTTCTTGTGTGTGTGTGTGTGTGTGTGTGTGTGTGTGTGTGTGTGTGTGTGTGTGTGTGTGTGTGTGTGTGTGTCTTTTATCATCATCATTTTTTAATATTTGATGTCATAACGATGTATATGAGTTTTAATTTGTAACCCGACAAGGGATCTCTTTTTCTCTCCCTCTCTCTCTCTCTTTCTCTCCCTCTCTCTCTCTCTCTCTCTCTCTCTCTCTCTCTTGCTCTCTCTTTCTTTCTGTCTCTCATTTTCTTTTATATTTGCTGTCATAAAGATGCATATGAATTTTAGTTCGTAACCCAACAAAGAATCTCTCTCTCTCTCTCTCTCTCTCTCTCTCTCTCGCTCTCTCTCTCTCTCTCTCTCTCTATCGCTTTCTCTCCCTTCTCTCTCATCTTTTTTTTTTTAATATTTGCTATCATAAGGATATATAAGAATTTTTGTTTGTAATCCGACAAAGAATTTCCCCCTCTCTCTCTCTCTCTCTCTCTCCTCTCTCTCTCTCTCTCTCTCTCTCTCTCTCTCTCTCTCTCATCTTTCTTTTTAATATTTGCTGTCATAAAGATGCGCATGAGTTTTAGTTTGTAACCCGACAAAGAATCTCTCTCATCTTTTTAAAACTGTAATTACGAAAATGGTGTCTTTCTACTGGTCTTTTAGGCATTCGCTCAGAGAACTCCGTCCATTTCACAGAACAGTACAGCACTAAATTTAACAAAAAATTCACTTTATACGCGCTGCATAACAACATTTCTGTGAATTCACAAATTTCACGCACGCTTATCCAAGTTTCCCAAAATCTTGAATTTTTGCACTAGTCATGTGTTTTAACTGCTTAAATATTTTGGGGGAAGGTGGTGGGGGGGGGGGGGGGGGCTAAAGTGTATGCTGAAACTAAAGCTGCGACTCGTAACGTCGCGCCATACTAGAATCATGGGATTGTCCTAAGCTGCTTCTGCCTTTTCCTTGGAGCTGGTGGCCCCAGATTAAGGATATTCACGAAATGGAAGCCGTTACACAAACCAACGAATAACAATAATAACAATAAAAAAACGATAATCGTTGAAGTAGGTACTAGAATCAAGTTTGATTTCGCTTGTAAAACCATCCTTGTCCTTATCACTGTCATTTTACAAAGATAATAAACCTAATCGGCGAGGATTAGACGGATTACAACGGTACAGATCATAAACTCATTGGATGAGATAGGAAATAAGGATTGGTGCGCACACCTGCACATTGTCGGCATCCTTTGACGGTGCGTATCCGTGCCTTGCAGATTCCCGAAGCCTCTGATGAAGTTTTCACCACCGCCCAGTCGACAAATAGCGGAACCTTTGAATAGTCACGTCTAGGTAACCCGACTGACTCACTGACGCCTCCCACACCGTTCCGAACAGAAACGCACGCTGCTGTCTTGCTGAGACGTATGCAATTATTAAGACGACTGCGCCTCTGTGATCGACGCAGTCCGTTGCATAATATCCTAAGAGACTCCGATGCTTTGTGTCAGAACACTCAAATTACGTAAGAAACTGTCACACGCTGCCATCTCTACATGACGAATATCAGTTGCGTTTCACTCGACACAAATATTTACAAACTTTCGCATTCAGAAGCAAATCATTTTGTAGTTCATGCCCTGTGATTGTAAAGTTACTTTTGGAAAGTAGCTCCTGCTACAACTACATTCTTGAAAAACCAACTTGCTAGAGGTACAACTTTTCTGAAAAGTAGCTAACATTTAGTCTTAAGTTAAAAAATCAAGTTCTGAAGATGATCTTTGCAGGCACAGAGGATGTTTAAACATTTCTGAAACGTTTTTGATAAAAAAATTGCAGAAAATAAAAAAAGTTCAAAGAATTGAAACTGGCAACAGCATGTTCTAACATGCTGTTGCCAGTTTCTGTTGAATTCGAAAGAAACATCTGCTGCAGTTAAATATCGTCTGCTAAGAAAATGGCGCACGTAAACAAGCTGTGGATAGAAGGTTATGTCTTTGCTCTTTACAAAGAGAAAGACTCCTATTCTGTAATTTAAAAACGCTCTGAAAATCAAGGTATTAGCATTTCTAAATGCAAAGAGCACCAAACGAATATCCAAAGAAGCTACGTTCGACTATTTCAAAAGTAACGTCTCTGGCCTTAAAAGAAAATCCGCAGACACAAATAGTAGTCACTAAGTCGTTAAAAATATCTGTACCATCTGTAAATAAGGTAATAAACAAACATTTGAATCTGAGAAAAGCCAAAATACATAGGGTTCACCACTTTTTGCCTAGACACGTGGCTGAGCGTAGAACACGGTGTTTTATGAAAACCATTTTGCCGGAGACAGATGGAAATTTATTGTGACTATTGATGAAGCATGGATCTTTTTCTTAGGCACGTGGCTGAGCGCAGAACACGGTGTAGACTTCTTTATGAAAATCACTGAGCCGGAGACAAAACGGAATTCATTGTGACTATTGATGAAGCATGGATCTTTTTCTTAGGCACGTGGCTGAGCGCAGAACAAGGTGTAGACTTCTTTATGAAAATCACTTAGCCGGAGACAAAACGGAATTCATTGTGACTATTGATGAAGCATGGATCTTTTTCTTAGGCACGTGGCTGAGCGCAGAACAAGGTGTAGACTTCTTTATGAAAATCACTTAGCCGGAGACAAAACGGAATTCATTGTGACTATTGATGAAGCATGGATCTTTTTCTTAGGCACGTGGCTGAGCGCAGAACACGGTGTAGACTTCTTTATGAAAATCACTGAGCCGGAGACAAAACGGAATTCATTGTGACTATTGATGAAGCATGGATCTTTTTCTTAGGCACGTGGCTGAGCGCAGAACAAGGTGTAGACTTCTTTATGAAAATCACTTAGCCGGAGACAAAACGGAATTCATTGTGACTATTGATGAAGCATGGATCTTTTTCTTAGGCACGTGGCTGAGCGCAGAACAAGGTGTAGACTTCTTTATGAAAATCACTTAGCCGGAGACAAAACGGAATTCATTGTGACTATTGATGAAGCATGGATCTTTTTCTTAGGCACGTGGCTGAGCGCAGAACAAGGTGTAGACTTCTTTATGAAAATCACTTAGCCGGAGACAAAACGGAATTCATTGTGACTATTGATGAAGCATGGATCTTTTTCTTAGGCACGTGGCTGAGCGCAGAACACGGTGTAGACTTCTTTATGAAAATCACTGAGCCGGAGACAAAACGGAATTCATTGTGACTATTGATGAAGCATGGATCTTTTTCTTAGGCACGTGGCTGAGCGCAGAACAAGGTGTAGACTTCTTTATGAAAATCACTTAGCCGGAGACAAAACGGAATTCATTGTGACTATTGATGAAGCATGGATCTTTTTCTTAGGCACGTGGCTGAGCGCAGAACAAGGTGTAGACTTCTTTATGAAAATCACTTAGCCGGAGACAAAACGGAATTCATTGTGACTATTGATGAAGCATGGATCTTTTTCTTAGGCACGTGGCTGAGCGCAGAACAAGGTGTAGACTTCTTTATGAAAATCACTTAGCCGGAGACAAAACGAAATTCATTGTGACTATTGATGAAGCATGGATCTTTTTCTTAGGCACGTGGCTGAGCGCAGAACACGGTGTAGACTTCTTTATGAAAATCACTGAGCCGGAGACAGATGGAAATTTATTGTGACTATTGATGAAGCATGGATCTTTTTCTTAGGCACGTGGCTGAGCGCAGAACACGGTGTAGACTTCTTTGTGAAAATCCCTTAGCCTGAGACAGATGGAAATTTATTGTGACTATTGATGAAGCATGGATCTTTTTCTTAGGCACGTGGCTGAGCGCAGAACACCGTGTAGACTTCTTTGTGAAAATCCCTTAGCCTGAGACAGATGGAAATTTATTGTGACTATTGATGAAGCATGGATCTTTTCTTAGGCACGTGGCTGAGCGCAGAACACGGTGTAGACTTCTTTATGAAAATCACTGAGCCTGAGACAGATGGAAATTTATTGTGACTATTGATTAAGCATGGATCTTTTTCTTAGGCACGTGGCTGAGCGCAGAACACGGTGTAGACTTCTTTATGAAAATCACTTAGCCGGAGACAAAACGGAATTCATTGTGACTATTGATGAAGCATGGATCTATCTAAATGACTGTAACAAAAAAAAATGTCAATTTACTATCGCAAAAGAGCAGAAAAAGTCTTGCAAACTTGGTTCCAAGAATTCAAAGAAAGTTTCAGTCAAGGATTCGTGATTATTGCTGGTCTCTCGTACAATGGAAAATTAAAGTTAAGAAAAGTTGGAAATAACGTTAAAATCAACTCTATATACTGTATTACCAAAATAACGTTTTAACTTCATCAGGATAAGGCTAGCAGTCATACATCCAAATCTACAGCTCTATTTCTTGAAAAAATGAAAAAATGGGTCAGGTATCAAATCTATACCTTTTGCTCATATTCCTTTAGAGTCCCCTGATGTGTCACCAATGGACTATTGTGCCTTCGAACTGATAAAAAGAGCGTTCAGACCTAAAACAATGATTGTACTATGGAAAGCAATGGAATAGGAGTGGATCAAAATACCACTACCAATTTTAAGAAAAGCCCTGTTATTTTGGAAGTCAAGATGTAGGTTCATAGTCCTGAGAAAGAGATACCAGATAGAACATTTAAGAAATAAATAATTTTATTCTAAACATTAATTATATTGCCGGAAAATCGTTCTCAAAATGTGTGAAATTCCTCTGTGCATTCTTACAAATTGCATTCACAGCTAAATACCAAGGTAAATAAATTACACCAGTAATATATCTTTGCACTGTGTTTACCTCAGCTCTGTTCACCATACGTTACACATTTTATCACATTCAGGGACTTATATTCAAGGCTAGCTGTTATATCTAGGGAATTCAAATAAAAACACTATCAACAAGTATCTGCGAATTCGTTTTCTTTGACTAAAAATATGGAATCCTTAACAAAACCGCTAGGGAGATCGTCTCGTATGCGCTGTCTTCTCAAGCTGACTGAGAATACTTTCCTGTAAATAGCATTAAGTAAAGAAGTTAATGCTATGTGGTTAACAGTTTGGCGAACTTTCATAATGTAAATCAAGTCAGACTCGGGCCCTCTATTCCAGTCAACAATGCTTCAAGAAATCTGAAAATATCTCGTGGTTTGGAGAATTTTTTTCAAACATTTTTTTACGTAGCGTGATTTGTAGAGTAATTTTCCACTTCCAGCTACTTCATTTTGTAGCGCGCTACTGTTACAACCACATTTTTCTGTTTATGGCAATGCTACAAAGGACATCCTGAAAGTAATGTCTCGTCTCTCAAAATATTTTTATTTGTAGCTGCAAAAATGTGAAACTTAATGGCGAAATACTTGGACATATTGTTAATAATGCTAGCCTATTCAAAGTATTGCCCATCAATTTCTATACATCTCATTCCTCTTTCAACCCATCGGTAAAATCCATTTTAGAAAAATTTCTGAGGCTGTCGTTTCACCCATGAGTTCACAGCCAGTTTAACTTCTGTCACATCATCGAAACGTTCCCCGCGAAGGGTGTTTTTCAAAGGAGCGAACAGGAAAAAGTCTGAGGAAGTCAAATCAGGATTGTAAGAGTTTGGGGAACCACCGTCCATTCCAGTTTGGCAATAGCCTGTGAAGTCTTCATTGAGAAGTACTATCTTCTAATGTAAGTTGTGTGAAAACAACACTGTGAAACGGAATGTCACGTCTTTTCCTTCTGATAGCTTCCTTTAGCTACTTCAATGTCTGCACATGGTGAGCACTGTTTATTGCTGCAACTCCTGGATGGTGACACGACGATCTGCTGTGATGAGGTCTTTCACTCGTTGCCTGTTGGCATCTGTCACTGCAGTTGCGGGTCTTCCACTCCGCTGTTTGTCCAACACTGAACTTTCATCTTCTCGAAACCTCCTCACTCCATCTTCGGACATTACCGATATCCCGATTGTGGCAGCTCCATACACCGCCACTAGTCTACTGTGAATTTCTGGAGCCTCACATCCCTCTTTTTCCAGGGATTCAATTATGGCTAGCTGCTGCTTTTCTGTCATTCATGATCTTTATTTCCGATTCTGAAAAAAATTTCTTCCCACATTGGTAACATATTAGTACACATACCAGTGCAGTTTCATTAAAATCACTTCAAAATTTCAAAAGTTATTAAAGAGGAGGCATTACTTTCAGGATGCCCCTTGTACATGCCACGCTACTGTAAATGTAACGTGCTCTAGTAGCAGCACTACATGTAGTGCGCTAATTCAGATCACTATTTGAGCCTTACCGGCCCTCAAGGATCAGACGCTAATCGAATCATGCATCCGCGTAATGGAAATAACATCTAATTATTATACCTTTTGAAAAAATGAACCCCCCCCCCCCAACTAAGCACACATGTGTTCGTCTGTCAGCACGATATCTCTGCCGCTGAAAGTAGAAAAAAGTCTTTTTTTATTTCTCACCATATAGCAGAAATGTAATTCTTATGTTTACCACGATACATGCACTGCAAAAGTCAGATTGGAAAAATTATTTTTCCATTCGATGTGCAATATTTATGCGTTTCTCACTATGCAAATGGCTACAGTCTTAAGTATATATTCCTGTGAGCAGGGGCGTATACATTTTTTTCGGTGGGTCGGGGAGGGGGGGGGGGGCAACCGAAAATGGAAGTTTTTGAAATCAATCAGAACACAATAAAAGCAAAAGTTAAAGTACTATCTTCTAATGTAAGTTGTGTGAAAACACAAATTTGTCCGCGCAGGGCATCGAACCCGTCTCCCCCTCACTCCAGAGTAAGTCGCTCTCCCAATTGAGCTGCATTGAACCCGTCTCCCCCTCACTCCAGAGTAAGTCGCTCTCCCAATTGAGTTGCATCGAACCCGTCTCCCCCTCACTCCAGAGTAAGTCGCTCTCCCAATTGAGCTGCATCGAACCCGTCTCCCCCTCACTCCAGAGTAAGTCGCTCTCCCAATTGAGCTGCATCGAACCCGTCACTCCCTCACTCCAGAGTAAGTCGCTCTCCCAACTGAGCTGCATCGAACCCGTCTCCCCCTCACTCCAGAGTAAGTCGCTCTCCCAATTGAGCTGCATCGAACCCGTCTCCCCCTCACTCCAGAGTAAGTCGCTCTCCCAATTGAGCTGCATCGAACCCGTCTCCCCCTCACTCCAGAGTAAGTCGCTCTCCCAATTGAGCTGCATCGAACCCGTCTCCCACTCACTCCAGAGTAAGTCGCTCTCCCAATTGAGCTGCATCGAACCAGTCTTCCCCTCACTCCAGAGTAAGTCGCTCTCCCAAGTGAACTGCATCGAACCCGTCTCCCCCTCACTCCAGAGTAAGTCGTTCTTCCAAGTGAGCTGCACGGACAGAATGTCTCGCTGCAGATTTATCGTCTTGACACATATTTTCACCTCTGTAATACGTCACAGTTGATGCATTTTTACTATATTAAAGTATTTTTTCTAATGTAAGTCGCAATTTAACAACAACAACAAAAAAGAAACACTATTGGGGGATGAAGGCGTGGCAAGGCATCTTCCCCTCTCTAAATACGCCCCTGCCTGGGAGGTTTGACGACCACTGTTGGCAACTCGATGCACTATAAGCAGTCGCTTGTCCCTGATTTACGGGCACAGATCTCGGGAAAGGGGGAGATCAGTGCTGTAAGACAAACACAACATCCACGCCTCACCACGATTCGAACCCGGACCTATTTCAGACGAATGGTCAAAAGACAACGCTTAAACCACTGCGTCACAGCTTCCGCATGGAAAAAGATTCGAGAACATGTTTTTTTCTAACAACTTTAGGTTTTAATGAGAGATTTTTCACGAGGAAGATAAAACTCGCGATAATGAGCATTAGCAACTGCCCAGATGGTCCGAAAGAGGGAGTGAGGCAGTTGAAAGAAGCCCGGCGCTTTTCTAAGGGCCGAAAAAAAAAAAAAAAAACCCAGGGGAGGCTTGGCCTAGTGCTCGAAGGAAATGGGAGGTAGAATTGGCGATTCTACGTGCGGCGGGTAAAGCTTTCGGATTCCTGAACTAAGAGGAGGGGAAAGTTCCTTTCTATCTCTCGGAAACGAAGGAAAATAGGGATTTTGAATGCCCGATGCCGTGATGGAACACATAACTGAGAGGGTGGAACAAGTAGAAACAGAACCACATTTATCTGATAATATAATTAATTAATTTCATCATCGGGTGAAAACATAGCTTAAACCCCAGAACGGTTTTATTACCCTACAAGCGATGGCCTGATGAACCCCACCGACAGGGCACTGAGAACAGCCCAGTAACACTCTAAACCCCATTTGAACAGATCTGTTCACATATCCTCTCAGAGTCTGCGTTATGACATCTCTGTTCGTAACTTGAGCGATATGTTTAATTACGGCTGCCACACCGGTGGCCGAGTGGTCTGAGGTGCTGGTTTCTGGCAAATCACCAGATATGGGTTCGAGTCCCGGATGATTCATGGGAGGTGCATTTGCCCGATGGAGCTTACAATGCCCCATACCTGGAACTTATGTGGTGTACCTCCCTGAGAGGTGACGAACATGTCAAAGTGCCTGGCACAAACTTCGTTGGTGTAGCTTAATTGGGAAAGCATTCGGCTCCGGCAAGCGGCTTTTACCCTGTGTTAGCGCACGAACGTATAAATGAATCTCACGGCTGTTGGGTTCTTCGAAAGTTGTGTGATGTTCGTTCCACATATCATGCGGAATTAATGAGAATTTCTTCTGCAGTGGCCTCCTTCAAGCATGGTTTGCCGGCTGATCCGGAAACCTACGATTCCTTCCCAGCCCTTTCTCAAGGAGGGGGGGGGAGATGTAACGTACCTTCCTCAGAGGTGACGCTCATGTCAAGACGGCACAGTTGCAGAGACAAACTTCGTCGGTGTAGCTTCGATCATTGGGAAAGCAGTCGGCTCCGGAACAGAAGGGTGCTGGTCCGATATTCGCCACCGGGAAATGGATTTCATGCTATACCAGTTCAGGGACTGGCGATCGCTTATAACCCTTAGAGTTGTTCATGATGGCTATTAAACCACGGAAACAAACAAAAATTATGGCTTTTGCGCCATGGATGAAAAAAAGAAACACGTCAGACTACTTTCACTGCAACCGTGACTGCTGTTCTGATAGCATATTTTCCCCGTAGAAATAAGTTCTAAGTATTATAGTCGTTCTGATTGCATATTTTTCCCGTAGAAATAAGTTCTAAGTATTATAGTCGTTCTGATTGCACATTTTCCCCGTAGAAATAAGTTCTAAGTATTATAGATGTTCTGATAGCAATTTTTTTTTTGTAGAAATAAGTTCTAAGTATCATAGATGTTCTGATAGCAATTTTTTTTGTGGAAATAAGTTCTAAGTATCATAGATGTTTTGACTGCAGTTTGTTTTCGTAGAAATAAGTTCTAAGTATCACAGGTGTTCCGATAGGTTTCTTTTTTTTTTTTTTGTAGAAATAAGTTCTAAGTATCATAGGTGTTCCGATAGGTTTCTTTTTTTTTTTTTGTAGAAATAAGTTCTAAGTATCATAGATGTTCTGATAGCAATATGTTTTCGTAGAAATAAGTTATAAGTACTGATAGCAATTTTTCTTCTTAGAAATAAGTTTTAAGTATCATAGATGTTCGTGCAGTGAATGTACATTGATGTTCACGGACTAGACTTGTGTCAGCGTTTGTGCAGTGTATTTCTGTTACTTTTGGTGGAGAGTATTGCTTTGATTTACATAACGCACGTGTCCGAAACAGTGTGCCATGACTTAGAATATGAATGAGTGTAATGATAAATAAACAAACTGTGCGTATTTAGACGACCTGTTAGCTATTGAGTGAGCTATTGCCCCAAAATCCCATCTCTTTCCTATCTGTGAGTTCCGGGTTCGCGGAAATGACGTGGTGTGGAGCGGAGACGTCCTGTTTAGACAGAAGCATCATGTGATGATGAGGCCTGCTGTTTGTCTTGAATCATGTCCGACTCAGAGACAACGCATCTGAGAGAAAGAGTGTGGAAGAGAGACTGCTACGGAAAAACAAGTGACTACGATTTCGTAGGCGGGAAGATGACATTGTTGATTTCGCTGATCGTAACTTCACTTTGAAATGATCCCAGGTAAACTTTTTTGCGTGTTCGTGTTCTCTTCCGTTATGTGTTTTACCAGTTCGTACTCCCATTGATCATTTGTAACGCCCCTCACATCTTAAGATCGAGTTTAGGTGCAATGAATCATTTGCAAGAAGGATAACATCCAATTAATTCACTGAACAAAACTATTAATCTAATAAATTCAAAGCACTTACGTCTGCTTTTTTTAATATTAAATCCTGCTCTCAATGTAATCAGATAAAATTGTAATCACGTAGGCTGTGTATCAGGAGAGCTTGAAAATAAATGAAAACCCATGCTTGCTGTTTCAGCAATCAGCTGAAAAATTATTTAAGTTACAATTACCATCATCAACTATTTTCAGGTAACTGCTGCACGAAGGCCTCCCCAAGTCTTTCTTCAACTATCTGTCATGCGAAATCCTCTTTCATGTGATTACTTCATGCTTTCGTATTTCATCCACCCATCTTCACGTGTTTTCTAGATTTTTTTCCCCTGTAGCTTTGTATCCAGTATAATAATTCAGTTTTCAGTTTCTTCAAACGGTGATCAGTTCTTCTAGCAATATGTCTAGCCCATTGCCACCTGAGAGCTGGCCCGGATGGAGCTTCTGAGGGGCCCGGGGAAAAATTTCATTGGGGCCCTAGAAGATAAGGCTCATATTTTAATAAAGTAATTACGTGAAAAATGTGGTCTGTAAAGAAGACACACGAAAATTGTCATGAAGAAAAATAACACTATCTGAAAGAGATATTTGGTTTAAGAATAAGAAAAAGACCATAATATGAATTGAAAGTTGAGAGAGAGAGAGAGAGAGAGTTACAGACAGAGACAGACATAGGTAGATGGACACAGACAGACAGAGATAGATAGATAGATAGATAGATAGATAGATAGATAGATAGATAGATAGATAGATACAGACAGAAATAGATAGATAGATAGATTTCAGAGAGAGAGAGAGAGAGTAAAAAGTGTTAAAAACTACGATTTTCTTTCGGGGAAGAGGAGGTTCAGATTGTATTGTGATTCTTATAAAAGCCTCCTCCCAAAATGATAAAAAGATAACTTCAACTATTCTGCACATCGAATATTTTTGCACTGCGAATATTTTTGTGTATCAAATAATAAGGATCCCTCTGAAATAAATTCATATAAACAGTTTTTTTTTCTCTTGATGCATGCTTTAGTGATTGATTTTTAATGCAAAGTGGAATAACTGACAAGCTGGTGACTTTTTAATTTTTATACGCGCTCATATCTAAAGAATGTTTTTTTTTTTTCAACTTTCTAGTAATGTTTTTATAATCACTGAATAATTTGCCTCAATATGCAGAAGCCCGAAAATAACTTTGATGTCGTTCTTTTAACTTTTTTTAATTTAAGTATTTAATTTACACACAAACTGTTGAATATATAAAAGTTGGGGCCACAATAGATGAACTTTAATTTGCTGCTGCATAGATGCGGAGAGTATTAAGGTGGTTACAGTGTTCATTTGAAATCTGCAAATCTCAGTGTCTGTACGCGGAAGGGCGATACCCTATCGAAAGGGGGGGGGGATTAGAAGCTAAAAAACAAAACATTTAAAAAACATCGTTTTTAAGGGCCTCGCGCCTAAAACTTACAGAAAAATGATAAATATAAAAAATGTTTACCGAAACTAATTTTTTACCGAAACTAATTTTTTATTATTTCCTAAATTGAAGGCCCGGGTCGACTACCTCGGTTGTCCCTATGGTCCAGCCGGCCCTGCTTGAGGGTCAATACTTTGATCACGATGTCATCATTTCTTGTCATTTTCCTGATCCATGAATTCCTTTTGCTACCGTTCTTGGTTGCACCAAGCATGTGTCTCTCAATGCTTCTTCGAGTTGTTCGCAGCTTCTGTGTGTTTCTGTTAGTTAAGGTTTGATCCATAAGAACTGAAAGTGAAAGAATGCTTTGATTAAACACTTTTCTTTTTTACGAGATAATGGTAAATTGCGCTTTATGTTGACTTGTTTAATTTATTAAATTTCATTAAATAAAATTCAGTAAATCAGCATTATCTCTACAACTCTACTTTTTCAATGCGAACATTATCGAGGAGCAGGATGTATTAGTATGACCTCAACCATCTGATATAGATTTTGCGCAGTCACTCAAACCACAAAAAATAAACAGAAAAAAAATCTTTACTTTCTTATTTTGAGTTCCTTGTGTCATGTCACAAAGCTGAAAACTTGCTCTACACTTACTATAACCGAACGGAAAGAATAGAATTAGATGATGTACGTAGGACTTTTTTGTCACGAAGTGTTCCTCGGAAAAGTATCACTTTCAGAAAATCATGTACATATTGGAAGCATATGACCCCATGCAAAAAATTGGACTTAGGCGATACTACACGTAGCTTTAAAAAAACTGTGTGTTTCATTTTTAGATATGAAACAGAATGTGAGATAAAGTCTAGAACTAGAAAATAATAACCACTACATTCCATCCAGGACAGTCAGCTTTCCTGCTTTTTCTCTGCACGGCAATTTTGTGGGACACATCTTGTTGAATACTTTTTGCGTAATTAGCAAGTACATTTAAGTAAAAGTTTATTTATATTACTAAAACAAACCACACTGTTTTTAAGCAATCTGTATAAAATTTCCTTGAACTGTGTCCCGTTGGTTTTTAAGGAAGACAATCAAAAATATTTTATTTTAATTTCATAACATTCTCATGCCCCATGCTTTGTCGAAAGCTTTTGCACAACTTGAGAAATTTATCCATTACATTTTTTTTTATATTGAAGCCTATTTATTCTTAAATAAAAGACAGTCTGAACACTTTAAATAATCTTTTTAGTGTCCTCCGTTGCTAGGTTGAAAGGAAATAAAAGTAAATATAATTAATTATTTAGAGAATTATCATCATCGCTTAGGATCCAAAGCAATTATTATTCTTATTATTACTTTCTTGCGATAGCAATCTTACATGCCGTATCGAGTCGTAGATAAGTGGAGAAAGTGATTTCGTAGATACTATAGGACCAACCTAGAAAGTAAGTACCGTTTGAAGATAAAACAAAAATATATATATATATATTGATAACTACATCTTAATGTGCGATGAACTCCACATACCTTAATCTAACTTTCAACATATTCCCCGTGGATGTTAAGGCATTTGTCATACCGTGGCAGAAGTTTCAGGATACCCTCCTCATAGAAGTCTGCCCCCTGGGTTCTACATACCATAATCTACTTTTCAACATATTCCCCGTGGATGTTGAGGCATTTGTCATATCGTGGCAAACGTATCTGGATACCCTTCTCATAGAAGCCTGCCCCTGAGTTCTTCATACCTTAATCTACTTTTCAACATATTCCCCGTAGATGTTAAGGCATTTGTCATATCGTGGCAGACGTTTCTGGATACCCTCCTCATAGAAGTCTGCCCCCTGAGTTCCACATACATTAATCTACTTTTCAAGATATTCCCCGTGGATGTTAAGGCATTTGTCATATCGTGGTAGAAGTTTCTGGATACCCTCCTCATAGAAGTCTGCCCCCTGAGTTCCACATACATTAATTTACTTTTCAAGATATTTCCCCTGAATGTTAAGGCATTTGTCATACCGTGGCAGACGTTTCTGGATACTCTCCTCATAGAAGTCTGCCCCCTGAGTTCTACATACCATAATCTACTTTTCAAGATATTCCCCGTGGATGTTAAGGCATTTGTCATATCGTGGTAGAAGTTTCTGGATACCCTCCTCATAGAAGTCTGCCCCTTGAGTTCCACATACATTAATCTACTTTTCAACATATTCCCCGTGGATGTTAAGGCATTTGTCATACCGTGGCAGAAGTTTCTGGATACTCTCCTCATAGAAGTCTGCCCCCTGAGTTCTACATACCATAATCTACTTTTCAACATATTCCCCGTGGATGTTAAGGCATTTGTCATACCGTGGCTGAAGTTTCAGGATACCCTCCTCATAGAAGTCTGCCCCCTGGGTTCTACATACCATAATCTACTTTTCAACATATTCCCCGTGGATGTTAAGGCATTTGTCATACCGTGGCAGAAGTTTCAGGATACCCTCCTCATAGAAGTCTGCCCCCTGGATTCTACATACCATAATCTACTTTTCAACATATTCCCCGTGGATGTTGAGGCATTTGTCATATCGTGGCAAACGTATCTGGATACCCTTCTCATAGAAGCCTGCCCCTGAGTTCTTCATACCTTAATCTACTTTTCAACATATTCCCCGTAGATGTTAAGGCATTTGTCATATCGTGGCAGACGTTTCTGGATACCCTCCTCATAGAAGTCTGCCCCCTGAGTTCCACATACATTAATCTACTTTTCAAGATATTCCCCGTGGATGTTAAGGCATTTGTCATATCGTGGTAGAAGTTTCTGGATACCCTCCTCATAGAAGTCTGCCCCCTGAGTTCCACATACATTAATTTACTTTTCAAGATATTTCCCCTGGATGTTAAGGCATTTGTCATACCGTGGCAGAAGTTTCTGGATACTCTCCTCATAGAAGTCTGCCCCCTGAGTTCTACATACCATAATCTACTTTTCAAGATATTCCCCGTGGATGTTAAGGCATTTGTCATATCGTGGTAGAAGTTTCTGGATACCCTCCTCATAGAAGTCTGCCCCCTGAGTTCCACATACATTAATCTACTTTTCAACATATTCCCCGTGGATGTTAAGGCATTTGTCATACCGTGGCAGAAGTTTCTGGATACTCTCCTCATAGAAGTCTGCCCCCTGAGTTCTACATACCATAATCTACTTTTCAAGATATTCCCCGTGGATGTTAAGGCATTTGTCATATCGTGGTAGAAGTTTCTGGATACCCTCCTCATAGAAGTCTGCCCCCTGAGTTCCACATACATTAATTTACTTTTCAAGATATTTCCTCTGGATGTTAAGGCATTTGTCATACCGTGGCAAAAGTTTCTGGATACTCTCCTCGTAGAAGTCTGCCCCCTGAGTTCTACATACCATAATCTACTTTTCAAGATATTCCCCGTGGATGTTAAGGCATTTGTCATATCGTGGTAGAAGTTTCTGGATATCTTTCTCATAGAAGTCTGCCCCCTGAGTTCCACATACATTAATCTACTTTTCAACATATTCCCCGTGGATGTTAAGGCATTTGTCATATCGTGGCAGAAGTTTCTGGATACCTTCCTCACAGAAGTCTGCCGCCTGGGTTTTGAATCGCCGCTCAACCGTCGTCTTCAGGTAATCGTCAGACGAATAATGTATTTCCATTGCAAAGACTGTTGTTTCAATTCAAGTGTAATGTGAGATACCTAAGTCTCATCTCCCGTTACTATACGGCATAAAAAATGATCGCCTTTTTCAGCCTACCGCGCCAAAAATTCCAAATCAGATCTCATGCGCTTTGTTTTGAGCTCTTTCGTGAACATCTTTGGCATCCATTGTGCACACACTTTGTGGTACTCAAACTTTTCTATAATGATTTCGAAACTTCAGGGAAATATTCTGAAAGATTAATAATCTACTTTTCAACATTAATCTACTTTTCAACATATTCCCCGTGGATGTTAAGGCATTTGTCATACCGTGGCAGAAGTTTCTGGATACTCTCCTCATAGAAGTCTGCCCCCTGAGTTCTACATACCATAATCTACTTTTCAAGATATTCCCCGTGGATGTTAAGGCATTTGTCATATCGTGGTAGAAGTTTCTGGATACCCTCCTCATAGAAGTCTGCCCCCTGAGTTCCACATACATTAATTTACTTTTCAAGATATTTCCTCTGGATGTTAAGGCATTTGTCATACCGTGGCAAAAGTTTCTGGATACTCTCCTCATAGAAGTCTGCCCCCTGAGTTCTACATACCATAATCTACTTTTCAAGATATTCCCCGTGGATGTTAAGGCATTTGTCATATCGTGGTAGAAGTTTCTGGATATCTTTCTCATAGAAGTCTGCCCCCTGAGTTCCACATACATTAATCTACTTTTCAACATATTCCCCGTGGATGTTAAGGCATTTGTCATATCGTGGCAGAAGTTTCTGGATACCTTCCTCACAGAAGTCTGCCGCCTGGGTTTTGAATCGCCGCTCAACCGTCGTCTTCAGGTAATCGTCAGACGAATAATGTATTTCCATTGCAAAGACTGTTGTTTCAATTCAAGTGTAATGTGAGATACCTAAGTCTCATCTCCCGTTACTATACGGCATAAAAAATGATCGCCTTTTTCAGCTTACCGCGCCAAAAATTCCAAATCAGATCTCATGCGCTTTGTTTTGAGCTCTTTCGTTAACATCTTTGGCATCCATTGTGCACACACTTTGTGGTACTCAAACTTTTCTGTAATGATTTCGAAACTTCAGGGAAATATTCTGAAAGATCAAAAATTTTGAAGCTTCGCGGTTCTCTCTAAAGTTTTCATTCACTCTGCCCACCAAGTCTTCCGTGACCAGAGAAAGCCTACCACTGCGCAATTCGTCACACGCTCTGTCGTCCTTCATTAAACATTCGAACCCACTCCCGCACCTTTCCTGCACTCATTGCGTTTTGTACATAAACTTCGCAAACTTGCCGATGAATTTCACTTGGTCTGACATTTCTCACGTTCGGAAACCTTATCACAGACCGGACTTCTCAGTCGGCAGGCCGTACTATTAACTCAAACATTATTAACACATAGTACGAACTCTTAACATAAACGCAACCTCACAAAATGACATCAGGACGAATCTAATGGGTGAGGCAACACAACTGCCCATGCGCAACTCTGAAGCGAATACTTGCGTGGGAATGATGCGCGAACGGTACTTACTTTCTGAATGTCACTCGTATATTTAGGTTGAACATATTTACACAAAGAAATCGCAGTTTTAAGGAAAATTCCTTGTGGATGTGTTCCGTTGCTAGATGGGGGAAGGAAAAACAATTTAAAAACTAGAAGAATATTTATCGGCATCACAAATCATCCATAGTAGTTATTTTTTTCTTTCGATAATAGTCCTATATGACATGTCGAAAGTTTTTGCGTGACTTGAGAAATTGCTTCCGTAGATTGTTTTAGGTTAAAGCCTACTTGAAGATATCGCAGTTTGAATACTTAAAGTAAAATTGTTTTTGTGTGTGTTTCGTTGATAGGCGAGGAAGAGAATGATACCATCCTGAGCTTGGACAGTCCGCTGCTGACTTCTGACTCGGACCAGGACATCAACTTCCTGTTGGACAGCGAACTCAGCGGGGGATATGCAGACGGCCTCCGAACTATTGTCGAACAACAACCCCTTGCCCGATGCTGGTACCACTCCGGAAGACGTCTATGCATTGCCGTCCATTCCTTTGCCCAACGAGTTGGAACTCAGGCCCGCCGCACTTCCTGTAGAATTCACGCTTTGGTCTAGAGTTGAGCTCCTCAAGGGTAAAAGACTAGGCCCCATTCCAGCACAACTCAAAGACAGCACTCCCCCGAACGCTTCCGTCTGGAAGGTAAGGACGAATTTTCCTTTTATTTTCCCCCAACTTTTTCCTCTTCTATTCTTCAATCATTTTCTTTCTTTTTTTTTTTCTATTTTTAAAAGTGGATCACATTTTAATTGCGCAGTTCCAAATGCCACCAACAACAATCAACCATTTCAGCAAAGAAAGCGGTGTCTCTAAACTCTTTTGGGGGCAGCTTGAGTCCCATCTCGGTACAGCATTGCTTGTTGCGCTTAACGCAATGCGCATGCGTGATCAATTAGACTCCCATTCCAATTCTGGACGTCTTGGCATTCTAGTGGTACATGTCTTTCTGCTGCAGACGAGAAAAAAGCAACTAAGAAACCGTCTTGGCTACAAGTCAGGGGCACATACAAAAAAAAAAAAAATTCGGGGAGGGGGGGGGCAATGAAAAATGAAAGTTTTTCAAATCCACCAGAACGAAATCAAAGTTAATGAAAAACAGAAATAAAAATTATGGCATTTTTTCCAATGTAAGTTAATAAGTTAATGCATTTTTTATTAAATTAAAGCATTTTTTTCTTAACGTAAATCGCATTTTAACCAAAAAAAATAAAAAATGAAGCACTTTCGTTGGGAGGCAAGGCTCCTTGGACCCCGCCTCTAAATACGCCCTGCTACAAGTCCGAATGATTCATTCTCTTCTGTCTTGACAACAAGTTTCATTCTCTTCCGTTCTGACTTCAAGTCACCATATTATCAATTTAACGCGTGTTTCTTTCTCCAGGAGCTGAGAATTGGTATCGTGTTTTATGCAAACGTGCCATTATGGACAGAGCAATTTATAATGGCATTTTTTGAAAATGAAAAAAAAATTAGGAGAACCGGTAACAAAACGAAAGAAAATGTGTGTAAAAATTGTTGAAAGAATTGAAAATAATATTTCAGCATTTGAATAAAAAACAAGGACTTAAAGAGGAGCATAATAGCCTTAAGTTTCGTAACAAATTTTGATTAAATTTGAAATTTTTTTTTACTTTTGTAACATTTTTTGAAATTTGTAACATTAAAATGAAATAAGGAATTTCTCCAGCAATTTTCAACTCGCCCGTCCGAATTGTCAGCATCTAGCACGACGTACCCTTCCAATCTATTCAATTTCGGTTTCTCTGCATCTGGCACAACGAACCCTTCCAATATATTCAATTTCGGTTTCTCCGCACCTGGCGCGACTAACCCTTCCAATCTATTCAATTTCGGTTTCTCCGCACCTGGCGCGAATAACCCTTCCGATGTATTCAATTTCGGTTTCTCCGCATCTGGCACGACGGACCATTCCAATCTGTTCAATTTCGGTTTCTCCGCACCTGGCGCGACTAACCCTTCCAATGTATTCAATTTCGGTTTCTCCGCACCTGGCGCGACTAACCCTTCCAATCTATTCAATTTCGGTTTCTCCGCACCTGGCGCGACTAACCCTTCCGATGTATTCAATTTCGGTTTCTCCGCATCTGGCACGACGGACCCTTCCAATCTATTCAATTTCGGTTTCTCCGCATCTGGCACGACGAACCCTTCCAATCTATTCAATTTCGGTTTCTCCGCACCTGGCGCGACTAACCCTTCCAATGTATTCAATTTCGGTTTCTCCGCACCTGGCGCGACTAACCCTTCCAATCTATTCAATTTCGGTTTCTCCGCACCTGGCGCGACTAACCCTTCCGATGTATTCAATTTCGGTTTCTCCGCATCTGGCACGACGGACCCTTCCAATCTATTCAATTTCGGTTTCTCCGCATCTGGCACGACGAACCCTTCCAATCTATTCAATTTCGGTTTCTCCGCATCTGGCACGACGAATCCTTCCAATCTGTTCAATTTCGGTTTCTCCGCATCTGGCACGACAAACCCTTCCAATCTGTTCAATTTCGGTTTCTCCGCACCTGGCGCGACTAACCCTTCCAATCTATTCAATTTCGGTTTCTCCGCACCTGGCGCGACTAACCCTTCCGATGTATTCAATTTCGGTTTCTCCGCATCTGGCACGACGGACCCTTCCAATCTATTCAATTTCGGTTTCTCCGCATCTGGCACGACGAATCCTTCCAATCTGTTCAATTTCGGTTTCTCCGCATCTGGCACGACAAACCCTTCCAATCTGTTCAATTTCGGTTTCTCCGCACCTGGCGCGACTAACCCTTCCAATCTATTCAATTTCGGTTTCTCCGCACCTGGCGCGACTAACCCTTCCGATGTATTCAATTTCGGTTTCTCTGCATCTGGCACAACGAACCCTTCCAATATATTCAATTTCGGTTTCTCCGCACCTGGCGCGACTAACCCTTCCAATCTATTCAATTTCGGTTTCTCTGCATCTGGCACAACGAACCCTTCCAATATATTCAATTTCGGTTTCTCCGCACCTGGCGCGACTAACCCTTCCAATCTATTCAATTTCGGTTTCTCCGCACCTGGCGCGAATAACCCTTCCGATGTATTCAATTTCGGTTTCTCCGCATCTGGCACGACGGACCATTCCAATCTGTTCAATTTCGGTTTCTCCGCACCTGGCGCGACTAACCCTTCCAATGTATTCAATTTCGGTTTCTCCGCACCTGGCGCGACTAACCCTTCCAATCTATTCAATTTCGGTTTCTCCGCACCTGGCGCGACTAACCCTTCCGATGTATTCAATTTCGGTTTCTCCGCATCTGGCACGACGGACCCTTCCAATCTATTCAATTTCGGTTTCTCCGCATCTGGCACGACGAACCCTTCCAATCTATTCAATTTCGGTTTCTCCGCATCTGGCACGACGAATCCTTCCAATCTGTTCAATTTCGGTTTCTCCGCATCTGGCACGACAAACCCTTCCAATCTGTTCAATTTCGGTTTCTCCGCACCTGGCGCGACTAACCCTTCCAATCTATTCAATTTCGGTTTCTCCGCACCTGGCGCGACTAACCCTTCCGATGTATTCAATTTCGGTTTCTCCGCACCTGGCGCGACTAACCCTTCCGATGTATTCAATTTCGGTTTCTCCGCACCTGGCGCGACTAACCCTTCCGATGTATTCAATTTCGGTTTCTCCGCATCTGGCACGACGGACCCTTCCAATCTATTCAATTTCGGTTTCTCCGCATCTGGCACGACGAACCCTTCCAATCTATTCAATTTCGGTTTCTCCGCATCTGGCACGACGAATCCTTCCAATCTGTTCAATTTCGGTTTCTCCGCATCTGGCACGACAAACCCTTCCAATCTGTTCAATTTCGGTTTCTCCGCACCTGGCGCGACTAACCCTTCCAATCTATTCAATTTCGGTTTCTCCGCACCTGGCGCGACTAACCCTTCCGATGTATTCAATTTCGGTTTCTCCGCACCTGGCGCGACTAACCCTTCCGATGTATTCAATTTCGGTTTCTCCGCACCTGGCGCGACTAACCCTTCCGATGTATTCAATTTCGGTTTCTCCGCATCTGGCACGACGGACCCTTCCAATCTATTCAATTTCGGTTTCTCCGCATCTGGCACGACGAACCCTTCCAATCTATTCAATTTCGGTTTCTCCGCATCTGGCACGACGAATCCTTCCAATCTGTTCAATTTCGGTTTCTCCGCATCTGGCACGACAAACCCTTCCAATCTGTTCAATTTCGGTTTCTCCGCACCTGGCGCGACTAACCCTTCCAATCTATTCAATTTCGGTTTCTCCGCACCTGGCGCGACTAACCCTTCCGATGTATTCAATTTCGGTTTCTCCGCATCTGGCACGACGGACCCTTCCAATCTATTCAATTTCGGTTTCTCCGCATCTGGCACGACGAATCCTTCCAATCTGTTCAATTTCGGTTTCTCCGCATCTGGCACGACAAACCCTTCCAATCTGTTCAATTTCGGTTTCTCCGCACCTGGCGCGACTAACCCTTCCAATCTATTCAATTTCGGTTTCTCCGCATCTGGCACGACGAATCCTTCCAATCTGTTCAATTTCGGTTTCTCCGCACCTGGCGCGACTAACCCTTCCAATGTATTCAATTTCGGTTTCTCCGCACCTGGCGCGACTAACCCTTCCAATCTATTCAATTTCGGTTTCTCCGCACCTGGCGCGACTAACCCTTCCGATGTATTCAATTTCGGTTTCTCCGCATCTGGCACGACGGACCCTTCCAATCTATTCAATTTCGGTTTCTCCGCATCTGGCACGACGAACCCTTCCAATCTATTCAATTTCGGTTTCTCCGCATCTGGCACGACGAATCCTTCCAATCTGTTCAATTTCGGTTTCTCCGCATCTGGCACGACAAACCCTTCCAATCTGTTCAATTTCGGTTTCTCCGCACCTGGCGCGACTAACCCTTCCAATCTATTCAATTTCGGTTTCTCCGCACCTGGCGCGACTAACCCTTCCGATGTATTCAATTTCGGTTTCTCCGCATCTGGCACGACGGACCCTTCCAATCTATTCAATTTCGGTTTCTCCGCATCTGGCACGACGAACCCTTCCAATCTATTCAATTTCGGTTTCTCCGCATCTGGCACGACGAATCCTTCCAATCTGTTCAATTTCGGTTTCTCCGCATCTGGCACGACAAACCCTTCCAATCTGTTCAATTTCGGTTTCTCCGCACCTGGCGCGACTAACCCTTCCAATCTATTCAATTTCGGTTTCTCCGCACCTGGCGCGACTAACCCTTCCGATGTATTCAATTTCGGTTTCTCCGCATCTGGCACGACGGACCCTTCCAATCTATTCAATTTCGGTTTCTCCGCATCTGGCACGACGAATCCTTCCAATCTGTTCAATTTCGGTTTCTCCGCATCTGGCACGACAAACCCTTCCAATCTGTTCAATTTCGGTTTCTCCGCACCTGGCGCGACTAACCCTTCCAATCTATTCAATTTCGGTTTCTCCGCATCTGGCATGACGAACCCTTCCAATTTATTCAAATTCGGTTTCTCCGCTTCTGGCATGTCCGCAAAAAGCCCGTAACCCTGAGAATTAGCCATACGCAGTGATAGAGCCAGTTAGCAGAGGGAAAACAAGCTCTCAAGTGAGCATGCTCATTAGATGATGAAATCTTCTTTCACAAATTGCTCAAAATTTAAGGTGCAATCTGTTTCTCCGGTCTTATTCTATTTTTTATTATAGTATATTTTATGTAAATTATTACAATTTTTATTCCGCCGCAGAAATATTGTGCGCAATTTTTAAAACATTCTGTAACATTGCTTTCGCTTAGAAACATAGCTTCCTGCGATGTCAGTATTATGATACGTACGCATTTTTAAAACATGAGCTCTTTGTATCCAGTTGAGTATAGAATTTTATGTTGTTTTTTTTACCTACTGTAGTGTACTCACTTTTTGTGGTGTTTTAAAAAAGCAATTTTTTTCTTTGCAGTTAAAGTTCAGCAAAGTTTAATTTTTTTTATGTTAGGCACCTTTAACTTATCATTATTGTGCTTTTTTAGGAGATGTAAATGAGATAAATTCAGCGTAACAGATGTTTTGGGTTTCTGTAGCATATACAGATACAATGTAGAAATGAAAAAGGCAGATAGACAAATACAGTTAACGCATATAAATTAGGAAGTGTACTGCATTCGGTTCACACATGCCTTCAGAAACCGGGACAACACAGAAACTAAGTTTTGAAACCGAAACTGGAAAAGTTAGTATTCTTAAATATTCATAAAAGAAGATGTGAATTCTTTTAGTGGTGTAAATTTGACATGGATGTTCATTCATTCATTCATAAAGGATTTAGAAGTGGGACCAGCTGTGACAACATATAGTAAGCTCTGTAAAGGTACATTCCAGTTAGTGGGAAAACGCATATTTGGCGGTGACAGAGACCGAACTCGCAGCATTCTGTTCCGGAGCCGAATGCTCTCCCAATTGAGCTACACCGACGGAATTTATCACTGCAATTTTGCTGCTTTGACATGTGCTTCACCTCTGTATACGTCACATTCTACACTAAGATAAGTTGAGACGTTGTAAATTCAAAGCATTACTTCAATGTCAACTGGAGGTATAAAGATTTGGGACATGGGCGTATTGAAAGCCCCCGCAGTGCGGAGGGGCCTGCGGGGGCCTCAGCGAAAGACGTTTTCAGAATTTTCGCAGAAACTTCTTGTGAACCCGGTTAAAGAAATAGCCAGTCATCTTTCACAGCTGATTTGCATGAAGTATTGAAAAGAAAATGAATTCTTTTTTTTTTTTTTTTTTTTTTTTCAGTATATAAGTAAGTTCTTCAAGAAATCATTTTCGTTTGAGTTTATTAAAACTGGAAGACGGGAAAGCAGCTATTTCAGAGGACTTGAGGCGCCTTTTCACTGCTATACCAACAGTTCCTATACATGTACAAAGGTCATCCTGAAAGAAATGCCTCGTCCTTCATAAGACTTTTATTTGTAGCAGCAAAAATTTGAAACTTGGTGGTAAAATACTTTGACATATTGTTAATAATGCTAGCCTACTTAAAGTATTGACCATCAATTTCTATATATTTCCACTATCTTTGAACCCATCGGCGAAATCCATTTTCGAAATATTCCAAAGGCTATCGTTTCACCCATGAGTTCACAGCTGTTTAAAGTCTGTCACATCGTCGAAACGTTCCCCACGAAGGGTGTCTTTCAGAGGGGAAAACAGGAAAAAATCCGATGGAGCCAAATCAGGACTGTAGAGGAGTTGAGCATCACCGTCCACCCCATTTTGGCAATAGGCTGCGAAGTCTCCATTGAGGTGTGGGGACGTGCATTATCATGATGTAAAACAACATTATGAAATGGAATGTCACGTCTTTTTCTTCTGATAGCTTCCTTTAGCTTATTCAATGCCTGCACATAGTGAGCACTATTTATTGTTGCACCTCATTAATGGAAATCTGTCAAAATGACACCGCGTTTGTCCTTAAAAACTATCACCATCACTTTTTCTGCAGACCGAGTTCTTTTCACGTTTTTCTGTCGAGATGAAAACGTGCGGTGGCATTCCATTGAAGCACGTTTTGTTTCTGGGTCATGAAAAAACACCCAGGTTTCATCCCCTGTCACAGCATTAGAGAAAAACACCTCCCTCTTCCTCTCATAACAGTCTAAGAGGTCCACCCTTTGCTCACATGTCCACCCTTTGCTCACATTGTTCACGGGTTAGGTTTCTTGGGATCCACTTTGAACAAATTTTGCTATAGCACAGATCCCTAATTAATGTTACCATAGCACTATGACCACAATGAATTGCATTACACAACTCCTCTATGGTGACGCGACGATCAGTTGCGCTGAGGGCTTTCACTGTTGGCATCTGTCACTGTAGTTGTGGTTTTTCAACTGCGTTGTCTGTCCGACACTGAACTTTCTCTCTCTTGAAACCTCATCATCCATCTTCGAACATTACCGATGTCGATTGTGGCATCTCCATACACCTCCAGGAGTCTTCTGTGGATTTCAGGAGCCTCACATCCCTCATTTTTCAGGAATTCAATTACATCTCGCTGCTTTTCTCTGTCATTCATGACATTTATTTCCGATTTAAAAAAAAAAAATTGTGCGAACATTATTAACATATCATAGTGCATGTCAGTGCTGTTTCTTTAAAAACATTTTAAAATTTCAAAATTTATTAAGGAGGAGGCATTACTTTCAGGATTCCCCTTGTACATTAACAAAAGAATGAATAAAATAGCAGTTAAATTAGTGAAATTTTCATATCCAGGAGAATAAGGCGTTTTATAATACAATTGCTTGCATGCATAATTACGTATCCTTCAGTATATAATAAGCTGAAAGGTGTACTTTGCGGGAACGAAAACACAGACTTGTATCATTTCTTTATAACAGAGCCAAAAGACTTATGTGCAAAACATTACGATATTATGTTATGTGTTTTATTTTATATTCAGGAGTTCATAATTTAAGTAACTGTAAACTTTTTATGCCACAATTCTTAATTTTTACTTTTCTTTATTTGCTTATTTATGTTCTGTATTTTCATATAAGTCAGAAAAGTTTATTTAACACTGTCACACGGCCGTTACATGTCTTGTGTGTGTGACCGTGAGGCATTTCAAAGAGGCTGTCCTTAGTTCTCTAAAAGAACCCAAGGGTCCTAACAGAAGTCCTGCACACGTTAATCTAAAACGGAAGCGGATGATGCAATCGGGGAAATGATTGCGTGATATCAATTTCAGACTCTGAACAACGCAGCGGTGTCAGAGTGACGCGCTATCACTTGTTGTGTGAATATGGGAGGGTTTTGGAAACGGAAGCGTGCAGCTCCTCAGGTCGAGTCACTGCGTTAAACCGGCGCTCGTGCGTGAAATTAGAAATTCTGCGGGGGAAAACTCCGACACAGATCTACACAGCCTTGCAAGAAGTTTGTGGGGAAGGAACTCTTGATCAAAGCACAGTTTCTTTCAGAGAACAAAGTTGAAACCGAAAATTCATCAAAATCGCCCCTACTTATTGGGAGCGTGAGCGATCTTGCTGCATGACAACGCATCATGTCATGGTGCAGCGTCGGCACGGGGACTTTCGACGAAATATGGCTTGGAAACTTTATCCCACCCAACATACAGCCCTGATCTCAGTCCACTCGACTTTGATCTTTTCCCAGAGTTAAAAAATCGGCTCCGTGGCATTCGCTATGAATCGCTAGACGAACTGTCATTGGACGTAACCCGAGTATTACGACAGCTGAACAAAGATGGCGTACTACGGGGCATCCAGGACCTACATCACCGCTGTCAAGCTATCATTAGCAGTGGAGGAGAGTACATTGAACGGCAACAAGGTATTAGGTGTGCAACCTAATTCTCGGCCACAGGCACGACACGTTGACAGCAAATTATAGCAAATCGAATGCGTACCTAATCAAGGAAATAATCCCCGTCGTGTTGGATACATTTGAGCCATCGGTCAGGGAGCTGCCGAATGCCACTGCGGAAAAAGGAGGGCTGTTTCGAGTTGATAAAGTCATCAATACTTGTGTGGACCTCCTCGGCAGAAGTGAAGTGCGTATCACTCAGGTGATGTTGCAGGGAGCAAACGGGGTGATAATCAGGCGGGGTGAAATCTGGAAAATATGCCGGGTGGGACAAAATCTCTCATCCCAGGTCAGTGATCGTATTTAAAGTCGTTTTTGCGGTGTGAGGACGCGCGTTTTCCTGAAGCAACAGGACCGACCTTCTGCTCTTGCCGGTGTATGGCCTTTTCGCCTCCATTGCGTCACTCACACGAATGAGTTGCTGACAATATCGCTCAGCATTGACCGTTTCACCAGGTTTGAGCAACTCATTGTGTACGACACCGGGCTGATCCCACCATATGCACCGCAACAACTCCTGGCATGGATATTCGGTTTGGCCGTTCTAGAGGTACGCTGACCTGGATAAGCCCACGATTTGCGCCGATTAGGATTATCGTAGATGATCCACTTCTCATCCCAAATCAAAATCTTGTGGAGGAAATCCTTCTTCTTGAATCTGGAGAGCAAGGACACAGCAATATCGTAGCGCCTAGAATTGTTCGCAGCTGTGAGTTGGTGGGGCACCCAAACGGCCCTCCTTGTGAATCCGTCCAAGCTTGTGCAAGCGCTTAGCAATGGCTTGCCATGTTACTCCAAGTTCCTGGGTGAGCTCTGACTGTGTGCGACAGGGATCCGCGTCCAACAGTTGTTCCAGTTTCTCATTATCCACTTTGTGTGGCTGTCCCGGACGTTCTGCATCACGGAGATCGAAATTTCCCTGGCTAAACCGCTGGGACCATTTCGTACACATACTGTAGGACACATCAGCCTCACCCAAAGCAGCACAGATCATTTGCTGGGCACTTTTTTTTTCAGCTGAAACGCAAACAGGAGGCAGTGCCTCAAATATTGCTTCTGGAACGACATTGCTTTCACCGTCAACTTTCGTCCCTTCTGTCACTAGAGCTTTGAGCGGTTACGGTTGCCTGAAAAGCTGTTGGATGGCGCTGCAATCAGCCATTATCACATACAGCTATTTGCATTTGCCGACGTTCTATGATCGCCTGCGGTTAGAGGCCAAGGATTAAGTTGCACACCTAATAAGTTTTCTCCGTTACTTCACACTTTTCTCAAAAATGGACAGTGTGCAGAAGTTTTATTATGACCCCCATAAAATTCGCATGATATGATTAACTTTGGGATAAATGTTTTGTAGTCCATTTTAATGGTATAAAACTTGGGCAATCATTTCAATTACAACGTGAACATTGCAATAAAGTACAAAAAATTTGGTTTTACGAAAAATTACTGTAGGTTTCAAAGAATTTGAATTACTGAAACGCCTGTAAAACCTTGTTAATATGGGATTTAAGAATTTCAGTAATTGAAAGCAAATAGATTTTCGCAGAAGGGCCTCGAAGATATTCTTTGCGGGCAGGGACGTCGCTAGACTTCGAAATCATTAGGGGCGACGGGTGGGCGAGCATTATTTTTGGTGGGGCAAGCTTGAGAATATTTTTAATTTTTTTTTTTTTTTTTTTTTTTACGGAACTTGCGGAACTCTGAAGGAACTAATTTTTAATGCTTTTCACTACCGGCTTCAACGGAATTCGTGCAATCACCATCCCTCTACCTGGACACACACATACACGTGTCTGAATAGTTACGCCACTGGTGTAAGATGCAAGTGTTGCTAAAATGCCGCCTTCGACTTTTTACCTGCTCTGAATGCATTGTTTTAAATTGCTTTTCAAAAATTGTTCATTTTTGCTTACGAAAATCATACTGTACTTGAACAATTTAAAGGAAACCGTCGTTTTTGTTTATCTAAATCAAATTTGAAGTCGTGCCGCGCAGACACAATACCTCGCCTCCCCCTCCCCCCTTCTTAACACTTCCTTCCTTCAAGCCAGCAACTTTGTCTTGCACTCCTTTCCTACAAAGCAGTCGCTAACCACTTCCTGCACTTTCACTGTCCCGGGACAGTCTTAACAGCGCTAGCGTACGTAGCTTTAGACTCCGTTTTCCGTGTTGGAATCTCCTATTTTGTAAAGAAAACAAACAGCAGAGCAATTAGTAGTGACCCCCTCAGTTGATTCCTGCGCTGCGTCCTCATTAGCCCCCCTAGCCATACAAACATGAAAAAAAGGCCTAAACTAAGGAATTGGAAAAGTGGAGGGCAATTGAATTTTCATGGCCCCACGGATGCCATTTTGATAACCTTTCAACTGAGAAGTAAGCAACGCACTTCCTATGAGAAAATGCGTAGGGCTACATGAAATGAAACACAAGTTAAATATACTGAAAAATGACCCATTTTGAACTGGGTGAGCGGCAGGGTGGGCTTAAGCCCACCCTCGCACTTCCTTGGCGACGTCCCTGTTGTGGGGGAGGGGGAAAGGGTCGGGTACGCCACAGATTTGGGATATGGTTTCGCCGTTATCGCACACAAAAGCGGGTATATAAATCTGAATAAAATGGAAAAATTAAGAGCTTTTCATTTATCACAGAAAGAGATAAATGAAAGGTTCTTATTTTTCTAAAACCGTTTAATATCATTATTATTGAAGAACATGACTGATTGGCATTATAGTTCGTTTATTCACTTATTTGCTTGCTTATTTTGGTGTGGAAAATTAAATGTTGGCTGCGGTTCTATAGAAATATAATAAATCGGCAGCAACGGAAAATTAACTGGGGTTATCGAATTCTTAAGTGCAAGCAAAAGTCCACGAGAGAAAAAAAAAAAAAAAAAAAATGGGCCTTGCAGTCCAAGCACGAAGGCGAGAAATGGCGGCATAAGTTGCTTGTATCTGGACATCGATTACTGCAATGCATTGCAGGTAGAACAGTGAACAAGTTGGATAGGAAGCGAGAACTATTCTCGGATGGTCGAGGGAAGATCCCATGCAGGGCAAGGGCTGCCACCTGTGGCGGAGATAGGAATTAGTTTCAGCGATCCGGTTCCCCACGTGATCTGTTAGCGACACGTGATGTAACTTGAAGACATCCTTAATCCCTTTGGTCTGGGATGAGCCGCATAAATCACGCGGTTTCTCATAATCTTGTCAAGGGAGGATCAAGAGGAGATGGCAGATGCTCGGACGATAGATGACCTAATAGGCCTTTGATGGAGGTCGTGGTCATCCTTTAGTCGGGTTGTGTGCTGGCGAATTTCACGCCAACATCATAACCGAAGGAGAATAGAATAGCTAAATACTAAATGTATTTTTCACGGCTCCCTAAAGGATCTGTAGGTGTTGCAATGGCTGGAACAGTGCTGGGAAGTAGCGCGCTACTATTAGCGACGTTACAGTGGTGCGCTACTTATGTTGTAGTTTGTAGTGCAGCGTAACTACAGAAATAAAACAAGACAGTTGACACCGAATTTTCGGGTGTAATAAGCACGTCTTTTGAATCCGTTCTGACGCAAATTAAATTTATCAAAGCTATTCAAAGTCAATGGAACTGGTATGGAAAACAATAGATCTGACCAAAGAAAGAAGATTTTCAATCGGGTTTTAAATCCCTCAGATATTGCTGTAAACGGAATCGTGGGCTTACGAACTCTTAGAAACAGAGATATCGACAAAAATAAGATGTGACTTTACGTCCCCTGGTGGGAAAACCATGCATTATTTTAGGAAGAAAGTATTCTCAAAAGGTTTATCCATATAAGCGGTATCGGTCAAAGAAAAAAAAATTAGTCGAGTTTTCAGGAGCCCAGATTTTGCAACAAATACTTCAGAAATTAACACATATGACCCCTGGTGGCTAAACCATTCCTTACCAAACGTTAGAAATTATGTGAGAAATATTTTCCATCAGGTCTTGTATGCGATACAGGAAGAATTTTTCAAATCGGAGTTTTAGAAGCAGAAATAACGCAGAAAACGCAATTTACCTTTGTGACCCCTAGCGGAAACTGTGTGATTTACTTGAAAATTTTGAATTCATAGGATAAACATTTCGCATCGGAAACACTATCCAACAAAGAAGGAATTTTTCAAATCGTACTTTTAGAAGTAGAGATATTGTCAAAAATAAGATACACATCTACGCTCCCTGGCGTAGAAATCATGCATTTTTTTCAAGAAGAAAATGTTCCTAAAAGGTTTGTCGACATGAGTAGTATCGGTCAACAAACGACGTTTTTTTCAATCGAGAATTTAGAAGCTCATATTTTGCTGCAAATACAACAGAAGCGGAAATTAAGATTTACGCCCCCTGGTGTCCAAACCATCTTTTACAAAATATAGAAATTATGTGCAAACGATTTTCCATCAGGAGCTGTATCCGGTGCAGAAAGAATTTTTCAAATCGGAGATTTAGAAGCAGAGATATAGGGGGAAACGCAATTTACCTCTACGCCCCCTAGCGGAAAGTCTATGAATTACTTGAAAATTTCGAAATTACATGCAAAACATGTCACACGAAAACACTATCCAACAAAGAAGGAATTTTTCAAATCGGACTCCTAGAAGTAGAGATATTGACAAAAATAAGATGTATATCTACGCCCCTGGCGTAGAAACCATGCACTATTTTAAGAAGAAAATGTTTCTAAAAGGTTTGTTGACATTAGTAGTATCGGTCAACAATAGACGTTTTTTTCAATCGAGAATTTAGAAGCTCATATTTTGCTGCAAATACAACAGAAGCGGAAATTAAGATTTACGCCCCCTTGTGGCCAAACTATTTTTTTACAAAAATTAGAAATTATGTGCAAACGATTTCCCATCAGGAGCTGTATCCGGTGCAGAAAACATTTCTCAAATCGGAGATTTAGAAGCAGAGATATAGGGGAAACGCAATTTCCCGCTACGCCCCCTAGCGGAAAGTGTATGAAGTACTTGAAAATTTTGAAATTACATGCAAAACATGTCACACGAAAAACACTATCCAACAAAGAAGGAATTTTTCAAATCGGACTCTTAGAAGTAGAGATATTGACAAAAATGATATGTACATCTACGCCACCTGGTGGAGAAGCTGTGAAATATTTTAAGAAGAAAATATTCCGAAAAGGTTTATCGATGTGAGTGGCATCAGTCCACGAAATAATTTTTTAATCGATATTTTAGAAGCTACGATTTTATGGCAAATACCTCAGAAGCAAAAATTAACACTTACGCCCGCTGGTGGCCAAAGTATTCTTAACAAAAAATTTGAAATTATATGCAAAAGATTTTCCATCAGGAGATGTATCCGCTGAAGAAAAAAATTTTCAAAACGGAGTTTTAGAAGAAGAGTTATCGGGGGAAACGCAATTTACTTTTACGCCCCCTAGCGGGAAATCTATGCGTAATTTGAAAAAGTAACTATATCTAAAATACTCTTCGACATAATTGGAATCGAAAGACATAAATTTTTTCAATCGGATGTTTAGAAGCAAATATGTGGAATAAAACGTATTTTTGAATTCGACATCATCTGCATTTACGCCCTCTAACGGCGAAATTGTACATCGTAGAAAAAAACGAAATAAAGGATCATCATTTGCATATTTGAAGCTTCTAAATGTAAAAAGAATTTTTCAAATCGGAATAATAGTTGCTGAGATATCGTGGGTACAGACGGACGGACAAACCGATAACAGAAGCACGATCTTTTTTTACAAAAGACGTGCTAAAAAGTAGTTTTGTTCGTAATGCGGTACAAAACTCAGTAGTTGTAACGTAATTTCGCGCTACATTTTTTCACTACTTTTCTTGTTACGAGGAACAAATTGCTATGACAGTCACGGAGGAACCACAGGAAGAATAAAGGAATTCTAACCTCCTTGGTAGGAATCGTTTGCCAAATTCAGCTTGACCTGCGGATAAAGTTTGCTAAGTCATAGGCCACGATCGTAGGTAGAACATAAAAGGGGGGATTATTTAGTGAAGTTAAGCGACATCTTCGAGGAGCAGGATCAGTCATAAAACTAGGAACCCTCGGTAAGCAATCAAGGTGAATGTTAGAGTTCGACCCTCTTGTAAAGCCAGTGCGTAAGCGTTGCATCTCAGTTTTAAAAGTTGGCGCAATCCCTTTGCCAGGGTTCACCTCCTAGTTTCATATTTCACGATGCCTTAGCTAAGAATCAGTCCTGATACAGAACTTCTTTTGGGCAGTTTCCAATAATTATTGTAAATTAAAAAGGAAACAATAAAAGGAAATTATACACTGAGTGTATAATTTTCTTTATGAGGGGGGAGGGGGGAGATGGGACGTGCCTGCACCGCAGGACATACACGAGTGACATCAGTTGGGAGAACAACATACTCCGGATTGAGCTGACTAGATTCGATGCCCGGCGTGCACAAACTTGTACGTTACAACTTCTATTTTTCTTTTTGAAATCCGCTCTTCTACCTTGTACACTAAACACCACCACAAAAGACTATTCGATTACCGCCACACGTTGAATAATTCTCTCTGTGATACGAACAAAACAACTAAGACATTTACGAATAGCCTCTTACACTATCACAAATTTACCCATGCCATGAAATTACCAATATTTACCCTGCATGTTAAAAAATAAAATTATAAATATTTGTTCAATAGAGAGTAATATCAATAACAGAGCGGGAATGAAATTTTTGTTGTAAGAGGTGGATTCCAAAAATCCGTTTACTGAATGAAAATACACATTGCGGCAATTAAGTATAAGAGGCTGATTTTTTTAAATATCCGATTCCAGAAGGGCATGGGTTTTTGATAACTCATTTATCAACTATGGGGTGGCAACCGCGTTTGCGTGAGAATGGCTCAGATGATTATATACGCTGTGCATGACGTCATTCGGTATAAGAACATTGTCACAGTTCTGCCATGGAGCAGAGAGCAGATATCCGGTTCTGTTCGAAAATCGGTAAAACTCCATCTGAGACAGTTGAATTGTTGCGTGATGGCGTGATGTGTATGGGGCTGAGTGCCACTCTCGTGCACAGATGTTCCGATGGCACACACGTTTTCAAGGATGGGCAGGAAGATTTGGAAAATGACGAAATGCTCGGACGCTCGCTTTCAGTGAGCAAGTCTGAACTCATTGAGAAAGTTTGCGAAAGGATTAAAAGTGATCATCGCGTGACCTTGAAGATGCTGGAATGTGAGCTCGGTGTTAACAAGGAGACGATTCATCAAATTTTAGTGCAAGAATTGGGGGGGAGCTTGTGCTCGTTTTGATCCGCACGCTTTATCACACGACGTACTAGAAGTAAACACGAGTGGAGTACACCAAAGACATCGAAGAGACTGCAGAAACAATGCAAAATTTCCCCAATGTATTGTGGCCGGTGACGAGGCATTTTGTTTTCGTTATGATCCTGAAACGAAGCGTCAGAGTGCTCTGTGGAAATAGCCCCAGTCACCCAAAAGGAAAGAAGACGGGTTACAGAACCCCAAAATCAAGGCAATGCTTGTGTACTTTTACAAGAGGAAGGGAATTCTGCATCACGAGGTTATTCCTGAAGGTAGAACTGTCGCTGGCAATGCTTGTACACCCATTTTAGAACGATTGCGTATGAGGATTATTTGTGCCAGGCCTGAGTACAAACATAAGCAATGGTCCCTTCTTCACGATTATGCAACCACTCGCAGAGCAGTCAGTATACAGCAATTTCTGGCATGAAAACATGTGCGCACTACACCATCTCCCATATTCTCCAGATTTGTTACCGTGTGACTATTTTCTATTCCCTAAATTGAAGCTGCCTTTAAAAGGAAAAGTTTTTCAAGATACTGAAACCTACAAGAACTGAGACAGGAGCTCTTCACTCCATACAAAATATGACCTCTGCAAGTCTTTCCTTTCGTTGGCTGACCGTGACACTTCTTGTATTAACACAGGAGGAATTCACTTCGAATAAAATATGTAAGTGTAATAAAAATTTGGAAGATGTGAATCCGTTTATTGCGTAAATATGACATGGATGTAAGGTCAGATAATATCCGAAAGCTTCAAAATTTCATCGTCCTGGAGCGCAAATCGAATCCGCGTCTTCCGGATAGCGCCCAAGTATTCCAGCGTTTACATTAAAAAAAAAATTCAGTCTCACTACTTAATTGAGGCATTGTGTATGACGTCTTCAGTTGATAACACTTGTCCAAAATGTAAAAAACTTGGGGCTGCGCCAGTGGCGCTGTGGTGGTCCGCAGTGGTTCCCAACCTTTTTGCATTCGCGGACAGGCAAAACGTCCGGGAAACTTTCGCGGATCGGAAAAATGTTTTGGACATTTTCGCGGACCGGCAAAACGTTGTGGAAATTTTCGCGGACCGGCAAAACGTTGTCGAAACTTTCACGGATCGGCAAAACGTTGGAGAAGATTTCGCGGACCGGCAAACGTTGTGGAAACTTTCGCGGACCGGCAAATCGTTGTGGAAATTTTCGCGGATCGGCAAAACGTTGTGGAAACTTTCGCGGATCGGAAAAACGTTGTGGAAACTTTTGCGTACCGGCAAAACATTTGGGAAGCTTTCGCGGTCCGGCAAAACGTTTGGGGGAAACTTTCGCGGTCCGGCAAAACGTTTGGGGGAAACTTTCGCGGACTGACAAAACGTTTGGGGAAACTTTCGCGGTCTGGCAAAACGTTAGGGTAAATTTCGCGGACCGTCAATGCCGAAACAAAACCTTTTGGCTATTTCCGAGCATTTAATCTCCTAATATTCTGTATTATAATGATCAATACGTACAATCCATAATTTATATGCCAGATTATTCCATGTCAACTTCTTACAGCTAATATAATTTAATCTATCGATATTCTTTAATGATTAATAAGTGCAATCCATAATCAATATACCACAATATTCTTTTTACCGTTAATATAATTTTTTTGGGGGGGGGAGGTCAATGCGATGTTTGTTGCTGCTTTTTCGCGATAATCTTCTGAAGTTAAGGTTCCAGCGTCGTTTCTGCAAGGCGCAATGCAGCATTAATGTCCATTATGCTCCTGTGCTTTGTTTTGATTGCCGAAACGGCTGAAAAGGTCTTTTCTCTTTATATACGTGGTCGAACAAGTTACCAATAATTTTAAAGTTTTGTTCTTTAGACTTGAATGTTGTTTCTCCATAATAATCTAAAACCGAGTCATAGATTTGGATCTGATTATCAGACTGGCATCAGAAGGAAGTATAACAAAGCTTTAATTTTCCTGGTGAGTTAGCCTGCAGGAGTTCAGATCTTCTGTGAAGAGATTACCGATCCAAGTTTTCTTTTAATCCAGACTGGCATCAGAAAGAAGTTCAACAAACCTTTCTTTTTCCTGGCGAGTTAGCCTGCAGGAGTTCAGATCTTGTGTGAAGAGATTAGCGATCCAAGCTTCCTTTAATCTTCCGAGACAGGCGTTCAAAATTTTTTTAATCTAGATTCCCTGTTACTTTGACGCCATTTCGTTTCAAAATAAAAAATAAATTAATTAACTCGTTTCTCACGCACCGGCGGTTGGGAAACACTGGTCTAAGCGATAGCTTCTGACCATTCGAACGAGATGGGTTCTGGTTCGACTCCCTTTAAGGAATGGATGCTGTGTTTGTCTTACGGAACTGGCTTTCTCCCTTCCCCTGGAACCAGTGGCCCTAATTTAGGGACGGGTGACTGCTTATAGCCCATTGGGTTGCTCACAGTGGTCGTGAAACCCCCAATAAAAAAAAAATCCTTGAGTCTCCTCAGTCATCTCTTGAACTCCCTTCAGTTACCTCTGGGATAAAACCATCCTCGGTAAAGAACCCGTGATCCACACAGATTTTGCATTCTATTCGAACACGCCGCAGACCAAGAAAACGATATAGATTCAGCTATTAATGATCGAGGAAGCAATATAGTGGAGGCAAACGTCTTAAAATGAACAAAAAAGGAAGGGGAGTAGTTTTTTTTTAAATCAGCTCTTATTTTTTAAATGGTTTACCAACAGCGTATCTGAGCGTTATGTTAATACACAGGTGTGATCGCAAAATATCCGATATTTACGTCATTTTATGCTGCAAACATCAGACGTCAGGTTATTAGCATTGACACGGACTTTGTCTACGCTCTAGGAAGTACAAAACATATAATAAAATAAAACGCTATGTAGGATTTCTTGATTTTTTCTTCCGTCTGCACGAAATGGAGAATCAAAGTCCCTCAGTGGTGATCAGAATCTAAAGTTGATCTCACGCAGAGGGGTAGTTAGTCGAAGACCGGCGTGTTTTGGAGGATAACTAGACGATGGAGTTAATAGTTCTTCTGGGTTTCGCTACTGTTATTCTTATATCCTTATTTCGTCTATCTCCTTTCCCCCACACCCCCTCGGAGCCTCATCATTCTCTTCCTTGAAAGAGAAGAGGAAAAAAAAAAGGTTCTTCTAATGAAATTGACTGTGTCACCAGATAACAGCGGTCATTTATTTCGCCTCTTGCGATCAAAGGGAAATGGACAAGGTCATTATGGGGTCATTCACTATGCCCTCCCAACAGTAGCACCCCCGTTCAAGATAATGAAACAGGATAAAACCTCTATTCTATCGCTAAGAGGTTTCGCGCAGTGGTTTATGGAGAAGTTGCTTTTTTCTCATCAGCTCCTCCTTCGACGTATCAATTAAGTCTAGTATTTTGTCCGAAATTTTTAACATCGTGACGAAAATTTTAAAGCATTTTAATGATGAAATACCAGAACCCTAGCAATTTAAATAAAATGCAAGCCCTGTTTATCGGAAAAGTGTTAAAATCGCGGGGAGGGAGACTAACAATCCATAATCATTTTAATATCGACACTTTTCTTTTTACGATTGTAATTTATTCAGAGTTCATTTTTTCATTATAATAAAACACAGGCAGAAGTAAAAGGGTCTCTTCATCTCACTAAAAAATGCATTGCAACCCGCTTACAACGAGGAGTTCAGGACCGACGAAAATCTTCACTAAATCCGGGAGCTCGCAAAACCTTGTAAAAATGTACATAAATGTTTTTATTAAGTATTCATAACAACTGGAGTTGAAAAATTTAATTGGTTAACTACAGTAGTACAAATTAAAATAAAATAAGCATTTACATGGATACATAGTTGCAGCGAATGCTGAAGGAGACATCATGTGGAACATAGTGTACCCCTTCCCCATTGTTTTCCTATCAACGTTCTTCCACTAGCACATCAATATTCCCCTACTCCATTGCAATTTTGTCATGTATAGCTCCATTTGTATCCTTCATTCCAGGATAACATACAACAGATATCATGTCGTTGAGAAGTTGTGAAGAGTTGCTGTATCCAATAATAACCGACGCTGTCGTTGCACGATTCAAAACTCTAAGATCACGAAATCACATTAAAATGTTTAATATATTAAAATATGTTATTTCCAAGTTAAAAGCTACGAGCTCTTTCGTGCCGTCGAACGTGCCCATCCTCAAGTAAAAAACAAAGAAAAATACAGACAGCATGAACTTATATGCAGTTGGTTGTTGGTCGGTGACGCAAAAAGCGGCAAAGCGCATGCTCAAAGAGTTAGAGTCTTAAAGAATTGAAGGCCACCCCGGTGGCGCAGTGGTCTAAGCGATGGCCTCTGATCATTCGTCCGTAAGGGTCCGGATTCGAATCCCGGTGAGGCATGGATGTTGTGTTTGTCTTACGGCACTGGTTCTCTCCCTTCCCTGGAACCAGTGACCCTAAATTAGGGACGGGCGACTGCTTATAGCCCATTGAGTTGCTCACGATGGTCGTTAAACCTCCAATCAAAAAAAAACAACAACAAAGAATTGAAGTGGGGGAACTCCACTTACCATGGTGATGGTGTGGAGTCTAGAGATGAGCTCGGGCTCGGGCGGGCACAGGATTCATTAAGAGCCGAAAAACCCGGGTCCGGGCATGGTCTTAAGCATGTTGAATTTCATTACTGAACTCTTTATATATATCCAATTTCATTGTTTATAAGTTACCTTCACGAAAAACTGTAATTAAAAATAATTCCTTGGATATTGTTGTTATATGTAAACTGGTTACCAAAAATTGAAGAATTTCTCGTTAAGTGTACGGGTGGTGCCATTTCTAGATCTGTAGCTTGATTTCTTCACCATTAATTTTTTTTTCTTTCTCGGAATTTTTTCCGGAAAAAAGTCAGCAGGTTTATTTGAAGATTTGGAAGATGAGTTTGAAGTTCATGATCCTGATCCAGATGAAATTTGTAAAGTATGTCGAATTGCGCATGGGCGAAACACACCTTGCAGCTGGGGATTTGTTACTGTCGTGGAAGAATTCTTAATTATATTGCAAAGTTTAGCATTCTAGGGTCAAAATTTAAAACAAAGAGTTGTACGTTTTGTAATGCAATTTATTCAAAGTAAAAGTAAATTTAGAAATCCAAAAGAAATAACGAATGGAATTTTTTTTTGTTTCTAGAAGTTTTTTTATCTTCAGTTTTCGGCAAAATCACTGATTCCCCTGGTATAGTAGAACGGCATATGCATCGATTATTTATTTATTTTCTAGACCACATTTTAGAACATTTGCTTTTATGCTTAGTGTTTCGAAGAACATATTAATATTATGAAGTGGATTAACCGAAGTAAACTTTTTAAACTAATCCTTGATTGGGCCATAGCTTTGGCTTGTGCATAATGCGAGCCTTGCTAAACAAAATTTTCTGAGAATTTCTTAGAAAACACATGTAATCAAAGAAAGCGGGCAGGGCCCGGGCAGTAGGCCTTTGGACCTGGGCGGGCCCGGGTTCCTAAAATTGAGCCCGAACTTATCTCTAGTGGAGTCCTCATCGTCAATTACGGCGTATTGCAGTATTCCTTTAATGAGGGATTCCCACGGTTGAAACAGTAAATAAGGCGAATCCTCATTACAGTATTTATCATATCTAGTTTTAGTGATAAATGCTGTACATCTCTAGTTTTAGTGATAAATGCTGTACATCTCTAGTTTTAGTGATAAATGCTGTACATCTTTAGTTTTAGTGATAAATGCTGTACATCTTTAGTTTTAGTGATAAATAATGTACATCTCTAGTTTTAGGGATAAATGCTGTACATCTCTAGTTTTAGTGATAAATGCTGTACATCTTTAGTTTTAGTGATAAATAATGTACATCTCTAGTTTTAGGGATAAATGCTGTACATCTCTAGTTTTAGTGATAAATGCTGTACATCTCTAGTTTTAGTGATAAATGCTGTACATCTTTAGTTTTAGTGATAAATGCTGTACATCTTTAGTTTTAGTGATAAATAATGTACATCTCTAGTTTTAGGGATAAATGCTGTACATCTCTAGTTTTAGTGATAAATGCTGTACATCTTTAGTTTTAGTGATAAATAATGTACATCTCTAGTTTTAGGGATAAATGCTGTACATCTCTAGTTTTAGTGATAAATGCTGTACATCTCTAGTTTTAGTGATAAATGCTGTACATCTTTAGTTTTAGTGATAAATGCTGTACATCTTTAGTTTTAGTGATAAATAATGTACATCTCTAGTTTTAGGGATAAATGCTGTACATCTTTAGTTTTAGTGATAAATAATGTACATCTCTAGTTTTAGGGATAAATGCTGTACATCTCTAGTTTTAGTGATAAATGCTGTACATCTCTAGTTTTAGTGATAAATGCTGTACATCTTTAGTTTTAGTGATAAATAATGTACATCTCTAGTTTTAGGGATAAATGCTGTACATCTCTAGTTTTAGTGATAAATGCTGTACATCTTTAGTTTTAGTGATAAATAATGTACATCTCTAGTTTTAGGGATAAATGCTGTACATCTCTAGTTTTAGTGATAAATGCTGTACATCTTTAGTTTTAGTGATAAATAATGTACATCTCTAGTTTTAGGGATACATGCTGTACATCTCTAGTTTTAGTGATAAATGCTGTACATCTTTAGTTTTAGTGATAAATAATGTACATCTCTAGTTTTAGTGATAAATGCTGTACATCTCTAGTTTTAGTGATAAATGCTGTACATCTTTAGTTTTAGTGATAAATAATGTACATCTCTAGTTTTAGGGATAAATGCTGTACATCTCTAGTTTTAGTGATAAATGCTGTACATCTCTAGTTTTAGTGATAAATAATGTACATCTCTAGTTTTAGGGATAAATGCTGTACATCTCTAGTTTTAGTGATAAATGCTGTACATCTCTAGTTTTAGTGATAAATGCTGTACATCTTTAGTTTTAGTGATAAATGCTGTACATCCCTAGTTTTAGTGATAAATGATGTACATCTCTAGTTTTGGTGATAATAAGATAGTGATTGATATGGGAATATCATTATCTTCCGTTTCTCTCCAAATTGTTCCTCAGAAAAAGAAAAGATTTAAACCTTGAAAAGACCTAGAAAATTCCCTTGATGTGGAGGCGTTCTGTTCTGCTGTCATGATCTTCCGAGTGTCAGCAGCCTTGTCAGTTCACCAATCTTTCAAACTCAGTTTCAGCTTCAAAAATAGAAACCTAGTCTGAATGGCGGGTAACTTGGTAGTTGCAGACGCATTTTTTTTTTCATTAGAAGTGTCCTTACATTGACCGCTCTCTAAGCAGGTTCATATTTTTCATTCCCAAGTCTGTGATAAATGATTCTATCGATTTCTTATCGATATTTAGTTCACTTGCCATCGTTCCAAGTCAGTAGTCTGTTGCGAGTGATTTGCGCACTTTTTTCTCCTCTAATTCTTGAGTAAATAGAGGTCGCTGGTGTCCTTTTCGACATTCTCGCTTCCCTCTACAAAACCAGGGGCGGATTGTCCCACTCGAGAAATGGCCCGTTGTTTGTCGTATCCTCTTTGTGTAGATTGTTTGGAAATAACGAATAATTATTTTGGTATTTACGAATAAGAATCGTTAAATTCATTTGAATTTCATATTATCTGTCTAATAATATTATTCTCTTTAAAAAAATTGACATTTCAATCGATTTCTATATATGTTGGGAGTTAGCTTTAAAATGACTAAGAAAATTCTCTCTACTTCAGTTAAAAGCCTGCCGCTAGACCAAGCACGCTGTTATAAATAAATTAAGCTAAAGCGTAGGTCACGTAGTAAATGAAGCCGGGAAACAAAGCAAAACTTTTCAATCAATGTATAACGCCCATTATGACATATGGCGCTGAAACCTGGCCTATCAAGACGGTTACATGTCAATTCGTCGCCCGTCAATTCATCGACTACGATCATTCGTCGCGTGTCAATTCGTCGACTACGACGATTCATCGCGCGTCATTTCGTCGACTACGTCAATTTGTCACGGTCAAATTCGTGGGGTTTACAAGTTTTGATTATATACAAATCGCTTACAGGAATCTCGGTTGTCTTCTGCCGTGATAATATTTATATTTCGCATACAGGAATTTCGGTCGTCTTCTGCCGTGATAATATTTATAAGGTTTGGACACTTAGACAGGTTAGTAATATTACGTTTTTTCTTTGGCGCTAAAAATAAATTAATATGTCTAGGCCTAAGATTAGGCCTTTTTAACAGCTTTTATTCCATCGGGCTCATATTCATAAGATTTAGAAACCAAGTCATTTAAGTAATATTGCGCTTTTACTTAAGTAGTAAATATTAATAAATAGGCTTTAGGCCTAGGCTTTTTTGACAGTTTTTATTCCATCTAGCTCATTATTCATAAGATTTCGAGACCAAGTCAAGTTAGTATTATTGCGCTTTTACTAAGACATTAAATATTAATCAACAGGCGTTTAGTCCAGGCCTTGCTGAAAGATTTTGTTCAAGTGTATGAAATATTTATTCTTAAGTAAAAGCGCAATATGACTAACTTGACTGCTAAAAAGGCCTATGCCTAGGCCAAGGTATTAATATTTAATGCCTAAGTAAAAGTGCAATAATACTAACTTGATCTTGTGTCTAAACCTTATGAACACAATCGAATAAAAACTGTTAATGAGTGCAATCGAATAAAAACTGTTAAAAAGGCCTAGGCGTAGACCAAGATATTCATATTTAATGCCTAAGTAAAGGCGCAATAATACTAACTTGACTTGGTGTCTAAACCTTATGAATATGAACACGATGGAATAAAAACTGTTAAAAAGGCGTAGGCTTAGGCGTAGGCCAAGGTACCAATATTTAATGCCTAAGTAAAAGCGCAATAATACTAACTTCACTTGGTGTCTAAACTTCATGAATATGAATAAAAACTGTTAAAAAGGCCTAGGCTTAGGAGTAGGCTTAGGCGTAGGCCAAGATACCAATATTTAATGCCTAAGTAAAAGCACAATATTACTAACTTCACTTGGTGTCTAAACTTCATGAATATGAGCACGATGGAATAAAAACTGTTAAAAAAATAGGGGCAAGGTGTTCCTGACCCGATGTCGACCCAGTTTTATTTCCGTTTTATTTTTGAAAAGCAAAGAGAAATGCGCACTGTGTAATTTTGTGCTCATATGTTATACAGCTTCCGAGATAAGTAAATTTTCTCACATTTTCAAGTTCTTTGCCTTCCAGAATGATCCTTTTCCTGATCTCTTTTGCACCAAATACCATTGTTTTTGTCTTTTCTATGTTCATCTTCAGTCCACATCTTTTGCCCTCTCTATTCAGTTCTTGTACCATTTGATCCAGTTTCATTTCATCTTCTTCAATCAGTACAATACAATGTCATCTGAGAAACACAGCTGGTCGAATCTTTTGTCCTCCAATAGAAATTCTGTTGTCCTCATACCTGATTTTGTCCAGCATTCTCTCCAGATGTGAGATGAAGATGATTGGCGATATTGGATTGTCTTGTCTTGTACTTCTGCTGGTGGTAAATCAAGCTCCACATCTGTCTCCTATCCTGACAACTGCCTGTGCATTCATGTTTATTTCTTTCAGAAGCCGAGTTATCCTAGCATCCACGCCATATGATTCCAGCACAGCCCAGGTGATGTTTTGTTCAATACGTCAACAATTCAAAACTGTCAATAATTCAAATTATCCGAATTTAGAAAGGAAAAAGAAAATTCTTCATATAATTAAAATTACCTCAAATTAAAAAGGAAAAAGAAATTTTTTATATAATTCAAATTATCCAAATTTAGAAAGGAAAAAGAAAATTCTTTATTAATTCAATGTACCCGAATTTAAAAAGGAGAAAGAAAATTCTTTATATAATTCAAAATATCCGAATTTAAAAATGAAAATGAAAATTATTTATATATTCCAAAATATCCGAATTTCAAAAGGAAAAAGAAAATTCTTTACATAATCCAAAATATCCGAATTTAAAAAGGAAAAAGAAAATTCTTTATATAATTCAAATTATCCATGATTCTGAAAAATGAAACGAAAACAAAGGCTAAGGTTCAAATAAATATATTGCAATCGTTTATAACTTAAGTAAATTTCGTATCGACTGATAGTTATTGACACACTTTTGATTTCCCCCCCCCTTTTTTTTTTCCTTTTTTGCTTCTGTTCGGCGCCGCAGAGAAAGCTAAAAAAGAAAAAGTAAGAAGCGGGATGGGGAGGGGGACTGGTCGATCAGGCTAAACGATTTAATTCTGTCTCCGGGGATCGTTTTTCTGTGGATTCTGCGTGTGACAGATCCCTCTTTCCCTTTCTCGTGGTACTGCAGATGAATTATTGCCCGCGTTATGTCGTCGGTCAGCTCCCCAAAGAAGCAGAACAGAGATGAGGAAGAGCGGGTAGAGATGTATGTGCGTATGTGTGACCCACCCCCTAATCCCCTGCAGACCTGTTGGTTAATCTGATGTTGAGATTTGGGGATTTTGTATCCGATGCTCCAGGAAACCAGCAGATCGGAGGAAAGCGACCCGAGAGCCCCTGTTAATCTGCCTTGAGGAGAACACGCACAACATTTGAGCTATCTCTTCACCGTGCCCACGGATTCCAATTCGAATTTTTTGTTGTTCTTTTAGTTGTATTTTCTTTCTTCCTAAAAAACCGTTCTAGAAAAATAGCAAACCAATTCGTCCGTTGGCAGCTAAACACGCAAGCAAAGGGGTGGATTTGTTTTAGCAGAATTTTTGTAGGCTGACGACATACATAAACTGAGCGCCCACTTTATTGGAACCACTTTTGAATGTCAGTGGGAAGTAACTTTCATAGTCAGTATAACATTTTAAATAACAGTTTCCCCAGGACCAATTCTAAAGTACGCCGAGTGGCCACTTGATTAGGTACACTTTCATATTATGTCTATGGAAAAGAACACTCATAGCCGGTTTAACAATTTAAATAGCAGTTTTCACAGGAGAAATTCTAATGCACACTCAGTGGCCGCTATACAGTATTAGGTACACTCTTATATTATGCCTATGGAAAGAAACACTCATAGTTCGTGTTACATTTTAAATAACAGTTTTCCCAGGAGGAATTCTAATACACACTCAGTGGTCGCTATATTAGGTACACTCTTATATTATGCCTATGGAAAAGAACACTCCTAATCAGTGTAATATTTTAAATAAGTTTTCCCAGGAGCAATTCTGATGTACACTGAGTGGCCACTTTATTAGGTACACTCTCATATTATGTCTATGGAAAGGAACACTCATAGTCCGTGTTACATTTTAAATAACAGTTTTCCCAGGAGGAATTCTAATGCACACTCAGTGGCCGCTATATTAAGTACACTCTTATATTATGCCTATGGAAAGGAACACTCGTAATCAGTGTAACATTTTAAATAAGTTTCCTTAGGAGCAATTATATTGTACACTGACTGGCCATTTGATTAGGTACACTCTTATATTATGTCTATGGAAAGGAACACTCATAGTTAGTGCAACATTTTAAATAAATTTTCCCAGGAGAAATTTTAATGCGCACTCAGTGGCCGCTATATTAAGTACACTCTTATATTGTGCCTATGGAAAGGAACACTCGTAATCAGTGTAACATTTTAAATAAGTTTCCTGAGGAGCAATTCTGATGTACACTGAACGGCCACCTTATTAGGTACACCCTCATACTGTGTCTATACTACAGTATGTCCTACAGTGTTCAGAAATCGTACACACCAGGTGACAAGCTTTTTCAAAAGCCCATATTGTTGCGAAAAGTTCTTGTCGGAGATGAATGTTATAGAGAAAGTTCTTTTCGGAGATTTGATTTTTTTTTGATTGGAAGTTTAACGACCACCGTGAGCAACTCAATAGGCTATAAGCAGTCGCCCGTCCCTAATTTAGGGTCACTGGTTCCAGGGAAGAGAGAGAGCCAGTGCCGTAAGACAAACACAACATCCATGTCTCACCGGGCTCCGAACCCGGACCCTTTTTAAACGAATGATCAGAAGCCATCCCTTAGACCACTGCGCAACCGGGACGGCCTTTTCGGAGATGAATGTTAAACAAAATTGAAGGAAATAATAGCTGCTGCGAAGTTGTTACTTTGATGCCAAAGAAATACTACGGGAAAGCTATTTTATGTTCCTATAAAATAAGTTTCTTAAGGAACGCAGCAGCCCAAAACCTGGCTTCTGACCATTCGTCTGAGATGGGCCTAGATTCGAATCTTAGTGAGGGATGGATATTGTGTTGTCTTACGGCACTGGATTGCTCACAGTTGTCGTTAAACCCCTGCACAATAAAAAGAACAAACATTTTCCTATTCCTTAGAGTGTCTTCTTTTAACTGAATCGGAACGATATGTTTGCAAGCGAACTTCCAATTCCAAATCGATGCTCACCCTGTTTGTTGCCGTCTGTCATTACTCTTAAGTTGTTTTCACTAGAGTGAGGAAAGACGGTACAGTTTCTGAACTATTTTTTTTATAAAGAAACAGGAAAATAACGCTTTTTCCGTTCATTGATAGAAAAGATGTGAGGAAGAAATAGGAAAATATACATTTCAAGTGAAATTAAAGATCGTCGAGGAAACAACTCAGTAGCTCTGTTTCTAGCACGCATAGGGGAGTATGCACCGAATTTGAATTTCTTTTGAAAAAACATCAAAAATACTTGCTGCTTTGATTGAACATCGCAAGCAGAAACTGTAAAGGATGGAAAAACGTGCGTTACCTTAGGAAAATCCATTAAAAAAATGTCCACCCTTCTGCGCCATACACAGATATCAACATATCAGTAGACGATAAAATAGTGCCTACTTTCTCATTGGCATTCTCTTATTTACTAAAGTAAGTTATGTACGTAAGTTCTAATAATGTGTAGTATTTTCAACGGGTATGACGAAGGAAATTTCTCCATTCCCTTTCATGCCAGGGGCGGGATTCATAACCACAACTTTCGGCTCCGGAGCTCCGAGTGCTATCCACTATACTACACTGTCATATGCTCTCACTCCTATCTGCCTTTATCTCATGTGCGTTCTGCGGGGCAGGCACATCACACGGGACTCAATAAAATAAAGCAGTAGAGAAAGTTATACAGGATATTTCCCTCATTAAGAAAAGTTTTATTTAAAAAAGTATGATAGGTTGAAACAAGCGGTTTGAAACATGAATGTTAACTAATAGATATTTTTTCTTCATTGTTAGCACACCTACACATGAGGTTCGTTTGTAGACTGGAGCACATCTAGTCGGTATTCAATTTCTCGCTATGTTTTGCCTAACATCTCTTTCCAGACTGTGGCAATAGCATCTGTCATCCTCTTCTGCGGAGCTTCAGTATCAGACACTTATAAATATCAAGTTGAAAACAGTGACGCCCATATGAGTACTTTTAGGGGGGCTTGGATCTTAGCCCCCTCTAAGAAAAATCCTTACCTCCTTCAAGGCTGTCAAATATTTTAGTAAATGTACAAAATACTAAAATACAACAAAAATAATTGATACAATCAATCATTAATATCTTATTATTTTTAAAAATGCTTTAAAAAAAGGTTTCGTCCATTTTAGTGTTTTAAATTTATCAAAAATTTGGCTATACCAACGACTGGCGGGGGCGAGTCCCCCTGCCCCCTTATGGGCGCGCCTGGTTGAAAACACATGGAATTATTAACACGGACATAAATCAAGATTTTCTCCCATGTAACGTAACCGCGAAAATTTGAAATTTTCATCGTCCTGGAACGGGACGATGACAAGTTTACGTCTCAGATAATCCTTAGTTGTTTGGATTTCATTGTCCTGGGTGGTGTAATGGTTAACGTACTCGAGCGCAAATCGGAAGGCGCCGCCCCTGTGGTGCAGTGGTCTAAGCAATGGCTTCTGATCATTCATTGGAGATGGGTCCATGTTCGAATCCCGGGAAACTTGGATGTTGTGTTTGTATTACGGTGCTGGCTCTCTTCATTTCTTGAAGCCAGTGGCCCTACATTAGGAACAAACGACTGCTTATAGCCCACTGAGTTGCTCACAGTGGTCGTTAAACCTTCAACCAAAAAAAAATAAATAAAAAAAAATCGGGAGATGCGGTTCGTTTTCCGTTCCTGGACAAGGAAATTTTGCAAATTTCTTCGGTTACGCTACATGGAAGAACAGCTTGATTTATGTCCGTATCAGACACTGGTGTTCAATAGACTTTATCCTTGACATAACCCCACAGGGAAAAATCTAGGGGTGTTAACCGTGGTGGCCATGATGTTGGGCCGTCCCTCCCAATCCACCTGTTGGGAAATGTGGTATTGAGGAATTTACGAAGAATTAATTCCCATTGTGATGGAGCACCATCCCGCTGGAAAATTATCCATGGTTGACATTCGTCCGACTGATGTGCAACAAAAAGCTCCATCATGCCCAGGTTCACATTTCCTGTTAATGTGCGTTCACAAAGAAAGCTCTGACGGCTCTGTTGTGCATGAGACCATACCAAACATTCACATCTGGGCTGTCCCATTATTTTTCAAAGACAACATGAGGATATTCCACCTTCCATATAAGCAGATTTTGTCTGTTTATTTTTTAATGTCAAACGTAGTTTTTCTTGCTCGGAATTGTTCGTGGAAAAATTTGATTGCCTGTGCCTTTGTAAATGTGTAAATAAAAACGGAACGCTGTTTGACGATTAATGGATACCGTGCATTACTTTTATTATTATTATTATTATTATTGAACGACCAGGTACGTTTGCGTTGGAAATTATATTTGCGCTTCCAAAATGTCAATTTTAAAAATTATTTTGTTGCAGTCATCACCATTGTTTCCCTCCTTTTTGTTTTAATAAAATTTTTGCCGTTAGGTGGAGTAATTTTTTTTTTCGGATACCTCAGTTTCGGATTGAAATAATCCTTTTAATGTTGGTTAATTATTAACTCCATTAACATGGTTTATATGCCTTTTGATTTTTACAGATTCACTATTTTCTCAGTGGTTCATGACCGTACCTAGGGGAGAGGTTTTTAGGGTCCAATCCCCCACCCTCATAATTGTTTTGGGCAAAATTATTTTGCTTATTTATCGTAAGTTATTAGATCAACAGAAGTCGCCTTTATCTTCTTTTAATTTTTTTTTTACAAATTGTTAATGTTATTTCCTTTGGTAAACCTTTCTTCAGAAGGATATTTTTTTTCTCACTCTACCCACTGGTCATCAGTAACAAATTTATAGAAGTACAGGAAACTCTGTGTCTGCCACTTTGTTTATCGGAATTGTTCGGGTATCAGGTATTTTTGAAATCGCTTATTTATTTATTTCTTTATCGTGTTAAGACAGGCGAAAAAATGGCAGTTGGAATCGTAGTTTATTGTTTCTTTAAAACATCAAGATGCCAGACTGGGATGAGTTGTGTTTAGAAATGCAAGAGCTTAGTGAGTGATTGCATCCCGTAGGCATATTGACACTTGTTCGATCTGCGAAGTGTCCGTCCTTTCGTCCGCCGTCACGGTAAAACCTTTTGCAGCATTTACTTTTCACAAAAAAAGAATTATATCTCGAATGATGTTTCCGGGAATACTATTGTACCTGAATGATGTTTCCGGAAATGCTGATAAGTTGGTTTTGAATTAAAGGACTGGTATATTGCGCGTCTGCTGCGCCTAATTTGAGATGCTTTGCAAGCACAGAATCCGCAGAAGGAACTCGGAACCTCAGCAGTGCATGAAAATTACCACCGTTGCTATGATGGCAAGTATTAGACGGCCAATTCAACGTAAGATATCTATCTATCTACTCAATTCAACGTCAGATATCTATCTATCTATCTATCTATGCAATTCAACGTCAGATATCTATCAATTTATCCAATTCACCGTCTGATATCTATCAATTTATCCAATTCAACGTCTGATATCTATCTATCTATCCAATTCAACGTCTGATATCTATCTATCTTTCCAATTCAACGTCAGATATCTATCTATCTATCCAATTCAACGTCAGATATCTATCTATCTATCCAATTCAACGTCAGATATCTATCTATCTATCCAATTCAACGTCAGATATCTATCTATCTATCCAATTCAACGTCAGATATCTATCTATCTATCCAATTCAACGTCAGATATCTGTCTTTCTATCTATTCAATTCTACGTCAGGTATCTATCAATCTATCCAATTCAACCTCAGATATCTATCAATTTATCCAATTCACCGTCTGATATCTATCAATTTATCCAATTCACCGTCTGATATCTATCTATCTATCCAATTCAACGTCTGATATCTATCTATCTTTCCAATTCAACGTCAGATATCTATCTATCTATCCAATTCAACATCAGATATCTATCTATCTATCCAATTCAACGTCAGATATCTATCTATCTATCCAATTCAACGTCAGATATCTATCAATTTATCCAATTCACCGTCTGATATCTATCAATTTATCCAATTCAACGTCTGATATCTATCTATCTATCCAATTCAACGTCTGATATCTATCTATCTTTCCAATTCAACGTCAGATATCTGTCTTTCTATCTATCCAATTCAACGTCAGATATCTATCTATCTATCCAATTCAACGTCAGATATCTATCTATCTATCCAATTCAACGTCAGATATCTACCTATCTATCCAATTCAACGTCAGATATCTGTCTTTCTATCTATTCAATTCTACGTCAGGTATCTATCTATCTATCCAATTCAACCTCAGATATCTATCTATCTATCCAATTCAACGGCAGAAGATATCTACGGCAAAGTCACTCGGTATGGTGGCTTCATCTATCGTTATCTGAATTTTTTAAATCCACTCCCTGACGGAGATTTCAAATTTTGTTATAATTTTCATTTTTCAAACTGTGCTTGCTGCCATCCTGTCACCTGTGTAATCTTGTTGTTTTCATGTGATCTCTGCCTCATAGCGTTCAGTTTGTTTTTCTGTTAATACTGAACAAATTCATCTGTCGTTACTCGCCAACTAATACTAATACACTAAAAACTAAACAGTTTATTTTTTGTTAAGTGATTAGGTAGATAGATAGATTTTTTGCTGAGGAATAAATAAAAAAAAAGTCTAGTTATGGCCCTGATAGATAGATAGATAGATAGATAGATAGATAGATAGATAGATAGATAGATAGATTTTTTGCTATGGAATAGATTAAAAAAACCTGAAGCAAAAGTCTAGTTATGGCCCTAATAGATAGATAGATAGATTACAGTTTTGCTGTGGAATATTTTTTTAAACCCCTCTCCCCCGAAACTAAAGTCTAGTTACGGCTCTGCATTGGTTGGTATGGTAATGTATTTTCATTTGACAATAAAACAGTGCTTCTCAAAGTCTTACTTGAACATAAAAAATAAAAAAAGGAGAGAATCTATTTGCATCTGATACTAACAACGGCATAGATTTCTCATTCATTTTCTATGGGACAGATGAAAAACTTTCCCAGTAGGCAGATAAAACGCAGTTTCTTTTCACTTTTTTTTAGAAAACTAGTGAGTGCACAATTAAAAAAAACAAAAATGCCTTTAAAATTCCTTGAGCGTAGAAACTTCTATTAAAAGTCCTGCTCATTACAACCGAGAATTTGTGTTATTTTCGTTGTTTATTTAATTGCTTTCGAACCTACCCGACAAAAAAAAATATTTGGTCAAACAAACCCCATCTATTATACGGAGGGTGAATGTGAGACGATACAGGAATGCCTGTAGATTTTTATCAAAAATGATTCATTTCAATGAGTCATTTCGTATCTTAGGCAGAACGACAACCAACGCACACACAGCGTCACGAGTAGCGGATTTGTCGTCTGCTCGCACCGAGCAATTACTCATTCAGCATCTAAGCTGCAAACATACAAACAGCGAATAGTTCACACAAAGGTCAAATGCGATGATGACATGCAGCAAAACACGCAGAAAAAAATGCGGTGTTATCACCTGATATTTGACGCCGTCTTGTTCCGAAGGTCCGTCACCAACAAGTTCGTCGGAAACCGAAACATCTCCACTACCCCGACAAAGAATAAATAGGAATCACTTCCTTATGGTTTCGGGGACTTCATGTATTTACTCTCAGTAGAGTTTTATGTATCATAAGCACTGCCATATAGATATACTCATGTGAATTAGAGAAAATTTTCCGTTTTTTTGTTTTTGTTTTTTGTTTTTTTGTTTGTTTCAGGATTTAAAAATCCCGAAGAGACTGTTCTGAAGCAAGGCCGGATTAAGGCTTTAGTGGGCCCCAAGGCTAAAACATCTGAGGGCCCCCTCAAAGAATTATGGCGAGGAATCATTATGAAATCCATTAAAACACGAAACTGTAGTAATATACTTATGATATAATTAATACGTGTAGTGCATTCTTCAAACTAATAAATTATCTGCAGTTTTCATAAATAAGTCACTGTATTTTCCATTGTTCTCATAAGAACATGAGTTAAAAGTTTAAGATTCCTGGATTTTGTCTTGGATTTTCTAAGGATTTAGCATTTTATACCTTTCTCATTTCATCTCTTTTGTTAAATGCAATGTAGAGAGACAAAGGGAATTTCGACTCTTAACGATTCCAAGTGCAAATTGGGCGGTATGGGTATGTGGTAGTGAAAATGCTGAAACTATGTCGCCGACCCTGCTGTACACAGCGACATGAAACCCTTACCCTTGGTAAGTCACTGCCTTGAAATCTGTTCGTCTACCAGCCTCTGTTTCTGACCAAGTGAAAATCAAACGAGACAAAAGAAAAACTATGGTACAAACCTCTCTCTCTCTCTCTCTCTTTCTCCCCCCTCTCTCTCTCTCTCTCTCTCCCATCCTCTCTCCCTTTCTCCCCCCCCCCGCTCTCTCTCTCCCTCTCTCTGAATCAATGCCTTGAAATCTATTCGTCTCCCAGCTTTGTTTCTCGCCAAGTGGAAATCATACGACACAAAAGTAAAACTATTTTATAAATCTCTCTCTCTCTCTCAACCCATCCCCCCCCCTCTCTCTCTCAAACCTCTCTCTCTCTCTCTCTCTCTCTAAGACCTCTCTTTCGCACAAACCTCTCTCTCTCTCTCGCTTAGTCACTGCCTTGAAATCTATTCGTCTCCCAGATTTGTTTCTCGCCAAGTGGAAATCATACGACACAAAAGTAAAACTATTTTATAAATCTCTCTCTCTCTCTCAACCCATCCCCCCCCCCCCTCTCTCTCTCTCTCAAACCTCTCTCAAACCTCTCTCTCTCTAAGACCTCTCTTTCGCACAAACCTCTCTCTCTCTCTCTCTCTCGCTTAGTCACCGCCTTGAAATCTATTCGTCTCCCAGATTTGTTTCTCGCCAAGTGGAAATCATACGACACAAAAGTAAAACTATTTTACAAACCTCTCTCTCTCTGTCTATCTATTACTTGCCCAGACATGACCCCTGGGCTCTTGGTCATGATTGATTCCAAGGTTATAGCCCTTATAGACATGGGTCCCAAGGCTATATCCCATATAGACATAGGTCCCAAGGCTATAGCCCCTATAGACATAGGGCCCAATCTTAGCTTTCAGGAGGGAGCAAACAGAAATTGTAATTATAAAGTACATGCACAAATACCATACGGAAAAATTTCCATGGGCCGTTTCGTTATCTAACCGTTTTAACCGCACTTTACCACATAAACTGAATGGAAAGCCAAAAGACCCAAAAACTGCATAATAAAAGATCGATAAATGAAATTACACAGCATGTTAGGACAGTTAGGAAATTTTTTTGTTGCTCTTTTGATCCCGTTTGGGAAGACATAGCTTAATATATTGGTCATCAAGAACTTAATAAATCGGTCATCAAGAATGAAAAACTATCCTCAAGACAAATTTCTGACATAAATTTCGAAAGAGCTTTGTGCTGCAGCAAACACCTGTTTCAGAGGAGGATACGTTTTTTATTTCTTCGTAGTCAATACTGTACGCATGCACACTGTTCTCTAACAAGCAATGGGGAAACATCATTATTACTCTCTACTGTAAATTTCCGCTTTTTCTACTCAAAATTTCCTACATTTTTGCTATTTTTATTATTGCATACATACGCATTCAGAAGTTATACGGAAAATTTAGCAATCAGAATTAGGGTTATCTCGAAAAATCCCATAGAACCTTCCAAGAACATGGTTGGACTTCTAAGGGAGGGCAAATGCCCACTTTTGCCCCACTGTATGCGCGCCCATGCCTTTAGATAGCCCTTATTCCGGCTGTGTACTGAAGAACCAAATTATTTGGAACTCCTACGTAATGACCTGTTGTGGGCAGCCCTTGGCCTTCTAAACACCTCGATTCAATGTGGCATGGATTCAACGAGGTGCTGATATCGTTCTACAGGTATCTACACCGAAGTAGAAAATTATTAGGAACACCTATCTAATAACGTGTTGGACCACCTTTGGCCTTCTAAACAGCTGAGATTCGATGTGGCATGGATTCAACGAGGTGCTGATATCGTTCTACAGGTATCTACACTGAAGCAGCAAATTATTTGGAACTCCTACGTAATGACCTGTTATGGGCCACCCTTGGCCTTCTAAATAGACTCGATTCGATGTGGCATGGATTCAACGAGGTGCTGATATCGTTCTACAGGTATCTACACTGAAGCAGCAAATTATTAGGAACACATACCTAATAAAGTGATGGGCCACCCTTGGCCTTCTAAACAGCCTCGATTCGATGTGGCATGGATTCAACGAGGTGCTGATATCGTTCTACAGGTATCTACACTGAAGTAGAAAATTATTAGGAACACCTATCTAATAACGTGTTGGACCACCTTTGGCCTTCTAAACAGCTGAGATTCGATGTGGCATGGATTCAACGAGGTGCTGATATCGTTCTACAGGTATCTACACTGAAGCAGCAAATTATTTGGAACTCCTACGTAATGACCTGTTATGGGCCACCCTTGGCCTTCTAAATAGACTCGATTCGATGTGGCATGGATTCAACGAGGTGCTGATATCGTTCTACAGGTATCTACACTGAAGTAGAAAATTATTAGGAACACCTATCTAATAACGTGTTGGACCACCTTTGGCCTTCTAAACAGCTGAGATTCGATGTGGCATGGATTCAACGAGGTGCTGATATCGTTCTACAGGTATCTACACTGAAGCAGCAAATTATTTGGAACTCCTACGTAATGACCTGTTATGGGCCACCCTTGGCCTTCTAAATAGACTCGATTCGATGTGGCATGGATTCAACGAGGTGCTGATATCGTTCTACAGGTATCTACACCGAAGTAGAAAATTATTAGGAACACCTATCTAATAACGTGTTGGACCACCTTTGGCCTTCTAAACAGCTGAGATTCGATGTGGCATGGATTCAACGAGGTGCTGATATCGTTCTACAGGTATCTACACTGAAGTAGAAAATTATTAGGAACACCTATCTAATAACGTGTTGGACCACCTTTGGCCTTCTAAACAGCTGAGATTCGATGTGGCATGGATTCAACGAGGTGCTGATATCGTTCTACAGGTATCTACACTGAAGCAGCAAATTATTTGGAACTCCTACGTAATGACCTGTTATGGGCCACCCTTGGCCTTCTAAATAGACTCGGATTCGATGTGGCATGGATTCAACGAGGTGCTGATATCGTTCTACAGGTATCTACACTGAAGCAGCAAATTATTAGGAACACATACCTAATAAAGTGATGGGCCACCCTTGGCCTTCTAAACAGCCTCGATTCGATGTGGCATGGATTCAACGAGGTGCTGATATCGTTCTACAGGTATCTACACTGAAGCAGCAAATTATTAGGAACACCTACCTAATAAAGTGATGGGCCACCCTTGGCCTTCTAAACAGCCTCGATTCGATGTGGCATGGATTCAACGAGGTGCTGATATCGTTCTACAGGTATCTACACTGAAGCAGCAAATTATTAGGAACACCTACCTAATAAAGTGATGGGCCACCCTTGGCCTTCTAAACAGCCTCGATTCGATGTGGCATGGATTCAACGAGGTGCTGATATCGTTCTACAGGTATCTACACTGAAGCAGCAAATTATTAGTAACACATACCTAATAAGGTGTTGGGCCATCCTTGGCCTTCAAACCAGCCTCGATTCGAGTCAGACTTTCAACATCAGGCCAAGCTTAAGTTCGAATGTCTGAGTCCCTTCATACTTTCCTGTATGGTCCAGCTCACGATCGAACGTTCGAGAACAATTCAGAAACTTTTGTCTGTGCTCATGTTTGAACGTTCGAAAACGATCCAGACTTTCAATTTTTGTCCCGGCTCAAGATTAAGCGTTCGTGACCCAGTTCATCTCAGTTTATGGCCCGTTTCAAGCTCGAAAGTTGATACACCCAGCAAAACAATTTCTTTCCAGCTGAAGTTCAAAAGTTTGAGAACCAGACAGATTTTCAACATCCGGCCCGCCTTAAGTTCGAACGTCTGAATCCCACCAGACTTAACTTCTGGCCCGGCTCAAGATTGAACGTCTGAGACCCTCAGACTTTCAACAACTGGCCCTGCACAAGATTGAACGTCTGAGACCCCCAGACTTTCAACAACTGGCCCTGCACAAGATTGGACATTCGAGACCAAGTCAGACTTCCAGTTTCTGGCCTGCATGTTAATTTCAGATGCAATTAAAGAACGCCTCGGGTTCGTACCATACTTCAATATTTTTGCTTTTACACTGTGATCTTCATCACCTATATTTTTGCTTATACACCTTCCTAAGGGGGAGATAAAGCAAAGAGAAGAATACACGGAACTTTACTTCAACGTATAGAGTTCATCAGCAACCATTATCAATCCACTGCTGTATGAAGTTATCTACAAGTTTCCTCCACAACTTTCTGTATTGAGCAATCCTCTTCATTGTTACTCCAGCATGTTTTCGAAGTTCACCTACACGTCTTCCACTTGGTCTTCTTCAGGTTCTTTTCCTGTTCCTTGGTATCTAGTCCAGTATTTCAGTTGTACAGTGATGGTCAGTTCTTCTGGCAATATGCCCATCCCATTGCCATTTGAGCGCCTATCATGACGTCGTAACCTCTTTTCATTTCCCTGACCCAGGTGTTCTTCTTCCTCCTAATAAAGTACGCACCGTATTTTTCGGCTTATAAGTCGATATGGAGTATAAGTCGAATGCATTAAATTTCTCAATTTCCTTATCTTGATGCATAGATAAGTCGATCCTGAACAAAGAAAAGTTGATCTAGAACTAATGCAGTTAGCTTTCCGAAATTTTGTAACTATAGTTTTAATGTTTTGTTCATTATTAAAATGAAGAGAAAGTGAAGAAACTTTCATATTTTTTCAGGAAAAAAAAACGTTTAATTTCGTGTTCTTTTCCTGCAACCTGACGCTACCGTATCCTTTCCCTCCTACCGAACAGTCGAAGAAGCCGCTGAGCAAAAATGGTGAGAAAAACAGAAACAAGGGCACTCAAGCGTGCCAATTCAGAGGGATGCTTGCAGGGTGAATATGGTTCTCTGATAAAGTCCGATTGAAATCAGAAACCAAAAGAGCTTTTAATTTCAATCGGAAATATGAAATAAATTAAGATAATGCTTATGTGAAACGGATTATCCGTTTCAGCAGCTTTCAAATAAGTTCTTAGTGAACGGAATATCATATTTTGTATGCTTTTGTAATGGTTTCTCAAGAACGTAATGTTGCTTTTCAATATGCTTGGATCACGACCTAATTTAAGGCGCAATGTAATTTTTTTCTCACTGAGAAATTTCAATAGATAAGTCAATGTGGCGTATAAGTCGAGGTCCGGACTTTTGAAGAAAAAAATCTCGAATTATACGCCGAAAAATACGGTGCTTTGAAATGATTGTATGAAAACAAAAATGACGCAAGGAGAAATTTCAATAGATAAGTTAATGTGGCGTATAAGTCGAGGTCCGGACTTTTGAAGAAAAAAATCTCGAATTATACGCCGAAAAATACGGTGCTTTGAAATGATTGTACGAAAACAAAAATGACGCAAGGGGAAATTTCAATAGATAAGTCAATGTGGCGTATAAGTCGAGGCTCAGACTTTTGAAGAAAAAAATCTTGAATTATACGCCGAAAAATACGGTGCTTTGAAATGATTGTATGAAAAAAAAAAATGACGCAAGGGGAAATTTCAGTAGGTAAGTCAATGTGGCGTATAAGTCGAGGTCCGGACTTTTGAAGAAAAAATTTCGAATTATACGCCGAAAAATACGGTGCTTTGAAATGATTGTATGAAAACAAAAATGACGCAAGGAGAAATTTCAATAGATAAGTTAATGTGGCGTATAAGTCGAGGTCCGGACTTTTGAAGAAAAAAATCTCGAATTATACGCCGAAAAATACGGTGCTTTGAAATGATTGTATGAAAACAAAAATGACGCAAGGGGAAATTTCAATAGATAAGTCAATGTGGCGTATAAGTCGAGGCTCAGACTTTTGAAGAAAAAATCTTGAATTATACGCCGAAAAATACGGTGCTTTGAAATGATTGTATGAAAAAAAAAATGACGCAAGGGGAAATTTCAATAGGTAAGTCAATGTGGCGTATAAGTCGAGGCCCGGACTTTTGAAGGAAAAAATCTCGAATTATACGCCCGAAAAATACGGTGCTTTGAAATGATTGTATGAAAACAAAAATGACGCAAAGGGAAATTTCAATAGATAAGTCAATGTGGCGTATAAGTCGATTCCCGGACTTTTGAAGAAAAAAATCTCGAATTATACGCCGAAAAATACGGTGCTTTGAAATAATTGTATGAAAACAAAAATGACGCAAGGGGAAATTTCAATAGATAAGTCAATGTGGCGTATAAGTCGAGGCCCGGACTTTTGAAGGAAAAAATCTCGAATTATACTCCGAAAAATACGGTGCTTTGAAATGATTGTATGAAAACAAAAATGGCGCAAGGGGAAATTTCAGTAGGTAAGTCAATGTGGCGTATAAGTCGAGGTCCGGACTTTTGAAGAAAAAAATTTCGAATTATACGCCGAAAAATACGGTGCTTTGAAATGATTGTATGAAAACAAAAATAACGCAAGGGGAAATTTCAATAGATAAGTCAATGTGGCGTATAAGTCGAGGCCCAGACTTTTGAAGAAAAAATGTCGAATTATACGCCGAAAAATACGGTTCTTTGAAATGATTGTGTGAAAACAAAAATGACGCAAGGGAAAATTTTCAAGAGGGTTTCAGGACCTGCTCTTGCCTACGTCCCTGTTTACAAGATTTTTGTTGTTTGAGCCAAAGTTTTTATTATTCGGTTTTTAATTGCGATTTTTTAATACATTAGTTTTTAGAGACCCTGCCAAAAGCCTTTTCAAATTACACTCTGCAAGGACTTAAATGTAAGGTAACATAAGTCATTTCGACTTATAAAAAAAACCTTCCTGGCCTGAACCAATGCAACCTTCTCTAGTAATTTACATCATGTCTGTTAAGAAAAGCTCTAGAAAAATAAAAATGCTTCAATTTACTTTCTCACAGTCAGAGGTATTTTTTTCGTAAGCAAATCTATCTTTAAATCTTCGCTGTAATTTGAAGATACCGATTCTTTTAAAGTACATACGTGAATTTACCGGCTCTTTGTCAAGCAGCCTTTTTCTTACTTTTTTTTACCTTTCTTTTGTAACTTCCTAATTTCAGGAGTACATGGGGAAGTAAGAAAAAAGTTATGTCCCTCATTTGGGTTACTAACAGTGCTTAGCAACATCGATAAGAAACCTCGAGATCTTCCTGTCTCCTTTCGCCCGACCTCGCCTTTCGGCACTCGGCTACACAAACTCTTATGTCATCGTCAAAGGCACCCATCTGGTATTCATCTGTGAGGAGCCCATCCCATTACTCCAACCAGTGATATCTTAGTTGCGATGACAACAGGGCCATCACCATCTGCCTATGCTAAGAGTCTCAAACGTAACAACGCTGTTGTCGGTTTTCTTTGTAGTTACCTGAAAAAGTAGCTTCCCCCTTATGCTTGGTCTAAGCACTCTACGTCACTGTGAAGTACTTCAATTTGAAAAGACATAATCATTCGTTGCTTTTAGTTGCATTTATTCTCTTTCTCTTTGTTGTATTTAAGCTGACCCATGTGTTTGAGGTTAAGATGATGAAGGGAAAAATGGATTTCAGATCTGAAGATCAGGCTAATGGTACTTTTCAAGATTCTGAAAAAAAAACGTCGAGTTTCAATTACAAAACGTTTTTTTTTATGCAAAGAAAAACTCCGGTCTCAGAAATAAAAAAGGTAAATTTTGAAAGATACGGAGAGCATTGTAATCTTAAAAACGCATTTAATAAATATTTTTCTATGGTCTGGTGGATAGAAAAATGTTTACTTAAATAAATATGAGTGTTGATCAAAAAATAAGATTACGATTCACGAGCACACCTGTAGGACGTGCAACTAGTGTGGATAGTGAAATAGATGAATGGAAACTCTGGGTATCGTGAAACGCGTGCGCACATTACCGCTGTCTTGTATCGCTTCATAATGAAGCCTAGGTTGGAACTTTGGTCTTACGAGAAAGTTCGAGCTGTTATTCGATTTTTGCTGCATGCTTAATGCTGTTTATATACGCATCAAGCAGAAAAATTCTGTGTCAATGAAAACACAATTTTTAATATGCGTATCTTTCAAAGTAAAAAAAAAGAAGTTTTAAGCGGATGATGAGATTGACTCTAGGTAGTTTCATTTCCCAATTCCTTCATCTCATATACAGGCTTCCGACTTCCTTCATCTCATAGAGGCTCCGGCTTCCTTTGTGTTATACAATCTTCAGACTTCATTCATTTCATAGAGGCTTCTGACTTCCTTCATGCATAAATATTTCTGACTTCTTTCATCCCGCACAGATTTTTGGCTTCTTCATCTCGCAGAGATTCCCAACTTCCCTAATCTCATAAAGGCTTCTGACTACCTTCATCCCGTAAAGATTCCGATTTCCGTCATCTACAGAAGCTTCCGACTTCCTTCATGTCATAGAAGCTTTCGACTTCCTTCATGTCATAGAGGCTTCCGACTTCATTCCTCTCATAGAGGCTTCTGACTTCTTTCATCCATATACAGTATATTTCTGACTTCTTTCATCCCGTAGAGATTTTCGGCTTCCTTCACCTCTCAGAGATTTCCAACTTCCTTTATCTCATAAAGGCTTCTGCTTCCTTCATCACGTAAAGATTCCGCTTTCCAACATCTACAGAGACTTTCGACTTCCTTCACTTTAGAGGATTCTGACTTCAACTCATAGAGGCTTCCGACTTCCTTCACTTTAGAGGATTCTGACTTCAACTCATAGAGGCTTCCGACTTCCTTCATCTCATAGAGGCTTCCGATTTCCTTCATCTCATAGAGGCTTCCGATTTCCTTCATCTCAGAGACTTCTGATTTCCTTCATCCCGTAAAGATTCCGATTTCCATCATCTACAGAGATTTCTGACTTCCTTCATCTGATAGAAGCTCACGACTTATTTCATCTCTTAGAGATTTCCGGCTCGCTTTGTCCATAGAATGTTCCGACTTCTTTCATCTATTAGAGATCGCCGACTTGCTTCGCCTATAGAATGTTCCGACTTCATCCACAGAATTTTTTGACCTACTTCATTATGCAGATATTCCCGACTTCTTTCATCTCATAGGGAATTCCAGCTTCTTCCATATCATGTATATTTCCGACTTCTTTCATACAAAAGGTGATAGAAATTTCCGACTTCTTTCATACAAAAGGTGATAGAAATTTCCGACTTCCTTCATCTTATAGAAATTTCCGACTTCACCTGAAAGAAGCTCCCAACTTTCTTCACCTGAAAGAAGTTTCCAACTTTCTTCACCTGAAAGTAGTCTCCAACTTCCTTAACCTTCTTCCATTTCCGACTTTTTCATCGCATAGCATTTTCTGACTTATTTCATGATATAGATATTTTCATCTTCCTTGATCTCGTAGAGATTTCCGACTTTCCCTCATCCTTCAAATATTTCCGATTTTCATAATCACAGAGGTTTCGTACTTTTTTCACCTCTCGGAGATTTCCAAATTTCTGAATTTCTTCATTTCACAGCCGTCTAGCGCAAACCTAATATCTTTGTATTTCAGAATTAGGAAATAAGATGCTAAACTTAAAACCTAAGTTTTTAGTTCAGACGGGAATATTTTCATCAACAAAATTTCTGAGATACATGAAATACTTTGCTCGTATTTTCAACTGTTATGCAATGAGATAAAACCAAATGAAGATATGGGGTGTGGAAGTGGGCAAGATAGTCTCGTTATTATTAGGAAGTTTATTCTGCTAAAACAATTATTTAAAGCAGAAAAATGATATCACTATACATGACGAAAAAATTAAGTATAGCATTTTCGATGTAGATTTCCAGTACACTAGAGCATATTTGCAATTGAAAGTTCGGTTCAGAAATATAATCGCAATATGAACATAAGTTTAAAGTCTAAACATACTGTATTTCGTATGAAAAAACCTCTCATTGGCTCGAACTTTTCCGCTTTAATTACTGAATTAAAATTTTATATGTTGTTCTAAATAACGATTCTGGAAAGCGCATTGCCATTTCCCAGCATCCGTAAAACTGCACATTTTCCGTCTCAAAGCAAATATCCTCTGATCAGATGTTTATAAATACACTAGGTTGGCTCGAGCGTGATGAACGTTTCACGTATTGGGTCATTCATTCATTGGTTAAATTTCGTTCATTAATGAGGAATTCTTTAAATGACTCACAGCCGCCGAGGTGGCGCAGTGGGCTAAGCTCTGGCTTATGATCATTCGTCCGAGAAGGGTCCGGGTTCGAATCGCGTGAGGCATGGATTTTGTGTTTGTCTTACGGCACTGGCTCTCTCCCTTCCCTGGAGTCAGTGGTCCTAAATCAGGGACAGGCGACTGCTTGTAGCCCATTGAGTTGCTCGCGGCGGTCGTTAAACCTCCAATAAAAAAAAATGACACAGCATAAAAATAAAAAATAGAAGTTCATAAGAAAGGCTGTCAGATATTTCGAACTCAAAATTTGCAAATAACTGTACCTTGTTTTATATTTATTCTTAAAGGAAGTAAGACATCCCACTTTTGGAGAATGCTTTGTTTTAAAAAAAAACTGGAAGTGCTACTATAAATTAATAATTATATAAGAGATGTATATTATATATAATTTGCCATAAAAACACAAAGAAATGCAAAAGCAAAGGCTCTCTTTTTTAAAATTCCCGGTTACAATTTTATTTACATGTATACCTGAGATTTTAAAAAACGGAGCTGTTTTTGTCTTAATAAAAGCGTGAAATATATACAGCTCTTATTTCAGCATAAACGGTCCGCCGTTTACATATTCCTCAGTCTTTGTACACGTACATATCTATCATAGTTTTCCTAATCTGTGCTTCTTTCAGGACTTTTTGACCAATTTTACATATATATACCTACTACAAGAAGAAGCAATTTCGACAAGAGCCAAAAATTAGAGAAAAAATCACCAATGCAAACGAGCAGAGAAAAGCATGCAGGAATGCGGAAAGTTTTGATAATTCTGAGCTTTACCTTTATCAAGGACCACTACATTTATTTATTTATTTATTCTAAGCACATCCTTACAGACGGTAAAACTAGTTACAGGAATTGCTATAATTATATTTATAGTGATAATTACCAAGTGATATTTACAATCCTACAAAACATCCTTTATGAAAAAAATTATTAGTTATATTAAACATATCCGGACATTCTTCAAGTGAGTTGTGAAGCTTATACATTTTACATAACGGATAATTTTTTCCCGCATCAGTTCTGCAAAATGGCACTGCAAATACTTCACATTTTGTCCTTGGTAAATATGGGACACGGAAACTTAATTGGTTTACAATTTGAGTATCATCTATCTCTCCATTGATGATGCCGTACAGGAACTTGAGTTGGAGAGCCTTCCTTCTCGATTGCAGAGAGGTCATCTTGAAGAATGTCAGCAGTCGGGATGTCCGCTTTATAAAGACCGGTAGATTTATAAAAAAGGTGTCGAAGAAACAATTTCTGAACTTTCTCAATTTCATTTACTAGAGTTATTTGGCTAGGACTCCAAATGATCGCCGCATATTCCAGTCAGGATCTGACCGTAGTCTCAAAAATACGAATAAGTGTCTGAGTATTCGAGTAATACTTGAATGTCGCATGATAAATCCAAGTTTTCTGTACGCTGTACGTACAGTTCTTTTGATATGACTTTTAAAGTCCAAGTTCGAATCATACGTGACTCCCATGTCCTGGACTTCGTTTGTCCGGGTATACTCGCCAGCTTTGTAGTAAAAAAGAATTGGTTTTCTTTTCCGCGAAAGGGAAACGACATGACACTTGGAGATGTTGAGATAGAGATGGTTTAATGCACACCACTGAAGCAGGTTATTGACGTCAGTTTGAAGAGCTTGACAGTCATCTGGAGTGTGCACATTGAGATAAAGCTTGAGATCATCAGCAAACAAGAGACATGGGCCATGAATGCAAAAAGGAAGGTCATTAATGTATATTGAAAACAGGAGTGGTCCTAAATTAGAGCCTTGGGGTATTTCAGGTCTCTAATTTAGGACCACTCCTATTTTCAATATACATTAATGGCCTTCCTTTTTGCATTCATGGCCGTTCATAGATATCTGTATATATTCATGGATTCTGTACTGGGTTTGTGGACGATGAGTCTTTGTCGGTTGGGCCAAGTATGCCATGTATGTATTGCTAAAATTTATTTTTAATTTTTACCTTTTCATGGCTTGGAAGGTTTTTTTTTTTGGTCTGTGGGGTCATTTACCCGAAATACATGCATGACATTGCATAAACCCATATTCAACTAGGTCTTTGTAGAAATGAGTTTATGCCGTGTTTTGCTGGTCCTTGATAAAGACAAAGCGCTGCATTTTCAATACTTTCTGCATTCTTGCATGTTTTTCCCTGCTTGTTCGCAAATTTGTTTTTTGTTTTTTCACTGTTTTTGACTCCCGTTGATATATATATATATATATATATATATATATATATATATATATATATATATATATATATATATATATATATATATATATATATTCCCGTTGATAATTTCCGGTGATGACAACAGACACTCCTGATCCTGAATCGCGATTCCCTGACTTTGAGGTATGATTATTCTACTTATTATATTCTGAAGAATATTATGCGTTTTAATGTACTCTAGCAAAATAAACTATAATGCTTGAACAAATATTTAAAAAATGTAATCGGAGAAATCAAAAGAAACGAAGCTTTCTTTTTCATTGTAGCCTGAATTTATGAACATTTGGCTCGGTAACATAAAATGTCTCCGCAGCGGCGAATGGTCGTTTCCGGGAGGACTCCCCCCCCCCCCACTATGTATGACTAAAAGAAACACTGTTCCTAATTACATTGCTCAAAAGCCGGGACCTTAAACATTTCAAGATAAACCACTAGTAAAATTGTACCTGTGAAATAAAGAAATAATAAATAGAATTTGTTGTTCTTGGGCATGCGCAAGTGTCGAAGGTCAAAGATGACAGTGAGATGAAGACAAATATAAAGCCATCGCACAGTTAAAATCTAGCAAGGAAGAAAGAGAGCGGATTCCCTCAAAGGAAGAAGCAGAAGACATTTTTGAAGTGACAACTGGTTGTTCCTACACAATTCATCGTATCCCGCAATTCTGTTCCCCTGAACACCTCGTGTCGTTTCGGAAACATGTGGGAGAGAGATGAACCAATAGGAAATACGAAGGGGTTGACCTCACAAAGCAACACAATACCTTCGTTAGAAAGGGATTTTGAATTCCCGTCCTGTGTCCGGCCAAGTTCATAGGACCTTCCGATAAAGACGTTCCTCTCTTCCGTCAAAAACAACCCCTCCCATGGGTTGAAGGCACTGGAATCACAATAAGGGATAACGAAACAGGAACGGGAGGGAGGGATGGGCTCCAAAAAGATATATGTGAGAATATCTCTATCTTAGTTGTCACAGAGTTTCCTTTCTTACGCATGCATGACTTCTGGAACAGAGAAACGAGAACGAGAGCGAAGAACACTACTCATTTTAAATGCTTTAAGCTCCTTTCTCCTGCGGCACGCGAATATTAGCACATATGTAAGAGCTGATGAAAAAGTACGGATAGTGGATCTTTAAGACACTTTATTTACAGAGATGGGGGTTAACACCTTCAGTAGCGGCTACGAAAAATTATCCCACCGTTCGTGACAAAGCACTTCTCAAACTTCACAGCAGCTGGTGCGTTCATTTTACACAATTGTTTCCGGTTCATCAAGCCTTTTGCGCTCAAATTTTTCTTTTTTTCAGTACACCTTTTGCAAAAAGCGTATGTTCTTATGTTATATAGTAGAATGTCGATCATCCGAAGTCTTTTTCATTTTATTCCAAAAGTTATCACGCTAATAATGAGAACTTGCCATTAAGAAAAATCAGTCGTCTGATTGTGACTTTTATGATGCATTAACGTAGATTATAATATGTCTACTGGCGATATATTTTCCAGTCTTTGGCGAGATGTTTCCACAAAGAAAAGGAAGAACACTTTAAAATAATTACTTATTACCAGTTTCTTAGCATAATCAATATTTTTATCATTTCTGTAATTTCTATATAGTCTACTTGTGTTTGTAATTTCTTATTTCTGCTTACACTCTGTGACGTACCTGCCAGCAGGACGCACACGACATAAAGGCAGATAGGAATCAGAAAAAACGTCTGCGTAGCTCAGTTGGTAGAGCGACTTGTTCCGGAATACGCGGCCTCGGGTTCGAATCCCGGCGTAGACCAAAAATGACGGAGAAATTTACTCGTTATAATGGCGCCCGAACTATCCGGATGACCCGGCCGTTCAAAATCTCGCATTGGTGTGATGTTATTTCCACACCGCGAAACAGGAAAAATCAGAGAATTCCTTCTCCAGCGCTTCGACAAATAAAAATGTGTGATGTTGCATTCCACACAGCAGATTGACTGGGAGTTCTCAAGTGCACGTTCTACAGTGGATGGCTGCCTGCAACGATTCATGGTCACGGCTGACCCGTGGGCCATGCCCCCGGCCCTCTTTCGGGGGGGGGAGATGTGACGTACCTGCCAGCAGGACGCACACGACATAAAGGCAGATAGGAATCAGAAAAAACGTCTGCGTAGCTCAGTTGGTAGAGCGACTTGTTCCGAAATAAGCGGCCTCGGGTTCGAATCCCGGCGTAGACCAAAAATGACGGAGAAATTTACTTCGTTATAACTTTTACATACATAGATGATCCATTACATAATGACAAGATATTATTACATTACATTATTACATTATGACAACCTACCTAATAAGCTGTGAGATTCCCTTTAGCCCGCAACACAGCGGCCCCTCGACGAGGCATCGATTCGATGAAATGGCAATAGGTATCCTGGGGTATCTGGTACAATAATGTCAACAGCAGGTCCTCCACTTCCCGTACATTTCGGGGTAGTAGTGATTTAGCGCGAACCCGATTTGCCAAGTCGAACCACAAATGTTCGATTGGGTTCATGTGAGGTGAATTTGGAGGCCAGGGCAAAAAACAGAAAGTCACCAGCATTTGTCTCGAACCACTCCTTGAAGATTCTGGTAGTGTGGCATGCCGCATTATCCTGTTGGTAATAGCCATCACCAGCAGGGAACACACCCAGGTAGCAATATTATGGTGGACCAACCGTGGGCTTTCAACGGTCGGCCAAGCGACGAGGCGACTCGGCGGCCAACAATTGGATATATGTTGGTTCAACGGTTGGACCCACATTGGAAAACTGTTGCAAACAGTTTTCCAATGTGATCATGTGTTGTTGGACAACCATGGTTGGTCATGTGTTGTTGGACAACCATCAGACAACCGTTAAGTGGTCATTTGTTGATAAATGGTTGGTCATGTGTGGTTGGAAAAACCGTTGGCCAATCTTCGATAAACAACGCAACCTTCGCCCAACGCTGCCGACGCAAAAATATCATTGGGCCAACCGTTGGCCAATGTCAGTGTGCTACTTGGGCAGTTGCCATGAATGGGTGAACTTGGTCCTCAACGATGTTCAGATATCTGACAGACGTCACGGATTGTGTTACTGGGATGATGGGGCCTAAAGTGTCCCAAGAAAACATCGCCCACAGCATAACACCGCCGCCGCCGGCATGCTTCCGCCCAACAGTGCATCCAAGTGCTGCAGCCTCCGTTGATAATCGGCGTATCCGCGCTTGGTCGTCTACGTGATGCACCCGGAATCGTGATTCGTCAGACCAGACCTCTTTCTTCCAATCACCCACGTTCTAATCTCGATTATCTTGGGCCCACTTCATGCATTGTTGGCGATGACGTGCAGTGATCATGGTGACACGGCTGAGCCTTCGGCTACGAGGCCCTTTGTCAGAAGGCTGCGATGCACCGTTTGCTGCGACACATTGTCCTGATCACAACTGTTGTAGCTGCGGGTGATTTGCTGCACTCTGGCTCTGCGGTTGCTGTGAACAATGCGCGACGGTCTCCGCTCCTCTGTGGCGTAAATGAGCTGTGGACGACACACGACCAAACGACGAACCGTCGTTTGGCGATCTGTGTACCACTGTTGATATCCAATTAAGTCAATTTATTTGGGTATCAAAAAATTAGCCATCTGTGTTCCACGTTTCTCTATCCCAATTACGTCGATCTTTCTCAGTTGCGCAATTTTTGTAAAGTGTGCGTACGTTTGATTATACACTGAAGTGCCAAAAGTCATGGGGTACGTACCTAGTATCATGTAGGACCTCCTCTAGCACGGCGAAGTGCAGCAACTGGAAGTGGCATCGATTCCACAAGTGGCCGGAAGACTTCTGGAGAGATGTTCATCCATGCCGTTTGAACAGCCGCCCACAGTTCCCTGGTATGTGTAAGTGCAGGATCTTGAGTGCGAATGGACCTTTCTACCACATCATATAAGTACTCTATTGGGTTCATGTCGGGCGAGGAGTGTGGTAGCCACACTATCCTTCGGAACTGTCCAGAATGGTGCCCGAAACAATTTTGCACAACTTGGACCCGATGACGGGTTGTATTGACCTCCTGGAAAATCTCATTCTTGTTGAGGTACATAAAGTCCATGAAGGGCTGCAAATGGTCACCAAGCAGAGCAACAAGACGATTACCGGTTACTGGCGTGTGTAAGAGGACCAGAGGACCCAAACCGTGCCATGGAACCAACCCCAGCTTGTACAGTGCCTTGTTGACAACTTGGGTCCGTGGCCTCACGGTATCTACGCCACATCCGAACCCTACCATCAACTCGTAACAACTGGTAGCGTGACTCATCGGACCACGCCATATGTTGCCAGTCTTCCAGGGTCCAATTACCGTGTTCAGCAGCCGAGGTGAGGCTCTGTGTCCGATCCGATGTCGTTGTGTTAACAAAGGCTCCCAGGTGGGTCTGCTCCCATTCCACATGGATGCTAAATTACGCTACACTGACCTAATGAATATGTCTCTTGTACCTCCTGCATTGAATTTGGATGTTATTTAAGCCAGTGTCCCTTGTCTGTTAGTATGGACAATCCTGGTCAGACGCCGCTGGCCACGGTCATTAAGCACCCTTGGTCGGCCATTGCGCTGTCCATGGTGGGTGTTAATGCCTTCCATGAGGTATTCTCGGTACATACGTGACACCGTGGATCGGGGAATGTCCCGAATGTTGAATGTTCGCACAACTTCGGAAATTGAATGTCCCATCCGTCTGGCTCCCACTACCATGCCTCGTTCAAACTCCGGTATAATTCACATCGGCTTACCATAATCCCACTGGGGGTTATTCAACCTGACTCACGAGATTACACCTCTCAACTGATACAAATCGTGGCGTGCGTGGGAGACTTTGTACGACTACAGCGCCAGTTAAAAATTTGCATACTGCTATCCCATGACTTTTGACACTTCAGTGTATAGTGTGCATATGTTTGATTATATAGTGTGCGCATGTTTGATTATATAGTATACGTATGTTTGATTTCTTTTCTCCTGTATAACTTTGTCCACCTGTCTGCTGACACGATATCTCAGCGTTTACATTTTCGATTCAAAAAATTCATTTTGTCGCTGATACAGCCAGTTGTGAGGTAGATGACAATCATACTATACTGTGCAAATTAATTGGGACAAAGTAAAAAAATCACTCTTTTTTCCAAAACTATGCCATTATATTATTCTATGACTTGATATACATGATAAATACCTATATTAGTATGAAGTATGTCCTCCTTTAGCAGAAATGACCTCTTGAATTCGTTTTGGCATGGACTCCACCAATCGAGTGCACATATATTTGACTTCATAATCGTGGAACTACACTTTTATAGCATTCGTTATGCTATGAAAGTGTCGTTCCACGATTATGAACTCAAACATATGATATAGCATTCGTTATAATGCGTTCTTTGGTTGTACAGTCCATTTTTCCTAAACGTCTCTTCAAAATATTCCACAAGTTTTCTATGGGATTTAAGTCTGGTGAATTTCTAGGCCAATCAAGGAAATGAATTTGATTTTCCAGCGTGAAATTCTTGACCAATTTCGAATTGTGACATGGTTCCAAGTCATGTTGAAATGTCCCGTCAAAAGTTTGCAAGAATGGAACAATCCTACGTTGTAATATTCCTACGTACTTGGCTGAATTCATCATACCTTGAACAGGAACTAAGCTTCCAGTGCCATTTGATGTGAACAAAACCCAAAACATCTGTTTCAGAGGGTGTTTTCCAGTTTGTTTGACATGCTTAGGTCTTAAGGGTTCACAGTTGCTTCGTCTAACGACATTTGTTTGGTAACCCTGCACAAATAAATGAGTTTCATCACTGAAAATTACCTTTTTCCAGTCGTCAGCAGTCCATGATTTATGTTTTTGGCCCATGCTAAACGTTTTATCTTCATTTTCACATTCAAATATTGTTCTTTCGTTGGTCTTCTTGCCTTCTGACCAACTTCCAGAAAGCCTACGGCGTACAGTTGAATCACTAACATCACAACCACTAGCCAATAAATCTCTTTGAAGGTCGGTGCTTGTTTTTTTTTTGTGTTTTTTTTTATTCATTTTACTATTTCTGATTAGATATTTATCGGTTCGTGGAGTTGTTTTTCGTTTTCTTCCACATTTACCTCTCCTTTTTGGAGACGATGATCCAGATGCATTGTATCGCGTAAGCAGTCTTGTTACACTTGATTTGCCTACACCAACTGCAGAAGCGATATCTCTCACTGTCATAGAAGTGTGATCCTTCAGAGCAATTATTTTTGCACGCTTCCTTGGGGAAATATCCACTTTTCAATGCACGAAAGCAACACGTACTCACAGAGCAAAAACTAATATCCACCTGTCACACACGAAAGCTCACTTTTGAAGCTGAAGTGCTTATTTCCTGTTTAAAACCGGTCAAACCACATTCTTACTATCAAGTTCTAACAGTCACACCACCTCACAGCTGATAAAACCGGTTTACGTGGGTTTCCGACGTCAAATGGCGATCACATTACAATTCTGAGAATAAAATAGCTTGTCCCAATTAATTTGCACGGTATAGTACTTTCAAAGGTGAATAGCTTTCCCGTTAAGCTGCGAGAATCTATTTTACATTTAGCACGACATATATATTTTTAAGTAAAATTCTTAAAATTCTTTTTGTTTCGATTCGTGTAACCACTTCCAAAACAGGGGTTAACTCTTTTTTTCAATCCATTACGATCTTATGTCTTTAAGTGATGCGAATATACATTTCTGCAACGTTATGAAAGCGCTATGAAAGTGGGGCATGTTGAGCTGCCATGAACTGGAACCCTTGGTGCGTGAGGACCAACAAAGGGATGGCAGCCACTACCAGCAACTACTTGCGACCAGAGTTTGAAACGGGTCAAACATTTTGGACCCGGACCCGACCCAGAACCGGCTGTCACATAATTATACCCGACCTGGGCCTGACCCGAACAAATCTGCTTTGAGCTATAAACTCGAATATATCATCATTGTCAATCATTATCAGTCCACTGCTGGATGAATGTCTCCCCAAGTTTCTTCCACAGCGGACTGTATTGGGCCAGTCTCCTCCATCCACCTACCTTCGACGTGCTCCTCTTCTGGGTCTTTTCCTGTCCTTTGGAATCCAGTCTAAAATTTCAGTTGTCCATCGGTGGCCCGTTATTCTGGTAACATGTCCAGCCCATTGCCATTTCAGGGATTTTGCTCCAATTGTGATGTCTTCCACTCTTGTTATGCTCCTTATCCACGAGTCCCTCTTTTTATATTGCTTGTAAAAATGTAAGAACTCTTTCAAATTCTCATCACAACAGTCGTGCAATGAGAATATTCTGTGTTCTACTGCTCTCACGGTTTGCAGGTGTGTATGGATGACTTTTCAGAACTCGATGGTTTTTTTCTTTTTGTTTAAATGGCTTCAGTGCTTGACCTACTTTCGCACTCCTAACACGGGTTAAGAAAACCATTCGTTTAAAGCTGCGTAAAATGTTTACCTTTATTTTAAGGGGCAGATTAATGTTTTAACGGACTCAATTCATCAGCTTATATAAATCAAGATTTTATCTCTTCATGTCTTCATGTACTACCATTTAGTTAATCTTTTAAGCTGCCAATGCTCATTAGCATAATAAATTATTATGATTTCAGTTGCCTTTGTATGTTTTTTTAATTAAGGTCCATGTCTCTGCTCCATATATAACAACTGGAAGGATACATTGATTAAAGACTTCTTTTAAGACATAATGGCATATTGCTTTTAAAAATTGTATTATTTCTTTCAAAAGCTCTCCAACTAAGTTGTATACGCCAATTAATTTCTTTATCAATGTGACCCTCGCTTGATATCTACTGCCCAAGGTAAATGTCGGAATTGGTTTTCTCCAGCTTTAACCCATCGATCAAGAAATCTTCATTTCTTGTAAAAGATTGTAATTCAGTTTTGCATTCTGAAAGTTCATTTTTGATCCCCGTTTCTTTACCCTTCTCAGCAAGTTCCTGGATCATACTCTGAAGCTCTGAAGTATTATTTCAAAGACCTCTGAAGGGTTGTCCCATGTCCATCCCATTGGCTGTTTGAAACATTTTGTTTTTCTATTCAAAAATAAAACGGAAATAAAACCGGGTTGAAATCGGGTCAGTATCACCTTGACCCGACCCGTTTGACCCGTGACCCGTTTCCATCTCTGCTTGCGACCCATGTACCTTCCACAATGTTGTATCTTCCCCTAGAAGGGGATGTGTTCTTCCAGGATGATAATGCCCCATGCCATCGGGTCCATCTTGTGCAAGAATGGTTCGACAAACACAGTGCTGATATTAGGCATTTCGAACGGCCTCCAAATTCGCCTGATCTCAAACACTTGAACATCTTTGAGATATTGTAGAGGCAGTTGAACACACTACCCGGCTCCATATTAGTGCTACAGTGCTGTTCACTGAGTTTGTTTCAGTGCCCTGTCCCAAGGGTTCGTTAGACCTTCGCTTATAAATGAAATTAGAAATTACGGGATTTTATCTGTATTTCTCCCCGATGATGAAACAAATAAAGAAAATATCTGGTAAAGTTAAGAGTCGTTCTTTTGCAGTGAAGAACAGGTTTACTCAGTTAATTACGGGGTTAGTTCTTCAAAGGTTTGCCCTGTATTAAGAGAGTTTAGGAAATTTTACAAAATTTTAGAACTAATTCTTTTCCACGTAAGGAATATTTAGCAGCAAGTCTTTTTCAGTCAGCGTGGAAATGTTCGAAGAGACTGTGTGAAAACACAGGTTTGTCCACGCCGGCCATCGAAACCGGGTCCCCTCACCTCCGGAGTAAGTCGTTCTCCCAACTGAGCTACGCGGACATGTGCTCTCATTGCTATCTGACTTTACCTCATGTGCTTCCTGCGGCGCAGGCACGTCACAACTGTCTGCGACGGCAACGGTAATTAAAAGGAGTTGTAGAACAGTATTATCAAGCAGTCATTCTTTGTGTTGAAGAGACAGTGCGAAAACGTTAAGAGATTTTTTTTCCGTTACTCAGGGAAATACTGAGAGGAATCTTCAAAGCTTTGTCCTGTGTCACCTGGGTTTAGGAGATTTTGGAATTAATTCTTTTCCAAGTAAGGAATATTTAGCAGTAAGTCTTTTCCAGTCAGCATGGGAACGTTCGAAGAGGTCATAACGGCGGCAATGATAATTAGCAAGAGTTGTAAAAGAGTGTTCCCAAGCAATCGTGCTTTGTATTAAAGAGCGTGTTCAAAAAATGTTAAGTACTTTTTATTGTTTTATTAGCCTACACTGCAATCACGTATACGCTGATCCGAAAAGCGCATCGAGACGATGAAATTAGTTTATTGCTTAGGAGGAGCCGGAGAACGCTCTCCCCTTCGAGTTAGGAACCGAAAGAGGATGAAACGTATGACAGAGGTCACGCTACGACAAGGAGAGGTCGCAAGATGATGATCTGAGCAGGAAGACTTTCTGATCTCCGGGAAAGGACAGCGGAAAATGAAAAGTTACGTAGAATTAGAGTAAGTACGAAAGAGCAAATAACTGGGAAAGAGGACAAGCATAAAGAAAAGTGAGAAATTCAAGTAATAATTTAGTAAGATAATTGTAAGACAACGTGCGTTATAATTTTAAGCAAATAATATTAATTGAAACTGCAACTGTTCAGCTATACCTTTGCTATATAGTTTTCTGCGAAGGTGAGGGTGTGTGTATTTTTGTATGAGAGAGTGGGACGACATGGATTTCTTCACCTATCCCTAATCTGTATAGGGATTAACTTTTGTAGTGTTACCGCTTACCAGTTCAGAGATAGGGAGATTCTGAACGCGCTTAGTCTTCTTTTTAAAGGTTATATTTTTCGGTATTATGTCAAAGTTTAGTTAATATTTTTAGGTTTACATTCAACTAAATATTTTCAATAATATCTCATTTCATTATTTAATTTACACATTTTAATAAAACACAATAGAAAGGCAAAATAATACCAAATGGCACATCACGGGCCGGGCCGGGCCTAAATAAGAGCTGCAACTGGCGGGCGCGGGCGGGGCCAAGTGTCTAATACTTGAAGCGGGCCGGGCCAGGCCTAAATAAGAGCTGCCATTGACGTGCCCGGGCAAAGTGTCTGATATTTGAAGTGGGCCGGGCCTAAATAAGGGCTGTCACTGACGTGCCCGGGCCAAGTGTCTGATATTTGAAGCGGGCCGGGCCGGGGTGGGCCTAAATAAGAGCTGATATTGACGGGCCCGGGCCAGGCCAAGTGTCTGATATTTGAAGCGGGCCGATTGGGCGTTAAATGCCCTGGCTCACCAAATTCGTCCCGTGCAGATCTCTATGGGTTCTGACTTAGTGTATAGACGCATAACATGCGGATTAACTTGAATTTTGAAATATTTTTATTCCGAAGCTATTCTTTTTAGCATAATATCCGACTTTTTAGTGAAGATGATGCCGTTTTAACGACACAGATTTCTTGTACCATTTCTCCGCAGACTTTTTAACTGAATTATAAAGTGTTATGCATATTTTGCATTCCCGTGTGCTCCATGAAAACAGATCATTTCCATCTTTATTTAATCTCCATAAATGACAAATGACCATCAAATTCAGAAATACTTCTCGGAACCTTTTAAAAAAAAAAATAGCTTTCCCAGGAGATATCAGGATATGGGGGGATGGTGTCGAGGTAGGGGGATCTCATCAGCCGCAATGGAAGTTAAGCGGTAAAAATCGAGAAAAACGTTGATCATCAAAAGATGTAACTGACAATAGCAATCGCTGTTCTTCTGCGGCTAATGTGTTTCCATCTGGATCGGAAGATGATGGTCGGAATGGGAAGGGGGGGATGTCGGAAGGGGACTGCAGTGGGAGAGAAAGTAAGTCGCATATTGACGCTGGGGGCAAAGAACTATTTGAAGACACAGCCATGAAAAGAGAAAAACTTCTGCGTCGGATAATGTCTGCGTCCGAGCGCTATAGCGAAAGCAATGCTCCGGAGGAATTGTCTGCGACAGTGATTAGTTATAGGCCATCCATCTATAGGACATACGTCATTGCGGCATCAAGCCCAGTGGACAATCACAGAAGATACTGCTGGCTGCTGCTAGCGCTCAGAGTTCATTATAAAATGCCAAACACAGACGGTTAAAGTTTATGCTGTGGTGACTGCGTGGAAAGACGGTGCACGGTTCATTGCGCATAACCTCCTCGAAGAACAGATGATATGCTGGGGGTATGTATGTAAGGGGGTGACGGTGTCGTCAGTGATGGGTCGAAGGAAAATACCATCCCCTACCTGTTTCTCGAAGCTAAATGATCTGCTTCGTAAGAAAGATCGTCTGACCCAGCTAAAACAAATTGAGCCCATTAATTTCTTTCCAAGCTTCATAAAATGCTGGTACAGAAATGCTCTATTGGTTACTCTGTTTTCTCGTTTTCTTCTCCCCAAATGTCTGCAACTAATTAGGACGGATCACGTGTAACGTATACTCTAGATTCAGTTTCCTTTTGATTTTACTATCTCTTGTTATTTTATTTTCCTATGCAAATTATCTTCTCACTTAACGAGATGTTATTTCTCCCGCTGAATTATATGTGGCAACGAGTGTAAGCCATGACGTGGTGGTATGCAGTATATATAGGCGCGCTCAACTATACCAAGCAGCTTCGTTTTATATGTGATAGGTTCTTCCATTATTATTGTTATGTGATTTATCTACGATAGTACGAAAGTTCGGACTATCAGTAGTTGAGTTTTGTTGGAGTGTGTATTTAAGTAATACCAGGAGTTCCCCAATAAAAGGTTAAAAGTGAGTACGTTTTCTTAGTTCATTTTATTGTCAGACCTCTGTCTGGCCGTTAAGTCTATTTCATTGAGTGACTACGTAAAGTCCAGGGTATATTGTGTTTACCGCTCTAATAAGGAGCCTTCAAGGTACTAATGTACTAAAACCGAAGTTATATTACTGAAATTCAAGATAATGAGGAACGCTGAGTAAAAAGAAGTTCCATATTCAATGAACTTATTGCACGTGCGTGTCTTACCTAAAGAAACTCTAGCACTTTGAAGATTAGGCACACTTTAGCTACGTCAAGTAACCTTCCAATAACCCTAACGTGACTTAACGTAAGTTTTCCTGCACTACACGTCCAGCGGAGAACTTTATTCATTATACACGTTGGAAATACATGGAATAATTAATATAGACATAAAGCAAGCTGTTATTTCCATGAAACATAACCGCAGGAATTTGATCGTCTGGAATCGAACCCGCATCTCCCGATTTACGCTCGATTATTTCAATCACTGAACTGGGAAAACAAAGAGATAAAGATTAATGGAGATTATCTAACTCACCTTCGCTTTGCTCATGACGTAGTCATTTTTGCAACTACCCCATCAGAGCTGCAGAGATGATCCAGGAACTTGCTGACAAGAGTAAAGAAGTGGGATTAAAAATGAACTTTCAGAAGGCAAAAGTGATCTACAATGCTTTTACTGAAGATTTATCGATTGACGGGGAAAAGCTGGAGATAACCAATACCTACATTTATCTTGGACAGCAGATATCAAGTGAGGGTCACATTGATGAAGAAATTAATCGGCGTATAAAACTTGCCTGGAGAGCTTTTGGAAGAAACTGTATAATTTTCAAGAGCAATATGCCATTACGTTTTTTTAAAAAAAGTGTTTGATCAATGCATCCTTGCAGTGCTTACGTATGGTGCAGAGACGTGGACCTTAACTAAAAGAGACATACACAGACTACAGACAACTCAAAGAGCATGCAAAGATGCATGCTTGGTTAACCAGGAGAGATAAGAGGAGGAACTCGTGAATCAGAAAAATGACAAGAGGGGAAGACATCATGATCAGATTAAAATCCCTGAAATGGCAATGGGCTGGACATACTGCCAGAAGGACAGACCATCGATGGACAGCCGAAATTTTAGACTGGATTCCAAGGGACAAGAAAAGACCCAGAAGAAGACCACATGTGAGATGGGTGGATGAAATACGAAAGTATGCGGGGGTAACATGGAGGAGACTGGCACAAGACAGACCGTTGTGGAAGAAACTTGGGGAGACCTTCCTTCGTCCAGCAGTGGATTGATAATGGTTGACAATAATGATGATGATGATGATGATGATAACCATTACACCACCCCGGACAATGAAATTCAAACAACTGCGGCTTTTAATCTGAAACGTCGGTTTTTGATTTCACTGCACCAGCAGAAACAAACGTGTCTCATCGTATTCAGCTTTCTTTCTTTCTTTCTATTTTTTCTTTCGAAAGGTAAACATTTTCAGGCAGTTTTTGTTTAAATTGCTGACACGGAGCACACACACTCGTGAACCATAAGATTGTTACCACTTGGTAGGATATGGTTAGCTACCACTTGCTGTCTTGGCGCTGGTACATCCGTCGGTGGAATACTCGTGGTACACCCTTGATACGTGTACCCTCGTGAACCATAAGGTTCTTACCACGTGGGGTCATATGGTTAACCATCACTTTCTCTCTTGGCACTGGTACATCCGTCGATGGTATACTCGTGGTACACCCTCGATACGGTTGTTCTCGGGAACCCTAGGGTTATTACCACTTGGTGGCATATGGTTAGCTACTACTTGCTCTCTTGGCACTGGTACATCCGTCGATGGTATACTCGTGGTACACCCTTGATACGGGTACCCTCGTGAACCATAAGGTTCTTACCACGTGGGGTCATATGGTTAACCATCACTTTCTCTCTTGGCACTGGTACATCCGTCGATGGTATACTCGTGGTACACCCTCGATACGGTGGTTCTCGGGAACCCTAGGGTTATTACCACTTGGTGGCATATGGTTAGCTACTACTTGCTCTCTTGGCGCTGGTACATCCGTCGATGGTATACTCGTGGTACACCCTTAATACGGGTACCCTCGTGAACCATAAGGTTCTTACCTCGTGGGGTCATATGGTTAGCCACCACTTTCTCTCTTGGCACTGGTACATCCGTCGATGGTATACTCGTGGTACACCCTTGATACGGGTACCCTCGTGAACCATAAGGTTCTTACCACGTGGGGTCATATGGTTAACCATCACTTTCTCTCTTGGCACTGGTACATCCGTCGATGGTATACTCGTGGTACACCCTCGATACGGTGGTTCTCGGGAACCCTAGGGTTATTACCACTTGGTGGCATATGGTTAGCTACTACTTGCTCTCTTGGCGCTGGTACATCCGTCGATGGTATACTCGTGGTACACCCTTAATACGGGTACCCTCGTGAACCATAAGGTTCTTACCTCGTGGGGTCATATGGTTAGCCACCACTTTCTCTCTTGGCACTGGTACATCCGTCGATGGTATACTCGTGGTACACCCTTGATACGGGTACCCTCGTGAACCATAAGGTTCTTACCACGTGGGGTCATATGGTTAACCATCACTTTCTCTCTTGGCACTCGTACATCCGTCGATGGTATACTCGTGGTACACCCTCGATACGGTTGTTCTCGGGAACCCTAGGGTTATTACCACTTGGTGGCATATGGTTAGCTACTACTTGCTCTCTTGGTGCTGGTACATCCGTCGATGGTATACTCGTGGTACACCCTTGATACGGGTACCCTCGTGAACCATAAGGTTCTTACCACGTGGGGTCATATGGTTAGCCACCACTTTCTCTCTTGGCACTGGTACATCCGTCGATGGTATACTCGTGGTACACCCTTGATACGGGTACCCTCGTGAACCATAAGGTTCTTACCACGTGGGGTCATATGGTTAGCAACCACTTTCTCGCTTGGCACTGGTACATCCGTCGATGGTATACTCGTGGTACACCCTTGATACGGGTACCCTCGTGAACCACAAGGTTCTTACCACGTGGGGTCATATGGTTAACCATCACTTTCTCTCTTGGCACTGGTACATCCGTCAATGGTATACTCGTGGTACACCCTCGATACGGTTGTTCTCGGGAACCCTAGGGTTATTATCACTTGGTGGCATATGGTTAGCTACTACTTGCTCTCTTGGCGCTGGTACATCCGTCGATGGTACACTCGTGGTACACCCTTGATACGGGTACCCTCGTGAACCATAAGGTTCTTACCACGTGGGGTCATATGGTTAGCCACCACTTGCTCTCTTGGCTCTGGTACATCCGTCGATGGTATATTCGTGGTACACCCTCGATGCCGCCCCGGTGGCGCAGTGGTCTAAACGATGGCTACTGATCATTCGTCCGAAAGGGGTCCGGGTTCGAATCCTGGTGAGGTATGGATGTTGTGTTTGTCTTACGGCACTGGCTCTCGCCCTTCCTTGGAACCAGTGACCCTATATTAGGGACGGGCGACTGCTTACAGTCCATTGAGTTGCTCACGGTGGTCGTTAAACCTCAAAAAAAAAAAAAAACACGCTCGATACGGTTGTTCTCGGGAACACTAGGGTTCTTACCACTTGGGCGATAGAATAGCTCATCTGTCTAGCGCCGACAATACAATTACGATTACAGTAGCTCAGATCACCACATTTACCCATATTCGTCGATTGTGATACATCGTTGGGAAACCCTGCTATCTGCTTATTTGTCGCCCTCGTTCGGTTTGTGTTCCACTCTGCGCGGGGGATACCCACGTCAACTGCATATCATCCCTATCTCTAATGTGTTGTCTGTTGAGTGTAGAAGATACATAGGTAAATAAAAAGTTAAACACCTACTGAGGGAGCTCGATAGTGAGCAGATGCGAGGAAGATGGGTTACTTCATCAGCATGACTGAAACTTCCGCGTTCGACTGTCACACCTGTGCAACAAGACTAGTACATTGTTAGAGAGCTTATTTGTTCGTTTATAACCCGTTCGGGTTCGATATTTAAGCCTAATTGCAGTTCGTTGCAAAAAATATATAACGAAGCAATAGATAAGAATGTTACAGTTTCAGTTAATGTATTACATCGATGAGCTATCTACCTAATAAGCTGTAGGACTCCCTTTAGCGCGTAAAACAGCGGCCACTCGCCGAGGCATCGATTCGATGAGGTGGCGATAGGTATCCTGGGGTATCTGGTACGATAATGTAAACAGCAGGTCCTCCAGTTCCCGTACGTTTCGGGGTGGTGGTGATTTAGCGCAAACCCGTTTTTCCAAGTCGAACTCCAAATGCTCGATTATGTTGATGTCAGGTGAATTTGGAGGCCTGGGCATTAACAGAAAGTCACCACCATGTTCCTCGAATCACTCCTTGACGATTCTGGCAGTGTGGCCTGACGCATCATCTGCTGGTGATGGACATCACCAGCACGGAACAAAAGTGCCATGAATGGATGAACTTGGTCCGCGACGATGTTCAGATATCTTACAGCTGTCAGGGATTGTACTATTGGGTTAGTGGGGCCTATAAAGTGTTAAAAGAAAACATCGCCCACAGCATTACACCGCCGCCGCCAGCCTGTTTCCGCCCAACAGGGCATCCAGGTGCCATAGCCTCCGTTGTTAATCGGCGTATCCGTGCTCGGCCGTCTACGTGATGCACAAGGAATCTTGATTCGTCAGACCAGGCCACTTTCTTCCAATCATCCACAGTCCAATCTCGATGATCTTGGGCCCATTTCATGCGTTGTTGGCGATGAATTGTAGTGAGCATGGGGACCCGGATGGGTCTTCTGCTACGCAGGCCGATGCACAGAAAGCTTCGACGAACTGTGTGCTGTGACACATTGCCCTGATCACCACTGTTGTAGCTGCGGGTGATTTATCGCACGGTGGCCCTGCGGTCACTGTAAACCAAGCACGACAGTCTTCGCTCCCCTCTGGCATCAATGAGCTGCCGAACGACATACGGCTGGTCGACGGCTCGTTGTTTGGCCGTGTGTGCATCGCTTTTGATACGTACTCACTACAGCGGTACGTGAGCAACACACAAGCACCGCCGTTTCCGAGATCGTAGTTCCGCAGCGCCTTGCCATCGTAATTTGTTCTTTATCAAACTCCGAAAAATTGGAAACTTTTTTTCTTTCTGACGCCGAACACTCTACTAACCGAAAGCCGGTCCTACGTAGGATCCTGCCCTTAGATACAACATTTCACTTATTTTCTGAAGAACTCGCTCCGAAAATATGGACTTGACATCGACTAACGGAACTCAAGAGAGACGTTGAAGCGGGAAGGATAAATGAAGCATTAGCGAAAGAGGTCGCAACCAATTCAGCCACTTCGCAATGGGACAACATGAAAAAAATCGCAAATGCCAATGTCACTCCTATAAGGGAATCCATTGAGATTTTAACGAACCCGATCACGTGCAATGAAGAACTTTCATTTGACTTACCTTTTGCATGACGCATGTTTCTACGTACAACACGCACCTAACCCATGTCCTTCACCCGCCTGCAGGAGGCATATTCCACCTCCAGCATTATACTAAGTTTTATGTTTCTATTAATGTTATATTGTATTTGAAACCTTGTGTATTCTTTAGACGTTACTTCATCCCGTAGAAGCGACCCGTTGGTGGCGAAAGCTCGCACGCTTCTTTACTGTTTATTACGCCAAATAAACGGATTTTCTCACGAATCGTTATCATCTGGTGTAACTACCTACCTGTTTATTTCTATTTTCACCTGCCCCACCTTTCGGTCTCCAGGCGCACTCATTTCTCTAGGCTGGGGGTGTTCATAATGTATTGGCTCATTGGTGTAAAATGGTATACTTAATAGTTTTATATATGTATATCTGACTTATTCAGTTCGACAGAATTTTGCAAGATTGTTTGCTTCGGGGGAGTGGTCGCCCGAGTATAACCACCAGGAGGCAATATCACTGGAGTGGTCGCCCGAGGATAACCACCAAGAGGCAAGAACACTGGAGTGGTCGCCCGAGGATAACCACGAGGAGGCAATATCACTGGAGTGGTCGCCCGAGGATAACCACGAGGAGGCAAGATCACTGGAGTGGTCGCCCGAGGATAACCACCAGGAGGCAAGATCACTGGAGTGGTCGCCCGAGGATAACCACCAGGAGGCAAGATCACTGGAGTGGTCACCCGAGGATAACCACCAGGAGGCAAGAACACTGGAGTGGTCGCCCGAGGATAACCTCCCGGAGGCAATATCACTGGAGTGGTCGCCCGAGGATAACTACCAGGGGGCAAGACAGCAGATGTTTGGAAAAGGCCTAATATCACCAGTAGCCAACTTCAGGAATCACATGGAGCTGCTTCTGGTGTCACAGTATGTACGCATACGGTACGAAACACATCCGTAACGTGTTGCCTGTGAAATGGGACAAGCTGTCCCCGGATGCCCATCAATAATGTCATTGCGAGTATGTCTCGTAGGTGTCAGGACGTTCTTGGACACAAAGGTGTGGTTAGCTGGTACTGAAATGCAGAGGTATGGTCATTCTCCGAATTTACCATTTTGTCTACATTGCAGTGTTACTTTGTTGTGCGCAGATATTGCACAATAAATTGTTTTTGTAAACGCATTGCTTATCGCGTTACGGAGATTTAGGAGATTTAATAGATTTTAGTGTTAATTCATTTCCAAGCAGAGTTCGAAACGGGTCAAAAATTTTGAACCCGTATCTGTAAATCACTTACTTACAGGAAGTATTGAAACTAAACCTAAAACTGAAATTAAAGATACATAACGTTGCTTAATTCAAAAATCTTGACTGTAGCGCCATCAAAATTAGGTGGAACAGCCTTGACATTAACCTAACTGTTTTTTACACATGTTTTCAAACACATCTACGAGAGTCAAAAAGTCCATCCGCAGTAATGTTAAGGCTGTTTCCACCTAATTTTTTGATAATACAGTATCAAATTTTTGAATAGCAACTTTTATAACACCCTTAAGTGATTCAGTTCTTGACTGTAGCTAAATCTTGACTGCATTCAGCGCCATCAAATTCATACCTAATTTTGATGGCGCTACAGTCAAGATTTTTTGAATTAAGCAACTTTATGTACCCCTTAATTTCAGTTCTTGACTGTAGCTAAATCTTGACTGTAGCGCCATCAAATTCATACCTAATTTTGATGGCGCTACGAATCCAAGACCTTTTGAATTAAGCAACTTTATGTACCCTTAATTTCAGTTCTTGACTGTAGCTAAATCTTGACTGTAGCGCCATCAAATTCATACCTAATTTTGATGGCGCTACAGTCGTTTTAATTAAGCACCTTTATGTACCCTTAATTTCAGTTCTTGACTGTAAGCTAAATCTTGACTGTATCTTGCCATCAAATTCATACCTAATTTTGATGGCGCTACAGTCAAGATTTTGAATTAAGCAACTTTATGTACCACTTGAATTTCGGTTCTTGACTGTAGCTAAATCTTGACTGTAGCGCCATCAAATTCATACCTAATTTTGATGGCGCTACAGTCAAGATTTTTGAATTAAGCAACTTTATGTACCCGCCTAATTTCAGTTCTTGACTGTAGCTAAATCTTGACTGTAGCGCCATCAAATTCTAATACCTAATTTTTGATGGCGCTGATCAAAATTTTTACGAATTAAACAACTTTATATGTACCCTTAATTTCGGATTTCTTGACTGTTGCAGCTAAATCTTGACTGCAGCGCCATCAAATTCATACCTAATTTTTGATGGCGCTGATCAAATTTTTGAATTAAAGCAACTGTGTGTACCCTTAATTTCAGTTCTTCATTTCTTAGCTAAATCTTGACTGTAGCGCCATCAAATTCATACACTAATTTTGATGGCGCTGCAGTCAAGATTTTGAATTAAGCAACTTTATGTACCCTTAATTTCAGTTCTTGACTGTAGCTAAATCTTGACTGTGTAGCGCCATCAAATTCCAAGCACCTAATTTTGATGGCGCTACGAGTCCAAATTTTAGAATTAAAGCAACTTTTTGTACCCTTAATTTCAGTTCTTGACTGTAGCTAAATCTTGACTGTATGTCGCCATCAAATTCATACCTAATTTTGATGGCGCTACAATCAAATTTCAAGCAACTTTATGTACCATAATTTCAGTTCTTGACTGTAGCTAAATCTTGACTGTAGCTGCCATCAGAATTCATACCTAATTTTGATGGCGCTACAGTCAAATTTTAAAATTAAGCAACTTTATGTACCCTTACATAATTTCAGTTTCTTGACTGTAGCTAAATCTTTGACTGTAGCGCCATCAAGTTCATACCCTAATTTTGATGGCGTATACGATGGCGATCAATTTTTAGTCTTTAAACAACTTTATGTGCATAATTTCAGTTCTTGTTTTGTCAGGAAATCTTCGGCTAATGTACGCGCCATCGGAGTTCATTACCTCTAATTTTGATGGCGCTACGATCAGATGCCAGATAACGCCTGCTTATGTGGCACGCCAATTCAGTTATATTGACTGTAGCTAAATCTTGACTGTAAGCGCCATCAAATTCGCATACCTAATTTTGATGGCGCTTCGCGATCAAAGATTTTTTTAACTTTATGTACACCTTAATTTCCAGTTCTTGACTGTAGCTAAATCTTGACTGTAGCGCCATCAAATTCGTACCTAATTTTGATGGCGCTACGATCAGATACCGTCAAGCAACTATATATGCCAGCTTAATTTCGGTTCTTGACTGTAGCCTTCAAATCTTGACTGTGGCGCCATCGAATTCATGCACCTAATTTTGCGGTGGCGCTACTTTACGATCGAATTTTTAGATTAACACAACTTTATGTACCGTTCAGTTCTTGACTGTAGCTAAATCTTGACTGTTAGCGCCATCAAAGTTCATACCTAATTTTGATGGCGCTACAGTCAGATTTTTTAGATGCTTTAACATGTACCCTTAATTTCAGTTCTTGACTGTAGCTAAATCTTGACATGTAGCGCCATCAAAGGTTCATACCTAATTTTGATGGCGCTGCAGTCTAGATTTTTAGTAATTAACAACTTTGTTGTAATTTCAGTTCTTGACTGTAGCTAAATCTTGACTGTAGCGCCATCCAGTTATACCCTAATTTTGATGGCGCTACAGTCAAACCCACAAATCGCAACAACTTTATATACCATAATTTCAGTTCTTTGACTGTGCAGCTAAATCTTGACTGTGGCGCCATCAAATTCATACCTAATTTTGATGGCGCTACGATCAAAATTTTAACAGTCTTCTATGTACCCTTTGTAATTTCAGTTCTTGACTGTGGCTAAATCTTCGACTTTAATATCATGCCATCAAATTCATATATCTGCCCTAATTTTGGTGGCGCTACAATCAAGATTACTGATCATTAAGCAGCTTTATGTACCCTTAATTTCCAGTTCTTGACTGTAGCTAAATCTTGACTGTATCGCCATCATATAAATTCATACCTAATTTTTGATGGCCTTCTGGTCGGGCCACAATTAAGCAACTTAGTCTTTCTTTTACCCATAATTTCAGTTCTTGACTGTAGCTAAATCTTGACTGTATCGCCATCAAATTTCATACCTAATTTTGATGGCGCTACAGTCAAGATTTTGTGATAATGCATAACTTTATCTTGTAATTTCAGTTCTTGACTGTAGCTAAATCTTGACTGTATCGCCATCCAAATTCATACCATTTGATGGCGCTTTACAGTCAAGATTTTAATTACTTTCAACTTTATGTACCGCTTAATTTCAGTTCTTGAGCTTTAGCTAAATCTGTTGACTGTAGCGCCATCAAATTCATACCTAATTTTGATGGCGCTACAGTCAAGATTTTGAATAACAACTTTATGTACCCTTAATTTCAGTTCTTGACTGTAGCCTAAATCTTGACTGTATCGCCATCAAATTCATACCTAATTTTGATGGCGCTACAATCGAGAATTTTTTTAGATAACAATCAATAGTTATGCTTGTATATTCGGATTCTTGACTGCCAGCCAAATCTTGCAAACTGTATCGCCATAATCTGGAGATTCAGCTAATTTTGATGGCGCTTTTTACAATCCAAGATTTTAGTGCTTTTAACTATGTACCCTTCTTAATTTCAGTTCTTGACTGTAGCTAAATCTTGACTGTATCGCCATCAAAGTTCCTTGCACCTGGTGCGGTGGCGCTACAGTCAAGATTTCGTCACTCAACTTTTTTATGTACCATAATTTTACCAGTTCTTGACTGTAGCTAAATCTACGACTGTATCGCCATATATCAATTCATACCTAATTTTGATGGCCGCTTACGAGTCAGATCGGGATTAAGCAACTTTATGTACCCTTAATTTCAGTTCTTAGGCTGTAGCTAAATCTTGACTGTATCACTTGAACAAATGCTACACTGAACGTTTTGATGGCGCTACAGTCAAGATTAAATCAATAATGTCTTTCATGTTCTTGGTACAGTGACTGTAGCTAAAGTGTCTTGTTGAGCTGTATCACCATCAAGTATAAATTCATGTTACGGCGCTACGGTGATCAAGATTTGTTGTTTGATCTGTACCATAATTTCTGTTGAGAAGTTCTTGACTGTAGCTAAATCTTGACTGTATCGCCATCAAATTCATACCTTGCCTAATTTTGATGGCGCTACAGTCACAAGATTTTTGAATTAAGCAACTTTATGTACCCTTAATTTCAGTTCTTGACTGTAGCTAAATCTTGACTGTATCGCCATGTCAAATTCATACCTAATTTTGATGGCGCTACAGTCAAGATTTTTTGAATTAAGCAACTTTATGTACCCTTAATTTCAGTTCTTGACTGTAGCTAAATCTTGACTGTATCGCCATCAAATTCATACCTAATTTTGATGGCGCTACAGTTCAAGATTTTTTGAAGATTAAGCAACTTTATGTACCCTTAATTTCAGTTCTTGACTGTAGCTAAATCTTAGTAACTGTCGCCATCAAATTCATACCTAATTTTGATGGCGCTACAGTCAAAGATTTTGAATTAAACAACTTTATGTACCCTTAATTTCAGTTCTTGACTGTAGCTAAATCTTGACTGTAAGCGCCATCAAATTCATACCTAATTTTTTGATGGCGCTACAGTCAAGATTTTTGAATTAAGCAACACTTTATGTATCTTTAATTTCATTTCTTGACTGTAGCTCTAAATCTTGACTGTAGCGCCATCAAATTCATACCCCTAATTTTGATGGCGCTACAGTCAAGATTTTTTGTAACTTTATGTACCCTTAATTTCAGTTCTTGACTGTAGCTAAATCTTGACTGTATCGCCATCAAATTCATACCTAATTTTGATGGCGCTACAATCAAGATTTTTGAATTAAGCAACTTTATGTACCCATAATTTCAGTTCTTGACTGTAGCTAAATCAATATCGCCATCAAAGTTCATACCTAATTTTACGATGGCGCTGGTCAAGATTTCGTCGAATTAGCAACTTTATGTACCCTTAATTTCAGTTCTTGTTGTAGCTAAATCTTACAGCTGTATCGCGAACAAATTCATACCTAATTTTGATGGCGCTACAGTCAAGATTTTAGTAATTAAGCAACTTTATGTACCCTTAATTTCAGTTCTTGACTGTAGCTAAATCTTGACTGTATCGCCATCATGATTCATACCCTAATTTTGATGGCGCTACAGTAGATTTTTTGAGATAACAACTTTATGTACCCTGTAATTTCCAGTTCTTGACTGTAGCTAAATCTTGACTGTATCGCCATCAAATTCATACCTAATTTTGATGGCGCTGCAGTCAAGATTTTTGAATTAAGCAACTTTATGTACCCTTAATTTCAGTTCTTGACTGTAGCTAAATCTTGACTGTATCGCCATCAAATTCATACCTAATTTTGATGGCGCTACAGTCCAAATTTTTGAATTAAGCAACTTTATGTATCTTTAATTTCATTTCTTGACTGTAGCTAAATCTTGACTGTAGCGCCATCAAATTCATACTTAATTTTGATGGCGCTACAATCAGGATATTTGAATTGAGCAACTTGTTGTATGTTTAATTTCAGTTTTTGCTCTTTTCTTGATGACATAGCAAGCTTCAAAATATGTTTCACAGCAACACCAATTTTCCCAAGTTTATGATGAGTTGAAAGTTTCCAGATGTGGATGTCGTTTTCGTCATTGCCCCTCAGAAGAAAGGGGCACTTTTCCTTCTTAGTACACTCTTCCTTCGTATTGGATGACAAATGATTTTTCAGTCCGCTCGCACCAATATCGAGCACAAAATTCCACAATGCTTCTTTATCTTTTAAAACACTTTTTTTTTTCTAAAATAAAACGGAAAGAAAACCGGGTCAAGAACACCTTGACCCGTCCCGTTTGACCCGCCGACCCGTTTCCATCTCTGTTTCCAAGCACGGAATTATCTAGCGGTAAGTTCGAAAACGCTACCTAAGGCGGCATCGGTCATTGGAGGTTGTAAAGATGTGTTTCCCAGGGAATCATTCTTTTATATGGGAGAGTCGTTTTTTAAAAACCTAAATGCCTAAATCGTTTTGCTAACATACGCTGCAATCATGGGCATTGTCATCAGCAAGCGATTTGAGACGGGAGTGATTGTTTTATTGCACCAGAGACGTCCGGTGCTTCTACCCTTCGAACAAGGATGCAGACAGGAGATAAAGAAGAGAAAGAGAGAAGTCGAGGAAAGGACAGAGGTGGGAGGAGGCGATTCTGTGGAGAAGCACCAGGATATGGTCTCCCCGACCAGAAAATGAGGAAATATGAACAGATAGTTACGTAAAATTTAGAGTAAGTAAGAAAGAGCATAGGAAACAAAAATAAGTATCAAACTAACAGATTCAAGTATAGTAATTTAGTAAGACTATTCTTCAGAACAATCCGAATAGTGAAATTAGATAGTAATAAAGAACTTTTTTGATAACCTTTATTTTAAATACACCAGAGTTGAATAATATTGAAACGCATACAGCGTATGAAATCCGTTTATTTTTGGAGTGTAGTCAGCACAAATATTCGCCAAGCTTTCGCACTCCACTGGGAGGCTTTTTCAAGGCAAAAGTAGACACAAAAATGCAGAGAATTGGAACATGTAAAGAACTCAGATGATTTTTGAAAATAACGCGGGTGACATCATGAGCATATTACATGAGTTTTTATCACGTAATTATACAGTGCACCGTGATGCGTTTCCATCTTTTAATAACGCATGCCAAACCATTTGTAGTTCCGTAGAGACTATATCACTGTATGCCACTTTGCTGGATAGGATTTCCACTGTTTCCCTGATGGCAAGACAGATTTCATAGGACTGACATACACAGAGTACATAGGACTGTGAGAAATTGTATAATATCAGCAATAGCAAAATCGCCTAGTAGGACAATGAGATACGCAGGATCCATCACATATATCCCAGGCTTTGCATATTGGTTAAAGCATTTATTACGCAAATACAACATTATTATTAATAGCAATGAAGGCCCCGACCCCGTTATTACACATAATATCAAGTTGTAAGGAGAAACAGTGTGGGAAAGAAAAGGCGGGGGTGTACGCTATACCGTTGGTATATTCTGACAAAACGGAAAAGATATACACTGCTGGCCACCCAAAATGCAACACCAAGAAGGAAGCATTCGATTGGCCTGAAATTCGCAGCATGCGTTGCCCGCGAGAGGACACGCAAACGATTAGCATTGCAGGGCATATGCAAATCATGTGCGCCCGGCACGCCACCGAGAAGCACTGTAAGAAGGGTGCACAGAAGGCGGAGTGTAAGTAGTGGAAGTATGTGGTGCTGCCGGACATGTGCGTGGGAAGCTTCCTGATGCCTCGTCGCAGAATACGGCAGTCATTCCAGCACATTTCGGAGTTCGACAGAGGACGAATAGTGGCTTATCGCGACAGCGGTTTATCGTACCGAGACATCGGCGCCCGTGTGGGACGACATCCAGCCACATTGAGGCAAGTATGGATTCGGTGGGTGCAGGAGGGACGGATGGACCGGCGTGAGCGTTTGCCGTAGCCGCGGCACACCACTGAACGAGAGGACCGGCATCTTGTGCGGCGGGCATTGATGGCTCGCACCGCCACATCACGAATGTTAGGGCAGGAATTAGGGTGTGTTGCGCGACAACCTGTGTCAGCACGTACCGTTCGACGTCGTCCGCAGGAGCGGGGACTTGTCGCACAGGGCCCATTGCTCCGATTACCATTGACGTTGCACCACCGGCGAGTGCGGCGGCAGTGTTCCGTTGAACGCCGCACCTGGACTACGGAATGGCACGACATTGTCTTCTCCGACGAATGCTGCTTCTGCCTGCAACACCACGATGGTCGGATCCGCGTGTGGCGGCACCGCGGGGACAGACTGTATGACACCTGCATTATGCATCGCCATACCGGTCCATTGCCTGGCGTTATGGTTTGCGGCGCAATTGGATATGACACCCTCACCCCTCTGGTACGCATCGACGGTACACTCAACAGCCACCACACCATCTCCGACGTTTTGGACCCTGTAGTCCCCCCTTACCTGCAAGACCTGCCAGCGGCCACGTTTCAACAGGACAATGCGCGCCCGCACGTGGCACGCATCGTGCAACAATTTTTTACGGCCCACCAGGTGTCACTGCTGCCGTGGCCCGCCTGTTCTCCCGATATGTCGCCCACTGCTGCCGTGGCCCGCCTGTTCTCCCGTCTGGTCGCTGATCGGCAACCGATTGGCCCGGCAAGCACCACCCGCGGCTACGCCTAATGAACTGTGGCAACGTGTGGAAACATCCTGGACCGACATACCCCAAGCCCACCGACATACCCCAAGCCCACATCCAAAGCCGCTTTCGTTCGATGCCGCGGCGTGTAGCGGCCGTTATTGCCAGCCATTGGGACCACACGAACTATTGATGTCTGCGTGTTCCGCAAGTCGCACGGGCCTGTAAGCTCAATCGTTTCATCTTTGTATCTGATGTTATGTGTCCACTGTCCAGTAAATCTGGGTTTGCTATCTCCTGTCCTTCTTGGTGTTGCATTTTGTGTGGCCAGCAGTGTATATAGCAATGACAAAGCGATCCTTGGAAACTAGATGTAAAGAAAACGTACGAAGTGTGAACCAGGACATGTAGAAAACAGCCCTCGCCAGAGAAGTCATGCATTGCTCGGCCGCTCCTGTATGGAATAATATTAGAAGAATTGCCCCCCTTTACACGAATTTCAAAGAGACTGCCATCAGGGAAACAGTGGAAATCCTTTCCAGCAAAGTGGCATGCAATGATATAGTCTTTACGGAACGACAAATGGTTTGGCATGCGTTATTAAAAGATGGAAATACACCACAGCGCACTGTATAATTACGTGATAAAAACCCATGTAATGTGCTTGTGATGTCACCTGCGTTATTTTCAAAAATTATCTACGTTCTTTTCATGTTCCAATTCTCTGCATTTTTGTGTCTACTTTTGCCTTGAAAAAGCCTCCCAGTGGAGTGCGAAAGCTTGGCGAATATTTGTGCTGACTACACCACAAAAATAAACGGATTTCATACGCTATATGCGTTTCATTATTAACTGTTTTGATGTCGCAAATGATCTTCATACTTTTCGCGAAGTACAATTTTTTCGTAGCATCCACAAAGAGATGCAATTAGGTATACATTACCGAACCCAAACGGGAAGGAACAGTCCTATTAACAATCGTTTGTGTTACGTAGCCTCACTAATGTTATTTCAATGCGTGTTACTTGAGTCAGATACATACATCCTTCATTTCATGCAGTATTCCTAATTTTGACGAAGAACTACGTCTAACTCCGCGGCGGACAGTATGGGGCGGTTTACGGCCGACAGCCTGTGACAAAAATAGGTCCCAATTGAAATAATTATAGCGTTAAAAATACCTGCCGCATACTAATCGTGTTAGCGTATTCGTGAACAGCATGAAATCAATTCGCGTACTGCGCAATACAGCATGACGTGACGCTCCCCTAGCTCCCTGTGCGCGAGGGATATGATGCAATATTTCTGGGTGTGCTACCGCATTTGACTCAGTCTATCTTAGCAACCGTGACAGCAACACGACTGTGCGTGGTATCGTTTTAAAGCTCTCGACGAGATCTATTCAAATATACGAAGAACATTTCGCAGTGGTTTGAACTGAACATTTTAAAGATTGTTTTCTTGTAAACGAGTGAACACTTGACAATATCGCGGTTGATCTGGACAACAGTGAGTGCAAAACGACTGTGCGTGGTATCTTTTTAAAACTCACGACGAGATCTATTCAAATAAATTAAGAATATATCGCAGTGGTTTAAACTGAAATTAAAAAAAAAATTCTTGTGAACGGGTTAACATTTTGGACAATGCCGCGGAATTCGCAGAATGAACGCAAACAAAAGTGGAGAAAATCAAAACGAGAGGCAAGAGCAAGTGATGAGGAATGTAAGAAGCCCAAGAAGACAGAGCACCACGTTGGGTAATTCGGGTATCGATCTTCTTTGTGTTCGCAATGTATCCAGCATTATTTGTAAAAACTATGTAAGCTACTTTTCATATCATAAACCGGTAAACGGTAAACTCCCCCACCGGAAAATTCTCCCACCGGTAAATTCCCCCACCTCTTTCAATCAGGGACCGTGCACAAATGAATTTTACTCAAAATACAACTCAAAAAGGTGGGAGAATTCACCGGTGGAGGAATTTTCCGATGGGGGAGTTTACCGACCGGTAAATTCTCCCACCTCTTTCAGTCAGGGACCGTGCACAAATGAATTTTACTCAAAATACGACTCAAAAAGGTGGGGGAATGTTCAGGAAAGGACAATAAGGTGGGATTTTGTAATAACGCTGCATTTTTACTTAGGCATTAAATATTTACATAACATGTCAAATTTGTAATATTTCTCTTCTACTTAATTAATTCATAGGCCCTACACCTAGGCCTTTTTAACAGCTTTCAATCCGCCGACTTCATATTCATAACGCTTACGTATCAAATCAGCATTGCGCTTTACTTAGGCGCTAAATATTAATTCATAGGTCCTAGGCCTTTTAAACAGTTTTCATTCTACCGATGTCATATTCATAAAGTTTACATCCCATGTCAGGTTAAAAGTATTGCGCTTTTACTTAGGCACTGACTAAATATTAATTCATAGGCCCTAGGCCTAGCCCCTTTTACCAGTTATATCGTTGCCATATTCATAAAGTTTATATACCACGTCAGGTTAATAATATTGCGCTTCAACTTATGCACCATACATTAATTAATAGGCCGTAGGCCTAAACTTTTTAACACTTTTTTCTTTGCCTATGTGATGCTCGCAAAGTTTACAAAAAAATCAAGTTAATAGCACTGCGCTTTTACTTAGGCATTCAATATTAATTACTAGGCCTAAGGCCAATGAATTAAAAACTAGTACCTAAGAAAAAGTGCAATATGATTAACTTCAGTTCATACAAAAACTTATGAATATGACATCGTTAGAATAAAAACTTAAAAAGGCCTAAGCTAAGGGCCAGTGAAACAATATTTAGTACTTAAGTAAAAGCGGAATATTTATAAACTTGAATTGATATGTAAACGTTATGAATACGGCATTCCTAGAATAAAAACTACTAAAAAGGCCTAGGCCTATGGTCTCTGAGTTGATATTTAGTGCCTAAGTAAAAGCACAATACTTTTAACCTGACTTGGTACGTAAACTTTGTGAATATGACATCGTCAGAATAAAAACTTCGAAAAAGGCATAGGGCCTAGGAATTAATATTTAGTGCCTAATAAAAAGCGCAATGTTATTACCTTGATTTAATACGTAAACGTTATGAATGTGACATGCGTAGAATAAAAACTGTTAAAAAGGCCTAGGCCTAGCCTAGGGCCTATGAACTAATCTTTTGCGCTTAAGAAAAAGCGCAAAATTATTATCCTGATTTAACACGTAAACGTTATATGAATATGACAGGGTTAGAATAAAAACTATTAAAAAGGCCTAGGACTAGGGCCTATGAATTAATATTTAGTGCCTAATAAAATGCGCAATGTTATAACCTTGATTTGATATATAAACGTTACGAATGACATCGGTAGAATGAAAAATGTTAAAAAGGCCAAGGCCTAGGGCCGATGAATTAATATTTAGTGCCTAAGTAAAAAAGCGATATTATTGCCTTGATTTAATACGTAAACGTTGTGAATATGGCATCGCTTGAATAAAAACTGTTAAAAAGGCTTTGGCCTAGGGCCTGTGGAATAATATTTAGTGCCCAAATAAAAGCGCGATTTGATATACAGTATAAATGTTGGGAATATTACATCATTAGAATAAAAACTGAGGCATAGCAATTACTATTTAGTGATAAATATTCCTACGCATGAGACATTGCAATTAATATTAATATTTCTACGCATGATGCATAGTAATTAGTATTTATTGCCTAGGTAATCAAAAAAGAGAAATATTAATAACTTGACATGAAAACATTCAACCTCATGCAATTAGAGTACATGTGGGAAGAACATGTCTCTTCCAACGGAGGAAAATTTAAAAAACCGGGCAAAAAGATAAACTTCAAGATTCGAAGTATATTTTAAAACGCAATTGTTATTTCTCATCAGCAAATGAACTAGGAAACAGAAATATTCTTTTGATGAATATTAATATCTTTACAAACAAAATTCAGCCTGGGATTTTATAAAAACATCCGCATAGAGTTATTTCCAAATGCCGGAAAACTCCCCAACATCGGAAAACTCCCCATCGGAAAATTCCCCCATCGGAAAATTCCCCCAACGGTAAATTCCCCCACCCTTTTGAGTCGTATTTTCAGTAAAATTCATTTGTGCACGGTTCCTGACTGAAAAAGGTGGGGTAGTTTACCGGTGGGGGAGTTTTCCGAGGTGGGGAATTGACTAAATGTGGGGAAATTTACCGGTGGGGGAATTTTTCGGTGGGGGAGTTTACCGGGATTCCATAAACTCTGTGTAGGCTATAACAAAAAAATAAACTCTGTGAAACCATACTCGACTAGCTCATTTCAACTCTCCGATTTGCAAGTCGTAGTCCTACGCTTCAAACTGACGGCTCAATCAGAACTGAGCCTACCTGTATTTTTTTTTTTTTTTTTTTTTTTTTTTTTTGTGTGTGTGTGACTAGTGTATATGAAAAATGCTTGTCGATCATCTAGTGGGTAAAGTGATTCGTAAAAGAATTAAAAGAAAAAATGCTAAGGTTTCATGTGCTCCACTACCGAGAGTATAATGTATCTTATGTTTTTCTTCTTGTACAAAAATATTTTTAGGGGCTGAAAAAATGGTACTACAGGCATGAAATTTTCTGATTAGAGTACCAAATAGCGTGCGAGAATAAAAAAAAAAAAGGGAAGAAATGGAAAAGGGAACGTATTATTTTGAAAGAAGTACGTTATCTAAAGCATAAAATTCAATCAGAAAGGTGGAACGCCAATAATCGATTTAATTTTTCTTCGAAAGAAATTTCTCTTTTTTTAAGAAGCATAGTTTTAGTTATCCTTCGGGCGTGCTGCAACTGTATTTCACTCTCGGCTGTATCAGTTTCTCTGAGACTACATTTTTCTCCTTTCGTGTAATAGTGGTCAGCGGTTTTTTTCGTTGTTAGTCCATTTTTTTGTCCGCGCTCTTTCAGGAGGATGAACGAAGGATGAGTGTGTGAGCGCAGGACGATGAGAAAAAGCCGGTGGGACAGAGTAAAGGATGATGGGAATTTGATGGCGGCTGAGTCGTGAATCATAAAGATGGCAAAGCGAATTTTTGCGAGAGCCCTTTCCTCTTTCCCTCCTCGGATGAGGTGGCGAGAGGTGTGTGCGACAGCTTGCAGAGATGGCCGCACTGGGCGATCGCAATTCCAGCACATCGGACACGCCGGGGTCACGAAATACCAATCTCTTGCTCCGTCCAGAGATGAGGTCGCAGAAGCATCAATCAAGCCTCTGTCCGCTTAGTACAAGACCCAAGGAATACTTCCTCCCCCCCTATCCCACCTCACATCCCCTCCAGTATTCAGGACTCGAGAAAGGTGTCGTGCCAAGTCTGCCGAAATTTATGGCCCTAACATGTGTTGCCTCCAAAAGGGAGGAGGAGGAGGAGGAAGCAGCAGCAGCAGACACAGAATTCACGAAATCTCGTGGAAGGGTGCCCGATGTTTCCGGTCCGTCGGACAGATCTCGAAAGGACTTTCTTCCCTATTCCTCCTGACTCTTCGTTTTTATTTATTTCGTTTCTTTATTGGTCCTGGCAGTCTGCATTTAGAGGGAACAAAGGGCGGGAGATGTTATCTTTGAATTGATTTCTTTTCATATCTCTGCATGCTGCCACCGAAGGATAAAGTGGCTCCGTGTGGTGGAGTCATCTCTGTGTCATTGTTGCTGATATATCCCTCCGGGGAGTCGTTGGTTCAGTTCCCTTTCTAGAATGGGAATTTAGGAAACCTTGCGAAACTTATCAGCGCTGCGTAAAAAAAGAATTCTCACGAGGTAATGTTGGAAAGAAAGATCGAAACTTTCATTTAAAACTGAAAGGGGAAGGTCTTTCAAAAGATAATTCCCCTTATTTTTATTCCATATATGAAATCAAAGAAGAACGGAAATGCCGCATGCATCTTAGAGGAGCCTACTCTGCGTAAATCAGTAACGAGGGATGAGAACAATCCAAATACTGCTTCTAGATATTACAGATGTCTAAAAGGCAAACAAAGGGAACTCGGTGGGTTACTCACAGGAGTCTAAATTCCGCGTGAAATGTTACGTTGGTTATGTTAACTGGCGAAAGCTTGCGTGGCTGAACACAATAAAATAGCTAATGGTAACAATTTTTTGCAATCTTTTTAAAACTCTTGAATCTTTACTTAATCGGAGAAAAGTTGTCCGTCAGCTCATTAATTTTTCCTGCCCATTCCTCTGAAACTCAAAATTTTCTTCCCTCTAATCCTGTTTCGGTCATTTTCTCTCGTCTCCTTTCTGCCCATGCCGAGAAAGAACTCCCTTCCCAGTCAGCTTGAGACCTGCTTCCCAACACCTGAAGCCTTTCCTCCTCTCCACCTTGCGACTGTTCGCTCTCAAATCCAGGAACTCACTGCCTGAGCCCCCGCCCCCCCCCCCCCCCCCCAATGTTTCCACAAAACTCATCCCTTTGTCTCACGAAGCCCCATGGGGAAAACACGCCGGCCTCGGCTAATATAAAATATCAAGGTAAAATTTAAGAGGGCTTGCACTTTCAGTCGGCTGCTTTGAAACTAAAGAAGGCAAAGGTTCAAACGAGAACGACAGTACTAATCCGTTTGCAACATACAAAGGTGCACACTCGAAAATGAGACAAACTGGCGTCTCTAAAGAAACCGCGCCTCCGATGTTTCATAGAGGAGTGACGCAGTGAAATTTCTGTCAGGCTTTGTGGAAACAAACGAAATATAGCACTAAAGCGAAATAAAAGTTTCGAAATGAGATTTAATAACTTTGCCTAAAATTCTATTATTAAATCTCCGTAAGACAAGAGTGGAAAACATCATGCTCAGAGTAAAATCCCTAAAATGGCAATGGGCTGGACATGTTGCCAGAAGAACTGACCGCCTATGGACAACCGAAATTCTAGACTGGATTCCAAGGGACAGAGAAAGACCCAGAAGTAGACCACATGGGTGATGGATGGATGAAATTCGACAGGCTCAAGACCGACCGTTGTGGAAGAAACTTGAGGAGACCTTCATGCAGCAGTGGATTGCTAATGATTGATGATGATGATACGTACATACATACATACATACATAAGCATACGCTGCTCGACCAAACAAAATGAGCGTCGTACCCCAATTAAATAAAAAGGAACTATACACCAACTGTACTGTACTATAGTATAACTATACTAGATATCCGAATTAAAGTATAACATACTAGATATCCGAATTAAAGTATAACATACTAGATATCCGAATTAAAGTATAACATACTAGATATCCGAATTAAAGTATAACATACTAGATATCCGAATTAAATAAAAGGAACTACACACCAACTGTACTGTAATATAGTATAACTATACTAAGGTGAAAATCCTCCAAATACGTGGCGTCAGTAAATAAATAAATACATCGCTCTTTCCACGTTCCAGAAACACATAGCGTCCGAAAAACTGTTTTTCAGCGTCCACGGCGGCGGCTGAAAAACAATTTTTCGCATGCTATGTGTTTCTGGAACGTGGAAAGAGCGATGTATTTATTTATCACTATACTAGATATCCAAAATTTCTTGGTGTAAAGTAGAAATCAAAATTTCCAAGCTTTCGCACATCAACCGGATGGCTTTTTCAAGGAAGGTAGACAGCAAACTACAAACGGAATAATAGAACGCTTCAACAATTTGAACGTGGTGACTTGACTTGACAATAACGAAGAGATGCGAACGTGATTAGGTATTCAAAGACACGAGGCGTTTTGCTCTTTTAGCACGCGGAATCATGGAAGGAAAATAAAGAGGTAATCACTATTTGAAGAAATGGTTCCAACCTTGGAAATTTTGATTTCTATTCTACACCAAGAAATTTCGATATCTAGTGTAGTTATATTATTTAAGTCGTACCCCAATGTTATCTCCCTGTGGAAGGCGTAAACCGCAACTGTTCGTACATGATTTTGCAACTGCTTCGGAGTTCCGTTTCATGTGGTATCGAAGTAAAAGAAACTGACCGAAACCATCCAACTGCTCGCAGCCAAGTAAAATTCAAATAGTCGCTAGTGGATCTTCAACGCTGTGAATTACATCCTTCCTTGCAACGTACGTATCCATCCAGCTAAAGAAAAACTGCGGGCCCCATTGTTGTCAACGACGGGCCATGGTCCTTTTTTTAGCATGTCTTTTGTAAAAAAGATCGTACTGATGTTTCCGGGTTGTCCGTCAGTGAGTCCGTCTGTGGACACTCTATCTCTGCAACTGTTTGTCGATTTGAATTTTTTTTTTTTTACTTTGGGAAGCTTGAAATGTGAAATTGATGATATCTGTATTTCGTTTATTTTTTTTATTTTTTTCCCCGATGCACAATTTCTCCGCTATACGGCGTAAACGCAGATGCTATCGAATTCAAAATACATTTTATTCCATATATTTGATCTAAATATACGGTTGAATTTTACCATTCAATTCCATTTATATCGAAAATTATTTTAAGTTCCGTCACTTTTTCAAGTTACGCATGTACTTTCCGCTAGAGGGCGTAATGGTAAATTGCGTTTTCCCCGATATCTCTGCTTCTTAAACTTCAAATTTGAAAAATTCTTCCTGTATCTGATACATCTCCTAATGGGAAATGTTTTGCATATAATTTCTCATTTCTGGTAAAGAATTGTTTGGCCACCAGGAGGCGTAAGTGTTTGTTTCTGCTTATGATGCATTTGCTGCAAAATCTGAGCTTTTGACAACTCGATTGAAACAATTTTTTCGTGGACCGATAACGCTCACCTCGGGAAACCTTTTGAGAATACTTTCTCCTTAAAATAATGCATAGTTTTTTCGCCAGGGAGCGTAGATGTATATCTTATTTTTATCGATATCTCTGCTTCTAAGAGTCCGATTTGAAAAACTCTTTCTTTGTTGGAGAACATTTTCGGTGCGAAATGTTTCTCATATAATTTAAAATTTTTCTTAACCCACAAGTCTACCACCAGAGGGCGTAAGATCACGTTTTCTTTTACATCAATGTCTGCAGGACTAAAATCCTGACTGAATTTTTTTTTCTGTTAGATACTACTAACTATGCAAACTCTGTGTGCATACACTCTTCTCCAAATAATGCGCAATTTCGCCGCTACGTGGCGCAAATGCTTAATGTGTTTTTCTTAATATCTCTGCTTCTACATGTGCGCTTAAAAAATTCCTTTCAGCACCGGATGTCATTTACCTTATAGAACACTTTCGGCTAGTATAAGAGGATTTTTTCGTTCACAGTTCTGTTGCTAGGTGGTGTTCGTGTACTTCAGTTCGCAGCTGTATCTCCTCTTCTAAAAACCCTATTGAGAAATTTCTTCTTTACTGTATGCCATTCACTACGATTAAGATGAGGAGCATCATTCTCTCCAAATAATTCACAGCTTTTCTACTAAAGGGCGTAAAGATCGAAACCTATTTCTCGCTATCTCTGCTTCCGGAAGACGTATTAGAATAGTTTTTTTTCCTTAGCATAGCCTTTTCCATGAAAAATATTTTCCTACTATTTTCAACTTCTCCATGAAGCAAATTTCTTCCGCTAGAATGCGTCGAGTTCATATCATGTTTCAATCTATCTTTTAACTGTTCGATTTGAAAATTTCTTTGTTTCTGATACTTTCCTCGTGCTATAAGAAATATTTGTGCGCCATTTGTTAATTTTGTAACACACTTTTTAGCCGCTAGTGGAAGTAAGTAGGTGTTTCTGTTTCTGGATGTTTTATCAATTGTAGAAACCCGGTTGATTGTTTTTGTTTTCCCAATCGGTTCCATTGATTTTGAACAACTTTGATAAATTTAATTCGCGTCAGGATGTGACATGACGCGAATTAAGAAAGGATGTGACATGCCTGCCCCGCAGGACGCACACAACATAAAGGCAGATAGCAGCAAGAACGAAAGTCAGTTGGTAGAGCGATTTGTTCCGGAATAAGTGGACTCTTGTTCGATTCCCGGCGTGGACCAAAAATGACGGAGAAATTTACTTCGTTATAAGGATTCAAAAGACACTCTCATTACAACCGAAAATTCAGTCATCTTTATTGTTTTAAATCGGACGAATAGATATAGAGATATTGTATCCAATGTTACAGCATAAGCACCTCCTCTTTTTTTCGAAACACGTGCTAAAAACGAAGGAACTTCTCTCGCCAATATTCACGAGCTTATGGCTGGTGTTTGAAGTATTCTACTGTGATCCTTTACGTTCTTGTCAGTTATGCTGGAGGTTTTCATTCATGGGACAAATTACAAAGAAGATGAAGAGCTTCAGGAAGCCACAATGCAGTCTTTTACAGGACATGATAGAGCTGTTGCGAGGTTATATTTACTTCCCGCTTGAGTTCGATATCACTGCCTGATTGCAACTCTAGTGTCTAGAAGGCATAACAATAAAAGGGCAAAAACGTTCTTGTGGGATTTAAATATGTTCTTTATTTTCAGCTAACTATTATTATTATGTTTTTATCGGTCTGTCTGGGAATTAGTCTTGATAATACAGTTAGTTTTTATTACTTTACATTCTACTTTCATCTGAACATTCTGTCATATTTCTTTTCTTCTTCATATCCTATCACTTACGCTTCTCATCCTGAAAGCCGTTCCTACGACATAGCTATTAATTACGCTGTCTGGCTTCGCTTTTGTTCACGACATGTGTTTCTGAAAGCTGAAGGCAAAGTTAAAATGAGTGCAATAAAACAATCAGCCTTTAGTGAAAGAGCTTCCTTAACATAGAAAGCTGAAATGCTCCGGATAACGCTGTTTGAATTCCTACAAATGATTATTGCTTCATTGATAGCATCTTGAAGGCGTCGTGAAGAAATTGCCTTATGCTAACTGCAACGTGAACACAAAGAAAGGCCGACTACTCGAAATCATGCTGTTATGGAAATTTTAGAATTCATTTCTAAGGGATGGAAAATTTCATAGGTAGATCTTTCTGTCAGTCAGCATGGGAAACTTTAACGACGCTTTCAAGAAGATGCTTATCGGCAACGGTCATTAGTAGAGTTATAAAGCATCATTTCAAGCTGCATTAGGTTTGACAATCGAGCTTAGCACGTTGATTAAGTGTTTTATAACTATCGTTATATAGGGCGTTCGTTGTTCATTTTAAGCACCATTCAGGTTCGATATTTAAGCCTAATTGCAGCTCATTGTAATTGTTATAAAGAAATAATATCACAGAAAAGGTATTAAAAACAGTTGAGGCTTTAAAAATGTTCTTTTTTACTATCTAATTGTCGCTATTAGTTTGTCTTGGAATTTATTTTAGTTCCTTAATCCTAAATTTTTTCAGTGCCTCTCGCTACTTATTATGTTCCCTATTTATTCGCTCTTTCGTACTTACTCGCATTCTACGTAACGTTTCATTCTGTTGTGTTGACTTTTCGAAGGTCTTAAAAATTGCTTCTTTCTAGATCTTACTCTTGGGATTTCTCTTTAAACTTCCATTTTTCTGGCGTGGCTTCTGTGTCTTCCGACCCACTCTGACCCCTAACTTGAAGGAAAGAGCATCTTCGGCTCCAAGAGGAATAAAATCATTTAGCCGTCTGTACAGCGTTTTGGATTACAATGCACGGTCATGTCCAAAAGTATAATCAATACACCTGCGAATATTTCAAGAACCAATAGTTCGAAAAGCACGAAACTAGGTATGCTTGTGTAATAACACATATTGCAAGTACAACAGCAGACAAAACAGGTTATAAAACAAAGTTTATTGCATTACTTATACAAATTTACAAAGTTCAACAACACAGTGATTTTCGTGTTGAGTACATAAATTGAGAAAAGGCTGGTGCATCGTGATTAATAAAGGATGATGTGGACCCCCCACCCCCTGAAGCCACACACACCTCGCGTCGTCTTTCCATGCTGCTTATCAGATTGTCCAAAAGCCCTGTGGGCAACCAGTCCCACTCCTGACGAAGAACAGTTCAGAGCTCCAGAATGACACTTGGTACATGCTGACGGGATGCAATTCGCCTCCCTAGTGCATCCCGTGCATTCTCTATCGAATTCATATCCGGGGACTTTGCTTATCACTCCATGGGCTGGATATCTTCATGTTGGAGAAAGTCATCTACTTGCTGAACTCGGGGAGGGTCCTGCATCATCGTCCATGAATGCCAGCTCTGGACCCAAGGCACTTCTGAAAAGTCTCACACGAGGTGCCAGTATGTCGTCTCTGTACCTCAGAGCAGTAACGGTACCTCTGTCGCAGATGTGAAGCTCTGTGCGCCCATTCAACATGATGCTTGCCCATGCTATGACTGCACCGCCTCCGAATTGGTCCCTTCCCCCGATGTTATTAGGATTGTAGGGGGTTCCCCGTTCTTTCCAGAGAGTGGTTCGACGAGAATCACTGAATCTGGACTCATCAGTGAAGGCACATTGCTCCACTGATTCAGCTTCCAGTTTCGATGTTCCCGACTCCAGTTTAATCGGACCTTCCTGTTTGCAGTAATAAAGGGGACACAAACTACTGGACGTCTGACATAGAGATCAGTTGCCCTGAGCTTCCTGTAAACAGTTTATCTTCAAACTCTTGGTCTTGAGGCGGCCGCAAACTCTGCAGAGAGTGGCCTGACAGACATCGTCCTATGACGTCTTGCAGTTAATGCAAGATACCAGTCCTGCTGACGGGTTGTGACTCTTGGACGACCTTGTACTGGTTGGCATCTAACCTCTCCTGTGTCTTGGGACCTTCTCCAAAGCAAGGAAATGACACTTTGCGGCACATTTAGTGCTCTGGAGACACCAGCCTTTGACTGTCCTGATTCAAATCTTCTGATTATTGTACCCAGAAAAAAATGGTCAACCTGGCATTTTTGTTTCATATCACATTTCTGATCACCATGACAACAAATCTTCTCAAAGGGATTGAAAGAAAATGGAATAAGACACTCAGAGTAGGGTAAGCTGTTTTTATGGAACTGCGAGATATTTGCATGTCGAACGTCAGCGGACGTACGTTATTTGACGGTGCACTGCGATTGGTTTTAGTGTGTCACTAATTAACATTCCAATGTCCGCTGTTCTATTGGTTTTAGCCCTTTATTTTGTACGTTTCACCAATTATGCTTAACTTTTGGTCACCAGTGTACCAATCGCCGCGTGGGCCAGTGAAACCATATAAACGCCCTTAACTTTCTGTGAACAGGCTCTTCAACTACAAAGTGCGATTGATTAGGAACGCTTTTTTACAACTCGTACTAATTACCATTGTCGCCGCAGTTTGCCAAGCTGACTGAAAAAGAGCTATTGCTGAAAATTCCATACTTGGGATGAATTACTAAAACCTAAAAATCTCTGCGTTAAATTTCTGTAACGCTTTATTTCCTTCCGCAGCAATCAGCACTTTGTGACATGATAACGTATCCAGACTACGTAATGAGTTTATTGCTCTTCACACTGACAGAGGAACGCGGAAAGGTATAGTGAGGCAAAAACGTATGATGTAAACCATTGATGTAACCTAAAAACGTATGATGTAAACCATTGATGTAACCTGAAAACGTATGATGTAAACCATTGATGTAACCTGAAAACATATGATGAAAACCATTGATGTAACCTGAAAACGTATGATGTAAACCATTGATGTAACCTGAAAACGTATGATGTAAACCATTGATGTAACCTGAAAACATATGATGAAAACCATTGATGTAACCTGAAAACGTATGATGTAAACCATTGATGTAACCTGAAAACGTATGATGTAAACCATTGAGGTAACCTGGAAACGTATGATGTAAACCATTCCCCTGCCGTTTAGTTTCAGCCCCCTTTAGATTATTTAGATTAGCACATATATAGTAGTAAAAGAAAACAGAAAAACTAATGTTGGCTTGATTTGTTTTATGCATTGTGGTGGACGCCAACTTATCAAATACATAAGTAGTTAAACAAATTGAATGTAATGACATATGATTTCGACTGCACTTATCTTTATTCTTCAGATTGGGGGGCAAAGGGGAAATATTAGTTGGTCTTATTGAATAGTAAATACTTCCAGCGGATTGATAGATATCTCGGCGACTTCCTTTGTGTAATTACCGCTAAAATCTCTTTCTACTTCATCCCGTGCAAAAGCGTTTCCCGTGCCTTGTGTCCGAGCAATCCTTCTTCCTTCTCCACTCAAGATCACCAACCTGACTCCTGTATATGACTCCTATCCGTTCTCATTCCCTTCCTATCGCTATCTGCCTCTAAGAAAATGCTCTTGATGTGAGAAGTCGACTGTTACTCCCATTGTCCCTGGTTGGCTTTCTTTGAGGGAGAGTGGTGTCCAACGACGGGGGAAAGGGGATGTCCTTTTGTTCGTGAGAGGTCCCGGTCCGTGAAAGAAGGCTTTCCCCGAAATGAATCTCCTTTTAACTGGGAGTGAATTTCTCTATCTGTCGTTCGTACACCAAAATAATCGAAGTTACAATTTAATTAAAGTTTAAATATTTCCATATAACACTAAATAACCGTTTGGAAGCAAATTTTAGATGCCTCGATTTTTTTTATTTTTATTTTTTTTTTTTTTGCTACAGAGTGTAAACCACCCACCGTCAGGAACAAAAAAAAAAACAACTTTTTATGGGAACAATTTCTAATAATTTGCTATTGTTAAAAAATAGGTAGCAAATATTTTGTTGTATTGGAAGCACTAACATCACGTGAGCTACACTGAGGATTAACCGTATACATGTTAAGTCGGCATCTAGAAAACTGATATAAAACTGAATGCCAGCTTCCAAAATATGATGATGTATTGCAGTGCAAACATCTCTGCTGTGTGGAATTAGGTTTTTATTGCGGTAGTAGTCCGAGTTGTCAGTGCTTGAAAATTCACCCCTTCAGCGAGGACTATTTAATGTTTTATTGAAGGATGATAGAAATTACAGATTGAAGTCCATGTGGGGGTTGTTTTTATTATTAAAATATTTTGTCTCATTTACTTCAGTTTTTTTAAATTAATTTCTCCAATTATTCAGCTATAAGCGAAAACAATTAGACTAAATATATTAAATCGCCCAAAAACCTACGGGGGGGGGGAGGGGGTCATGGATTTTCGGGCGGTTGAGCACCCCCGAGAAGATATCTAAATACATCACTGACAAAGACATACTTGGGGGCAAAGGGGGAGAGTACAGAGCTGTCGGACCCCTCTCCTTCCGTGGGTGCGCTTCTGGTTAAGGTGTAGGTCGTTCGGTATCAAGTAATAGTGTTAAATGGATACATGGCCGGCCAAGTTAGGGAGTGGTCAGAAGCGCGGCTAATCGTTCGAGTTTTGAATGAGCTCGACTCCCAAATACGGCGATCTGTTTGTCTTAGCAGTCTGATTCTATTCCTTCTCTGGAGTCATTGCCCCAAATTAGGAATGTGCCACTGATTACTGTAGAGTTACATGCTCGCTTATAGGGGTCGTAAAGACTTTCAAAATATGTGTGGGGGTGGGGTAGAAGTGCCGTTAAAAATATACAGGGAGGTCTACTACTTATCTGTTACCGCACTGATCATCTTCCATTTTGATTAGTTGAACGTATATTAATGCGTCTTCTCTTTTAGTTTGTTGCTTAATTCAGGTATTTCTTTCCCCTTTAATTAAAAAAAAAATATTTAAAATTGTTAATAAATAGGAAATAAGCGTCGAAGTTACTGAAATTGTAGCAGAAGCAGAAAAGGAGATATACGCGAGAAGACAACAGGGTGAGTGTAAAAGATAGCAGAAGATGAAAGATTGTGAGGAAAAAGCAGAAAAAGAAAACATTGCGCAACCAGCTGTAGCAAATGAGGTCTGACTTGGGCAGACCAGTGAAAGCGGAGTATTCCGAATGGAAATACAATGCTGCGCTCAGGCGCAATCAAGGCTAGCTGTGGCAAGTGCTAGGCAGGGAGGGGGACGATGGAGAGGCATAGGGGATAGCTGGGGGATGTGTATCGCTGGTGCGGCCCATGTGATTGATAGATCCCTACCCGACGGCAATATTAAACCTGGAGTGCTCCGTGATCCATCAGGGGGCGGCAGCGGATGGTGGGTGGGTTGCCGTGGTCTGGTCTCCGTCGTCAGAAGCCCATATCGCCCGCAAACCCTTCCTTCTTCCATCCAGCTCCACAGGAGACCCGGTCTCTCTCCTCTCTCTCTCGCGTTGCTACTAATGATATCCAACTGCTGGCCAAACTGCTGTTTCGACTGATAGATCAAGCCAACAGCAGCCTCGCTCCATCCTTCTCTCTATCCGTTACACGAACGAAATCTACAGCCAATGCCACTCGGGTTTATCATTTCGGTTTAAACTACTTTTTGGACGTATAAAAGGTCGATCTAAAAAGCAGTAAAGTGGACATTAGGAGTCGAGGTTATGAGCCCAGTCTCTCTCTCTCGTTAGGGCGCCACGGGGCTGTATGTTTAAAAGAGGTTGCGCCCGTCTCCCTGCAGCTCTTATTTCTTTAGCGTTAGAAAATATCTTTGAACAAGTTCTTTAACTTAGGATGAAGTTGTTATGACTGGGGTGTCACGCGTGTCGAACTGGTGTTTGACTCATTTAATAAAAACACCCCCAGCTGTGGTGGTTTATTACCAGTCCATTTCTTCTGTATCTCACCAAATTGCTGCCCTTCTCGAGATTTATACGGCGAAGGAAATTTGCATGCGATATTTGAAAAGCGGTCGGCTTCACATTCTCGTATTATTTGACGTGAAACAGATGACGTGGATAAAACGAGATTTGTGCGTTCAGTTTTTTGGAAAACGCGAACGTTAAATAAAGCTCAACACAAACTTCAATATGTTCGTCTCTTTTATTCAAATAAGCGAATTCTTATTTTTATATTTATATATATACTACACCCACTTTCTTCAGAGATGTTATCCGTTTTTCCCCCATGCCTCAAAGCAATGATCTGTCACACGCCGAATCTTGTTTTCCTCTTCAGATATAGCGATTTTCCCAAAGTATTTGGTCCACACTCACTTTCGAATCTGAAAAATTTTGAAGAGGACAAAATAGGATTTTACTTTTTAGATCAGATATTTTACATATCTTTCACTGTGATGTCCCTCTTTACGACTTGAATTTATTCTTAAACGATAAACCAATCCCCATAAAAGATAATGGAATCATCAGTGAAGTAGTTTCGAAACTTTGATAACTTCTAAATTTTCAAATGCATCTCTAGTAAACCTTGCACCGAACTACTAAGCAATCACATGCCTTCGGTATACATATATACTTCAACTCGCAGAAAAGCAAATAAGAACTCTGTAAGAAAAAATATAAAAATATCATCTTACTATATAATATACTAATCCTTGCTTTTACATAAAATCGTAATCACAGCAGGTAGCAGATATACAGCACTTTCAACATGTTAGAGTATGATTTTTTCTCAAACTGTTAGAAGAAAGAATTTTACTTCTGGACAAACGATACTTTGAACATGCAGTGTTGGACACAATATGACACATAAGTCTGCCCATATCTGGATTAGCTGCCAGAGACGGAAACGCTTCACGGGTCAACGGGTCGACAATTCCTAGCGGGTCAAACGGGTCTGGTCAAGGTGTTCCTGACCCGATATCGACCCAGTTTTATTTCTGTTTTACTTTTTAAAAGCAATATATATCATCATCATCATCATTGTCAACCATTATCAATCCACTGCTGGACGAAGGTCTCCCCAAGTTTCCTCCACAACGGTCTGTCTTGTGCCAGTCTCCTCCATGTCACTCCCGCATACTTTCGAATTTCATCCACCCATCTTCCACGTGGTCTTCTTCTGGGTCTTTTCCTGTCCCTTGGAATCCAATCTAAAATTTCGGCTGTCCATCGATGGTCTGTTCTTCTGGCAGTATGTCCAGCCCATTGCCATTTCAGGGATTTAACTCTGATCATGATGTCTTCCACTCTTGTCATTTTTCGGATCCACGTGTTCCTCTTCTTATCTCTCCTGGTTACACCAAGCATGCACCTCTCCATGGATCTTTGAGTTGTCTGCAGCCTTTGTATGTCTCTTTTAGCTAAGGTCCACTTCTCTGCACCATACGTAAGCACTGGAAGGATGCATTGATCAAACACTTTTCTTTTAAGACATAATGGCATATTGCTCTTGAAAATTATGCTGTTTCTTCCAAAAGCTCTCCAGGCAAGTTTTGGTTTTGTACGCCGATTAATTTCTTCACCAATGTGACCCTCACTTGATATCTGCTGTCCAAGATAAACGTACGTGTCTGTTATCTCCAGCTTTTCTCCATCAATCGATAAATCTTCATTTCTTGTAAAAGCATTGTACATCACTTTTGTCTTCTGAAAGTTCATTTTTAATCCCACTTCTTTACTCTTGTCAGCAAGTTCCTGGATCATACTCTGTAGCTCTGATGGGGTAGTTGTAAAAATGACTATGTCATCAGCAAAACGAAGGTGGGTTAGATAATATATATATATATATATATATATTCTATAAAGAAGATACCTAAGCAAAAAAATACATATACAATTCCGACCCACACCCAGCACAACATAGAAAAGGTTATGTATCTACCTGTGTGAGTAAAAGGAGAAAAGATAAAAAATAAAATAAAACTACTGAATGTAGAAGGTGTCGAGAATACTGAGCCTTGGCTTTATCAAGGACCAGCAAAAACTCTGCATTTTCTCACTTCCACAAAGACCAACCACAGTAATCAGGAACTTGAGTTCCTAGACTTAAGCATTAAGCTCAACAGAGGTAACCCATCTATTAGCCTCTTTGATAAAAGAGTTAATTTTCCTTTCAAAGTAATTAAATATCTACACTGGAATAATAACATTTCAACCAAAGTAATTGAGAATGTACTAATTTCTCAGGTCCTAAGAATTTCAAGAATTTGCAGCAACAATTTGGACTTCAATTACCACATTAATATACTATTAGAAAGTTTTCTAGAGAACGAAATTCCTTCTTCTTTCATCAAAAGAACTTTAAGAAAAATTATTCTGAATAATAGAGTAAGGTTGGCAGATCTGCTTTAATTTTCTACACAGTTAATAATATGATTCTGACCAATCAAAGCCGTAAGGAAGTTGGCTAGAGGATGCCTATTAACTACCTAAAGGAACCTTAGTGCTATGGATATGACGGTCCTATTAAAACAAAAAATTAAATAATATAAACAAAATCACAAAAAAAGCTTAAAAATCTGTTTATAAAAGAAAATAAAAACAAATAAAAAAGAAAACTAGTTATTCATCACTAGGATAGCTATACTAAAAATAGTAAAACCAACATTAAAATTAATAAGATTCTGATTAATCTATAGAAGCTCACTAAGGTGATTTAATACATGCAAAGATTATTAAATACACTGCTCGTGTATTTTATAATATTTCTCATGTATTCTGGAGAGTTAATTCTGCTCTTTCTGATCAAACAGATCCACAGTCTTAAGTTTATATATATTTTTTTCTCTGGTTAAAATATCCGCGCGTTGGTTTCTTGCTGTATGAGGAGGCCATCAGCCCCACCCTCACTGCCCCCCAGCAACTAGGGAGTGGCGGAAGAGGTCAGCCATGTTCTTCTCTTGTGAGGAGAAAAGTTTTTGTCACACAAGAGGTAAGCTCTCTTCCTTGTTTTTGGGTTCTAGGTTTTATAAGTTCAATGTTTGTACTTCATGTACTTTTTCTCTGTTGTTTTTTAGCTTTTCAGCTTTTAGGCATTGGTTTGTCTGTTAACATTTTTGCGGGTTTTAACTCTTTCTTTTCTTTGTAACTTTGAGCGTCTTTTGGGGTACCTAGGAACAGAAGAAGCTGGCTAAGCTTGTTCCTTTTCTATGCGCTGTTTTTTCAAAGTAGTTAAGTTCTTAATAACTAATTAATTATGCACTTAAAGCACTGCTGAAATACTTTGTACATATTGCAACTAACTGTTTAAGGTATATAACTTTCACAAAGTTTTCTTTAGTTAATTATTATCTTTAACTTATTCTCGTTTTCGTGCTGTCATAAGTTGTAGAGTAGGGGTTTTAGACTCAAGTTTTCTTTCAAAAATCTGTTCGTTAAAAATTAATATTTCCTTTTTTAATTGCAATGTAAAAATTTGGATTTCTTTTGCATTGATTTTCAGGTTTAAATTCTCTCTCAAACGAACTTGGCATTTCGTTATGGCTGAAAATCATTTCTAATTATTATGTCACTCTCACAGCTTGAGTTCTCTTTAATCTTCTTCTCTCTGTTTAATAGTAACAGATGAAGAGCATGGGTCGGGCCAGGAAGGTTAATGGATGCAAGCGAAATTGTTAACTAGTGCTAGGTCATGCAACTCTACGGAGGACATGACATATATATATATATTAAACTATTTTAGGTGGGAATGTTACTTGCATCTATGGCCTTGCAGAAACCCATTTCCAACTAGGTCTTTGTGGAAGTGAGAAAATGCAGAGTTTTTGCTGGTCCTTGATAAAGCCAAGGCTCAGTATTCTCGACACCTTCTACATTCAGTTGTTTTATTTTATTTTTTTATCTTTTCTCCTTTTACTCACACAGGTAGATACATAACCTTTTCTATGTTGTACTAGGTGTGAGTCAAAATTGTATATGTATTTTTTTTGCTTAGGTATCTTCTTTATAGAATGTGAATTCTGAATTTTCAAAACTGCTGCGTTGCGCGTTTTGATTTTCAGGTTATTTTGCAACCTTCGTTTTAAATTCTAAAGTTTTTCCTTAGTCTTCAGTTTTGCTCTTAAGTATATATATATATATATATATATATATGCCAGAAGGACAGATTATCGATGGACAGCTGAAATTTTAGATTGGATTCCAAGGGACAGGAAAAGACCCAGAAGAAGACCACATGGGAGATGGGTGGATGAAATTCGAAAGTATGCAGGGGTGACATGGAGGAGACTGGCACAAGACAGACCGTTGTGGAGGAAACTTGGGGAGACCTTCGTCCAGCAGTGGATTGATAATGGTTGACAATGATGATGATGATGATGATAAAAGCCATGCACAATGGAAGTTCATATTCCCTCGCTCTTTCAATTAGTTCTCTCAGCACGTGGATATGATCTATTGTGCTGTAGCCACTCCTGAATCCAGCTTGTTCTCTCGGTTGAGCCATGTCCAGTGTTACCTTCAAGCGGTGTGAAAGAACTTTAGTGAAGATTTTATAAACTACTGATAGGAGGCTGATAGGTCTGTAGTTTCCGAGATCCTCAATGTTACCTTTCTTATGTAGCAGGATCATTGTAGCGGTGTTCCAATCCTCAGGAATCTTTCCTTCATTAAGGCATCGAGTGAAAATTTGGGCGAGTACTGTTTCGATTTCTCCACTTGCTTCTTGTATGATGATGATATATATATATATATATATATATATTTTTTTTTTTTTAAAGAAAATTGTGCACTGTGGAATTTTGTGTTCGATACTGCCTAGCAAAAACAGTCTTGCTGGCCCAGCACTGTGTTGCCGCTGCCGAACCGTCAATAAAACGGCGGCGGCTGGAAACAATTTTTCGGTTGCTATGTGTTTCTGGAACATGGAAAGAGCGATGTATTTATTTCTTTACTGACGCCACGTATTTGGAGGATTTCCACCTTGTATCTGGTAGTTTGTGTTTCTTTGTGGAGCTAACCTCTGAATCTCAGAGAACAGCTTAGTGATAATTCTAGGACAACCTGCACTATAAGTTGAAACAAATAATATGTTATTTGAAAACGGTAACTTTCTTATTTATTCCTCCGTTATATATATATATATTTTCTGCAACGAACTGCAATTGGGCTTAAATATCGAACCTGAACAGGTCTATAAACAAACAGAACCCTCTAACAACAGATTCATTAGTAATTATATTAGCTATAGTATTTAATTAGCAAGTATTATTTACATTCCATAAATTGATAAACAGTTTCTGATTGACAAGCTTTAACTTACCAAAACTTGCTCTTTTTTTATTTGTTGAGTTATAACTACGTTCGCATATATCTACTTCTTGGCATTACAGTCCATTTAGGACCTGAGTCTGCCTCATGATAGCTCTCCATTTTTCACAATTCTGTGCCTTGTTCTCGCAGTTTTTTATTACCATTTTCTTTAAATCATCCTCCAGGTCATCAAACCAGGATCTTCTTCTTGGTCGTCCTCTGGGCCGAGATCCACCCGGTCCATACATGAAGACCTTTTTCGCTGCTCTGTCATCTTTATTTCGCTTAACATGTCTCAGCCATCTCAGTCTTCTCATCTTTATTTCAGTAACAATATCCTTTTCACTGAATTTCTCCATTATTTCTTTGTTGTTCATCACTCTCCAAAGTCCATTCTCATTAACTGCGACAAAGATCTTTCTTAATACCTTTCGTTCCCAGATTTGCAATTTGTTTCGATATCTCTGGATCATTGTCCATGCTTCATAGCCGTATAAAAGTACGGGTTTGAAGATCACTCTATATAACTGAATTTTGCTTCTAATGTTCCTAACTCTCCTTCGAACTTTGTTATACACGGATTCTACTTATTATATTTTCTTACATTTTCACAGAATCGTTACTCGTATTATACTCTTATGTTACAAGGATTTAATATAGGAGGTTTAGATAGTGATATTAAATCCCTCCTCGTAACACATTTTCCACGTCGTAATTTATTTTTATTTGTTTCATTGTGCTTGGGAGCAACATTTTCATTTCCCTTGTCAGGATTAGCAATCTTTGGAGAGGCGCCTCGTTGTCCCATTTGCAGACACCTTCTCAGGGAGTTAACAGTGAGTCGAGTATTCAGTAGGACTCGCCCTTTGTTTGGATAAGACACCTTTGGTGATAGAAAACCACTTCCAGACTTTCGGATTGCACTTCTGAAAAGGACGTCGCTTGTAACCCTTCCGAGCATTAGCTTCGATTTAGCGGACACCACTTTTCCCAGACCCAGAAGTCAGGTTGTGACAGTAGGATTGCTTCCAGTGGGTGGGAGTACTTTTACTTTCGCCCGAGGGCAGAGCGGGTTTTAAGGGAGGCGAGGTTTTTGTCGGGGAACAGAATCATCGGATAGAAGGAAGAAGAGAGGGGGAACTTTGCGAAGAGCGCGGAGCTAAGGAAAGCCGAGTTCCAAAGGCGGAAGCTCAGCGTATGTGGAGGAATATGCATTCGAGCTGGTCGAAGACCATTTAGCTTGATCACCAGGGAGTGAGAGATTCCAAGTAAGCACGCGTAAGAGATTTAGGAAGAAATAAGATTTAATATAGCGAGAGTAGGATTTCGAGTCAATGGAGCAAGACCGTAGGATAGACTCAGTCAGTATATCAGAGAAAATAAATGTTCGTAGAAATATTTTATGTCCTCCATTTAATATTCTGAGGTTTGTTTTTCTCGAGTTTACCACCCAAGAAATGTGTTTATTATTCCAGTATAAGATAATAGACATATAATCGAACATCGGCACAAGTAACACCGAACTTTGTTACGGTTAACTTCCTGTGTTGATTAAATAAGGGCACGTATGTGTTTACCGCGTTAACTGAGTCCTGGAAAAATATGCGACAAGTGACATAAGTGTGATCAAATAGGCTTTTCTTTCGAATTTCTTAGCAGCATTGTTGCCACGTGTGTATCATGACCTTATATCAACTTACCAAGATAGATGACACAGGAATAAATACCGGTCGAAGCTGGTACATTAAAATTTCCGACAAAGAGTGAAATCAGAGGGGGATGCAGTTCCTCGTTATTGAGTACTACTGCACAGAATGACGTCAAATGACTGGCCATGCCAGTGATGAGCGCGTTGCCGTCCGTAACATGCCTAATTAGTTCCATCAGCCATTACTGAACCAGGCCCATTATTTCTGATCACGTAAACATGGCGATCATCGATTACGGTGGCTCAGGTTCCTCTCGGTACCCCCATCTGTCCCTCCCCCAGCCCTTCGCTTTCGGATGTTACACTCACAAAGGATATTTAACGCTTTCCTAATTAGCGAATTCAGAACGTGATATCTAAACGCATTCAAGATCTCTGTTGTGTAGCTGTGACAAATGAAATTATTTCCACCGGGCACAGCTTCCAAACATACCCCCTCCCGCCATCTTTGAAACAAAGATGCGAAGCGTAGTCCCTGCATGCTTTAAGCATCAGTTTCGAAATCAGAACGAATGAGTATTGATCAACTCAATATTTGAGTGGGACGATTTCCTGGATGTTTTAGAAGATAGTGTCAAATTTAGTTTTATTCAGGAGCAAAACTCCGCATTCAACGCAGGACGAAAGAGTCCAAATGTTCTTGATTATACAACGCAAAATCATTAGTGCAATATACACTGAATTAGCTTTGCATTAGAAACATCTACCTAATAACGCGTGGGCCCATCTGTCTATGCAATCACGGCTCGCAGACGCCTAGGAACAGATCCTACAAGCTGTCGAACATCCTCCATGCGTAACTTGACTCATGTCCACTGCAGAAGCTCCGTCAGTTGACGCACATTCCGTGGAGGAGGATCAGCAGTTCCCACACCCCGTTCGAGCATATCCCACAAATGTTCAAATGAGTTACACTTAGGGAAATATTGGGGCCAAGGCAATGTGATGAATTCGTTGGCGTGTTTCTCCAACCACTCAGTAGTTATACGAGCCAGAGATGGAAACGGGTCATGAGTCAACGGGTCGACACTTTTTAGCGGGTCAAACCGGTCGGGTCAAAGTGTATGATGTGCTACAGAGGTAAAGCGCGTGTCAAGGAGACACATCTGCAGCGATACATTCCGTCCGTGTAGCTTAGTTGGGAGAGCAACTTACTCCGGAGTGAGGAGCGCGATTCGATTTCGTGTCACGGACGAATTTATGATTTCACAAGTGTTCCTAATCCGATTTTATAAAAAAAAATAAAAAAAAATTAAAAGAAAAATGCGCACTGTGGGATCTTATGCTCGATAGTGATGCCGGCAGATTGAAAACTGATTTTTCATGCAATATGAAGGAAGAGTATGCTGAGAAGGGAAAGTGTCCTTTCCTTCTGGAAGGCAATGATGAAAACAACATCCACATTTTGGAAACTTCTAACTCATCATAAACTTGTGAAAATTGGTTTTGCTGCGAAATACACTATATTGACAAAAGCCACAGAACACCTAGAAAAGAAACACAACATAGCATTCATTGACATACATTAGCACGGTGTTGGTCCACCTTTGGCCTTAATGTATGGACTGACCCTTCGAGACATGCTTTCGACAAGGTTTTGGAACACAGCGATAGGTATGCCCTTCCATTCAGTACATAATGCTGCCGCTAACTGTTGCCTAGTAGTAGGCCTTGCTTCCAAACTTCTTATGCGGCACTCTAATTCATCTCATAGGTGCTCTATAGGATTAAGATAAGGGATCTGTGCTGGCCAGTCCACACACGATACGGAATTATCGTCAAACCACGCCGTAACAGTCCTTGCTTTATGGCTCGGTGCAATATCCTGCTGGTGTATCAACAAAGCTTGGTTCCGTAGTATTGCCACAGAGTTGGTAGGGCATAATTGTCCAGAATACCGAGGGAGACGTGCTCTTTTACAGGTTTGTCCGCGATAACCAATGGGCTGGGACCATATTAAGAAAAACACCCCACACAAGTACATTGCCAGCTCCAAACTTAACCGTAGGAACACTACACTGTGGTAAACAGTGTTCCCCGGCTGCTGCCATACCCACATACGGCCATCAGACTGACGGATCGTATATCTGGATTCATCAGTCCATAGGATCCGCTTCCATTGATCTACGGTCCACGATAAGTGTTCTTTACGCCATGGTAAACGACGAGTAGCATTCCGAGTGCAGATGAAAGGCTTATAAGCAGCCGGACGACCATGGTAACCCATGGAATGAAGTTCTCTGCGAATGGTACATGTAAATACCTAGGTTCCAGCATTTTTACTCACCTGTACACTGAGGTCTTGTGCAGTACTCCGTCGATTAGCTGTAACGACTCTCCTGAGGCTTCGACATTCTCTATCACTGATTTTCTTTGGTTTGCCGCTACGTTTTGCTGCTTCAGGCACGCCATGTGTCTTCTACTTATTTACATCCAAAACAGTTGATTTGGGTATGTTTAAACGCCTCTCGGCTTCTTTTATGGACAACCCACTAATATAACACCCAACAATCTTTTCTTTCTCAAAGTCAGTTGTCTCCCGCCGCGACAATTTCACTCAACATCACAGTGCGATATGATCGCGGTCAGCTGCAGGCTTGTTTACCGCGCATCTTAGAAACGCAGCGGATCCGTTCATTTGCATTTGAAGGGGTGTCCGGTGACTTTTGTCAATATAGTATATATTGTGTATATTCTGAGGATTGGTATGTTATCGAGAAACATGAGAAACCGAAATTCAATATTCAACAACTTGCTTAATTTAAAAAAAAATTGACTGCAGTGCTAGCAAAATTAGGTGGAACAGCCTTAACACTACTGCGGAGGGACTTTTTGAATATATATGTATATATTATAGTTCAAAACAGATTAGACTAGGCCAAGTTCAATTATGTGACGTCCTAGTCCGGGTCCAAAATTATTGACCCGTTTCCAACTCTGATACGAACCCGATGACACGGTGCGTTGTGCTGTTGAAAGATGACACTCTAGTCTGGGTAAACCTCCTGCAGTTATGAATGGAGATGGCCGGCTAACAGGTCCCTGTAGTGTCCACCATTCAGCATTTGTAGGATGATAACCAACGGACCTAGGGCTTGCCAGGAAAAAGCTCCCCAGACCAGAACACCACCTCTACCAGCCTGTTGAACCCCAACTGCGCAATCGCGGGATAGGGCTTCATGCTGTTTACGCCATATGCCAACCCGGCCGTCAGCATGGTGCAACAGGAAACGGGACACATCGCTCCAGACGACCTTCTTCCATTTGTCGAGGGTTTATTGCTGATGTTCCTTGACCCATCGAGGCATTATCTGCGATGACTAGGGGTCATCATGGGTACCCTCGTTAGTCTCCGACTGTGGAACCCCAAGCTGAAGTACCAGTCGTGACACAAAGCTCACCTCTATGGCGAACCGCACTTGGCTGGCCAATGTGAGCCCTTCTTCTGGATGTCTGTGCATGGTTAATCCAGTCCTGGTACACCCTTGGTACAGTAGTACTGGAGCAGCCAACAATTACGGCTGTTTGCGAAATACTGGCACCTGCCTTCCGGGCCCCAACTATCTGCGGTCGGCAAAGGGAGATACAAATTCTTATTCCCATCGTCCGTTTTCTACCATCCCGCGTTCAAATATTTTTTGTTTTCTGTAGCATAACTCTATTATCACCAGCAGCAACAGTCACCAATCCACTGCTGGACGAAGGTCTCTGGAGTCTCTTCCTCAACTCTATGTCTTGAGCCACACTCTTGCAAGTCACTCCAGCACGCTTTCGAATTTTATCCACCCATCTCGACATGCTACGGAAACAAGTTTGTACGCTCCATCGAATCCGTGTCCCCCTCACTCCAGAGTAAGTCGCTCTCCCAACTGAGCTACGTGGACAGAAAATCTCATTGCAGATTTGTAGTCTTGACACATGTTTTCACCTCTGTAGTACGAGTACATCACAATGCTCTTCTGTGAAAACCCATATTTGCCAGTAACGGGGATCGAATCCGGAGCCAAATGCTTTCCCAATTAAGCTACACTGACAGAATTTATCGCTGAAACTTTGCCGTCTTGACATGTGCTTCACCTCTGTAGTACGTCATACTTCTTGGTCTTTCCTTCCCCTTGGTGTCCAATGTAGTACTTCAACGGTGCTCAGTTCTCCTTGTAATACGTCCAGCCCATAGCTACTCTTGCGTCTTTATTTTGATAACGATGTCGTCAAGTCCTGTCATTTTCCTGAACCATGAGTTCGCTTTTCTATCTTTCGTGGTAACAGCAATCTCTCCATGCTTCTTCACCGTAGCCACTGTGCGTCTTTTTTAGTTAAAGTCCATGCCTCTGATCTATAGATTAGTGCTGAAAGTATGGATTGCTTAAACACTTTTCTTTTAAGACATAGCGGTATAGATATCAATTGAAAATTTTATCGTTTCTTCCAAAAGCTCCCCAATCAAGAGTTTTAATATGCGCCTATTTATTTCTTCTTCTATGTGATCTTCGCTTGCTATCGTTGTCTGAGGTAAATGTAGACATCGGTTGCTTTTAGATTTTCCCCATCATTTTTCAGATCCTTCAATTGCACATAAGTTTTGTTTTCTGCAAGTCATTGGCGCACCCAAAGGGGCTTTGGGGATTTAAGCCTCCCCCTCCTCCGAAGGAGGTTAAGAGCGACGTACATCACAAATTAAACATTCAAAAATATTATTTTACTTGTTTAAAAAATTACATAGTGTCTACTAGTTATATTCCAAAGCCCCAAAGAGATTAAGAGCGACGTACGTCACAAATTAAACACTGAAAAATATTATTTTACATGTTCAAAGAATTGCATAGTGTGTACTAATTATCTTTTCTGCCCTATTTGTACGATTTCTCCTTCATTGTCGTGCCGAGAACTTTTCGGACACTCTACATATTTATCAATCAATCAATAAATAAATATCTAATGTATATACTATGTACTTATACTATATATATATACACACACACACTATTTACGTATGCTGTATATGTGTACATATATACACACACAATATGTACGCATACTGTATATATATACACTATGTGCGTATATATACATATATATATATAAATGTGCAACTAAAGAGCAAATTTTGAGTAAAGATATATATATATATATATAAGTCAAATTCTCTACATCTTCAACCAAGAACTTCCCGAAGAAATCCCTGAATCCCACTGAATTAACACACCCGAACTAAAACTAAAACTCTCACAATTCACATACAACAATAATAAAAATAATAAAAATCATATTTTTAAACACTATATATCGTAGCTGTATATATATATATATATATATATATATATATATATATATATATATATATATATAATAAATAGTACATAAATAAATAAATAAAATACTTTATAAATAAATTATTTAACACAAGAAAATTAGACAAAAAAGGCTAATACCATGAGAAGTGCCGAAGGCAGCTAAAGCTCATGTAGTAGCTTATATAGAATGAAAATATTACAGAACAAAAATACAAAATTCAAAACCAGTAAAAATCTGGAACAGGTTGCCGTCATCACGAGAGCATCAACCTGTGGGAGTGGCCTTTCTAGTACCAGCAAAACGACAAGGCAAGCCAAAATTGTCGGTTGGTCATGCTCCCTAGGCCACAAAACCAAATTCTAATAAGCACAAAAATTACAAAAATCAAATTTATAAAACTAAAAAAAGAAGAATTGAAAGCTTACCGGCAGAACAAAAACCGCCATGACAAAGAGTCAAACAATACTGAACAGAGCACCCACAAGAACCCAAATATATACACTGATAATAAGAAAGGTGGTCACGGTTAAACAACTACCTGGTAAGCCAAAAAATGTGTGAATTGACATTGACATTTATGTCAATTCACACATTTTTTGGCTTACCAGGTAGTTGTTCAAACGTGACCACCTTGTGAATTGACATAAATGTCAATTCACACATAAATGTCAATTCACACATTTTTTGGCTTACCAGGTAGTTGTTTAACCGTGACCACCTTTCTTATCAGTGTATATATTTGGGTTCTTGTGGGTGCTCTGTTCAGTCTTGTTTGACTTGCTTGACTCTTTGTCATGGCGGTTTTTGTTCTGCCGGTAAGCTTTTAATTCTTCTTTTTTTAGTTTTATAAATTTGATTTTTGTAATTTTTGTGCTTATTAGAATTTGGTTTTGTGGCCTAGGGAGCATGACCAACCGACACTTTTGGCTTGCCTTGTCGTTTTGTTGGTACTAGAAAGGCCACACCCACAGGTTGATGCTCTCCTGATGACGGCAACCTGTTCCAGTTTTTTACTTGTTTTGAAATTTTGTATTTTTGTTCTGTAATATTTTCATTCTATATATATATATATATATATATATATATTCTATTAAGAAGAGACTGAAGCAAAAATTTTTTTTGACTCATACCAAGTATATATACAGCCCCTCCCACGAGGAATTCCTTTGTGTGCCACTGCTGTAAGTTCATCTTTAGTCTCACTTCTTAACCCTTGTCAGCAAGTTCCTGGATCATACTTAGCATCGTTATTTTCATCTTAATTCCAACATTTCTAGGGAATCGATTGCAGGTTTGCAACAGCTATCTTTAATCTATTGTAAATTATTTTTTCCTCATTTTCCCTAAATTTTCGCCCGTACCATACTTTTAATCTATTTGTTATTTTCTAGTCTTACCAGTGGTTGTGAAAAAATGTATAATTTATTCGTTATTTTCTAGTCAGTGGCTGTGAGGAAATGCATACCATTTCATATCAAGCTCACTCTCCATAAAAACGCAAAACAAAAAAACTTCCGTGCAGTCAGTCCACATCTTTACAATGCTACGTGAGGTGACGACAGAATCGACAGGTCGTTACATTTTCAGTAAATTTTCATTGTACCGCAACATAGAAGCTGCATTTTTTGGTACCAGTTTCACCTTGATGCCCCCTTAATATTTGATACAACATAAAGAAAATGTTATCCATATCTTCACATGTGTTGACTTCTTGGAGGCTGTGAGCTCTCTCTTGTGCTCATTCTGATCAAAGTTAGAAACAGAATCCGTAAGATAGAAAACTGATTCAATCAATTTGATTTGCAGTATTCTTGAAAAATGAACAAGAAATGATGAGAAATTACACAATTTACTCGAATTTTATCTGGCTTAACATTCCTTAAGCAGAATTCTTACATAGAATTATTAATTCAGTAATTATGAAAGTTTCCTTTCATGAATATACTGTAATTCAAATGTGTACCTGTTTAAGTGCTCATTGAGTGCATAAAAATTCTCGCTTTTCTATTTCTTAAATAAAATGCATTGTGCATTTCTAGAATAATAAATGGTAAACAGAAGTGGAAAAACAATTTCACGTTTTCTCCCGAATATCAGGAGTTGTGAATACTTTAGGGTGCGATGTGTACATAAGATATGAATATGTAATAGGTTTGGCTGTAGGCATTTAAAGTTATTCTGATGAAAGTCTTAATACTAGGTGAATTTCAATAAAATGACCGAAAGTGCGATTTGTAAAAACACCGCAATATAAGAATTTAAGAAAAGTGCTGAAAATTCATTTTTTGGTAGATCGTCTTCAACGTGCTAGTGTGCTGTGGTGTAATCCAGGGGCGCATACGAAATAATTTTTCAGAGGAGGGGGGGGGGGGGGCGAAATTGTAAATTTTTCAAATCCACCACAACAAAATAAAAGTTAAAGAGAAATAGAAAAAAAAATAAAGCATTTTTTTGGTGTAAGTTGTTGCATTTTTGCATTTTTATTAAATTAAGGCAGTTTTTTCTTATGTAAGTCGCATTTAAAACAAAAACATAAAAAGAAAAAAAAAGAATTACACACTTTTGGGAGGCCCAAGGCTCCTTATGCTCTCCCTAAATACGCCACCGGAGAATTTAAAGGGGTGGATGTGGGTGGGGGGTGGGGAGGACTTGGCCAAATTTATAAATACATACATATTTTTATAAAATATATACATATTATTTTTTTCATATTTTTAAAATCTTATTCTTAGAATTTTCTGATATAGTTTTCCCAAAAATACAGTATAATAATTTGATAAAAACATCGATGTTCGTTTTTTGATTAATCGTCGTGATGGTATCGATAAAGCTTGAGAAAAAAAGGAAGCTATTTATTATTTGAATCTGAATTTTACTTTTTTTGTAACCGTATTTTTGTTTTTTCTGTTCTTAAAATCTGATTCCTATAATGTTTCAGTGGAACTTTTGATTTTTGCGCAAACTGAAGTAAAACGATTAAAGGAAAACTGTGAGGCCCGTTTTTGATTAATCGTTTTCAAAGTATCGATAGTGCTTCAGAAGACGAGGAAGCCATTCATAGAATGATAGAAGCTGAGGGCACGAGGATGTTTGCCTAATTGAAACGTAATGGCCTCGGGGAGTTTACACTTCATGTGTATCCGTGTGATGGGGGAGAGAAGCATTCAGCTGAGAGAGAAAATCTTTTCCTCTTCACGGCGCCTCTTTCCCACTTGGCGCAACCGGAGTTCCTACGCGATGTCTTTTCCCCACCGACAATTAATTGCGTCGTTTGTTTCCTAACACCGCTCGTGTACTTTGCAAATACATCTTTCAGAACTAATGAAGTGTATTTATAGGTGGAAAGGTGCCTGACTTGGAAACTCACGCTGTTTAATCACGACTGGGATTCTTTCGAATAAAGTGTTTTTTTTCCCTTAAAAACAAAAACAAAAAACAACATCGAAGAACTTAGGTTTTAAAGATGACAACAGAAAATTTTAATTCTAAAAAATGATAATAATAAATAAATTAATAAATCGACGAACTTGTCATGAAATTTTTAGCTCTTCGCCACTGGAATTTTGCTTTACTTGTTTTACTTCGTTATTATAAACCAAATATGTGAAAATTAATGCCATTTTTACCAGTTTGTCCATTTGTACGTTTGCGAACACCATCTCTATCTATTTGCCACTCGTGAAAAATTCCTCTTTGCTTATGCTCTGAACTATGAAATGATCCCATTGATGTTCTTTCTTCGGAAGAAGAAGAACACCAATTGGATGTAATGCCTATTTTCAACGAGATGAATCTTTGACGGATAATTTTCTTTAGCACAGACACCAATGGAGGTGACTGTTGAATGTGATAGGCCTCTATGGGATTGATACCGGAGGAGTTCGGTGGGCAATCGATGTGCTGGAAGTCTGAACTGTATTCTTCAAATCATTCCTGCACTATATTGAAACTGTGCCTCGGTGCATTGTCATCTTGAAAAGCAACGTCGACATTCCAGAAAAAAGTGCAACATTTCTGGGTGTACAGAGTCAGCAAGCAATTCACTATAGTGGGCATCAGATGAACGTTGTTCCACATGCACTAGGGGTCAAAGTTCTAGCCAGGTAAGCATACCCCACACCATACAACCAACTCCACCGGCTTGCAGTGTGCAGACCATCGAGTGCCTCATCTTGTTTGCTCCAAATATACTCACGGACATTGAAATTGGCGTACCTAGAAGAAAACCAGCTACAACCATGAAACTTGGCAAATAGCTACAGAGCATGCTGGTATGCAAATGATCCACGTTTGGTGCGATTGCACATGACCGCACACCCTCTGGTGGCGCTGCAAGCACGCACAGGCAGCCTTATAAACCGGCGTGTATAGTCGATGCCCTATGAAAGCGAAAAGCACCGGCTGACGCAAGCAAGGGTACAGAGTCACAAGAATGCCAGGTAGACGCCAGAGACGTCGATTTCTAAAACTTATGGACTTTAAGAGATTCCTGACCAACGGGCTGAAAACCGCAGGGTGGTCGGCGCGCCGTATAGCCAGCCACGTTAATCGTTCTGACCATACCGCCAGACTGTGTTGCGAGCAGTGGACACGTCACGGCACTGCCACACGGCGGAGCGGTCCCGGACGGACCAGGAGGACCACCGGTAGAGGGGATCGACGGATCGTTTGTCAGGCACGAAACGGATCCCACGGGGACCCGGTCCGCTATACAGGCAGATGTAGCGGCTCCTGTGTGCTCACGAAGCATTTCCCGACGCTTCGCGGAAGCGAATCTACGACCCCAGCGCCCCTTACGCGTGCTGCCATTAACAACGGAACATCGCCGGCTCCGTGTGCAGTGGAGCCAAGCCAGAGCGACGTGGAACGCCACAGACTGGCGACGTGTGGTGTTTAGCGATGAGTGCCGATTCGTTTTGGGGACAGATGATCATCTTGTCCGGATGTGGAGGTCCCCGGGTTAACGGCACAATCCCAACCTCGCTATCGAGCGCCACACCTCCCTTACTGCAGGCATTATGGTCTGGGAAGCCATTGCCTGCGATAGCCCATCAGCTCTAGTAATGGTACGTGGATCATTGACGGGCCAGCGGTATGCGGATGACATCATTCGGCCCCATGTGCTCTCATTCCTGGCCGGGATTCCAGGTGCGCTATACCAGCAGGATAATGCCCACCCGCACATGACTCGGATTGCCCAGGACTGCCTACGTCTTGTCCAAACACTTCCTTGGCGTTCCCGCTCCCCGGACATGTCCCCTATCGAGCATGTGTGGGACCAGTTGAAACGCACACTCCGGGATTTGGAGCACACCGTCGAACATGTGTAGCCAGTCTGACGCAGGACAACATCAGGAGTCTGTTCGCCTCCATGCAGGACCAAATTGCAACATGTATCGCCGTTCGGAGGGGTGTGACGCGCTATTGAAGATGACCGGACTGCGTGCCACATCGCCCTCTGTCATTGTCGTGCAGCTCTGTTTTTGCCATCATCTGTATCATTCATCTGTATTATTACGTCCAGAAAATTTCAGTTCAACCCGATGCTTCCTTCTTGGTACGCAAATTTCATTGTCAGTGAGTGTACATACACGACCATCCTCGGATTGGAGTAAAAAACGCGACTCGTCATTCCAGAACACTTTTCCCAATCATGCGACCTCCAACCTGCATGATCTTTGCGCCAGGGAGTCTTTTGCGCCTATGAACCGTAGTTAGGAGAGGATGACATCGGGATCGTCTGCTGTTATAGCCCATACATGTGAGAGTGCGACGCATGGTCATGACAGATATTGTTTCGGGTTGAGCTCTGTTCTATTGGGTAGTCAACTGTTAAACAGTGCTGCGTTTGTTGGCCTGCGCGAGTCCTCGGGCCCAGCGCTCACCTCTCACATCAACCTTTCGATGACCTGGCAGTTTTGCCTCCTGGTCGTTGTTCGACCATTTTCACACCAGTCCTGATACACTTTAACTACTGCAGCTCGCGAACACTCCACCAGTTCAGCCGTTTGGGAAATCGAGGCACCCGCTCTCCAAGCTCCCACAATCTGTCCTTTCCCTCGCGAACAACCTACCAGTTCAGCCGTTTAGGAAATCGAGACACCCGCTCTCCGAGCTTCCAAAATCTGTCCTTTCCCTCGCGAACACCCCACCAGTTCAGCCGTTTGAGAAATCTAGGCACCCGCAGTCCAAGCTCCCACAATCTGTCCTTTCCCTTGAGAACACCCCACCAGTTCAGCCGTTTGGGAAATCGAGGCACCCGCTCTCCGAGCTCCCACAATCTGTAATTTCCCTCGCGAACAACCCACCAGTTCAGCCGTTTGGGAAATCCCGGCACACGCTCTCCGAGCTCCCACAATCTGTCCTTTCCTCGCGAACAACCCACCAGTTCAGGCGTTTGGGAAATCGAGGCACCCGCTCTCCGAGCTTCCAAAATCTGTCCTTTCGCAAAGTACGATGAATCCTTCCGTTTACCGATCACGCTTCGAATTTTACTACCTGCTGCTCCACTCACAACTTATATTATATTTGCCACGTAGGTCGACTAATCTCTCCCTCTCGGAAATCACGTATTCATCAGGCCGCATCCACTTTTGATTAGGTGGTCATAACTCAGTGATTACTCGATGTATCTTGAATGTATCAATAATTTTTTCTCCCCTTTTCCACTGAAAATGAACTCCATATTGCGTCTGAAATCGCATTGTGTAGAATGATACAACGATCGTTCGTAAAACGACAGTAAAATCGCACGAAATGAAGAAATATAGGTACAGCAAAATACCTATATGTTATTCTTTTTCAAAGTATCTTCCCTCGGATGATATGCAATGATCCCATCGTTCAGTCCACTTTTCAAAGCATGTGGCGAAGTCATTTTGTGGAAGCTGCTTTAGCGACCCCTGTACAGCTTGAATAACGTCAACATCTGTGTTGAATGTTGCGCCACGGAACTTCTCCTTCATTGTTGGAAACAACCAGCAATCGCACGGGGAGAGGTCAGGACTGTAGGCAGGCTGTGTCATGATTCCAATACTTCATTTCGTAGCAAACTGTTGAACAGAAGCAGCCACATGTGGACGGGCGTTATCATGGTGTAGGGTCCACTTGCCCACCAGTTTTGGTAGCTTAATCGAATGTGTCGTCGCAAACGCTTCAAGACTGAAATGTAATACTCAGCATTGACAGTAATTTGTGGAGGAACGGCATGCTGGCAGACTTTATGATCAAAGAAAATCATCATCATCACCTTCCCAGCTGATTTGGTTTGGCGGTCTTTTTTGGGAGAAGGCAAGCCTGTATGTTTCCAGATACTCGTTGCCCGCTTCGAGAGGGGGTCGGAATAGTGGACCCATGTTTCATCTGCAGTTATTACTGTATTTAGAAAGTTTGGATCCTTTGCAATCATTTGTTTCTTCTCATGAAACACCCGAACTCTGGCTAAGAATTGTTTTCTCGTCAGGTGATGAGGTACCCATCTGGAACACACACACGATGCAGCAGTAATTTGTCGCGTAGAATGCAGAATTCCGACGTTTTCGTTTTTAAAATATTAGTTGACGCATCTATGTCTTCACACGTCATTCCTCAATCTTCTTGCAGGATTGCCCAAATAGTGGTAACAATACGCTCCGCTCCGTAACAACACTTTCAGGTCGATCAGGCCTAGGGGCAATTCTGCCGATAAACGCCCTTTTTGGAAATCATGGTGTCATCTAAAAATCGTTGACTCACACAAACATTTATCTTTGCAGGTTTTTTTCATTAAATTAACTGTTTCTGAAGCCGTTTTACCCAAACGATAGCAAAACTTCATCGCACAACGCATTTCATTTCTTAACTCTGAATCACTCACCTCCATAGCTGTATGGCGAAATACAGACGTACCTGAAACAACTGCGCAGTAACAAAACCAGAATCGTCTGCCACAGCTAATAACTGTTTCCAAAACTACTTCCTTAATTCAGTTAGTCGTCTGTGTGGTTATTTTTCCCTTTCGCACTGTTGCCAACTCAAAAAAAATTACTGTCAGTGCTTATGGACCGGCTTTTGTACATTTTTTGGGGGTCGGCCGAGCATCATCCAGCAGCGGGTCTCCTGAGTGCGATTGACCCATCATCTAAGGAGAAGAGATTAGGGTGTGTGCAAATGACCCTTGTCCCTGTGAGAACGTACGCTTTATCAGTACGTGTGAATCGAGTAAGAGACGGCGAAAGTTTACTTAATGTGACCTCCGTTTGGACACTGTAACATGAAATTTCTTTACGGCGTTCTTTTAGGCGAGGACATATTCAGAGCTCTTTTCGCGAAATTAGCAGAAAAAGACCTCTTACGAAGGCCAAAAAGACAAAGAAGGAGATGAAAACACAGGAATTCCTGTTTCCCTGACTCGCATGATGTAACAAGAGTCAGAGAGAGAGAGAGAGAGCGTTTTTTTTTGTTCGTTTTTTCCAGTTGAGAATATTGGAAGAATGATGATGGAAATGACATAGCACGTTTAACTCCTCAGCAGGCTCGTTTGTGGATGTTACGGTCGTGATTGTGAAGGAGGAAATTACGAAGAAGTATGAAGACATCCTCCCAAAAGAGGGGGCGGAGAGAAAGGGAAGTTCTTGGGGACTAGGGGAGGGATGAAATCTCGGAAGGTGATTCTGTCAAGGTAAAGAGAAACAGCCACCTTACGGATGGGCGAAATTGAAGAGAAGCGTATATCCTGTCTGGAAAGGATAGGAGAAGATAGGGTTTCTACGATCCATCAGAAGGTGTCCGGGCATGAGGCTGCATCAAATGAAGGTCAGAGGTCACTCTGGCAGGGATGGCGCGGGACGCACCAGCTAAATAGCGGAACGGAACGCTGAAGCCCTCACGTCCAAGCTACAGTCATTCAGGGTTAAAGATGAAGAAAGGAATCACCTCCTCGTCCGCCGCCCCAATCCTCCCGACGGCCATAGTTTCGCAGACCTTCTACGGTTTCAAAAGTATTCAGTTCCCTGCCTTCTGTAAGGGCGGAATGGCTCTAGGGGGTGGGTGGGAAGTGGAGGTCATTTTTGTTGTCGTTCTTCAGACTCAGATCAATGGATTTTTTGCCGGCGTAGTTTTCTGTTCTGGTGATGGATCATATCAAAATGTTATGAGACCAGCGCTAACTGAAACTCTGAACTTGCAATTCTTCCGTCGTTTCTCAGTAACGGTGGTGAAAGTTAGTACGACGAGAGTTATTTTATGGTGCATTTCACCAGCCCCCCCCCCACACAACGGCATTTTTTTATTTTTCTGGCATCATTCGTTTGTACCACGTATGAACCAGAAAACTCCATTTTTGTTTGTTTGTTTGAGCCACAACAGGTTTTGAGATATTTAAAAAACAAAGTGGTGGCCGTTGCAATAATCGGCCCCGAACTTTCTCAATATTTTTTTTAAGTATCTCAAAAACTATTGCTGCTCAAACGAGGGAAATGGAGTTCATTCCGGTTCATACGATTTAGTAACAAAGCGGCTATTCTGTAATTTGAAATTTTCATGGTGGAACGGGGAGGGGGAGGGGGAGTGAATGGTGAAATGGTCAGCTCCCCATATACTCTTTTTTACGTTTTCCAACCGTAGGTTGAAGAAGCGTATATGTTCCAGCTTTGTCCATCTGTCTGTCTGTCCGCACGGTAACTCGAGTAAAAACGGTTCGATTTCGATGCAAGGACAACCTGGGGACAAACCCCATTGAAAATGGACGAAATGAGGTCAAAGGTCAGGACATAGGAGCGGGATCCATTTCATCGCTCTTTTGCGTCAGAAATTTACGTAAAAATGCTTCGATTGCGACAAAACTATAATGTTATTCCGGAGATATACTGAACTGATTTGTTGAATATCATCGAGATGGGGTCAAAGGCCAGGGCACAGAAGCGAGATTTATTCCACAGCCATTATCCTCATAGCTTGACTGAAAAGGTTTTCATTGCGACAAAACTTTAGTATGCTGTTCCGGAGGTATACTGAACCAATTCTATTTAACATAGTCGAAATGGGGTCAAAGGTCAGGGCACAAGAGCGAGATTTATTCCACAGCCATTATCCTCATAACCTGAGTAATGATTTCTGGTATGTTGGAAAGCGCATCATAATCAATGCATTTCATGATTTTACTAACTTGTTTACGCTTTCCAACTGTAGGTCGAAGAAACATATATGCTCCAGCTTTGTCCGTCTGTCTGTCTGTCCGCACAACAACTCGCGTAAAAATGGTTCGATTTCGATGAAATTTTGGTATGTGGTAGGGGCAACCTGGGGACGAACCCTATTGAAATGGACAAAATGGGGTCAAAGGTCAGGACATACGAGCGGGATCCATTCCATCGCCCTTATGCGTCATAACTTACGTAAAAATACTTCGATTGCGACAAAACTTTATCATGTTGTTCCGGAGGAATACTGAACTGGTTCTGTTGAATATCATCGAAATGGGGTCAAAGGTCAGGGCATAGAAGCGAGATTTATTCCACAGCCATTATTTTCATAACTTGAGTAATAACTTAAGTAAAAATGCTTCTATTGCGACTGAACTTTAGTATGTTATTCCGGAGGTATACTGAACGAATCAATAGTAAAGGTAGGGAGGAGGGTTTGTCTACGCGCGATTTCTGGTATGTTGGAAAGCGTATCATAATCAATGCATTGCATGATTTTACTGAGTTGTTTAAATATCTAATAAAATATTGCTGATCAAACAATGAAAATGAAGTTCATTCCGGTTCATACGATTTACTAACAAGTGGATATTTTGAAATTTGAAATTTCCATTATGGGAGGGGGGGGGTTAAATGGTCGGCCCAATGTTCTCCTTTAAATAGCTCAAAACCTATTGCAGTTCAAACGAAAAAGAGGGAGTTCATTCCGGTTCATATGTAGTACAAACGAATGGTGCCAGAAGCATTTAAAATTTCCGTAGGGGAAGGGGGGGGAGGCTGGTGAAATGCACCTGTTATTTTATGCAACATGAACCCCGTTTATAACACGTCTCTTTGCTTACGAAATATTGGCGTGCTTTCTCTCTCTTTCAAGAGATATTATCACAGCGCCACAACCGTTTAAAAAAAAAACAATAGTAATTTGTATCATATAGATGACCTGTCACAAAGATTTTGTGTTTACACTCCGATCTCTGTAAGGCTACATTTTCGCTTAAGTTGGTAGAAATCTCGAAAAAAAAAAAAGACATCGCTCTTTCCACGTTTTATTAACACATAACAACCGAAAAATTGTTGTTCGGTCACCGCTGGGGATCCGGATCTCAGATCTCTCGATATCTACCCGAGCCCGTTAGCCTTACGCTACGGAGGCCAACAATCAACGGCTCTGTGTGTGTTTCTCTGTCAGCTTCTGACATCATAAATCCGTAAGATGGGCTCAACTACTGAGACGTCTCCATCTGGTGGGCATTATCGGCACTGGCTATATGTTAATTATAGCAGTTATTTCAAAATATACTTTATTGGCAAAAACATAGGGAATACAGGCGTCCAAAAGGCGAGATCAAAACACACATACTACGGTGACCAACAATCAATAGCCCTATGTGTGTTTTGATCTCGCCTTTCGGATTTAACTGCTATAATTAACATATAGCCAGTGCCGTTAATGCCCACCAGATGGAGACGTCTCAGTAGTTGAGCCCATCTTACGGATTTATGATGTCAGAAGCTGACAGAGAAACACACACAGAGCCGTTGATTGTTGGCCTCCGTTGCTTAAGGCTAACGCACTCGGATAGATATCGGGAGATCTGGGATTCGAATCCCCAGCGGTGACCAGAAGCAATTTTTCGGTTGCTATATGTTGCTAAAAACGTGGAAAGAGCGATGTGTTTGTATATTCCCTGACGCCACGTATTTGGAGGATTTTCACGGTAGAAATTTTTACTATTGCTAATAGAAGACTGAACGGAAAAATTCTTTTTGAATCGTATAGACGTAAGCATGATTGAGGATATATATTTTCTTTTATAATTTTCTTGTAGCAGACATACACAGGGGCGTCGCCAGTAGCGGATCCAGCGGAGGGCGACTGGAGCGACCCCCCCTCCCGCAAAGCAGACTTCTCTTTAAATAGCCAAAATCGTAAACAATTAAAGTACGCTGTGTGGAGAAATGTGATTAGACACCCCACGCAGGCACAATGGTGTGCTCCCTCAGCAGACATGGGGTCGATAAGGTATTGAAACTGCAACGGGAGTACGCTCAGATCGATCGCTGCTGAAATGGCTAGCAGGACAGAGCTCTCTGAGTTTGAAAAGGGTATTATAATAAGCTGCCTATTATAATAAGCAGCTCAATTGGAGGTATGAGCGTAAGAAGCATTGCTGATGTCAGACAGGTCGCTAAATCGACTGTGGCCTTCGTCGTCAAACAGTGGAAGAAGACGGGACGTTGCAGGAATTCACCTCACCCTGGAAGACACACGGAACTGCATCCCAGAGACCGGAGGGTGCTGCAGGTCTGGACCAATGCACGCCATAGCACATGAGTTTCAGATGGCCACAGATATTATGCTCTCCACAAAGACACTTCGACGAGATGCCCATGCACTGAGTATCATGGCCAAGCAGCTGCCCATAAACCTCTCATCATAAAGACAAATAAAGCCACGCGACTACGATGGTGTCAACAGCACGAAAATTGGACATTGGAGGTGTTATTTAGCGACGAATCCCGTTTCACATTATTCCGATCGGATGGACGTGTCTGGGTTTTGTACAGACTGTGATGCACGGGATAGTGGAGTTATGGTATCTGGCTGTTTTAGCTGGTACGGTGGGGTCCACTGGTTGTTATTCATGGCAACATGAGCTCTGTGTTGTAATAAAGATATCCTGGATAACTCGCTGCTCCCAACGTTGTGGCGGTTCTACGGACACGGCGATTGTTTCTTCCAGGACTACAATGGAGTGGTATGCGGAAGGTCAGGTCTCGCGGATGGACTGGCCTACTCAGAACCGGGACCGCAATCCCATTGAACACCTATGGGGTGAATTTGAACGACGGGTGAGGTCTAGACCAACACGACGTTCTTCACTGACAGAGTTGGTCGATGTACGCAAGGCGGAATGGAAGAACATCCCGCTCTCGCCGTATTTAATGGACTTGTGGACAGTTTACCTCAACGGATGACTACTGTAATCTCTGCAAATGGAGGATCTACCGGCTACTGATGTAAATACGATACTGTTTTTCTACTTACTTGCAGTGTCCAATCACTTTTGTCTACATAGTGTATATATTTTTTGTAAAGTTATAACAATAAATATACAGATTTTTGTAAAAGTTTTTATGACAACTGAAATTCGGTTCGAATTTGGAGATTCAGTGTAATGTTCCAGCTTCAGAGAGAGAGAGAGAGATAGAGAGAGAGAGAGAGAGAGAGAGAGAGAGAGAGAGAGAGAGAGAGAGGGAGAGAGAGGGACAGAGAGCAAGAGAAAAAAAGAGAGAGAGAGAGAGAGGGAGAGAGAGGGACAGAGAGCAAGAGAGAGAGAGAGAGAGAGAGAGAGAGAGAGAGAGAGAGAGAGAGAGAGAGAGAGAGAGAGAGAGAGAGAGAGAGAGAGAGAGAGAGAGAGAGAGAGAGAGAGCAGAAAAAGTGATAGGCTGAGAGGGAGAGACAGTAATGTCTTCAAATGAGGGATCGTCCCACTACTGATGTAAATACGATACTGTTTTTCTACTTACTTGCAGGGTCCAGTCACTTTTGCCCACATAGTGTATTTACTTTTTGTAAAGTTATAACAATAAATGCACAGATTTTTGTAAATGTTTTTATACCAATTGAAATTCGGTTCGAATTTGGAGGTTAAATGTTCTGTTCCAGTTTCAGAGATTCAGAGACAGAGAGACAGGGAGATACACAGACAGAGAAAGAGAGAGACAGACAGCGAGAGAGCAAAAGATAGAGAGACATAGACAGAGAGAGAAAGAGAGAAACAGACAGCGAGAGAGAGAGAGAGAGAGAGAGAGAGAGAGAGAGAGAGAGAGAGAGAGAGAGAGAGAGAGAGAGAGAGAGAGAGAGAGAGAGAGAGAGAGCAGAAAGGGAAAAAAGAGCTAGAGTTTCAGAAACAGAGTAAGTGCGAGCGGAAGGGAAAAGAGAATTGGACTATTCATGAAAAGCAATTGGCACACTTTGCTTATTGTTATATTTCCACGAACTTCAAAGATACGCACAATCGTCAGTAAGGCAATCAATGGCAGAGGAATGACTTGATGAAGCGAAGTAAATGGAAGTTCCTTTCAATGCAAGTGAGAAACACGCATTGAGAAAGAATAAACCAATATTTTAAAGAGGAATTACCGGTCATGTTGCTTAGGCATGATTCGATGATTGAAGCTGGAAATTATTATGTTAAATTAAGCCGCCGAGGGCTAAACTTTTTTTTAAAAGCTATTCAGTCCTGACTAAAACGCACGGACCTTGTTTATCCTCAAAGCACGTAGTTGAACGCCATGGAAATAGTGCTTATTTTTCAGTTATTTTTCCACTTCGTGATTTAAAAATAAAGAGCAATTTGTTTCATGTAAAAAGTTTTTAAAAAGCCGTGCAATGTCATTGAGGAGTAGTTCTGCCAGATCGTGTGTGTGTGTGCGTGCGTGTGTGACCCTTCCACAAAGTCTCACTATTAGCCTTTTCTGTTGTTTTTTTTCTTTTCTTTTTTAGACCAGAGCAACTGCCTGCCCAGTCCCCTAAGTTAAGTTTCTAGATACGCACCTGGACGTTGCCAGCCCGTTTTAGGAAGCGCTGAAGCCCTACCAATCATATCGGGGGGTGCGTTAGTAATCCCACAATAATCTCGAAATAGGTTTTTTTGTTTAATTTAAAATATAAATTTCTAAGCCTACTAAGTTCGGAATACTATTATTGTTACGGTTATTTATTTTAAATCAATTATTACTCATCAAAAATTAAAAAAATAAGGCAAAAAGTCAATGGCTAATTTATATTGGACCATTGCATGCTACTGAACGATGCATAAGGACCACCTCTTGCTAAGGACACGTCCCAAGGACGTTGGGTGCGCAATGCGATTCTCATTTTTTTTAACTTCTCAGCCATCGATTCTTTTCAACAGTTGATAGCACTCACTATACGTATGCATCTAGTGGACGTGGAAATCAATTTGACGCTGAGATATTTTCGGTCTTATTCTACGAATTTGGTATTACAGAACAAGTTTCATTGTTCGTAATTGCCATAAACTTAGAATGCTCTGTCTACAAAGTCTGACAGCCCATGGAATTGCCACCCTAATAAATCAAACAACCCAGCTAGCATAAAGAGAACGCATAGGATCCACTATTCACTCTGTCCTTTGTTTAAATTGCAGGAGCTATAAAACTATAAATTTTGTTTCCATACTGTATACCTACGGAATCTGTCGCTCGTCCTAGCAAAGGCCACACGTGAAAGTTCTAAACAGAAGAAAGGCGAGTCCATGCAACACTGCTCAATACTCATCACCGCAGCAAAGTAACTGGGATACATTTCTATATTCCCAAAATCCACCGAAGATATGGAAAAGATCGAAAATTTTAAAAAATATTTTAGTAACATTAAATAACATTAATGCTGCACTAAAATTATTACACTAAAACTGAAGATCTTGGGGTTACATTGGCTGAGAATGAAATTGAATTAATTAATCAATTTAATTATCTTTTAAATTTAAAACGCGATTAAATTAAAAGTAACAACTATCAATTTTTATATTCTGCGAAAAATAATGATAAAAAAGTATTACCGAAGATATAGTTTTCACTGTTACCACAACCAAATATTCGAAACTACCTTTAAAAGTGCATAACAACAATGCAAAACACTGATGCAAATTTGATTTTTGCCATCCTTACAAAATGCGTTATTTATTTATTTTTTGCTATCTTGATATTACATGAGTAAGATAAAAACGCGATAAATGTTGAATCAATCATTTTTGTTTCCAAAACATTTATGGAAGTACTTTTAAGGTAATATTGACCAGCTGCTTTTAGGGTCAATTTTGAATGCTTACAATAAGATATATTCTTCAATTTAAAACGGTCACTGAAAACTGGATGAACGCTGTTCTTGCAATGTAAACAGATATTCAAGAATTTTTTCTTAACAGTCATTCATCTAAAATTACGTATAGAAAGTGTTTCAAACAGATGCCGCTCATAGAGTGCTGCATTTGAATAGCAGAACCACCAGAAGCAGATGAAGACGGTTCTTCCCGCCCCTTTAGCTAACTCTCCTGATGATGCAACATCCCTCGCAATCGCAGTTCTATTAATCACTCTTAGTGGGTCAGCATGTTTTTGGAAATCTCGTCCCTGCCCAATAATATGTCGAAGCAGTAGCAGCAGCAGTTTCCATCAGTCTTTTCCCCCTCCCTTCTCCCTTACAGACCCTCCCGAATCAGGCCATCTTGCCCATCTATTCAATTATGTGATATACTGAAGGAACACTGAATATATTAGTGGACTGTGACACTTATATCCCTTCTATTAATCACATCCAGGAAGTGTGTAGGTTCCAATAAGCTCCGAAATAGGTTTGAAACTACAACATAGAATCAAAGGTGGACAGTTCCTTTCTCTGTGAGAAAGAAAAACATTTAATAATACTCCGCATTCAGGTTAGTTTCAATCGTTACGTTTTAAAGAAACAGAATGTCATGTGTGGCGCAAAATCATTATTACTGAATTCTTTGCGAGATAGTGAGTCGGAGTTTCTACATAAGTTTAGTGAGCCGGAAAGCTTCTACCTAAATTTTGTGTCATTATGATCTTACATACGCATTTATATCCCTAGGAAAACTCGTACATTTTGTTTTGGTCAGCTAAGATCCCCTTATATGAGAGTGTGTACGAGTTTTCCGATGTAGGACTTCTCCGCCAACCGTAATATCTCATGTGGTTGGGAGGAAACTCCTACATCGGATAATTCCCACACCGGTAAACTACATTTTCTTCTGCTGCCAGGAAAACTGTTACACGGTGGAAAACTCCCACACCAGAGAACTCCTACACCTTCTAACATAAGGTGATATACACAAATTGCGTTTCTTTCGGAGATCTTGTAAAGGTGTGGGAGTTTTTCTAGTTGTTATGTGCAAACAAATGTATATATTACGACTTATCCTCATTGATATAAAAATGTCATTTTTTCATTTGATACTTTACCCAGCAAAAGCAGTCTTGCTGGCCCAGCACTATATTGCCGCTGCCGAACCGTCAATAAAATGTCCGGGCGGCCAACAGAAGGGCCAGCAGTTCAGGCCAACAGCTGGCCAACAGTTGGCACCCCATCAGTTGTCATATGCCACAACAGGGCCATCAGGTATCCATCACAGGCAGTACCTTCCGTAAGTGGCCCTTCAGCGGCCCTGCAAGCACGTGCCAGAAATGATGGCTAGCCTAATGGGGTCCGCTAGTTTGCCGGTAGTGGTAGCCGGCAGCCACGTAACGTAACTGATGGCTTGCCGAATATTATCCGCCAATTTCCCAGTAGTAGCCATAAAAAGCCCAAGGATAACCACAGTTTCCCAAAGCTACAATTTTTTTTTCTCCCCTTACGAAACTTGTGAATTATGGCACTGCGCTGGGGAAATTTTCTCAACAGACCGCAAAAACGCCCGTTTGGATCTGGGTGGATACAAACCAGGGCTGTCGGCGTGGGAGGTGAACTCTCTACCGACCGGACTAATTTTCCACGCACGAGCGTGTGCTTGAAACTGTCTGTTTCGTGCGAAATGTGTAATCCAATTTGTTTTTTTCATTTTACAATATTGCGAGGTATTTTTCATAAAAGTCAGTTTCATGTATTTCATAAATTTATTTTTTCAACGTAACGATAGTTTTTTTTTCTTTTACCTTAAAGGAATTTCACTCATTTTCAAGCAGTGTACCAACTTAAAGTCGCTTTCCAAAGTTTTGTACTGTCCTTGTCGTCTTGAAAGGCGATTATTGAATTAATATATATTTACCCGAGTTCATGTCACATTCTGTTACATTTTTGACGTTGTATCTCTCCTTTCCGTTGTCCGAAGCTACATTTGTTTTCAAGAGGAAAGATATTTTATTTTACTTCTCATTATTTTTAGAAACGAATTCCTCCCAGTCTTGTGTATTCAACCCAAGAATGAGTAAATTATTTCCACATAGCGTTGCTTTTTTTTTCTTTCAAATAATTAATAAATTTTTTACGCGTATAATTTTTTTCCCCAACAAACGTTTTTTTAATGTTTTTCCAGGACATTTGTTTCAAGCGGTTTCAAATTTTTCTTGTTATACTCCCACTCCATTCCATGAATTGTTATTCATTGGAATGGAGTGGGTGTATTTCATGGCTTCATCTGATATCTTCGTCGACGTGGAATTTTATTAGGAAATCAATTCGCCTCTCTACATATGGATTTTTTTTCTTAACATCCACTAAAATAAAACGATGGCGATAGCGTCGTCTTCAACTAACTGGTACCATGAGAGACACAGCAAGTGTTGCTTCTGCGCATGCTCAGTCACTGCTTCCACCTGCTGTTGGGGTTGCATTGGTTGCCAGCAACGGGCCACTAGTGGCACTTGCTTGGAGGCCCACAATTCACAGCGATGCTGCATGGCCATCAATGGCTCGCCAACTGATAGCGCTGCCACCAACGGACCACTACCGGGCCGTGAGCGGCAGATTTCAGCCAGCAGTGACCCATCACTACCAGCTGGTGGCCAGCAGTTTCCCAGCACTAGTGTTTTTGCTGGGTATTTACATTGGAACTATTGCTATGACTGTGAAACGAGGTCTCAGGTTCTGTAGAATAGGTGCTTTCTCGTCAACCAGTTTTTATAAACTAAGGCGAAAATGGTTTCTTGAAGATTTTACTCACTAACTGAAAAAAAAAAAGTTGCTTTTATTTTTAATACTTCATCATATCTATGGTCAAAAATTCCTGGCTATGTCTTTAAACAGTTTCACATGAAGTTTCCATAAAAATTTTGAAAAAGCCTTCTGCTGACGGTAGAGGCCCTCTTAGTTGTGAGTCCCCCACACCCTCTCGCATTGGGAGGTTGCGGGGCCATGATTTGGAACCGTTAATAGGCTGAATCCATTGTGATTTCACATTGCATAAAAAAAATGCACCAAGAAAAGTATACAATGCTAAATTACAAAAAAATTCCAAGCTAAAATCTAGGTATCTTAAGCTGTTAAATGATATTCTTGTGAGAACGGTAGAAAACACAGTGATTTTTTATTAAAACTCTGGGGGTAAATTATTAGTTTGAATAATTCACTAAGTATTCATTATTACAAGCATAAGTATTCATTATTACAAGCATAAGTATTAATTATTACAAGCATAAGTATTCATTAAGTTGTTTGGGGGCCCTCTCAGATGTCTTAGCCTAGGGGCCCACTAAGGCCTTAATCCGGCCCTGCATTGAAGAGTGCTGTCATATGTTACGGGTCACTTCGAAATTCCCCATTCTACAAGGCTTTAATTGCTGACCATTCCGAGAAAAGACCCAGTCAAAAGCCAAAAGCATCATTTTACATACTAGAGACCCTTCCGAAATCTCAGTGAACAATTTCACAAGCTGTTGCTGCTTCAAAATGGTTGGAAACTATCACAAGAACATTATATGTCCGAAATTGAATCAGTCTGATCGCTCATCCTCGGTTTTGACAGAGAATGGCCGCTTCGTTGCTTCATTCTGAAAAAAGTTTTAATGCATCTACTTTTTGAAATCCCATGTGATTCTCAGTAGGATGAGCTGAAAGCCTAATATGTTAAACTATAACTGTGCCAGATACTTTAAACTAAATCACAAATGCTTTCTTTTTGTTATCATTTCGGACTTCTTTCTGGTATCTCCTGACTCTGGAATGAAATGGAAGAAGTTAGAAGCCGACCAACCACTGGGATCAGGATTTCTTTATTTCCTCTGAAATCCCACACCAAAAGGTAGAGATGATGAAGACGTAAATTCTAAAGTGAAAGAACTACTTGAAGCACATGCAGAGGTGTAAATATCTTTATTCCCTGTCTCATGCATCCGGCGTGACTGCTTTCCGAACTAGTAACATCAGTAGACAGATTTTAAGCCGAGACAGTCTTTTGTCAGTCGTTGGTCCTAGTAACCGTCCGGGGAAGTCTTTTCTTAACCAACACAAAAAAACCTGACACCTCTCTACAAAAAGAGAGGGGGAATAGTCATTCCGTGGGGCTGGAGTCACGGTTTTATGGGATACTGAGTGGGGGAAGGGAAGATCGGGATGCTTTTTGGAGGGACAACAACATTGTCCTAGTGATGGCGGTGGTAGTCCCATAGTAACAGTGACAATTTTTCATAGCAGATGTTCGTCGATAGACGATTGTGATCAAAGCGAGCAGCTTTAGGCTTAAAGCTTGCCGTAATGGAGATATCAGGGGTGACGGAGGAGGTATTAGGGTGCCGCTCTGAACAAAGGCTTCTCTGTGGGAGGTGAGAATGGGAAACCTCCCCGGGTCTGGTATTCCACGCGGGGTTCTCCAGACTATTTGCGGCGTTTTAACTCGGTTAGATACCGGGCCGGGAATCAAATCTATAGCCACGTGGGCATTAATAGCCTAAACGGTTTTCACAAAGGGGTTCAGCATGTGTCCTACCCAGCTCGTTGTTTATCACTTATATTTATTTTGATACAAAAACCGGTGTTTTTGAATGCAGATTCCACAGGGAACTACATAAAAGACAGTCCGTTACAAAACGTCTTTCACATGTTCATTTGTAAAAGTTCCTCCCACTCGGCCACCCCTACTCGGCATAATTCAGCGGACATTGCAACTTAATTAAATTAATTCCCATTTCAGATTCCATTGTATTATCTGTTCCTTGTTAAATGCAAGCAGTACCTTCCAGTAAATTCTTTGCAGTTATGCGGGGAATACAATAATGCAGGGATATCTTGGTGCAGTCGTATTACGTTATATTAAACATTATCATCAGCATGAACTATTATCAATCTACTGCAAGGTGAAGGTTTCCCCAATTTTTTTACTCAACAGCTTGTCTTGAGCTAGTCTCTTCCATGTCACTCCGATATGCTTTCGAAGTTCATTCACCCATCTCTCACGTGGTCTTCTTCTGAGTTTTTTCCTGTTCCTTACTATCCAGTCTAAAATTTCGGTTGTCCATCGGTGGTCCGTTCTTCTGACAACATGTCCAGTCCATTGCCATTTCAGGGATTTTGCTCTGATTATGATGTCTTCCACTGTTACCATTTTCCTGATCAACGAGTTCCACTTCCTATTTTTCCTGGTTACACCAAGCATACATCTCTCTACGCTTCTTTCAACTGTCTTCAGCCTTTGTATGTCCTATTTTGTTAAGGTCCACGTCTCTGTTCCGTACGTAAGCACTGGAAGGATGCATTAATTAGACATTTTTCTTTTAAGACATGATGTCATATTGCTGTTAAAAATTGTACTGTTTCTTTCAGAAGTTCTCCAACCAAGTTAAATACGTAGATTAATTTCTTCATCAATGTGGCCTATGCTTGGTATCTTATGTCCAAAGTAAATGTAGGTATCTGTTATCTCCAGCCTTTCCCCATCAATCCCAAAATCTTTATTTCTTGTAAAGGCATTGTACATCAGTTTTGTCTTCTGAAGGTTCATTTATACTCCTACTTCTTTAATCTTATCAGCAAGTACCTGTATATATAGAGAGAGGTTTTGGAAGAAACAGTACAATTTGCAAGAGCAATATGCCATTATGTCTTAAAAGAAAAGTGTTTAATCAATGCATCCTTCTAGGAGCAGAGACGTGGACCTTAACTAAAAAAGACATGCAAAGGCTGAAAACAGTTGTAAGAAGCGTGGAGAGATGTATGCTTGGTGTAAACAGGAAAGATAGGAAGTGGAACTCATTCATCAGGAAAATGGCAACAGTGGAAGACATCATGATCAGAGCAAAATCCCTGAAATGGCAATGGACTGGACATGTTGCCAGAAGAACGGACCACCGATGGATAACCGAAATTTTAGACTGGATGCCAAGGGACAGAAAAAGACCCAGAAGAAGACCACACGGGAGATGGATGGATCAAATTCGAAAGCATACCGGAGTAACATGAAGGAGACAGGCTCAAAACAGACAGTTGTAGAAGAAACTTGGGGAGACCTTTATCCAGTATCCAGCAGTGAATTGATAATGGTTGAGAATGATGATGATATATATATATATATATTTATATAAATTCGAAAGTATGCGGGAGTGACATGGAGGAGACTGGCACAAGACAGACCGTTGTGGAGGAAACTTGGGGAGACCTTCGTCCAGCAGTGAATTGATAATGGTTGACAATGATGATGATGATATATAAACAAACTATTGCAGAAATCATTTTTGGTGATTTGACAGAGTGGTGAAATGATAGAGAAATTCCTCTAAGATGGAAACTAATTTATTACTAATTTACCTTTTCTTACACTGGCCTTTTATGGATATGAGAAATTTAGCTATTTCAAAACTGAGGAAATAATGCAGTTAAAAACTTCCGATGAAAAGAAGTTTTGAATTCCTTACCCAGAATGGAAAACGGTTATGTAGACATTAAGAATTGATTCGAATTTGATTTTGGAACAATAGGGAATTTTCTTTTTTCCTTTTTCTTTTCTTTTCTTTTTTCCACCTTCGTCTTCTTTTTCTTTTTTTATGCCTGCAGAAGGTGAAATTTGTTGTTTGTTGTAAATAGTGCGCCATAACAGTGAGATTCTTTGGAATGTTCGGAACAAAAGAGGGATTCCCCCTAAAATAGTAATTTTTTTAAAATTAGAAACACTGCGTCAATTGGACGATGAAATTTTTAATGGAACTCTTGTTGGATGATCTTCGCTCTTCTAATTTCCCACATTCTAAAAGACAAAAAATAAAATAATTTATAAATAACAATCGGTACACTCACTAAACATTAACTGAACTTTTCCAAAATTAATTTTAAGTGAATGTTAGTTGCTGTGCGATATTGCTCAACGTCGTTTCCGTCGCCAGAAGAATCATTTACCCAAAAGAAAGTAGAATGCAAATCTCCTGTTCCCAACTTCAAGTTAGGTTTAACGGAAAACTTATGCTTGTGTGGAGTCTTTTTAGACTTCATTCCCCAGAGATACATTTAATCGCTAATAATTATTATTAAATTATGATATCAGACTATTCTGACATTAATGTTAACCATCGATCATGGGCGTACATATAATTTGTTTTCGGGGAGGGGAGGAGGTGAGATGGAAGTCTTTGAAATCCACCAGAATAAAATTAAAGTTAATGAAATTTATAAGAAGAAATTAAAACGTTCTTTTCTAATGTGAGTTGATGCATTTTTATTAAATTAAGGCATTTTTTTCTAATGCAAGTCGCACTTTAACCAAAAACAAAAAATGAAACACTTTCGGGGGCCAAGGCCCTTTGGTCAATCAATCATTTATTTGCTGCAGCCCGAATTAGGAATACTCTAATTTATTCACTTACAGGAGATACAGTAAATTAATTATGTAAAGCATATCCTTAATTTTTTTTGTGAAAGATATACCAAAGTGTGTGATTTATTTAAATAATTATTTGTAAGGGGTTACAACAAACTTCTTTTTTTCCTTTTTGTGTTTTAGCCCGATTCGAAATACGTTCTTTTTTTCATCTGTTGTTTCGTTTCCTTTACTTTGCATTTTTATTAACAATGCATATTCTTCAGTATTGTTTGAGAACTCCTTTCTAAGTCCCAAACATTACAATATTTCTTTTGATTACTAAGTTATTTCGAGCTCTTTTCGAATATGTGTTCATTTGAACAGCTGCAAATATAGAACTTCATCTGATAGTCCTGTTGTGTGCTGCCATCTATCATTTAATATTGCAAGCTCAGTTACAAAAACAATTTATTTGTAACGGAGCTTTCCGTTCTTTGCCATTTTTAAAAATTCCTTCAGTTAAACCTTCTTCGGCCCACTTCTTTGCAAAATTTCGTTTATAAAGATTAATGAAACTTGTTACCAGTTCTGGATTTAAAGTAACCTGGGCTCTGCGCGCAGCATCAGTTTTAAAGTAACCCTCACTTTTCACACCATCTTAGAAAAATAACTTTTTTTTTTCGTTGTATTCCAATTTTTTTTTTATACTAATATATGAGAAAGTATTGTAATCTCAAAGAAATTTGTATTCGAGATTTTAACAAAAATGCACATTTTGGGTTCCCTCGAGCATGATTCGACAGTTTCTAGAGTGCCGTCTGGGTGTGAGGTTTATTAACACCATAACTCAACATACGAGTATATTAAATCTATCAGAACGAATTTTAATATTTAGGGTTTTGGTCTTTTAGATACTCTGATGAGGAAGAAAGAGCGGAAATTACAAGTGGAGCAGCCTTTGTGATGGAAAACTAGTCGGAACTTGTATAAGCCGCTCCGCATCGGTGGTGCCGTAGTTTAAGTCTGGCCTGTGACCATTCGTTCGAAAGGGTTCGGGTTCGAATCCCGTGAGTCTTACGGTTACGGCACTGGCCCTCTCCCTTCCCTGGAACCAGTGGTTCTAACTTAGGGACGGGCAACTGCTTATAGCCCATGGAGTTGCTCACGGTGGTCGTTAAAACCTTAAAAGTTTTTTTGTAAGGGTGGTCACTAGGATCCCCTCAAGTTTTCTTTGAGCCCACGCTTTAGCCCCCCCCCCAATGTTTAAGCAGTTAGAACATATGGCTTGTGCAACCATCTAAGATTTTAGGGAACTTGGATAAACGTACGTGAATTTCTCGAATTCACAGAAATTTTGTTATGTAAAATGCATTTTTGTTTGTTCAATTTAGTGTTTGTATTTCCGTGAAATGGAGGTAGTCCTCTGAGCGAATGTCTAAGGGAGCAGTAGGGAGACATCGTTTTTCTAATTATAGTTTAAAAAGATGAGAGAGAGAGAGAGAGAGAAAGGTATTCCCCGTCAGGTTATAAACTAAAATTCATAAACAGCATTATGCCGCCCCGGTGGCGCATTGATCTAAGCGATGGCTTCTGATCATTCGTCCGAAAGGGGTCCGGATTCGAATCCCGGTGAGGCATGGATGTTGTGTTTGGCTTACGGTACTGGCTCTGTCCCTTCCATGGAACCAGTGGCCCTAAATTAGGGACAGGCGATTTTTGAGTTGCTCACGGTGGTCGTTGAACCTCCAATCAAAAAAATAAAAATAAAAAATAAACAGCATTATGACACCAAAAGAAAAAAAAAAAGATAAAATAGAAAAAGAAAGGAAAAAACAACGTCGGTAAGATGAAATTGCGAAGAACGAAGAAATAGAAAGCGGTTCAAGTTTATGGAGATTCGTATCCATTGTTTCCATACTACATACACTGAATAAATATACAGTATGAACCTAAAAACTTTTACTAGGGATAACATTATCAGCGAGAATAAATCAGCAATGTTTATTCACAATTAAATATTTTATTTTAACATCTACTACAGTTTCGTCGAATGTTTTGTTGACTTCATCAGGACAAAGACTAAATCATTTCAAATCTTACATGTCATATTTAAAGATGAAGAAGAGCCAAACGCTCAGAGAAAGCATAGTGGATCTTAAAATAAAATATTTAGTTGTCAATATACTTTATGATTTATTCTATCTCAAGATCACAAGTATTGTAGTCATAAAATATATTAACGTTATCAGCGTCGGGTAAAATCTACACGAACGGAATTTTTTGCCATAATTTCTGCCAAGCACTTCGAAATTTGTGCCCCCCATCATGCTCAGCCCCCCCTTTCCTCCTAATAAGCCACCCAGTTTTGAGCAGCTGGCGTCACCACTGGTGGCAGCGATTACGCCGGAGCAACTGACGCGGACTTTCCGAAATATGGAGTCTCGTGTTCAAGCTTGTCTCGGTAAACAGGGTGGACACTTTCAACATCTCTTATGACGTGGTTCTGTTTTCCATGGATGAAAGTACGTCCTTACCAAATATCGTTCAATTACTGTAATTATTCACAATGTTATTAATAAAAACTTGGGCAAAGTAGCGAGTCGGATACCCTGTAGTTAAGATCTCTAAGAGAGAGAGTCTAGAGAAAACAGTAGTTGTGGGAAGATACTTTGAGGAAGGCGAAGATGGCTTCGGAACTGGGGAGCAAGAACGATGGTAAGCAAAAGAATTAGAACAGAAATTAGGTAGAACGTGGAAATGACAAGTAGAAAGTATATAAAGCAATCACAATTCAGTAATCAATATAACTACAGGACATAGTCAGTGCTGAAATTAGCTAATAATAAAGAACTGATTTGATATCACAAATGATCTTGATACTTTGCGTAAAGTACAATTATTTCTTAGCATCCGCAAAGAGCTGCAATTCTGTAGGTATACATACCAAACCCAAACGGGAAGGAGAAGTTCCATTAACAACTATACTACAAACCCCGTTAAAAAATTTGAAAGTTGAGAACAGAACTAAATCACTGCAAATCTTACATGTCATTCGAGCGAAGTGTCTAAAATTATACGCCTATGATGGGAGCAATTATGTGCCGTGCGATGGGAACAATTATACGCCGCGTGATGGAAGGAATTATATGCCGTGTGATGGGATAAACTATACGACGTGTGATGTGAGCAATTATACGCCGTGTGATGCGAGCAATTATACGCCGTATGAAGCGAGCAATTTTACGCCGTGATATGAGAACAATTATACGCCGTTTGATGGGAACAGTTATACGCCGTGTGATGGGAACAGTTATACGCCGTGTGATGGGAACAGTTATACGCCGTGTGATGAGAACAATTATACGCCTTGTGATGGCAGCGAATATACGCCGTGTGATGGGAGCAATTATATGCCGTGCGATGGGAACAATTATACGCCGTGTGATGGAAAGAATTATACGCCGCGTGATGGAAGGAATTATATGCCGTGTGATGGGATCAACTATAAGACGTGTGATGGGAGCAATTATACGCCGTGTGATGCGAGCAATTATACGCCGTGTGATGCGAGCAATTATACGCCATGTGATGGGAGCAATTAATTATATGCCGTGTGATGAGAACAATTATATGCCGTTTGATGGAAACAGTTATACGCCGTGTGATGAGAACAATTATACGCCGTGTGATGAGAACAATTATACGCCGTGTGATGGGAACAATTATACGCCGTGTGATGAGAACAGTTATACGCCGTGGGATGGTAAATATTATACACCATGTAATGGGAACAAGGTGCATACACAAATTACATGTAGTTTAACTTCCGTCCGGCATTCCTAGTTTTTAAGCCTGGATGAGTAGTACCACGTTGGCCAATATCCCCCCCCCTTTCGCCTTCCTTCCCGTGGCCGTTTAGTCAGAAACGTTGGTTTCAATCAGTTCTTTCCACATCCTTGTGAAAAACGCGATGAATCCTAAGAACTCCAAGCAGGACAAATGTTCGAACCCCTTCTTATGCGGGCACCGATGCCATAAAACCATTATATTATTCACTCCGACGAAGTTCATGAACAGCTGATGTAGGAAAGGCAAGTCAAAGTGTTTCTCCGTACTTTGGAAACACGGAAGGAGTTGTCATCTCCCCTTTGTCATAAATGCCTGGCTGAAAATTACTAAAAATACAATCTTTGTGTCTTTCCCCAAAAAGCACTGGTGCAAAGGGAAATGATTCTAACTTGTGAAATGATGTAAAAAGAAGTTTATTAAAAAATACTAACTTCCCCTGAAACTAATGGGCCCACGGTAACAACATATACCCGAGAAGATTACGGAATCTACTTCACATACGAGTTTCTCTTTTGCGAGGAATGACAGAATTCCAACAAAATGAAACTTCTGGAAGAAAAGACAGGCAAGAAATACTCACGTATTGTTGAACAAAATTTAAATGAAATTTGAATACAACATAGTACTCTGTGAATAAATAAGATAGAAAGTGCAATAGAGATACGTGATGATAATGTTTAATCTTCAATAACTTTCATTGCAATTTGCTAGTGGATAATGATTTTGATTTCATCAATTTTTAATATGTTGTAAATACTTAGAATCTTTCATTATAATAATGCTTTAAAAGCTGAAAATATGTGAGAATCTTTCCGGGAGTGCAGATTTTTGTTTATTTCATAGGGTGCCAGTGTGTTTTTTTTAATTAGTTCTGATGTCAGATGGGATATTTTGGGGTCGGATTTCAGGCTGTGGAGTTTATGGTATGATTGGTTTGTTATGGCCGGTGTCTGCCCTCGAAGTAGCAACAGTGTTCCAAAGCAAAAAAAAAAAAAAAAAAGAAAAAGGCTTCAGTTTATGATGGGCGGATATTTTGTTTTAAAGTGAACTTTCACTTTCGCACTGGACGGAGGTTGGGGTCTAGAAAACCCACGGCAGATAGTTCCAAAGTTCAACAAGGTAGTTGCTTCGAGGGACAAACCAGTAAAAATAGTCTCGGTGCTCAAGTTGAGAAAAATAAGAAATTCAACGTTTGAGCGGGAATGGAGTGAGGTGAGGCGCACCGAAAATTAAGCTCGAATCTGAACCCGTTCAAAAACTGTTGAACGGAAAATAAAATAGGTAGAATATTCCAAGGTTCAACTTTCCCGAATTCCGTTGTACTGGTCTTACGGTAGCATCTAGAAGCAGCTGATTAAGGTAACCAGCAAAATAATTCCTGATTTTAAATCGAGCACTGCTACAAGGGAAACTTTATTTGGCATCTTTAATTTGTGGTAAATTTGTCAATGGTTAAAAAACAACAACACGGTAACCTGAAATAACCGCGTCGGTAGAACAGTGGTCTAAACCCTGGTTTCTGACCATTCTTTCGTGATAGGTCCGGGTTCGAATCCCGGTGGGGCATGGATGTTGTGTTTGTTTTACGGCGCTGGCTCTCTCCCTTCCCTGGAACCAGTGGCCCTAAATTAGGGACGGGTGACTGCTTATAGCCCATTGAGTTGCTCACGGTGGTCGTTAAACCACCACATAAAAAAGAAATAACCAGAAATATGTGCACCTGTGGTTTACGTTTGCATCTTCACAATGCCTTCTATCAGGGTCGCCGACTTCACCAAATTATTGGGGAGGGGGCAGCTCTGCCATTGTCAGGAATGAAATGTAAAAAAGGGGGAAAAAAGATAAAATACGAGATTCGAAGTATATTTTAAAACGCAATTGTAATTGCTCATCAGCAAATGGACAAGGAAACAGAAATGTTATTTTGTTGAATATTAATATTTTAAAAAATAAAATTCAACCTGTGATTTTTTTTTAAATATCCAGAAAGATTTTATTTCCGAACGTTATAAAAATTAGGAAAATTAGGGCGGTTACTCAAACAGAGAACGAGAAGCTGACGAATAAATAGTTAAATAAAGGCGCTAGAGATTACTCGTTTCTGTATTTTTATTTATTTATTTTATTTTTAATTATTGTTTTAAACTTTTACCACGTATCACGAGAACATGGTAAACACAGTACGGGACTGGCAATCCAGTTTCTTATCAAATAAGCAATGATGAATATAGGCAAATGGTTTTTATTTATTTTGTTATTTATTATTTTTTTGGAAATAAATCGCTTTGGCCTCAAAAGGTGGAGCTTGGTTCATCTTACAAAGGTTGTCCCAAAACAACTCAGAATGCTTTTATGAAAAAAATATGCGTACCGTAATCAAAGTTGGAAACAGGTCAGAAATTTCGAAACCGGACCTTGACGTCCCATAACAGGACCCGACCCGACCCGACCCGATCCAGACCAGTAACTGACCCGAACAAATCTGCTTTGAACTATAAGTTCGAAACTAAATTTATATATATATATATATATATATATATATATATATATATATATATAAACGTAATATATATCATCGAACAGCTGCTTGATATTTAATAACTGAAATCCTTTTTTATTAATAAAATTTAGTTACTTGCTGAATTTTAGTGCCATTTTTAGTGCCACTATTTTGCGTAATCCAGAAGTAATGGCTGACTATGACCATGGAGTATATTACAAATGGGAATCATAATTTACGATTACACAAATGTATTTTTTTAAATGTATTTAGATTGTTTACTCTTTCCACGCTCTGATGGAGGTGCGCATACTTTCATATGTTCCGTTAGATTTTTGGTTCCATAATCTTTTATTACACCGTCGACATCTTTCTTTGTAATTATACATTTTCCACATTTTGAACAACGAGCAAGACCAAACAACACAGAATTATTCAACGGTTCCTTAATGACACGAAACAATTTCCAGCATTCACTCTTCCCCTTGTGGTTTTCAACAAGCACGTATTTGTTGGCCTCGACGCCTTTCTCTACCTCCTTAATATTAAATCCATCCATATTAACAAATAAGGAGTTAATTTCGACATGACATGTCATTGGAGTGGGATGTTAGCACGTCAATCGAAAACCTCTGAATGTTTAATGTAAAAGATGCGATGTGAAAAGTACCTCTTAGTCATACAGTGAACTTCGCACGGAGAGAGTGAATCAGTTGAGAAGCAGGCGAATGGCGTTTGCCTGTACCTTGCCCTGGATAATCGCAGTGTAAAAGAACGCAAAGGAAGTATCTTTTTACGATATGGTGTCGGTGTGTCTGACGTCGGTCGGTGGAAATCTTCGTTGCTTTAAGAAAGAGACGACAATATTTTTGCATGGCAAATAGTTGTTCACTCCGTGGGGCATCAATATCGTTTACAGAATTCCATATCGCGCATTTTTCTTTGGAATATATTTTTCTCTTTTCAAAAATAAAAGGGGAAACAAACCGGGTCAAAATCGGGGCAGGAACACGTGGACTCGACCCGTTGGACCCGCAAGAAATTGTCGACTCGTTGACCCGTTGGCCCATGACCCGTTTCCATCTCTGACCGTAATTATCAAGGAAGTGGTCATCTTTAATACTGTCCAGTGCATCGAATACAGGTTTCCCAACGTCCCTCCTACTTTTTGAGTGTCTTCTGGAATTCTCCTTCTGAAATGCTGTTGAAGCACCTCTGCACAGCTGTAATAAGCTGTTGATCAGTCACAAATTGTCCTTCCAGTAATGTCTTTTTAAAATGGGGAACAACCAGAGTCACATGGTGACAAATCTGGACTATATGCAGGTTGGGGCGTCAACTTGATATTCATTGTCTCCAAATAATAAACGACAGAATTGGCCATGCGCGGCCTTGCATTGGGCCACACACGAAAATAAATGGGGAACCCAAGTTGAAAAAATTCCTTTCAAGCCCAAATGCTCGGTTAAAATTCTGTTAATTGATGGTTTTGAAATGTGAACCGTATCTTCGATATCTCTAATTGATAGGTGTTTGTCTTCCCGCATAAAAACACCTATTGTATTAATGTTTACCTATGTAACACTCGTTGAAGGTCTTCCTCCATGCTCGATTAATGCCTCACGACCATCCATAAAATCTTTATGCCATCTGTAAATTGCTGACTTTCCTAGTCATTCATCTTTCTAAACCTTTTGTATAAGACGGAAAGTCTCTCCGACAGACTTCTTAAGTAGACAGCAAGATTTAATGTCGCGTATTTGTTCCTCTTTCACATGCATTTTTTCGAAAAATCACACCGCGAAAACACTTGTTAGGGGTTCACGAAACAGCGCTTATGGAACTGCGCACTACCGACGACATCTCCAAAAAAAAAAAAAAAAAATGGTACTGGTGCCAAGGTCGAACGCAATATTACACATTTAAAGAAATATAAATTCTCAGTTGTTTTGGGACAAGCTATGTATAAAGAATAATGCATTTTTGTAAAGGAAAGAAATGCATTTTTTTTTTTTTTGCAATTAGCACACAACATATGATAGCATGGGAAAACAATATTTTCTTTATAGAAATATTTCATCTCACGCATTTCGAAAATCACATGCACACACGAAAAAAAAAAAAATAATTAAACAGGACGAAAAATACTGGGTGGACACCGTCGGCCCCCAGTTAAATTATTGAGGGGGCAAGATTCACCTTGTCCGCCCCCTCTCGTCGGCGCTTATGTCTTCTGTTCTGTTGGGTTTAAATGAGGGAAATTGTCGCGCCGAGTTTTATGTGCAGTGAATCAAGGGATGTAAATTATTGACATCAACCTTTCCGGCGTTTAAATGTCTTTATTATTGAAGAGACTTTATCGTAAACATCAGAGGGTGTGCACTCATTAAGACTGTACGAATACTTGAACAGGAATTTGGAGCGCGATGACCACAAAGCAGATGCGGGAACTGTGTATGCATTTGTGTCTATGTCCCCTCCCAAGTTGTCGAGAGCACAGCTAATGGCACCCTGAGTTGATTCCACCTCCTGCTGCTGCTGCTGCTGCTTCCCGTACTTTGTTAATTAGTCCTTGATTAATGACACAGCTTCTGCGCAATTTTCAACTCCAGAAATTCATTAGCGGAAGCGGCATCGTCATCATCATCATCAGAAGAGGGATTGCATTAATTGCTCCTCCTCCTCCTACAAAGAAGGAGGGAGGGACGACACGAATGAAAGGAGGAATTGGTGTGTATGGTTGGAAAGGTTGGGAGGGGGAGGGGGACTAGATTAATAACAAACTGACGCGCAGCTCCACAAAGTTTGACAGCAGTTTTGGAAAATCACGGGTTCTTGTTTCATATTCTAAGACACCCTTGATGCTTCAGAAGCAATTTTGTTTCATCTTTGTTTTTCTTTTAACGGCTAAAAGAAAAATATAGATGAAGAATCACTCCACCACGAATTTTTCTTTGGTTTGCGCCTGAATTAACTCTCGCCTTCCAACATTTATTGCTGCATTTATCTTCTTCTTCTTTTTTCTTCGTAATTCTAATGGTGATTAACGAATTAGCTCAGATTCTGAGGCTGTTTTTATAGATACCGACTCACAAAAGGAAAACTGATGGATATACTATCGGCTATTTTTAAGCGCAATCTGCGCAACTGCGCAGCGTTGTCATTCCTTTAAATAGCGCTTGATTTATTACCAAAGTTATTTTACATCAAATAAAGTTTGGGTTTCCTTATCATGTCTTTGCTTCTGACGCAAAATTGTCATTATTTCACAAGCTCAGACCAGGGTAGAAAATATCTTGAATTCAAGCATCTTCTCTTTTCCCTACCCTGTAATGTTGGGGTAAAATTAACACTCGAGAAATAATGTGAAAGTAAGAAGTGTTGCTTTGTAAATAAACAAACAAAAACTTACAGATAATTTCGTATGGAACTTTGAGTAAGTCCAGGTTGACATTTTTCTCTGTTGCTGAAGAATACCAGCAAAAATTAGCTTTTTAAAGTCACACAAATCTATCGTCCCCTGAATATAATTCTTGTGTCTAGAAAAGCCGCATTCAGAAGGGAGTTGAACACGCTTAGTGAACCAACAGAATTACAGTAGAGAAATGTTCGAGTTCAAACAAAAGTATTCCAATGCAAACGCGATGAAGATATATGAAGATTCTATCCGAGGCAAGCCTTTTTTATCCCTTTTTTTCGGAGAAAAGAGAGGTAGAAAAAAATTGACCACAGGCCAGTTTGTGTGAGGAAAAAAAAAAAAAACTGAGCATGTACATGGAAGTTTCGGGGTGGGGTGAGGGAGAAAAAATAAGTGCAGCACTTAAACATAACGTAACTACTGTATATCTGATGTACAAAGCGAGGTAATAATATAATGTTATCTCACGTGACCATTGTTTATTGCATTTAAGCTCTTTTGTTTTATTTATGCTTTCCATTTTTCAGTCTATGTTGTTCCAGTGTTTTGAAAAGGCTTCCCGTTAGCAAGTGAAGCTTGGCAGATCTTGTATAACCATTTTTGCGCCTATAAAACCTGATTATCTTTAGAAGTCTTGCACTTATTTGTTCCTTGTTAACTCTGGCATCTCATTTTCATTTTAGCTATTTTAGGTGCGTTACACATCCTAACTACGAAAACAGTAGCCTGTTGTTGTTATATCGTTATTCATAATGTGTTACTTCACAGAACTGATGTATTATCATAAATGCATGTTTAACGTATTTAATTCGTTGTTGTTTTCCTCGGATGTGAAAACACAAATTTATCCGTGACGAAGATGGAAGCCCCCCCTCACTCCGGAGTAAGTTGCTCTGCCAACTAAGCTACACGGACGGAATGTATCGCTGCAGATTTGTCGTCTTGACACGTGCTTTATCTCTGTAATACGTCACATCATCTCCCGCTTTTTTTTTTTTTTTTTTTTTTTTAAGGGAAGAACGAAGTTACATTAATTTTTTAGACGATGTGAGGGACAAACATCACACATTTTTCGAAGAACCCAACGGCCAATACATCCATTTTTACGTTCAGGCGCTAATGTGAAAATACAAATTTGTCCGTGACGGTGATCGAACACGCCCCCCTCACTCCGGAGTAAGTTGCTCTCCCAACTAAGCTACACGGACGGAATGTATCGCTGCAGATTTGCAGTCTTGGTACGTGCTTTACCTCTGTATAGTACGTCGCAGGGACAGTCCTGGTTTTCTAGGTTTTACAGCGTTCTTACCCAATGTTTTGATAAATTCTGTTCGGGGAGCTGAATGGACTGAGCTTTGCATGTCCTAAAAATATGATATTTGTGACATTAAGAACCGTGACGTATTCTAAAATAACTTTCATTTTTAGTTCCTTCTCTTATGTAAATTTGAGTTTGTTCTTCTTTACACTTTCCAAACTTAACGTGATACCTTCTATCTCACATGAATGAGGTTGGCAACAGTTTTGAGGTCAGAGAAAGTGACGTATGAATGTGATAAGAACGTTAGATAAAAAGGTCGATACAGCAGTTGCTCATCATATGTGTGGGTGTGGAGTTGTTCGCTCTGCGTAAAAAGTAGATCATATGTGACTCTATTGTGGATCTACTTAAATATTGCTGGGCCAATAAAATGTTATCGTAAGTTGACTTCTGTTTATGTTTCGTCTGGCCGTAAACTATTGCATCGTATTCGTATTTAGTTCAACATTCCTTAGTTATGGTTTTAGACATAGCGTAACGCCAATATCGCACACGAAAAAGGCTTACGTTATAGAACATTTTGACTTTCCCACGCTGAAAATCTATGCATTGAAACAGGATTATTTGGAAGTTTCTATCCTGTTGTGCTAGTATCTAATACATAGGTACAACATTATGTGTTGTATTTTAAATGTCTGTAAACTTTTAATCCTGTAAATATGAATTCCAAATAAAAGTAGAAACGTCTTTTCTCTTTGCAGACTCACTGAGAAAAACGTTTTGTTAATTCAACAAAAATTTTGTTGAAGCAACAAAACATTTTGTCATGATAACAATATGTTTTGTTGGATCAAACAAATTCCCCAAAATCGACAAATCATTTTGTTCAAAACGTTTTGTCGTGATAACAATAATTTTTGTTAAATCAACAATAATTTTCAACAAAATAATTTTGCAAATTCAACAAAAAATTTTGTTGACTGTATATCGACAAAATTTTTTGTTGAATTAACAAAACGTTTTTCTCTGTGCGGATGACTATTATATAACATTTTTCATCATCATCATCATCATATCACTAAGTCGTTCTCTGAGATTCAGAGGTTAGCTCCACAAAGAAATACAAACTATCGGATAAAATTTTAACTGATTATTTATTTACTTACTGTTGCCGTATCGAACTTACTTCTCCATTCACAGCGATCTTGGCACACAACTGGGGCTTTGCTGACATTCATCACACGACGTACGACTTCTATATTTCTTCTGTAGTACCCAGTTTTCACTGCCATACATCAGAGTAGGAACAATCACGCTTTCATACACAGCCATTCGGGACTTTCTTGAGAACCCATCATTCCTGTGAAAACCTCCCAAAGCCGCTATGACTTTCAATGAAGAATTCAGTCGCATACTAATTTCACCATCCAATTTGTTCTCTGTGTCAAACATGCTTCCTAAATACACAAACTTATTTACCTGGTCAATCACTGTGCCATTTATAATTATATTACATTCAGTGCTAATAGTTCCTCGCACAAAAGCATAACTTTGCGTTTTCCCTTATTTATACTCAGTTTGAATTTCATGCAAACTTCATACATCCGGGAAATAACTTTTTTTTTCGGACAAAGTAAAATCGATACTGATTGTTAAAAGACATTTCAAAGTAGTATCTTATTCAGAGTTGTTAGATACTATCAGGACCCCTTTCTTACAGCTGGGCAAGCAGGGCATCTACCCCTCAGGGGGCCACGTTCTTTGAAGGATCCAACTCATCATAGGCACAAACATTTTTTAATGATAAAGCTGCAATTGCAGAATAACATAAAATAATTATGAACGACCCGCACAACAAGGGAATGCTACCTTGTTTGCATGGGAATGTCTGAATATACCCAGATTAAGCCAACTAATTATCCTGGATTCGACAAGACAGTTCCGTATCCCGATAACTTTGGAAAGTACATAAAGGAATTTATGTACTTTTTTTTGTACTGATTCATTTCCAAATTGAAGTGGCACGCCGGTGGACTAATTTAAATTATATTTTCAGTAAAGCGTAAAATCTGATAAAATCATAAATTCTGGGGATGGAAATCAGTTCTAGAAACACTGTAAAGAGAGAAGAGAAATTTAATGTATTATGCATTTTATAGACACATGCGATCCATGTATTATGCAAAACATTTTTAATCAAATCGTTTATGTAGAGAAGCGCCCAGCAAAAAATATTTGCCCAGAGCGTTACACACCCTAGAGGAAGCCTTGAATGCCACATCCAAAGACTGAAAGCTTAAAAATTCCTTCTTCAAGTACGTTTAAATGTGATGTAAAAGTCAGCATTCGTAAAAGAGACATGATAGACGCAGGAGTACTGAGTACTCCTGCGTCTAACTTTCACGCGAACTTCGTACATTTGGGAAAACTTCGTACATCCGGAAAAACTTCGTACATCCGAGAAAACTTCGTACATCCGAGAAAACTTCGTACATTTGGGGTTCAAAACCTTCTATAGAGACGCATTATAAGCACTAGTTAGCTATCTTCTGAGGCAGAAGATAACTAAGTAGTGCGGATAATGGTTTAACTAGGCATTTCTGCGTCCCCTCCACACCCACCGAAGTGTTTAAGCCAAAAACTGTTTAGTACTTGGTGATTGAAATATCATAATTATGCACACTGAATGAGTTTATAAGTAAAACTTGTCTTCTGTGTTGATTCCCCAAAAGTTTGCCTTATTTAGTATCCACACGCATATGAAATTAGTTTTTCAAAATAACTAACACTAGCCAATGAGAGTTGCCTCAGACTTTTCACTTCACACTGAATTTTAAATTTTTTGTCATATTCTCTTGCAAAGTTAATTAATAACTAATAATCTAATAATCATTAACAGTTGTGCAATACATTTTAAGAACCAACTAGTTTTTCGGCGAGGAGAGGACAACGCACATTTGTGAATTTACATCTGCCCTCATTGCTATTTTCAGTGTAGTTTAAAAAACTAATACTTTAGTGTTTTTTACTGGTATCATCATCATCATCATCATCATCATTGTCATCCATTATCAATCCACTGCTGGATGAAGGTCTCCCCAAATTTCTTCCACAACGGTCTATCTTGCGCCAGTCTCCTCCATGTCACTCCCGCATGCTTTCGAATTTCATCCACCCATTTCCCATGTGGTTTTCTTCTAGATCTCTTCTTGTCCCTTGGAATCCGGTCGAGAATTTCGGTTGTCCATCGGTGGTCTTGCAACATGTGCAGCCCATTGCAATTTCACAGATTTTACTCTGATCATGATGTCTTCCACTCTTGTCATTTTCCTTATCCACGAGTTCCTCTTCTTATGTCTCCTGGTTACACCAAGCATTCATCTCTCCATGCTCTTTCAGTTGTCTGTAGTTTTGTATATCTTTTTTAGTTAAGCTCCATGTCTCTGCTCTGTACGTAAGCACTGATTAAACACTTTCCTTTTAAGACATAATGGCATATTTCTGTTAAAAATTGTACTGATTCTTCCAGAAGCTCTCCAACCAAGTTTTATACCCCGATTAATTTCTTCATCAATGCGACCTTTGCTCGATATCTGCTGTTTTAGGTAAATGCAAGTATCGGATATCTCCAGCTCTTTATTGGTATATGATACAGTAAATAGGGTGTTATGTAGCTACTAGATGGCACTCCTTAACCCAAACGGGAACGGCATTTTGCACTGCTTAATTGCGTTCGAAAGAAGTTAGGAAATGAGGACCAGCACCCAACACACGGATTTTGAGAATTTTCCTTACCCAAACCATCGAGGATGCTCTGAGTAGTGAAGCCGAACTGGACAATGAGAGAGGGTGATACTCCCAACTGCTTCGGAGTTCGGACCTTCGACACCACATTCAAACGGACCAAATGCAGCTTGCAGTAGTGGCAGTAATGATCGAATTGCTCCCAGAGAATCTTTAATAATGTGAACGATATCCTTATTTTGAAACACACAAAAACTGCGCCTTCATTTCTGAATGTGAACAGCTAACATCCCCTAAAACATTTTGAGGAAGAAATGAGAATTTTAAGTTGCTGATGCTACTGAAACTGGAGAAACATATTATAAGCAGATTCTGTAAATGAAGAAATGACAAAGTATGGCGTGGGGACACTATACTAGAAACTGGTGCAGATGATTCAATTCAGATTTTTATTAGATTGCGCCCCCTCGTCAGCTACACACGGGACAACCGCCCCTCCTGCTCCCCCCTTGTTGCTCCTCTGATCCTATATCTCTGTTTCAGTTTGATTTAATTTCCCAAACTATAAACGTTCTGCCTTTCCACATTGTCAGGCTTTCTATCTGTATCATGACCCTAAAGCACAGCGGCACAATCCTCGACTTTTCCCACTGTCTATATATCCCAATGAGGCAAAAAAGTGGGACACTCTTGTCCTTGTGAAGCTGTATAACCAAAGTCAAAGCTGTTATAGCCTACTGGGATAAAGCTTTCTATCTGTAATATGACTCTAGAGTACAGACAACACAATTACTGGACTTTTTCCACTGTCCATATTTCCCATTGAGACAAAAAGTGGGACAAACTTGTACTTGTGAAGTTGTCTAACCACACTCGAAGCTGCTACACAGGGACGTCACTTGACTTCAAAATCAGGGAGGGTAACGGGTGGGCGAGCATTATTTTTGGTGAGGCAAGTTTCATACAGAGATCTGACTAATAAGGCTACTGGTACAAGGTACAAGTGTTGGTAGAATGTCGCCTTCAACTGTTTTTCTTGCTGTGAATGCATTATTATCATTGCTTTTCAAAATTTTGCATTTTTGCCTACGAAAATAATACTATAATTTATTTAAAGGAAAATGTCGTTTTTGTTTGTCTAAATCAAATCTTAAATACGCAAAAAATACCTCCCTCTCCTTAACTACCTTCCTTCAAGCCAGTGACTTTGCCTTGCACTCCTCTCCTACAAAGGAGTCGGCAATCACGCCCTGCTCTCTCACTGTCCCCGGGGCAATCTTAAAAGCGCTAGTATAGCTTTAGACTTTGCCTTGCACTCCTCTCCTACAAAGGAGTCGTCAATCACGTCCTGCTCTCTCACTGTCCCCGGGGCAATCTTAAAAGCGCTAGTATAGCTTTAGACTTTGCCTTGCACTCCTCTCCTACAATAGAGTCGTCAATCACGTCCTGCTCTCTCACTGTCCCCGGGGCAGTCTTAAAAGCGCTAGTATAGCTTTTGACTCCACTTCCCGTGTTGGAATCTCATATTTAGTAACTAAAACAAACAGCAGAGCAATTAGTAATGATCTCCCTCAATGAATTCCCATCCACACACCTGATTCGTCCCCCTGGCCATACACTATATTGACAAAGGACACCGGACACTTAGAAGAGAAACACAATATGGCATTTATTGACATACATTAGTACGGTGTCCGTCCACATTTGTATGCGCTTCCATTCAGTACATAATGCTGCCGCTAACTGTTGCTAAGTATTAAGCCTTGGTTCCAAACTTCTTATGCGCCGCTCCAATTCATCCCATATGTGCCCTATGGGACTGAGATTGAGATCAGGGCTCTGTGCTGGCCAGTCCACACACGATACGGAATTATCATCAAACCACGCCGTAATAGTCCTTGCTTTATGGCTCGGTGCATTATCTTGCTGGTACCAACAAGGCTCGGTTCCATAGTATTGCCACAGAATTGGTAGGGTATAATTGTCCAGAATATCGAGGTAGACGTGCTGGTTAACAGGTTTGTCCACGATAACCAATGGGCCTGGACCATACCACGAAAAAGTCCCCCACACGAGTTCACTGCCAGCTCCAAACTTGACCGTAGGAACAATACACTGTCGTAAATAGCGTTCCCCCGGCTGCCACCATACCCACACGCGGCCATCAGACTGATGGATCGTGTATCTGGATTAATCAGTCCATAGGACCCGTTTCCATTGATCTACGGTCCACGATAAATGTTCTTTACATCATGCTAAACGACGGGTAGCTTTCCGAGTGGAGATGAAAGGCTTATGAGCAGCTGCACGACCACGGTAACCATGGAATGAAGTTCTCTGCGAATGTTACTATCACTTCTTTTCTTTGGTCTGCTGGTACGTTTTGTTGCTTCAGGAACGCCATGTGTCTTCCACTTATTCAGTACATCCAAAACAGTTGACTTGGGTATATTTAAACGTTTCTCGGTTTCTCTTATGGACAACCCACTAATATAACACGCAACAATCTTTCCTTTCTCAAAGTCAGTTCTCTCCCGCCTCGACATTTCCCCTCAACATCACAGTGGGATATGATCGCCGTCAGCTGCAGGCTTGCTTTTATACCGTTTGCAGCTGTACCGCGCATCTCAACAACGCAGCGGATCCGTTCATTTGCTTTTGAATGGGTGTCCGGTGACTTTTGTCAATATAGTGTATTTACTAACATGAAAAAGAGGCTCAAACTACGTAAGGGTACACGAAAAAAAACAGGATACTTATCTTTACTTAGCGAAGTCCAGATTATATTTTAGAGTTATTAGGTGTGAAATTTAATTCTCGGCCCCTAACCACAAGCGATCATAAAACGTCGGCAAATGCAAATAGATATGTGCGGTAATGGCTGATTGCAGCGCCATCCAACAGCTTTCCAGACAACCGCAACCGCTCACAGTTGTAGTGACAGAAGGGAAGAAAGTTGACGGTGATAGCAATGTTGTTCGAGAAGCAACATTTGAGGCACTGCCTCCTGTTCACATTTCAGCTGAAAAAAGTGCCGCCGAAGCCCAGTAAATAATTTGTGCTGCTTTGTGCGACGCTGCTGTGTCCTACAGTACGTGTAAGAAATTGTTCCAGCGGTTTAAGCAGGGAAATTTTGATCTCCGTGATGCAGAACGTTCGGGACAGCCACAGAAAGTTGACGATGAGGAACTGGAACAACTGTTGGACGCGGATCCCTGTCGCATACAGTCAGAGCTCGCCCAGGGACTCGGAGTAGCACGGCAAGCCATTGCAAAGCGCCTGTACAAACTTGGACGGATTCACGAGGAGAGCCGTTGGGTGCCCCACCAACACATAGCTGCGAACAAGTCTAGGCTGTACGATGTTGCTGTGTCCTTGCTCTCCAGATTCAAGAAGTAGATTTCCTCTACAACATTTTGACCTGTGATGAGAACTGGTTCTTCTACGATAATCCTAAGCGGCGCAAATCGTGGGTTTATCCAGGTCAGCCTACCACCAGTACCGCCAAACCGAATATCCATGCCAGGAAGTTGTTGCTGTGCATATGGTGGGATCAGCGCAATGTCGTACACTACGAGTTGCTCAAACCTGGTGAAGCGGTCAATTCTGAGCGTTACTGTCAGCAACTCATTCGTGTGAGTGACGTAATGGAGGCGAAAAGGCCATGCACCGGCAAGGGCAGCAGGATAACGCGCGTCCTCACACCGCGAAAACGACTTTAAACACGATCACCGACCTGGGATGGGAGATTTTATCCCACTTGGCGTATTCTCCAGACTTCGCCCCGTCGGATTATCACCTCTTTCGCTCCCAGCAACATCACTTGAGTGATACGCACTTCACTTTTCTCGAGGAGATCCACACAAGTATTGATGACTTAATCAACTCGAAACAGCCCTCTTTTTGCCGCAGTGGCATTCGGCAGCTTCCTGACCGATGGCTCAAATGTATCCAAAACGGCGGGGATTATTTCCCTGATTAGGTACGTATTCGATTTGCTATAATTTGCTGTCAACGTGTCGTGCCTGTGGCCGAGAATTAAGTTGCACACCTAATAAATATATTGAAAAATGGCACATCTTGAACTGGGTGGACGGCAGGGGGCAAGACAAATTTCAGGGCGAACTGGAGCCAACCCTCGCTACCTCTTGGCGACGTCCCTCCTGCTACAACCCTCAAGAGTATGAACACCTATCCCTATCTGTGGTAATTCACTAGAGTAAGGTTGGGTAAAGGGATTTTCGAGCTTTCTGTTTGCGGCCACTCGGCACTAAATATCGTCTGGCAAAGTCCATGACCAGCATTTCCCCTTTTCTGGAAGCAATTGAGTATTCAACGAAATATACCACCAGAAGCAATTGAGTATTCAACGAAACATACCACCAGAAGCAATTGAGTATTCAACGAAACATACCACCAGAAGCAATATAGTATTCAACGAAACATACCACCAGAAGCAATTGAGTATTCAACGAAACATACCACCAGAAGCAATTGAGTATTCAACAAAAATACCACCAGAAGCAATTGAGTATTCAAAGAAACATACCACCAGAAGCAATTGAGTATTCAACGAAACATACCACCAGAAGCAATATAGTATTCAACGAAACATACCACCAGAAGCAATTGAGTATTCAACGAAACATACCACCAGAAGCAATTGAGTATTCAACGAAACATACCACCAGAAGCAATTGAGTATTCAACGAAACATACCACCAAAAGCAATTGAGTATTCAACGAAACATACCACCAGAAGCATTTGAGTATTCAACGAAACATACCACCAGAAGCAATTGAGTATTCAACGAAACATACCACCAGAAGCAATTGAGTATTCAACGAAACATACCACCAGAAGCAATTGAGTATTCAACGAAACATACCACCAGAAGCAATTGAGTATTCAACGAAACATACCACCAGAAGCAATTGAGTAATCAACGAAACATACCACCACAAGCAATTGAGTAATCAACGAAACATACCACCAGAAGCAATTGAGTAATCAACGAAACATACCACCAGAAGCAATTGAGTATTCAACGAAACATACCACCAGAAGCATTTGAGTATTCAACGAAACATACCACCAGAAGCAATTGAGTATTCAACGAAACATACCACGAGAAGCAATTGAGTATTCAACGAAACATACCACCAGAAGCATTTGAGTATTCAACGAAACATACCACCAGAAGCAATTGAGTATTCAACGAAACATGCCACCAGAAGCAATTGAGTATTCAACGAAACATACCACCAGAAGCATTTGAGTATTCAACGAAACTTACCACCAGAAGCATTTGAGTATTCAACGAAACATACCACCAGAAGCATTTGAGTATTCAACGAAACATACCACCAGAAGCATTTGAGTATTCAACGAAACATACCACCAGAAGCAATTGAGTATTCAACGAAACATACCACCAGAAGCAATTGAGTATTCAACGAAACATACCACCAGAAGCAATTGAGTATTCAACGAAACATACCACCAGAAGCATTTGAGTATTCAACGAAACATACCACCAGAAGCAATTGAGTATTCAACGAAACATACCACCAGAAGCAATTGAGTATTCAACGAAACATACCACCAGAAGCATTTGAGTATTCAACGAAACATACCACCAGAAGCAATTGAGTATTCAACGAAACATACCACCAGAAGCAATTGAGTATTCAACGAAACATACCACCAGAAGCATTTGAGTATTCAACGAAACATACCACCAGAAGCAATTGAGTATTCAACGAAACATACCACCAGAAGCAATTGAGTATTCAACGAAACATACCACCAGAAGCATTTGAGTATTCAACGAAACATACCACCAGAAGCAATTGAGTATTCAACGAAACATACCACCAGAAGCATTTGAGTATTCAACGAAACATACCACCAGAAGCATTTGAGTATTCAACGAAACATACCACCAGAAGCAATTGAGTATTCAACGAAACATACCACCAGAAGCATTTGAGTATTCAACGAAACATACCACCAGAAGCAATTGAGTATTCAACGAAACATACCACCAGAAGCAATTGAGTATTCAACGAAACATACCACCAGAAGCATTTGAGTATTCAACGAAACATACCACCAGAAGCAATTGAGTATTCAACGAAACATACCACCAGAAGCAATTGAGTATTCAACGAAACATACCACCAGAAGCATTTGAGTATTCAACGAAATATACCACCAGAAGCAATTGAGTATTCAACGAAACATACCACCAGAAGCAATTGAGTATTCAACGAAACATACCACCAGAAGCATTTGAGTATTCAACGAAACATACCACCAGAAGCAATTGAGTATTCAACGAAACATACCACCAGAAGCATTTGAGTATTCAACGAAACATACCACCAGAAGCATTTGAGTATTCAACGAAACATACCACCAGAAGCAATTGAGTATTCAACGAAACATACCACCAGAAGCATTTGAGTATTCAACGAAACATACCACCAGAAGCAATTGAGTATTCAACGAAACATACCACCAGAAGCATTTGAGTATTCAACGAAACATACCACCAGAAGCAATTGAGTATTCAACGAAACATACCACCAGAAGCATTTGAGTATTCAACGAAACATACCACCAGAAGCAATTGAGTATTCAACGAAACATACCACCAGAAGCATTTGAGTATTCAACGAAACATACCACCAGAAGCAATTGAGTATACAACGAAACATACCACCAGAAGAGTAAAAAATATAACGCAGTTGTATTTACTCATTCAGGCAGGAGATACCCCAGATAGAAGGGATACAGTCATTCAATTAGTTGCTTTGTCTTAGAAGAATAAGGCACCCCCGTGGGACACAATACAGAGTGTGCCCAGTTGGGGATCTCTGAAGTCCCTGTATCGCTCTCCCCCGAAGGCGAGGGGGTCACAGAAATTAATACTCAGATAACACACAAATACAAATAAAAAAAAAAATCCCCTCTCCGCCATTCAGCACATGGAACGGCTTTGAGGATCAACTCTGTAAGAAACCATTCATTCTTCTATTTTCACTCAACCTCTTTCTCACATTTATACGACACTCTAGCTTTCATTCAAAATCCTTTTCTCGCATTCTCACTCCATTATATTCTTTCCTCTGGTGGTTCCAAAAGCAGGCAAGCACTCCAGCGCAGGAACCTGCAACGAGATTAGCTCCAAAGTGGGTGTAGAAAGCACACATTAAAGAAAATTTAAAACAACGAGGCATGGGGAAAGCCCCATCCTCCGTTAAACCTATAAGATCTCATGAAAAAACTCTTATGCATATTATCAAAGACGAACTTTTATTCAGTACTGTAATCTGAAATAAGGAGTAAGCTTATCTTTAAGATGAATAGGTTATATGTTCTATAATAGCTAATTTATCATGACCTAATTCACGCTACATTAACATATAATAGAAAGAGTTCTATCTAGTCTGCGTGAATACATTGATTTATTCTTTATATTTGTTACTAAATTTTAGTCAGCAGTATTCCATATGGGTTAAACAAAATTATGCACAAAATTTCAACAATTATTATATTAAAGTTAATTCTTGTATCTCTAATACTTATTATGTATTATATTTATATTGTTTTTGAAAATATCCATTGAACTTAATATTATTTATATTATCTTATGAAATCTTTAAGGTGTTGAGAAACACCTTATGTTACTAATTACCCTTAAATTTAATTCCAATGGAAAATGTGATTACATGGTGTTCCTTAAATATTTTTTTTTATATATTATTGTTATATTTATTTTTATAAAAAGCTTGCATTATTTTTATCTGACTATTACTGATGTAATTTGCTAATATTTTTTGTATTTTAAATTAATTTCTGTATCCTAATTCTCTGAATAACGAACCTTATTTTGATGGTACCAATTAAATATCTAGTGATACCAGTTGGTGAAGAAATCTCTTTCCCCAAAGATATGAATAAAGAATATATCGATATTGCATGTAAATTATTGGCGTACTGTTCATATAGCTTTCATGGATACCATAATCCCAACAAGAAAAAAATTCTAGATGGGCGCCTGCTAGGAAATGTGTAAATTAGTGATGATGGGGTCTGAAATAAGACTTCGAAGGATGTGGTACGAAAATCAAAGAAAATCACGAAGTGTCGGAATTTGTGAAACAAGGTTTTTCCTATTATTTCAGTCTATGTGTATCTATAGGAAATAATTTTGCTGAGTTGTCTCGTTCACGTAAAGTTAGTAGATTACTCAGATTTTTCATCGAGTGACGGGTTACAAATTTTTTTCTTCTATAACCCCCCCATCCAACCCCGTTTGAACCTAAATCTTGCTTGTTGAAAACTCTATATTAATAAGTGAATCATAGATGGCAGCACTAAACTAAAACCGGGAAATGAAATGCTTGCTTTGCCCTTCCTGCAAAAAATAAAAAATATAAATAAAAAGAATCTTAATTATAGTACCTCCCAGTCTACTGCGGTCACTTTTACACATCTTAAAGACTTGATGTACAACATCATAGTCGTAATTTAGCGCGATAAAGGGGAGCACCTGCCCTTCAATATTTTTTTACTTTCCCAAATGCTTATATTTTTATTTCTTTCAAAGAGTATATTTTTTAAAAACTACTTCGAAAGTATAGTTCATAAAGTTGTTGAGTTGTTGAATTGAAAAAAAAAGAAAAAAAAGGCTTTAATTCCAAACATCGAAGATAATGTAGAAAAAATTTCAACTAGAGGGGGACTTCAAGTGGAGTTGTAAACAATGATAAATGTGTACAAATATAGTTACAAAATTTTTTTCCGATGCTTGTGAATTTATTCACCACTACGTAATTTCTCCATACCAAACAGTGAAAAATCAAAACTAAAGCTTTCTCTTTCTAGTACGACAAAGTTCACTTTTGTTTTCATAACACAATTCTGTTTTCTAAAAGTAATGCATTCATTATGAAAACTTTTAAAATGACTGAAATATCATTTAATCACTATCGGATGGAAAGTTTCATAAATTGACTGTGATTTATATCATTTACAAAACTGTTTTAGCTTTGCGATCGGATTTCCTTTGTGTAAAATAGCAAGAATGGATGGTCATATTCTGAAGTACAGGAACTATTGTGTTCACTCGAAAAAATAAGTGATCGCAAATTGTCTCTAAATATCCAAATTCTTGATTAGCTGTAAATATTTTCTTTTGTTCATGTTTCTTCTTCATATTTTTGAAACAGCCACTTAGCATCTAGTAGTCACTTACCAAGAGATTAACCATATTTTAGTCATTAGCAGAACTCCCCTTCGCCCTCTACGTTTTTTTTTTTTTTTTTTTGCTCTTGTGTTGTTGTTTGTATTCACATTTCTCTGAATTTTGCGTTTTCCCGAAAACCATACGGATTCCTGTCTCCTGTAATAATCCTAACGCCAAAAAGCCATGTGGCCATGTCGCAAAAAAAAAAAAAAAATAACGGACACAACCGTTCCTGCTGATTCATTTACTCTCTCCAACCTTAGGTTGAAGAAGCGTATACGTCCCAGCTTCGTTCGTCTGTCTGTCTGTTTGTCTGTCTGCCCGTTCACACGATAATCCGCGTGAAAATGTTTCGATTTCTATGAAAATTTTGTATGTGGTAGGGGATGACCTAGGAACGAACCCTATTGAAAATGGGAAAAATGAGGTCAAAGGTCAAGACATAGGAGCGGAATTCATTCCACTGCCCTTATGCGTCATAACTTATGTAAAAATGCTTCGATTGCGACAAAACTTTAACATGGTGTTTCGGAGATCTACTGAGCTGGTTCTGCTGAATATCATTGAAATTGGGTCAAAGATCAGGGCACAGAAGCGAGATTTATTCTACAGCCATTATCCTGATAACTTGACTAAAAATGCTTCTATTGTGACAAAACTTGAGTATGTTGTTCCGGAGGTATAATGAACTAATTCTATTTAACGTCATCGAAATGGTGTCAAAGTTCAGGACACAGGAGCGAGATTTATTCCATCGCCATTATCCTCATAACTTGAGTAATACAAATTTTGAAGATGACAATCCGATTTTTGGTGTAAATGTGACAAGGATGGTAAATCAGATAATATCTGGAAACTTGAAAATTTTATTCATCCTAGAGCGGAACTCGACTCCGCGTCTCCCAGATAGCTCCCGGGTATGCTAACCACTACACCACCCAGAACGACCAAGTCAATAGTTTCCGATTATTTTTAAATATAACCATAACAGGATTCGCTAATCGAAGCAACCGGCATTCATGTTTAGCGAATCTGGAGGTTAAGAATCCTATCCCGTTATTGCCCGGAGGAGCAGATAAATCATGAAAGAAATACGGGATTACACCATATAATACAAATTTTGAAGATGACAATCCGATTTTTGGTGTAAATGTGATGCGGGTTCGAGTCCCGCTCCAGGACGATGAAATTTTCAAATTTTCAGATATTATCTGACTTACCATCCTTGTCACATTTACACCAAAAATCGGATTGTCATCTTCAGAATTTCTATTATATGGTGTAATCCCGTATTTCTTTTATAACTTGAGTAATGGTTTCTGGTAAGTTGGAAAGCGCATCAATGCACTGTATGATTTTACTAACTTGTTTTGGGAAGTCGAAGTATCTGTTTAGTTGCCTTCATTTTAATTTTGCTCTTAAAAATATCAGTGCATAAATAATTGGGATAAAATATTAGTTTATATAACGTATGCACTACAGTAATTTCTACACTCTACAGAAATTGGATGTTCACAGTACTTAAAACAACATTCCTTATTCCAGAGCGGAAGCGCTTAGCTTTAGGGGTCGAACCCCGCCCAAATTTCCTCTTGCTACGATCTGGGGCAGATCAGGGACAAGATATTTATGCACGCGCATGGGAACACACAAATGTGGCAGTTATGAAAGAGACGGGTAAATGGAATTACAAGGAACGCACCGGTAGCATCTAAGGAATGGCTGCACTGGTAGCGTCTAAGCGATGGCTGCTGATCATTCGTCCGAGATGGGTCCGGATTCGAATCCCGGTGAGGCTTGGATGTTGTGTTTGTCTTACGGCACTGGCTCTTTCTCTTCCCTTGAGTCAGTGGACTTAAATTAGGGACGGGCGACTGCTTATAGCCAATTGAGTTGCTCACGGTGGTCGTTAAACCCACAATGAAACCTAAAAGAAATTAAAAGGCACTATGAAGTGGTTCTTTCATGCTTTCTAATTGCATTCATCTGTTTCTCATGTGCTCATTTTCTGAGCTTCTTGAGTTCTCTTGGCACTAAACCCCTCGTATATCGACAGTGGTTCAGTATAAGTGCAAGTTTATTACAAACCGCAACAAATTTAACATTTCTTCGCATCCCATACAGCTATGGAACATGCGTCCCTGTGTGTATTATATCCTCAGGTTTCTTTGGTTACGATTGTTTCATGTGGAGTCCACGAGGTGGCAGCACATTAGTCGAGCATGCGTAATGGATGCTTCCAGCGGGACGTAAAGGGTACAGTGCTTGTTGTGGTTTAACGGAACGAATTCGGCTCCAGGAGTTCGTTTTTTTTTTTTTTTTTTGATTGGAGGTTAAACGACCACCGTGAGCAACCCAATGGGCTACAAGCAGTCGCCCGTCCCTAATTCAGGGTCACTGGCTCCAGGGAAGGGAGAGAGCCAGTGCCGCAAGACAAACACAACATCCATGCCTCACCCAGACTCGAACCCGGGCCCCTTTCGGACGAATGATCAGAGGCCATCGCTTAGACCACTGCGCCACCGGGGCGGCCAAGAGTTCAGCACAGACTTCTTACAAAATTTGGTAAGGAACTAACCGCAAGAAATACTACGTATCTGTGGTACAAACCTTTTGATGAGGGAGGTTTTGAAGATAGTCGTGTTGGCAGTGACGAACTTCAAAAATTGCACGGACTATTTTTCTTTTCAGAATTAACTATCACAAGGATTGTGTATCTAGACTTATTGAAAAACTTTCTCATTCAGCAATTGGACTTTGACTTGGAGCCAGATATGCTGTTCCAACGAGATGGCACATTTCTTTGAGGATTTCCGCAAATTCCTCGACAGCCACAACCCTGTGAAATGGAGCTGCCGCGTAACAATGTTCTATTCCATGACCTCCAGGATTGCGGGACTTATCACTTCTGAATTTTGCATTATTGGATTGTGCAAAAGATGCAGTCTACGTGCCTCCGATACCTCAGAGCGCTGCTGAGTTGAAAACACTGCTTTCAGTAGTCATGTTGCAAGCAGGCGTGTCAGTACTGGACAAGATCTGGCGGAAACTGGATAATCGCTGGGACACATGCCGTTTTACGAAAAAATATACTTCTAAATGATCAAACTGAAATCCGCACTGCAAAAACTGTCAGCAAGTAAGACTGTCGAAACTGTCAGCAAGTAAGACTGTCGAAACTGTCAGCAAGTAAGACTGTCGAAACTGTCAGCTAGTAAGACTGTCAAAACTGTTAGCAAGTTAAACTCTCCGATTGTGTAGTAAAACTCTAGCAAGTAAAACTGTCAAAACTGTCAGCAAGCGAAACTGTCAAAACTGTCAGCAAGCGAAACTGTCAAAACTGTCAGCAAGCGAAACTGTCAAAACTGTCAGCAAGTGAAATGAATACCCCTTTGACCTGTGATATCGGAAAGCGTGTACATATTGAGTTCCACTATTAACATAGAATCGTTGGAACCGAAGGGTCGAAGTGCGAACAGACCTGTTGGGGAGTTTGAGGCTGACCGGGACACATTTCTTTCCAATATGATAACTGAAGATGAAACCTGGGCACTCCTTCATGCTCTAGAGATAAAAGCACAGTCTATGGAATGGCGGCACAATACCACGCCTAGGCCTAAGAAGTTCAAAGCACAACTATAGAATGGTGGCACAATTCCACGCCTAGGCCTAAGAAGTACAAAGCACAGTCTATGGCATGGTGGCACAATACCACGCCTAGGCCTAAGAAGTTCAAAGCACAGCGTTCAACAAAAAAGGTAACTGCAAAAATTTTCCAGGATGTCGGACGCTTCATTCTTGTAAATTTTTTTGAGCAAGCTGGCGCTGTCAACAGTTCTTGCTATATTGAGTCATTGAAGAAGCTCAAGAAAGCCTTCTGCAAGAAGAGATCAGACATGCCTTTAACTACTGCTTTAACTACAACAGCGCCCGACCTCGCATTTAATTTGAAACACGTCGTGCTACTGCCAAAATGAGCTGGACCTAATCCCATATCCTCCATACATCTTTAATTCGGCACTTCTTGACTTTCAACTGCTTTGTCCTACGAAGCAAAGTCTCGGGAGTCAAAGTTTTGAGGATCAGTGGCGGACCTGCCGTAAAATACCAAACAACGCAACAAGAACTGAAGAAAATAGTATGTGCGTCTGAGGAATCTTGAAGCGTTATTACTTCTCTTCCATTCTTAAAAACGAGTCTGAAACTTCTTGGAATTTCTAGAATGATGTTTATCTTGAAGTATAACTGAAACATTTAAGAAGCTTTGTTTTTCGAATGTAGACAAAAACCATAAACTGGAAAATTTTAAGGCATATTTTTAAATGGACCTCTGCTGGTGATGTTTGTTGATTAAATACTAAAACGCGTAGTGCAAGGAAACATGAAATTATAGATCGGGAAAATGAGAGGTTCCTCTGTGACGTGTGAAGTACGTCATTATATTATTGATTTTTGGTTTGGGGTTTAACAACCACCGTGAGCAACTCAGTTGGCTTCATTCAGTCGCCCGTCCCTAAATTAGGGAAACTGGCTCCAGAGAAGGAAAAGAGCTATTGCCGTAAGACGAACACAACATCCATGCCTCACCGGGATTCGAACCTGGACCCATCTCGGACGAATAACCAGAAGCTATCGCTTAGACCACTGCGCCTCAGGGGCGGAACGCTGTTGTCTCATGATTGCCAAGAAATCAAATTTTGGTGCCCTCTTTCATTTGTGCCAATAATTTTGTTTGATGCTTGTGGATTCGTCTGTTTTATTTCTCACAATGTTTCAAATTCAATTCCGTCTTTGATTTGCGCCCAGAATTTAATTTGAAATTTGTGGATTCTCCTGTTTTCTTGATAGTAAGTAACTTCGTAAATAGCGAAGTGCTACTGTATACTGCAGTAAATAAACAGCTATTGCTTCGGGTGTCTAACAAAGTTGATAACAGGACACATCAAAAAATTCGGGCTACGAAATTTCGTTTTGAAGGCCGTTCGTTGCAGCATTCGATTGAACAAGAGCAGTGTGGCTGGCATTTCCTCGGAGCAGATGGCGTTCGCATCAGCAGTGGCGTTTCCCCCTTTTAACGATCGCGTTGTATCAAACAAAGCGATTAATCTTCAAAATTCCATCAAAAACATCTTTCAGAAATGTTTTTCTTTCTCTCCCCTTTTAAAAGTAAGTGTTCAGGTCTTTTATTCAGCACTTTAAGGGCTGAATAAAAAGAAAAAGAAAGGGAAAAGATAGACTTATCGATCAGGAATGAAGTTCGCTGTTTAACGTCGAAGTCACGGATGTGTTTCCAAAGTTAATCAATGTGTTTCCATTACCTCTCGTTCCGATGGCAGGCGCATAAACACAGAAATCGCAGCTCGCACGAAAAACTTCGGCGTTAATTCACGAAAAAGACAGTTGGTACTGTTGTTGGCGTGTGATACGTTGCACGCAACCAGTAAATAAAGACAGAGGATTCTTTCCCTGCAGCGGTTATCTCATTATTTTAAGGAACATTCGAAGCTGGCGCTGAGAGTCATCAGTACTTGTGCTTACAAAAAGATTTACGCTCGGACGATACTTTTTGTTTGGAAAGTAAACATAGAGGAAAAGTAAACCTGATTTCTTTTAATCGAAAGCACTCAGGCTAAGTAAAAAGCGCAGATTTTTCATACTCATTCGTCATCTGAATGCGCCGACACATCCGCGATGGACACGTATCATCGCATTCGGTCAGTCTTCATTTAAGTCGGAATAAAAAAAAAGAAAAAAAAGGCTCTTAATTTTGTCTAAAAGCTGTCCTGATATCGTGATGCGTATGTCTATTTATTTTTTCTAGTCTCTGTGTTGCCAGCCAAAACAAGTTCTTTCGGTTAACTCCTCGCAGCTGAAAAAAAAAAAATCATCGTTTTATTTACGCTTTCTAACCGTAGGTTGAAGAAGCGTATATGCTCCACCTTTGTCCGTCTGTCTGTCTGCTCGATAACTCGCGTAAAAATGGTTCGATTTCGATGAAATTTTAATATGTGGTAGGGGACAACCTGAGGACGAACCGTACTGAAAATGGACGAAATGGGGACAAAGCTCAGGACATAGGAGCGGGATCCATTCCATCGCCATTATGCATCATAATTTACGTAAAAATGATTCGATTGCGACAAAACTTTATCATGTTGTTTCGGAGGTATACTGAACCGGTTCTGTTGAATATAATCGAAATGGGGTCAAAGGTCAGGGCACAGGAGCGAGATTTATTCCACAGCCATTATCGCCCATAGCTTTACTAAAAATGCTTCTATTGCGACAAAACTTTAGTATGTTGTTCCGGAGGTATACTGAACCGGTTATGTTGAATATAATCGAAATGGGGTCAAAGGTCAGGGCACAGGAGCGAGATTTATTTCACAGCCATTATTCTCATAACTAGAGTAAAGATTTCTGGTATGTTGGAATTGCAAAGCCTATCATAATCAATGCATTGCATGATTTTGCTAACTTGTTTGTTTGGATAATGCTCGATTCATTTGCTTTCGTCGATTCGTTAAGACGTACTCACCTATAAGTTAGTCCTACTGACTCCAGGGAAGAGATGGAACCAGAACAACAGGACAAAAATGTACTTAAAAAATCTTTTGATGATCCAAAGCGTTTTGGAAATTTTGGTAGAAACCAGATTTTCCGGTAAAATACCGCAGAAAGATGGTAGAATGGTGGAAACGTGGATTTCTGAGGAATACAAACGGGAAATAAGCAATAATGTGTAAATGTACAGTGCTTCCGACTTCTGTTCGTGCTGGGATTAGGCTTGAATCTGGGGTAAGATGTGGATGTTGTGCTGTCTTTTCGGTAATGGTTTCGTCACTTTTCTCAAACCCGTGTCTCAAATTTAATGATAAACAACTCCATATAAAAATGGAGTCGCTCATCATTTTACAATTCAGATGCTCATAGGATGGTAAAACATTTGAAAAAAAAACAGATAAAGTAAAATGGAACGTATAGTTGCAAACGTAGAACAAAAAAACCTCCCCGGTGGCACAAAACGCTGGCTTGTGGCCATTACTCTGAGATGGGCCCGGGTTTGAATCCTGGTGAGGCATGCTTGTTGTGTCTCTCTTACGGCACTGGCTTTCTCCCTTCCCTGGAGTCACTGGCCCTAAATTAGGGACTTGCGACTGCTTATAGCCTACTAAGTTGCTCACGGTGGTCGTTATTATTATTTTTTTATTCGAGGTTTAACGACCACCGTGAGCAACTTAGTAGGCTATAAGCAGTCGCTAGTCCCTAACTTAGGGCCAGTGACTCCAGGGAATGGAAAGAGTTAGTGCCGTAAGACAGACACTACATCCATGCCTCACCGGGATTCGAACCCGGACTCCTCCAGGACGAATGCTCAGAAGCCATCGCTTAGACCACTGCGAAGTACTTCCCTGGCTCCCTAATTCCCCAGATTTAAACCCAATTGAGTTTCTGTGGGACCACCTCCATCGTGTTGTTCGCTCAATGAATCCTCCACCACGCACCCTCCAGCAGCTGTCAGATTCACTGCAGTCAGCATGGCTCCACATACCTATGAACACCTTCCATCACCTTATTGAGTCACTCCCAGTCCGTCTAGCTGCTGTCGGCTCTGCACACGGCGGTTACTCTGGATAAATTATCAGCTAGTGGTAATCACGATCAGCTTTATCCATCCATTTCTTCATGTTTACAGTTTTTCAAATATGCTCAGCCTGTTTCAGGAAAGGCAAAATATTTTCATTGGCTTTTGTGTACTATTCGCAGGTACAGCCACAAATACAAATACAGTTAAACCCGTTTACATCAGAATTCAGAGGACAGTCGTAATTGTTCTATATACCGAGTAGTTGGATATAAGAACTCAATGCAATAACATAATAGTAGCTATTTCGCAATACATGGTTCCAAGATTGTTGAAACTTGAGCCTTATTCATTTTCATGTATTTTAAGTGCTGTAAAAGAATGCAAATTAATGTACAATTAACTTGATACTGGAGAAAGACTTTAGTTGCATGAAATTGGAAAAAAAGACATCGCACTAAACTTTTTCTCGTGTACAGTAAATTATTGTTTAGCTTTGACCGCTTTCTATATCTGAGACTTGCGTTAGGATAAAACTTTGTACTTTTTGAATTTCACTAAGCAAACTTTGTCCGCTACAAACAACAGCTGAACAAGATTATCATCTAGAGCTTGTCCGTCACGTGGTGATCCTCTCAGTATCCCAGAGAAAGCATTTTCAAACACAGAATCCACCCCCAACTGTAGCTTTCAGATTCTTTCTGGCCATAAATAGGATTAACTTCTCTGCTGCCATTTTATTCGAAGTTCTCTAATTTAAATTTTTTGATGATCTTGAATAAGCTTTCGCAGCTCGGTTTTGAAATATTAAGCCCCCCCCCCCCACACACACACACTCTTGAGTGTCACGCCAGGATGGGGAGGAGATTAAGCGCTGACCTCCTGGGGTCACCCCAACCGACTGGGTTTGGCCACAGACAGTTGTCACTCTTGAGACACTTCTGTGGAACACAAATGCCTTTTTTCTCATCAAGTTTTATCCTATGACTATTTTGGTAAATGAAAAGCTGAAAACTGACAGAAAACAAACTCAGAACTGCAGTTCTGTCGCTCTCAAGGTCAAAATTTCCAGCAGGGGTGAGGAGATTCATTCCTGCTTCCCTTCACGTCACACTTTGCCTCGGGCACCAAACCTCCCCAAGTTTTTGGCGTGGCATTCAAACGTGACACCAAGGATGTGTATGTGTAGGCACCTTTAAATGCTACAATTGAAACTTGATTCTGTCACAGTTTAGCAGGATTGAGGGCATCGAATGATCGATATATACGTTATAACTGCTATGTGTTGTTCGATATGACCTTCCTTCTTCGTATATTTTTATTGTAATATTCATGGTGACTTTCTGAAGTTTGATAAAAGGAATAATTCGATGTATCCGTGTTCTATGTGAACGATTTGACTGTATACTGCTTCGCCATCCGTGACACACTAGAGATGACGTACATATTAAGACAGCAAATAACAGTGATAAACCCTTGCATGCGTAACTTAATTGGCAAAGCATGCGGCTCCAGAGCAGAAGGATGTGGGTTCCAGTTCGCCAGGGTTGTATTTTCACATTGGCGCTCGAACGTAAAAATGATTCACCTGGCTGCTAAGTTCATCGAAAAATGTGTGATGTTCCTTTCACACATCGTCCGGAATTAATGAGAATTCCTTCTTCTTTTCGAAAAATGTGTGATGTTCCTTCCACACATCGTCCGGAATTAATGAGAATTCCTTCTTCTCTTCGAAAAATGAGTGATGTTCCTTTCACACATCGTCAGGAATTAATGAGAATTCCTTCTTCTCTTCGAAAAATGTGTGATGTTCCTTCCACACATCGTCCGGAATTAATGATAATTCCTTCTTCTCTTCGAAAAATGTGTGATGTTCCTTCCACACATCGTCCGGAATTAATGATAATTCCTTCTTCGAAAAACGTGCTATGTTCCTTCCACGCATCGTCCGGAATTAATGAGAATTCCTTCGCTTCGAAAAACGTGTGATGCTTCTTCCACACATCGTCTGGAATTAATGAGAATTCCTTCTTCTCTTCGAAAAATGTGTGATGTTCCTTCCACACATCGTCCGGAATTAATGATAATTCCTTCTTCTCTTCGAAAAATGTGTGATGTTCCTTCCACACATCGTCCGGAATTAATGATAATTCCTTCTTCGAAAAACGTGCTATGTTCCTTCCACGCATCGTCCGGAATTAATGAGAATTCCTTCGCTTCGAAAAACGTGTGATGCTTCTTCCACACATCGTCTGGAATTAATGAGAATTCCTTCTTCTCTTCGAAAAATGTGTGATGTTCCTTCCACACATCGTCTGGAATTCATAAAAATTCCTTCTTCCACAGAGAGTTATTTCAAGAATGGTTTTGCTGCGGGATACTCGAAACCTGCGATTTCGCTCCCCCGCCTTTCTCGGGGCAAGGGGGGGGGGAGGTATGTGACGTACTACAGAGGTGATATACATGTTAAGAGGGCAAGTAACAGTAATCAGCCCTTGCCACGTAGCTTAATTGGGAAAATATTCGTCTCCGGAGCAAAAGGATATCGGTTCGAGAGCCGTCACTGCCAAATGTGGGTTTCACAGATGTTCTCTATGAGAAAAAGTTAGAATTAGGATACTTAATGAGGTCGTCGCATTAATTTTAGTTACCGAAAATTTCGCTTTAATCAATTTCTTTGGTCAAATAAAAAAATATCACAAGCAACGCTTTTTCGTGGAGGCAAAAGGCTTTTTCCGTGATGTCACACGGTTCTCAGAAATCAAGGGTTGAAAACAGAGATGTTGTAACAGTTGTTTTACAAACTGCGTCTTGTGAATCTCATTTAATAACAGCAATCGTCATCTCACAAGGGGAAAAAAATGCTAATAATGGAAAAGAATGGTGCGAATCTAACAACTATCGTTAGCACTTTTGAGTCATTCCGCAAAGCCCTTATCTCGTCTGCTCTCTTAAAAAAAAAAAAAAGACAGAAGAGATAAATAAAAACTTCTAGGAGGAAAAGGATGAAAGATAGAAAGGCGGAGTGTGCTGGACGTGTGGTATTAAATCACGCTCGATGTACCATTGTTGCCACTTTTTTTTTAATGTTCATGTAATTCTGAGGCACGTGTTTTCCAGTCTATCACGTGGAAGGCAGTTTTATTTTGCTACAATCTGATGAAGACTGGAGTGTCGCGCAACACAAGAAAAATTAGTGCTCATTTTAAATTATGCCATTTATACAGGCAACAAGTGTTTGAAACAAAAATAAAATATTTGCACTTTCTTTAAAAGCTGCTTTTTTTTAACCAAAAATAACCATCGCGGATATGTATGACAAGAAAGATGACACCGAATTTTCAGAAGTGATGAGTACTACCTTTTTACAAATGCCTTAAACCTAGTTCCTCACCTCGTTCTAATTTTTTCAGTATTATTTTAAGCTTCGAATGCGAAAGACTATAAAAGCCACACCATAATGGGAGGTCAAATTCATTCGTTCTTTCAATTAACTGTGAAAGATTAACAGCTAAATTCCTTTCTAGTGATGTGAAAGCACCAGACTTGAAAACAGGTCAAAAATTGTGGACTCGGACCTGGACGTCACAGAATTGGACCCGACCTGGACCTGATCCGGATAAATCTGCTTTGAACTGTAAATTCGAAATTCGATTTATAATTACACGTAATCATACGCATCAGGGCGTTCAAAATGTCTGTCTGCGGTGGGTATATCGTAGATTGTTAGGTCCTAGATCACATAGATATCATATAAATGTTTTACGGAAACGTATAATTTACTCATTTACTTACAGAAAATGTTGCAACTGTCGTTCTTCACATAACCTACCTGTTTTACGCATGTTTTCAAACACATCTGCGAGAGTCAAGAAGTTCCTCCGCAGTAATGTATGTTGAAGATGTTCCACTTAATTTTGACGGTGCTACAGTCAAAATTTTTGAATTAAGTAACTTGTATGTTTAATTTCAGTTTTTGCTGTTTTCTTGATAATATATCAAGCTTCAGAATATGTTTTCACAGCAACACTAATTTTCACTGGTTTCTGATGAGTTGAAAGTTTCCAAAATATGGATGTTGATTTCATCATTGACCCTCAGAAGGAAGGAACACTTATGAAATCAACATTAACATATTGGAAACTTTCAATTCATCCCAAGTTTGTAAAAATTGGTGTTGCTGTGAAACATATTCTGATTTCTTAATTTGACGAAACAACTTCCAGCATTCACTCTTCCTCTTTTTGTTTTCAACAAGCACGTATTTTGTTGGCCTCGACGCGTTTTGCGATCTCCTTAATATTAAATTTATCCATATTAACAAATAACGCATTGATTCCAACACATGCAATGAACGGAATGTTAGCACGTCAAATAAGAACCTCTGAATGCTAAATCAAAAGATGCGATGTGAAAAGTAACTCTCAGTCTTACAATATGACACGCTGGACTACACGCACGTAGACAATCTGACACGCGGGTGATGGCGTAGGACTATGCGCACGCAGACCGTTACGACCACTGCACTTAACACCATTGCATCATAGCCAAAGACTGCAATGGTGTCGTATCAGACTGTCAAAGAGTTAATCAGAATGGCAGCGGGTGATCTTCAGTGACGAGTCCCGCTTTTGTCTTCGAGGTGACGACCAACGAATCCGTGTGTGAAGGCACCGTGGTCAGCGCCAAGATGAGCAGTTTGTTGTCGAGCTTTAGACACCCAGAAGGCCTGGTGTCATGGTGGGAGGTGCAATTGCCTACGATTCCAGATCACCTTTGGTGGTCATTACAAGCACTTTGACAGCCCAACGTTACATTAATGAGGTCCTGCAACCAGTGGCCCTACCTTTTCTGAACGCTCACTCCGGTGAGATTTTCCAGCAGGACAACGCTCGTCCGCATACTGCTGCTATCTCGAGAGCTTGCCTTTAAGGCACTGACACTCTGCCATGGCCAGCCGCATCGTCAGATCTATCACCGATTGAAAATGTGTGGAATGCTATTCGGCGCGCTACCTATATTCCACCCCTAGCACACAATCTGCAGGAACTGCGTGAGAAGTTTCAACCTGCATGGGATGGCTTATCGCAGGACACCATTACGAACTTATACAACTCCATGCCGAAACGTCTGGCATGCTGTGTGAGCAAACATACTGAGAGACACTACTTATTAGCGTATAGCTCAATAAATATTGCCCATGTCAGTCTCAATGTTTAATCATTTATTGTTCCTGGTAACATTTACCTTCCTCTCGAATAGCATTACAATCCGACACGTCCTTCTGCGTGCAACTGTTTTTTTGACGATGAGTGTGTTTCTTAACTGACTTCTTCTACAATGTCCACAGTGATTCCATCTTTTCCTGGAGCTCTTCTCCGTTTCATGTTCTTAATTACGTGGCCAACTTCTGCTGGGAGAACTGGAGTAGCTTTACTGCCTGTATGAGTATATTTCTTTACGCTTGCTTAGTATTCATTTATTTATTTGTAAGCACATCCCTACAGATGGCATATCTAGTTACAGGAATTGCTATAGTGATATTTACAGTGATATTTACAAAACATTGCCCAGTTATATTTACAGTCTTGCAAAACATGTTTTACGATAAAAAATATGACTTACATTAAAAATATCCGGATATTCTTCAAATGAGTTTTGAAGTCTATACAATTTGCATAACGGAAATTTTTTTCCATCATCAGTCCTGCAGAATGGCACTGCAATTAGTTCACATTTTGTCCTTGGTAAACGTGACACTCGGAAACTTAATTGGTTCACAATTTGAGTGTCATCTATCTCTCCATTAATGACACCGCACAGGAACTTGAGTTGGAGAGCCTTCGTTCTCGATTGTAGAAAGGTTAGTCTGAAGAAAGACAGAAGGCTAGCCGTCGGGATGTCCGTGATGTAAACACCAGTGGATTTGTAAAAAACGTGTCGAAGAAACCTTTTTGAACTTTCTCGATTTCATTTAATAGAGTGACGATGCTATGGCTCCAAATGATCGCCTTATACTCCAGTGAGGATCTGACCGTAGTCTCAAAAATGCGAATAAGTATCTGAGGATTCGAAAAATTCTTGGAATGTCTCATGATGAATCCAATATTTCTATACGCTGTACGTACAATTCTTTTGATACGACTTTTAAAGTCCAAGTTCACTGTTAAAAATTTTGTGGTAGGTTGCACCAAAAAGTGGTGCTACATCAGCTGCACCACTTTATTAGAAAAGATACACCATTCTGTGGTGCAAAATAAACCTAACAACATGGTGCAATCTTGCGTGCAACCTTGTACCATAACGTGGTGAAAAGTTGAACCACGTTGTTGGGTTTTGTTTGCAAAACACGATGGTGTTTCTTCTATCAGAAAGTGGTGCAGCTGGTGCAGCGCACCTTTTTCATGCAATCTACCATACAAATTTTAACAGTGTTCGAAATGTGCCTCCCAAGTCCTGGACATCGCGTGTCCGGCTAAGAGATTAGTCGCCAGCTTTATAGTCAAAAAGAGCTGGGTTTCTTTTCTGCGAAGAGGAAACGACATGGCACTTGGAGATGTTGGTTTAACGTACACCACTGAAGCAGGTTTATGACGTCAGTTTGAAGTGCAAGACAGTCATTAGGAGTTTGTACATTACAATAAAGCTTGAGATCATCAGCGAACAAGAGACAAGGGCCATCAATGCAAAAAGGAAGGTCATTAATGTATATGGATAACAATAGACGTATCACCTCTTCATACATTTTTGTAGAACTATTTAACTTTTTCTCAAAAATTTGCCTCTATTTATTATTAAAGCACCACGTTCTATTACTGAGGTTACTCTTTATTGTCTTACTGAGGTTACTCTTTATTGTCTTACTGAGGTTACTCTTTATTGTCTTCAGGCTTTGGTTATTTTCAATTGCTTTTCTTTCAACTTCACAAATGAATTTCTTTATGGCTGTCAGCATGATATTGATTAGGTGCTGAATTCATGATTCCGGTGAGTTTTTTTTTTACAAAAATATCACGACTCGTATTGGATTCCATTTTACTCACATTCAGTGATTTCTTTGTAGCTTCGGTGCAATTAAACGAACGCATATTTTCGCCATTTACTTGAAATAGCAACTTTTGGTACTAAATCACTTTTTGCTGCCAAGCCTACAATTTTCCCTAACTAACCATTTCCTTCTCTACTCAGCTCGCATAAATCATTCCGTTCTGTCATCTACTAAATGACGAGAAATCTATCTACCGCGTTTTACCTTTCCACTTACCTTTCATCTCATAAAGAAAAAAAAAAGGAATAAAACGCAAACGTTTCGGCTGAATATACAAGCAGAAAAAAGGAAGAGTAAAAAATACAAAATAAAAACTCTAAAATCTTCTTTTAATGGGTGGTGGAAGTAGTAGTGAAACACCGCAAGTGATTTTCGTGTGTGCATGTGAAGGAGGTCACTGCGATAGCGTTCTTTTTCGCATCCATCACAGCTCGCAGAAAAATTCCTCCCACTTTCTTGACATCTCTTGAGTATCTTCTATCACTGAGATGCTCAAATACGAAGGCATAGCATCATCATCATCATCATCGTATTGCTTTTTGATTTTTTAATATGAAGGATTGCTCTTCACATCATGGACAGCTTCAACTTTTTTGTTTTTACTTCCAACTTTGAATTCGTTCTTCCTTGTGCAAAGGAGTCACACCCATAATTCTCAACATTTCGCACAACTTTTGTTTTTATTTTCTGTAACCTCCTGAAATGGCTCACGTAAACCTTCGCTGGGTTTCCACTTCTTTTTCTGCTAGCAGCTGAATGAGAGAGATTTCACCTAAGTTCCAAGTGCAATCATCACATCTCGCGCCTGAGAAAAATAAAGAAATTAGTCTTTAGCGAGATGAACTTTCAAGACTGTTTTTCTCCACTTCTCTCTGTCTAATATTAGCATCACTGCCCACTTATTAGCCAACACTAATATTAGCCATCACTGCCCACTATTCGTTTCCGTAATATTTCTTTCCTCATTGTCCACCTTTTTGAGACCTTCGTCTTCATTTTGTGCCAATCAGTTTCACTTCTTTCCCCATTCTTCGAGAATGTCCAAACCATTTAATTATTGAACACTGATTTTTTAACTACTTTGTGTTAAAAGAGAACCAAATGCAACACAAAGTTCTTGGTTGTGTTTTGCGTTCTTCTGTTTCTCCACCTTTGATGGGCCCAAATGTTTCCCTTTTAATCCTGGTTCAAAATCATCGAAGTGATTAATAATAGCTATCGGCAGCAATCCAAATTTATGACCGATATACAGTAATACCTCTAAACAGCTGCCACCCCGCGATTTCAACTTTCGTCCATTACTGGGAGGTGTCAGCTGTATGGAAGGCTGACTTCTGAGCCCAGGTTGCCTCACATTACAAAAACATATACAATATATCATCATCATCATCATCATCATCATTGTCAACCATTATCAATCCACTGCTGGACGAAGGTCTCCCCAAAATTCCTCCACAACGGTCTGTCTTGTGCCAGTCCCCTCCATGTCACTCCGGCATACTTTCGAATTTCATCCACCCATCTCCCATGTGGTCTTCTTCTGGGTCTTTTCCTGTCCCTTGCAATCCAATCTAAAATTTCGGCTGTCCATCGATGGTCTGTCCTTCTGGCAGTATGTCCAGCCCATTGCCATTTCAGGGATTAAACTCTGTTCATGATGTCTTCCACTCTTGTCATTTTTCGGATCCACGAGTTCCTCTTCCTATCTCTCCTGGTTACACCAAGCATGCACCTCTCCATGGCTCTTTGAGTTGTCTGCAGTCTTTGAATGTCTCTTTTAGTTAAGATCCAAGTCTCTGCACCATACGTAAGCACTGGAAGGATGCATTGATCAAACACTTTTCTTTTAAGACATAATGGCATATTGCTCTTGAAAATTATGCTGTTTCTTCCAAAAGCTCTCCAGGCAAGTTTTGTACGCTGATTAATTTCTTCATCAATGTGACCCTCACTTGATATCTGCTGTCCAAGATAAACGTACGTGTCTGTTATCTCCAGCTTTTCTCCATCAATCGATAAATCTTCATTTCTTGAAAAAGCATTGAACATCACTTTTGTCTTCTGAAAGTTCATTTTTAATCCCACTTCTTTACTCTTGTCAGCAAGTTCCTGAATCATACTCTGCAGCTCTAATGGGGTAGTTGCAAAAATGACTACATATATATATATTGGATGATAGGATTATCACACATATATATTACGATTATATTGGTCACGATTCGAGAGTAGTGACCCAATTCACATCTTGTCGGTAGTCAAGGTTCGTCATTGCCGTCTATTCTCCACAGTTCTCCCGATTTCTGCAACTGGTCGATTTGTGAGTTTTTATTTGATCTATGAATCTGTCTGGGAGACATCCTCTCGCTCTTTTGCCGTCGATTTCACCCTGAATACAAGGTTTTTTTAACCGTCTCGCCGGATGATGTGGCCGAAGAAGGTTAGTATATGTCGTTGGATTGTCGGATTGTCGGAAGAAGTTGCTTGTGTCTGTCTACGCCGAGCTCGTTCAAGATTAATGCATTAGTTCTATGCACAATCCAGGTTATTCTCAGCATGCGTCTGTAGCAGATCATTTCAAACGCATTAATTCGTCTGCAACATGCTGCGTTTATGGTCCACGTTTCATAACCGTAAGTCGCGATGGGGAACACGAGGGACCTGACCAGTCTCAGCTTGGTGGGTTTGCTGATGTGGCGATTCTTCGAGATTTGTGTAAGCTCTGCCAGGGCAGATTTGGCCATTCGGATCCTCCTTTTGATCTCGCCTAATCAATTGCGGTTATTGGATATGCGGGCCCCCAGATTTGTGACTTCTGATTTTCGGGCAATATCGGGTATATTTTCAAAGCTTTGAGGAAGCATTACGGCCTTGTCAACTACCATAAGGCAGCATTGGATCTATTTAGTTCGAGGCCAGCTTCGGCGCTGTAGTCTTTGATGCGTTTGTGAAATTGCACCATCTCCTCCTCTGAACTAGCTATTATAGGGGTGTCATTCGCATAGCCAAGATTTGATATTTTCCAATCGCCTAGTGACACCCCACCATACCAGTTTTCCGACGTACATATAGAGGCAGATATCTCCGCAAGCTCAAGTAGTAGGATTCACAGTTCAGATAGCAGCTTATCAGAATTTAAGCGATTTCAAACGTGGTATGAAAATCGGCGCTCGGGAGAAGGGTCACTCCATCTCGGAAATTACCACGAAATTTGTCAACAATTTCAAGGGTGTACCTGGACTACACAAACTCAGGGGGGGTCCAGAGTGTGAGACCGGTGTGGCCTGCGAAAAATCGGTCTGGTCGATGCTTTCCCTGAGCTCTGGACGATCGTGGACAGTAGCGTCTGACACCCATCATAAAATCAGCCCGGAGTGCAACTTTGCCGCAAATTACAGCGCAATTCCTCTGATAGTGCAAATACTTTTTGCCAATCGTATTTTTTCTGAAAATTCACTTCGAAAAATTGTTTCTCTGTCGGAAAGGATTCAGGAAACATACTCATTGCAGCCGAAAATGCGATGTCATGACTCTTGTTGATATATGTGATTGTGCGTTGTATAACAACAGATGGAAGAAATGACAAAATAAACCTGCAGGTTTTTAAACCCTTTAACCGACTGGAACGAATTAACTCGGGGTCGGGAAAATAAAAATTATAACCGGCTGGAACGAATTAACTCGGGGTTGGGAAAATAGAAATTATAACCGACTGCGAGGAATTAACTAGGGATTGAGAAAATAGAAATTATAACCGACTAGAACGAATTAACTAGGGGTTGGGACAATAGAAATTATAGCTGAGTGAAACGAATTAACTAGGGCTTGGGAAAATAGAAATTATAACCGACTGGAACGAATTAACTCGGGCTTGGGAAAATAGAAATTATAACCGACTGGAACGAATTAACTAGGGGTTGGGACAATAGAATTTATAACTGACTGGAACGAATTAACTCGGGGTTTGGAAAATAGAAATTATAACCGGCTGGAACGAATTAACTAGGGGTTGGGAAAATAGAAATTATAACCGACTTGAACGAATTAACTAGGGGTTGGGAAAAAAGTTATTATAACCGACTGGAACGAATTAACTCGGGGGTTGGGAAAATAGGCTGAAAGTAGCTCGCACGGATGTATTCACAGTCTAAGAAGTGGCCCGAAAGCTGTTGGACAGAGTCAACTTGAGCATAAGAAAGCTTTGCTTCCCCCTTTCGCTATGTCATTCAAAGTGGTCATTTACGGGGGGGGGGCTGGTTGTTACTACCCCTTTCTGACTGATTACCCTTTCAAAGGGCCGTGACAATGGCGAAGAACCTAAGAAAAGAGAGAAAAGATGTTTGAGTTAGTGGCTGTTTAGTGGTATGAGGTCCCCATCATTTCTTGGGAATAAAGAACTTATGACGTACTACAGAGGTGAAAACATGAGTCAAGACGACAAATCTGCAGCGAGACTTTCTGTCCGCATAGTTCAGTTGGGAGAGTGACTTACTCCGGAGTGAGGGAACACGGATTCGTTGCAGACAAACTTGTGTTTCGACATTAGAGCCCTATTGTAGAAAATGGATCCACTGGCCGTTAGGTTCTTCGAAAAATGTGTGATGTTTGTTCCACACATTGTTTGGAATTAATGAAAAATTCCTACTTCGCTTCAAAGAAAAGAAAAGAATAATAAGAGTGAGATGACATGACGCACTACAGAGGTGAAAATATGTATCAAGACGACGAATCTGCAGCGAGACATTCTGTCCGCGTAGCTTAGTTGGGAGAGTGACTTACTTCGGAGGGACACGGTTTTGATGCACGTTGCGGACAAACTTGTCTTTGCACAAACTTTGAATGTCTATCACCAAGCACAGACTATTGTGATACCATTCACCAAGGACTATCACCAAGTAGTAGTAGTAGTGGAATGCGTACCACTAGTGGGATGCCTATCAACGGTGGCAAGTTCATGGTCAATACTGATCACGTGAGAGAGGAAAAGAAATTGTTCTGCAGCAGCTTTCGCAAAACCCGGACTCTATGTGAATATTTCTGTTTGGACAACGCAAAGAGTTTTGGGCAACATTTACTTCAGATTCATCGGTCGCTTAAAGGGTTTATGTGCTACAGCAAAAGGCCCTGATGCGCCGTAAGTATTTTGCGCCCGTGTTTATGAGTGATTACAGCAATGTTTTACTTCGTTATCAATCACAAGGAATGAGAAAAACCTTCTCAGTTGTCTGACATCTCTTGGACTCCTGTAATGAGATGCTGAAATCTGGATATTTGCATCATCATAATGCTTTGGGATGCTATATATTAAAGATTGTTCATCGCGTCATAGAAAAGGTTTTCTTTTTTTCCTGAGCACTTCCTGCTTGAATTCATTTTCTCTTGTGTGAAGGAGCCACACCCCGAATGTGGAGAATGTCTTTCAACAAGAAAAAAAGAGAAATATATTTTTTCGTCTTCGGGACAGTCTTGAAATGAGTCACGTAAGGCTTTGCTGAGGAATTCTTTTTCTGCGATTAGCTGAAAAGTCAGTTCTTGTAATCAAGACAGTCGTGTGCTCTGGTGAATTCCGTTTCCTTCTGTAAGCCTCGGGGTTTGACCATCTGTAAACAGGTCGCGACACTGATTGGTTGTGATTTGACACTAGACGATTGATTGTGTATCGATATAACTCAGATACACTAATCAACAGCAAATTTGCGGCTTTGGCGGGTTGTTATATGCTGTCTTCGATGCAACAAAGATTCAGCGAAAAGGAGGTCACCTCACCCTTTTGCAGAGACTGTCTAGCAAGAAGTGCTAGCTCTTTATTTGGAAACGCCAAACAAAGTTGCTAGGGAATCAAAGGCTATTATCGATTTTTTTTTATTATAAACCTCAGAGGTTGTTATCTTCCATAATTATTCACGTACAACTTCACAACCAATAAATAATGCGCATTTTTTTAGTTAAATGCTACAGTTCTAATAAATCCTTCCAATGGCAGCAGAGGTGCCCATTAATTTTTCTTTCTTTCTTTCTTTCTTTCTTCTTTCTTTCTTTTTTTTTATTTTTGTGAAATAAGTGTTACGATGTCACAACAAGATTATTGTCTGAGCTCAGTGAGAATAAATAGAAGTTTCGAGATTTCCATTATCGAATTTAGAATTGTTTTTTGTGCTGTTATGCAACAGAATCGGCTAAAAGTTTCGTTACTCAGATCTGTTTTTAGCGCATCTTTTGTAAAAAAAGTTCGTGCTTATGTTATTCGTCTGTCCGTCCGTCCGTCTGTAGGCACCATATCTCTGCAACTGTTAGTCCGATTTGAAAAATTCTTTTTGCATTGGAAAGCTCGAAATGTGCGAATGATGATCTTTTTTCTCGTTTTGTTTTACGATGCGCAATTTTGCCGCTAGAAGGCGTAAACGCAGATGATATCCAATTCAAAATATGTTTTATTCCATATAATCATCATCATCATCATCATCATTGTCAACCATTATCAATTCACTGCTGGACAAAGGTCTCCCCAAACCTCCTCCACAACGGTCTGTCTTGTGCCAGTCTCCTCCATGTTACTCCCGCATACTTTCGAATTTCATCCACCCATCTCCCATGTGGTCTTCTTTTGGGTCATTTCCTGTCCCTTGGAATCCAATCTAATATTTCGACTGTCCATCGATGGTTTGTTCTTCTGGCAGTATGTCCAGCCCATTGTCATTTCAGGGATTTTACTCTGATCATGATGTCTTACACTCTTGTCATTTTTCTGATCCACGAGTTCCTCTTCTTATCTCTCCTGGTTACACCAAGCATGCACCTCTCCATGGCTCTTTCAGTTGTCTGCAGTATTTGTATGTCTCTTTTAGTTAAGGTCCACGTCTCTGCACCATTGTATGTCTCTTTTAGTTAATCCAATCTTCTCTTATTCCATATATTTTTAGTTAATCCAATCGTCTCTTATTCCATATATTTGCTTCTAAACAACCGATTGAAAAAATTATTTTATCTTTCGATTCCATTTATGTCGAAGAGTATAGTCACTTTTTAAAGTTTCGCATAGATTTTCCGCTAGGGGACGTAAAAGTAAATAGCGTTTTCCCCGATATCTCTATTTCTAAAACTCCAATTTGAATTTTTTTCCTTCAAAGGATACAGGTTCTGATGAGAAATATTTTGCATATAATTTCTAATTTTTGGTAGAGAATGGTTTGGCCACCAGGGAGCGTAAATGTTAATTTCTTCTTCTGTTGTATTCGCTAAAAAAATCTGAGCTTCTAGAATCTCGATTGAAAAAATTCGTACGTGGACCGATGCCACTCACGTTGGTAAACCTTTTCGGAATATTTTCTTCTTAAAATATTGCATGGTTTGTCCGCCAGGGGGCATAGATGTATATCTTATTTTTGTCAATATCTCTGTTATAATGGTTCGATTTGAAAAATTCTTTCTTTATTGGATAGAGTTTTTGGTGCGACATATTTTTCATATAATTTAAAAATTTTCAAATAATTCATACACTTTCCACTAGGGAGCGTAAAGGAAATTGCGTTTCCCCCGATATCTTTCTTCTAAAACTCTGATTTGAAAAATTCTTTCTGCACCGGATACAGCTTCTGAATGGGAAATCCTTTGCATATAATATCTAATTTTTGGTAGAAAATGGTTTGGCAGCCAGGAGGCGTAGTCTTAATTTTCGCTTATGATGTATTTGCAGCAAAATCTGAGCTTCTAACATCACGATTGAAAAAAAAAAAAAAAAAATGTTTGTGGACCGATACTACTCACGTCGACGAACCTTTTAAGAATATTTTCTTCTTAAAATAGTGCATGGCTTCTACACCAGGGGCGTAGACGTACATCTTATTTTTGTAAATATCTCTACTTCCAAGGGTTCGATTTCAAAAATTCTTTCCTTGTTGGATAGCGTTTCCTGTGCGAAATTTTTTTCATATAAATACAAAATTTTCAAGTAACTCATACACTTTCTGCTATGGGGCACAAAGGTAAATTGCGTTTTTCCCGATATTTCTGCTTCTGTAACTCCAATTTGAAAAATTCTTCCGATATCGCATTCAGCTCCTGATGCGAAATGTTTTTCATATATTTTCTAATATTTGGTAAAGAATTGTTTTGCCAACAGGCAGCATAAGTGTTAATTTCTGTTTCTGATGTATTTGCAGCAAAATCTCAGCTCCTGTAAATTCGGCTAAAATTTTGTTTTCCCTGAACCGATACCGCTTACATCGAAAAACCTTTTGAGAATACCTTCTTCCTAAAGTAATGCATGGTTTTCCCGCCAGGGGCGTAGATGCATATCTTATATTTGTCCATATTTCTGTTTCTAAGAGTCCGATTTGAAAAATTCTTTCGTTGTTGGAGAGTGTTTCCGCTGCGAAATGTTTCTCATGCAGTTTCAAATTTTTCTTAACGCGCAAGCCCGCAACCAGAGAGTGTGAGTTCACGTTCTATTTACAGAAATATCTGCAGCATTAAAAACCCAATTGATAAACTTCTTCCTTCGGTCAGATACTATTGTTTTCCATACCGGTTCCATTGACTTTGAATAACTTTGATAAATTTAATTCGCGTCAGAACGGATTCAAAAGACGTGCTCACTACACACCGAAAGTTCGGTGTCATCTTTCTTTGTTTATTTTGTAAGTGAGTCGAACCCAAATACATTAAACTATGAATAAGAAAAATTAAATTACCCATAACTTACTTGTATTTCGTCTAATGTTTTCCATTGGTTTGTCTAATATATTGATCCTTACAATATCAAGGCTGTCAACTTCATAGCACGCAAACTCAACTTAAATACAGTAATTAACTCAACTTAAATACATTTTTAATGAGAAAAGGAGTGGAATAATAGATAAATAATATTCAAAGCAGTAAAATTTGCTACTCAATACTCAAAAGTCCTAGGATACTGCAATGCACGTATTTTAATTGCAATTTATATAAATGATTTGTTGAATATCAGCTTGAAAGAACATAATATTGTATATTAATGACATACAACGTTTCTCACAAGCGTTTTATTCTTCAAGTCGATCAAGGTTTCGCTGAGCTCTGGCCTTGCTTCATCAGAACGAATGGCACGTAAATATTCAAATCGTACTTGATATCATCAACGGTGATGCACCCATTACGAGAGAATTTTGCGGTTATTCCATTTTTCCGTGACTTTGTCTTTAAAATTTCGAAAATTCTCAAAACTTTTAATCTTAAAGAAATTCTTGAGCATTTAAACAAAATGAACTTTTTTGGATCAAAGGACTATGCTGAAGATGAAAACCGGTGGGGGATTTATCAAATCCCATGTGAATGTGGCGCTTTGTATATTGGACAGACCTGTAAAGCCTTGAGTTTTCGCTTGAAGTTACACAAGACCTACATTCGGAGCTGTGACCTAAAGAAGTCGTCGATGGCTAAACACGTTACGAAAATGATCATAAATTTTTCTTCGAAAAAGCAAAACTAATCGACAAGCCAGATTCAACCACCAAACTTCATACTCTGGAAGTTTCCCACACATATCAGAATTCTTCGCAACTTGTTAATGACATGGCACCAACACCATTTCTATCAAGCGCGTGGAAGCAACTAACTAAAACCCGTGACTGTAAACATTGATGATGTCATATACGATTTGAATATTTACGTGCCATTCGTCCTGATGAAGCTAGCTAGCCCAGTGAAACCTTGGTCGACTTGAAGAATAAAATATTTGTGAGGAACGATGTATGTCTTTAATATACATAATCATCACAAAGACTGTAGTCTCCGATTTTGTAGAAAACATAATCTTCTATATTCAATCAGAAGTGTACACTGCTTTCAAGTAATGAAGATATCATGGAACTGTTGTTCTCATACCACAACGAAATATCGGATGATAGTGTCTTGAGCAATATCGCAAGAAATGATGCACATATTAGCACTGGCTCATTTTAAAAGGTATAAAAACGAATCAGAACCTACGCATTTCACACGTTTGAGTGTTAAATGATTTTTTTTTTTTTTTTAAGATTCGACGCTTTGAAAAAGTTAAGAAGTTACCTTATGCCGATGGAGCGTTTCCAAACGAACATATTTGAAATAACCGTTTTACCTTTTCTCTGAATCAATATTTATTGGTGTGCGATTGTACATTTCCAAAAAAACTAACTACTGTATAACAGGATGAACTTTATGGGTATTGCTCTTAACGATTGCTTTTAACAAAATGTTGTCAAATGCCCATTTTTCTGGTTACTGCGTCAACCATCTTCGCAAGGATTCTTAGGGAAGTTACGAAGTTTTGTTGAAAAACACTGTTCAAACTGAAGCCGAAGGATATTTTGATTTCCATTAGGCAGCCAGTGTTCTCAGTCGCCCACGAAAACAGTAACTCATAATGAAATTCAAGGACGTTTCCGCCTCAGTTTGAAATCTGTTTCACAAGACTTTCAAAGACATACCCGGAAATAGAGTCCCATGGAAGGTAACTGCGGAGACTGGTAGCATCCAAAGGGTATACAAACGCCAATCATTTTAAGACAGATTTTTTTTTCTGTTTTTATTTAAGGCTTTTTATTTTCTTTCCTAAACATAATCACTGGGTCGTTAGCAACAACCATACGAAAAAGAAACAACGTGGAAAAAAGAAACAACGCCCTTCCCTGAAAATCAAATCGGACCCTTTCTTCTCTTGAAAGTTACTACAGAGGTTTTCACGTTAGCAGTAATTCTGATTGCTAATTAATCTGTAGAATTTGAGAATGCATATGCTTAAAAATATTAAAAGAGTTGGGAATTTCTAGTAGAAAAGGCGAAAATTTACAGTAGAAAGTAATAATGAAATTTCCACATGCATGTTGGAGAATAGGGCACATACGTACAGTATGGATATATGTGAAAGGCGAAGAAAAGAAAAACCTATCAACCTCCGCAGCAGCTATCACTGAGATCTGTGGAAAATTTTCCGAGAAATTTGTCGTCTTTTTTTACGCTTTCCTACCGTAGGTTGAAGAAGCGTATATGCTCCAGCTTTGTCCGTCCGCCCGTCCGCACGGTAACTCGCGTAAGAATGGTTCGATTTCGACGAAATTTTAGTATGTGGTAGGGGACAACCTGGGAAGGAACCCTATTGAAAATGGAAGAAATGGGGTCAAAGGTCAGGACATAGGAGCGGGATCCATTCCATCGCGCTTATACGTCATAACTTACGAAAAATTCTTCGAGTGCGACAAAACTTTAATATGTTGTTCCGGAGGTATACTGAACCAATTCTGTTTAATATCATCGAAATGGGGTCAAAGGTCAGGGTACAGGAGCGAGATTTATTCCACAGCCATTATCTTTATAACTTCAGTAATGAATTCTGGTATGTTGGAAAGCGTATCATAATCAATGCATTGCATGATTTTGCTAACTTGTTTCATTCTTGATAACCAATTGAGTGATCTCTCGAGTTTCGTGGCGCCTGAGGATCAAAAGAACGACAAAGAAATTTCCTTCTTGTCTTAACATGCCGTCTAATTTCATTTATCCGTCTATTTTATACTGAGTCTGAGTCTTCTGCGCTTTAAAATTTTTTCTGAAATTCACGAGGGACTTTCCGTCATTTCTGTCGTGAATTAATGAAGCATATTTCTGATACAACCTTTCCCGTAAAATGACAGAAAGAAACTTGAATTTCACGGAATTTTTGTACTACGGGAAAATTCTGAATTTTCAAAACCTTTTCACAGTTTCTTTCTTATATTGACGGTTGATTACCGTTTTAGAGATGTGTTAACAAAAAATTCTGAATTTTCAGAAACCTTTCCGTAATTTCTTTCGTATATTAACGGGAAAACTCCGTTCTCACTTTTTCCATATCGGTATAACGAGAAAGTACCGGTAACAGAGCGATTGATGAGAATACTTGAGGTTTGATTAAACTTTTGAATTTCAATCGTCTGTCGAATTTTGAAGTTCCTTAGCGAGATTGAATATTGTGGATAGCATATCGCATGAATTTTGTTCATTGTGGCACAGGATATTTTTTCTCCTCCCCTATTTTGCTCACCAGCTATTTATTACATATTGCATTACTGTAAGAAACCGGGTACTTAAGTTATGATGATTATACTTACAGATGATTGATTATACGATGTCTATGTATCAGTCTGTGGACAACTTAAGACAAAAGCTATTATAGCTATCAAGAGTAAATTTTATATTAAGGAGGTTTTTTGTGAAATAATAGTATGAAAAAAGACATTTCATCATATTTTAAAGACAACTGAAAGTATTTTTTTCAGTTTAAAAAAATCAAGTTGCAAAGCATTTTGTTGCTTCGAAAAATCACGACGAAAAATGTTTCATTTGGGAAAAGTCCTACAAAAAAAAAATATTACAAACCTATTCAGAAAAATAATAAGCTCCAATAGAAAATAAAATGACTAAATCACTCGCATTAATGACAAAAAAAAAAAAAAAAAAAGTCATCGTCGCGCAATTTGTTTTACGATGTATGTGATTCGGATTTCTGAGCATTTGTAGCTCAGTGGTTAAGGACGTGTGTTACACGTTGAGGCAACTGAAACGACGGTGGTTCGATCCTGATTGGAGCGGAAGGGTTATCAAGGGTAAGGGCTGAAAAGTGCAGGGTCGTCGGCTTTGCGGAATTTCAGTTTAAGTACGAAATGGAGTTTTCTGAAATAAACGGAATTTCTGACTACGGAAAATCTGTGAAAATACGGAAGTTAAAACAAGCGGGCACTTTCAAAAACGGAAATTTCTGAAAAGCACGGACACCTACCAGGAACTTTGCTGCACGTTATTTTCAGAAATTTTCCGTGAATTCACACCACTTATTTTTGACAGTGTAGTTTCCAATTAAATTAGCGCATTAAGAGTAGCGTAAAAACTATTAGATAACAAGGAGGCACAGTGGAAATTCGCATAAGGAGTTTGTACATGTTATTCGCACAAAGTAACAATTTCCGTTGGCCTCCTCCACAGAACTAAGCTAAGAGCGCCCATGGCGAAATTGGCTTTGATGCGCGTATACTTATGACGGAAGGCAAAAGCGGTATTCAAAAATGTTTCCCCAGATTCGGGATCGTTTAGGTAATTATGACATAATTTTATATAAAAAAAAACTCGGTTTGGTTATTTTTACCAGTTTTTTTTTCTGCATCACTCCTGAATACAATCCTAAAGTATTTTCTTTATTTAATGTGTTTTGCGTCCACGAGAGAAGGATATTTCTTCACAGCTTGAACTGGACGTGCTATTTCCAACACCGTTAACAGCATATTTCATAGTTGATAATGGCTTACATAACACTTCGCTGTAAATGTATTCCAACCGGTCTTGCTGTTTGATGCTTATTTACAACCTTCTTCCGACGTTCATCGCTTCGCTTATGACAGCATAGAAATCTCCCTCCCCACATACACATATTATCTCTCCCCTTTTTGCGCTGTATCCCCCCAGGATGGAGCTACGCACCCTCCCGCCCTCTCTCCTTGGCCCAACAAACGACGTTCGCGCGCGCGCCGCCGCCGCCGCTCTCTTGTTCCCGTTGTGTAACTAGTGGGTGTGGCTGGAGATTTACCCTGATATCTTTTTTGATGGGATGTTTGTGGGCGACGGACGCGGGAAAAATCTCTCGGCGTAGCCGCTGAGACGCGTGCTGACCCCGTGCCTTCAACAGCGGTCGGGCCTAAAGGGTTTTGTGAATGCTTCGCATGATAAGGGGCGTTGTGGGTCGCCTATCACTACGGGGGTCGCGGGATCGCTTCCTGGATCAGGGTCGACATCTGTGACCTCTCTTTGCGATGCGACCGAGGAAAATATTCTTTCCTTTCGCCGGGGTTTAAAACCTTATGCTGATCTTTGAACTGCTTTGCAAAAATAATTCCCTCACGCTGCTGAAACGGTATCACCCTGTTTATTCAAAACGAACGTTTTAAAATGAACCTTTCATTCGGTTTTTTGATTGTTAACAATGTTTTTGTATTCTGCTTTTTTTTTCTTGGTTGGTTGTATGTCTTGGAGAAGTATGCTTAGTGTTTTTTTTTAATCCGTTCCCCTGAGTTACTTACACAACAAAAACAATAATGACTTGTGTTTAATCACCTGCACCTTTGCGAAACGATGAATGCATTACATTAATAAGATCAACGAAAACAATAGAAGAAACACACATTTCTTCTGCTCAGGAGAGAAAGGTATCAATGTAACCAAGAAAAATGCAACAACCTTGACGAGTGAGGTATTAATTTTTTATCCATAATTATCGGTCTTTTTTTTTATTGCTGTTAAGAAACCCAAGAGCACCTCTGACAGACTTAGAAAGTCACTCTTCCCTCATTTAGTTGGTTCCAGGGAAAGAAGAGAACCATCACCGTAAAATAAACACACCACCCATTCCTCATCCGGGTCTGGAACCCATTTAGAACGAAGTGTCAGAAGTCAATCTCTCTAACAAGTAGGCAACTGGGGCGACTACATAGTGTCCGCCCGATCCCATACTCTGTAAAAAATACTCGGAAAGCCAACAGCACTTTCCCTGATTACTTTCGTGAATTAACGAAGCATATTCCTGACACAACTTTTTCCGTGAAATTATGAGGAAGAAAACCTGAATTTCACAGATTTTTCGTACTGTAGGGAAATTCGGAATTTCCAGAAACCTTTCCGCCATCGTTTTTGTATATTGACGGCAGATTACCGCTTTTGAGAGGTGTTAGTGGAAAATTCAGAATTTTCAGAAACCTTTCTTCCATTCCTTTCATATATTGATAGTAAATTACCGTTTTTAAGAGGTGTTAATGGAAAATTTGGAATTTTTTCCGTACCCATATGATGGAAAATTTCAGGTAATAAGAGCGATTCGCGGGAATGTGCTTGAGATTTGATTAACAATTAAATTTCAATCGTCTGTCTGATTTTGTTCTGAAGAGAGATATGATATTGTGCGTAGCATATCGCATGAAATTTTGGTTATCGTGACACAGGATATTCTCCTCCATTTTGGGCACTAAATTCTATATTGTGTTACCGTAAGAAACTATTGTACAAGGGATTTGTACGATGTCTATGTATCAGTTTGTGGATCCCTTTAGGCGAAAGCTATATAGCTATCAAAAGTAACTTTTATGCTTAGGAGTTTTTGTGAAATTTGTATTGTTTTCTATAAAGCAGTAAATTACATCCTGTCTTAAAGTTGATTGAAAATCATTGTCAGTTTAAAATGATCTCAAGTTTCAAAGCATTCTTTTGCTTCAAAAAATCTTAATGAAAACAAATACTTAATTTGTGATAAGTTCTCCTACCAAGATTTAAGTTGTGGAATCATTTTGGAGGGGTTTGGCCATAACTCACCACGCTGGCCAAGCGGGTTGGTGAGTGTGGGATAGAATTTCCTCTGATCCCGATGGTATAGTTATACCGCTATGGGCTCGTGAACTCGTGGATCCGAAAAATGACAAGAGTGGAAGACATCATGATCAGAGTTAAATCCCTGAAATGGCAATGGGCTGGACATACTGCCAGAAGGACAGATCATCGATGGACAGCCGAAATTTTAGATTGGATTCCAAGGGACAGGAAAAGACCCAGAAGAAGACCACATAGGAGATGGGTGGATGAAATTCGAAAGTATGCAGGGGTGACATGGAGGAGACTGGCACAAGACAGACCGTTGTGGAGGAAACTTGGGGAGACCTTCGTCCAGCAGTGGATTGATAATGGTTGACGATGATGATGATGAAGTTCTCCTACAGATAAAATAAAACTATTACAAACGTATTCAGAAAAAATAATTAGCTCCAACAGAAAATAAAATGACTAATTCACCCGCATTGATAACAAACAACATTTCATCATCGCGCGATTAGAGTTTTACCTTATACGTTACTGTACCTTACTTGCTGCATCACTTTTGGGCTGCCATGTTGGCATGCGCATGCTTCCTCCTAATGCGGTGACGGCATTCTTTTCCTCTAGCGTATTGCTGGGTTATCGATATACACCATATTTACAAAAGTAACCGGACACTCCTTCAAAAGCAAATGAATGGATCTGCTGCGTTGCTAAGATGCGCGGTGCAGCTGCAAACGGTATAAAAACAAGCCTGCAGCTGACCACGATCATATCGCACTGTGATGTTGAGTGAAAATGTCGCAGCGGGAGAGAACTGACTTTGAGAAAGGAAAGATTGTTGGGTGTTATATTAGTGGGTTGTCCATAAAAGAAACCGAGAGGCGTTTAAACATACCCAAGCCCACTGTTTTGGATGTACTGAATAACTGGAAGGCATATGGCGTGCCTGAAGCAGTAAAACGTACCGGCAGACCAAAGAAAATCAGTGATAGAGGACGTCGAAGCCTCAGGAGAGTCGTTGCAGCTAATCGACAGAGTACTGCACAAGACCTCAGTGTACAAGTAAGTAAAAATGCTGGAAGCTCGGTATGTACACGTACCATTCGCAGAGAACTTCATTCCATGGGTTACCGTGGTCGTGCGGCTGCTCATAAGCCTTTCATCTCCACTCGGAATGCTACTCGTCATTTAGCATGGTGTAAAGAACATTTATCGCGGACCGTAGATCAATGGAAACGGGTCCTATGGACTGATGAATTCAAATACGCGATCCATCAGTCTGATGGCCGTGTGGGGGTATGACGGTAGTCGAGGGAGCGCTATTTACCACAGTGTACTGTTTCTACGGTCAAGTTTGGAGCTGGTAGTGTACTCGTGTGGGGGTGTTTTTCGTGGTATGGTCCCGGCCCACTGGTTATCGTGGACAAAGCTGTTAACCAGCACGTGTATTTTGATATTTTGGACAATTGTGCTCTTCCAACTCTGTGGCAATACTATGGAACCGAGCCTTGTTGGTACCAGCAGGATAATGCACGAAGCCATAAAGCAAGGACTGTTACGGCGTGGTTTGACGATAATTCCGTATCGTGTGTGGACTGGTCAGCACAGAGCCCTGATCTTAATTACATAGAGCACCTATGGGATGAATTAGAGCGCCGCATAAGAAGTTTATGACCAAGGCCTACTACTAAGCAATAATAATAACGCCGCCGAGGATTTGTCATTTTCATGTAGGACTTCCGTCCACAGGGAGTAGAGTTTAGGTCCCAGCCACCTACAGCGAGATCGCCTTTTGGGCAGGACACAGAAACGGAAGGAATGAGAGCAAGTCTAGCGACTTTTGACAGAACAGTTTGTAGTGAGATTAGAGTACAGTAGATGGCGCCACCGTACAAGTACGATATTGCACATAGATGGGTGAGAGAATTTCAGGGAGGACATAGGAAAGGATACCCATTTAACCAGTGGGTCCAGCCTGGGGGCCGTCACTTTACGTGCTCGTCCGATATTCAGCGATTGTTAGTAAATCACACCATCTCTGAAAGATCAGCCCAGGCTAGAACCTGGGGACCCAGCATCGATAGTCTGAAACACTAACCACTAAGCCATCCGCGGCTTTACTACTAAGCAACAGTTAGCGGCAGCATTATGTACTGAATGGAAGCGCATACCTATGGCTGTGTTCCAAAACCTTGCCAAAAGCATGTCTCAAAGGGTCAGTGCCTGAAGTAAGGCCAAAGGTGGACCGACACCGTACTAATGTATGTCAATAAATGGTATGCTGTGTTTCTCTACTAGGTGTCCGGTGACTTGTCAATATAGTGTATGTATGTCCGTACCAATTGTTATTAAATTCTGCCGTGCGGATTTTGTATTATTCATAGTTTTGTGTTTTCACGTTAATTTCGGACAGCAATGTATGTAAGGTAACAAAATATTGTTCACCGTACGCTGTAAAGCCGTTGCCGCAAATATACATTTTCGGCCCCTTTCGTGAAACTGTGCATTACTGAAATTGTAAAATCCGCGCATAATTTGCAGATTCGGCTGTTCGAATTCGAGAAAGAACGAGGAAAAAACGCAAGTCAAAATGTTCACCACAAGAAACGCTACGAATCAGAAGATTATTTTGTCACTAGAACTTTTAGTGGTAGAGATATGGAAATATGTCAGAAATATAAATCTGCGCCTACTTGGGAATACACCTAGCAGCATAATATAACTACAGGGTGATTGAGCTAAGCGTGTACAAACTTCTGGGAGGGGTAGATTGCACAAAGACAAATCGGAATCACATAGCAATGCTGGGTCGGAAACGCCATCTTCATGTGGTAGATGGCGTTGTTCGGCCGCGAAACTGCTCATACGTTCTTTCAGGATACCGTGTTTTGTAAACCACCCGCAGAGGTAGTAGGATGGCTGAGTTCACGTATACGCGGAAATGGCTGATATGCAACTCGCATACGGAGCAGCGGACTGCAACGGACGGGCCGCCGTGCGACTGTACCACGAACGGTACTCAATGAGACGAGTACCAAACCACCAAGTGTTTGCACGGCTGTATCAGAGGTTGTACGACACTGGTTCTTTCCAGGGACCTGCGAGGTGTCGGGAACGATGGGTACGCACTCCTGCCATCGAAGAGAATGTGTTAAGTCATGTAGCAGACACTCCAAGTGTCAGCACACGAGCAATTCCCCCATCGGCTTGGTCTCTCCCAATCCACCGTATGAAGGATTCTGCACGAAGATCAATTGCATCCAAATCATTTGCAGCGCTTTCAGACACTAAGCCCTGAGGATTACCTTGAGCGCATTGCATTTGCGCAATGGTACGTGCTGAAGAGTGCGGCAGAACCCCAATTTCCTGCTTCCGTTTGCTGTTCACAGACGAAGCGAGCTTTACACGGGAACTTTTCTTCCATGCACATAACGCGCATGTATGGGCGGTGGAGAACCCCTATGCTGTACGACTACGTGCAGCACAAAACCGTTTTGCTGTTAATGTTTGGGCCGGCATTGCCTGATATCACTTAATTGGCTCATACCTCATGCCTCCTTGTCTGGACGGAAGGAGTTACCGGATATTTCTGGAGGACGTCTTGCCAGAGCTATTGAACGAACAACAGATCCCTCAGTCGCTGCGCCGTGCAATGTGGTTCCAGCACGATGGGGCCCCCGCCCATTTCAGCAATGACGTTCGTCATCACTTAAACATGACATCTGGAAATCAGTGGATCGGGCGAGGTTGTCCCGTTCATTGGCCTGAAAGATCGCCGGACTTGACATGCCTTGATTACTTCTTCTTGGGTTACATCAAAGGACTGGTGTACGACATCCCTGTTGAAAGTAATGAGGACCTTGTAGTACGCATCTGTGTAGCTGCTTCGGAAGTCCGAGACACGCCAGGAATTTTCCAAACTGTACGTGATTCCATGCGCCGACGATGTCAAGCGTGTGTTGCAGCTCACGGTCGCAACTTTGAACACCTTCTGTAACCTCAATGCATTTCGCAAATGTCTTGTGAGTAATAAAAAGCATTTTGTTTTCTTACGTGCTGCTCTTCCATTTGTCGTCCTCACTGTGCACTAGCACATAAAGATGGCGTTTCCGACCCTGCATTGCTATGTGATTTCGATTTGTCTTTGTGCAACCTACCCCTCCCAGAAGTTTGTACATGCTTAGCTGAATCACTCCGTAGAAGTAGAAAATGTATTCAAAATGCGCTTTTTAGCGAAATCTATCCGACAAAATAAAAAATACATATATATTATTTTCATTTGGAATTTTAGTGATGAGGAAAATGTAAATTCTGAGGCACATAGCTGTTCTCACATGCACCTATAAGCGGCAAGATTGTGCATTGAAAAAAGAGCTAAAGATACGGACGATCGTTCTCATACACTCGTAAGCCATTACATTACGACATCCAACCTCATTGCCCTCTGCGATGCCTTTTCTCATGAAAACCATTTGCGCCGGAGGTGTAATCGACTTCACTAGACAGCAAAAGGTTTCTTCAGGATCTTGGGTCATCTGGGCAGAAAGACATCCCAGAGTTTGACGATAGAGTGAAACACTAGCGGGTAATCTCGCATACTGCAACCCACAGATGTCACGGAAGAACACTAAACTCTTGAATGTGGTATTCATACCATTCCTGTTCAACGCGGGCACTGTGAAACAAGGCGTCATCTTCCTGAAAAAATCCAGTGCCATCACACATAGCCACCATATGTGGTAACACTTTGTTCGAGACATTTCCTGGGTGGGATTTGGGTGTGTGGTTATGATCAACGGAGATCAAGGGGGTACATAGTGAAATATCCTTGTCGACAATCTCTAGACCGTTATACTACCTCTGGCGATCACTTTTCGTACAACTGTGCAGCCCTGTTGGAGCTGTTCACCCGCGTGGTGTAGAATACTGTCCGGTGGTGCATTTGAGGTAAAACTTGAACTTATCGGGACAGACTACTGTTTTCCTGTTATCCAATGTCCAGGCATGGTATTCCCGTGCCTATTTCAAGGGAGATTTCAATAACGGTTGGTCAACGAGCAGCTGCTCATCGCGTGGCGTTGAATGCGGGCTTGTCCGTTGGTGTATTGGAGATGAAATCTAGACTTATTAGGACAGACGACACTTTTCGTGTTGTCCAGTTTCTAAGCATTGTGTTCCCGTGCCCATTGCAAGGGAGATCACAATAGCGGTCGGTCAATTAGCCGATTTTCATCGCGTGGTGTCGAATACGGCCCTTTCCGTTAGTGTATTGGAGATCAAACCTGGACATATCGGAATAGATGACTCTTTTCCTGTCGTTCAGTGCCAAAGGTATTGTGTTCCCATGCACATTGCAAGAGCGCTCTTATAACGGTCGGTCAATTGTGACTGTGCCATTTCATAATAATTTTTAACTTTAATAATTTATAATATTTTTAATGCGTAGAACCTTTTGTTTTAATAATATTTTAAGCTCCTTAAATATGTGGGAGTTCTTTTTTCAGGGTGGTTGTTCCTGTGTTTCATAAAGTGCCATTGTGGCTAAGTTTTTAAGTCTGGTGTATGACGAAACCTTTGTGAGTTGGCTTTTATGCACGCTAAGCGCTGAAGTTGTTTTTTTTATGGCCAGTGTCTGCTTTGAGAGGGTAGGCTAGAGCATTTCAACGCTCTGGATGTCATTTGTATATGGTGGACAGAAAATGTTGAATATGTCATACATTGATTTCAGAGGGAAATAAGTTTTGACTTTCGCACTAGATTTGGAGTATTGCGCCTGGTGAAGCTTCTCGGATGCAGAGGAGTTAATAACAGGACAGTTAAGGGATAGGAAGTAGCAGCAGACTAGAAGCGCTCGTATCTATTGAGATGGCAGAATGGCATGAAGCGTTGGTGTCTAATTATTCGTCCAAGATGGGTTCGAGTTCGAATCAGTCCCGAGAACTATCTGCTTCCGAGTAGCTGGTTTACAGGAACTGTCGTTTTCTGGTGAATTTGTCTTACGATCCTGGCTCTCTCCTTTTCTTGGAATCAGTGGTCATAAATTACAGACGGGAGGCTGCTTATAGTAGCAATGAGTTGCTCACCAGGGTTGTTTAACCCCCAAACAGCCGCCCCGGTGGCGCAGTGGTCTAAGCGATGGCCTCTGATCATTCGTCCGAACGGGGTCCGGGTTCGAATCCCGGTGAGGCATGGATGTTGTGTTTGTCTTCCGGCACTGGCTCTCTCCCTTCCCTGGAACCAGTGACCCTAAATTAGGGACGGGCGACTGCTTATAGCCCATTGAGTTGCTCACGGTGGTCGTTAAACCTCCAATAAAAAAAAAAAAAAAAAAAAAAAAATAACCCCCAAACAAAATAAAAGAAAAAGTGCGCATGATGTTGAGAGGAAATGATCTGACACCCGTCAGATAAACAATGTCGAATTCTGTGATCCGTGGAGAATCTAATAAATGGAAAAAAATTCCCAAATTTTGTTGAACCCCTATACTTAATCGTATTTACGTAGCAAGCAGGGCTGTTGAAACTAGCAAACAACTGGTTGACATAACGCGCTGAGAAACTCAGATCCCTAATCGAAACCGCAGCATTCATACACAACATGGGCACATGAGCGACCCGCCGACTCCCTTGGCTCAAAAGCACTGGCCGTAAAGTATGCTTGGAAACGTTTTTCTGTGTAACTGGTTGATGCCAGCCGTTAACTAATGCGTCATGAGTCATATGTTGTCCGGAATAGCACGGGCCAACCGGCGTTAACCTGGGCTCTGAACCGGCTGCAGTTACCCCGTTTCGGCATTCTGAATGGATGTGCCTCCATCTTCGAGCCCTTCCTGTCGCACTTTCAGCGTCCACGCCGGCCCTGGAATAGACAACAATGCCTGCGGTTGCTGTCTTCCTTGGGCTGATAATCATTTCCAGTACAAGCTCCAACAAGTCCTTCCTTTTTCCTGTATCACGGTCTTCCTATTGGCTTATTGACACATCCTGCTTATGCTGTCTGCATGTATTCCGACCCTGCTAATAAAATCACTACTACGTTCGGTGAGACGCGTTCTGTCGTGGAGACAGAAATGGTCATAATAATGATTTGACCCTTAACTGTAATTCGAGCTGTCCAAAGATCCATCTGATAGTTGCAGGGATGTGATCTGAAGAAAGACATGGTCGACCGTTTGGCGCAGTTTTGTCTAAGCGCTGACTTATGACTATTCGTCCGAGATGGGTTCGGGTTCGAATGCATGGATGAGAGGCATCCCGGTTCGAATGCATGGATGTTGTGTTTGTCTTACGGCACTGGTCTCCTTCTTCTCTCGAGCCAGTGGCCCTAAATTAGGGATGGGACTCTGCTTCTAGTCCATCAAGTTACTCACTTGTTAAACCTCCAACCAAAAAAAAAAAAAAAAAAAAGAAGAAGAAATACATGTGGATGCAATGTGACAAGTTATTACTAAAGACGTGATTGAAACTATTATGAGTTATATGATTTATATACCGTATTTATGTAGCATTTTTTACTGAGACATCACTATCACTGTATTCTTTTCCCATTTTACTTTTCATATGTATCCTGACTTTTGACTAAAAAATATATTGTTTTGTTTTTTTAGGTTGTTGACGAGCAAGGAAGATTGAAGGCATGGGCGGACACTTTAGTTAGTCGAGGAGGTCATTGGACAGCGTTCCTCAGGAAATCTGACGTCCCTGAAGCTAAAAATGTTCGCCCTGTTTTCTACGGTGGTCAGGTATTCAGCAGTTTATTCACTTAACGTTTCTGTTGTTAGCCAAATTTTGATTTCATTTTTTTCGGAAAACAGATAAAAAAAATTGTGTAAATGTTTACTTTTCCGTTGTTCATAGAATTCTGGTTCACGGTCCTATTCTTTATACACTGTAAAGATATTGTGACCCTCCCCCATCATCGTCATACTGGGACTATGGAAGTGCAACCTTCTTGCTAAATCAATGGAAGTGGGAAAAATCGATATAAAGCACTGAAACTTATTGTCATAAAGTACATAAACGTATTAAACTGAGATAATGCGCAGTTAAATATAAACTGTGATAATGGGCAGTTTAACATAAACTTATTAAACTGCGATAAACTGCGATAATGCGCAGTTTAATAAAGTGATAATGCGCAGTTTAACAACAACTTATTAAACTGCGATAATGTGTAGTTTAATAAGCGTTATTTTATGAACCCCTAATAAGTGTTTTCGTACTGTGATTTTTCTAAAAATGGATGAGGTTCCAAACAATTTGATTTATTAAAACACATGTAAAGCCTAGTTAATAATATGGAAGTAAAAATTTTTAATAATTGAAAGTTAATGGGTTTTCACAAAAGGGCCTCAAGTCATTTCGGTACGCCATTGTGTATTTTCTAGGTGTTGACTCAGGGTACCCCTATTAAACTTCGTCCTGGGCCCGGCAAAAGTTCCATCTCTTCCTGCACCCATGTATTCGAATAGAACGGTGGAAAAGTTCCTCCTTCCTTCGTGAGTTGCAATGGCGTTCGTATGCGCGTGCGCGTGTGTGTTTGTGATATTCGGAAGTGGATTATTTTCTTTTCTTCTCCGCAAATAAGTGAGGGTTCCACATCCGTGCTTGGAAGATGGGGACATGGACACACTAATCCCGTACTATATTCTGCCGGCTTCCTTGTGGTCGTCTCAGCATTGGGTGTGGTTCGAGAGTCAGTTTGAATCTTAATGAGCACTTATTAAGAACGCCGTGTGTCGGACACGAGGCCGTTCTATCGGACGTTGATTAAGAGGACCATTGTTGAATCTTACGGGTGACGCAATACAATCTAATGTTAGATCGACAGACTTCTCTTTCCGCGATTGTTTCTTAACAATGCACGGACACACACACACAGATACACCAGAAAGGAAAAGTTATTGCCGATGTAAACGCTTAACAAGGGGACGGTTCTGTAATTGACACTCACCGAAGTACATACAGTTCCTTTCATTTTTGTGAAGTAGTGGATTGGCCTACTATGTTGTCATTAACCGCGATGGGGACTCAGAGAAGGCCTTCCGCTTCGAGCGAATGGCTAATTGATCCCCAGACATTGGTGTTAATAAGTAAATCCATCACGTTTCGCATGTCCGCAAAATCCCCAACAGCGCCTAAGGAATACATTAACAGCATATAAAAAGAAACAAAAGAAACAAATCACAAAACTATGGGCGCTCGAACTTTTATCGTTGTATATGTGAGTATTTTATGAATTCGCTACAGATGAAAGCCATAGTAAACACAATGCAATTAACCGATGAAATCGTTTGTTGTACTGAAAGCGTCTAACAATAAATAAGAAATAAAACATCAATGAATGAAATACGAGATTACACCATTGTACAATACAAATTTTGAAGTTGTGAATCCATTTATTGGTGTAAATATGACATGTAAGTCAGATGATATCCGAAAACCTGAAAACTTCGTCGTCCTGAAGCAGAAATCGAAACCGCGTCTCTCGGCTAGCGCCCGACTAGGCTAGACGCGGATCTCCGCTCCAGGACGACGAAATTTTCAAGTTTTCGGATATCATCTCACTTACCATTCATGTCATACTTACACCAATAAATGGATTCACAAATTTGTGAATAGACAAAGTCATCGCTCTTTCGACGTTTTCTTTAATTAACAAACAGCAACCGAAAAATTGTCATCCGGACGCCGCTGGGGTCGATAATAATATTTTGATAAAAAAACAAACAAACTTGGATAGCAATTTTTCGGTTGCTGTGTGTTTATTACAGAAAACGTGGAAAGAGCGATGACTTTGTCTATTAACATTGTCTTCATGTATTTGGAAAATTTTCACTATCACTCTCGCTCGTTGGATTTATTAGCTATAATTTAAGAGCTTGTGCCGTCAAGCGCCACCAGATGGGGCTTAACGGTACAAGCTATTAAAGATTTTCGTACTTTTTCATTAGACACGACATCTCCTCTTCCACCAGTGCTCGCACGATCAAAATATTTCATGCATTTTTGGATTCCTCGTACGCAAAATTTATCCGCGAGATGGCGTATTTTAGTTGCAGAATACTTCAGCTTCTCCTAGCCGGATTAAAAAAAAAATTCTCACACGAGGTAGTGTGACGTACCATCTTCAAATGTGATGCACCTGTCAAGACGGTAGGCAACAGTGATAAGCACTAGTCGGTGTAACTTAATTCGGAAAACATTCGGCTCCGGAGCATAATGATGCGGAATTCGAGGCCGATCACCTGCAAATTTGTTTTCACAGTAGCTTTATCCACGGGTAGTTCAATCCGCCAACTATCTGTTTATCCAGCTTGAGCCATTAACATTTGTTTTTTTTTAAATCCAATTTTGGCAATTCTTTTTTTAATATTAGTGCTGTAACCATTGTTTCCCATTCATTGTTTCTCTCCAGGAGGCACAAAATCAGTTCTTTTTAAACTGCTGACTGTACTTAAAATATGGCAAAGACGAGTGAACTTCGTGCAAGTAAAATGGTAAGTCAGATGATTGCTGTTTGATGCACGATTAAAGAAACGAGGTCCTTAGAACCACGTAACGCAGTGATGATACATTTAATTTAAAAACACGTTAAAACTATATACACGAGCTAAAAGAAACACGTGAGATCCACAGATGACAATGACCACAGTGAAGGTATATGACGCTTATATATACGAAGTGCTGCCAAAAGACACTTTACAACATGAGAAAAAATAATGTAAACGATTACATATAAAAGCACTTTCAGAAGTACGAAATTATTGTTTAATGTCCTCAGCAGTTGAATCAGCTGGTAAAGCTCTAGAGTTATCAATGAATAATAGAGTTATCTGAGCGATGTTGGTGGGTATATCGTCATTGCAGCAATAATTAGCTAATTTGTAAATAAATAGATTTTCGGTGAAACGGAGATGAGGTTTACTCAAGGGGTGGAGATGACCACGGTGTCTTCCCTTACGGGTTGATGTTACCCCGTAGCAACAAGACGAGCCAAAGCCGTGGTAGATGAATGCATCTTTACGTTGTATAGATGTTCAGATAGGCGCACTTTAAGATTCCGAATATAGTGGAGCCAATGAAAATCTTTGGAGAGGTGTCGACGTCCATTGGTTCCAAGGGAATTCGGTACACCCGATAACAGTGTGACTGTGCGACTGAGTCTCTATCCTTGCGAACTAAGTGGAACAAATTATAAGTCCTGATGCCAAAATCTAAGTCATGTTTATGGCATACGTTCTTCAACCGACAGCCTCCTAGTTTCAGCAATGATCCTGCTTATCGTGTCTAGAAAAAGTACAATTTTTAACAGCAATGTGTAATTATGCCTTAAAAGAAAAGTGTTTAATCAATGCATCCTTCCAGTTTTTTCGTATGGAGCAGATACATGGACTTTAACTAAAAAAGACATAAAAAGGCTACTGACAACAGTACGAAGCATGGAAAGATACATGCTTGGTGTAACCACGAAAGATAAGAGGAACTCGTGGATACGGAAATTAACAAGAGTGGAAGAGATCATGATCAGAGTAAAATCCCTGAAATGGCAATGGGCGGGACATATTGCCAGGAGAACAGACCACCGGCGAACAACCGAAATTTTAGACAGGATTCCAAGGGACAGGAAAAGACCCAGAAGAAGACCATGTGGTAGATGGGTGGACGGAGGAAACTGGCCCAAGACAGTGCGTTGTGGAAGAAACTTTGGGACATCTTCATCCAGCAGTGGATTGATAAAAAATAATAATGATGATTATGATGATGACGACATATTCCAGTTTGTCCGGGTCCGACACGGGTCAGGCCCGTGTCGGACCCGGACAAATCTTCATATATTTTTATTTTCATGTTTTTGCAAAACGTTCTGGAATACTCCTTGATTTTTCATATTTTTGCAAGAGGTCCTGGATGGGTTTTGATTTTTCATATTTTTGTAAAACGCCCTGGAATACTTTTTGATTTTTCATACTTTTCTAAAAGGTCATGGATTAGTTTTGATTTTTCATATTTTTTTAAAACGTTCTGGAATACTCCTTGATTTTTCATATTTTTGCAAAAGGTCCTGGATGGGTTTTGATTTTTCATATTTTTGTAAAACGCCCTGGAATACTTTTTGATTTTTCATACTTTTCTAAGAGATCATGGATAAGTTTTGATTTTCACATTTTTGTAAAACGTCCTGGAAATACTTCCTTGACTTTTCATATTTTTGCAAAAGGTCCTAGTTGAGTTTTGATTTTTCATATTTTAAAATGTCCTGGAATACTCTTTGATTTTCATATTTTTGTAAAAGGTCCTGGATGAGTCCTTGATTTTTCATATTTTGGTAAAAAGTCATAGATGGGTCCTCGAATTTTCATACTTTTGTAAAAGGTCCTGAAATACTCCTTGATTTTCCACACTTTTGTAAAAAATCCTGGATGAGTCCTAAATTTTTCATATTTTTGTAAAAGGTCCTGAATGAATCCTTGATTTTCATACTTTTGGAGAGATGCATGCTTCGTTACAAAGTATGAAAATCTGGAATACTTGAATTTTCATATTTTGGTAAATGGTCCTGGATGAATTTTGATTTTTCACATCTTTGTAAAACGTCCTGGAATACTCCTTGATTTTTCATACTTTTGTAAAAGTTTCTGGAATAGCCCTTCATAGTTTTGTAAAATGTCCTGGAAAACTACTTGACTTTTCAGACTTTTGCAATGGGTTCTGGAAAAGTTCTTGATTTTTTATAATTTTGTAAAAGGTCTTGAAATAGTCTTAGAATTTTTTCTTGCAATGAAAAAACAAATTCGTCGAAATGTTTGGATTGAATGCATCATTTTGTTCTCCTTGTGGCGTCTGTTCACGATGACGTCACTTATTTCTATGGCGTACAGAGACGTGATGTCATCTCTTTTATCTCGTGTGACGCTGCAGTGCGAGATGTTTGAGTGCCATATTTCCTGCGATATTGGTTTTGTGGGATAGCAGTCGGAGCCAAAACAGCGTGTGGAAACTATCCGGCGAGTCTAGGTGTAGGATGGCCGTTTCTTCTAGCACGGGTTTTCCACACTGAAGGAGATTGATATCTGGCTTTTCTGAGGACAGTGTCCATGGGAATAGATAACTATAGAATAAGGAATTTTTAATGCCATAGCAAATTGCTTTATATTATTGTCATTGTGCTAAGCTCAAGACTGCTTCGCCGCCCCGGTGGCGTAGTGGTCTAAGCGATGGCCTCTGATCATTCGTCCGAAAGGGGTCCGGCTTCGAATCCCGGTGAGGCATGGATGTTGTGTTTGTCTTACGGCACTGGCTCTCTCCCTTCCCTGGAACCAGTGACCCTAAATTAGGGACGGGCAACTGCTTATAGCCCATTGAGTTGCTCACGGTGGTCGTTAAACCTTCAGTCAAAAAAAAAAAAAAAAAAAAAAAAAAAAAAAAGACTGCTTCATATAAGGGGAAATTTTGCACTTCATTGAAGACGTAATACACACTGAAGAACACTCTGTAACAGCGGAATCTGTAAGGTTTCATAAGAATTCTAAATGCATAGTAAATTTCACACCAATTTGCAAAATATAAAACTGAGAACTATGTTTTTAGTAAAAATTTAAGCTCCTGGAATTTTCTGATGAGTCCTGGAATTTATAAATGTGTACGAACTCTTTAGACCAAAGTTTAGCTTAGGCGGTTTAAATGCACAGAAATGCAAATTTCCACGTAAAACAGAACTGTTAGCAAGTGAATTCAACTACAGATTTGTTTTCAACGAGGAAGTTATTTTGCTAAAGATATTTGAACGTAAATTAATCACACAAGTCTTCAAACTGTTACTACATATTAAAAGCAGTTTGAGTTATTGTGGCAGATGTGTCACACCTTCTCAGTGCTGATTGAAAGTACGATTCTAGTTTTGTTCTGTGACCTAAGTTCTTTCACAAATTGACACAGCATTTTGGTTAGAGCATGCGTAAAACAGTAGTGTATCGAACAGGAAAAATGTAGAAAAACAAACGATTTTAATTATTGAAGATACACCCACCACATTTAAAACATTTGTACATATCTTTTGTTCTTACATGTAACAAGTTTGAATATCCCCTCGTGAAATCTCTACATTTTCCCTTTAAAGTTGCACTTCTTACAGCCATCTATGTATTTCTTGTTGCGTCTCTGCTGCATGCAACGTCCAGCAGGTGTCGCCCATCATGTTGACACTCCATTTGCCTTGGAACCTTCTCTCTCCATCTCATTTTTACCCTGGTGAAACCTTTAACATTCTTACTCAAAGCTCTCAGATTTTCCTGTAAGTAGTCCATTTGATCATCAAGGAAATGTGAGCTGACATTACACCGCAATTTAGCCTTGAACATCGTATTCACGATTTCTTTGCAGTATGGATTCTTGTACTTTTTTAAGAACTCTTTATGATATCCTTGAAGGAAATACATGCTTCTTTTTTATGCCAATCACTGAGTTTTCAAGATTCTCATCTTGAATTGGTTTCCTTATGTAGTCTAGTCTAACAAGTATGCATTTTTTTGAGCTTGCCATCCAGCAATCCTGCAAATTTCTTTCCCGAAAATTGAAACCGTCTCCATCTTTTGATAAAGCTTTCAAAATTTGTTTCATGAAACCAAGTTTTACATATAGAGCAGGTAAGAGGACCTTTCCCGGTTCAACAAAATTTTTTTTTGGTTAACCACGTTTTACATGTAGAGCACGCAAGAGGACTTTTTCCGGTTCAACCAAAATCTCTTTTGGTTAACCAAGTTTTACATGCAGGCAAGAGGACCTTTTCCCCTGATCAACCAAAATTTTTTTGGTTAACCACGTTTTACATGTAGAGCACGCAAGAGGACCTTTCCCGGTTCAAACAAAATCTTTTTTGGTTAACCAAGTTTTACATGCAGGCAAGAGGACCTTTTCCCCTGATCAACCAAAAATTTTTTTTGGTTAACCACGTTTTACATGTAGAGCACGCAAGAGGATCTTTCCCGGTTCAACCAAAATCTCTTTTGGTTAACCACATTTTACATGTAGAGCACGCAAGAGGACCTTTCCCGGTTCAACCAAAATCTCTTTTGGTTAACCACATTTTACATGTAGAGCACGCAAGAGGACCTTTCCCGGTTCAACCAAAATATCTATTGGTTAACCACATTTTACATGTAGAGCACGCAAGAGGACCTTTCCCGGTTTAACCAAAATATCTTTTGGTTAACCACATTTTACATGTAGAGCACGCAAGAGGACCTTTCCCGGTTCAAACAAAATCTTTTTTGGTTAACCAAGTTTTACATGCAGGCAAGAGGACCTTTTCCCCTGATCAACCAAAAATTTTTTTGGTTAACCACGTTTTACATGTAGAGCACGCAAGAGGATCTTTCCCGGTTCAACCAAAATCTCTTTTGGTTAACCACATTTTACATGTAGAGCACGCAAGAGGACCTTTCCCGGTTCAACCAAAATATCTGTTGGTTAACCACATTTTACATGTAGAGCACGCAAGAGGACCTTTCCCGGTTTAACCAAAATATCTTTTGGTTAACCACATTTTACATGTAGAGCACGCAAGAGGACCTTTCCCGGTTCAAACAAAATCTTTTTTGGTTAACCAAGTTTTACATGCAGGCAAGAGGACCTTTTCCCCTGATCAACCAAAAATTTTTTTGGTTAACCACGTTTTACATGTAGAGCACGCAAGAGGATCTTTCCCGGTTCAACCAAAATCTCTTTTGGTTAACCACATTTTACATGTAGAGCACGCAAGAGGACCTTTCTAGGTTCAACCAAAATATCTGTTGGTTAACCACATTTTACATGTAGAGCACGCAAGAGGACCTTTCCCGGTTTAACCAAAATATCTTTTGGTTAACCACATTTTACATGTAGAGCACGCAAGAGGACCTTTCCCGGTTCAAACAAAATCTTTTTTGGTTAACCAAGTTTTACATGCAGGCAAGAGGACCTTTTCCCCTGATCAACCAAAAATTTTTTTTAGTTAACCACGTTTTACATGTAGAGCACGCAAGAGGATCTTTTCCCGGTTCAACCAAAATATCTTTTGGTTAACCACATTTTACATGTAGAGCACGCAAGAGGACCTTTCCCGGTTCAACCGAAATATCTTTTGGTTAACCACATTTTACATGTAGAGCACGCAAGAGGACCTTTTCCCGGTTCAACCAAAATATCTTTTGGTTAACCACATTTTACATGTAGAGCACGCAAGAGGACCTTTCCCGGTTCAACCAAAATATCTATTGGTTAACCACATTTTACATGTAGAGCACGCAAGAGGACCTTTCCCGGTTCAACCAAAATCTCTTTTGGTTAACCACATTTTACATGTAGAGCACGCAAGAGGACCTTTCCCGGTTTAACCAAAATATCTTTTGGTTAACCACATTTTACATGTAGAGCACGCAAGAGGACCTTTCCCGGTTCAACCAAAATATCTATTGGTTAACCACATTTTACATGTAGAGCACGCAAGAGGACCTTTCCCGGTTCAACCAAAATCCCTTTTGGTTAACCACATTTTACATGTAGAGCACGCAAGAGGACCTTTCCCGGTTCAACCAAAATATCTTTTGGTTAACCACATTTTACATGTAGAGCACGCAAGAGGACCTTTCCCGGTTTAACCAAAATCTCTTTTGGTTAACCACATTTTACATGTAGAGCACGCAAGAGGACCTTTCCCGGTTCAACCAAAATATCTTTTGGTTAACCACATTTTACATGTAGAGCACGCAAGAGGACCTTTCCCGGTTCAACCAAAATATCTATTGGTTAACCACATTTTACATGTAGAGCACGCAAGAGGACCTTTCCCGGTTCAACCAAAATCTCTTTTGGTTAACCACATTTTACATGTAGAGCACGCAAGAGGACCTTTCCCGGTTTAACCAAAATATCTTTTGGTTAACCACATTTTACATGTAGAGCACGCAAGAGGACCTTTCCCGGTTCAACCAAAATATCTATTGGTTAACCACATTTTACATGTAGAGCACGCAAGAGGACCTTTCCCGGTTTAACCAAAATATCTTTTGGTTAACCACATTTTACATGTAGAGCACGCAAGAGGACCTTTCCCGGTTTAACCAAAATCTCTTTTGGTTAACCACATTTTACATGTAGAGCACGCAAGAGGACCTTTCCCGGTTCAACCAAAATATCTGTTGGTTAACCACATTTTACATGTAGAGCACGCAAGAGGACCTTTCCCGGTTTAACCAAAATCTCTTTTGGTTAACCACATTTTACATGTAGAGCACGCAAGAGGACCTTTCCCGGTTCAAACAAAATCTTTTTGGTTAACCAAGTTTTACATGCAGGCAAGAGGACCTTTTCCCCTGATCAACCAAAATTTTTTTTGGTTAACCACGTTTTACATGTAGAGCACGCAAGAGGATCTTTCCCGGTTCAACCAAAATCTCTTTTGATTAACCACATTTTACATGTAGAGCACGCAAGAGGACCTTTCCCGGTTCAACCAAAATATCTGTTGGTTAACCACATTTTACATGTAGAGCACGCAAGAGGACCTTTCCCGGTTCAACCAAAATATCTGTTGGTTAACCACATTTTACATGTAGAGCACGCAAGAGGACCTTTCCCGGTTTAACCAAAATATCTTTTGGTTAACCACATTTTACATGTAGAGCATGCAAGAGGACCTTTCCCGGTTCAAACAAAATCTTTTTTGGTTAACCAAGTTTTACATGCAGGCAAGAGGACCTTTTCCCCTGATCAACCAAAATCTTTTTTAGTTAACCACGTTTTATATGTAGAGCACGCAAGAGGACCTTTGCAGGATCAACCGAAATCTTTCGTACTACACCTTTTGTTCCCAGTGTAAAGCATCTGATACGTGGCCATTGTTCTTGTATCCATCATCATCAATGGCTCAATAGCCCTGCGTGGGCACTAGCCTTCTTCAGAAAATTCTGCCAGCCTTACTTATTCAATGCCAAACTCCTGCCATTTTTTACTCCCAACGCCTTAATATCCTGCATCACTCCATCTTGCCATCTTAATTTAGGTTTTCCGATTTTTCTTTATCCTTCCCGCACATCATTAAACATCTTCTTAACTATTCTATTACTATCTATGCGTATAATATGTTCAGCCCAACTTAATCTATTTATTTTTATGTACTTAATAATGTCTGGCTCTTTAAATGATCTGTATAGTTCATGGTTGTATCTTTTCCTTCACACACCATTCTCGTGTACTGCTCCACATATACACAAGCAAGTCACATTATTGTGACCACCTCCTACTTTTGACGTCAACAGCGCGTAGCCAATGAAAGAAGGCACGTGTCGTGAGCTGGCTTGGAGGGTATATAAGGTGTGCTGTAGGCATTCTGAAAACATATCACTCGTTGCTGTCATGGAGAAAAGGAGCGATTTATCAGATTTGCAAAAAGGGATGACTATCGGCTTTCGGACCAAGGTGGCAGTAATTCTGAAACAGCGCAGTTGGTGAACTGTTCGCGTGCTGCTACGGTTAAAGTGTATCGTGATTGAAGAAATAGCTCCATTGCGAATAAGCGACGTGCAAACTCCGGAGCACCACGGGCCATTGATGTGAGAGGTGAACGTCGGCTGTGAAGGTGCGTGAGGGCCGATCGGCACGTTGCAGTGGAGCAGCTCACTGGCCAAATGAACCAGGGGGCTACCCGAAGTGTGTCTAAAACAACAGTTCAGCGAACCCTGCTGCGTATGGGGCTCCGTTGCAAAAGGATGGTTACTGCACCTATGCGAACGAAGGTGCATCGGCGGGAAAGGCTTACATTTGCACGGCAGTATCGGTATTGGAACTCCGCTGATTGGCAAAGGATTGTCTTCTCCGATGAGTCACATTTTCTGCTTCATCGAGCGGATGGACATTGGCGTATAAGGCGAGAAACATCGGGGAACAAACACTCTTCAACCACTGCTGGAAGAGCATAAGCTGGTGGTGGCAGACTCATGGTCTGGGGAATGTTTTTCGTGGCATTCCCTTGGTCCACTCAAACCTGTGAAAGACACAATGGACCGAATTCCTTATGAATCCATCCTTGCAGATCACGTACACCATACATGCTGGGTGTCTTCCCTGGGGGGATGGCACCTTCCAGCACGACAGTGCGACGTGTCACACAGCTAGAAATGTCTGAGAGTGGTTGAAAGAGCACGATGAAGACTTCAAAGTACTTCCCTGGCCGTCTAATTCCCCAGACTTAAACCTAATTGAACATCTGTGGGACCTCCTCGATCGTGTTGTTCGCTCTATGGATCCTCCACTACGCACCCTCCAGCAACTGTCAGATGCACTGTAGTCAGCATGGCTCCACATACATGTGAACACCTTCCGGCACCTTACTGAGTCACTCCCAGCCCATCTAGCTGCTGTCCGCGCTGCACACGGCGGTTACTCTGCATATTAGCTGGTGAACACAATAATGTGACTCGACCGCGCATATCTAAGAACTCTTCTTTCAAACAGGGTCTCCGATTTTTAATGAAATTTCTGTTTTGAAAAGTTTTTGTTTCTTATTACGGAAACTTCAGTAGCATCATAAATTTCCTGTTGTCCTTCACACTGTTATTTATACGGAAATGTATTTTTCGGGGTTTTCTGCTTTTATACAGAAATTTCTTGAGTTTAAAAAAACATCGATATTTCCACCCCTCTCCACTTCTTGTTTTCAGCCGAAATGTCCCAAATCCCATTGCAGGACTCTTTTCTGACTTACGAGGTGTAGGTCTCGAGCCCGTGAGGGTTTGCGAGTACGGAACGCTGCTGACTGAGCAAGCAAGACACTTACCGCCTTACCACGTTAAAGGTAGAAGCGAGAAGGACTAGAGTCACGCGATGATAACATGTTTTTCGCTGTGTAGTAAATGAATGTAAGTTAATTAGTCACAGACACGTACACGGAACCTGATTTGGGGGAAACGAGGTACATACATATTCAGTTTTTTAATTGGAGGGTTAAATATATATATTTTTTTTCATTGGAGGGGGGGGTTGGAAGGGTATAAAGCACACGGGCGGTGTACGCTCAGCAATTCGGCGAAAGCTATTGCACGGTGTACATCGGTTTGGACGTCGTCGAGTTGCTGCCACCGTGTGATATGGCCAACAGGCAATCCAGTAGACGACATCTGGATGACTTTACCCGAGGTCGCGTCATTGGGAAGTTGGAAGAAGGTTGAAATGTGACTACTGTGGCCGAGGAGTTCGGGATCGCTCACAGCATCGTTTCACGAGCTTGGAGAGCATTTCAAACGACAGGAACAGCTGTCCGAGGGTTTAGCAGTGGTCGTCCACGAGCAACCACGGCGGCGGACGACCGGTATATTGTCCTACAGGCGAAAAGAGACAGGCGGCGGACAGCGGGAGAAATCGCAAGACGCATGCAACAGACAACTGGACGTCCGTTATCGCGTTTTACCGTGGCCAGGAGGCTGCACAAAGGTGGTCTATTTGCACGACGACCAGTACGGTGTGTGCCATTAACGCTTGCTCATCGGAGATGGCAATTTCTGTGGTGCCAGGAACACAAGAACTGGACACAGCAGCAATGGGGTCGAGTTCTCTTTACGGATGAGAGCCGATTTAGTCTGACGAGCGATTCTGGATGTATACACATCTGGAGAGAGCAGGGAACACGCAATCATACCTCCAACATCACCGAAAGGGACCGGTTTGGAGGTGGCAGAGTTCTCGTTTGGGGCGGTATCATGCTTGGTAGCCGTACTGACCTCCACATCTTCCAAGGAGGTTCAGTCACTGGTGTCCGTATTGTACCGAGGTTCTCCTGCATCACGTGCATCTGTTTAGAGGTGCTGTGGGTCCTGAGTTCCTCTTCATTTACGACAAAGCTATACCTCATCGTACAGTGGCTGTCGCCGAGCTGTTGGAGAGTGAAGATATTCTACGCATGGATTGGCCCGCAAGGCCCCTGGACCTAAATCCAATCGAACACGTGTGGGATCTTCTTGGGAGACGCTTCGCAGCACGTCACTAGCCACTAGCAACGATTCCGCAGCTGCAATTGGCACTACAAGAGGAATGGGCCGCGATGCCTCAACAGCTGCTTGACAACCTCGTCCTCAGCATGGACAGACGTTGTAAATCCTGCAACGCAGTCAGGGGTGATCATATCCTCTACTAAAGACTGGATTTTTCTTGGCAGCCGCCTGTCACATGTACGTTTCTGTCTTCTGTCCAGTTGTGCTCGAAGCTACCTTTTCAATAAAGTGCCTTTGTATCCTTTGGATTCCTTGTTTGGACGGTTTTGCTCACTTGTCCCATATTCTTACATCTTGGGGATCTTATGGTATGATTTGAGTCGATGTGGAGCACTTCTGCACGACGTTACATTCGAAAAACCGCCTCGTCCTTAATTTTTGCACGCCAGTGTATGTTACTTCATCCCATCATAATTTCATTCCTGTAAAATTTAGTTTAATTTTTATAGCCGCTTCCTTGTCAGTTTTCCGGGTCCGCCCTTAGTGAGGCAGCATTTTTTCAGAGGCAGGAAATCTTGCAACTGACCAAGACAAATGGAGAATGTTTGTAGGCAAACATCATGCATTTGTTTTTAAATTTTAATTTCGACTAGCTGAATTGCCCGGCGTTGCTCGGGAGAATTTGGTGATAATTCACTAGCCGCACAGGTGGCGCAGTGGTCTAAGCGATGGCCTCTGATCATTCGTCCGAACGGGGTCCGGGTTCGAATCCCGTGAGGCATGGATGTTGTGTTTGTCTTACGGCACTGGCTCTTTCCCTTCCCTGGAACCAGTGACCCTAAATTAGGGACGGGCGACTGCTTATAGCACATTGAGTTGCTCACGGTGGTCGTTAAACCTCCAATCAAAAAAATAAAAATAAATAAATAATTCACTATCTAAATTTTGTACAAATCAAATGAAAACGATTAATTTTTTACGGCATGAACCGTAACTAATATTCTATTTCATTTCTTCATTTAATTTGAATTCTATTCTTTGCAGAGTCTTAGGCTCACGGTACTTTTCGTTTTATTTTTATTGTTTTTTATGTACATATAGCAGGGGTATTCCGTCGTTGTTTTATGCACTTATAGCACTATTCGTAGAATCACCAAGCAGCCGGTGAATGTTTATGAATGAAAAATGTATTCCTGTAATTTTCCAGTCGTCATCATTGTCAACCATTATCAATCCACTGCTGGACGAAGGTCTCCCCAAGTTTCCTTTACAACGGTCTGCCTTGTGCCAATCTCCTCCATGTCACTCCCGCATACTTTCGAATTTCATCCACCCATCTTCCATGTGGTCTTCTTCTGGGTCTTTTCCTGTCCCTTTGAATCCAATCTAAAATTTCGGCTGTCCATCGATGGTCTGTCCTTCTGGCAGTATGTCCAGCCCATTGCCATTTCAGGGATTTAACTCTGATCATGATGTCTTCGACTCTTGTCATTTTCTGGATCCACAAGTTCCTCTTCTTATCTCTCCTGGTTGCACCAAGAATGCATCTCTCCATGCTACTTTGAGTTGTCTGCAGCCTTTGTATGTCTCTTTTAGTTAAGGTCCACGTCTCTGTACCATACGTAAGCACTGGAAGGATGCATTGATCAAACACTTTTCTTTTAAGACATAATGACATATTGCTCTTGAAAATTATGCTGTTTCTTCCAAAAGCTCTCCAGGCAAGTTTTGTACGCCGATTAGTTTCTTCATCAATGTGACCCTCACTCGATATCTGCTGTCCAAGATAAACGTACATGTCTGTTATCTCCAGCTCTTCTCCATCAATCGATAAATCTTCATTTCTTGTAAAAGCATTAAACATCACTTTTGTCTTCTGAAAGTTCATTTTTAATCCCACTTCTTTACTCTTGTCAGCAAGTTCCTAGAGCTCTGATGGGGTAGTTGCAAAAATGACTACGTCATCAGCAAAACGAAGGTGGGTTAGATAATCTCTATTAATCTTTATCCCTTTGTTTTCCCAGTTCAGTGATTGAAAGACATTTTCCAATGTGGCATTAAACAGCTTCGGTTCCAGTTAATTTATTTTAATTCATTTACGTTATTGAGTAGGGATGGTTGCAAATTTGAAAAAAAAAATATTTAGTTAATTTACTTTTACTTAACAAAAAAAGAAAGGAAGAGGAATCGAAATACTTACCTGCACTTCCGATGCTGCATTGTGTTGCAGTTCTTCACTGGAAAACACTTGTCACAAAAAATAAATTCTTGCACTTATCACAACAAAAAGTATTAAATTCGAATTAAAAATAAAAAAAGTAAAAATGGAACATTTTACGAAAATTTTGTATGGGGGCCCCTTGACCCCGAGCTCCGACCCCTTCTAAAAAAAAACTACGATCTACGTTAGTGTACCATGAGATAGTATACCAATTCAAAACAAAAAAGTGAAAAATGGAATTTTTTACGAAAATTTTGTATGGGGGCCCCTTGACCCCGGGCTCCGACCCCTTCTAAAAAAAAAACTACGATCTCCGTTAGTGTACCATGAGATAGTATACCAATTCAAAACAAAAAAGTGAAAAATGGAATTTTTTACGAAAATTTTGTATGGGGGCCCCTTGACCCCGGGCTCCGACCCCTTCTAAAAAAAAAACTACGATCTACGTTAGTGTACCATGAGATAGTATACCAATTCAAAACAAAAAAGTGAAAAATGTAATTTTTTACGAAAATTTTGTATGGGGCAACTTTGACACCGGGCTCCGACCCCCTTCCGAAAACCGTCTACGATTTTAAGTTAGAGTACCATGAGATAGTATACCGAATTTGGTGGTTCTAAATTGAAAACTGTAGATTTGCATAGTGGACAAATAAACTAACATTCAACTTTATATATTAGATGTTGTGTTCTTATAATCTGCGTTTATGTTTTGTGCCTCGATTACCTTAAAAATCGGGTATAGGATAACCAGATAATTCTTCTTGTTTTACGATACGTGTTATATTACGTATTGTGGTGATAGTTTAATTTATATGTAACTTGACTACTTGTTTTATGTTGAGTTACCGAAATTAATGCCTCTTCATATTTAAGAAGAGAAATGATGCAGCGCTGACGACGCGACCCTTAAATTTCCTTTTTTAGCCCAAAGTAGAACGTATATTCTAAAATTCATTTGTTTTACGCTGCAAGTTTAGGGAATGGGGGTGGGCTTTTTGAATAGCAGGTTACTGAGTTCACGGGTGCCAACTCGAGGGGGTTAGCGTGCGGTAGCAGTGATTCCCTTGCCGACTTCCCCAGGATGTATCAGCAGCCCATAACCCTCAAAGCTACCGAGGTCGGCGGGAGGTCACGCCTGTTTGCGGACGGTGAGCCGCGGTGCGTGACCCCGTGATATGTGCCCGGAGTGAAGGCGGGAAAGAGGGGTGGGGGCCATCTCATTCATCCCTTAATTGCCCTCATCCGCAAGGTCATTACCAGTCATAACCGCCTACTCTAGCTTTCATATTTTTTTTCTTTTTATTATTACGTTTTTTTTTTTTCACTGCTCACTCCCGCGAAATAATCATGGGACTCTTAATTACCCTCTGAGAAGAGGGGGCTGATAAACACGGAGGAGTATCGGGCTCAGGAAATCGGAAAGCTCTTTTCTGTCTTCCCTTTTTCCCCACCTCTGGGAGTTTTTCTTTCTTTCTTTTTTTTTCTTTTTTGTTGTGTTCTTCCACCAATGCATTCATGTAAATCATTCTTTGATCGAGATAGACTTAATTTGATTTTTTGTGCTTTTCATGTCACCTGGGATTACAAATCCTTTTTGATGTCAAAAGAATTCAACTTCCTTTGGAAGCCTGCACCTGTGATTTTGCTTCCGTTCTTCGGTAGACAAAAAAGAAAATTTATATATTACTTCGGCTTATCACATATGGTTTTTACTTCTTTATTTTTTCGTTTTGCAAACATATGTTTCTTTATTTCTGTGTTTTTCTCATTGTTTCTAACCAGTGGGATTGCCTAATACACCCATTCGCGACGATATTCGAGTAAATTCACTGCTATTGATGAAACTTACAAGTTATGTACAACAGGTTGGGACATGCAAATGATTAAATGTAAGCAGCAGAGTTGGAAATGGGTCAAATATTTTGGACCCGGACCCGACCCTGACCCAGACGTTACATAATTGGAGCCGACCCGAACCCGACCCGGATCTGTAACTGACCCGGACCCAGACGTTACATAATTGAAGCCGACCCGGATCTGTAACTGACCCAGACCCGACCCGGACAAATCTACTTTGAACTATATATATACAGGGCGTTGAAAAAATCTCTCCGCAGTGGGTATCTTCTGTTATATGGAAATCAAACAAATGTATTATAGGAACGTATAATTTACTCACTTACATAGAGGAAGGATTGAAACTGTCATCCTGCATTTGCAAGACATAACCAAACTGTTTTACACATGTTTCTAAACACAACTGCGAGAGTCAAAAAGTCCCACAGCAGTACTAATAAGGCTGTTCCACCAAATTTTGATGGCGATACCGTCAAATGTTTTGAACTAAGCAACTTGTTGTATGTTTAATTTGATTTTTTCTGTTTTCTTGATAACATATCAAGCTTCAGAATATGTTTCACAGCAACACCAATTTTGACACGTTTATGATGAGTTGAAAGTTTCCAAAATGTGGATGTTGGTTTCATCATTGCCCTTTAGAAGGAAGGGGCACTTTTCCTTCTGAGGACACTCCTCCTTCATATTGCATGACAAATAATTTTTCAATCCGTGGGCACCAATATCGAACACAGAATACCACAGTGCGCAATTTTGCTTGAAAAAAAAATTTTTTTTTTGCCTTTCAAAAATAAAACGGAAATAAAACCGGGTTGAAATCGGATCAGAAACACCTTGACCCAACCCGTTTGACCCGCTAGAAATTGTCGCCCCGTTGACCCGTGACCCGTTTCCATCTTTGGTAAGCAGTGGCGGACTGACGATCCATAAACTGTCCTGGAAGCTGACTTTGGGCCGCCCATTTTTGGGGGAATGATCAAGGTAACTCCCCCCCCAGGTATACCATCATCACCGTTTATTGTTTAAAGAACTTTTCATCACGAGCGTGGAAATCATCGCAGTTTTTTGGTTTCTTGAACTGAGGGAATAATTAGCAGCATTTTACCCATTCTTCTGTACTGCAGATCCCTAGTAAAATTTAATGTAAGAACAAAATTACTGCCGTTGCTGAGGAGCAATAAACAAGGTACGTTCTCTGAGAGAGAGAGAGAGAGAGAGAGAGAGAGAGAGCCTGTCGAAGACTTTATCTCATTTTTATGCATTTTATTGCGATAATTGAATTCAGAATTTGTAATAATTTCTTCGTTTTCAGTGAGAACGGATATCCAAATGTGCTAAAAATTAATATCTTTTTCAAGACTTGCCTATCATTAATAAGATATTTACGAACGTATCTCTTGAAAAACATTAAAAATATCCAGCACTGCAAGAACTTCAGTGCAAAATTATAAAGTGAGAGAAATTAAAATCAAAAATTTATTTTTATTTAATTACTTTCGAATTCCCCCCCCCCTCAGCCCCTCACCCTTTGATCCTACAAACCCTGCAGTCCCCACTAATAATCTAGTATAAATTACCCGTGCTTTTTATTGTTTTACTTTCCTACGCTGTAGTAATGTACATTGTGATCCAAAAAGCACATGGCGACGGCTAAATTAGTTTATTGCTCAGGAAGCGTCAGAGAAACGCTTCCCCTTCGAGCTAGGGATCGACAGGAGTTCACGCTAGAAAAGGAGTAGGGAAGAGAGGTCGCAGGATTAGTTCTGAGAAATAATACTCTCTATAGTCTCCGGAGCAGGACACCGAAATAGAATGAAAAGTTAAGAAGAATTAGACTAAGTACGAAAGGGCGAATAATTAGGAAACATAATAAGTAGCGAGAGATCTGAGAGCTTCAAGAAATAACTTAGAAAAATAATTCTATGACAACCTGCTTTATAAACTTAAGCAAATAGTAAATTAAAACTGCAACTTTCTCAACTATTCCTTTGATACATATTTTCCGCAACGAGCTGAAATTAGGCTTAAGCATCGAACCCTAACATGGCTTCTGAATAAATGAACACAGTCCTCCTACACCTTACTAACATGAAAAAAAAAAAAAGAAAAAAAGCTTAAATTAAGAACTGGGAGAGTGGAGAATAACTGAATTTTCATGGCCCTTTGAATGCTACAATGTGTTTTAATAAAAAAATATTTCATACGAAGTAAACAACTTACTTTTTCAATGACTCAACAGCCCTGTGTGGGCCCTGGCCGTCTCAAATAATTTTTTCGTGAGATTTCGTAACGAGAGATTTTTGACGAGGTGGGGTCGTTATTCCCACACCCAACCTCCAACCTGGAGGACCGACAGACAAAGTGCGTCCGGGACCGACTTCACGGAGAACCATCAACGCATTTGCGTCCCTAAACACAGGGAGTCTGCGGAAAACCCCGAAAAAACCGCAGACTAGATGGCCTGCCGGACGGGGATTAGAACACCCGTAAGAAACGTCCGTCTCCACACAGTTCATATCGACTTAACCAACTGAAACAACGTACTTGCTAAGCGTAAATACGTAGGACAACACGACGAAAAACACGAGACTCATTATTAGTTGGCAATGTCTAGATTGAATTTTAAATTTAAAAGTATTGAAAGGTGGCACGCCTTGAACTGGGTGGGCAAGAAAAAAATTATGGATAAGAGTGATTATGCTTAGTTTGCCAATGTTGAAAAATTTTACAGTTTTATTTTTAGAAGAGGAGGTATCATCGGAAGAAAAACCACCCCTAAATTTCTGTTACCTGTCTGAAAAATGTCTCATTTAAGAAAAAGGAAAAGATTCTAATCATGGTAGCAACAATCAGATGCAAAAAGGATTCTTAAAAGTCGACTAGTACAGGCACAAATATACGAGGGTTGTACCGAAAGGAATGAAAAAGTGGGTACAACTTTTTTATTCACTGATGGAGATCGTTCAAATTGCACATGTTGGTATAGTAACTCTTCCTCTATAATAACCTTTCTTCTTCATTGCAGATAAATAATGGATTTCAAGCAGAAGCAACGGGCCGTCATCGAGTTCTTGACAAAGGAAGGGTGCAAGCTGTCCGACATCCACAGAAGGCTATAGAATGTTTACAGAAATGACACCATTGACAAAAGCAATGTGCACAGATGGATGAAGAAGTTTAAAGAAGGAGAAAAACCTGCATTAAAGACAAACCACGCAGTGGGAAACCATCATTTTTCACCAGTGGCACGAATCGTCAGCGGGCGGATGAATTGATTCGCCCGGAGAGACGAGCCAAAATCCGTGAGCTTGTTGCACAACTGAACTGTGGTTACAACGCCACGCAGAAGATGGTGGAAGACTTAGTGTATCGGAAGGTGTGTGCAAAATGGGTAGCTCGGCAGTTGACACCTGATTTGAAGGAGATAAGGGTTGAAGTCTGCTTTAGCCTGCTGGAAAGGTTTAAAGCCAATGGAGACAATTGATTTTTCGATCTGGTGACAGGGGATGAAACGTGGGCGTATCTTTACGATCTGGAAACGAAGAATCAATCCATAGAATGGCGCCACACCTCTTCACCAAGGCTTAAGAAATTCAAGAGCCAGCGATCAGCACAGAAAGTCATGGTGACTATTTTTTGGGGGGATGACAGGGGTGTCATTCTCCTTGATTTTCTGGAACGTGGCAGTACCGTGACCAGCGAGCGGTACATTGAGACACTCAAGAAGCTTAGAGGAGGAAGAGACTGAACAAGAATCTGAAAAGGATCCACATTCACCATAACAATGCGAGACCACACACACATCTTTGGCAACAAATCAGGCGATCAGCAAATTAGGATGGTCCACCCCCCCCCATCCAGCGTACAGCCCTGATCTGGCACCCTCCGACTTCCACTTGTTCTGTCCAGTGAAGAACAGTCTCCGAAGACAAGGATTTGATGACACAGACGAGGTTAAAGTGGCTGTGAAGAAGTGGGTACAACAGTCCACGTCTGAATTTTTTCAAAGAGGATTCGAGAGTTGGGTTCAACAATGGCGCAAATGCATCGCTTGTGATGAAGACTATGTTGAGTAATACCTTCGTATAGAGAAAGAGTTACTCTACGAACATGTGCAATTTGAAAGACCTCTGTTGGTTAATAAAAAAGTTATGCCCACTTTTTCATTACTTTCGGTACAACCCTCGTATTTTCAAATGCAAAAAAGACACGCCCTTACAGATAAGAAAGGGCGTGAGGATGTTTAGGGTATTTTAAAACTTAATATCAAAATGTTTTTAGAAAAAAAAAGCGTAATTCACATAATAGTAATAATCTGTATTTGTAAAAATATTTAGTTTCAGAATTTTCAATTTCAAAGTGAGCCTAAAACAGATATAGCTACTGTGTTATAATCCGTGTGGGCGTTTCCCAGAATTGCGTTCAAAATGTTTTTCACAATTTGCACTCATTTCTCTCGTAAGCATTTGACACATAGATTATGTATTTCCCCCTTACCACTGGACTGTAGTTGTTTTTTATAATGTATAACTAAATTCGCAGCTGGTAATACATCACTCTTGACGGGTAAGCAAATGCCACTAAGTTTCGGAGGTTAAACTAAGGGTTTTTATCTCTAGAAATCGGGGCCAAGCATGCACCTGATCGTTATAGAGAAATGACCTTTAACCTCTGATGCCGCATCACTTTCGATGCCTCAAAAAGGACCGTTTGCTTCCCGAACATTGCCCAATGACAGGTTATTACGTAATCGCCCTTTCCAACTGGCACTGATGATACTGACCTCGCTGATGGGAGGCTGGGATATTATTTGAATTTTGAGCATTGCCTCCTACGAATTCAATGCCTTCGCTCTGTAATTCTTCGGCTTTGCCGAAATCTTAATGACTGTGGGCAGAAAAAATACACTTAGAAGACAGCAGCTGTAAGGGAGGGGGGGGGGATAGCAAGGAGGTCTATTCGGTCTAACATGCTCTGATCCATCACAACGGATCAAATAAGCCCTTTCGTTTTCTTTGTGATCAAAATTTTAACCAGCAAGGTTGCGTGACATTTGACGCAGCTGAATAGGGTCTTTCAGTGATAGTGTTGCCATTCTACTGATTTATCAGTAGATCTACTGATTTTGACTCCAGTCAAGTGATAGATTTTCGTAATCCACTGATTTTTCTCTGTTTTAAGGCTACCCACGCACTCAGGTGAATGCTGTCTTGGCATATCTGCACTCTTTCAGAACTCACTATCTACTAGTCCAATCGATAGAACTCACCTCAGAACCAGTCTGAAGAGAAAATTCTGACAAAGACTAAAATTATTCAACTCCTGCTACCTATTATTTTTTAAAATTAATACTGCTTGTCGTGAAATATTCTTTTATTATAGATGACATATTAGTCTGCCATACAAAGATTTTCCCTAGTTTTATTAAAACGCAGAATATTTGGAAAACGTCTAGAGTATTATTTTATAAAGCTGATCATTAGTAATACGTAGTTCATTTCAAAGGTTTTGAACACTGCGCACGCGCTGCCCGTAGGATGATGAGATCGCTCCAATCGTTGCGCCAGTTGTAAGCTTTCCTTTGAGTGACTGTGGCGACTTCCACTCAGCACTCTCACGCTACGTTTCAGGTTCATAACGAAAACACTATGTCTCGTCACCTGCCACAACACTTTAGAGAAACTTTTGCATTGTTTCTGCAATCAACAGATGTCTTTTGCGTACTCTACCAGTGCATTGATCCGGTCGTCAGACAAAGCATGCGGAACAAAACGAGCACAAACCTTTTCTTCCCCAAATCTTGCACTACAATTTGACGAATCATCACCTTATTAACACCAAGCATACATTCTAGCACCTCCAATGTCACACACAATGATAAATATTCCTGCCCATCCTTGAAACGTGTGTGCCATCGGAATATATGTGCACCAGAGTGGCACTTAGCCCCATACACATAACGCAGCAATTCAACTGTCACAGATGTAGTTTTACCGATTTTCAAACACAACCGAATATTTGATCTCTGCTCCATACTGACTGACGTCATGCACAGTGAAATAATAATCTGCGCAATTCTAACGCAAATACTGTTGCCACCGCATAGCTGTTGTCCGGATTATTTTTTTAATCCTCATTACTTAATTGCCGCACAATGCATTACGCACTTTGCCTTATGTATTACGCCAACTGCCTTATGTACACTGGCGTGCAAAAATTAAGGACGAGACGGTTTTTCGAATGTAACGTCGTGCAGAAGTTCTCCACATCGACTCAAATCATACCATAAGGTCCCCAAAATGTAAGAATATGGAAAAAGTGAGCAAAACCGTCCAAACAAGGAATTCAAAGGATACAAAGGCACTTTTTTGAAAAGGTAGCTTCGAGCACAACTGGACAGAAGACAGAAACGTCCATGTGACAGGCGGCTGCCAAGAAAAATCCAGTCTTTAGTAGAGGATATGATCACCCCTGACTGCGTTGCAGGATTTACAACGTCTGTCCATGCTGAGGACGAGGTTGTCAAGCAGCTGTTGAGGCATCGCGGCCCATTCCTCTTGTAGTGCCAATTGCAGCTGCGGAATCGTTGCTGGCGGCGGGTGACGTGCTGCCAGGCGTCTCCCGAGAAGGTCTCACACGTGTTCGATTGGATTTAGGTCCGGGGGTCTTGCGGGCCAATCCATGCGTAGAATATCTTCACTCTCCAACAGCTCGGCGACAGCCACTGTACGATGAGGTATAGCGTTGTCGTCCATGAAGAGGAACTCAGGACCCACAGCACCTCTAAACAGACGCACGTGAGACAGAAGAACCTCGGTACAATAGCGGACACCAATGACTGAACCTGCTTATAAGATGTGGAGGTCAGTACGGCTACCAAGCATGATACCGCCCCAAACGAGAACTCCGCCGCCTCCAAACCGGTCGCTTTCGATGACGTTGGAGGTGTGATTGCGTGTTCCCTGCTCTCTCCAGATGTGTATACGTCAAGAATCGCTCGACAGACTAAATCGGCTCTCATCCGTAAAGAGAACTCGACCCCATTGCTGCTTTGCCCAGTTCTTGTGTTCCTGGCACCCCAGAAATTGCCATCTCCGATGAGCAGGCGTTAATGGCACACACCGTTCTGGTCGTCGTGCAAATAGACCACCTTTGTGCAGCCTCCTGGCCACTGTAAAACGCGATAACGGACGTCCATTTGTCTGTTGCATGTGTTTTGCGATTTCTTCCGCTGTCTGCCGTCTGTCTCTTCTCGCCTGTAGGACAATATACCGGTTGTCCGCCGCCGTGGTTGCTCGTGGACGACCACTGCTAAACTCTCGGACAGCTGTTCCTGTCGTTTGAAATGCTCTCCAAGCTCCTGAAACGATGTTGTGAGCGATCCTGTACTCCTCGGTCACACTAGTCACATTTCGACCTTCTTCCAACTTCCCAATGACGCGACCTCGGGTAAAGTCATCCAGATGTTATCTACTGGATTGCCTGTTGGCCATATCACACGGTGGCAGCAACTCAACGTCGTCCAAACCGATGTACACCGTGCAATAGCTTTCCCCGAGTTGCTAAGCGTACACCACCCGTGTGTTTTATATGCGCATGCCCTACCTTACCGGACCCTGCAGTCTATCTCCTGAGTGGTCTTTTGGTCCGTTGTGCCTGCTCGTTCCGCTGTTATGCTCATTTCTCCCCTTCGTACTTAACTTTTGCACACCAGTGTATTACGCCAACTGCGTTATGGTAGTTGACAAGGCAGTAGTGCTTACTCAAAACTTCGAAAAGATACCCGATATTGCCCAAAAATCAGAAGTCACATATCCGGGAGCCCGCATATTCAATAACGGCAATTGCGAAGGCTAGATCAAAAGGAGGATCGAAATGGCCAAATCTGCCCTGGCAGAGCTTACAAAAATCTCGAAGAATCGCCACATCAGCAAAACCACTAAGCTGAGGCTGGTCAGGGCTCTCGTGTTCCCCATCGCGACTTACGGTTCTGAAACGTGGACCTTAAACGTAGCATGTCGCAGACGAATTGAGGCGTTGGAAATGACCTGCTACAGACGCATGCTGAGAGTATCCTGGGTTGTGCACAGGACTAATGCATCCATTTTGAGGGAGCTCGGCGTAGATGCCCACAAGAAATTTCTTCTGGCAATCCAACGACATATATAGTACTAACCTTCTTCGGCCGCATCATCCGGCGAGACGGTTAAAAAACCATTGTATTCAGGGGGGAATCGACGGCAAAAGAACGAGAGGACGTCCCACAGACAGACTCATTGGTCAAATAAAAAGTCTCAAAAATCTATCTGTTGCAGAAATTATGAGAACTGTGGAGAACAGACAGGTATGGCGAACCTTGACTGCCGACAGGATGTGAATTGGGTCACGACGCTCGAACCGAGCAACGAAGAGAGAGAGAGAAAGAGAGTATTAAGCCCAGCATGGTTATTTGCTGTGCTTATTTTCACTAGCGAAATGTGCTACCACTGTAATAATTTTTTTGTTGTGACAAAGTATTTTCTCAGTGAAGTCAAAATGCTGCGGAACAACTTGAGATCTTCATCCAGCAGTATATCATTGATGGATGAATATTATCAGGGCTATAGTTTTCTGATAATCTAACAACTTTCGTTGCTGTGTTTGACCAGACTCTCTCTCGCTCTTTTGTTTTTTGTTTTCGTTTCGGGGTTTAACGACCACCATGAGCAACTCTAAGGGTTATAAGCAATCACCCATCCATAATTTGGGGACACTGGATTTTGAGGGGTGAGAGCCAGTGCCATAAGACAAACACAACACTTATGCCTTACCGTGATTCGAACCCGAACTCCTCCACTGGGAAGAATGGTCGTAAGCCAACACTTACATCATTGCGCCACTAGGGCAGCATAACGACTTTGCTCATACTTCAGTTGCGTGGAAATGTGTTGTCTTGTGTTATGCCTCAGCACCGCACGGAGTTCGGAAGATTGCTGCGTCTGTCCTAGTGTTTAGAGAGTACACCAACGATCCATTGCATTATGACCACCGCCAGCCTAGAGAAATGGGTGCGCCTGGAGACCGAACGGTGCAGCTGGTGAGGTCCACAGGGCAGTGTATATACGTACAATCCGAGTATCGGCTTTCGGTTAGTAGAGTGTTCGGAGTCAGAATGGGAAAAGCTGCCGATTTATCTGAGTTTGATAAAGGACAAATTGTGATGGCATGGCGCATCGAAACTACGATCTCGGAAATGGCTCAGCTTGTGGGTTATTCACGTGCCGTTGTAGTGAGTACGTATCGAAAGTGGTGCACAGATGGCCAAATGACGAACTGTCGTCCAGCCGTTTGTCGTCCGCAGCTCATTGATGCCAGAGGAGAGCGGACACTGTCGCATATTGTTCACAGCGACCGCAGGGCCGCAGTGCGACAAATCATCCGCATCTACAACAGTGGTGATCAGGGCAATGTGTCACAGCACACAGTTCATCGCATTCTTCTGCGCATGGATCTGCGTTGCCGAAGACCCAGCTGATTCCCCATGCTCACTGCACCTCATCGCCAACAACGCATGAAATGAGCCCGAGATAATTGAGATTGGACCGTAGATGATTGGAATAAGGTGGCCTGGTCTGACGAATCAAGTTTCCTGGTGCATCACGTAGACCGCCGAGCGCGTATACGCCGATTGCCAACGGAGACTTATGGCACCTGGGTGCACTGTTGGGCGGAAACAGGCCGGAGGTGGCGGTGTTATGTTGTGGGCGATGTTTTCATGAGACTCCTTACTCCCCATTATTCCAATAGCACAATCCCTGACAGTTGTCAGGTATCCGAACATCGTTGCGGGCCAAGTTCACCCATTCATGGCAACTGTGTTCCCTGCTGGTGATGACCATTATGAACAGGACAATTCTCCATGCTACACTGCCAGATTCGTCAAGGAGTGGTTCGAGGAACATGCTGGTGACTTTCTATTAGTGCCCTGGCCTCCAAATTCACCTGACATGAACCCAATCGAACATTTGTGGTTCGACTTGGAAAAGCGGGTACGCGCTAAACCACCACCACCCCGAAATGTACGGGAACTGGAGGAACTGCTGTTGACATTATGGCACCAGATACGCCAAGATACCTATCGCCACCTCATCGAATCGATGTCTCGCCGAGTGGCCGATAATCGATGCCTCGCCGAGTGTTCTATAGCTTATTTGGTAGGTGGCCATAATGTAATGACTCATCTGGGTATGACTGTATCCAGTTCCTATCAAACACCTGCCTAGTTCGTAAAGTCACTGAAACCTTTGCTCTCCGAAAAGTGCCTTCTTGTTATAAGCTTGCCTCCTTTCCTGGAGACTTCGATCGGGATGTGTAGCTAATTGTGTAGCATCTATAATACCCGATCGAAGGTTGATAACAAACCATTTGGAGAAATGTAGATTCTATTACTCATCCTGACTGTGCAGTTTTCTGAAAAGCTGTGTAACAAGAGGGCAATTTAATCACGTAACTTCCATGCCAAAAATAAAACAAACTGATATTCTTCCCTGTGGTTTTACCTACGTTTGTTTCCCTCATTTGTTTTTCTTCTGGTAAAATACTTGCTATATTCATCGATCTGTGGAGAAAATGGGGAATCCTTAACATTCGTAAAATCATTTATATCGTGATTTTTTAGCCCTGACTCATTAAGCCATATATTTAACTACTTTTGTGCATTGCGCGCCTCACTTGCTAAAGAAGGATTATCTCAATAAAATATTGGAATAACTTAAATCCTCATTGCTAATGCAGATAAACAATACCGATCCATTCCTGTAAATGCAAAAGTATTTTGGCGAAACAGTCTTTTCATTTTTCCTCACGAAGGGAAAGAAAATGCCGAATTAATGTGTAAACTGTCTTAATCCTCAGAAGCATTTGTGATGTAATATTTCATTTTTCACACGAATATTTGCATTTCGTTTTCTTTTTTGGAGACAGCTTATGAGTCACTCCCTCAGCGTGGGTGGATAATACAGTCATCTTACCAGCATCCCTACTCAAGGCAGTTTTTGGTCCGCTGACCACAATAGAGCTTCAAGCACTGGGTATCACAAACATCACTTTCACCTCGATTTCTCGAACAATATCCTCCCTCCCTCGAATGGTTCCCACCCTAACCCTTTCCTGTAGATTACACAAGGCATTTGCGTCACTTTTATCATTTACCATTACTGGATGCTGTAATGACGACGAGACCGGTCCGAACTCCACAGCTTGTTAATTAACAAGCTTACCCCGTTTTTTCACGGCAACAACAGATGACTTTTCCTGTCATTATCTTCTTTGTCTTCGGACTCGCTCGTGATGAAATAAGTTTACGTCATTTTTTAGAGGGAAAAGTAGCAGCAGATATGCTTCTCAAAAATAGCTTTGGAATGGCGAATAAAACGTGCAAGAATCACGCACAGAATCTTTATAAGATACACAAGACAAAAATTACTTTCAAAGCATTCTTACTAATCAAAAGGAAACTACAATTCGGGAGTGAAATTATTTCACTCACTGTATTAAGAAAAGTAAATTGTTTTTATTCTAACATTCAAGGATATAATCATTTTCAAAGCTCTCTCTTCTTGATTTAATCTTTTGTGCTACTCGTCGAAAAATTTCTTATTTTGCATATTTTTTTATACGTGGTGTGACAACTGATTTTCCGGAATGCACCTGTAGCAAAAATGGGTGCGAACCTGTGCACCAGCAACTACTGTCAACTTCGAAGTAATCCCCTTTCGCAGCTATGCATTTAGGTAGACGCTGTTGCCATTGTTGGCAACATATCTGGAACTCTGTTTCTGGAATACTCTTGAGTTCCTTTGTCACCTTCGAAGTAATCCTCTTCCGCAGCAATTAATTTAGTTAGACGCTGTTGCCATTGTTGGCAACATATCTGGAACTCTGTTTCTGGAATACACTTGAGTTCCTTTGTCACCTTCGAAGTAATCCTCTTCCGCAGCAATTAATTTAGTTAGACGCTGTTGCCATTGTTGGCAATATATCTGGAACTCTGTTTCTGGAATACACTTGAGTTCCTTTGTCACCTTCGAAGTAATCCTCTTCCGCAGCAATTAATTTAGTTAGACGCTGTTGCCATTGTTGGCAATATATCTGGAACTCTGTTTCTGGAATACACTTGAGTTCCTTTGTCACCTTCGAAGTAATCCTCTTCCGCAGCAATTAATTTAGTTAGACGCTGTTGCCATTGTTGGCAACATATCTGGAACTCTGTTTCTGGAATACTCTTGAGTTCCTTTGTCACCTTCGAAGTAATCCTCTTCCGCAGCAATTAATTTAGTTAGACGCTGTTGCCATTGTTGGCAACATATCTGGAACTCTGTTTCTAGAACACACTTGAGTTCCTTTGTCACCTTCGAAGTAATCCTCTTCCGCAGCAATTAATTTAGTTAGACGCTGTTGCCATTGCTGGGAACATACCTGGAACTCTGTTTCTGGAATGCTCTTGAGTTACATTGTCACGTTACTCAGGATGTTAGAAACGTCTAAAAATCTCCATCCTTTCATAGAGGGTTTTATTGGGGGGGGGGGGGGGGGGCAGAAGTCACAGGCGGCTAAGTCAAGTGAATAGGGTGGATGAACCAATATGTTAATTGATATCTTAGCCAGGAGGTGGCGAACACTGAGCTCATCATGGGTTGGGGAACTGTCAGGCCACAGTTCTTCTCTTTTCCTTCGAACAGAATCCCATAACCTTTTCAACACCTCAAAATACAAGGATTGTACGGAAAGTAATGCAAAAGTGAGCATAACTTCTTTGTTAACTGGCAGAGGTCGTTCAAATCGCACATGTTGGTAGAATAACTCTTCCTCTATACAATGTTACTACTCAACATAGTCTCCATCAGAAGCGATGCATTTGCGCCATCGTTGAACCCAACTCTCGAATCCTTCTTTGAAAAAATTCAGGTGTGGACTGTTGTACCCACTTCTTCACAGCCACTTTCACCTCATCTGTGTCATCAAATCCTTGTCCCTGGAGACTGTCCTTCATTGGACAGAACAGATGGAAGTCGGAGGGCGCCAGATCTGGGCTGTACGGTGTATGGGGGACCACCGACTAGCCTAATTTGCTGATCGCCTGATTTGTTGTCAAAGATGTGTGTGATCTTGCATTGTCATGGTGAATGTGAATCCTTTTCAGATTCTTGTTTGGTCTCCTCCTCCTAATGGCTCCTCTAAGCTTCTTGAGTAGTGTCTCAATGTATCGCTCACTGCCCATGGTGCAGCCACGTACCAGAAAATCAAGGAGAATGACACCACTGTCATCCCAAAAAACAGTCACCATGACAACACTGTCATCCCAAAAACAGTCACCATGACTTTCTGTGCTGATCTCTGGCTCTTGAACTTCTTAGGCCTTGGTGAAGAGGTGTGACGCCATTCCATGGATTGATTCTTCGTTTCCGGATCGTAAAGATTCGCCCACGTTTCACCCTCTGTCACTAGATCGGAAAAAAATGTGACTTCATTGGCTTCAAATGCTTCCAACAGATCAGAGTAGACTTTCACCCTTCTCTCCTTCAAATGGGGTGTCAACTGCCGTAGCACACACTTTACACACACACTTTCCGATACTCTAAGTCTTGTACCATATTCTGTATGGTATTGTGACCACAGTCTAAATCTTGCACCATCTTCTGCATGGTATTGTGACCGCAGTACAAGCTCACGGATTGTGACTCGTCTCTCCGCGTGAATTAGTTCATCATTAATGCCACTATCATTCGACTGGCAGCAGCGAGATTATATTCCGGCAGTGGATTATATGGATGTCGATTTGAACTCTACGTCAGTGGAATAATAAAGTATAGAGTTCGTTAAACACTAAATGCTAATTATTTTTTAGCCAAGCCGTTTATATCTTTACTCACGTAATTACTACGGAAGTAAAATATATGTTCAATGATGTTCCTGACGAATATTAGCAGAAACACATGAGTTAGTACTTAAACTATTTAAAGCTTACAAGCTGTAGTACTATTTTGCTCTAATGATGTTTCTTCTCATTTTCAGCTTCTTCGTTTTCACCGTCTTTGCTGGCAACGTTTTCTTTGCAGTTTCTATTTTCTTAGACGATTTAAAAAAAATTCCCTTGTCCAGATAATAAAATTTCACCTACACTCAAAAATCCATTTAGATGTTGTGCAACCAAATTCTGAGGCAAGCCGTTGAGCCACTTTCTTAGTGCCAGGCGATCGTGAACTTCATTGGTTTCTTCTTGGCCCAAAGAGACAAACTCTGGGCGAAGGAAACCGTTACGATTATTTATTAGGTCACCTTATTTTCGTGCTTTACTAAAAAATTGGCATATAGCAAACTTATAATTCAATCTTTCTTTGATTTGATCCACTACCAGTTTTCAGCAAAATTTTCTTGCGGCATTTTGAATAATATTCTCATGATTTACATGTGTTAAGAACTGTAAAAGAAAATGGAAAGTGATCTATGATGAGTTGCTGGTAAACATGGTTTTTAAGTTTTATTTGTAAGGGCAATTTCATGGAACTAAAATACGTATTCATTTTTTGAAATTGTAAAAGAGGTGTTGTTTAAACTGGAGACGTTGTAGCCAAGTTCTGTATTTTGTCACTGTGAAATATTTATGCATGTCTTTATGTTCGTCCAAGTTTTACTGACCCTAACTTTTAAGTGATTTCTGAAATTGTATGTATCATTTCTTCCGTTACGCCTCTTTTTCCCCTTAATTGTTTCTCAGACCTTCCGATTCTTGGTTTAATTTGGATTTCTCGGGAGGTGACTTCGTTGCTTAGCATTTACCTTGTTGGGCAACTTCACTCATTCACATCTGCTTCGCTCTGTGAATACAACTGCACCGGAAAAAGGTGCGCATTAAGGAAGTAGTCTTTCTTCCCATAGCGCTGATTAGGAATCCACATTTCTCGAAAACACATCATCTCTTCTAAGGCAAAGAGAGAGAGAGAGAGAGAAACGAACAACAATCAAAAATAAGAACAAACTTGCTTTCGGTAGTAGAGCTGGCGATTTGTCTGAATGAGGCTGTGTTCACCAGTGTGTGAAATGAGCCTTCTTGCACGGGGACAGCATGTCATTATGCTAGATGCAGAAACATTTGAGATAGCACTTTTCCAACTCTTTTTTCCTTCCCTTTCTTTCAAGGCTTAGACTAAAAACTCTGGAAAAACATAGTATGGCCTTCGCAGATGGGTCCTTCTGACACTTTTCTTTTCTCATTTCTTTTTCGGATTTTATCCTTAGAAAAGGCTTATTCTTTTCCCTGTATTTCGTATCTCTTTTTTGCTTCCTCTTCATTCAGACACTGGACGATAACTTTTACTCGTCTTTCAAAGCTTATAAACGAAATGAAGAACAGTGGCTACTCATTAAATTCAAGGGGATGGCTTGGGACATAGTGGGCTTGAAACATGTTGTGAAACACTAACGGCTATGGCATAAACGTGCCTCGCAGAAATGCATGTTACAGTCAATTAACAGTATAAAACATTGTTTTTCAAATTTACTGCGTATGCAGAGAGTCCTTTCTGAAAACGCTCTAATCATAAGATACTAAAGTACGATAATTAAAATAAAAATAACAATGACGATAATTGTAGGAAGCTCTTGATTGATTTTGTGAACCGAAAATTTTGAAAATACAGTCATTATCGCAAAAACAAAAACGCGGACTAATAGCACAATTCTACAAAATAAATTAAAAAAAAAAGCAATATAAAGAAAAAGCTCGTAACTGGCAATGCATTTCGAAAAAGAAAATAATTTAATTGAAAAAACAATGGATTAGTAATGAATTTATAAAAACAATTATGGAAAATGAAAAAAAACAGCAAGATTGGAACATATCGACTTATACTGTACTTCAAAAAAGATGGAAAATAAAAAACACGGTAAAAAGCGATCAATTCGTAACATATCTCTAAAGTTGCTCCCCAAAAAATAGCAACTGGATTGAAATGTGCATTGGTGAATTATCTAAAACGAGAGTGGGAAAAAGGAAATAATAGTAATAATAATTGTGGGTAGTTTTCATTTAAAAAACAACATAAAAAACCGTTATAATCTCTAGAACTTGTGGACCAAAATTTAAGAAAATAAACACGTGAAAGAAAATAAGCACTAGTTATGGGAAGTTGCTGATTGAAAACGCATCTCGGAAAAACAGTTCTTGAAAACTGAAAAGCTGTGACTCTAACTATGGGCTGGTAATGCATTTAACAAAAAAAAAAAAAAAGAAAAAAACATTGAAGAATAATAAAACAATGATTATAGGAAGCTATCGACAGACCATGTTTCTGTGTGTCTGATTGCAGGTTTAAAGACCACCGTGAGCAACACAATGGGCTATAAGCAGTCGCCCGTCCCTAATTTAGGGCCACTAATTCCAAAGAAAGGAAAGAGCCAGTGCCGTAAGACAAACATAACTTCCATGCCTCACCGGGATTCGAACCTAGACCTAATTCGGGGGAATGGTCATAAGCCAGCGTTTAGACCACTGCGCCACAGCGGTAACCGCGCTCCTCAAAAGAGTTGTGGTAAATAATAATAATGGTAAAAAGTTTCCTGTCCATAACCTTTGACAACGCCGTGCTGGATGAACGTCTCTCCAAGTTTCTACCACAACTCTCTTTCTTGTGTCTTCCAAGTCACTTCAGCATGCTTTCGAATTTCATCCACCCATCTCTCACTCTGTCTTGTTCTGGGTCTTTTCTGTCCCTTGGTATTCAGTTTAGTACACTGAAGAGCAATTGAATTAGAGATACCTGTCTAGTAACGTGTAGCACCACCTTTCGTCCTGATGACAGCGGCGATTCGTCTCGGCATGGACTCCACAAGACACCGGAAGCGTTGGGAAGCCATACGGATCCACGACCCCTGAACTAGCTCCCACAGTTCACGAAGATTTGATGGAGGGGGGGGGGTCAGAGCCTCAAACATCTCTCTCGATGGCATCCCAGATGTGCTCGATGGGATTGAGGTCAGGTGACCTAGATGGCCAAGGTAACGAGGACACGTCGGTGGAATGTTCATTTAACCATTCGGATACAATTCTGGAGCGATGGCACGGTGCATTGTCTTGTTGCAGGATGAGGTCCCCAGTGGGATGTTAAAGACGCACAAACGGGAGCAAATGGTCGTCCAGGATATCCCAGTAACGTTGACCTGTGAGGGACGATGTCACACGTACTAGGGGTCCCTCCAGTGGAAAGTTGTACCATTCGTCGATCAGAACATTAGCTAATTGCTTCAGAGATGTTTCAGGAGGGGATCTTATTCGCATTCTACTTTCCAATACTGCCCGCAGTGATTCGATGATATTCAAGTCAGGTGATTGAGTTGACCAGGGCATATGTTAAAGTTAATCTTGGTGCATCCCAAACCAAGACTTAGCTGTTCTGGCTGTGTGTATGGAAACAACAATTGGACCATAGGATGCATCTGATCACCTAGAATGTCCAGGTACTCGCTGGCAGTAACTCGACTAGGAATGGTAATGATGGGTCCAGCCGAATACGAAAATATGGCCTCCGAAATCATAACAGTTCCATCCTTCATGTTTGTCAGTTGGAACCAGATATTCTGAACGGTTCGCCTCCTTGGGTTTTCTCCATGTATAACCCGACCTACTGTTTGGAAAAATGTAATTGAGCTTTGATTTTTCTGATTAAAGGTATAGCCATTGCAGTTCTTCTATGGATTTGGCTGCGGACTGTTTTTGTGGAAACAGGGTCTTCCAGGTGGCTATTGAGTTCTGCTATCACTTTTTCCGTAGTAGTTCTGTGTTGTTTGGACACAATCCTTGTTAGTCCTCTGTGGACTGTTTTTGTGGAAACAGGGTCTTCCAGGTGAATATTGACTTCTGCTGTCACCTTTTCTGCAGTAGTTCAGTGTCGTTTGAACACAATCCTTGTTAGTTCTCTGTGGGCTGTTTTTGTGGAAACGGGGTCTTCCAGGTGGATATTGAGTTCTGCTGTCACTTTTGGTGCAGTGGTTCTGTGTTGTTTAGAAACAATCCTTGTTAGTTCTCTGTGGACTGTTTTTGTGGAAACAGGGTCTTCCAGGTAGCTATTGAGTTCTGCTATCATTTTTTCTGTAGTAGTTCTGTGTTGCTTGGACACAATCCTTGTTAGTTCTCTGTGGACTCTCTTTGTGGAAACAGGGTCTTCCAGGTGGATATTGAGTTCTGCTGTCACTTTTTCTGCAATAGTTCTGTGTTGTTTAGACACAATCCTTGTTAGTTCTCTGTGGACTGTTTTTGTGGAAACAGGGTCTTCTAGGTGGATATTGAGTTCTGCTGTCACTTTTGGTGCAGTGGTTCTGTATTGTTTAGAAACAATCCTTGTTAGCTCTCTGTGGACTGTTTTTGTAGAAACAGGGTCTTCCAGGTGGATATTGAGTTCTGCTGTCACTTTTTCTGCAATAGTTCTGTGTTGTTTAGACACAATCCTTGTTAGTTCTCTGTGGACTCTCTTTGTGGAAACAGGGTCTTCCAGGTGGATATTGAGTTCTGCTGTCACTTTTTCTGCAATAGTTCTGTGTTGTTTAGACACAATCCTTGTTAGTTCTCTGTGGACTGTTTTTGTGGAAACAGGGTCTTCTAGGTGGATATTGAGTTCTGCTGTCACTTTTGGTGCAGTGGTTCTGTATTGTTTAGAAACAATCCTTGTTAGCTCTCTGTGGACTGTTTTTGTAGAAACAGGGTCTTCCAGGTGGATATTGAGTTCTGCTGTCACTTTTTCTGCAATAGTTCTGTGTTGTTTAGACACAATCCTTGTTAGTTCTCTGTGGACTGTTTTTGTGAAAACAGGGTCTTCCAGGTGGCTATTGAGTTCTGCTATCATTTTTTCTGTAGTAGTTCTGTGTTGTTTGGACACAATCCTTGTTAGTTCTCTGTGGACTCTCTTTGTGGAAACAGGGTCTTCCAGGTGGATATTGAGTTCTGCTGTCACTTTTTCTGCAATAGTTCTGTGTTGTTTAGACACAATCCTTGTTAGTTCTCTGTGGACTCTCTTTGTGGAAACAGGGTCTTCCAGGTGGATATTGAGTTTTGCTGTCACTTTTACTGCAGTAGTTCTGTGTTGTTTGGACTCATTCCTTGTTAGTGTTCGACGGTCCCTGTTATTGAGTCTCGGTTTTCGCCCAGTATTCTTTTTCGCCGATGGAGTCTTGCCATGTTTGTGCACGCAGTCATAACCATGGAGACTGTTGCTCTTGAAACACCGAACAATTTGGTTGGTATGGTTACAGACGTTCCCGCTGAACGGACTTCCATGATTTGTCCTCCTTGGGTGTCTGATAAGTCACCCATTTCACCGACCTCTCGTACGAGCCACTGCTGAACATAACTTTTACTACACTGACATACAACCTGGAGAATAGACACAAAGCAAAGGTGCACAAAAGTTTACCACAATATTTGTTTTTTCAATGTGGCCTGTACGATTAACATTAACCCCTATAATCATGGGGTTCACATTATTTTGCCTAACCCCTTTGTGTGTGTGTGTGTGTGTGTGTGTGTGTGTGTGTGTGTGTGTGTGTGTGAATATCCAGTTAGTAAGTTTTCGTTTGCATTTTTAAAGTTCATTTTTATTCCATACCTTGAAAATGAATTCTAATGCTACTCGTACACCCATAATTTTGTGTTGCACTGGACGAAGTATGAAACTCCGTAAACCTCCTAATGTTCACAGAAACTTGTTTCAAGAATATCTTTACAATAATATTTTCAACATACACTGAGTGATCACTGAATTACGACCACCTACTTAATACTTCGTAGGTCCTCCTTTCGCCCTCAGTACAACAGCTATCGGACGTGGCATCCATTCAATAAGATGCCGGAAGCAGTTGGGGGTATGGACAAATAAGCTGTGTGTAATTCTGCCTTCAATGCAGGTGTGGAGGTGATTGGTGTATCCAGACGCTGCATATGCCGTTCCATAGTGTCCCACAAGTACTTTATGGGATTGATATCGGGGGAGTCCCGAGGCCAGTCGACATGCTGGAAATCTGAACTGTGTTCCTCAAACCATTCCTGCACAACATTGGACCTGTGGCTCGGCACATTGTAATCTTGGAAGACACGGTCGCCATTCGGGAAAAAGTGCAACATTGCTGGGTGTACAGAGTCAGCAAGTAATTCACGATAGTGGGCCCCAGTCATACGTTGTTACACATGCACCAGGGTTCCACGTTCCTGGCAAGTGCACTGTGGAGACCATGCAGGATGAACCGAGTGCCTTATGTGCGCGCCAAATACGTACACGATCATCCACGGAGTGAAGTAAAAAACGCGACGCGTCGAACCAGCACACTTTTCATCCAACGTCCAACTTGCAAGTTCTTTGCACCAGGCGAGTCTTTAACGCCATTAAACCGTGGTTATGAGAGGATGTCATGGGGATCGTCTGCTGTTATAGCCCATACGTGCAATGCATGGTCATGATGGATACTGTTTTGGGTTGACCTCTGTTATACTGGGCAGTGAACTGTTGAGCACTGCTGCTGCGTCTGTTGGCCTGTACGTGTCGTCGAACCCGGCGCTCACCTCTCACATCAACCTTTCGCTGTGCTGTGCAGTTTTGCGTCCGGGTCGATGTTTGACAATGTTCACGCCAGTTCTGATTCACTTTAACTACGGCAGCTCACGAATAGCCCACCAGTTGAACCGTTTCGTAAATCGGGGCACCCGCTCTCCGAGCTCCCACAATCTGTCCTTTCCCTCGCGAACAACCCACAAGTTCAGCCGTTTGGGAAATCGTGACACCCTATCTCCGAGCTCCCACAATCTGTCCTTTCCCTCGCGAACAACCCATCAGTTCAGAAGTTTGGGAAATCGATACACCCTATCTCCGAGCTGCCACAATCTGTACTTTCCCTCGCGAACAACCCATCAGTTCAGCCGTTTAGCAAATCGAGGCACCCGCTCTCCGAGTTCCCACAATCTGTCCTTTCCTTCGCAAACAACCCACCAGTTCAGAGTTTTGGGAAATCGAGGCACCCTATCTCCGAGCTCCCACAATCTGTCCTTTCCCTCGCGAGCAACCCATCAGTTCAGCCGTTTGGGGAATCGAGGCACCCGCTCTCCGAGCTCCCACAATCTGTCCTTTCCCTCGCGAACAACCCACCAGTTCAGCCTTTTGGGAAATCGAGGCACGCTATCTCCGAGCTGCCACAATCTGTCCTTTCCCTCGCGAACAACCCATCAGTTCAGCCTTTTGGGAAATCGAGGGACCCTATCTCCGAGCTCCCACAATCTGTCCTTTCCCTCGCGAACAACCAACCAGTTCAGCCTTTTGGGAAATCGAGGCACCATATCTCCGAGCTCCCGCAATCTGTAATTTCCCTCGCAAACAACCCACCAGTTCAGCCGTTTGGGAAATCGAGGCACCCGCTCTCCGAGCTCCCACAATCTGTCCTTTCTCAAGGTCCGATAAATCCTTCTGTTTATCCATCGATACCCCCCGAATTTTGCTACCTACCACTGCTTCCAGCAGTCAGATCACATCAGATTATAAGCACACCCGACAAACAATTACGGAATGCTCATTTTATTGGTTAATAAGGGGTTACATCACCACGAGCTCGAAGCACAGCCTTGATTTTCTTTGGCATGCTGTCAATATGGGAGCGGATGCCATTAATGTCCAGTTTGCCACACGCCGTGAACAACTGGTCCCGCAGAGCAGTCAAATTGGGAGGGTGCTGTTGTCTCTTCTGAACGGCCCGTTCGAGCATGTCCCAAAGTTGCTCTATAACATTAAGATCAGGCGAATTGGCGTGCCAGGTGAGATGTGGGACGTCGACCTCATGTTCTGCAAACCAATCCTGCACAATGTAAGCTCGGTGAACAGTGCAGTTTTCGTCTTGATAACGTGGATCTGGAATGGTGGCATCGTGGAGGAACTGGGCATACGGAAACACCTCGTTATCCAAAAGTTTCACGTAGTCCTCCGCTTTCATGCCATTAAACACGTGAACTAAGTGACCCACCCCAGCACTGGATATACACCCCCAAAACATGACACTTCCACACCCCTTCTGTACAGTCCTTTGCACACACTCTGCGTTGAAGGCTTCTTCGGCCTTCCGCATGACCCTGGATCGACCATCATTGGAATACAGGCAGAACCTGGATTCGTCCGAGCAGATGATGCGTCGCCACTGTTCTGTGTGGTCCAGTGTCGGTGTGCCTTCCCGGTGGCGCAGTGGTCTAAGCGATGGCCTCTGATCATTCGTCCGAACGGGGTCCGGGTTCGAATCCCGGTAAGGCATGGATGTTGTGTTTGTCTTACCGCACTGGCTCTCTCCCTTCCCTGGAACCAGTGACCCTAAATTAGGGACGGGCGACTGCTTATAGCCCATTGAGTTGCTCACGGTGGTCGTTAAACCTCCAATCAAAAAAAAAAAAAAAAAAAAAAAAAAAAAGAATTGTCGGTGTTCCCTCACCCATTCCAGCCGCTTTTTCTTGTGTATGGAAGACAGCTTGTGTGTACCCAAGCTACACGACTGAATATTCCTACACCATGCAGTTCTCCTCGAAGCGTTCGTTCGGAAACAGGCTGACTGGGTCCTGCTGGGTTTGGAATCGTTTTGCGGTTGATAATCGCCCCAGACGTCGACGATCACGGTTGCTCATGATGGTTTTTCTGTCGCAGCTCCTCCTACGCGAATTGTCTTTGGCCGACTCCTTTCACGCTAAATGAACACTACTGACTGTGGACTTGGACACGCCAACGAACTCCGCCACCTTCCTCATCGAATGACCATGTTCACGACCAAAGACGATAGCTCCCTTTTGCCACTCTGTTACGTCACCTTTTCTACCCATGGTACTACCTGTAAGCAACAATAAAACTGATTAGGCATGCATGTTTTACAAGGATGAAAAAGTAACAAATATAACATACAATACTTTCCATTCCATTATATACACGCATTTTTCTCTGCCTGACCAGTTTCCAACTGTTCCTCCGGATGACAGCATTCCGTCCTTTTTGTACGGGGTGCTTATGTAGAAAATTTTAGGAAGAGAGTGTCTTACCCCAGGTCTTAAACAACCCCTAGAAATAGGAAGGTAGGAGATTTGGGCTTGAGTGCCCGATAGGAAAGTGACACGGAAGCAAAGTAGAAAGGGGAGGCAGACGCACCTATTTATTACCGGGGGCCAGTACTCGGGGCCCTACGGCTTAACGTGCCCATCTGACGCACGGCGGATATTTAGTGGTTCAGCGTTCGTACCTGCCTGGGATCGAACCTAAGGTTTTCTTCTTGACAGTCACGAACGTTGACGACTAAGCCACCCGCGGCCCAATTTGCTACCTACTGCTCCACCCACACCTTATATATGATACTTCGGTCGACTAATCACGCTCTCTTGGAAATCACGTGGTCAACGGGCTGCATTCACTTTTGGTTGGAGCAGTCATAATTCAATGATCACTCGGTGTATATTGATTATAATGTATTACAAAATAACATATACTATACACGTTGTGCCGTTTTTATATATATTTACAAAAAGGCATAGCATCGTATTGTGCATTCATGTATACGCATGTATACTCACCCATAGACAATTTTTCATTCATATTTTTCATTCAGGTGTAGATTGATTATAATGTATTACAAAATAACATATACAGTCAAACCTCGATTTAACGAACTTCAAGGGACCAACAGTCTTCTACGTAAAATCGAGGAATTCGCTAAATCGAGGAAACCTTTCGAACGAAACATTCAAATTAAGCTAGTGTTCATAATAGAATACGTAAGCAGCTATGTTCTCTTTCTTTCAGTGATTAACTTTTCTAGTGCTACCTGTGTTCATCAAAACTTTGTCCGCAAACGAGCTGTGTTGTTTAATTTCAGCTGTAGATTTAACACTGAGAAGAAAAAAAAAGCGCGATTTGGTGATAAATTCCAGAGGTTCAGGAATGGGTACGTACCATGTGTGTTCCTGACTTCACAGAGTGCTATTGTTCTGTCTGTAGTTGAAAGCAAGAATCCCCAGCGTACTCTAGATTTCCTCCCCCATACCGCCTTTCATTCTTTAGCTTCCCACTCGTGCAAGAAAACGTTGTGCTCCTTTGGAACTTGTTGGTCATTTGTTTCTCCTTGTAAGAAGCTTACGCTTGGTAGTCGGAAGAAAGGTGAACTGATTTATGATTCCGTCAAGCTGTGTCGCAGATGGTGTTCTTTAACCGCATGTGTAAAATTATCCTGTTACGCGAAGCTCTCCTTCTAGCTGACTTTTAACATGAAAATGTTGGTTAACATAGTTTGGTAGTTTAAAAAAAAAATGTTCGCTAAATGTGTTCGTTAAATCGGGAAACGCCACGCATTGATTTCAATGTGGTTCCGTCCGGACCACAAAAAATGTACGTAAAATCGCGGAATTCGTTAAATCGCAGTCCGTTAAATAGGGGTTTGACTGTACTATACACTTCGTGTCGTTTTTATATATATTTACGAAAATGCATAGCATCTGCGTGTGTATGTGTATGCATACATGAATGAACAATATCTGTGGGTGAGTATATATGCGTATACATGAATGCACAATATCTAATGTATCTACCTGAGTGTCCAGAAGAAGTATATGTGCATATCCCCTCCTGATTATATATATTTGAAAAATTTTGTATTCAGATGTCAGTTTTATCTGGAAAAGTGTCACGCTGACAACTGAATCGGAACCAAAACCTGCATATTTTCGGTTTCCTTTCAGTTTTTTTTTCTTTTCTCCATTTTGAATTTGATGGATTTGCAGATAATTTTTCATTCATAAAAAGCTTCAATTTTCTTCCAATACGTAGAAACTGCAGTTGCGTTCTTATAATTCCCTGACAAGTGGCATTTAGCCAAAAACTGGAATATTCGCAATTGTGAAGTATGTGCAAATTACCCATTAAGCCTTTTTAAAAAGTCAATTATTTAATGAAGTTGGTGTGGGCGTTACTGACACAAATAAAAATCCATTAATTCAAGGAGATCCGAGATCACTGGACATGGGAATTGTGGCCTGCGATGCGGAACACGGCGACCGCTAAAGAAATGCCATTAGCGCCTACGGCACAAGGTTTTCCTGTGAAATGCATCTATGGACGTCTAACCGCAGAAATAAAAACATTGTCACCTCATGGAAATCCAATTTTTATTTGAAGTCTTTACAATGTACATGACGCCATGACTCATGAGCACCACTCAAGTACGAAGATCGTCTTGACTTCGAGGATTTCAATTAATAGACACGCACACGTGCCCATGAAGGCAGCTAAAAGTAGCCATGAAGGCAGCTAAAAGTAGCCGTTCGGAACCAGCATGTTTGGGATTCGAATGCTATTTATATACACACACTAGCCAAAAATTATACAAACATTTATTTAGTATTCAATAGGGACACCTTTGTCGCGAATGGCAGTAAATCCGCGGCATGGATTTATGTGAGGTGCCTGAGTTCATTTTGATCCAAAGACAGGCATTCCTGCAGCGAAATACCTCCCAACTCTGTAAGTGTTGACGGGAAAGGACATCGACGCAAAACAGCTTTTACTAGCATGTCCCACTCGTTTACAATAATATTCGGACATACTAGGAATAATTCAGTGAAGATGACTGTCAAGACCGATATACTAGAAATTATTCAGTGAAGACGACTGTCAAGACCGACATACTAGAAATTATTCAGTGAAGATGACTTTCAAGACCGACACATTAGAAATTATTCAGTGAAGATGACTGTCATGACCGACATATTAGAAATTATTCAGTGAAGATGACTGTCAAGACCGACATACTAGAAATTATTCAGTGAAGATGACTGTCAAGACCGACATACTAGAAATTATTCAGTGAAGATGACTGTCAAGGCCGACATACTAGAAATTATTCAGTGAAGATGACTGTCAAGACCGACATACTAGAAATTATTCAGTGAAGATGACTGTCAAGACCGACATACTAGAAATTATTCAGTGAAGATGATTGTCAAGACCGACATACTAGAAATTATTCAGTGAAGATGACTGTCAAGACCGACATACTAGAAATTATTCAGTGAAGATGACTGTCAAAACCGACATACTAGAAATTATTCAGTGAAGATGACTGTCAAGACCGACATACTAGAAATTATTCAGTGAAGATGACTGTCAAGACCGACATACTAGAAATTATTCAGTGAACATGACTGTCAAAACCGACATACTAGAAATTATTCAGTGAAGATGACTGTCAAAACCGACATACTAGAAATTATTCAGTGAAGATGACTGTCAAGACCGACATACTAGAAATTATTCAGTGAAGATGACTGTCAAGACCGACATACTAGAAATTATTCAGTGAAGATGACTGTCAAGACCGACATACTAGAAATTATTCAGTGAAGATGACTGTCAAGACCGACATACAGTGAAGATGAATATCAAAGTCGAAATACATACTAGGAATACGTAATTCAGCTATGACTGTAAAGGCCGACATACTAGGAATACGTAATTCAGTTATGACTGTCAAGGCCGACATACTAGGAATAATTCAGTGAAGATGTACACATCTTACTATTATGGAAGACTGATGGTGAAAATGCTTTAGGGAGAAATTTATGGGAAACACAGAATACTAAGTAGACATCATCAATTTACCCACGGTATTAAAAATTTCTTTACGCAGTTTTCCGTAGATTTAGAACAGTCACCCAATTGATCATGTTGAAATACCACACTGTATATACAGTATATACAAATCTCTCTCACTTTTCTAAGTGAAAACTTAAAAGGTATATACACTGAAGTACACCAGTCTAATACTTAGTAGGTCTCACACGGTAGCGCAGGACTGCAGAAATACGACGGGGCATGGACTCCACTAGCTTCTGGAAATATGCTTTAGGCAATGCACACCATACTTCCTGCAGAGCGTTCCAGAATTCGGGTGTACTCCGAGATCTCGGATTCCTGTGTTTAATAGCGCGTTGCATGGCATCCCAAATGTGTTATATCACATTCAGATCTGAGGACTTAGGAGGGAATGGCAACACCCCAAACTCAGATGAATGCTCCTCTAACCATAATGTGGCGTCCCGAAACTTGTGTGGAGGTGCATTGTCCTGTTGGAACAGGCCTAACCCATCAGCATAAATGCAGAACATGAACGGGTGTACCTCGTCAGAAAGGATGCGCACATAGGGTTGGCCGGTCACAGGCGATTGCAGACGCACCAGGGGTCCCAGTGAAATCCAGATAAACACACCCCATAACATTACGGACCCCCCCCCCACCAGCCGGTACAGTTCTCTGTTGACAGGCGGGATCCATGGCTTCATGGGGTTTGCGCCACACACGAATCCTTCCATTTGCCCGATACAGTTCGAAACACGACTCGTCAGATCAGGCTACTTGTTTCCAGTCATCAAGTATCCAGTGGCGGCGTTGCCGTGCCCAAGCGAGGCGTATAGCTCTGTATCGTGCACCCATCAAAGGGACTCGAGTTGGGCGTCGGCTCCCAAAGCTCATACCGTGCAGGGTACGTTGCACAGTCCGAACCCTGATGCTTGTTGAGGCTCCAGCATTGAATTCCGATGATACCTGCGAGAGTGTTGCACGCCTATCGCATGAAACGGTTCTTGACAGCCGACGATGGTCACGTTCACCCAATGACTTTTTACGGCCACACTGGTATCGTAGGTTGGAGGTTTTGCCGGAATTCTTGTAGTCACGGTACACCCTTGCATCGCAATGGTCGTCCGTGAAAATCCGAACTTCGCTTCTACCTCCGAAATACTATGGCCCATCTCAGGAGCGCCAACTATGACTCCGCGTTGAAAATCTCTTAAATCGTCATTACTTGTCATTCTCGTGCCGAAAACAGCTCCGACAGCTGGCAAGGATGTCTATCGCTTTATATACGCACTGGCGGGCGCAACCGAGTACGCGCATTGGTGACGTTGCTATGTATTTTGCATAAGCTCGTCTGTACCCGTTTTTCTGGCACTTCAGTGTATATATATATAAAGCACAGTAAGTTTACACGTACATTTTTAAAACAGCTTTTGGAATTCCAAAGCGCCTGAGGCTGCATATAAAAAATCAAAAAACAAATACAAAAATCATCACAAGTCTGAAAGCTGGAGCAAGTGATTTGGAAAAACCGAAAGAAATCTAATAACCAACCGGGAGAAAAAAAGAGGATTATAGAAATATGGCAAGCTGCTATCTATGGCTTCATCAAGGGCTAGGCACAGATAACACCTCTCGTACCTCTTCTTATTTTCTCCCGGTTGGTTATTAGATGTCTTTTGGTTTTTCGAAATCAGTTGTTCCAGCTTTCAGACTTGTGATGATTTTTGTATTTGTTATTTGAATTTTCTAATATGCAGCCTCAGGCGCTTTGGAATTTCAAAAGCTGTTTTCCCCCCCCAAGTTGGCTATTAGATTTCTTTCAGTTTTTCCAAATCAGTTGCAGCTTTCAGACTTGTGATGATTTATATATATATATATATATATATATATATATATATATATATATATATATATACACTCAGTCGAGTCGCATCACTGTGACCACCTCCTACTTTTCACGTCAACAACGAGTAGCCAATGATAGAAGGAACGTGTCGTGAGCTGGCTTGGAGGGTATATAAGGTGTGCTGTAGGCATTCTGAAAACATATCACTCGTTGTTGTCATGGATAAAAGAAGCGATTTATTTGATTTGCAAAAAGGAATGATTATCGGATTTTGGGCCAAGGGTGGCAGTATTTCTGAAACAGCGCAGTTGGTGAACTGTTCGCGTGTAGCTGTGGTCAAAGTGTATCTTAATTGGAGAAATGGCGCCATTGCGAATACGCGACATGAAAACTTCGGAGCACCACGTGCAATTGATGTGAGAGGAGAACAGCGTCGGCCTCGAAGGTGCGTGAGGGCCGATCGACACACTACAGTGGAGCAAATCACTGGCTAAATGAACCAGGGGGCTACCGGAAGTGTGTGTAAAACGACAGTTCCGCGAACCCTGCTCCGTATGGGGATCCGATGCAAACGGATGGTCACTGCACCTATGCTAACGAAGATGCATCGGCAGAAAAGGATTACATTTGCACCGCAGTATCGGAATTGCAACTCCGCTGATTGGCAAAAGATTGCCTTTTCCGATGAGTCATGTTTTCTGCTTCATCGAACGGATGGACGTTGGCGTATAAGCCGAGAAACATCGGAGAAGAAAAACTCTTCAAATATTGCTGGAAGAACACAACTGGTGGGGGCAGCGTTATGGTCTAGGGAATGTTTCCCGGTGATTCTGTGGGTCCACGCATACCTGTGGAAGGCCCTATAGACCGATTTCATTATGAATCCATCCTTGCAGACCACGTACACCCATACATACTGATTGTCTTCCCTGGGGCGGATGAGATTTTCCAGAACGACAATGCGATGTGTCCCACAGCTAGAAATGTCCGAGGGTGGTTGGAAGAGCACGATGAACACTTCAAAGTACTTCCTTGGTCCCCTAATTTCCCAGACTTAAACCCACTTGAGCATCTGTGGGACCACCTCGATCGTGTTGTTCGCTCTATTGATCCTCCACCACGCACCCTCCAGCAGCTGTCAGACGCAACTGGAATTTTGTATCTGGGTGTCGCCTCCGGATATGGTGGCAGATTTTGCGGAGGTGTGATTTAAGAACGAATTTAAGAAAGTTGTTGGATAACATGTATAATGCTGCTTAATTTTTTCTTTGTAGTTCTTGTTTTTCGCGTGGTTTTACTTTGTAGCCTCCTCAAGAATTTCAGATGTGGAAAGATGTCATTATCATCGACGTGCCTTCTCAGAAACAGGGACTGTGTAATACAAAGAAATGGGCTGGCCGGAGCAATTCGTTTTTGAACATCCGCGGAGGAACGTATAAAAGCTTAGAAACCTCCCACAGTGAAAAGTGTGCTTTGAGACACATGCATATGCATGATTTCCTTTCCTTTTTTAATTCTTGTTTCCACTCGGGCCATTCATGTATTCTTTCATGGGGATTATTTGTTCGTACCCTTTGCCAGGGATGAGTGGGCGTCTGCCAAGGGGAACCGGAGCCCCGAGAGGCGAAGCACGCGATTTCTGCCGTCGACGCCACTAGGAAGCGGAAGACGCCTGACGGAGATCAGGCAAGTGCCTCGTGAGAAAGCATCCCCACCAACACCAACCTTTCAACTCAAGAAGAAGAAGAGGAGAGATCACGGACACCCGGTATCGTCACGGGGGTGTGATGCGGATTTCCTCCCCCACCTGCCTCTTCCTTCCCCGAGCAGGACGCAAGGTCACCAACGCACTCGTCCTCTGCGACCTCTTAATGAAACACAACAGATCAAAGGTCAAGGAACAATGCCTCCCAGTTAGATTAGATTAGATGTTAGCTAGTGTTAAGACTTTACCTAAGAACTTGTTAGAAGCGACCGTTCAAAACATAGTCCCCGAAAGTAAGTAAACAGTTCTTCGTACAATACAGGGATGTGCTGGAATTATATCAATTATCGCAACGAAGATTGCTTTGGACAGGCACGTTTTTTTATTAAGTTATTTAATAGGAATAAAACTCAAATTAGAACACTCCGCATGTCACCTCAACCGCATGAGATATTCCGCAACGGAGAAGCCGCGTCCACAAGCTAAAAGACTCGGCACTTGATTCCTGCTTGCCGGCCTAGTGGCGCTATCGTGTAAACGCTGGCTTCTGACCATTAGTCCGAGATAGGTCGGGGTTCGAATCCCGGTGAGGCATGGATGTTCTGTTTATTTCCTGGCACGGGCTCTCTCCTTTGCCTGGAACCAACCAGTCGCCCTAATTTAGGGACGAGCGACTGCTTATAAATATCGACTTGCTCACTTTGTTCGTAATCGCCCCCCCCCCCCCAATCTGAATATATCAGCAACTTAACAGAAAATTCCATACCAAAAATTTTTGTGTCTCAGAAAGTTACTTGCCGCCCCAGTGGCGCAGTGGTCTAAGCGATGGCCTCTAATCATTCGTCCGAAAGGGGTCTGGGTTCGAATCCCGGTCAGGCATGGATGTTGTGTTTGTCTTACGGCACTGGCTGTCTCCCTTCCCCGGAACCAGTGACCCTAAATTAGGGACGGGCGACTGCTTATAGCCCATTGAGTTGCTCACGGTGGTCGTTAAACCTCCAATTTAAAAAAAAAAAAAAAGTTACTTCATATCCCTCATAATATTGTACTATCTCGTTTCCAGAAGAAGAAAAAATCGTATACTTGACTTCATATATCAGGTGTATGCAAAAGTTTCCAGCATTTTATCGTTGGATAGACGTCGTATTTACATAAGCAGGTAGTGTTTAATCATCATCCAAGTATGCTTTCACTCTGTATTGCCAAAGGAGATGCAAATGTTACGTGGATGTAGTATTTTAAAGCATTTAGTATCAATTCATTTCTCCAAGCAGGGAATTTCCCAGCGGTAGGTTCGAAAGCAATATCTACGGCGGCAATCGGTAATTGGACTCGTAAAGGGGAGGTCCAAAGGGAATTATTTCTTTTGTGCGGAAGGTCGTTTTAGAAAACTCTAAGCACCATAGTCAGTGGATATTGTCATCGACAAAACACTCCAGACTGCTTAATTAGTCTGCAGCTGATTTCCCGAGAATCAACATGAGCAACAGATTTTGAAGAATATGCATCTTATCGGTCGCTATGTACTAGCTCAACTAACCGCAAGTGTGTGCTGTCCGCTAACACGTGTCATCCGACGAAGTGTTGCGCGCTTTACCATTACAGCTTGAAATTCTGACAAAAACTGAATCATTTGGCTTCCACACCAAACAAAAACTGAACCGTTTCTACCCAAGCTCTTGTGTCTTTTATTCAAAAAACTATTTTTATCGCGCCTTTGTGTGCGCGTGTGTATAAAGTGAGTTTTAAAGAGCCATGCCTACCTCGTGGACTGAAAAACAAAACTAGAAGAGGAACAGACCCCTAACCTGGAAAAAGCAAGAGAGCAGAATGGAAATTGTGCAGATTGGATTGATATCCTGGGAGGTTTTTTTTCAGTCTTACCTCACACAGATCTTTGCACCTTAGAAGTGCAAATACTGAGATGTAGAATGATGCATCATGATGGCAAAGTGATGTAAGCGAACTACAGAAGAACTAGAGTTTACAGGAGTGTACACAGACTCGATTTTGACGTAGGGCTACGTCTAACTCCGCGGATAGTAAGGGGTCACCTACGGCCGAATGCCTGTGACAAAAATAGGTCCCAATTGAAATCATTATAGCGCCGCACACTAATCGTGTTAGCATATTCGTAAACAGCATGGAGTCCAATTCGCGTACTGTGCAATACAGCGTGTGCGCGACGCTCCCCTGGCTCCATGCGCGCGGGGGAGGTGATGCAATATTTCTGGGGGTGCCGCCCCGTTTGACTCAGTCTATCTCGGCAACCGTGATCGCTACACGACTGTCCATGGTATCGTTTTAAAGCTCTCGACGAGATCTATTCAAATATACGAAGAACATTTCGCAATGGTTTGACTGAACATTTTAAAAATTGTTTTCTTGTAAACCGGTGAACACTTTTGACAATATCGCGGTTTATCTGGACAACCGTGAGTGTAAACTGACTGTGAGTGGTATCGTTTTAAAGCTCTCGATGTGATCTATTCAAATGTGTAAAGAACATATCGCAGTGGTTTAAACTAAAATAAAAAGAATCGTGTGAAGTGGTTAATATTTTCGATAATGCCGCGAAATTCGTAGAATGAAAGCTAGCAAAATGGAGGAAATCAAAACAAGAGGCAAGAGCAAGTGATGAGGAATGTAAAACGCCCAAGAAGACAGAAGAGCACCACTTTGGGTAATTCGTGTATCGATCTGCTTTGTGTTCGCATTGTGTCCTGCATTATTTGTAAAAATTATGTAAGCTACTTTTCATATCATAGACCTGTGTTGGCTATAAAAAATTAAATAAATGCTTTGAGACCATACTCTACTAGCTTTTTCCATTTCTCCGACCTGCAAGTTGTAGTCCTACGTTCCAGTCCGACGGCTCAACCAGAGCTGAGCCTACCTGTATTTTTTTAACCTCCGGTCTCAAGTTTCGCACCCTAACCACTAGGTAGCCCAAGAAAAGAAAGCAGAGGTCAAGAAATATGAATACGGCAGAGGCGTAACTGGGGCGGGGTAGGCGGGGTAGGCGGTGCGGCTGCCGCCCGGCGCAGTTCAAGAGAAGGCGCAGAAATCACCACTTTCAGTCTGATTAAAATTGGATTTGATATTTTACACCAGTTTCTGGTACACTGAAACTTCGCACTGCTTTCCCAAAACGTTCAAGGGATGTTGATATTCAGAAATGAAGGCGCCGTTTTGTAGTCGCTAAGGAATAGCCACGGCCCGGGTCGACAACAATCGGGCCCGTAGTTTTTCTTTAGTTGGGTGCACTACAAGTATGTTGTAAGATAAGGATGCCGTTCACATCGTTGAAGATTATCTGGGGACTATTCCATCATTACTGTGGCTGAGATCTATGACTTCCAATTACATTCGCTCCTTTTGATGTGGTACCGAATGTCTGAACTCCGAAGTAGTTGCGGAAACGTGTGCAAACAGTCACAGTATGATTGTGTCTCCAGCACAGAGATATGATACATTAAGGTATGACGTTAATTCTGTTTTGTCGAGCAGATTATGCTTACAGATGTACATTATTATACACGGCCGGGCATTATTACTAATTTAATATAACAGTTGCTTACGATACAAATTTTGAAGATATGAATCCATTTTTTTGGGGTAAATATGACATGGATGGTAAGTCAGATAATATCCCAAAACTTGAAAATTTCGTCTCCTGGAGCGGGAATCGAAACCGCGTCTGCCGTAAAAAAAAAAAAAAAAAAAACGAGTTCTTTGACTAGCGAATCCTGTGATGGTTGTATTCAAATTAATCGGAAATTTGAGACTTGGTCATTCTGGGTGGTGTAGGGGTTAGCATACCCGGGCGCTGTCTGGGAGACGTGGGTTCGATTCCCGCTCCAGGACGACGAAATTTTCAAGTTTTCGGATATTATCTGATTTTTATCCATGTCATATTTACACCAAAAAAAAAAAAAACGAATTCACATCTTCAAAATTTGTATTGTATGGTGTAATCCCGTTTTCCATCCTGAGATGTTGAAGATGCATACATTAGCATTATTAATAACATCTATAGAGTACAAAGGTTTGGCTAGTGCAAGAGTTCCATTATTTAAGGATACAGCACATAAAAAAATTAAAAGGGGGCGAGACAAGAATGCAATATATCTCTCAAAAACTCTTTAGCGCCACATTGCAAAATGTCTTTCAATAATTAAACTTACAAAACAAAGGGATAAAGATTAACAGAGATTATTTAACTCCCCTTTGTTTTCCTGATGACATAGTCATTTTTGCAACTACCCCTTTGGACCTGCAGAATATGGGCCAAGAACTTGCTGACAAGGGTAAAGAAGTGAGATTAAAAATGAACTTTCAGAAAACAAAATTGATGTACAATGTTTTTACAAGAAATAAAAAATTATCGATTGATGGGGAAAAGCTGGAGGTAATAGATATCTATATCAAAGCGTTGATCAATGTTTATAAAAGTGTTTAATCAATGCATCCTTCCAGTGCTTACGTATAAAGCAGAGACTTGGATTTAACTAAAAAAGATATACAAAGGCTGCAGACAACTGAAAGAAATATGGAGAGATGCATGCTTGCTAACCAGGAAAGATAAGAAGAGGAACTTGTGGATATGGAAAATGACAAAAGTGAAAGACATCATGATCAGAGTAAAATTCCTGAAATGGCAATGGACTGGACATATTTCCAGAACAAGGGCCACCGATGGACAACCGAAATTTTAAACTGGATACCAAGGGACAGAAAAAGACCCAGAAGAAGACCACGTGGAAAATGGGTGGATGAATTTCGAACGAAGTGACATGGACGAGATTGGCTTAAGGCAGACCGTTGTGAACAGATGGGGGCGCAATATTTCTGGTTTTCCCTTGGCGCAAATATGCTCAGTTACACCTCTGTGTAACTGGGCATTTGTGTCATCATTTTTGTGAACATTTCTGTCACACTGTTGTGAACAGATCGGGTGGAATATTTTGTGGTTTTCCCCTGGCGCAGAAATCCCAGTTACGCTTCAATGTATACGATTTCCGTTAGTAAGCGGAGAGGAGATTTCTCCCGTGACAACGACGCCGGTGTACTTAGTGAGCACTGAACTCCATCCTTTTCAATTGTGATCAAATGTAATTGTAAAACTCCATCATCTAGCGAAAGAATTTCTCATCAAGAACAAGCATTGAGAAACTTCAGTATATCTTATATACGTATAAAACACAAAACGTCTGTTTGTCTGAAGCAGCAAAAACTCTCGAACGCCGAACTGATATTTGCATAGCTTATTAATACTGGAATTTCTAGGTCAACGCAACTATTTTAAGATCTCTACGTTGTTCCGTTCGCGAGTTATGAATTAATTAATAAGATAATCAATAAAGTCAGCGTCGTTTGCAACGTCATTTTCATCGCAGCGGCACATCCACAGGTTTTTCTATTCTTTGAGAACTGTGCATAAAAAAATGCAAAAACGAACTTTGCGAAATCTTAACGAAACGGGCTGAAATTTTTATCAACACCATGAATTGGTAATAAGAGGAGTCCCTCAAAATTTCCCCGGAACCTGGTCAAAATTTTTAAAAATAGTCATTTAATTTTTAATTCATCGGTAAACAGAAATATATACACAGAAACGGTTAATAAAATTTTGACGGCTAATTTAAAAAGTTATTTACCGATTCATGCGAAATTTGGAGGTCATGTTCCTATTAACGATTTATGGTGTTCATTAAAATTTCAGCCAGTTTCATAAAACATTCGCAAAGATAAGTTTTAAATTGTTTTTTATCCCAGAGAATCGCCCCTCAAAAACGTCTGAAACTGAAAGCACGTGATGCATTTGATCGTCGATAACAATTTGTTAACGAATTTTGTTCAGTCAGTGTTCTAATGCTGTCTCCTGGACGCGTGTTAAATAATTCGTAACGCTCTTGGTCCGTTTGATTCTACAGATTCCATACATGCTGTACCGGGCAAAGCCGGGCAGTAAAGCTAGTATGTAAATAAAACGTACTTCAGTCTGTCTCCGAAAAATGTATTCAATTACAAATATGCATTTAGGCTACCCAGTGAGAAATTTACTCAGCACCAGAAGTGAAAAGCATATGAAAAATCTTAGTCAGTTCTTTTATCTGTTCTTTGCTAAAAATAAAGTAAAAATCCAGAGTTGAAACGCGAGTAAAAACAAAAAATTCCAATTCCGTTATTCCATGTAATATTATTTAATGTGTTCTGCAATAAGAACTGAAATAAAGCGCTTGTCCACACATCGAAATTTGGTGACACACTAATTTAAAAAAGTGCCCTGCATTATGCAGCAAACATATCTGTAATATTTTTGCAATCCATTTATCAAAATGTTCACATATTTCTGGAATACACTCGGCAGATTTTATAGTTAAAAAAAATGTGAGAAAAGCGCACGTGTTAGAGTGTGATTCATTAAGCAATTTTCTTAGTAGATGACACAATATGGTATCGTATCTTCAAGATGGCTGCGTGTTATCCATAGTGCTGCGTAGCATCTGAGAGATATAAATGACATCGTACTACAATGTATAATAGATGGACTCTATTGATTTTTATTAAGAGATGAGAATAACAGACACGTCATATTTGACGTAAGGTATTTTCTTCTGTTATAATGTATTCTCGATCATGCCCGACCTGCTTCAGATAAAAACTGGTCGGGAAAGTCACTGGTTATCACTATCATCACTTTGTAAAATGACAGCACTCTGCAGTGTTTCGCGTATTGTTTCTTGGCTTAATACCAAGGATAATTATCAGAGCCACTTCCTCTAAGAGGTTTTGATCCATCTGCAAGCTCCAAATAAGCCATCTATATTCCAAGGATGCGTCTCATTCAACTTCCTATTTCTTCTTTCATTCGTCTTCTTTCTTTTCTTTTCAACACGAAAGTATAATCTAGCACATGTTTGAGGTGAATGTGCGACAGAGCGCATGCGCGTAATTTTTCTTGGAGGGGCATGTGGTTATAGAATTGGCTCTCAGCACTGCATTTGATAAACACGTTCGAGCAGAGAAAGAGATTGAAAAGGAGAAAAAAAATACGTGCAATCGTTTAGCTTGTCCAGACTAGAGGTCTGCACGGGCTATTTTTGGTAAGCCCGGCCCTGCCCGTTTTAAATATTAGGCACTCGGCCCTGCCCGTTTCAAATATTAGGCACTCGGCCCTGCCCGTTTCAAATATTAGGCACTCGGCCCTGCCCGTGATGTGTCATTTGGTATTAATTTGGCTTTCTATTTTATTTCATTAAATTGTGAAAATTAAAAATTATTTCTTTTAAATGTGAATATTTTCAATAACAATAACACATTATTGAAAAATATTTAGTTTAATGTAAGCCTAAAACTATTTGTTGACAACAAAAATATCTCTTTGTTGTCAACAACCCAAAGTGTTTTTATCATCTTAATGCCTACAGATGGTATAAACATTTTGAGTGCCTCTCCTCGCCTCTGTGATTACGCCCTGAACTATGCCATTTAAGTAAGAAAGTCAGCAAAACAGTTAAACAGACCAGGAAATTGGGAAACAAGGCTTTTTTCTTTCTTTACCATTGCGATAAAAAAAAAATGACTCGACTTGGCCCGGCTCGGTCGATAGTACCTGGGAAAAAAGCCCGACGGCCGGGCAGGGCTCGGGATTGGCGGGCCAGTCCAGCCTGTGCAGAACTCTAATCCAGACGTCCGTCTGACTTTTCTGCTTCTAAAACTGGAATGACAAATAATTTTTTTCTAATTTTCTATTTTTGCTGTCAGATAGAAACAACCACATTCGGCACTCTTCTAATGTGCAGTTTCTCTTGCACAGTGTATAAAACATGAGCTGTTGTTTGTAATGATATGAGCTTCTAGACACTGGACTGGAAAATTTCTTCTTCCAGAAGACAACCTCAGCCTATTTAGGACTTTCAATTCATTTTCGAAAATTTTGGCAGACTACTTTTTCGATTGAAGGCATTAGCGTGCTTTATATCTCTTTATGAAGCAATTTTTTGTTATTTTTTCTTGCGAGACAGATTGAACAGTTGTTTCTCTGGATTAAACAATACGCAAAAACAAGTTTATCAACGAATTTTCCTCCTTTTCGGAATATCCTGTTCATCGCTAACTAATGTAAGGCATATTTGTAGTGGCAACGGTTTCGGTCTTTTTAAGACAATATGCAGGAACTGCGTGAGAAGATTCAAACTGCACGGGATGGCTTATCGCAGGACACCATTATAGGAACCTGTACAACTCCATGCCGAGACGTCTGGCATGCCGTGTGAGCAAACATGGCTGCCTGACGCCATGTTGAGAGACATTACTTATTGGCGTGTAGCTCAATAAATATTGGCCATATCAGTATATTAGTCTCAATGTTTAATAATTTATTGTGCCTTGTAACCTTTACCTTTCTCCCAAATAGCATTGCAATCCGAAACGTCATTCTGGGTGCAACAATTTTTTTGACGATTATTGTATTATGGTGACATACCACCCATACCCCACTCGACAAACTTACCATCCATACCTTTTCAAAAAATTAGGGCCTGTCGACTGCTTATATTCCTTGGGAGTTACTCGCGGTGGTGGTTAAATTTGTTTAAAAAAAGTGACAGATAGGGGCGCAATATTTTGCGGCTTGCCTCGGGCGCAGAATTACCTAGTTACACCTCTGCATGAAAGGAAACAAAAATATTCCTGGATTGGGTAGTAAATATAGATAACATATGCTATGATGCCGGAGGCATAGCTGTCTCCTCCCATAAATATCTCAGTCCAATATGTAAGCGGCACGTAAGCTAGGTATGCGGTATAAAGCAAGCAGGCCAGCTTGTCGCATCAGTTAGCGTTAGATTAAAGGCCAGGATGGTAAAAAACGAGGGACCTGATCGACTTTGAAAGTGACATGACAGTTGGTTCCATAATGTCGTCCACTTGAGTTTTTCACGCGTAACTACAACAAGGGTTTACCGTGAATGGTTCTTCCGATGTCGTTGACATGATAAAAGAGTTGCGTAGATCTTTTTATCTTCTCGCAGGTAAAAATGAATTTCTCCACATCACCAGTCGTCCATCTAGCCATTTGGGACTGCAATACAATGATCTCTGGAACGCTGCTGAGTAACTCAGCTCCAATATTCGGGCAGATTTATTAACGGAATTTCAGGTTACTTACTGCTGTGATGCCGGAAGCCGCCGAAACGACACATGAGCCTGGGCCTCCTTCGTGCATTTGTTATTTTTCGATCAAAACATACACTGAAGTGCCAAAAGTCACAGGATAGCGGTATGCAAATTATTAGCTGGCGTTGCCGTTATATAAAGGCTTCGATGCACGCCAGGATTTTTATCAGGTGTGAGATGTAATCTCGTGTGTCAGGCTGAACAACCGCCAGTAGGATTATGGCAAGCCGACGTGAATTATCGGCGTTTGAACGAGGCATAGTAGTGCAAACATTCAACACTCTTCGATCCACGGTGTCACGTGTGCACCGAGAATACCTCATGGAAGACATTACCACGCACCGTGAACAGCGCAGTGGCCGACCACGGGTGATGAATGACCGTGACCAGCGGCATCGGACCAGGATTGTCCATTTTAACAGAGAAGCGACACTGGCTCAGATAACATCCACAATGTGAATGTTATCTGGAAAAGTGGTCTACGTTAGTGTTTATTCACCCTGAAAATTTTCAATTTGATAGCACAATATTTTCCAGTGAATTAATTCCACATTCATTGCAGGACGTACCAGAGACATATCCATCAGGTCAGTGCAGCGTAATTTAGCGTCCATGGGGTATGGGAGCGGAAGACTCACCAAAGTGCCTTTGTCAACACCATGACATCGGACATAACGCTTCACCTCGGCTCGTGAACACGATAATAGGATCCTGGAAGATTGGCAATATATGGCGTGGTCCTACGAGTAACGCTTCCAGTTGTTACGAGATGATGGTAGGGTTCGGGTGTGGCGCAGACTCCATAAGACCAGGGATCCAAGCTGTCAACAAGTCACTGTGCAAGCTGGGGTTGGTTCCATACATGTGTGGGGTGTCTTTACGTGACGCGGTTTGGGTCCTCTGTTCTTCGTAAACACGTCATTAACGGTAATCTCTTTGTTGCGTTGCTGGGTAACCATTTGCAAACTTCATGTACCTCAACAACGATGGGATTTTCCAGACGGACAATGCACCATGTCATCGGGCCCTAGTTGTCCAAAATTGGTTCGAGGACCATTCTGGACAGTTCCAACGGATGGTGTCGACACCACGCTCGCCGACATGAACCCAGTAGAGCACTAATGGGACGTGGTGGAAAGGTTCATTCGCACCCAAGATTCTTCACCTACAAATACCAGGGAACTGTGTACGGCTGTTCAGACGGCATGGGTCGACCCTCTCCAGAAGTCTTCCGGCTACTTGTGGAATCGATGCCACGTCGAATTGCTGCACTTCGCCGGGCTAGAGGAGGTCCTACACGGTACTAAGTACGTATCCCATGACGTTTTGCACTTCAGTGTATTTATTACGCATGCTTCTTGACGTAAAGCGTTTCATTTTAGTGTTGCTATTGCCATCAATACCACTTACAGCTATAAAATCCATTTTTCCGATTTTGATTGGTCATAATGTACTTTGTCCTTAAGTTTTGGGCAACTCTAAATATAAGTTACCCTCAAGAGCTCCAGATGACCTTCACCCAATGTTTTCTTGCATGATTTTTTTCTTGTTTCTTTCTTTTTTTTATTCTTCTTCTGTTTTCGTGTTTCACAACAAACATGTTCAGTTAAGGCGATAGGAAATTACATCCCTAATTTAGAGTCCATGACTCCAGCGAAGGGAGAAAACCAGATCTGGAAGGTCAAATACACCATTCTTGTCTTGTCTACGGAATCGAACTCACACCCAGCAATAGGAGAAGCCCCAAATAACTGTTTGACTGGGCTTGAACCCACAGCGCAACATGGACAAACGTTTTCCATCTGTAGCAAAAATATGCCTTTCGGAAACGTACTACACAAGTATAGGGTCACGTGACAATGGAATACAGTGACACGTCAGTTATAATCTTTCAAGTGATCAGAACGGAACACGCATAACTGTTCAAATTGCATAAGAAAAAATGGAAGCTTTTGCAATTATGTAATAGTTCCAATATGAGAAACCTATCAGCGAGACGCCATTTTAACCAGCAGCACTCTCGCACATGGCTTGTGTGTGGCTCCCTTGAGTTAGGATTTGCAAGGAGTTATAACAGTTAAGTCGCTGGGAATGAGGGATTTGCAATGAGAACGAACACCTCTGATAAACACAACTCAGATGCCCCGTGTAAATATGATTGGCCACGTGTACAAAATCTCTCGTTCGGACACGACCAAATCTGCTCTACATAACATTTACGCTGCCTGTTAACACAAAATAAACAGGGAAAATTAAATATTTTTGCTTTAGAAACAATATTGTGGTTTGTTGAATGATCTTCCTTAAGTTTTCGCATGTCGATCAATCCATAAATACTTAACTAATCGCTCGATAATGGCATTCAAACATTTCTGTGTGAACGCATGTTCTTAATAATTAGTTTTAATTCTTATAAATCAGATAAATAAGAATGGCAAGTATTCTATGGAAAATTTATATGTCTTTCAATCATTGAACTGCGAAAACAAGGGGATAAAGATCAGTGAAAATTATTTAATTCACCTCCGTTTTGCTGATGACGTTGTCATTTATACAACTACCCCTTCAGAGCTGCAGAGAGTGATCCAGGAACTTGCTGACAAAAGTAAAGAAGTGGGATTAAAAATGAACTTTCGGAAGACAAAATTGATGTACAATGTTTTTAAAAGAAATGAAGATTTATCGAATGATGGCGGACAGCTGGAGATAACCGTTACCTACATTTACCATGGACAGCAGATGTCAAGCAAAGGTCGCATTGATGAAGAAATTAATCGACGTATAAAACTTGGTTGGAGAGCTTTTGGAACAAACAGTATAATTTTCAAGAGCAATATGCTATTATGGCTTAAAGGAAAAGTGTTTAATCAATGCATCCTTCCAGTGCTTATGTACTGAGCAGAGATGTAGACCTTAACTGAAAAAGACATACAAATGCTGCAGACAACTAAAAGAAGCATGGCCCATAGATAAGGAAACTGACAAGAGTGGAAGACATCACGATCAAACTAAATATCTGAATTAGTAATAGGCTGGATATGGTGCCAGAAGAAAGGACCACTGATGGATAACTTAAATTTTAGACTGGATTCCAAGGGTGAGAAGAAGACCACATGGCAGATGGATGGGTGAAATTCGAAAGCATGCCGGAGTAACATGGAGGAGACAAGCTGAAGGCAGACAATTATAGAGGAAACTTGGGAATGCTTTCTTCCAGCAGTTGATTGATAATGGTTGAGAATGGTGATGATGATATATGTGTGTGTGTGTAAAATAAAAATAGCCGTATTAGGACACCCAATATGGTTGGGACGCCTCGCAGTTACAGTGATTGCGGTAACCTTAAACTTGCACTGCTCAGTATGTTTAAGCAGACTTCGCCACCAGCTCTTTTGGGTAGTCTTAAAATGGCCTTCAGCGCACTTAGATAGACTTTGCTGACTCCTAATGGTTGCCTTAATTAGCTTCTGATCAGCTAAATTTAGATAATATTTGCTGGCTTTACCGGAAGACTAAAGCGGTTCTACTGAGCGTATTTTGATAATCTTTGCTAACTTTACTACAACCTTAGATTTAAGACCAGATATGCCTTTTGCGGATAGGTAGGCAAATGGTACGAAAATTTTCTACCAGACTGTTCTGGATATAGAAAAAATGATGACATATTTCGTTGATTAGAAAGATAAGGGGAAATGATCATATCATTCGCGTAGGAAAGGAAGGGGCTCATATCAAAGCACAGTTTTCTCTAGAACGCACCATTCCATATCAAAGCACATTTTTCTCTTGAACGCCGAATCACATGATTTCTTTTTCTCTTTTAAAGCCGAATTTTAATCTTCATTAAAAATTTCAAAATGCATCTGAAAAACCGATAAAAAACTGACTCAAATCAAATTCTTTTTTCGAAGTCGCGGATTTTTTCGAATCCCTTTGAATTCGTTTTATTGACGCATTTTTCCACGTGCAAGAAACACACCCGCAGTGTTCACTTGCTGTCGCTCACACCCTGGAAGATGCCTTTTTAAAAAATAAGACAAGAGAAAAGACCAATCACTGCGATAGAACAATTGTAATGCATAACACCTTACCATCATTGGTATAAAAATTCCACTAACTGAACTAGCATTTCTTTCACATTTTCTTGTTAACATACATGCATAGGAACTATTGCTATGGTTGTGAAAAGGGACCTAAACTCCTCTGGAATAGCTGATGTCTCGCCAACCATTTTTTATTAACTAAGCAAAGTAAATGATTTTTAAACATTTTACTGAAAAAAAAAGCAAAAATTGCTTTTCATTTTAATACTTTATTCAAAAATGCCTTATTCCTGTCTATTTTTTAAGCAGTTTCACATGAAGTTTCCGCAAAAAAATGTTACAAAATCTTTTTGGTGATGCTAGAGGCCCTTTTAATCGTGACCCCCCCTACCCCCCGCAATGCGGGGATTGTTGGGGCTATCTGTACTCCCCTGGTCACCGTTGATCTGCGAATCCTCCGGTTCCTGAGTGGTGGATGTGGGAAGAGCTATCCTGCTAGAAGGCAATTAGCGATGAATGTTCATTATCGCGCCACCAGATGGCTCTGATCTTGCTGTCGGATGGCTGAGAGGGAAATTCTAGTGACAGGCAAAGAGTGGCGGATGCGAAGCGAGAAGTCGGAGCAACCTGTTACTGACCGAGGGCCGCTAGGAAGAACTACAGGCGACGACCCCTTTCTTCCCATAATGAGCCCTAATAAAGAAGCGAAGAAAGGAGTCCTGGCGAGCGGAATCAGGTTACCTGCTTGGCATCGCCCGAGGACAGGGAGGGACATCGAGCATTTCCCGAGGGCTTGATGGCCCACATGATGATGATGTTCTGTGTGTGTGTGTGTGCTCCACCCGGCCCTCAGGGGTTGATCCGTGTTCTCATTAACCCGGTTCTGTCTCGCAGGCCGAGATGGTACACTGGACTCTTCGACATGTGAGCAATGAAGCCGGAAAAACCTGAGCACACAAAAAGATTAACTAAGGCCATCCTTCTATTCGATTGCTTTGTTAAGTCCTAACGGATGAAAGGCCAGTGACTCCTTAAACGGAGCAACTGGAGGTGTGATCCTCTAGAGATGATTCTCTCGCTACGAAGAAAGTCAGTTCATCCTCCTCGCCCAATATAAGGTCATCACTGATTAAGTAAGAGAAGGCTCGGAATTGGAATGAACGTGATAATTAGATCAAATGCCACGGCCAATTTTGTCCTGCGCATCATATTTACAGTTTCGCAAGTTTTGCCAGTCATGAATAATAATAAGCACGAGAGGAGTGGATGCAGATGATGCCCTGCTTTAAGACTTACAAAAGCCAAAGCAAATAACAAAAATGAATTAATAACAACAACACACTTATAATAATCAAAGAAATAGCATCCCTTGCATGTTAAGTACGCGTAAAACAACCTCGGCTCGCACCAATAACCGCTTGCGGAGTTCAAAGATCACGTGGACTTCTTTTCTTCTCGATAATGTTTTTCTTTCAGTCCGTTAAAATTTTGCATGCAATATCACAGTGCTGCGCAAGTCATGAGAGTATTTAAAATATCACATGAAGAACGAATTTCTCAATATATACAATTACAAATTTGCACGTGAATTCCCCTTTACGATTGCACAAATTACTCCGGTAGTGGTCTGCACTGTTACGAGGATTTAGGAGCTTTTGCAAGACTTTAGAATTAATTATTTTCCAAGTAAGGAATATTTAGCGGTAAGTCTTTTTCAGTCAGCATGGGAATGTTCGAAGAGGATATCTACGGCGGCAACGGTAATTAACAAGAGTTGTAAAACAGCCCAGGCAGTCATTCTTTGTGTTGAAGAGATAGTGCGAAAATGCTAAGTGGGGTTTTTTTTTTTTTTTTCGTTACTCAGTTAATTATTGAGAGGGGCCTTCAAAGCTTTGTCCTGTATCACCAGGGTTTAGGAGATTTTGCAAGATTTTGGAATTAATTATTTTCCAAGTAAGGAACATTTAGCGGTAGGTCTTTTTCAGTCAGCATGGGATTATTCGAGGAGGCCATCTACGGCGGCAACGGTAATTAGCAAGAGTTGTAAAAGAGTGTTCCCAGCAATTGCTCCTATAAATGAAGAGCGAGTTCAGAAAACGTTAAGTGTTTTTTATCATTTTCTTGGCATACGCTGCAATGATGTACATTGTGGTCCGAGAAGCGCATTGAGACGGCTAAATAACATTATTGCTCACAAGACGTCGGAGAAAATCTGTCCCCTTCGAGTTGGGGTTGACAAGGGTTTAGGAAAGGACTGGGAGAGAGATAGCGAGGTGCTGGTTTGAGAAAGAACCGTTTTTTCGGGTCTTCGAACAACGACAGCGCTAGAGAATGAAATGTTACGAAGAATTAGAGAAAATACGGAGGAGTGAATAGTTAGGATACAGAATAAATAGCGAAAGGAATGAGAGAATCAGGTATTAATTTAGTAAGGCGATTCTACGACAACCTGCACCATAAGTCTAAGTAAATAATAAATGAATAGAAACGGCAACTTTTTCAACTATTCCTTTGCTATATATTTTCTGCAACGAGCTGCAATTGGGCTTAAATATCGAACCCCAGCAGAGTTTATAATAAACGAACACAGTCCTTCTATAGCAAGAACCCAAAAACGACCAGTAAAGTCTGTACACGAGAAGTTTTTCTCTTTCATCAAGCATCTTCGGCACCGTTCGCAGAGGTGTCGGTCCCGATGAACATAAGATAGTGCCCAGTGGCGTCGTGTTGTTTTCAGTGATGAGTCACGGTTTGCACTTGGCGCTAATGACCAGCGCATACGCATCTGCAGAGGAGCCGGCCAGAGCACGGATCCTGCCTTTACCGTGGAACGACACATGGCTAGCACACTGAGAGTGACTGTCTGGGAAGCCATTTCCTACGATATACGGACACCCTTGATAGTCTTCCGTACCACCATGTCAGCTCAACGGCACGTCGAGGACTTTAAACGAACTGTTGTGTTGCCATTCCTGTCTCAGCAACACCAAGAAATTTTTGAACACGATAATGCCCAGCCACACACTGCACGGCTCTTCTAGGCCTGCTTCCGTAATGTCTACACTCTTCCGTGGCCAGCCTGATCGCCCCATTTCTCACCGATCGAACATTTTTGGGACATGATGGGACGCCATCTTCGCCCGTTTCGGAATGTCAGCGAAATGGCCAGCAATTTTAACACCATCTGGTATGCTATACCTCAGGACAGTATCCGTGAACTGTATGCGTTTATGCCACGCCGGTTAACCGCTTGTATCCGAGCCATAGGTGACGCTACAACGTACTGACTTACTCCACTCGTGTAGCTGTTTCATCCAAATAAGTGGCCCGACTGCTCTGGTGTTGCGATTATTTCCTTTCATGTACATGTGCATTGCGCATGCCAATTTTCATCTCGATTAGATGAATCCTTCCGGATACTTCGTTGTTTTTGGCAAAGAGTGTATGTATACATGTGTTACTAAGATACATATACACCGAAGAGCCAAAACATTATGACCAGCGTTTCTCTATGCAAATCGAAGGAACTTCAAGTAAATGACGGCGCATATGAAGCCCATGAAGCAGTATTCACCGACGCCATTACATTATGACCACCTACCTAATAAGCTGTAGGACCCCCCTTTAGCCACTCGGCGAGGTATCGATTCGATGAGGTGGCGATAGATATCCAGGGGTATCTGGTACCATAATGTCAACAGAAGGTCCTCCGGTTCCCGTGCATTTTGGATGATTTAGCGCGAACCCACTTTTCCAAGTCGAACCACAAATGTTCGATTGGGTTCATGTCAGGTAAATTTGGAAGCCAGGGCACTAACAGTAAGACACCAACATGTTCCTCGAACCACTCCTTGACGATTCTGGCAATGTGGCATGACGCATTATTCTGTTGGTAATGGCCATCACCAGCAAGAAACGCAGTTGCCATGAATAGGTGATCTTGGTCCGCAATGATGTTCAAATAGCTGACAACTGTCTGGGATTGTGCTATTGGGATAATGGGGCTTAAAATGTTCCAAGAAAACATCGTCCACAGCATAACACCGCCGCCGCCGGCCTGTTTTCACCCAAAAGTGCATCCAGGTGCCATAGCCTCCGTTCATAATCAGCGTATCCGCGCTCGGCCGTCTACGTGATGCAACAGCAATCTTGATTCGTCAGACCAGGCCACTTTCTTCCAATCATCCACGGTTCAATCTCAATGATCTTGGGCCTTTTTCATGCATCGTGGGCGATGGCATGCAGTGAGCATGGGGACCCTGCTGGGTCTTCGGCTACGCAGGCCCATGTGCAGAAAGCTACAATGAACTGTGTGTTGTGACACATGAGCACTATTGTAGCTGCGGGTGATTTGTCGCATTGTGATCCTGCGGTCGCTGTGAACAATGCGCGACAGTCTCCGCTCCCCTCTGGCATCAATGAGCTGCGGACAGCACACGACTGCATGACGGTTCGTCGTTTGGACATCTGTGCACCACTTTTGATACGTAATCACTGCAGCAGCAAGTGAACAACCCACAATACGCGCCGTTTCCGAGATCGTAGTTCCTAGTCGCCGTGCCATCACAATTTGTCCTTTATCAAACTCCGATACATCGGCAGCTTTTCTCATTCTGACTCAGAAAACTGTACTAACCAAAGGCCGGTCCTCGGATTGTATTGTATACACTGCTCTGCGAACTTCAGCTGCGCCACCGTTCGGTATCCAATCGCGTTCATTTCTCTATTCTGGGGGTAGTCCTAATGGAATGGCTCATCGGCTTAAATAACACCTGATACTGAGCTCTGTTAACCAGTGTTACTTGTCCTTCAGATTTGAAAGGCAGCGAATTTAACAAAATCCAATTGTAATAGCCAGACGACTGGATCACAGTATTTTCGAGAGGGCAAGGCTTGTGGGGTGCTCACGGTATACCGTGGTTAGTACCTTCAAAGAGGGATCCGAGGATGTAAAATCCACAACCGCCGGCAAGGTGTCAACCGACCAGAGTTCTTCGATGCTAGAGGTGAGCAAAGGCTATTCCGTATGGAACAAACCAAAAGAAGGGATACTGTGGCTTAACTTGCCGGTAATTTGAATGCTGGTTGTGACATACTGCAGAGGTAAAGCACCTGTCAAGATGACAAATCTGCAGCAATACATTCCGTCCGTGTAGCTCAGTTGGGAGCATGGCCGTACCCAGGGAAGGGGCTTTTAGGGTCCAACCCTCTTCCGGAAAGTTTTTCGTGCAAAATTATTTTGCTTATTTATCGTAAGTTATTAGATCAACAGGAGTCGCCTTTATCTTCTTTTCGCCTTTTTTTTACAAATTGTTTCTGTTATTTCCTTTGGTAAACCTTTCTTCAGAAGGACATCTTTTTCACTCTACCTACTGGTCAGCAGTAACAAATTTATAGAAGTAAAGGAAACTCTGTGTCTGCCACTTTGTTATTGAGAATTGTTCTGGTATCATTTATTTATTTATTTATCGTGTTAAGACAGACTTAAAAAATGGCAGTTGGAATCGTAGTTTATTATTTCTTTACAACATCAAGATGCCAGACTGGGATGATTTGGGTTTAGAAATGTAAGAGCGTAGTGAATGATTGCATCCCGTAGGCATATTGACATTTGTTCGATCTGCGAAATGTCCGTTCTTTCGTCCGCCATCACGGTGAAACATTTTGCAGCATCTACTTTTTTTACTATTGTATCCTGAATAATGTTTCCACAAATGTCGACAAGTTGGTTTTCAATTAAAAGACTGATATATTGGACGTTTGCTGCATCTAATTTGAGATGCTGTGCAAGCACAGAATCCCCAGAAGAAACTCGGACTTCCATACCTGCACAGAAAAAATCTCCAGTTTGTTGCAACCAGTTAAGGACCGCAGTTTTGACAGCTTCATTGGTTTGGAATCGTTGTCCACTATGGTCATGTTTCATTTTATCAAACAAATAATAGTCGCACGGGGATAGGTCGGGGCTGTACGGTGGATGTTGCCACACCTCCCACTTGAATGACTGCAGCAATTCTTTTGTTTTGTGCTTTGTTATCGTGCAGCAGATTGACACCTTCGCTCAACTTACCCCGGCGTCTGTCCTTAATGCCTTTCGCAAATTTCTTAGTGTTTGGCAATATGAGTCAGCATTGTTAGTCGTCCCTTTTCGCACAAATTCTGTGTAAACACCTTGACAGTCAAAGGAAACAGTCGCCATGACCTTTGCTGCAGCCGGTTGAACTTTCCACTTCTTCCTTGTTAGAGAGTCGACTTGCTCCCATTCCATGGATGATCGTTTGGTTTCAGGAGTGAAATGGTTAAGCCACGTTTCTTCCCCTGTGATGACTCGATGCAAAACAACTGTGACCCTGAGCAGAATACCGTTGCAGAAGAGCGAAAGACGACAGGAAAACTTTCGTTTCTGTGCTGATCGGTGAGTAAACGTGGCACCCATCTCACACACAATTTCTGAAATTCCAGCTGCTCGTGAATGATGTAATGCACAGTCCCGTACGAAATGTCTAACGCACTGGCAATTTACTCAATTTTGATACCCTTACTATCCCGTATCATGTCGTCAACGGCGGCAACATGCTCCGGAGTGCTGGATATTGATGGTTTGCCTTCGTGGTATTTGTCCATCAAATTTGTGGGACCCTTTTCAAATTGTTGGCGCCACTTTACAATGGCCGGGCGACACATGGCATTTTCTCCGTATGCAGCACAGATTTCGCGATGGATGTCAGTGCAATTTAAACGTTAGCCCACAAACATCGAATGGTTCCTCGCACGTCCAATTTGGAGTAAGAATCCAGTTGACGCGAAATTACGAACTGCCTTCTGCACACGCCTTATGCAGTTACTGAACTAAAACACCTCCGGTCGGCAGCTCTGATGTATTGTCTACTTCTCCCCCAAGCACACACGGTCTGACTGCAATCTCACTCTAGATGGCGCTATGTGTAACTTACTTTTTGATTCACCTACGTATTTCTCATACAGAATCCGTATTAAGAAGTTTAACGGTTGATATGGGCGCGTTTATTTAAATGTAACAACTTCAGGACTGAAAATTTTAGGTTTTCTGCAGACTACTAGGCAACTCGAAAATGAAATCCTGTCTTTTAAGGAAACATTTTCATACTTCACCTGGATCTGAAAAAAAAAATATGAAAATCGTTAACGGAACAAAAGCTTGTCTGTTCGATGCTTCAAACAAAGAAGCGCTGGATTCTTTTTCACGTGCTATAGTTTAATTAACCTAATCTGTTATGCCCGAAGTATTATTTAATCTTTACATAATTAGATCCAATGGTTTACACTATATGAAGATAGTCTGATACACAAGCTACCAAATTTACATTAGGCTATTTGTTTCAATATGAAAGAAATATCAAATATGATTTTGCTGATGCTTTTTAATCGCGTGTGTTACGTATTCTAAACAGAGCACTAACTAAACTGAAGTACAGTAATAAAGCACAATAAAAATGATCACGAGCAGAGTAATAATTAGTGATAAACTGTCACAACAATGACTCTCACAGCAGATGTTACGGGGAAAGTTAACTAACATCCGGTACTTCGTGTTGACAAATGTTTGCTGAACAGGTGACGTCATCTAATTAGAATATTAAATCGTCCGCGGCGTAGTTTGAAAGTTTTGCTTTTGTCGTATTTAACTTATATTCCCGTTTTCCAAGCCTTACGCTGATAAGAAACGCCTGGAAACTTTTTGCAACAGTAGCATAATTTAAAAATGGATTCTGTGAAGAAAAATTCATCATTTACTTCACGTTGAACAATGATGAACATAATTTGAAAAGCGCCTGTTTTGCCTATTGCCGCTGGTCATTTCTTTTCAATCTGTTAAAATTTGAAAAAACAATAAAAAAAAAACTTTAAATGAATTAATCGCCGAGTTGAATGCGTTTGTCCTAATCCAAAATTATACAAACATTTGAGTTGTGTGTGTGCGTTGCCCTGAATAGCGTAGTGCGTATATTGTTGCACTGAATGCGTTGCCTTAGTATTGTAGTATGGTAGTATGCAGATAGTTGCGTTTAGTATACGTTGCTCTCATTTCGAAATGCGCGGGGAGCTGATAAATGTGTGTTGCACTGAATCCGTAGTATAGAATAGTTGCATTCAAAGTATTGCTCCAATATTGTGGTATGCAAATTGTTGCATTTAGTATGTTTCCCTAATCTAGAAATGCGCAGATAGTTCATTACTGTGTGTTGCACTGAATCCGTAGTATGGATATCGTTGCATTGAGTATGTTACTTTAGTATTTTGGTAATGACATTGTTGCATTTAATATGTTTCCCTAATCTTAAAAAAGCGCCGTTAGTTCGTCAATGTGTTGCACTGAATCCGTAGTATGGGAATCGTAACATTCATTGTATTGCTGTAGTATTGAGGTACGTAAATTGCTGCATTTAGTAAGTTACCCTGTAACGTTACAGAAGTGAAACATGTGACGTCACGTACTACAGAGGTGAGCGCTGCAACGTACGGACTTGTTCCCCTCGTGTAGATGCTTTATCCGAATAAATAGCCCAACTGCTCTGGAATTGCAGTCATTTCATTTTCTATCAGTGTACATTGCGCATACCAATTTTCATCTGGATGATTCCTTCTGGGTGCTTCGGAGTTGTTTCTTTTTGCAAAGAATGTATTATGATACGTAAATGTTTTCAGCAAGATAGTTATTCACTTCTGTGATGTTTCTAGTCAAATCCAAAAATATCTCTTAATATCAGCCACCTATGGCTACGGTCAATAATACAGGGTAATTCAAAATGATTGCCTCGATTACAAATGACAATACCTGGTTTATGAACATAGATACAGAGATCCCATTGGTGCACGAAAAAGAAGGAAGTTTAGAATTTTGTTTCCATACCTTACAAATGTTCTACGTGACCTCCCTGGGTCACGCGGACAGCATCTAAATGGTAATCCATTTAACGCCATACATTATGAAGCATGTCCGTAGTCACTGATGCCGGTGTAAGCTGAATGCGCATCTTTAATTCTTGCAGTGTTCTCGGCAAAGGTGGCACATGCACATGGTCTTTGACATACCCCCACAAAAAGAAGTTACAAAAAGTAAGATCCGGAGACCTGGGGACCACTTTCAGAGAACTCTGTCGTTCTGTCCTGTCCACAACGACCAATCTAACTGTTCGGAAGAATTTCTTTCAAAAATTGGCGAACGTGCATATTCCAATGTCACCATAGCAACACAGCAGTAGGCTCCAATGAAATTCTAAACTTCCTTCTTTCTTGTGTAGGGATATCAGCTGTCTATTTATCTTCATAAAAACCTTATTATCATTTGTAATCGGAGCAATCATTTTGAATTACCCTGTATAATGCACATAGTATCTTGTTTTCAATATTTAAATTTTTCCTTAAGGGGCATAGCGGTTTTCATCCACTATCTGTGCTTCGAAAGTCTTATTTTTGAAATTCTTTTTTCAAGACGTTGTCGCAACCGCAACCGTAATCTTGCGTTCATTTTTCATGTAATATTTTCCCGTTTCTTTTTTCATTGGAAAACCACTGACCAAACAGTTATAAAAAAGATTAAAAGCTTTAATTGTACTTTTAAGGGCACTAGGTTAGAAGCTATTTTCAAAAACATTCCAAATCTACAGTATGTCACCTTCATATTTCAAGATTTTTTTTTTTTGAATTTAAACTTTCAAATTAGAATTATTTTCTTTTTTTATGGATCGCATCATTTTTGCATATTTATACATTTAGATTTAGTTAGCTACTGAAGCATAATGTAGATACAAAATCACACAGATAACGTCCTAACCGTAATTTAAAGTTGCCAACAATCAGGTAAGGATTTGCCTGTTCTATCCTACGAAACGATCATTGCGTTTCGTTCGCAGTATTGAAATCTTTAATATATTCAACCTCGGTGTGATTATGGTTTTAGCAACCGCCGTAAAATACGACGATGAGTAAGCTTTGTAAGACAGAGCGTTCAGTGTGACCGAGTGCAACGCTTTAGCAACAGATATGAAACAAACGAATGATCTGATTCTGAGTAACAGCGCTTCCGGTTGTTTTCATTTTTCTTCGCTTTCTTACGCATCTTGTGGAAACGTTTTCTAATCCTTGGTTTCATAAGAAGGCTTTGTATCTTCACGAAGGTGTTCCGAAACGGTGCTTGAGAATTGTCGTTTCCTGATGACTCTGTAAGAAAATGAAAAGTAAAGAAAAATGTATTGACGGAAAGGGAAAAAAGAAGGAATGTCTGTAGGAACGTCATATTATATGTTAATCGTTAAAAACAGCAGAAACTGTGAACCCAGTTGGAATGTCATTGGATGAAATAATGACGTCACTGTGGGTGACAACATGCAAATGTACGCAGCGCGTATTTAAGGACTAGGGCATGCCGAACGAAGTCATTCGTCTGGTGTCGTGTTGTTCAGTGCTCGTTGAAGAAGCTACCATGCCTGGACGACGCAGGCGCGCGCAACGTTTGTTCATTTATGGTAGTTTCAGCGAGGCCGTATAGTGGGTCTGCGGGATGGAGATTGGTCCTTATGTCAAATTGCGGACCGATTGGGACGAGAGGTATCGGCCATGGTAAGATGGTGGCGTCGGTGGTCAGAGAAGCATTCGCACAATCGCAAACGTGGTTCCGGGCAACACAGAGTTATGGACGCACGAGGCAATCGGCGTATCAGATGGGCGGTGCCATTCCAAGTCATACCAAGGGTGTCTACCAGAACGATACGGAATCGTTTGTTGGAAGCAGGACAACGGGCACGGTTGCCGCTGGCACGGTTACCACTGACCCCTGGTCACCATCGAGTACGTTTCCGGTGGTGTCAAGAACGGGCTCATTGGAGAGAAGAATAGAGGCAGGGGGTGTTCAGTGATGAAAGCCGGTTTTGTTTGGGAGTGTCTGACGGTCGTGTACGCGTCCGAAGGCAACAAGGTGAGCGTCTTCTGCCACCGTGCATCCTCCAATGACACACAGGCTCCACGCTGGGCATCACGGTGTAGGGAGCGATTAACTATCACTCTCATACGAGTCTGGTGTTTTGTACGGGGTACAGAACACAGCAGTGCGTTCGTCAGCGACATCGTGCAGCCGGTCGTTCTGCCATTTTTGAGTGCCATCCCCGATGCGATATTCCAGCAGGATAACGCCCGCACACACTCCGCCCCGGCAACTCAACATACTCTTCAAACTGTGCATCAGCTCCCTTGGCCAGCACGATCTCCGGACTTGTCCCCAATCGAAAATGTCTGGGACCGGATCAGACAAAGACTCTTCCACTGACTCCGGCAGGCATAAACTACCTGTGAATCCTGCGTCCAAGTTGAAAGCTTATGGAATGCTATCCCCCAGCGTGATATTCAGCATTTGTACGACCGATTGCATTGCAGATTGGAAGCTTGTATTGCTGCTGGAGGAGGTGCAACACCTAATAAAAATATGCTTTCTGTACACTGTAATACACATTAAAAGGTAGAATAACACTGAATCACTTCACACGTGTGATCACTTTCCTTTCTGAACAAGTTGTTGCTACGACATAGATCTTATAGATGCAGCTGCAATTTTTAACTTTCCGGCAGAGTATTTCTGAGCTTTTCGCATATATTTGTACAGTAATAATAAGATCCACTGACAAAAGACAAGAGAATACTGGTAATTCACATTATTTTTGCTGGAACAAACATTCTTTTGCCTTTTGTTTTACAGTTTTATGCAGAAAGTATCGTTTTAAAGCTCTCAACGAGATCTGTTCAATTATAAAAAGAACATGTCACAGTGGTTTAAACTAAAATTAAAAAAAAAAAATGTTTTCGTGTGAACGGGTTAACATTTTCGACAAGGCCCCGGGAATTCGCAGAATGAACGCAAGCAAAAGTGGAGAAAATCAAAACGAGAGGCAAGGGCAAGTAATGAGAAATGTAAGAAGCCCAAGAAGACAGATTACCACGTTGGGTAGTTCGTGTATCGATCTGCTTTGTGTTCGCAATGTATCCAGCATTATTTGCCAAAATTACGTAAGCTACTTTTGATATCATAGAACTGGGTTGGTTATAATAAATTAAATAAACGCTTTGAAACCATACTCGACTAGCTCATTTCAACTCTCCGATCTGCAAGTCGAAGTCCTACGTTCCAAATTGACGGCTCAATCAGAACTGAGCATACCTGGTATCTTTTTTTTTTTTTCAATCAATTTAGAATGCGTGGAAAACTCTTGCGAATTTGAGCAGCCGGAAACAGTAAAGTCTACCCATTAAAACTCAAGTGAGCTAGCTACTAGTGTTTAAGGAGAAAGAAAGGCAGGTCACGGAAATTACTATCGAAGTCAAACTGAAACGGAACGCGAGTCCAGCACACGCCTGGTCCAACAATGGAAGTAGGATCCGTAGGCTGAATCGAGCTCCTGCATTGCTGGTTTATCACTGCTAATTATTGCGACGATTTTAGGCTGTGGAAACATGTCTTCATGCTTCCTGTGTGTGCGTGTGTCAAGCGTCAAGTAATTGGCCTTAGTCATAGTGTACCCTTCCAGCATCAGAGACCCCACCCTACGTTGCCATCCACCCCACCCTTTCAAAGATAGCCTCGAACATAATCGACGGCACAACGCTACAGCCAATTACTAAAACAACACAGCAGCAAGTGTGACGCAATAATTGATGAATGTGCCACTCTTGTTTTCAATCTGTGCGGTGTAAGGGAGTGTTCATTCGGCTGGTTTTATTCCCCTATCACAGAGATGCGTGTGGATGGGTGATGTTCTAAAAGGAAAACCGTCGGTGAAAATTTTTATGGTCTATTTAAAGGAGCGATTTCGAAGGAAATGCTCTCTCTATATGCGCCTCTCTCCGTGCCTTAACGATGTATGTCACAACATTTTCCTCTTGGACGCACTACTACGATGAAGTAATGCTTGCAAGAAGTGGCACGAGCTAATGAACAAAGCAATGATATCACTCGAAGACAAAGGGCACACTTCACACAATTGAAGGATGTAGGCACCGTTTTAACATTCCTCAGCTGCGATGGCCGTCGCATTTAAGACAAGCATTACCGCTAATTATCCAGATTTATTTCTGTCGAATGAAGTTAAGAGTCATACGAACCGGAGATAGGATAATTAACAGCACCGTGCGTTCGTGTAGGGTGTCGATATTTCCTGCAAAATTCGATGCAAAAAAGCGAACTTTATTTTTTTCTTAGAGTAGAAATTCACTGTGCTTTTTATCTTCCTCTAATTTATACGAGCGTGCTGTAATTTCAGCAGCAAAATACTTCTGATGCAACATTCGACCCTTACAGATGTGCGCTGAGCAGACGAACATTAAGATTCATTATACAGAACAAAGGTATATGAATATATATGCGTGTGAGTGTATATAAGCTTTTGTTTCTTTTCTGTTTTCTAAAGGTACCACCAAACTTTGAAAACTCATCATTACTGACGTACCGTCACGCATTTTCTAATCGCTGTCTTACACTTAGTTGTAATTACCGCAATAAAAAAATATATTTAACATATATTTCCCTGCGAAGATAAATCTGCACGTTTGGTATGCCAGTTTCAAATTTATTTTCGAATGGATACCGGAAATTAAGGTTGTTAACAACAAGACAAAGAAAGGAAACACATACAGGGTGATTGTAAACTCCTTCAACAAAATAAGAGGGGTGATAGTACATATGAAGACGAACAATATTTGCAATGGAACCTATAGGGCCGCATTCCACTCCTAGTGCCAGAAAAGACTAAAGTTACATATCCACGTTGAGCCTTCAACAGTGAAAACAAAGAGACATACCTAATTTATGAGTTGCACAATTCCAATCGCATCAGAGAAAGACTCAAAGAAGCTGCTCATACTGGCGTCCAAGAGAATCGTTGCACAGCCCACACCGGCAAATGAAGGACTGTCGCACCCTCTCGTAGTGTATTTTTGATCTTGTCCGCACCAAATTCATGCGACGAGATCTTCCATGGAGTCCAAGGTGTCTCGTACACCAATGTTTTCATGTGCCCAAAGAAGAAGAAGTACAGTGGATTAAAGTCCGGGGAGCGTGGAGGCCAAGCCACAGGTCCACCGCATCCAATCCACCTCCAGGGATATGTCGCATTTCGGAAGTATCGGACCTCGGTGGCAAAGTGTGCTGGGGCCCCATCATGCATAAACCATGTGTCCCTCCGCGTGGTGAGGGGAACATCCTGCAACAGACCGGGAAGCACTTGCACCTGGAACACACGGTACGCTGCGCCGGTCAGACGTATACGTCAATTCTCGTGCAATGCTCGCACGGTAATATCGCTCAACGGCTGCGTTTTTAAATGTTTGCTCTTCATCGTCTACGCACGTATTCAGCGAGCCTGATTTACATCTTGTGCTTCTCATGCACTGGTTGGAACAGAAAATCCTCCAAATACGTGGCGTCAGTGAATAAACAAATACATCGCTCTTTCCACGTTTTAGCAACACACAGCAACTAAAAAATTGTTATTCGGTCACCGCCGGGAAATTGAATCTCGGGTATCTCGATATCTAGCCGAGCGCGTTAGTATAAGGCTAACGCGCTCGTCTCGATATCGAGAGACCCGAAATTCAATTCCCCGGCGGTGACCGAATAACAATTTTTTTGGTTGTTGTGTGTTGCTGAAACGTGGAAAGAGCGATGTATTTGTTTATTCACTGGTTGGAACTCCGTGTGTTTGCTGGACGTTTTACGAAAGTTCTCTTTTCTGGCACTAGGAGTGGAATGCGGCCCAAGGTTCCATTGCAAATATTGTTCGTCTTGATGAGTACTATCACTCCTCTTGTTTTGTTGAAGGGTTTTACAAACACAATGAACACTGAAGAGCAATTGAATTAGAGACAGCTGGTGTTATGCAAACGTGGCGCTGTGGGTGGCCCTGTAAACGGAAACGACATGACGTATGCAGCGATCCGACAATATAAGGAGTGATACGACGGGAATCAGTAAGAGTTGGACTCAGTATGGGTAAGACGAAAGATCTAAGTGCATTTGATCGTGAGCAAATTGTCGGGGCCCGACGAATGGGTCACTTCATCTCGGAAGTCGTGCAGGCACTGGGATTTTCACGAGCCACTGTGTCACGGGTGCACCGTGAGTACATCGAATCTGGTAAAACCATCCCTGCAAGGGCCAACTGCCGTGGACAACAGACAACAGCGTGTGAATGAGCGGGGTCATCGTCGGCTAGCTCGCATTGTAACAGCGGATAGACGGGCCACAGTGCAAATCACTCGAAATTTAACGCTGGTGCACAAAAAACATGTAAGCAGCCACACCATCCAGAACCATCTCCTCGCTATGGGGTACAGAAGCCATCGTGCCACGAGGATACCGCTGCTGACCGCACATCACAGGGTTCAAAGATTTGCATGGGCGCGGGAACATCGCCACTGGACCGTAGACATGTGGGAAAATGTTGGCTGGACTGATGAGTCGAGATTCACGTTGGTACATGCGGATGGCAGGATACGAGTACGGCGCAAACCACATGAAGCGATGTATCCTTCTTGCCAGCAGGGTACTCTTCAAGCTGGTGGGGGTGGTATTCTTGTCTGGGCACTGTTTACATGGACTGAAATGGGTCCCCTGGTACGTGTGACATCGTCTCTCACAGGTCAACGTTACCGGGATATCCTGGACGACCATATTTGCTCCCGTTTGTGCGTCTTCAACATCCCACTGGCGACCTCATCCTGCAACAAGACAATGCACCGTGCCATCGCTCCCGAATTGTATCCGAATGGTTGGATGAACACTCCACCGACGTGACCTTATTTCCTTGGCCAGCTAGGTCACCTGAGCTCAATCCCATCGAGCACATCTGGGATGCCATCGAGAGAGATGTTCGAGGCTTTGACCCCTCCATCAAATCTTCGTGAACTGCGGGAGCTTGTTCAGGGGTCGTGGATCCGTATGTCTTCCCGACGCTTCCGGTGTCTTGTCGAGTCCATGCAGAGACGAATCGCCGCCGTCATCAGGACGAAAGGGGGTGCTGCATGTTACTATACAGGTATCTCTAATTCAATTGCTATTCAGTGTATATTAATATTGTTTTACTCGACATCAGCACGGCTAGCGGAAGGTAGTGGACACAGAGGTCCGGATCCCCTCGCGGAGGGGGAGGGGGTCTTCCTACGGAAGGTCTTAAAAATTTGTGGTTCACATATGATGGAATGTGTTTTTTTTTTTGTTTTTTCATGAAAATTTCTCGGAGGCCGTCACCACGTTTCTCAGTTTTCTGGAAATTTCTTCAAGTACAACTTTAAAAACTGATTTTGCACAAATACGTTGAAAAGTTAACTCATAATTGTGTTTTTCACTTTAAAACTTTGTCCTCAGAAAGTCACGATAATGTGCGTTGACATTTTGCCCTACCGGCACTCGACCAGAGCCCGCAACACCCTGGGCATCGTACCCGAAAATCATCATTTGCTTCACTTTGGATTGTTGCCGACGACACTTTGAGGGGCGTGGGGAACTTGAATGTCTCCATTCCGCCGAATGTGACTTCAGTTCCGGCCCAATATCACGGGCCCAAGTCTCACCAATTGCAACAGTTCCGTTCACGAAGGTGTTGTTCTCCCTTTCGAACCTGTGTGTGTGTGTGGGGGGGGGGGGGATATTGTGCGACGATCACTCTGGCTGCCTTCTGCTCGGGGGTGAGTTGATGGGGCAACCAGCGCGCGGCCATTTTTCTTTTTCCCAGTGAGTCGGTCAAAATCCGGTCAACAGCCATGGTGGACAAATTAGCCCGATGAAAAATCTCCTGGACTGTCAAACGGCGATTCTCCTTCGAGAAGCGTTGCAACAATGGTGACAGATGTATTGTCTGTCGCCGTTTGAGGTCGGCCTGAGCGGTGATCATCTTCCATGCTGCTTCGACCCTCCTGAAAGCGCGATGCCCAGCGAGAAATTGTGCTTCGATCAAGAGTTCCTTCCCCACAAACTTCTCGCAACGCAGTTTGGACCTGTGTCGGAGTTTCCATTTTCACGTAGGAGCGATGGTCTAACGCTGTGACTCGACCTGAGGAGCTGCACGTTTCCGTTTCCAAACCCTCCCATGTTCACACACCAAATGATAGCGCGTCGTTCTGACACCACTGCGTTGCTAAGACTCTGACCTGACATGACGCAATCATTTTCCGCCGTCCCGTTGGCGCAGTGGTCCAAGCGAAGGCTTCTGATCATTCGTCCGGCAGGGGTCCGGGTTCGAATCCCGGCGAGGCATGGGTGTTGTGTTTGTCTTACGGCACTGGCTCTCTCCCTTCCCTGGAACCAGTGACCCTAAATTAGGGACGGGCGACTGCTAATAGCCCATTAAGTTTGTCACGGTGGTCGTTAAACCTCCAACCAAAAAAAACAACAACCCCCATCCACTTACGTTTTAGATTAACGTGTGCAGAACTCTTTTTGTTACCCTCGTATTTTCTGAGTACCTAGTGAAGTAGTAGTTCTTCAACTATCTTTTTTTCCGGATAGTCACCAGCTGTGAGGGTTCCGTTCCATAAATTAAGTATGTCTAAGGCGCGAATAATGTGCCAGGAAGTGTATACATATTTCACATAATGTTTACTAGAATTTCGTGTTTTACATAACCGTGTTCTGTTGGGTTTTTCTTTTTTATCCCGGCAAATTTACAGGCATTGTAAAAACACGTCTGAGTAATGTCTTTTTCCGAAGTGCACATATACCTGAAGGATACCGAAAGATGATATGTGTTGTGTTGAATAATATTTTCAGTAACAAAAGACTGATGCATGACAACGAAGTCGAAGATTTTAGGCACATTTTGTTTTTAATTCGGAAAAGATTCGCAAAACCATATATACTCATTCGTTCTATAGATATACATTTTTGCTGACCCGATTGCTGCGTGGTCAGAGACATGGGCTTCTGGCTAATCGCCGGACTTCTGCCAAGGTTCGAGCCCCGGATGAAGCAAAGGGCTCGAACCGCCTCTATCACAGCATCGGCTCTCTCACCCTTCTGGGACCAGTGACTCGAATTTAGAAACGATCAATTCCCCCTTTTTTGGGGAGTTTAATGAGAGTCAAAACGCGGAAATGAGCTGAGTTTGGTTCCACGCTTCGATACTGAGCCCAGCCCGGTTTGTCAAAATGTTGCACATCTGACCACTCGGCTACCGAAGTGGCGCGGGAGATTCCTTCTAGCCCCAGATGCTGTTGGTGGTCGTTAAACTCTGAAACAAGAAATAATACTGATTCCGGGTAATTGGAACTAGAACACTTTGGCCCAATAAAGCGGATGCCCCAATTATGAAAAGCTTTATCCTAATGAGGTAATTTGGGATGTTCTTTAAGAATTGTCCCGAATATAGGGCTGCCCCAATTAACCGGAATCTACTGTAAATAAGTAAAATCCGATTTTACAGTATCTGTTATTCTTTATACAAAGAAGTTGCAAGATCCTGGAAGAAGTGATTTTCTGAAATGGAAATCTTAGAACACAGCAATACGATGTGACGTGCCTACCTCTGAGGTCGCTCTCATGTCAAGACTGCAGCGCCGAACTTTATCGGTGTAGCTTAGTTGGGAAAATATTCGACCCTGGAGTAGAAGGATTCGATTCTCACCATCAGCAAATACTTTTACGCTATAGCTACGATAAATCATCCGCACTAGGGTCGTTGAAAACGACGTTCCCTCCGAAGCGTTCCTGTAGAATTAACATACACCGATGAGTAATTTCGTTATGACCACCACCAGCATAGAGAAATGAGCGCGCCTGGAGACCAATCGGTGGAGGCAGGTGAAGTTCATAGAGCAGTATATATACTACCCGAAACCCGGCTTTCGGTTAGTAGAGTATTCAGAGTCAGAATGGGAAAATCTGCCGATTTATCGGAATTCGATAAAGGGCAAATTATGATGGTACGGCGCCTTGGAACAACGATCTCGGAAATAGCGCGGCTTGTGGGTTGCTCACGTATCACTGTAGTGAGTACGTATCAAAAGTGGTGCACAGATGATCAAACGACGAATCGTCGTCTAGCCGTGTGTTATCCGCAGCTCATTGATGCCAGAGGGGAGCGGAGACTGTCGCGCATTGTTCACAGCGACCGCAGCGCCACAGTACGAGAAATCACCCGCATCTACAACAATGGTGATCAGGACAATGCGTCATGGAACACAGTTCATCGCAGCCTTCTGCGCATGGAAAGACCCAGTCTGCTCCCCATGCTCACCGTACGTCATCGCCAACAACTCATGAAATGGGCCCAAGATAATCGAGATTGGACCGTGGATGATTTAAAGAAAGTGGCCTGGTCTGACGAATCAAGATTCCTGGTGCATCACGTAGACGACCGAGCGCTGATACGCCGATTACCAACGGAGGCTATGGCACCTGGATGCACTGTTGGGCGGAAACAGGCCGGCGGGGGCGGTGTTATGTTGTGGACGATGTTTTCTTGGGACACTTTAGGCCCCATCATTCCAATAGCACAATCCGTGACAGCTGCCATGTATCTGAACATCGTTGCGGATCAAGTTCACCCATTGTTGGCAACTGTGTTTCCTGCTGGTGATGGCCATTACCAACAAGATAATGCGCCATGGCACACTGCCACAATCGTCCAGGAGGGGTTCGAGGAACATGTTGGTGACTTTCTGTTAATGCCTTGGCCACCAAATTCACCTGACATGAACCCAATCGAACATTTGTGGTTCGACTTGGAAAAGAGGGTTCGCGCTAAATCTCCACCACCCCGATGTGTACGGGAACTGGAGGACCTTCTGTTGACATTATGGTACCAGATACCTCAGGATACCTATTGTCACCTCAACGAATCGATGCCTCGCCGAGTGGCCGCTGTTTTGCGGGCTAAATGGAGTCCTCCAGCGTATTACGTAAGTGGTCTTAATGTAATAGCTCATCGGTGTCCCTATAATGCTAATTTTTTCGGAATTTGATATACACTTTCTCTCCCTTACTTCTGCTTCGCGTTCAATTACTTTACCTCTTATATATATTTTTAAGAACGTCACGTAGAGGTCAATAACATTTCACTTTAGCTCTACCTGTAATGAGTACTGCAGAGCACATTAAAACGCCGCCATGAACAGTCTTTGATTACTATGCGTGCGCTCATTCTTTCCTCCTTCTTGTTTTCTTTCGGGTTTAATTACCTTCATGTGCATCTAAGACTATAAAGAGTATTACACCATAATTTAGGACTAGTGGTTTAAAGAAAGAAACATGGTTCAAACTACTAAGACTAATTTGTATAAATTAAAATCATTACAAAATAGGATGGTCAAAATTGTAATTCATTTTAGGAGAATACATTTGAATACGGAGTTACGGATTAATATCTATGGATTTTAAGATATTAAGAAATTATGGTAATATAAATTATTAGGATTTATATATAAAAGAATAAAGGAGAATGGGTATCAACATTTAATTCAGCTGAACACTGTATGTCATATCCATCGAACTAGAAACAGAAATTCATTTTTCTTACCAATGCCTAACATTTTAACCCAACAAAGATTTATTGATTACTAGGGATTGGTCTTATGAATAATCTATCTAGTCAACTAACACATAACAATAATTATAATTATTTTCGAAAGCAAATAAAAAAATATTTGCTGACAAACTAATATATAAAATTTAATAGTAGAAAATTATTAATCAGTTCATATATGGGTAAATTTTATAAGTGTGACGTTTGGCTTGGCTACGCACTTAAGGGGAATTGGGATTCACTCAGGCTATAGCCTTTTACTCAATTTCCTGTTCCGTGGTTACCCTGTACATAAATACATATATTATATATGTTTTCTTTTTAATATTATATGCTATAAAATTTATATTTAAATGCAATATGGTCAGCTGTAACCCCATAACGAAAAATAAATGAAATGAAATGAATCATCTCCTTAGAACAAATACGGCGCCCCAGCCTCTGACCACCCGTGCACCGGGACAGCAATGCATTCAGTGAATGCCATTAACTTCATGTGGAAATTTTAAAAGCTATGACGTATATTCTAACTTACTTTCATTTTTAGTTTCTTTCTCTACGCAAATTTTTATTTCGTTCTATTTAAGCATTTCAACACTGACTTTTTATTTTCTCACTCGCTGAATGTTATCAGGCAACGGTCTTGAGGTCAGGGTTGAATGACGTTTGCATGTTTGACAAGCGAAGAACGTCGTACTGTGTAAGTGTGGAGCGAGCAATGTAAACAGAGGGTGGATTAGTACAATTTCGTCCTGTATGCTGTGCCTTCTTCAGGACTGTAATCGGTAAAAGTTTTGCGGTTACGTTTATTGTGAGTGGAGTGCATGGGCGTACTGATAGCCCCCGCAGCCGGGGGGGGGGGGTTGTCACGGAAAATAGGGTCTCAAACCTCAGGAAAACGATTTTACAAATTTGTTTGCGGAAACTCGGTATGTTGCTGGTTAAAGAAATAGCCAGGAATTTTTGACGGCAGCTTTGAATGAAGAATTCAAAGGAAAAGCGATTTGTGGTATCTTTTTTTCAATAAATAAATAAAATATTTGGAAATAGTTTTCGCAGTTTCAGTTTATAAAAAGTGGATGATGGGAATGCAGCTATTCCAGATGACTGGAGGCCTCTTTTCACGGCCATAGGAATAACTCCTACACATGCGTGTATGTATTAACAACAGAATGGGAAAAAGATATCAGTTCAATGAATGAAATTTTTATATCACTGTGGATAAAGTTTTATGTATTACAACTGTTTGCACATTACTACGGGTCCTTCATAATATAATGAAGTAAAAGGTGTTCCTCGTGGGGACGAAGAAACAGAGACCTGTGTCATTTTTAATACAGGATCAAGAGAAAAAATTTTACTACGTGCAAAACATTACTGATTACGTTAAATGTGGCTTACATGGGTATGATTTATTTGCTTGCGTATGTTCTATATTTTCGTATAAATCGGAAAAGTTCATTGACACTGTCACACGGCAGTTATGTGTGTGTGATCGTGAGGCATTTTAAAGAGGCTGGCCTTAACTGACGTAAGTTTTTCGTAGTACTTTATAATGGTATAAAACTAGGGCAATTACATATTTTAACAACAATGCGCACATTTGTGTTACAAGCAATAAAGTGCAATTAGTTACATTTTACGAAAAATACCTGTAGATTCTTAAAGGTTTTGATTATTAAAACGCTATAAAACCTAGTTAATATCGTGAAATTAAAACATTGCTGTATTTGAAATCTAATAATATTCACAAAAGGTCCTCGAAGATATTTTTTGCGCAGAGGTTGGGGCGGGGATTTTTTCTGTTACGATACTGGTGGAGTGCTATTATTAATATCTTGTGCCAACGACGAGTACGGGTGTTGAATAAAGCCTATTTCTGTTACTGTAAGTGGTAATTCTTTGAAGATTTTTGAAGTGAATTCTCTGCGTTTGTTAAGCTATCCGAGGCAAAACTTTAAACGAGTGCGGTTCACGTAGAACAAAGTTCTAGGTTAAGCTGAGCTTATGTAGATATTGATACACTTTAAAACCTGAAAGGGACAGGGTATTTCTAGTTGTTGAAGGCAATACAGTCGTGCAAAAGTATGTTTTTTATTTCTGCCTTTCTTTTTATTTTGTCCATGCTGTGTGAATTTTTTCATTATACATCACATGTAATCATGTTCCGCGAAGATGTACACAGATTTTTCCATGCGTGTGTGTGTGTGTGTGTGTGTGTGTGTGTATGTACGTATGTTCTTTTGAACTATAAATGCCCTATCGCTGTTGGTAAATCAGCACGATACAATCAACAGCTGACTTGTTCAAACAGTTCTCATGAATTTTGTGCCTTAGCCTCCAGCTGAAGATGCCCTCGGAATCAAGATGGGACCAAAATTGGCCTGTATTTTCGAGAGGAACATGCAACGCCTCTTTAAAACCTATCATTGATACCCCAACGGAGGAAGACAAGTTCATTGTACACGGATGATATTGAAAAAACTAAATGCAGAAAATGTTCTTTCTCTCTTGTCTAAATTAAGGTCAGAGCTCGGCAAAAGAAAGATAAAAAAATTGCCAAAGGAGAGGAAGTGATAGAATCAATCAGTTCTATTTCAGTAAAGCTGATCACGGGAGATAAGAGAATACAAATTCCTGCCCCGTATCTGTCGCTTGGCAAGCCTCTTCTTCCCCTGCCGTTGAAAAAGCCATCTTCCAACTTCACACTCGTTAGCAGATGATTATTAAAGGGTCATGTTGACTTTTTTTATTGTTGTTTTTTCCTCCTAATTCGACAGAGCTCACTTTGGATTATAAAAATAGAAGACTGGTTGTATCGACGAAGAAGGCTCTTGGACAATTAGCTGGTCAGGGGGAAAGTTGGGTTGGCTAAGGAGGGTCTCTAGTAGAAGACGAGTTATTCTTGTCGCAACGTGTGTGTGTGTGTGAGCGAAAGCTATGGACGAGTAGCCTAGGAAACGGATCATCCGAAGCGGAACTAAGGATGATCCAGTGTTGCATAATCAGAGCGCGAAAATGCTTCCACTGAATCAAAATACAGGCCACCGGAGACAATCAAAGTAGCATATGAAGCACAATTAAACGATGTATTATAGCGGCTTTAAGGAGGAAGACTGCGCGGGAGACGGCACAGATTAAGAGAGAGTGCGGGTGTGTAATTAAGTTGCAAATTGAGAGATTCATTTAGAAGATCATGGATGTAATAAAAGTGATTCCTTTTGGAAACAATGGAAAACAGGCGAAGGAAAAGTTACGTTTGCGGAAAGAATGACCTGGATTTTTTATTTGTAATATTAGTTTTCTCCTTCTGTGTCATTCGTTCTTCGTGTGGGTATGTTTTTCTCTAATGATAGCGAGATTTTTAAGGGGACTCTCAGTCAAAGTAGATTTAAAGATAAAAATACCTTTCGAATGCGAACAACTATTTTAGAAAACTTGTCGAAACGCGGAACAATTGTTAATAAACAGGAATTAATAAACATGAACTGTACACCAACTATACTCAAAATAGTATAAATACAAAGTATACTAGTGATCCGAATTTCTTGGCGTAGAATAGGAAATCAAAGTTTCGAAGCTTTCGCACATCAATTAGATATCTTTCTGATAGAAGGTAGACACCAAATTGCAAATTGGTTAATAGAACACTTCAAAAATTGGAACGCGATGACTTAACTAGACAATAAATGAATAAATGCAAATGCACTCGAAATTGTATAACTATACTAGTGATCCGAATTTCTTGGCGTAGAATAGAAATAAAACTTTCCAAGCTTTCCACATCAACCAGACGGCTCTTTCAAGGAAGGTAGACAGCTAACTGCGAACTGGATAATAGAACATTTCAACAATATGAACGCGCTGACTTGACTAGACAATAAATAATTAGGAGCAAAACGTGATATTTCGAAGAAACGAGGTCACGTTGGTTGGGCACTCGGTACAATGGTTGAGAACTCAGCATTATTTGAAGAATTGATTCCAAATACGTGGCAATTCCAGATAGACGCTATCATTGCAAGGCTCGCTGCTGGGCAAGATTTCCAAGGCTTCACGAATAGCAATAGATTTGGGTGTGGAGTATGAAGCCAATTTCTTTATATCACTCCACATAAGATCAGCGGACTTGACTTCTCTTGATAGTGCAGTGGTTATTTCTCCGTCTTTTGTATCCCAATTTTATGTTCGCTGATTCTAATTCCAAGCAAACGTTTGGTCATTCCAATGTAATATCCCCTGGAGCCGTCCGGATATTGTAGTAGGATGGCATAAACACCTGCCTCATTCAGAAGAGGGGCTTGTCAATATTTCTCTTATAAAAATGCTGGAGACCTTATGCCGACGCCGAAGTTCATCCTTCTGAGCTGGTTTTTGAGTTGATAGGAAACATTTGGTATGTAGGGAATATAGCCCAGGTAGCGAAGTTGCAACATAGAAAGTTTTATATCTATTCTACGCCAAGAAATTTGGATCATTAGCATAGTTATACTATTTTGAGCACTTCTACAATGTTTAAACATTTGTTGAAATTGTTGAAAAGTTCTATTATTCATCTGGTTAAAAACATTAAAAAAACCTCAGAATTCCTGATTCAAATGTTCTTGGCAGTCTAAATGGGGTAGAGATTTCATCTAATACGATCATGCTGATGGAAGGACCTAGGTCATTATCTCAGAAGTGTGTAGAACGGCTGAAGACCTTAAGACGGATGACAGGAGCATGAAGGTGTATACGATTTCCACGAAGTGAACCATATCTGAATCGAATATTTAACCATACTCCGTGGTCATTCGCATATCTGGAAATTTAATGCACTCTAGGTTCTGAGAATCACACTCCACTGCGGAAGCTGTGAAAGATTCAATTTCCCGAGGGGAATTGAAGACTTCATGAATCAGTTTTAGAAACGTTTCTCTGCAGAATAGCAACAGGCAGTGAAAGACTTCGTGCAATGGAAGTACAACGGTTCTTCGCTGTGTAAACATTCCTGACACAGCCATCGTCTGGTAAGTTTGAGGTCACTGTTTTGGGATTCTGACGGAACTCTGTTAGTAGGCCACTTGCAACACAAGAAAATAGTTACGGAGGATGCATGTACTGAAATTTTGCATACATACTTTAAGGGATGTAATAAAAGCGAAACGCTGCAGGAAACTGACTGGATGTGTTCTGCTGTGACACGATTATGTCCCTGCGCACGCGTTGGGAACAGTAGTAGCTCTTGTGAAGGACTACAACTTTCAGGAACAGAATCATCGATTTTATATAACAGATATGGATATAGTTACTATATCCTGCTTAAAAACTTAACAAAAGAAATAAGCAAGAAGTGCGAAAACGGTTTACTTAGAAAGGATCAACTGAAATCTCCCATTTTTCTATAGGTCAAGGAACACGAGAAGCACTCACTTTTTTCTGATATTTTCTGTTTACCTACTAAATGCAAACAGTCTATCGAACTCAGCAGAGACTGCGTAGAAAACAGTAAAATGAATTTACTTCTAAATCAACTCCTTCATGGCTAAGTAGATCGTTTTCTATGGCCTCTCACGTGTTACTAAAAACACCGGCCATATCGGAAAAGCATTTAATTGGATATATAAGCACTGGGAAATCCTTCGAAAACCATCAAAGTTCAAAAGTCATCCATGAAGTTATCAATTTCGAAAATGAACTTCTCCAGAGAATCCTAAGCACCAAAGGCTAAAAATGGAACTATTTTTGCTTCCTTCCTTAACACGCGGATTCATGTAACTTAAACACACAGTAGGCCTGTCTTGCAATGCTCTTGTTTAGAAGCTTTTGCGAAAGCTACTGTGCAAAAGTAGGAATCTTTATGATTGGTTGTAATGTACTACAACGGTAAAGCCCGTGTCAAGACGACAAATCTGCAGCAATGCATTCTGTCCGTGTAGCTTAGTTGGAAGAGCAACTTACTCCGGAGTGAGGGGACTTGGATTCAATCTTCGTCACAGACAACAAAAATTGTGTTTTCAGATGTTATGCAGCCTCTAGGTAAAATCTGAAACTGGTTCTAAAGTAAAGCAAGGTTGGGTAAGCCATTATAGACGTACGGATATTTGAAAATGCCTCGTTGGTGAAGAGACAAATGAGAATTTCCTCTCCTGCGTTGAAAAAGGTTTCTCTTCGCGAATGTATATATGCATATATTCCATGCAGGTGTGCTAAACTGCATGAAGCTTATTTCATCTACGAGGAAGAGTTTATTAACATGAACTGAACTGGCAAAACTTTTTGTTCTGCCTATTCTTTAATGCGTGTGACATGCTTGAAGATCAGCAACGGAATTACTCCCTTAGCTTAATAGTTGAAAACAGTGTTTTGCCATATAATTAAGCAGCACATGTTCAGAGCTTCGAACACAGGGGAAGTCTCTGTGGCGATTTTGTTCTTTTCGCGGCTAAAATATGTAAGAGGAATAAGATCCATCTGGCGCATCATCATTATGCATTGCCGCGCTGTCGCTTCTGGGAAGCACCGTGGAATAAGCTCCCTGATATATGAAGCATTTGAACAGGATATCCAGCCTTTAAAATCAGGGCGTGGATTTGATGTATGGAGGACGAAAATTTTGTGCGGGGAAATGCTCTTTCTGCGACTGCAATTAACGCCCCTCCGAAGCTCGAGTTAATCAATTTTTTGTTATCATTTTTCGTTTGAGGTCGGCAGCCAGCCGATGGCTGCTTAGCCAGAACCCAACAAAGGGAGATTTGATGGGCAAAGTAAAGGAAGGGCCATGAACGCCCATCTTCAAAATGCCCAAGGACTTCAATCCATGTAAGACACGTGTGCTTACTGCTCGAATCGAGGGAGGCTGCAGATAGCCCAGCCTGGGTGACTGAATCGATTACGCTAATGATTACATGATGGCTCACAACCATCTTCTTCTTCATAAAAATGCAGAGTGGTCTCCACCCCTTCCGACGATCTCAACAGGACAGAAATATTTCCCTGCTTATCCCATACATTTTAAATTACTTTACAATACTGGGTTTTGTCCTACCGCGCGCGTGCGCTTCACTTTTTAGAGACTTCATGTTTTTCCGTTTGCTTAAATTCACACTTTCTATCTCCTTTAACATCAATGCTTCCCGCGAAACTGATATTATAATTACAGAATATATAATTTATGACTACTAAATCTGTGGTGGACATTCCTGGATGTCCTTATGTCACGCTCTGAAGGATCCTTCAGTACAATAGCTTATCGAAAACCATTTGCTGTCTCGTTACCCTCACATGCAAAATCTTATCACAAACGGAAACAAAATATCTCTGCTTTCTAAACATACACGGAAGAGCAATTGAATTAGAGACAGCTGGCGTTATGCAAATGTGGCGCTGTGGGCGGCCCTGTAAACGGAAACGACATGACGTATGCAGCGATCCGACAATATAAGGAGTGGTGCGACGGGAATCAGTAAGAGTGGGATGCAGTATGGGTAAGAAGAAGGATCTAAGCGCATTTGATCGTGGGCAAATTGTCGGGGCTCGACGAATGGGTCACTCCATCTCGGAAGTCGTGCAGGCACTGGGATTTTCACGAGCCACTGAGTCACGGGTGCACCGTGAGTACATCGAAACCGGTAAAACCCTCCCTGCAAGGGCCAACGGCCGTGGACAACAGCGTGTGGATGAGCGGTGTCATCGTCGGCTAGCTCGCATTGTAACAGCGGATAGACGGGCCACAGTCCAAGAAAACACTCGGCAATTTAACGCTGGTGCACAAAAACGTGTATGCAGCCACACCATCCAGAACCATCTCCTCGCTATGTGGTACAGAAGCCATCGTCACACGAGAGTATCGCTGCTGACCACACATCACAAAGTGCAAAGATTAGCATGGGCGCGGGAACATCACCACTGGACCCTAGACATGTGGGAAAATGTTGCCTGGACTCTTTCACGTTGGTATATGTTGATGGCAGGATACGAGTACGGCGCAAACCACATGAAGCGATAGATTCTTCTTGCCAGCAGGGTACTCTTCAAGCTAGTGGGGGTGGCATTCTCGTCTGTGGACTGTTTATGCGGACTAAAATGGGACCCCTGGTACGTGTGACATCGACCCTCACTGGTCAACGTTACTGGGATATCCTGGACGACCATTTGCTCCCGTTTGTGCGTCTTCAACATCCCACTGGGGACCTCATCCTGCAACAAGACAATGCACCGTGCCATCGCTCCCGAATCGTATCCGAATGGTTGGATGAACACTCCACCGACGTGACCTCGCTTCCTTGGCCAGCTAGGTCACGTGACCTCAATCCAATCGAGCACATCTGGGATGCCATCGAGAAAGAGGTTCGAGGCTCTGACCCTCCATTAAATCTTCGTGAACTGTGGGAGCTTGTTCAGGGGTCGTGGATCCGCATGGCTTCCCAACGCTTCCGGTGTCTTGTGGAGTCCATGCCGAGACGAATCGCCGCCGTCATCAGGGCGAAAGGTGGTGCTACACGTTACTAGACAGGTATCTCTAATTCAATTGCTCTTCAGTGCATTGAATTAGATCCTCAGATTTGCTTCGGAATTTCAAACATTCTCAAAAGTTTTAATTTCAAAGTTATTTTCAAACCCATAAACGAGATGAATGTTTTACGGATCAAAAGACTTCGCCGAAGACATAAATCCCTGGGGAATTTACATTGTGAATGTGGACTTTCATATATAGGACAGACCCGCAGGGCTTTAAGTTTCCGCGTGAAGGAGCACAAGACCTACGTACGGAACTATGAACAGAAGAAGTCGTCTATAGCCCAACATTGTCATGAAAATAACCATACATATTTGTTTGGAAAAGCCACGCTTATTGATAAACCTGATTCAACTATCAAGCTTAATATATTAGAAGCTTTCCACATATACCGAAACTCTTCACGGCCTGTCAACGACATGACGTCGACTCCATTTCTTTCAAGCGCGTGGAAACAACTCACCAAAAACTATGACCGTCAGAACTCTGATGATGTCACAATGATTTGAATGTTTACGCTTCATTTGCGTGACGATGCCGAGCCAAACGCTCTGCGAAACTGTAGTCAATGTATAATAAACATTTTATTGTGAGAAACGTTGCTATTTTTATTCTTGGTATTATAATTCTCCAACAGAAGTATTCATTGCGGTTCATTCAAGTCGGAGCTCAATATTCGTTTCCATATGCCTCCCCGGTGGCGCATGGCACTGCTGAGACACGCCGGGCTTGAAGACCAGCACGAGCCTGAACCCGGCTCGGGGTAAATAACATCTACTACAGTTTGGGCTCGGGCGGGATGGGCATCTGAAAGAGAGAGAGAGAGAGAGAGAGAGAGAGAGAGAGAGAGAGAGAGAGAGAGAGAGAGAGAGAGAGAGAGAGAGAGAGAGAGAGAGAGGGATAGAGAAAGAGAGAGAGAGAGAGAGAGAGAGAGACAGAGGAAGGAGAGAGAGAGAGAGAGACAGAGGAAGGAGAGAGAGAGAGAGAGAGTGACGGAGAGAGAAGCAGAGAGTGAAACAGAGAGAGAGACAGAGGAAAGGGAGAGAGAGAGAGAGAAGCAGAGAGTAAAACAGAGTGAGACCGAGACAGAGTGAGAGAGAGAGACAGACAGAGACAAAGAGAGAGAGACAAAGAGACAGAGGAAAGAGAGAGACATAGAGAGAGAGAGAGAGACAGAGAGAGAGAGAGAGAGAGTGACAGAGACATACAGACCGAGAGAGAAACAAAGACAGACAGAGACAAAGAGAGAGAGAGAGAGAGACAGGCAGAGAGAGTCAAAGAGACAGAGGAAAGAGAGAGAAACAGAGACAAAAAGAGAGACACAGGCAGAGAGAGACAAAGAAGCAGAGGAAAGTGGGAGAGAGAGAGAGAGAGAGAGAGAGAGAGAGAGAGAGAGAGAGAGAGAGAGAGAGAGAGAGAGAGAGAGAGGTAATTTTCTTTTCTTTCTTTCTTTTAATGTAGTTTTGTGTGATTCAGCTTCAGTATACGGGATGATTGTTACACTTTGTAGTTGATACCGAGAATTCTTTGGCAACTGGGTATGGGCGGTGAGTGGGGACTCGGGAGGGCTATTTGTTTCGGGCCAGGGTAGAAAATACCATAGGCCACGTATAAGAGGATTTCTACGGAGAAGGACAACTTCTTTAAGAACTATTAGCACTTGATAGTATATAGCACGCGGACGAAATTTTTTCTCCTATCTACACGTGGCAGCTTCCTACTAATTCTATTGAGTAATGTACGTAGATTGCAGCTCGCCCGGTCTTTCCAGATACCCAGCTTCCCAAAACATTTCAGAAAGTAACGAGCTGTAAAAAAACCATCGTGCGACTATACTATAGAAACAGACATAGGTCCCTTCTCCACTACGCAGTTGAGAAAGACACCGCTTAATTGCAAGGTGAGGTATTAATAGGTACTTGTGGAAGTCTAGAAGAGGGAATTCTTTTTATTGGCGCCCAAACAGGTTAGTCGTAGTTTTCGGGCTCGTCGGGTCCCGGGCTCTGTTTTGCAATGCTGAATTCGGGCTCGGGCTCTTAAATTTGAGCCCTTACTCTGCACTGGCTTCTAATCGTACGTCCGAATGAGCTCGGGTTCGAGTCCTAGATAAAGAATTATTACGAGAGTTTAGGAGATTTTACAGATTTTAGAATTAACTCATTTTCAAGTAAAGAATATTTAGTGGTAAGTCTTTTTCAGTCAGCATGAAAAAGTTCGAAGAGGCCATCTACGGCGGCAATGGTAATTAGCTAGAGCTGTAAAAATATGTTTTCCAGGCAATCGTTCTTTGTACTGAAGATCCTGATCAGAAAACGTTAAATGATTTTATTGTTTTATTGGCCTGCGGTGCAGTCATGTACATTGTGATCCGAAAAGCGCATCGAGACGGCTAAATTAGTTTATTGATCAGGAGACCTCGGAGAAACGCACTCCTCTTCAAGCTAGAGGTCGACGGAGTTCTGGGAAGAGGGTATCAGGAAAGGTCGCGAAATGATGGTCTGAGAAGGGACACTTTTTCGGGTCTCCGGACAACGACAGCGAAACAGAATGAAAATATACGTAGAATTAGAGTAAATACGAAAGAGCAAATAACTAAGAAATAGAATAAGCAGTGATATGACAGAAGTATTCAATTATAATTTACGAAGACCAATCTGGGACAACCTACACAATGAATTTAAGCGAATAATGAACTAATTGAAACTGTGCAACTTCTCAACAATTTCTTTGCTATATATTTCCTGCAAGGAGCTGCAATAAAGCTTAAACATAGCACCCGAAAGGGGTTATAATAGAACGACAAAAGAGCCCTCTTACGACATGGATGGTGTGTTTGTCTTAGGGTACCAGCTCTCTCCCTTCTCCGGAACTAGAGTTCAGAATTAAGGACAGAGGAATGCTTACATAGCCATTAGAGTTGCTCATGGCGGTCGCTAATCCTTCACCACCCCCAAAAAAGAGCATGTACATGTCAATCACAATTGATAATTTTTCTTGTTGCAGTACAAGGGAAAGCTTTCCTTTGTTTCAGAATTCCGCTTCAGTCTCACCGTCTTCGTCGTTCTTCCCTCTGAGTCCAAATTGTGTCTCACTGGATCTGTTCTTTTCTGTGCTTCTTTCTTTCTCTCGCAGCAATCCCTTATCTTTACGTATGGGCCGCTGGTCATCCTTAATCTTCAGTAGCTCATAGTAACTACTCATCTTATTATCTCCAAAACCGTATGTAATATTCAGGTAACGACTCTTTCAACAATTCATCGCGTCGTGTCACCCGGTAATATCGACTACCACTTATCCTTCACACACATCTCCGTCTACCGCCATGTGTAAAAGAGTTCCAATAAACTATTTATCCTTACTAACATAACCAGTTGCATCTTTCCTTGAAGTCGTGTCACCACGGTTATAAGATTGCAGTGGAAGGAGACACATCACCACTGGACCGTGGAAGACTAAAACAGGTAACTTCGTCCGACGAATCGAGGATCCGAATACAACACGACGTCTGTATCGCCGCACAACGACACAAACCTTACAGGCTGGTAGAGAAGAGGTAATGTTCTTGTGTGTGTTTGCGTGGACCATCTTGGAGACCTGTTACCCACTAAAACCACCATCACTGCACAAGGCTACTGTGACGTACTTGCCGACCATTTACACTTTCTCACGGCAGGATGACTTCTTTTCCCCGTCTGCCCTCCCATTTAGCAAAGGTCTGGTTGGAGAAGTATTCCACTGATTTCGCAAACCTTAAAGCTTCCTCCTATCCTCCGTATTTGAACCCAATTGAGCATCTCTTGAACAAAGTGGAGCGATGCATTCCAGCCCAAAACCTAACTCCGTTAACACTCGGCGCTTTAAAGACGACTGTGTTGAAATAATGGACCGCAGTTTCTAACGGTTTCGCAACCTTCACAGAGCTCCCTCATTTTCCGGATTGGAACCCAATTAATCATTTGTGTCAAAGTGCTAATGTATTTGAGGGGTTTTCCAACTTAAAATGGTCTTCCAACTCTCCGGATTCGAACACAATTCGAAACGTACACCTGGCACTTGAGAAAAAAAAAAGAAAAAAACTCACCTCTGAGCACTTTATAAACGGTTGTGTTGAAATCATGGGCCGCAGTGTTTAAGGGTTTCGCAACCTTCAAATGTTCCTCTCATTCACCGAATTTGAATCCAATTGAGCATTTGTGGGACCAACTGGAGCGTTGCATTCGAGCCCGAAACTCATCCAGCACCGTTACCTCTCGGCGCTTTAAAAACGGCTGTGTTTCGCAACCTTCAAATAGCCTTATAATTCCCCTGATTTGAACCTAATTAAGCATCTGTGGGACGAAATGAGTTGAAGCATTCAAACCCGAAACACATCACCATGACCTCTCGGCACTGTAAGGACGACTATAGTGGAATCATGTGAAACAGTATTTGAGGGTTTCCCCACCTAGAAAGGGTCCTCTCACTGTACGGATTTGAACCCAATTCAACATATGTTGAATGAAGTTGGTCATTGCATTCAAGCCCGAAACCCAACACCTCCAACTCTCACTCGATAATATGGAAAAATAATATTTCGAATCAGATTTGTAGATGCGGAAACATCGTGTATCTTTGCAGATGGAAAATGTAATACGCATGATTTTCTTCGAAAGACGTACTGAAAAAGCCACCAAAGGCTTAAGATTTGCTTCACCTAATTTCTGGTTGCTTTCATTAGAAAAAGAACAGAACCACACACTACATCCCAATGCATGCGCAGTTGGCTCACCCAGAATTCATACCAGTGTTAGCTTCCAAGAGATAGCACGATTCTGTTAACTTTTTCTTCAAGGGTTTAAAGCCCACCATGAGCAAATCTAAGAGCTATAAGCAGTTTCCCATCCCCAAGTTAGGGCCACTGGTTCCAGGGAAAGGACAGAGCCATACGACATCTCTGTCCCTGTTCGCATGATAGTGAACAAGGGCAGAACCATGATCGCATGGTAGTGATCATGATAGTGATCAGAGACAGAGCCATGATCACATGATAGTGATTATGTTAGTGATCATGATAGTGATCAGGGCCCTGTAGTGTGATCAGGGAAAGAGCCCTGGTCTATTTGTAGTGATCATGATAGTGATCAGGGACAGAGCCATGATCGCATGATAGTGATCAGGGATAGAGACATGATCACATGATAGTGATCATGTTAGTAATCAGAGCCCTGTTCCTCTGATCACATGATAGTGATGCTCGGATGTCACGGCACAGACTCGATCGTTATCGCATGATAGTGATCAGGGTCAGAGCCCTGGTCGCATGGTAGTGATCATGATAGTGATCAGAGACAGAGTCATGATGGTGTGATAGTGATTGGGGACAGAGCCATGATCACATGATAGTGATCAAAGACAGAGCCCTAATCGCATGGTAGTGATCAGGGACAGAGCGATGATCGCATGATAGTCATCCGGGACAGATCTATGATCGCATGATAGTGATTAGGGACAGAGCGATGATCGCATGATAGTCATCAGGGACAGATCTATGATCGCATGATAGTGATTAGGGACAGAGCGATGATCGCATGATAGTCATCAGGGACAGATCCATGATCGCATGATAGTGATCAGGGCCCTGTCCCCCTGATCACATGGTAGTGATGCTCGGATGTCACGGCACAGACTCGATCGTTTGATCACATAATAGTGATCGAGGACAGAGCCCCAATCGCATGGAAATGATCATGATAGTGATCAGGGCCGTCCCCCTGATCACATGATAGTGATGTTCGGATGTCACGGCACAGACTCAATCGTTTGATCACATAATAGTGATCAGGGACAGCTCCCTGATCACTATGGAGGGCTCGCGCGGGATCCACTGACAGCACACTTTACGGTACAGTACACTTTAGACCCCGTATGATGCTTTGAACACTTCCGTATCGCATGTTGAAGCCGCTCGCCATTTGAGGAATGGTTACTCACCGATCATTGAGAACAGCGGCTTTCACACTCTCCGTGTAATTGGACGTGTTTGATGTAGATGGACGCACGTACCACTGCAAATAGTGTGTCGTACAGGATCTTCACGGAATTTCTGACATCGGTGCCGTCCCCTCCCTGGAAGGGACAGAGCCTATGCCTCATCTGGAATCGAACCCGGACCAGTCTCGGACGACAGATCCGGAGCCGGCGCCTCAGACCCCGCGGTCATCAGGGCGCCGATAGTGTTTTCTGAAATGATAGATTGCTTTATAGGTCCTTTATGTACAGAATTTTTTTTCTGTAAACCTTAGCGTTCGGGTCACAGACTCGATCGTTCCGAGTTCACAGCAGATGACATATTTAGGGTGCAAACCAACGAGCAAGTAGTACCGTATTTCTGAGTAGCATAAAGACGTGAAAGCATTGTGTTGCTCTGAGTGAGATGTTCGGATGTCACGGCAAATGACGGTAGCGAGGGCGAAATGATGGCAATTTCTCGGTTATGAGTGAACGTCGCCGTTCGTCCGTTAGATGTCCCTCTTGGGAAGTGATCCATGACGTGAGGACGATGTCTTCACTTGACTCTGCCACGCGACTCTGAGTAATTGAGCGTTCAGTGGACACATGACAACTGACGCGGATCCGAAAAATTCCTACTCTCCCTTTTCCAAATCCCTTCGCAGAGAGAGCGCTCTGGAAAACTTCCTACTTCCCCGCTGTTACATAAGGTCGTATTTCACTTAACAGCGATCCTCTCAAACGACATGATGATCCTACTGTGACAACAAACAACAATAGAAAATGACCTCTCGTACCCTATGATGGGGGTGGGTATGCATGAACATGACGTACGCCCCTCCCAAGCTTGCTTAAAATAGCTACCAGCAACAGGTTGCAGGAAGCAAGAGGGCATTGCGGACGATTTGAATGGACGTTCCATGTATTAGAAGCACATCTATGTTGTTTTCAAAAACTAAGCATCTCTCTTAAGGCACAAGGATGATTTAATTTTTAAAGCTAGTAGTGCTGCGTTCAAAACTGGGAGGGAGCAAATCTCGGGTTCAGTGTCCGGTAGAAGACGCTAACTATTTGGACAACAACCATCAAAAAATTGTGTTTTATACTTACAGAGGATGTTCACACATTTCTAGAACGTTTTTGATAAGAAATTAAAGAAAATGAAAGAAGTTCAAGAATTGAAACTGGCAACAGCGTGTTAGATGAACACGAAAGAAATATCTGCTGCAGTTAAAACATAGTCTGCTAATAAAATGGTGCACGTAAACAAGCTGTGGATAGGAGGTTGTGTTTTTGCTCTTTACGAAGAGAAATATTCGTATTGTGTAACTAAAATAAAACGCTGTGAAAATCAAAGCATTAGCATTTCTAAATGTCAAATAAGCAATATTATTAATAATAAACTGAGAAGTCGTCAGGTATTGATTTTAACAGGGAAAAGCACACCAAACGAATACCCAAGGAAGGTGTGTACTTCTATGACTATTTCAAAAGTAAAGTCCCTGGTCTTAAAAGAAAATCCACCGACTCAAAAAGCAATCTCTAAGTTGTTAAAAATCTCTTTATCAACTGTAAACAAGGTTATAAACAAAGATTTGAAACCGAAAAGACTGTAAAATATAATGTTCACCGCCTTTTGCTTAGGCTCGTGCCTGAGCGCCGAACACGGTGTGGACTTCTTTATTAAAATCATTTAGCTGGAGACAGATGGAAATTTACTGTGGATATTCATGAAGCATGGATCTACCTAAACGACTGTAACAAAAATAGGTCAATTTACTACCGCAAAAGAGCTGAAAAAGACTTGCAAACTTGGTTCCAAGAATCTAACGAAAGTTTTAGTAAAGGATTCATGATTATTGCTAATTTCTCTTACAATGGGAAATTAGAGTTAAGAAAAGTTGAACAGAATGTTAAAATCAATTCTACATATTGCCAAAATAATATTTTAACTCCTATACTAATCTTACGAAAGTAACTCCTATATGTAAATAAATACATCGCTCTTTCCGCGTTCCAAAAACACATAGCAACCGAAAAATTGTTTTCACACAAAAAAACGCTTTGAAACTCATTTGTACACCTAATGTATGTATTTGCAATACTGTTGGTGAAGAGAAAGGCACAATATTCTGTATTCAGTGTACCTGTCACAAGCGGCGATAGTACCGTAAACAAGGAATGGCATTGGTTGATCTGAAGGGGTCTTGTATGTGTATGCTTGTGTAATGTTCTGCCAGGCTGCTCAATGGAGATGCTTGGTAGATGCCGGCATGGCCCGACTGGTCAGTCGCCTACATGTCATTTCCCGGACATGTTCAATGGGAGATAAATCTGGCAGCCGGGCAGGCCGAGGAAGAAATAGCTCAACCAAGAGTATGCGGGACACATAGCCGTAATGCACCTTTTGCCAAGGTCAGGGTGCAATATCTTGGAACGAGTTATTCTCTCAGCGACATCTAGCTGTGATGCTGTGAATGATAGATGTACTCTTTGGTGCTCCTTTGTACATGCCTCAGCTGATGATGAAAAAGGTATCAATAAGAAATGACGCCCAGTAAAGCTCAGCAAACAACGTCCGGTAAAAGACTTGAGCACTACTTTGTTTTTTATGATTTCACGAGTTTTTTAATGGGGTCGCAGGCGAATCTCTGATCTGGAGATTCAACTGTTCCCGAAAGAATTGACACACAGATAAAGAAGCAAATAGAGAAACGTGTTGGGTAGGAATGTGTCAAATGATGTTTAAGAATACAGTTCCTGAGTGAGTGAGTCAGTCATTTGTACTTTAAAAATTAGATTATTAAACACACGAGTGGGCAGCAATTTTGTACCCATCCCTGTGTATAACTACACAAGAAATAAGAAGTTCCTCGTTTAATTATGCATAAATGCATTTATTTGTTCCAAAAGGTTCTTTATTATGATTGAAATATGAGAAAGTGAATAGCTCTGGCGTCACGCTACCCTTTCTGCGTTTCTGAGAAGGTGTTGAAACGACACGCTCGTGCATACCACTATGAAATTTCTTTGAACGTGGGACTTAGTAAACACCCGATGTCATGTATTATGGAAACAGCGAAAATAATTACGGTTACGAGTATCGAACCTCTGACAAAATACCTCCCACAAGAAATGTGAGAGAAAGGGGTTTCACTTCCTCAATACCCACGCGAGCGTTTCAGTAGAAATTTTGTAAACTTAGGAAGTCCTAGTACGACTCCATCTGTGCAGAATTTGAAGTTGATTCCTCACCCGATTCAGATTTAGTAAATATTCAGATTTATTAAAATCTTTTACGCGCCATGCTGATTTTTACCAACGGGCGATATAGCCACCGTTGATATTGTGCAGAATAAAGGCTGTGTGATTCAACGTATTATATTCTTCAAATAAAAATATGATTCATACTTCATGAATGATTTTTAAACTGTCTTCACTCTTTGTATTTCAGATCTATTTGGAAGTCATCCGGGACATTGAGGCTGGAAAGGAACTTCAGTTAGTTACTTGTGACATATTACTTCCGCATGATCCTCCCCATCAAAATGGCAGTCTCAGCCCGCCACTTTTGACGGAAGGTGAAAAACTTTTTTGTTACATACTCTCTAATAATAGAAAAGATTATGTCGTGTTCGTTCCTTGGGAATGGGTTTCCATGCATTGGTGTTGTAGATGACATTATATTTGAATACTGTGAAGAATTTGTGTCATGCATTGTGGTCTATATTGTTCTTCCTCTTTTGTACGATAAACCATTAAGATTCTTGTTTACAAGCACAATATTTCTTTATTTTCCTCTGTCTGGCATAATTATGGACCACACTATTACACTGAGTTCTGTTAGAACATTTTCCACATTATCACCTCATCTTTTCTTGCTATCTTTTTCTTATGTCGACTGGTTTTATGTAAAATGTATTCTCTGCGATTTGCTCTTTATCCATTCCTTCAATGTGTCTAAAGCAATCTGTCTTCCATTTTAACTTTATTAATCATTAAGGAACCGAAAGGCCACATGAAGTTCAATGAAAAACGCCTCTTCTTCTTCGTTCTTCTGTTACGTATTACATATGAAGAAATTAATTACTTAACATAACGAATGCATGAACTCATTCGGTCAAATCTATGCAGCGAGGAATAACATATACAGGGTGATTCAGAATGACTGTTCAATAATTTGCAGGGAGGTCAGGAACACAAAACCAAGCATAAATAACATAGGAACATGGGGTCGCAAATGCAAAACAGAGGCGCTACACGGTCACAAAGACAGAGACAGTTATCACAACGTTGGATGAGCAAAATGATTTAATTCGAAGGCTACAAAAAATAGGACATGATTTTAACAGACTTTTGGACGGCAATTAACATTTCACAGTACATTTACAGGAAGTGTTCGAAGTTGCGGCGTTGCTCAGTAACACACGCTTCACAGCGACGTCGCATCGACCGGCGGACGTGGGCAAACATGCCTGGTGTATCACTAACAACTCCAGCTGCTGCAACGATTCGTGCCACCAGGTCCATGTCGGAATTAACAGGGGTATCATACACCATACCTTTCAAATAACCCCACAAGAAAAGTCAGTGGGGTCAAAAGATCAGGTGAATGGGGTGGCCATGGAACGGGTCCACCGCGACCCATCCATCGCCCCGGAAATGTTGCGTCCAGATACTGGCGAACATTGCTGGATAAATGCGCAGGAGCTCCGTCGTGTTGAAACCACATGCGCTGTCACACTTGGACGTGTACATCACTCAAAAATTCCGACAGGACCTCTTGCAGGAAGATGAGGTAATTGTGTCCATCCAGTCTCGATGGCAATACGTAGGGCAGTCGGCAACCATACCTGCCCATATGTTGACGCTGCAGCGACGTCGCACGACATGCGGCCGTATGGCTCGGGGATTTTCATGTGCCCACACGTGTACATTGTGCAAATTACAGATGCCCTCCAGTGTGAAAGTCGCTTCATCAGAGAAGAGGACGTAGGACGCGAAGTTCGGCTCCCCGGCAATCTGCTGTGAAAACCAACGTGCGAAAGCCACACGCTGCGGGTAATCACTGGCATTCAGAGACTGCACACGTTGTACATGGAATGGGTGTAAATTATCCTCGTGTGCGACGCACCGTACGGTGGATTGCGATACATGTAAGCAAGCAGAAATAGCCCGGGTACTGGTCCCCTGATTGCGTGCGATTTCATTCAGGACGGCTTCTTCCAAGTTATTTGTCCGCGTCGTTCTGTCAGCTCCAGAATCGCGCCTGCGCACATTGAAACTTCCCGTTTCACACAATCGGGTATGCAGCCGTCCGAACATCGTATGAGCCGGAATGTGTCTGTCGGGAAACCGTTCCTGATACAATTGCCTGGCAGCGCGTCCACTGCAGTTCGCTGCCCCATACATGAGATGCATACCCGCCATCTCGCTTTTCGTGTAGCGATACATCTTTCTTCACAATCCTGACACAACTGACAACCTCTGCGGATTCCTCCTGCCCAAAGCACCGGCCGACACACAGCCGCTCTCTTGTGATTCTGTTTTGATACACCAGTCATGTTTGCCCACGTCCGCCGGTCGATGCGCCGTCGCTGTGAAGCGTGTGTTACTGCGAAGGCCGCAACTTCGAACACTTCCTGTAAAGGTACTGTATGTTAATTGTTGTCCAAAACTCTGTTAAAATCATGTCTTATTTTTTGTAGCCTTCGAATTAAACCATTTTGTTCATCCAACGTTGTGATAACTGTCTCTGCCTTTGTGACCATATAGCGCCTCTGTTTTGCATTTGCGACCCCATGTTCCTATGTTATTATTGCTTGGTTTTGTGTTCCTGACTTCCCTGCAAATTATTGAACAGTTATTTTGAATCACCCTGTAGAATTTTGAATGGCATGGTACGATGTCCAGATAAATTTTATCATTTTTTTTTTTTTTTTTTTTTTGCTCGAAGATTCTGGAGCATTTTTTCAATTTGAAAACTCATCTACATCTGTATTTGGGATTTAATGGTAACCTAACTATGTAAATTTACCTGCATTGTTGTATGTTGTATAAATCACTTTTAATTTTCAGCATGCGTCATCACTAATTTGACATTAAATTACTAAATAAATATCCAGTTTTCTCATGTTGAAATATTGTTTAAACATTGGTCGCTTTTGTAGTATCATACCTAAAATTCTTCATTTTCTTTTCTTATCTTTAAAGTGCTGCTCAATGGCAAAACGTAAAAAGATCTTCAAAACATAACCTGCTTAAAAAACGAAACGAAATACAAATGAATCCAGTTGGGAAACAATAAATATCTGCATGTGTGACTTACTACGGAGCTAAAGAACGTATCAAGACAACAAATTGGAAGCAATACATTCCGTCCGTGTAGCTTAGTTGGAAGAGCAACTTACTCCGGAGTGAGGGGGCGTAGCTTCGATCTCTGTCAGGGACAAACTTGTGTTTTTGCATATAATGTAAGGACTGCAGTTCTTGTGGAATTTATTCTAATGTGGAGGTGTTAAATAAAGTTTAATATCGTTAATAATATGAGTAAAACGTTTCATATAGAAGAACCTGATGATATACATACAAAATTCAATGTTTATATTAATTTATATTTTATCGACATAATTCTTTTATCTGTACTATGCTGAAATGGCGTCATTACGTCTTGTTTTACAACAGCTCGAGAATTTATGATATGACCAAATATTGTATATTCTGATATCTTGCCCCCGTTGTTAAAAACATAGTTCCGACGCCCCTGTGCATTGATATGAGAGAGCACATTCCTTTTCCTTGGTATTTAACGACTACCGTGAGCAACTCAATGGACTATAAGCAGTCGCGCGTCCCTAATTTAGGTCCACTGGTTCCAGGGAAGGGAGAGAGCCAGTGCTGTAAGACAAACACAACATCCACGCCTCTCCGGGATTCGAACCAGGACCTATCTCGGATGAATGGTCAGAAGCCAGCGCTTAGACCACTGCGCCACCGGGTTGACGAAGAGCACATTTTATAACTGATAAGCAAATGTTGTTAAGACGCAGTAATGACGCAAGGCCCAGATAAAGAAATGTCAGCGAACCTTGATCACCTCCAAGCGTTAATCGGAGACAGACCTAAGTTTGCTTAGATGATGTCTGGTACCGCAACAAATGCTACGCAACAGTGTTAGTCGCTGCCTTCGTTCATTTTATTTCGCCAATTTTAGAATACTTTGCATCACGGAACGAGTCCTTCGTGAGTTTATGGAACTGCGTGTCTTGTAATAAAAGCTTCCGCAATATTGTCGTCGGAGGCAGCGAGCTGCATCGTTGGGCGAACATTTGGCCGTTTGGTGCAGACATGTGTTTTGAATCAGTGCTTGCGGGTCCGTTGTTGCGTCATGCAAACCCGGCTCTTCGCAATCATGACTTCTTCGTCTGCAGCATCTGTCGCCGAATCCCATCACCAGAATGCGTGACAGTTGCCCAGGCACTTATGCTCTCTATTGTGATGCAACAATCACGGCCGCAGAAAATGAGCCAAACGGGCAGACACAGAAAGAGGCCCGGGAGCTTTCCTCAACATCTTGTTCATCACACTTCCTCTGCTGCTGCCAGATGGCGCTCTCGGCGTGCATCCCTTTTGCTGGCTTTTTGTCGGAGTGGGTCCACCCACGCGTGACTTCCAGGTGGAACCACTGAGGAATGTGACGGCTATGTCAAAGGTCAAGTGTCCAGTCAGTCGGACAGGCAGATGGAGTACGTGCGGGAACTACATTTTGAATTGCGGTAACTCTAAAAAGAAAAAAATATATATATCGCCGCACGCTTGTACAGAGAGTACCGTATCGGAGAGTTTTATTTTAATTCCTGTTTATATTGGATTTTTATATATCAGTATCTGTTTATCAATGCTTCTCGTATTATTATTATTTTTTATTTGTTTGGAGCTTGATGATCTCAAGAGCATCTAAAACAAGTTAGTAAAATCATGCAATGCATTGATTATGATACGCTTTCCAACATACCAGAAATCATTACTCAAGTTATTATTCATGTTATCACCCAAGTTATTATCCAAGTTATGAGGATAACTGCTGTAAAATAAATCTCGCTCCCCTGACCTGACCTTTGACCCCATTTCGATGACATTCAACAGAACCGGTAAAGAATACTTCCGGAACAAAATGATAAAGTTTTGTCTCAATCGAAGAATTTTTACGTAAGTTATAACGCAATATCAGGAACACCGAGGATCGCTCGGTTAAAGGGGGGATGAGGTCACAATTTTTATTTTTTATTTTGATATGTTATTTCCAAGTATTGTAATGCTAAGTCGTTCAGTTGCACGTTGACCCAAGTGTTCCAGTCGCTGAACTCGTTCATCCGCGGTTTCGGTTGCGATTCACTGTGATGAACGGCTTCGTAGTTACTTCCACGCGTTGGTTACGTTCTTCGGATGATTGAGCTGCTTTTCGCTGTCTATTTCTTCGCCGCATTCGATCGAGGTTTTCTTCCGATATAGATTCATTGAGGGTTATAATAACTTCGGACATCATTTCCATGCTCCTCACCATAGCTGCTCGGAATGGTCTTTTTGTAGGCTGATCTTCCAATGGAAGGTCATATGTTTCGAGACTGGAATGTGATCGGAAACCATCGGCTCTTGAATGTCCAAGCTGTTCCATATTTACGTCTTCCGCTTGTTCTTGTTCCAACACTGCCGTATTCTACTTATTCTTCTTATTGAAGTTGAAACGTCCACGTTTCGTAGGGGGTCGACCAGCCACATTTTTTATATTGTTTTGCCATCCACGTGAAACTCTGTAAATAGTAATTAATAAAAATGAACTAATCATATTTTAGCACAGCGGATACGCTCGTCAAGTGACTATTCAAAAACCTAACAAAAAAAAATGCTGTATTAACAGTTTACCTTTTGAAGGGAAAAACACATCAGCGTTCCGCTGCTTATACTGTACTACGCATCAACTCCAAGCAGCTGGCACAACTTACTTTTTGTTCTAGAAGAAAATGAAAGTAAAGCGTAACACGCACACAACGCGTGACGTAATAGGCAAATAGTCGCGACACTGTGACGTCATAAAATTTTAATAGGATCCACACACAACGCGTGACGTAATGAGGCGGATAGCGTGACCATGCGCCAACATCTCAATCGCGAGAGTGTGACGTCATAAAATTTTAATAGGATCCACACACAACGCGTGACGTAATGAGGCGGATAGCGTGACCATGCGCCAACATCTCAATCGCGAGAGTGTGACGTCATAAGATTTCTGAGCATGGGAAACATTAATAGGACGACGCCATAACACTAAAAACGTGGTAACTCGGGGTGGTTATTTAACCCACTAAACGAATTTTCCCAAAGTCGAAATTCAAGCTAAATCGATTTCTAGTACCAGAAAACGGTAGGTTAACGACTTTCATCAAACTCCTTAGAACCGTTTTCGAAATAAAATTTACATAGATACAAGAATTGCTCCTTTAAGGTGGACGTCAAGTAATTTTGCTTCCTGTACTTCCAATGGAGAAACTTCTGTACACATTTTTCTTCACAATTAATGCGTTCCTAAGAATGAAAGAATGAAAATTTGAACATCGATTAAAATAGCTTCATTTTATAACTTGGAATACTTAATATTTTCTAAAACATAACCATTATTATGCAATCCAACATATGTTTGGCTACTGACGTCATCAAAGAACAGGTCGCGCCATCTTTTTTCTGGTTTCAACAACACCAAAGAAAAAGTTATTGATTTTGAATATAATTATGGTTATGTTTTAGAAAATATTAAGTATTCCAAGTTATAATATGAAGTTATTTTAATCGATGTTCAAATTTTCATCCTTGAGAACACACTAATTGTGAAGGAAATGTGTACAAAAGTTTTTCCATTGGAAGTATAGGAAGCAAAATTACTTGACGTCCACCTTAATAGTATGGGATAAGGGCGATGGAATGGATCCCAATCCTACGTCCTGACCTTTGATTCCGTTTCACCCATTTTCAATAGGGTTCGTCCCCAGGTGGTCCCCTACCACATACTAAAATTTCATCGAAATCGAACCATTTTTAAGCACGTTATGATGCATAAAAGCAATGGAATGCATCCTGCTCCTATGTCCTGACCTTTGACCCCACTTCACCCATTTTCAATAGGGTTCATTCCCAGGTAGTTTCCTACCACATACTAAAACTTCATCAAAATCGAACCATTTTTACGCGAGTTATTGTGCGGACAGACGGACGGACGGAAAAAGCTGGAGCATATATGCTTCTTCAACCTACGGTTGGAAAGCGTAAAAAACAGAAATTCACCCATCTCAATTTTGATGCCACTGGTTCTTTCAAAGGAAGACCCAGGATCCGCCGCCGTGCTGGTAGCACTAGAGGTCTGCACAGGTCTAATTTGGGGAGCCCGGCCGGGCACAAGCTCGTGCGTTTAAGGCCCGGCCCGTGATGTGCAATTTTGTATTATTCTGTCTTTCTATTGTATTTTATTAAAATGTGAAAATTAAATAATGAAATGAGATATTATTGAAAATATTTAGTTGAATGTAAGCTTAAAAATATTAATTAAATTCTGACAATTATCGAAAAATGTAACTTTTGAAAAGAGAAAAATAGGAAGACTAAGCGCGTTCAGAATCTCTGAACTAGTAAGCGGTAACACTACAAAAGTCAGTGCATATACAGATTAATGATAGGAAAAATAATCCATTTTGTCCCACTCTCTCATACAAAAGCACACACACTCTCACCCCACTGCAGACTCCCTCCATCCCCCACTCTACACAACACACACACACTCTCTCTCTCGGGGTCGAATCTTTTTGCTGTCAACAAGCCCCAAAATGGTTTTACCATTTAAATACCTACAGATTGGTAAAAACACTGTGACTGCCTCTCCTTGCTCTTCTGATTACGCCCTGGGCTATGTCATGGTAAGTAAAGCCACCGAAACAGTTAAACACACCGGGAAATCGGGGAATATGACTTTTTTCTTTCTTTACCATTGCGATAAGAAAGAATGGGTCGACTTGGTCCGGCCAAGCCCAGTCGTAAATGTCCGTCAAAAAGCCCGGCCAGGCCCGTCGCTTTGTTCTCTAAATTAAAAAAGGCCCTATCCGGCTTGCCTCGGGCTTTGCGGGCCAGCCCTTCCCGGGCAGACATCTATGTAGCACCACTAACAGTGGGGCCTCGCCTCCAGGGATATATATTTCGCAACTTCCTCGGGGAGAGGGGGGGCGAAAGTGAGTGAAAGGTGGTAACCTTTAGTATATGTGAAGGGAAAATGGCAATATGTCATAAATTTTTATGCATTGTCATTCACAGAACAATAGACATTTGGGTGGTTGGTCCATTACTTGACTAGTATGCAGCTGTTCTCTAAAGCAACTTTCAGGATGACTTTGCTGAAAACATTTGCTAGTATTACCCTGAAATTAATTAAACCACTTCCCAAACTTAACAAAACAAGTTACTAAAATCATGCAATGCATTGATTATGATACGCTTTCCAGCATACCAGAAATCATTATTCAAGTTATTACTCAAATTATGAGGATAATGGCTGCGGAATGAATCTCGCTCCTGTGTCCCGAACTTTGACCCCATTTCGATGATATTCAACAGAATCGGTTCAGTATACCTCCGGAACAACATGATAAAGTTTTGTCGCAATCGACGCATTTTTACGTAAGTTATGACGCGTAAGAGCGATGGGGTAGATCCCTCTCCTATGTCCTGACCTTTGACCCCATTTCGCCCATTTTCAATAGGGTTCGTCCGCAGATTGTCCCCTACCATATACTAAAATATCATCGAAATCGAACTATTTTTACGCGAGTTATCGTGCAGACACACAGACAGACAGACGGACAACGCTGGAGCATATGCGCTCCTTACGGTTGGAAAGCGTAAAAATTGAACTGTTAGCAGAGTACACTCATGCTCAATATCATCAAAGAGAGGTAATTCTGTCTTGCTTGGCGTACACTGGCTCTTACTTCGTTCTTGATTAGTTTCAATTTAGAAAAAGAGAGTTCACCACTGCAGTTGGTAATCATCAGCGTGAGGTAATTCTCCAACACAATCTCGATAATATACTTATAGAAAAACAATTCCTAATAGCCACTGTACACATCAGCGCAGGGCCCGTAACACGTGCTACATGTGCTACTAGGGTAAACCGGCCTTGCACCCAAGATGGATAAACACAATACTCATGTCTTACCCTGGTTCAGTCTCAGAGCCCTAGACAACTCAGTCAATGCATAACTCATAAATATCTCTATTTGCCTATCTATCTGCCCTTTTTGTGCCCCTAATCCCCTTGTCTTTGGTGTTTTTTTCTCAGCAAATGAATTTTGTGAAATTTTCAGTTGAGGTGAGGTAGTTTACTCCTTTCTCATAGGTGATTTCTCACAGGGATTAGTTATTTCCTTTAATTCTGTAGATAACTGTTCTCAATTCGTCATAGCAACTCTCTGCTCTTATACCAATCTAACGTAGCCGTTTAACTGTACGTTTTGTTTGTTTGGGGTTTGAAGACCACTGTGAGCAACTCAATGGGCTACAAACAATCATTCCAGGGAAAGGAGAGAGCCAGTGCCGTAAGGCAAACACAACATCCATACCTCACCAATATTCGAACCTGGACCTCATCTCGAACGAATGGTCAGATTTCAACACCTGCACCTCTGCTCCCCGGGGCGTCCTGTAAATTCTGCACATTTCAAGCTCATGTGTTGGATTCCGTTCTCTCGTGCCATTTTCCTCTCCCTTTCTTCAAAACTTATCTGGATTTGAATATCTACAGTGTTACACAAAGTTCAATAAATGATTACTAATGAATGATATCAAAAGTATGCACACTTACAGAAAAAGTTCAAATTCCTTCGTTGATACCAGTTGCACTTGATGAATCAGATGACAATTTTCAAGACTTGTCGTAAAATCAATCAACAGCTGAAACAGACGAAGTTAAACTTAATATTCAACAGATTTCAAAACGTGCTAACAAAGCAACATAATCTTAGTACAAATACATGTATTACACTTCTCACCAACAAAGCTCACAGTTCTCAGAACTCTCCTCACTCATTTTGCAACTCTTCTAAGGGATGGCTCCCAAGGTTAGGTTTAGATATCACTGATTACCTTAGACTAAAAAAGCCTTTGGATCATTTATAGGAACAGGAAATGATGCAATGGCAGAGCCTGATAGAAAAAGCGGAAGACGGGGGCAGGGGGAAAAGAGATGATTACCGTATTGGTTAGCCTTTCTTTTCTCTTTACCTCGGAGAACCGATGGCTTCAGGTGCTCTCCGAAATATGGCGGATATTTATACATAGGCAGCTCTGGGATCGAACCCACGAGTAACTGGTCGCCAAGCAGCAGCTATGACCAAAGGACTGTGTGTGCGTGTGTGTGTGCGTTGTCACAGGAAAAAAAAACACTTGGGAGTTCCAACGTGGCGTTCAGATTGTGACGTGCCTGCCCCGCAGGACGCACATGAGATCAAGGCAGATAGCAGTGAGAGCACAAGTCAGCTCCGGCGCCGCGAGTTCTGGGTTCGAATTCCGCCCCTGGCATAGAAATGATGGAGAAATGCCCTTCGTTATAAGATCAGAAAGCATAACGAAACGTAATCAAAATTACGTAAAAGAAAACAAACAAAACGGGAAGCTGAATAGGAAATATATTGCCTCATTCATTACAACTTATTCACTCACTTTTTTGAAGGTATTATGAATAGATCCTTCAAACACTTTGCCAGTTGAGGCGATAAGCGACTCAGAAATAACGACTACTACGATGAATGATATAATCACAATGTCGCCAGTGGCAGTTAATGTGAAAAACGAAAGTTTCATTTGAGAGATCTATGAGTTCTTGAATTACAGCGCATTTCCTCCCACCGATATTATATATTTTTTTCTGATCACGAATCCATATGATGTGTATATGTTCGAAGTATATAGGTCTCATAAATTTTCATAAAAAGTCGTTGATGCTTTCCAAAGCTCATTGCGTAACCACAGAATAAATAAGCAACATACTAAAATATCGACGAGCTGTAACGAGAAGGAAAGCGGAAAGAGAAAGGAAAATAAAGGAGTTTTTTTGTTTTGTTTTTCACCGTGGGATTCAAAATTTTTAACCTTTATGAATATGTTTGACTTGAACTCTTAAAACTATGAACTTCAATTTATTCCTTTGATTAAAAATTGTGAGCTTTATTTGAAATATGTAGCCTAAAGTTGCCAGCTTCTTTGCTTACATACCTGACAGATCCGAAAGCTGTTTGGCTCACTTGACCATAACATCAAAAATCAGAATCATTAATTAATTATCTGATTAAAATTGCCATCTTTAAATCACTCGTTCGATTCAAAATATCAGCGTGATATCGCCTGCGTGATTCCAAAGAATTTGGCTAATGGCAGCCTAAAGTAATTGAAAATTTCCAGCTTGACAACAAAAAACTATTGGCTTTCATATACCACGTGATTCAAACGTATCAGGATTAATTTATCATGTGATCCAAAAGTATCGGTTTTAATTTTTCATATGGTCCAAAACTATCCGCGTTAACTTACCATATGATCCAAAATGTCAGTTTCATTTCAAGGATGCGGTCCAAAAATTTCAGCCCATATAACTTCGTGATCCAAAAGTGCTGGTGTTAGTTTACCATACGATGCAAAACAATTCGTGTAGATTTTATCATGTGATCCAAAATTATTGATGTACGATCCAGAAGTATCCGTGCTAATTTATGATATGATTAATCGACGATCCAGAAGTATCAGTGCTAATTTATGATATGATTAATCGACGATCCAGAAGTATCAGTGCTAATTTATCATATGATTAATCGACGATCCAGAAGTATCAGTGCTAATTTATCTTGTAATTAATCGACGATCCAGAAGTATCAGTGCTTATTTACCATATGATCAATCGACGATCCAGAAGTATTAGTGCTAATTTATCATATGATTAATCGACGATCCAAAAGTATCAGTGCTAATTTATTATACGATTAATCGACGATCCAGAAGAAACAGTGCTAATTCATGATATGATTAATCCACGATCCAGAAGTATCAGTGCTAATTCATATGATTAGTCGACGATCCAGAAGTATCAGTGCTAATTTATTATTTAATCAATCGACGATCCAGAAGTATTAGTGCTAATTTATCATATTATTAATCGACGATCCAGAAGTATCAGTGCTGATTTATCATGTAATTAATCAACGATCCAGAAGTGTCAGTGCTAATTTACCATATGATTAATCGACGATCCAGAAATATCAGTGCTTATTTATCATATGATTAATCCACGATCCATTACAGTGCTAATTTATCATATGATTAATTGACGATCCAAATGTATCAGTGTTAATTATCACATGATTAATCGACGATCCAGAAATATCAGTGCTAATTTATCATATGATTTATCGACAAACCAGAAGTATCAGTGCTAATTTATCATATGATTCAAAACTGTCGATATAGTCTATTTCTCATACGATCCAAATTAGTTGCATGTGATCCGAAAATATCGGAGTTAATTTCTGATATGATCCAATACTACCGATGTTAATTTGCCTTATGATCCGAAAGTATCAGTTCTAATGCCTCACCCGAGGCAAAGCTTTCGATGTTAATTTATCGTACGATCCTAAACTATCAATCTCATTTAGAGAATATGATTCAAAATTGTCCGTCGGAATTTCCCTGTGATTCAAAATTGTTCCTGCTGAATGATGATACAACAAAAAACTGACAGTCTTCCGAATGCCCTTATGTAATTCAAAACAGCTGCTCCCTATCCTTCTGAATGCCTCCCATGTAATTCAAAACCGCTACCGTTCTTCTCAGATATGATTTTAAATGGCCAACTTAATGGGCTTGTATGGTAAACTTTTGTCAGCTGCACTGACACATAATTACCAGCCTTGATTTGCATATGCGATTTAAGACCGTCAGTTTTAATTCATCCCTGTAATCCAAACCATACACGAATCGAAACAGAGTGAAAATATTGTTATGCAAGATTACATAAGACTTCTTTTCCTATAGGAAACTGCTATCTATATAGGCGCAAAAAGGTATGACGACTCAAAAGGGCGCCTGACTCCAAAACTGCTTAATATACATTTGGTGAAAACTTGGCTACAACTTTACAGAAAGCAAAAAGCTTTTATCGCTTAAAAAAATCTCTTTGTTCTTTTCGTATAAAAAAAAACCTTTGGTTCCTAGACTATGTGAAGTATGCGTATTGTTCCTATAGTGCGAAATCGCTTGCTCTCTAGTGTTGTGTGAATCTTTTAACAACGAGCGAGGAAGGAAAAAGGCAAAACACCCGTTCGGTCTTTGTTAGAGGAGCCGTTGCATGCCAAGACAGCTTTGAGGACACAGTGAAAAGGAGTTCTTATTAAAAGAATCCAACAGTGTGTCACTTTCACCACGAACGACGACGATCTGGGGAGTAATTAAAGAGGTAAACTGTAACGGTGAATAAATGAGGTCAGGTATTGCGAATGCTCAAGAAAAGAGAGCAGCCGTCAGAAACCTTTAACGCTCTTTCACTCTGCACACATCAAAGGTGTTAAGTGCGAATTCACCTCACAGGCGGGGGAAAAAAAGAAATGTACTTAATGACTTTTAATTCATTTTTTCTGTCGAATTAAATATACCTTTTTCTAAAATGTTTTAGATAAAACACTTCTTCGAACAAACCTACTCCTCGTAGATGTTTTGTTCGCAGCCCTTTCTTAGTTGGGCGGTGAAATCCGACTCTGAAAAGAAGACCTCACTCAATAGCAGCCTTTCTCTTTTTCACCTTTGAAGCAAGAATGAATGCTGCTGCTGTCCGTGTCTTTAAGCTGAGCAGCGTCGTGATTGCTTCTTGAATGGCCTGCTTTAAAGAATTATGAGGAAAAATTTATCGAAATACCCCTTTGTTGGCGTTTGGATCCTAAATGATTTGTGCGCAAACGGCCTGCGGCAGAAAAGAGAAAACACTTTCGGCAGCTATTATTTTAGACGAGATGATAGAATGAGACGGATACGAGCCTTCTTAATGACGCACATCAAAAGAACTGATACGTGGAAATCCAGGAGAAAAACAAATTAAGAGACCAAAATACAAAAACGAAAGGAACCCTGTTTATATTTTCCAGGCGTTTTGCCTTCATTCATGCATGCTTCATCATCGGGAAGCGTTGCGATTCTATTTTAGCCTCTTGCTAGAGCAACATTGTGTTTTCCTACGACCGTTCTCTTCGATAGCATTTCCAGATAGTTACTCCCCTGAATAATAAGTACCGCATCTCAATTCCTGCAACTACTTGTGAAATGATTTTTACCCTTAACAGTTTGTTCGATGTTTGGCATTTACCTACTGTTGTCACGTGATATGCGGTCAAAGGAAAGAAATGCATGTATACACTCACTGGTCACTTTATTTAGTACGTACAAATATCACATCTACTGGGGAGAACAGTGTCATTCGCGGTGAAACTGTTAAAATAGAGATCTCTACTTCATAAATGCAGTACCATATAAAGTCTATGAAAAACACACAAACTTACGATCACCAGTTTCAGGGGTGGGGGAACTGCGGCCATTTAAGTGAATTCAAATTTTGTAAAACAAATCCTTTTGCTTTTATCAATGCGTTTTTTTTCTTTTCTTATTATTTTTATTTTAATCTTAAAATGACTGTATTTAAAATACCACAGGTAAAAGAAGCTTCAACGAAATAATGCTTCCCGACTGACGGCCACAATCGAAACACTACAAAGTTATAAGGGCTATTTTGACACCTGCTACCCTCATGATTTCGCTCAATAGCTCCTAAAGAACTACAGATAGAATTGATTGAACTCTCAGATGATGACATTTTAAAGTCCTAATTTGACGCTAAGAAATATCCAGTTGAAATATGGAAAAATGCAATAGAATATCCTCGCCTTAGGCAACATGCACGAAAAATGCTTTCCTGCTTTTCAACCACTTAGTGCTGCTAATCTACATTCTCCTATCGAACCCAAATCAAGACTCCCTTAAGGTCACAAATGACGGATACCCATCTAGAGGATCAGTTGAAACTGCGGACCTCCATGTTGCAACCAATTATTCGAATGGTTTCCAGCAAAAAGCAGTCACAACAAAGCTATTAAAAGTTTAGTTAACTTTAGAATTAACAATTTCTTTCATTTTTTGAATTTAGTTTGTACGTATTTGTTGGATTTTTACAGAGTAATGTACATTTCGAAGTATGTCTAATTGAAGTTTCTTGAATGCGGCTTTTGTTAGATTACAGCTAACTTAATGCGGCCTCCCAACATGAAAAGGTTCCCCACCTCTGGTCTGTATCTTCAATTCCATTTCATTTCGAAGTATGTCTAATTGAAGTTTCTTGAATGCGGCCTTCTTAGATTACAGCTAACTTAATGCGGCCTTTCAACATGAAAAGGTTCCCCATCTCAGGTCTGTATCTTCAATTCCATTTCATTTCGAAGTATGTCTAATTGAAGTTTCTTGAATGCGGCCTTCTTAGATTACAGTTAACTTAATGCGGCCTTTCAACATGAAAAGGTTCCCCACCTCTGGTCTGTATCTTCAATCCCATTTCATTTCGAAATATGCCTAATTGAAGTTTCTTGAATGTGGCCTTATTAAATTACAGCTAACTTAATGCAGCCTTCCAACATGAAAAGGTTCCCCATCTGTGACCTGTTTACTAGACATCCATGTCCCTGCCTTCATCGTTATGGAAAGTTGGAACTTCAACGTTGTCTGCATGTTGAGACTTCATCATGTCGAATTTTGGAAATTTGAACCAAATACGAGTAAATCTACAAAAATTTACGATCAACAGTTTACTAGTGATTTATCTCTTCGCCGCTCCGGTGGCGCATTGGTCGAAGTGCTGGCTTCTGGCCATTCGTCCGAGATGGATCTGGGTTCGAATCGCATGAGATTTTTTTTTTTTCGGTTGAGGATTTAACGACCACCGCGAGCAACTCAATGGGCTATAAGCAGTCGCCCTTCCCTAATTTATGGCCACTGGTTAAAGGGAAAGGAGAGAGGCAGTGCCGTAAAACAAACACAACATCCATGCCTAACGGGATTCGAACCCGGACCCATCTCGGTCGAATGATCAAAAGACACATGCCGGTGTGGATTCGGTGAGTGTGGAAGTGTGGTGTTTGAACAATTTTAGGACGATGAATGTTTTTTTCTCCCCCGGCGATTCTTTTAACCCGTCGTTGGTTGTTGCACTTTGAACAACGCCAGCACTGTTAAAACAAATCTACTTAAAAATGAGAATCTGAACCTACTCGTTTTTTTTTAAATACAATCGTATCGTAAACGAGTACATGACATGCTCAAATATAAGAAACCATACATACTTACTAATAACTGCTTCAATAAATATAAATATAATCTCGTATTACTTCATTTTAAATATTATAGATTTCAAGAGAAATTGTTTAATAAATGTGTAAAGTGATACACATAAATAAATAGTACAGCAAAGTCACTGATCACAAGTAATTTAATTATGCATAAAGTATCTTTGTGTACGTTTTTACATTAACTACATTTGTGTCAATCTCATAAATAATACAATATATTGTCACTTCATCATTATATTTGTCATAAAAGTGTGAGGTCCGTTTGCCCAGCATTTGAGAACGAGTATATCTATTATCCTAGATGTGCCATCGAATAATATACTTCCAGTTGATTCTACAGTATTAATAAATGACTATGTATGGAGTACACGTATTCCAAATTTGAAATCGAGCCACGGATGGCTTAGTGGTTAGACATTCAGACTGCTCGTGGAGGGACCCCAGGTTCGAACCTGGTGTGGTGGTCTGAATTTCTAACAATCCCCCCACCCCCGTGCGTCGGGCGAGTACGTTAAGTAATGGTCCTGGGGTAGGAATCCCACGGTTACATATATAAAGGTGTTCATTCCTAAGCCCTCCGGAATTTCTCTCTGCCATCTATGTGCAAAATTGAACGTTGGCGCCATCTAGTGTGCTCTCTCTCTCACTTACAAACTACCGTGTCAGAATAGCTAGATTCTCTCTCTCACTTACAAACTATCGTGTCAGAATCGCTAGTTCTCTCTCTCACTTACTAACTACCGTGTCAGAATCGCTAGATTCTCTCTCTCTCTTACAAACTACCGTATCAGAATCGCTAGATTCTCTCTAACTTCCTTCAGTTTCTGTGTCCTGCCCGAAAGGGCACAATAACTGAATGAAGTTAGAGCATATGTATTAGAAATATATGGATTTTTTTGAGTGCATATATTTGAAATATATGTACTCAAAAATGAGTACATGTATTTCAAATTAAAACTACCAGATATACTCACAATTGATTCCCTGCATGTACTCAAAAATGAGTACGTGTCTTTTCCAAAAATGTGACACAAGTACTCGGAACTATTATTTTATAAGCCCAGAATGTACTCAAAAACGAGTACAGTTTGCTTATTTCTAAGTACCAATTTTTAACAGTGAGTGATCGCGTGTGAGAATCTTTCTTACATTACATTTTTCCGCTGTTTTAAGTAGTCTATCTACTTAATAATAACACTTCAGAATTTTTTCTTGCAAGAAGTATAGTTAACATATATAATTAAAAATTAAATTAGACGAAAAACGAAATCGTATCATCGCGTTATCAATAAAAATACAAAACATAAACGCTAGTGGTTGTTTGATGAGAAAAGCTCTCACATGACGCAAACGCCAGCTGTCGCTTAATGAGACAAGTGCTCACACGAAGCACACAAAAGTAGAGAACAGGCTCTTTGAAGGTCATAGATGCCCAATCGTTATCGGAACTGATAACAGATTGTTGAGAAGATTCTAAAAGTCAGCTAGAGAGGCGGTGGTGCCTCAGACTCACTTCCAAATAAATGCCGCTTTTTTACACGAGAAGCGTAATAGAAATGCTCATAGCGCAACCAACGACGGGTTAAAGGAACAAGATTTCGTTTTCTTGAATTTGATTTTGGCTGGATTATATTGTGAGATTGTTTAGCAGTTTGGTGAAGTGTATTTTCATTCAATCGAATGTTATCCTGCAAGTTGAAATGGCCTCTTCGTGCTGAATCAGAAAAGATGAGAAAGAGTTGAAGACAGATTGGCCCATTAAAAAAAGGTTAACACACGAGAAAGGCATATCTTACAATTTTATATGAGGTGCAAAGACCAAATGTATAGTATGAGTTTTAAGCACGGAGTGTTGCTTAAGGAAAGTAAAGCTGTTCCCCAAATGTTCAAGTGATCATTCCTTGACTCTGAAAACGTCCTTCCTACAGTAAACAGAAGATTGGGGGTGAGGAAAAGCAACTCAAGCATGCTGTTTCACTTCCACGATCATTTTCCTCGAAAACGTTCACCCAGTTAGCACCTTAATGTTCCTGCACTTTTCACAGCCCTTGATGGCTGTTTTTTTGTTCTTCGATTCCGAGTTCCGCAGGTTTTGAAGCAGGTCTTATTTCTTTTGCGAGCCAATTTGCAAACCATGATACCGATTTTTCGTTTTGTTTCATTGAACACCAAAAGTAACCAGCTTCCGCGTTGGCGTAATTTTTTAGCTTGTTTCATAAGTTATTTTCATTTATTTGCTTCTTTTTTATCTCAATTACATGGAAATAAAAGAAATCAGGACTTCCAGTTTTATTAAAAACAGATTAATAGCACTGCTATTGAAATTTTGTACACGTAGAAAAAATAGAACAAAAAAATATGTAGAGTGTCACGTAATGTCAAAATGAGTGCTCACTTATTTCTCAGCTTTTCTAACCCAGAGCTTAAAATTTGAAATCGGGTAAGTGCATATCTATGTGAGAAAGTTTTAAGAAATGCAGTGCGTAAACTACTGCTAATTAACAGAACTGCTGTAAAGACGAACTTTAGTAAAAACGATGTGATGAAATTACATCGTTTTTAATGAGGTTCATTATGTTTTGCCAGGTGTATAAGATATCATGCAAATTTAAGACAACATTGATTAAACTAGGTCTGATGACCCTATTAGAAAGTAGGGTACCATCCATTACAGCACGCTTCTTCGTAGCACTGCCATACCCAATGGCTCCATTCCGCTCTTTGGACTGTCAGTAATTTATCAACACTTCGCCGTAGACGTTTCCTTCGAGCTCATTTCAAGAGTCTAAATTCGCGAAAGTCCAAGGCAAGAAATCTCCAAAAGGCATATTGAAGACTATGGGTTCTTTGAGATTTATGTGGAGGATTTTAATCAAAGGTGGACTTGGGCAAAATCGTAATTGAATTAATCGGTAATGCATTACAGCGTAATGGTAATGGGAACAAGGACTTAGCGTTATCATTACATTGTAATGGTGAACTGGTCATTAGAATTACATATTGTAATGACATGTAACAGCTACCCATTACAATCGTAATGGTTAATGGTTAACTATATGTTGGTAATTAACCAACAACTTATGGGTAACAATACAACGTGAATAAACCAGCAACCAATACACCCTTACACGGTGTGGAGGTTATTTTAACAATTGTTCCACCCTCGGACCTCAAATGCGTGTATGTAGGTATTGGAGATTGTACGTGTATGACATGAGTAGTTAGTTGCCCCGTCTTCGCCGCAAGTAAAGGGGTTTGAACGAAATAATACATATGAAGTAAGTTCGAATGGGACGTTTATTTCGGTTAGAGAAACTCATTTCGTCCATTATATACGCTTCACTGTCCAAAATAATTACCCCACTATAGCCACTAGCACATATTAGCTCTACACTCACATTCAGCAACTCAGGATGCACTGCCGAATATTACAGAAATTTGCGAACTCTTGACATTTTTGCCGTACTTCTCAAATGTTGTTGTCCATTACTTGTCCGATACGAACACTGGACTAGCGAGCGACTGACTCCTTTATATATACTTCACGACAGGACCTGAACCTTCTGGAATATTCTTGATTTACATAAAACTCTCCAACTTCCCACTGCGCGATCATTCTGGAACATTCTACAAACGTCTAACCCATTCTTACTGCTTCTACAACATTCTACACGACACTTTGGTCTCCGACTGCTGTGTTACATGGCAGACTTTTCTAGACATAGTTTTTGGCATTCATACATTTCTATAAACTATCAGTATGTAATTATTATTTGAAAATTGTGTAATTTCATTACCAAATAATTCCATTGCGTTTGAAGCGCATTATTAAATAATTGAATTACATACTCTTCATTGTAATGCATTACAGATTAATTCCATTACCTTGTGCAAACCATACTTGGGATTACCTTGTAATGCATTACCCGTTACTGCATTACCTTGTAATGCATTACACGTTAATTGTAATCTGTACTTCCATTACTTTGTAATGCATTCCTGCCCAACTGGGATTTTAACAAGGGAGTGTCTGACCCCAGGTCTTAAACAACCCTTAGGAGTAGAAAGCTAAAAGATGTAGGTTCGAGTGCCCGACAGGAAAGTCACACGGAAGCGAGGTACAAAGGGGGAGGAAGATGCCATTATTTATAACCGGGGAGCAAACAACCTGCGTCTGACGGCTTAACGTGCCCATCCGACGAACATTTGCTGGTTCTAGCGTTCGTACCTGCCTAAGATCGATCCTGGGACTCTTCCGTGGCAGCCACAAACCTTGACTACTAGGCAGTCCGCGGCCCACTGCGAGTTCTTCTACCGTCAGCTGAATATATCCCATTGTAGACCACATGGTATCATCCGAAACTTTTTCTTGGTGCAGTCACGTGGCGTTGATATCCGCGCCAGCTAAAGAATACGATTCATGTTGATCCAAGGTGTTTGTCAGAATCGCATTCATTCCAACCCTGCGGCTTTCGCAATTTACCTTTATATCCATATCCAACACTGACATGAAAAAGTTGAAGAAAAATGGTGAGAACTTCTCTGCACTACTTGGGACGGGCTATTAGGTAGATTTGTCGGTATTATGTTGACCTGAACCTGCTACAGTTCCCTAGACAGACGTATGTATCTTTTTTTGCGTACACATCCCCCACCCTCTATGGTTACACTTACAGGAATTGCGTGCACATTTCCCCCCTCTAAGTAGCACTTACAGATATTCCGGCCATTTGTACGCAGTCGTTCAAAGTGGAGAGGCAGCAACTTGTTGTTTTATGTTTAAGGAACACCATGAAAACAACTCTAAAGCCTAAAATCAGTCTCTCTTCCTTTACTGGGGGCCAGTAGTTCCACAGAGCAAGCGACCCTGTGCCATATGACAAGCATATAACTCTCATCCGAGACTCCAACCCAGGCTCCAACCCAGGCCTAACTTAGAAGCCCAGCCGGAAGCTTATGTCTATGGCCACTAGGCCACTGCTGGAACTGTCGACAACTTGAGGGAACGAGACTTATAAAAGTTCACTGTCCGCGAAGATCGTCTGTGATGGTATTGTGGACACTCGACTGGTTTAGCTTTGCCGATAGTTCTCTGACTTGCTGGGTTTTTCCCAACGACATTTATGGCATTATCTGGCACGAAAAAAAAACGAGTATTTCTCAGAGTACATTAATGATATAAATGAGATTTTACTAAAAGATTTGTCGCCACGGTGGTGCAGTGGTCTTGGCTCTGGCTACGTGCCTGCCTCGCAGGACGCACATGAGATAAAGACAGTGTGAGCACTCACCAGTGTTGTATAGTGAATAACACTCGGAGCTCCGGAGCCGAGAGTATCAGGTTCGAATCCTGGTGCTGGCATGAAAATGTAAGTTTCTCACAGTGGTCGTTAAACCTTCAATCAAAGAAAAAACATTTGCGAGCAGACTTAAAATTCTACGAACCCCTTTATATTACGAAAAGTTCAAGAAGCAAAAGCTGTAGAATGGAAGCAATATGAGGAAAAAACTAGGACGAGCCACTTCTTGGGATTCCAAAAATTTAGCCCAAGTGAGAGGCTGAAATAAGTGTTGAGAAGTCTGTTTCGAAGTGGATTAATTTTCCATTGGTTTAATTCAAATATTTCTTGTTTCACAACTTGGGTAAGCACAGTTCACACATCCGAATAATCAAGTCTCAATTACACATGAAGGTCTTAACCTAATCACAGTAGTCATCATCGGAAGATCATCCCCTGAGCACGACAATTGCTGTTTTCCAAACACTCTTTCAGTTGCTAATTAGACGTTCTAATCTTTTCCATTCAGAGCGCAGTGCCGATCCTTCTTGTGAACCGGACCTAATTCAAGCAAAATGATACATCTCAATTCTGTGTGTTCATGTGCAGTGCCACTGATAAAATTCCTCCCGCTTTCTCTGGTGGTGATAGCGGTGATGAAGGCCCCTCTTCAGAATGACTCCGGAGATGGATGGAAGACGGGGGTGATATTAGGGGAGGGGGAAAGCGTTCTCCCTTTTTCCCACTCACACAATTACCCATTTTGTTTCTGTGTTTCTCAGCGAGCCCACACCAGGCAGAGGTCGTGACTTAAAGGCGAGCCATGTTCATGTTCCCTGCTACTGGAAAATTCGTGACAACTAGTGAAGCTCGGTGGAAAAGGGTTCCGAAATGTACTGCCGAGTTCCGCACTGGAGATCGTGAGGATCCATAGACACGCCGAGCATGATGTTTCTCCATCAAGAAGATGCCTCATTTTCGTTCAGCGAGCAGATCTTTGGATAACGGCAGCCAGCAAAAGGAATGACTTCACGCAGACCCTTTGTTTTCCATTCAAACGCCTAGCTCTTCCCCTCACCGCGCATGCGCAATCACTCCCCCTCCTCCCTTCTACCGAGCTACCGAAACAGAAGGCTTTCGAATTAAAAGGTCTACCTGCTCGGGCTCATAATCTGTGGAGGGTGAAAAAGCTCCTCGAGGTCATGGGATCAAGGTAATCCTCGCTCTCTAGCACGGAGGATGAGGGGGATGTTTCTAGTAGGAGGTTAGAGTCAGCATCTGTAAGGAAATAATGGGGACTAATTACAAGAAAAGAAAGGTGGTCTCCAGACGGGGTTTTGCATTTTTTGCTTTTCTTTGGCATGCGGCTTCAATTTTATGGTGGCGAAATGAATAAAAATGCACATCTTCCACAGCGAATAACTCCGCCAAAAAAAAAAAAGCAAATGGTTAAATGTGCTGCCATTAGGACATTCTATTTGGTTATCTTGGTTTTCATGCAAACAGGAGAAAAGTGAAAAAACATGACAACATTTAATTTAATATCTTAAACATGAAAAAATCGAAAGAACCGTGGCGTCAAATTCTTGAATTCCCTTCTTACAGATTTCTGAAACCTGTTACATGCCTTTTTTCAAAACTGCATAAAAAATAGGATTTTATGCAAAATTTGAATTTGCGCTACTTGGAAAACTTTGCATTTAAATGCGTGAAAATATTGGCTTTGTTACAATATTGAATAGTGAATTTTTCTAAAACAAGGCTCTTAGGACCGCTGATATGATGCATATCACTACATATCACTAAGCTGTTCTCTGAGATTCAGAGGTTAGCTCCAAAAAGAAATACAAACTACTAGATAAGTTTTACTTACTGTTGCCTTATCAAACTTCTCCATTTACAGCGATCTTGACATATAACTCGGACTTCACTGACGTCCATTACACGCCGTGCGTAAGATCTTCTATACTTCATACTCATAATTTTTTTCTCATGCAGACACTCCTGAATCTAATACTCTCATGACTTCCTTGGCCTTTTACTTCCTGCCACTTAGGCTAAAAAGGTTGTCTTAGTAAGCATCTCATCACCCATTCTTTCAACATGGCCAAACCACCGAAGCATATTAGTCTCCTTCTTGCTAACAACATTTTGCTTCACATCACACAATTGAAACACATCTTCATTCTTCACACAATCAGAACGTGTCTTGCCACAAACCTCCTGTAAGTAACGCATTTCTCCAGCACAAAAACGACTCCTATGTTTCATCTGCAGTACCCAAGTTTCACTGCCATACATCAGAGTAGGAACAATTACACTCTCATACACAGCCATGCGGGACTTTCTTGAGAACCCATCATTCCTGTGAAAACCCCCCAAAGCAGCCATGACTTTCAATGAAGAATTCACTCGCCTACTAATTTCACCATCCAATTTGTTCTCTCTGTCAAACATGCTTCCTAAATACACAAGCTCACTCACCTGGTCAATCACTGTGCCATTTAGACTTACATTACATTCAGTGCTACCAGTTCCTTTCTCAAAAACCAACCGCTGATATGATGACAAATGAAAATAAGTTGTTATGTTCCTCACTGCAAAAATATCAGGAAAAGCACGTGGATCACATTAAACGTGTTTTGAACTATTCAATAATAAACTTTTCCAATCAGCTCCATGGATGATAGAATAAATCGAAACTTATGCCACCTAACAAAAAACTGGGCATCGAAAAAAGTTGGAAAAGGTATGGGGAAAACGGTAACCACGTCCATAGAAATACCGTGAAAAAAAAATTTCAAATCTGACTTTTAGAAACGCAGATCTATTTCCAAATGTTGTTTTACTGTGACGTACCCTAGCGGGAAAATGGAACATCTGGAAAATATTCACTCATGACATTGTGACCACCAATCTAATAGCGTGTTGCACTCCTTTTCTCCGCAATGAACGTTTGCATCCGGTATGGCATCGTCTCCAATAGAGACCAGAAGGTGTTTTTTTTTATTACTTTGGGGGGTGGGAGATAGAAGGTAGCGACCGCCGTGGGAAACTCGATAGGTTATAACCAGTCGCCCGTCTCTAATGTAAGGCTACTGGTTTCAGGGAAGGGAGAGAGCCAGTGCCGTAGGACAAACACAACATCCATGCTTCACCGTGATTCGAACCCAGTGTTAACGTGTTCTCGTATGATGGAATTCATTTGCTACGGGGTTCGATGCTTGTGCCTTAAAGCAACTCTTTACGAATATTATAAAAGAATTGTACTTCATGAAAAGTATCAAGATCATTTACATTACTGAATTACTCCTTAATTGATATTTGATTTGTTTATTGGACATGTCCTGAAGTTACATTAATTAAGGAACTAATTGTGATTGCTTTACTTTCCACTAGTCATCTACACATTCTATCTAATTTCTTCTTTAACTCATTTTGTTATTACCTCTCGCGCTTCCAAGTTCGGACGGAGGCCATTTTCTTCACTTTCCTTCCAGTTCGCTGTCTGACGACGTACGTCTCTCTCTCGACCTCGCTGTCTCCGAAAAACCTTCCTCCTTGAAGCACCATCCTTTCAGTTCTCATTCCTCCAGACTACTTTTCTTGACCTCTTGTGCCCGTCAGTAGCTTGGAGGACTACGGCATCTCTGATGCAGTAAACCAATTAAGCCCGTCCCGAATGCAGGAGGAATGATAATAACAATAAAAGGATTAGTCGCTTAGAGTTTTCTAAAACTACGCTCCACACAAAAGAAATGACTCCCTTTGAAACTTGCTCGTACAATCGTACAATACAAATTTGGAAGATTTAAATCCGTTTATTGATGTAATTTATATGACATGGATGTTAAGTCTGGTAATATCTGAAAACTTAAAGATTTTGTCGTCCTGGAGTTGAAATCGAAACCGCGTCTCTCGGATAGCTCCCGAGTACGCTAACCACTTCACCACCAAAACGACCAAGTTTCAAGTTTCCGATTATTTCATTTATTCGCTTTTGTAAGTCGAATTACTGATTGCCGCCTAAAATACGACTTTCGAACGTACCGGTAGAAAATTCCCTGTTTGATGAAATGAATTGATACATAAATGCTTTAACATCCACGTAACACCATACCCATCTCGGGCGAATGGTGTAACGCTTAGACCACTTCGCCACCGTGGTCTAAGCGTTGCACCATTTCCCAATGAATGAAGCCAACGCTTAGACCACTGCGGCACCGTGGTCTAAGCGTTTCACCATTTCCCAATGAATGAAGCCAACGATTACACCACTGCGCCACCGTGGTTTAAGCGTTACACCATATCCCAATGAATGAAACCGATGCTTAGACCACTGCGCCACCGTGGTCTAAGCGTTGCACCATTTCCAAACGAATAAAGCCAACGCTTAGACCACACTGCCACCATGGAGACAGTGGACGGTGTCCTCTGGTATGTTGTACCAACTGGAAAACGTTACGTCTTAGAATTCGCCACCAGAGGGAAGCATTAGCGTAGATCAGCGAATGCGGTATTCCATTGAAACTCAATGGGATTGAAATCAGAAGAATTTGGATGCCAGAGAATCATGCGAAATTCTTGAATATGATCATAGAAATATTCCTAAACAATGCTAAGTCTTGTGACACTGGGAGTTGCCTTTATGAAAGTGTCCAGTGTCATTCGGATACACGGTCATCGGGGGTGGCGGATCACTTTGTCCATGATCAGTTCGTCCAAGTTCATTTGGTCCAGTTCATTTCGTTCACGATTCACTTTGTCCACATTCATTTCGTTCTCAGAATGGATGGAATACCGAGAAAGTTTTCTGCTTTGATGGAATTTTTGTTACTAGACAGAAAAAGGTCAGCTGATATTGCTTACATGCGATTTTATTTTCCTGTTTTAGTTTTTAGATTAAAATACAACGATTTTAAATGTTATTTAAAGTAAAACGAGAAAAACTGAACTTTGAGGAGATTTTTAACTCTTTCGTGTGGTAAGATGTCAATCACTATGACATAAATCAAAGGTTTACAAAAATCTTTTAATGTTTTGAAATACATCTTGTATATTGTTTTCATATAGTTCTTAGCTTTTCAATATTTGTTTATAATTTCCGCATTACTAATTTTCATACGAATGAACTATAATGCTTTCTATATGTGTCATAGCTCTTTAAAGTGAGAAAAATCCATAAAAGTACAGGGTGATTCATAATTAGTCTCGTGGTTTCAGTGGCATATAATCAGAAAACGCGAACAATATAAAACCGCAAACAGAATATGACAGATGACAGCCAAAAGTTTTATTACCCGTAGAATCGATACATCTCATTGCTAAACCATTTCGACATGCGCGACTTTCGTGGCACGTAAGATATCCAAGCGATAATCAATTTCCTGCCAAGTGTATGCCAGCGTTTGCGGCGTTACTGTTGTTATCGCAACGCCAATTCTGGTCATCAGGTCATCAAGGGAGGTCACAGGTATCTGGTAAACGCCGATGTACCCTTCCCGAAACGAAAAACGTTGCTTGATCAATAAATATCCATGTCCGCAGGTAATGTTCACCAGCATCAACTTTGGACAAAATGTCTTGGGCAAATTGGAAACTGCAGGCTTTGTCGTCCAACCTGTACAATCTGCAGTTTGTACGCACAGAGTTGTAGGCGGTTATGCAGAACCCTCCAAACGGTCGTTTGTGCAATGCCTAACTGCGACGCAGCTCGTCTAGTTGATTTCTGAGGGCTTCAAGAAAAGCTTCCTGGACGCGATCAACATCGTCCTGCAAAGTGCTCGGTCTTCCAGCTCCTTTTTGATGCTGCGCACTACGTCTTTTGAAACTGTTTAACCAACATTGGATAGCATTATCGGAAGGTGGAGTTCTGCCATACTGCGTTCTATAACGACGTTGCATTGTGAAAACTGACTTCGTTTCGAAGAACCAGAGTACGCACGTTGCGATTTCTTGAACAGTCGTTATTTTGAAGTATGACGTCAATTCAGCGTGTACCGTGTTGCCAAATAAAATTTTCTGCGGTGAATTTGTTTATGCTGTAGACAGTTTTATTTGGTCAGTTACGGTTTGACCATGCCAAGCAAGGGGAACCCCGGCAATAATTATGAATCACGCTGTATAATGGTGAAAAAAAGTTTAGATTGATGTCTACTGTGAATTCGAGGTGTGAGAAGAGGAAAATAAAGACTTTTTACTTAAGGAAGAAAGGGAGTGTAAAAGTTTCCTCTTCAATCCAACACATTGACGGCCATTGGAATAAACTTTGATCAATGTCATAGTGATTGACATCGTACCATACAAAAAAGATGAAAAGCTCTTCAAAGTTCATTTCCTCGTCTTAACTTAATAACATTTAAAATCGTTATATTTTAATCAAAAAGTTAAACAGGAAAAAACAATCAAATGTAAGTAATGTCCGCTGACCTTTTTTTTGTCTGGTAGCAAAAAGTCCATCAAAACAGAAAACTTCCACGGTATTCCATCCATTCTGTGGAAGGAATGAATGCAGACAAAGTGAACGGCAGACAGAGTGAACAGTGAATTAAGTGAACAGTGGACAAAGTGAACGGTAGACGAAACGAACTGGATCAAGTGCCACGTGAACGCGGACGAAATGAACTAGACTAAGTGCCAAGTGAACGCGGACGAAATGAACTTGACTAAGTGCCCAGTGAACAGGAACGAAATGAACTAGGCCAAGTGAACGTGGACGAAATAAAGTAGACTAAGTGCCCAGTGAACGGGAACGAAATGAACTAGGCCAAGTGAACGTGGACGAAATGAACTAGACTAAGTGCCAAGTGAACGTGGACGAAATGAACTGGACCAAGTACCAAGCGAACGTGGACGAAATGAACTGGACCAAGTGCCAAGTGAACGTGGACGAAATGAACTGGACCAAGTACCAAGCGAACGTGGACGAAATGAACTGGACCAAGTGCCAAGTGAATGTGGACGAAATGAACTGGACCAAGTGCGAAGTGAACGTGGATGAAATGAACGGGACCAAGTGCCAAGTGAACGTGGACGAAATGAACACGGACAAAGTGATAAGGAACCGTCACCTCGTAGGTCAACACTGGGATGCCTAGAATTTGGGTGTGACTGTGCGTTCAAATGGGATGAGTGGACCTAGAGATGTCTATGAGCAGTTTCCATATCACAATACAGTACTCAGAGAGTTCCTGCCTACCCGTGCAATTTGGCTGCTGCTGCTCACTCGCGAGTCGTCCAATACTTTATTTATTACGGGGCCCCTCGAACAGCCAACAATGTCTGCGGTAGCTGAGATGATGGCTCACCTTCTTGACGTCGATAAATATTCCCCATTTAAACTCCGGACAAGTTGTTCTCATTGGACATTGTATGGACTTTGCTGTACCCGTTCTGTCTGCAAGTGTTCCTCACTGTCAGTGACATCACTTTAACGTGGTGTGGGAGACGTTCATTCGTGGAGACAGGTGTAGTCATAATTATCTAGTCAAAGACTGCGTGAATTAGGTAAATGTAGCCAAAGCAAACCAATATGATTTTCTTTTCCAGTTTAACGGTTAGAATTGAAGATATCATCAGAGTGACCCGGTTCGAATCCTAAGTGAAGCATGGATGGTATGTTTTCCTTGCTGTACTGGTTCTCTCCCGTCGTTGGAACCAAAGGCCGTACATAAGGGACCTGCGACAGCTTATAGCCCAATAAGTAGCTCATCATGATCATCAAACGCCAAATTAAAAAAGAAAAAAATAGCAAAAAAGCTGGACCCATCTCGGATGAGAGATCAGGATCCAGGGCTTAGACCACTGGGCCACGGAGGCTGCGAAACTAACTTTCCACGTCTCGTAGAATTGGGGTGCATGTGGACAGACAGACTGAATGATATGTACATTACATTCTTTCGGCATATATAATCAGCGGCAGAAGTTTCTTTTTTCATGGACACACGCCCCAACAGAACGCCGAAATCTATTTTTTAGAACAGCTTCCAATTGAAAGAATCGGAAAAAACCTTTAAAAAAATTGCTTTTTTTGAAAAGAACAAAATTTCTTGTGTCATGGTCAGTCCATAAAAAAACTTTTCTAGCGAATCTAAAAGAAAATTAATTTTCTTATTTGAAGACCACATAAAGAAAATGAGTGAAGCCAATACTACTTCTAGGCCAATTTATTCACACCCTGAAAACAAGAGTTATGCAAAAACATAAAAATTATAATAAGCAAATAAATAAGACTTTGAAGTAGATGAGAATAATCCATGAAAAAAGAAGAAATCATGGAGCGATAAGAACAGCGAAATAGAGAGAGAAAGAGAGACGTGTGCCAAGCGGAGCATGATGACCTATTTATTTCAAGCAAGGAGAGCGCTCCGAGAATGTAACAATATGGAGAAAGGTGTGTGGGGCGGGGTGCGTAGGGGTTGGGGCATACTTGGGGCACTCAGCGTGTGCCTTACCATTGTCTTTCGGTATCTTTAAGAGTGGCAATTACCAGCACCTGAATCTCACTAAACAGCCACAACCCCTTCTTCCAACTTAGAGGAGCGTGTGGCGAAGGACTTCGGTACGTCATCAGCTGAGACTCGTAAGCTTCTAACGCATGTAGAAAAATTCCTTTGAGGCAATCCTGTATAACTGAGTATGTTATTCAAATAAATAAGGAAAAAAAAATAGAAAGAAAGAAACTGATACTACTCCAACTCACGCTTTATACACTGCGCTCGCTTGTTCTTACATCACTCAGACATCTGCTTTCTAATCCGGCCACTTGCATTAAATGCCGCTACTGTAAGTTCCTCCACCATTCTACAAAAGGCTGCAAAAATTATGCGGGAAAGGACAAGGCATGATGAAGTTTAATTTTGCTACAACTTCCTGCTTTGCCGTAAGTATGCACACAATGAAGACGTTCAGTCATCGCTTCCTGAAACAAAAAGCCTAACATCTCACTTATGACGTCATCTCATGTTTGTTTTCCGTGCTCATTTGTTGGAGAGAGTAGGGAATCTCAGATATAGCCCCAACGGACAGAACAGTAAAAGTTTACATGCAGTAATTTTGTTTAGTGTTCTCTGTAGCAAAACTGGATAAATCATGAAGCTTGTTGCGGTTCAAGAATGATGACGTAATGAATATATCTCAGACTCAGACCAGGGATCGTCAACCTTTTAACACCTACCGCCCACTTTTGTACCTTTGTTAATGGTAAAATTTCCTTACCGCCCACTTTTGTACCTTTGTTAATGGTAAAATTTCTTTACCGCCCACTTTTGTACCTTTGTTAATGGTAAAATTTCCTTACCGCCCACTTTTGTATCTTTGTTAATGGTAAAATTTCCTTACCGCCCACTTTTGTATCTTTGTTAATGGTAAAATTTCCTTACCGCCCACTTTTGTACCTTTGTTAATAGTAAAATTTCCTTACCGCCCACTTTTGTACCTTTGTTAATAGTAAAATTTCCTTACCGCCCACTTTTGTACCTTTGTTAATAGTAAAATTTCCTTACCACCCACATTTGTACCTTTGTTAATGGTAAAATTTCCTTACCGCCCACCGGTGTCGCAGTAACTCACTTTAGCGCAAATGCGAGGTAAATTTTAGAGGGGAGGGTTTTGAAAAAAATATGTTCTTAAATTTATCTTTTTATTTATTCTTTATGTATGTTTATACATAGATAATTTCAGTTTAATGAATTTCTGCATCTCCATCGATACAGCGCCTACTAGTTCCGGAGCTGCTTAAATTGGAGAAAATGAAAGCTAAATGTTAAAGCAATAAAGTGTATTGAAATTACTTTTAATTAATGATTAATGAGATCCTTGAGATTGATGCTGCGAGACTAAATATTTGATATCTGGTTCGATTTTTTTAAGGAACGAACGAATGTCTCCTCTTTAGGTGATATTCAGACGGTTTCTCTGTTTTATGATAATATGATTAACAGCACTAAAGCCGCCTGATTCTACAAGATATGAGGTAGGGAAAGGTATCAATAAATTGAATAGCATTTTCCACATATTTGAATATAACGCAGGCATTTTTTTATTTTGCCAGAGATTTTGGTATACACCATTATCGAAATTATATTTGCTCTCTTCATCATATTTAAGTTCTAATAGTTCTTCTTGGCAAGTTATATCAACCTCAGCAAACTTTTCAATAAAAGGATTTATCATCCAGTCATACACCTTCAAGTTCAAAATATCTTTAAATCGTTTTTCCATATCTAATTTAAGTTCGTTCAGGTGGCTACTGAACCTTTCAATCTCCTCTGGAGATACATCATCTTGTATAGATGACAATTCGGGAAACTGATGAAATTCTCTTTTCAAAAGATTATGACCGAGAAGATCAAGTTTTTCGATAAATAATGACAGAATATTTTTGCAACTGATAAGAGTTATATTGGCTCCTTGAAGCTGTAAATTAATTTAGTAAAATCTGTTAAAAATGTCTGCCAAATAAAATGCATCATTCTTTACTATTTTTAATTGTTGACCAGCCTCATTATTACTTTAAAAAACTGTATGACACTATCATATAATGAAAGAAATACGGGATTACGCCATATAATACAAATTTTGAAGATGACAATCCGATTTTTGGCGTAAATGTGACAAGGATGGTAAGTCAGATAATATCCGAAAACTTAAAAAGAAAATTTTGTTTTTGAGTCCCGTTCCAGGACGATGAAAAAAAAAAAAATAATTTTAAAGTTTTCGGATATTATCTGACTTACCATCCTTGTCACATTTACGCCAAAAATCGGATTGTCATCTTCAAAATTTACTATCATATAATGCTACAAAACGGGAAAAGCATTTACTCTTTGAGAGCCATCGAACTTCACTGTAGAAACGTAACCCAATAAATTGCTCATTATTATCCTGGCACAGATGTCGAAACATTCTATCGTCCTTCGCATTAGATTTTATTTTATTTACAGCTCTAATTATATTCAAAATTTAGAGATAGAATTCAAAAGTAAATTGCAAAAGCATATTTTAAAAAGTCAAACTCACGAAGTTGTTAGCAATGTATTCGATATATGGCGGAAGAATAAAATTTGTAACAACGGACAAAACCCACCATGAAAGTTTAAATCGCCCACTTGTGGGCCATAGGGACTAAGTTGACCACTGCCTTAGACTCTCACCTTAATTCTAACATTTGAACGCTTGTTAATTTTCACGAGTACTCATGGTACGTTCACGCTAGATACGTGCATATTCGTAACTGCTATAACAAGGGTTGTTCCAAAACAACTGAGAATGTTTGTATAAAAAACATATGCGCACTTAACTATCAAGGAAGTGGTCATCTTTTTCGAAATACTTACCTTCCATTGCGTTGAGTACAGGTATCCCAACGTTCCTCCCACTTTTTGAATGTCTTCTAGAATTCTTCCGAAATGCTGTTCAAGCACTCCTGAGCAGCTGTAATAAGCTACTTATCAGTCTCAAATTGTCGTCCCCGTATTGGCTTTTTAAAACAGGGAACAACCAGAAGTCACATCGTGACAAGTCTGGAATATATGCAGATTGGGACATCAATTTAATATTCATTTTCTCCAAATAAGAAGCGACAGAACTGACCGTGTGCGGCCGTGCATTATGTCGCGCATGAAAAGAAATTAGGGGCTCAAGTTGAACAAACTCGTTTCATGCCCAAATGCTCGGTTGAAATTCTCGAAATTGATGATTTTGAAATGTGAACCATATCTTCGATATCTATAATTGATAGGTGCCTGTCTTCCCGTATAATAACACCTATTATGTTAATGTTTACCTCTGTAACACTCACTGAAGGTATTCCACCATACACGATTAAAGCCGCCGACTCACGGCCACCCATAAATTCTTTATGCCATCTGTAAATTGTTGATTTCCTGGACACTAATATTTATAAGCCTCTTTCGTAAGACGGAAAGTCTCTCCGACAGACTTCTAATTTTAATGGCGGAATTAGAAGTCTGAATGACCCAAAATGTAACGGTGCATCTTTCTTCCTCTTTCACATCCATTTTTTCGAAAAATCACAGCGCAAAAACACTTGTTAGGGGTTCACGAAACAGCGTTCACTGAACTACGCACTACCGACGACGCATGCGTGATTAACAGGTGTGGCCGGTTGCTATGGATTCTAGAACGACTAGCGGTTTTCTTGCTTGAGACTCGTGTCAAGTCTAACGCAGTGTTGCGCATTTTTTATAAATACATTCTCAGTTGTTTTTGGACAAGCTATGTAGTTTCAATTTTATGTTTCATTTTTTTCTTTACTGTATTGTTTCGACTATTGGGATGAGAAGACAGTTTCTTAGTAGCAGTAAATGAGTCACCTTTCTAAATGTTTGTTTTACTTAAGCTTTATAGGTTACCAGTTATACGAGACTGAAAACCCTTATTGTGGAGGACTCTCAGTGTTATCAGGAAACCCCGAACGCTGTCTCCCTTACTTAATTGTGTCAACGATTAAGTCACCATAATAAACTGTATCGACTGCAGTGGTAACAGCACATTCACAGTTGTAGCTGAGATGGGTCAGTAATCCAGTGGTGCTTTTGTTATCGCTAATGCTAAAAGTGTTGTGACGCGAAATACGATGAATTACGACTATATGTGAATATCTGCTGGGGCTGTTTATTCATGTTAATAAACGAGCAGAAGAAACAGAGCCCATATACGATGACGTCGAAAATGAACTACTGTATTAGGCTTTTTAGTCACAGGAAAGTGTGGTTCAATATGTTCTGAGATCAAGTGTGATCCAATAACACTCGTATGTCGACACTGCTTACCCGTGTTGCACATTACTATAACGGATAAGAAATTATGTGGGAGCCATATGAGGGGGGGGGCACTTTCCCTCCTCTGGAAATATAACTATGTTCCCCCGCATTTCCGTTCTTCTTGCACGGATTTTCGCGGTACCATTAACTCTGATTACTGATTTTTCTGTTGAAATTCCGAATACCTTAGCATGTAGTAGAAATAGGAAAAGCATTTTGGGAATTTACAGTAGAAGTGGAAAGTTACGGTAGAAGGTAATGAACTAGATTTATTTATTAAATATTGGAGCATAGCGGACATATCTACTGTATGTAAAAGCATGAAAGGCGAAGGAATGAAAAATATGATATCATCCTCTGCACCGCCCATTCACTGCTGGAGAAAGATCTCTAGAAGTATATTCTAGAACTTAGTTAGGAATACTTTTTCTTTCTTGAAAACCAATAGGGACATCGCTGGCATTTCGTCGCCCATGGGACACAAGTGACCAAGAGGCGCAAGGCTCAAAAGAAAAACACAAAGATATCATTATTATCCCAGCTTGCTGTCTTATTTCCTTTATCCATCTCTTTTATGTAGTTTTGGGGTCCTCTGGTTTTCAAGTGAATTTATGTGTTCAGTGTGTGATAAAAACGGTTAGATAACAAAGAGGTACCTGGAAATTTGTATATGGTGTTTGTGTATTTTTTGTGGTTACAATTTCTGTTTGACCCCCTCCTCAGTTAGGGCGCCCATGGAGAGAGTTGTGAATTATAAGGTGTTACAGTTCAGATATTACAGAGGGTAAGTCGAGAGTTTTGCAATATTTGGATCACTTTAGTCTTCATACGTATCTTTATGAAGAAAGCTAACTAGCATTCAAAGTATAGGCCATCGTGCTGAACCGTCTTTAGCCATCTGTCTACCAGTTCTTCGATTATGTGGTGGTACCAGTTCTTATTCTTCGATTCTGTAGTGGTACCAGTTCTTGTTCTTCGATTCTGTGGTGGTACCAGTTCTTGTCCTTCTACGCGAAGAACTCCTTCACCCCAGCTGCCACCTCCTCCTAGTTGCTGAAGTGCCTCCCGCGAAGGAAGTGGGCCACGGACCGGAACAAGTAATAATCCGATGGGGAGGTCCGGACTATATGCTAGGTGTTGCATCAGTTCGATGCCCTCAAGTTCTTAGAGTTTTACCGGGGTTATTCGCGCGGTATGAGGCCGAGCGTTGTCCTGCTATAGGAGAGTGCGCTTTCTATTCACCAGTGGCGGGTACTTTCCCTCCAAAACGGCATAATCCGCCCCATCTATTCAGAGTAGAGGTTGGCGTTGATGGTCCGACCGTCTGGAACAAATTCGTAATGGATTATCCCCTCAAAATTTCACCAGACGCAGAACATCCCCTTGTGCTTGAAGCATACACGTTTGGCAACAGGTTGAGGAAGCTGGCCCGGGCTCAACCACTGTGGTTGTGAGTTAGGGTTACAGAAATAGACCCACTTTTCATCGCACTTAACAATTCTCTTGATGAAACGTATATCATGCGGGTTTTCTGGGAGTCTCGTGCACACTTTCACTCGGCGGTTTGCTTCAGCTGGCGTTAGTTCGTGAGTAACTCAATGCGGAAGCTCCTGTAGACCATGCCGAAGTCCTGAAGGTGACAAACCACGGTGGTCTGTGATATGCCCAGCTCGCATGATAATCTCCGAGTGCTGGTTGTTGGATTTACCTGTACGGCCTGGCGCACGGCTTCCGAATCCTTGGTTCGGGTCTACCTGACCTTGTCTGATCGTCGAGGTTTCTGTCACCTGAGCGAAATTTCTTGAACCATGTGGTTGAAGTTATGTGATCCATGGAACCTTCCCCTTTCGCATGACAAATGTTTGGTGTTGCTTGAGCAGCGTTATAGCGGATTTAAAACTCGTAAAACAAAATTTCTCTAATTAGCCGGTTGTGGCTGTTCATCTTTTAGATGTCCCAACCACAGACAAAACGAAAACATGCAATGCTGTTCACAGCAACGACTACCACTTTATATCGCTTTCGACTGACTACAGTGCGCGACTTGAACTGGTTTAAACACGGGACATACTCCCCGTAGTACATCGTTTATGCGAATATTGCAAAACTTTCGACTCGCCTTATGTATTTCTTACATCACTCAATGACAAAAAAGGAAATGGTAAGTGTAAATATTTGTCAGTATTCAGGACTCCAAAGTCCATGGAGCTTATGCGATCCCGCACGTTCTTTCATTTTCTCTGAAACATTGGAACGCATTTCACAAGCATCGAAGAGCAGCAGTAAGCCATATTGTCTTACATTTTGAAAGGGAAAATTTTGTGAACTGATTTACAATTATATTGTTTGCTGACTTCGGAAAAACAACTGGAACCATAAAACGAAAAAGGCAATTGCATTTCACTCTGGAATACTTAAAATAACTGCGAAACCCAAACTAGTTGGTGGCGAAACCTCGAACCCCACATCCCTCTGTTTCGGAGCCGAATGCTTTCCCAATTAACCTACGCCGGCAAGAACTTATCACTGCTGCTTGCCGTCTTGACATGTGCGTCACCTCTGTAATACACTCACTGTCAAAAAATCCGCGCACCAAGAAGGAGACGTTGGTTTGAAATGAGATTTTTAGTACTGAGATGGTACATGCCAAGGACAGAAGTGATTACAAGAAGGAGACGTTGGTTTGAAATGAGATTTTAGTACTGAGATGGTACATGCCAAGGACAGAAGTGATTACAAGAAGGAGACGTTGGTTTGAAATGAGATTTTAGTACTGAGATGGTACATGCCAAGGACAGAAGTGATTACAATATCACAGCAGCAGGACGATGTCCCGCGGACATACGGTACACATTCCTGTCAGTGTTAGTACCGCGTCGGACCGCCTCGTGCTTGGATACATGCGGTGATATGGTTCGGCATGGAGTCAAACAGATATCATATGTTATTCTGGGGCAGACTGGCCCACACTTCTTGCAACTGACGCTCTAAATCACAAACACTGGGACATGGAGAAAACTGGCGTCCCATCTGATCCCACGCGTGCTTGATGGGCGAGAGATCAGGCGATCTGGCAGACCACGGAAGTGTCGAAGCATGACGTAGACAGTTCTGGGAAACCCGAGTCGTGTGCGAACGGGCATTATCTTGTTGAGAAATGGCTCCGGGCCTCCCCTCCAGGAAAGGCAGCATATAGGACCGCAGAACTTCCTGTACGTAGCGCTGGACTGTCAACGTCCCTCGAATTACTGGGAGGAAGTCCAGCTGTCATACGCGATGGCACCTCAGAACATCACGTCGGCAGTTCGGGACGTGTGTTGCAGTACAGTGAGGTTTGGGACTGTAGCACTCACCTGAGGTCCTCCACAGTCAGATTCGGTGCCACGCGCGGGCATGTGGAATCGTTCGAAACTTTAATCATTTGCATGTCTGCCCTCCCCGGAGCTATTCGCCGAGTTTCGCGTTAATCGCGGGTTTTTTTTTCTTGGTGCGGGGATTTTTATGACAATGCGTGTACGTCACACACCTGTCTAGAAACAGATAACCATGGAAGTAAAACTCGAAAACGTATGGAACTCAAATGCAGATCTTCGGACACCAGAGAAAAAGAGAATGTGCAGCAACCGTGGTTCACGAAAAATTGCCATTGCTCATCCGGCATTGCTGACATCCATTCTAACCTTTAGGAGGTACACGCGCAACAGAAAGGAAATTTCCCAATTCGTTGCTCATCCGGGATTGCTGAACTGACATCCATTCTAACCTTTAGGAGGTGCACGCCCAACAGAAAGGAAATTTCCCAATTCGTTGCTCATCCGGGATTGCTGAGCTGACATCCATTCTAACCTTTAGGAGGTACACGCGCAACAGAAGGGAAATTTCCCAATTCGGAACAAACTGAACAGCCATGGCTGAATCAGATTATCTCCAGAGTTGTTCCTACTCTTCAGAATTACAAGCATTGAGGCTAAACACAACCAGACAATCAAAGAAGAATTGCAAAACTCCTCACAAGGACTTGTTTTATTACGATAACGTATCAAAATGCAAACTCTTTATTAGGAAAGGCATACAAACTTATCCTGTTATCAGCATTTGTCGTCACAACTCTTTCAGTTTCAGTCTCGCCACTAAAATACCACAACCGAACATTGACTTCTATCTGACGAAATCTCGTAAGGCTACTAATTCATTCCCGTTACTCCAGAACTTCTGGATTTACAGCAATGTTTTAATGAACAATTACATTTTTGTTTGCTAGTATAAAAAAAAAAAAAAAAAAAAACCCGCTTTCTAAAAGTTGAAGGTCCTAATAATTTTTTTCTCGAAAATATATACCGCGGACTTTTCTTCTGCAAAGGAATGCCTGCAATTTCTTCGTAAAAGCAGATTAAGCAGATTTACGTAAATACCTAACACTAGCGTTGTAGAAACGTGGAGACATAAAGGTACAGGTGAAAGGAGTGCAATTGGAATGGAGTAACTGGAGGAAAGCATACGACTGTCTGTCAGACTGAAAGTTTTCAACACTACAATAAGAATATCTGTACAGGATTGAGACTTGATTATACACAAAATGGATGTAGCTAAACTTTATAGGAGTTAAGATGCTAAGGTCCATGTGCGATACTACTGCGAGAGACAGAGTTAGAAATGAGAGAATAAGAACATTATGGAAATTTAGAGATATTTCAAAGAAGGCCCAAGAAACAAGGTTGTGAGCGCAATGACGCATCCACGGAGAGGTGGGGGTGGCGATGGGGGCCTAGGCCCACCATTGGGATAACAGAGCGGAAAATTATTACGTCGAAATTTGAAACAAAAAATCACGATACGTGATCTACATATACTTCTTAATCATGACCCGTGCAATTATAACATACAGAAATTATAAAGGAGTCGTTCTGTTAAATAAATTTAGAAAAATCTAACCAGGAAAATAATTTCATCTGCTGCTTCTTCTAATCATTTAACTTTCTTGTACTGTAACATTTCTAGTAACTGGATAAGAATAAATGTACGAAAGTTAACCTCCTTCTTAATTGGACACCTGACTGTTTTTTCCGGTAAATTTAGAGGGGTCACCCCCACCTTGGGAAAATTTTGTGCACCACGGGCTACGGGCCCCACACCCTTGGGAAATTTCAGCGTGTATGAGTGTGAAGGCTAAAAAACGGAGGTTACGTAGTACATAATGTCAGTAACATTGAATTATCAAAACAGTTGAGAATCAGAAATCCTAAAATCAGATAGAGACACCATTTAAAGAAAGACATGCGGGACAAGAAATCTTAAAGGGGAGATGAAAAATAACAGCACTGTTGTGAGAAAGAAGATCAATAACAACTAGTCCATATAACTGTAAGGAAATTCATACGGCAACAGAAGGATTAGTGAATGCTTTATTTTGTGTTTGGGAGAGTATTCTACGTTCAAGAGATATTTTCGGCAACATGATCTTTTCTTTCATGAAGGAAAGTCACTTTGAAATAAGGTGTTTAATTTTGCATTCTCTTTCTGTTTGAAGTCTACATGTGATGATTTTAAATTCCTCAAGTAAATGAATTAGAAATTTTGTGCGAACGTGTCTTCGGAAAGCTATCTTCCTACCACTTCCCTATCCCATTTTGCCGCAGTCCATTTCTGTGAGCAGGCGGAGGAGATGTTGGAAGAGATTTGATGGGATGTAATTAAGTTATCCAAATAATAATGTTGCACCATGTGAGTGCCTTTTGTTTCAGAGCACAGTGTGAATACCGATGGCGTTGTTTATTAGGCGTAACCCTCTTTCTCTACAGCCTATTAATGGATCTAAACGGACAGACGCGCATACAACACAGGCAGAGTGCGAGATGATGTTTGGGTGGGGTTACCTGACCGGATCGCCGCAGAAAATCGGGACTGGGTTGCAGGACAATGTTCTCCAGCCTCCTCCTCCTCCTCCTCTTCCTCCTCCCTTCCTCCTGCCAATCCCTTTCTCTCACCTTCTCTTGATTCTCTCTCTCTTAACTTCAGAGAACAACAACACCAACAAAAACGAATCCGGAAAACAAACTCTGGTAGCGCCACAGAAGATACCACGTCTAAGTGCTAAGACTCCTAGGCATGCTCTATTTTGACATTAATTGGGAATTCTTCAAGGGAGGTCCAGGAGATTTTGTTCCCACTCCATTTCTGATAAGTACGTTTGATGAAAGAAAAGGGAATTACTTTTATGTCGTATTTGGTAGAAAACAAAATAAAACTATGAACTTATGGCTTCATAACTCGTTTGTGGGATCTTTTCCAGCTTCAGATTGCAATCTTAAGATATTGTTCAAATCAATATGCAATGTAGAACTGTAATACAGGGTGTCCCATAAAAGTGAAACCAATTTCAAATAATCATAACAGTTTTAATATAAATGATCTCAATACACAACTTGCTTTAATCGACAGAACAGATCATAAGCTTTATAGAGATTCGACATGGACACCATTTATCACCCGCACAATGTTTTAACGATATTCCAGTTCCTACCATGTTCGTTCGAGAATGTCCGTATCAACTTTCTGCAGTGCGTGTGTAATCCTTCTCTTTAAGTCAGCAATGTCTGCAACAGAGGTGCTGTAAACCTCACCCTTGATGAATCCCCATAAAAAAAGTCACAGGGTGTTAAGTCCGGAGAACGTGGGGGCCATGCAATAGGACCACCACGCCCAATCCATCGATTGGGAAATTTGGTATCCAAGAGACCTCCTCACAACCAAAGTCCAATGAGGTGGCTCCCCGTCTTGTTGGAAAATGACCGGAGTTTCAAGTTCATCCAACTTGGGATACGCAAACTGCTCAATCAGGTACAGGTAATTTTCAGCTCTCACGGACGCATCCTGAAAGAAAAAGGGTCCAATAGCCCGGTCGATCATTATACCACACCAAACATTCAATTTTGGGCTTGCATGTACATGTTCCATTGTGCAGTGCGGGCGTTCTGTTCCCCAAATTCCCACATTCTGTTTATTAACCTTTCCAGAAACATGAAAAGTGCACTCATCCGAGAAATGAATTTGTCTGAGGAAAGATTCAGCACTTGCAATGTTCTCCAGCATCTCTTCAGCAAACTGTTTACGTTTCATCTACACTACTACTAGTACATACACTAAGCTATTCTCTGAGATTCAGAGCTTAGCTCCACAAAGAAATACAAACTACCAGATAAATTTCAGATCAGATCAGATCATATGTAGAGGATTTTAGGAAGGGGGGTGTCTGACCCCAGGTCTTAAACAACCCTTAGAAATAGGAAGCTAGGAGATTTGGGCTAGAGTGCCCGATAGGAAAGTGACCCGGAAGCGAAGTAGAAAGGGGGAGGAAGACGCCCTTATTTATTACCGGGGTTGCCAGTACCCGGGGTCCGATGGCTTAACGTGCCCATCTAAAGCACGCCGGATATTTAGTGGATCGAGTGTTTGTACGTGCCGGAGATCGAACCTGAGGTTCTTTCCGTGGCAGTCACGAACATTGCCCACTATGCCACCCGTGGCCCCCAGATAAATTTCTAACTGATTATTTACTTAAATACACAGTTGACGTGGACTAGGAACATCAAAATATAAACGTGGAAAGAGCGATGACTTCTATTTGATGATTATTTACTTACTGCTGCCATAAAAAACTTCTCCATTTACAGCGATCTTGACACACCACTCCGGCTTCACTGATATCCAACACGCAACATACACAACACTTTCTATACTTCATACTCATAATCTTTTTATCATGCAGACACTCCTGAATCTGATCCTCCCATGATTTCCTTCGCCTGCCACTGCCACTTGGGCTAAAAAAAATTCTTAATAAGCATCTCATCACTCATTCTTTCAAAACACCGAAGCATATTAGTCTCTACCTTGCTAAAAACATTTTGCTTCACATTACACAACTGCAATGCATCTTCATTCCTCACACGATCAGAACGTGTCTTGCCACAAATACCTCGTAAGTAAAACATTTCTCCAGCACACAAACGACTCCTATGTTTTTTTTTGTAGTACCCAGGTTTCACTGCCATACATCAGAGGTGGAAAAATTACACTTTCATACACAGCCATTCGGGACTTTCTTGAGAAGTCATCATTCCTGTGAAAACCTCCCAGAGCAGCCATGACTTTCAATGAAGAATTCACTCTCCTACTAATTTCACCATCCAATTTGTTCCCTCTGTCAAACATGCTTCCAAAATACACAAACTCATTCACCTGGTCAATTGTTTGCCATGACTTTAATATCCATTAAACAGTTGCTCTGAAGAAGGCGTGCCAAGATTTTTAGCAAAACTCTAATGTGTCAACCAAACATTTGCAGTGAGGAACACTTGTTAAAAATTTAGGCATTACTGTTATTCATCGATAAAACACCAGCATTGAGAAAAATTTGAATTATTCTTTTGCATAACTGGAACACATTCAAGAAATGTCTATCTTGAGGGAAACTTGCCTCCCGTGTTTTTCATCACTCTAATACGACTGAAAAACAGGTGTGTTAAGGAAAATTTGCCGAACGCTTCGGGTAACCCCTAATATATTCGTAAAACAGCAGCTTTATGGAAAACTTCAGGACCCTTTTACACGATTCGAATATATTAATAAAACAGCTGCATTATAAAAACTTGACTGATGTTTTTGATGACATAAGTGTATTCATGAAACAGCTAGGTAGATTATGGAACATTTTTCGGATCCTTTTGGATAGCTCGCATATATTCATAAGACAGCTGTGTTGCAAAAAACTAGCTAAACTTTATGCCTAACTCCAAAATATTGCAAAATTAAATGAAGCAAATATTGTTGGAACACCTACGCCGGAAAAACTTACGAATTAAACACTTGGACTGAGATAAACTTGAAGAACAGTTCGACGAGACTAAAACATCTAAAAAAAGATCTGCTCGTATTAAGATCTCCTAAGCCACAAACAATGTTTTAATAATTTAAGAAATACTAGTCTTGCTGAAACAGTAAAAGGGCTGGTGGCTTCTGACCATTCGTCCGAGATGGGTATGGGTTCAAATCCCGGTGAGGCATAGATGTGTTTGTCTTAACCACTGGATCCCTTACTTGGAACCAGTGGCTCTCAATTAAGGACGGGTGACTGCTTATATGCATCGAGTTGCTCACTGTGGTAATTAAACTCCAAATAAAAGAAACAAACAAAAAGTACTGGGCTCTATCGCAGAATAGGAATATAATGGTAGTACTAACGAAAAAGCCACAGGGAAAAATCTGTTTAAAAAACGTACCATGGGAAATCTTTCATCCACTCACCTGCTACTATAACCTACATGTACACTGTCTTACAGAGAAAATGTCATACCATGAAGGAATGCTCGAAAACAGACCAAACAGCATACACAGATAGACAGCCGAGTAGGCCCTGAACAAATGATTTGATTGTCACATACAGACTAGACTCCAGCGGCCGAATATACGGGATGATGAATAAGGAGTGTGGCCCCCATTTTGGATGATACAGCGTTGAATCCGACGTGGCATCGAGGCAATGAGGGTCCGAATAGAATCTTGGGATATCGTGGACCATGTGGTTTGGATCCGAGTGCACAGTTCCTCTTCATTTTGCGGGGGTGGGAGGGTTCTCAACCGACATCCAATGGTGTTCCACAGACGCTCAATAGGCGAGAGGTCGGGGGATCGTGCTGGCCATGGAAGCATCAGGACACCGTGTAAAGCATTCAGGCTGATCCGAGCGGTATGCGGGCGGGCGTTATCCTGTTGAAAAACTGCGTTTGGGATGCCCTGCAGATACGGTAGTGCAACGGGCCGCAGCACCTCGTCAACATAGCGGCATGCCGTCAATGTGCCCGTAATGCGTACCAGCGGTGAGAGGCTTTTGGCGCTGATAGCCCCCCACATCATGATTCCACGTTGTCTGACCGAACGGCGCTCCACAAATACGGAAGAATCCGCCCGTTGGTCACGTCGCCTCCAGACTCTCACACAGCGATCTTCCGTTGTGAGACAGAACCGCGATTCGTCTCTGAACACCACAATGTTCCATTCGGCACCCCACGCAGCTCTGGAGCGACACCATACCAAGCGGTGACGATGATGGCTCGCTGTTAAAGGTAGCCTTCACAACGGACTGCTGGACAGCAAACCAGACGCAGCCAATCTGCGCGACACTGTCCGCGTCGATATCGAAACATCCAAGCCTACACTCTGAAAATTGTCGCCCGTTGTGGCCTGTGGGTCCGCTACGGCATGACGTTGGACGCGACGATCGGCTAGCTTGCACGTACGTCTCGGTGCTCCTGTTCCTCTACGACGTTGCGCAAATACTTCCTGGGACCACTGTCTCCAAATGCGACCGACGGTTGTGGCACCACGTTGTGTTTCTTCCGCAATACGACGCAACGACCATCCGATGATACGAAGGCCTACGGCGACACCTCTCGTAAACTCATCCGTTTGACAAAATCGCGTACGACGGCGTCTTAACGGCATTGGCACCCCTTGTTCGTTCTCCAGACACTGTTACAGCAGAAACACTTCACTTCTCGCGGCCATGACGATGTGTCGACTGATGGCCTGACGGGCTGGTTGTCCGCTTATATCCCGCGCGCCGTTCGTGCAATTGGCCTGCAAATGCAACCATTTGCATATCTTATACGTGTGCATCAACCCCGCAATTTGCATGGCGCTGCGTTTACGTCTTCGTGGTGTGGCGTTTTCTCTGTCAGGCAGTGTATAATATGCTAAAGGTGTTTGTCAGATATAATTTCATTCATATGTTTTGTTTAACTGGCAACAGATCTAATACATCCCGATTTAAAGACGGGTCACCTAACAAAATTTGTGCTAAGACCATTCGACGTTTGATGAACATAAATAACCAGTGCAACTGACGCCCCATCAAGTGCCCTTGTTAACTGCACGTCGTTGAGCTATGAGGCTGGAATGGGCGTAGGAACATTGTCGCTGGACAGTAGAAGACTGAAAACGGGAAGCTTATTCTAAAAATCGAGATTTCTAATGCAGCGAGCTGACGGGAGGGTAGGTGTGTATCGTGCACTGCATGAGGACATGAACACAAACAGTCAGGTTCAGTTTTACAGGCCAGTTGGCGCGGTGTAATAATCTGAGATCTGTTTGTGTGGGCCGCGTTGAGGGCCCTTATTGATGTCACCAGCATCGCACAAGGCTATGTTGACGCTAATGCTGTGGAACAGGTTTCCGTGGGCCACATGTAGGCCTTTTTTCATTTTGAGACCACCTTCACTGCACATCTCTTCGCCGACCAACAACAACCTTTCATGACACTCCATTTTCCACAGCAGAAGGTCTTCTTACAGCAAGACAATGCCCTGTTTCATAATTCCTGTACATGGCTATGTTGATGTACTCTCCGATCACCAACACCCATTCATGGCAACCCATATCCCACAGCAAGATGCCTTCTTTCAGCAAAACAATTCCCCGTCTCATAACTCCTGTACAATGCTATGTTGATGTACTCTGCGACCACTTACACGCATTCATCGCTACCCATGACCCACAGAAGGGTCATGGGTAGCGATGAATGCAGTTTCATCCCTCCAGTTGGCGAAGGACTCTTTAGTAGAGCATTCTAATTTGTTGACAACCGTCGGCTGATCCTCTCCCCCTCTGGATCTGAACCCAATTGAGCATCTATGGAACGTTAAGGAATGATGCATTAGAGCTTGAAACCTAACCCGGCTACTCTCGGCGTTTCTCTGGCGGCTACCCTGGAATTTTTGGCACCAGTACTAGCGGAACCTTTTCACCACCTGAGCGAGTTCATGTCACGACGTTTCGTGTTGGTGTGAGGTGAAAGTTGGGACCACACGTTATTAGATGGGTGTTTAAAATAAATCGTCGTTTCAGTGTATAAATGGACTAGTAGTAAATAGCACATTTCATGTAACTAAAGAGTTTGACACTTCAGGACAAACGGGTACGGTTACTCTGTAATATTCTGGACCAAAAACTTCATTTAAGTTTTTTTGTTTTCAGTTCATTCAAAATGATAGCTGTACACTGAGTTTTCAAGTTTCGGAAATGCTATCAATTCTCTGGGCACACGTGTCTGCGATGACTGGCTCAACCATTTCATGAACACGATATCGACTTAGAAAGATTCGGGGCAGGCGACACTGTTTTTTGAGCATTGAAACTTAAACTCAAGTTTTATGTCCATTGTAATTCTAAAGACTATTGCATTACCATGGCATTTATATAAAATGTAAAAAATGGATCTATTAAAACTTAAGTCAGCTATTTTTCTGGATACTGGTCTGATAAAAGTAGTAAATTATGGTTCTTTGCAAAAGCAACAGCTCGCTTATCATATCAGGGCACCATGTTAAACGGAACTGTTTTTTTTAATTTCTATAAAAACGAGATAATTATAATAAAAAAGGACAAGCTAAATCTTATTTAGTCATATATAGTTGGAATAATATTGTTCTAGTGTTAAAACCTGAAGGGGGAATGTTCACATAAGGAGAAAGGTGGAATCGACAAAACCCGTGCGTCGTCAGTGCCGTCGAATTGTGGGAGGAGAAGAGGATTTGTTCCTCGGTTTACTACATTACTATAGGACTATAAGACGCGTGAAAATAGTAAAAGATAGTTGAAAGAAATATACGCAGTTTTGTTATTTGAATCCTTTTACGATCTTGCTCGGGAGACCCGTTTTCTTATTTAAAGACATTTTCCAAATTTTAGGAATTTTTTCCAATCTAGCGTTACCTTTTTTTGTGCTTCAATCAATTTAAAGTGGTTGATTTTCACTGAAGTTTTTAGTTTTGGAAAATGCGATAAATTCCCATGAAGCAAACTCACTTGTCTAGGATAGAAGTTTAGAAATAGCTTTTTTTTTTTTTTTTTTTTTAATTTTGTGTCCGAAAATTGAAATATCAACGAGAGTTGTGCGAGAAAGAAGGTTTCCATCTTTATATTAGGTTTTCAGATAAGTTCGTTCGCTTTTTTCCAATGTTATTTGGTTATTTGAAGGAACACGAATAGTGTTTTGATCATAGTGTCATATGATTTTTGTAGCTCTATTCTTTCTGCACAACTTTTTTGTTCATCAGTTTCGATATTACATTTGGTTTAACTCTTTTTAGCCATTTGAAGATGGAGTGCTAAGCAGACAGAAATGAGCATTTTCGACACCTGTTTCTCTTCGCGTTCAATCAAGGTACCAAAGCTGCTCGAGACATTTGTGCTGTGTACGGAGAAGGCACTGTTACTGACAGAACTGCAGAGAAATGGTATTCAAGAAGGGGAAATTCGACCTCACAGACTCCGCGTTGCGGCAGATGTGTTCAGTTAAATGAGGATGGATATAATGAGCTCATCCATGTGGATCCGCGTCAATCCACTAGGAAATTGGCCCAGCAGATGGGATGCTCTCATGATACCGTCGCCCGTCACTTTCACCCGATTAGTAAGGTCCAAAAACTCGGTGCATGGATGCCACATTCTCTGAACGCAAGAGACAAACTCCAGCGCTCCATTATCGCAGGCCAGTTTGCTCGCTCGACACCAGGTTACTCGTGGACCCAAACATATATTTCTTTAACCCATCATCTCCGGCGATGAAAATAGGTGTCTCTATGTCAATATGAAGCAGATGAAAGAATCGCCGAGTCCTCACAAGCAAGCAACCCCTCGTGCCAAGGCCGAGCTGCATCCACGGAAGATCATGATCTGCATTTGGTGGGATTGCGAAGATGTAATCCACTACAAATTGCTTGAAAAGAACACAGCTAACAATGCATAGCTTTACATTTAGAACACGCCGCGACTCAATTAATCAGAAACGACCCAACCGGCGGCACGGTGTGTTTCTTCAACACGACAAAACTTGCCCCCACGTCGCTAATCTGATCAAAACTGCTATTCAAGATCTAGGTTGGGAAGTTCTACTAGAGGTCTGCACGGGCCAGGCAGGCAGCGTAAGCCCGAACCCTGGCCGGGTCGGGCTTTTTTGTTTTTGTTTGAGAACAAAGCAATGAGCCGGGCTGGGCTTTTACCCAGACACTTACGGGTGGTCCGGGCCAAGTCGACAGATTCTTTTCATCATAATGGTGAAGAAAGAAACAAGTCGTGTTTCTTGATTTTCTGGTCTGTTTAATTGTTTTGCTGGCTTTACGTACTTCCATGATATAGCTCAGGCACTCACAGTGTTTTTACCATCTGCAGGTATTAAGATGATGAAATAACTTTTGGGCTACTTGACAACAAAAAGATTTGATCCCGAGCGAGTTTGTGTGTTGTGTGAGGGGAAGTGTCTGCAGTGGGGTGGGGTGTCTGTTGTTTGTATGAGGAAGTGGGACGACATAAATTGTTTCTCCTGTCGCTAATCTGTATAGGGATTGACTTTTGTAGTGTTACCGCTTACTAGTTCAGAGATAGGGAGATTCTGAACGCGCTTAGTCTTTTTTTTTCCTCTCTTTAAAGGTTATATTCTTCGATAATCGCCAGAGTTTTGTTAATATGTTTAGGCTTATATTCAACTAAATATTTACAATAATGTCTCATTTCATTATTTTTTTTACAATCTAATAAAATACAATAGAAAGACAAAATAATACAAAAATAGCACATCATGGGCCGGACCGGGCCTAAATAATAGTTGCACTTGACGGGCCCGGATGGGCCGAGCCGAGTGTCGAATATTTTAAACGGGCCGGTCCGGGTCGGGCTTTAAACGCACCTACTTGGGCTGGACCGAGCTCACCAAATAAGGCTCGTACATACCTCACCCACCGTATTCTCCTGATCTAGCACCCTCAGACTATCACATTTTCTGGTCGCTCTCCAATAGTCTGCGAGGCGTATCGGTGGTGCGATGACCTCGAGTCAAAACCCGGGGGTTTCTGCTCTGCTGTCGAGGCATTGACAACCTAGTAGAACGTTGGCAAGAGATCGTGAACAGTGAAGGAAAATATATTATTGACTGATCTGTGAAAACTTTTTCATAAAAAATAAGGAATCCAATAATTGGAAAAAAACTGAACGAACTTATCTGACAACCCAATATACAGATTTCTTTACGTTCGGATTTTTAAGTCGTTCTAAAGCATTTTTGTACATGCTTTCAATTTTCTTCAGGTAAATTTCAAACTACAAATAAATGATTGTCATGAAAATAATTTTGTCCACTCCTAGGGAAGTACTTGAAGATACGAATCGCTCACTTTTTCCTGTCCATCTCGACCTCTTCGAGTTTCACAAATCACGTACAATCAGTGAGATCTACACGTTTTCAAATTTCCATCAACTTCTAGCAGAGCTTTTTTTTTTTTTTTTTTTCGTTTATGCCGGTGTTGCGTTTTCTCAGTTTTACAAAAACGATTTTGGTAGACTCGTATTCTAGTCACCGCCAACTATTTTTTTTTTATATATAACGGTTCAAAAATGCACATTAGAAAGCCCGAAATGCTCCCACAAAACAATTTACATTCAAACGACATTTTCAAAAACCTTATTTCCAAATGTCAAGCGGTTTGGGTTCTGAATTCTGCCATGTAAGACAAGCGAGTTCAGAGATTGAACTCGCTTTCTTTCTTTTCAGAGATTGAACTCGCTTTCTTTCTTTTCTCAGCTCTTTTTAAACAGACAGGTGAATTTCAACAGACTAGGTTCAAAAGTTGAGCTCGCTTTCTTTTCTTAGCTTTTCCTAGAGGGATTGGTGAACAAAATATGTTCAATGGTTGAACTCGCTTTCTTCAATCATCTTATCTTAGAGGGCTTACTAAATTTCAACAGACTAGGTTCAAGAGTTGAACTCGCTTTCTTTTCTCAGCTTTCCTTAGAGGGATTGGTGAATTTCAACAAAATATGTTCAAAGGGTGAACTCGCTTTCTTTAATCAACTTATCTTAGAGGGCTTACTAAATTTCAACAGACTAGGTTCAAAAGTTGAACTCGCCTTCTTTTCTCAGCTTTTCTTAGAGGGATTGGTGAATTTCAACAAAATATGTTCAAAGGTTGAACTCGCTTTCTTTAATCAGCTTATCTTAGAGGGCTTACTAAATTTCAACAGACTAGGTTCAAAAGTTGAACTCGCTTTCTTTTCTCAGCTTTCCTTAGAGGGATTGGTGAATTTCAGCAGACAAGGTTCAACGGTTGAGCTCGCATTTTTCTTAGAGCGACTGCTGCATTTCAGCCAGAAGCGTCTAAACCGGAAGACGGGCTGCTATAAAAAATTTTGAAGGATATTGCATCCCAAATTTCGAAGGAAATGAACAGTATCTCTCTCTCTCTCTCTCTGTTAAATGTGACAAGGTGATCTTCGAAACTATTAAATTTTTAGATACTCCCCCAAGGACTTTTACTCTGTGGTGCTCCTACATCCGATTTACATGAGTGCCTTTATATCTCTTCCCCTGGAGCCTTATAACAGAACAGACTTACATATTTCGCGTACACTTCCGTTGAAGTATGTTGAAAAAATATCTGAACACATGCAGTGTTCGCGTTTTGTATTCAAAGTTTCAGAATTTGTGACGACGCAAAATTGCATTTCGCAAATGCAAAAGGGTTTGTGAAAACTTCCTGCCAGTCACTCGTGCTACAATTGCAAACACACGCCCTAATAACAATAACGCACACCCTAGAGGCCTTCTCATTATGCGAATTGTGAAACAAAAACTTGATTTCATTAACGGAAGCTGATTATCACTGCTGAGGAACCAAAACTCTTGACCGCTTTTTGTTCTGTTCATTACAGTGGCAGATACTTCGCGCCAAGGATTAAAATTGTCCTCCACACATACGTGCAATAATTTACTCTGTCGCCGAGTAACAATGGGTCTTCGGAAGGACTGGCGATAGATCTTGGTGCGACCACGAGCGAATGGGTGGGGTCAAAGGTCACCAGGTATGGCCACCGACAAGAAGGGTTAGCGGAATAGGGGTTGCACATTCTTAATCGACCCGATAATTGTCCTGATTAGGGGATAACAATACGCTGGCGCTTCTGGTGAAAGTGAGGGGGCAGTGCCGGGAATTAACCTCCCATCTAGCGAACAGCACTTCGCTAATGGGATCACCGTTACCTTGACGACCACATCCCGATGGAACGCCATTGTTCACGAAATAAGGGGTTAGGAATATCTAGAGGAAGGGGTGGTTTATGCACGGTGACCTCTTAGCCTTCAAGTTGCCTGACCCACTTTGGGCTTCGTGATGATAGTTGAAGGTGCGGCTGCTTCACCACCGACGCCTATCCTCTCTCTCTCTCTCCTTCTCTCTCTGTGCTGGTCAGACGCACATGTGGATGGAGGTCAAAGGACCCACCTCCTGTTTAGGCCTTACATCACGATCTCTAAGCCCCAAACCTTCTTCACTTCACTTCATAAGCCAGCTCAGTCTCATCATGATAGGTACTTTATAACATGGAATTCATTTTCTTTGCTTCCAGGAAAGGTTCTGCAGATGTGCCGTAACAAACTGCGCCGTTTCATCCAGCTTAAAATTCAGGGAAAGTCATCACCAAACAGGCTTACAAAACAATTCATGTTAGGTCAACATGCCTCGCATTTACTCTAATTTTTTTAAATCTCGGCAAAGGGCATATTAGAAAGTACTTACTTCCGTTTAATATAGAAAACAAAGTATTCAGTTCGGAGCAGCGGGGCTTAGTGGTTAAGGTGCGAAATTTAATGATGGGGGTTCTCGGGCTTTTTCCCTACTATGGCCAGATATTCGTGTGGTTCCGATGCCACGTTAAGCCGTTGGTCTCGGGCAAGAGTCTCCTAAATACAAAACGTATCTGTTCGCTCCTGAAAATCTCCAATAATAATTCTGTACTTTCCAATCAGGTTGTCTTATCGCGTTTTTCAATATTTTTATTTTTCCCAATCCCCTTGAGAGAGATGAAGGAAGTTGGAATTGAATCTGTCCAGTGAATTGATTCCGTACATTATAGACATCAAAGAAAAGTTCAGTTGAACAAAAGGGATACAATTTTATTCCTTTTTAGCGTAGAAGAGGCAATTCAGGATGTTTTCATGATACAAATGGTTCCATTTTTCACTGAGGTTTTCCTTTCAGTATTGTGCCCCCTCCCCCTCCGAATCTGACCCCAAAATGCATTTCTTTTTATTCTTCTTGGTTTAATGACCCAGGAACAATGTCAAAAAAAGAATTATAAAAAGTCGCTTACAGTGGCGTAGCCAAGAGGAGGGAGGGGGGGGGGGTCTTCTGTTCCGGACCCCACCTTGAGGGGGATTGTGTACGAATGTAAAGCGATTTATATGTATATATATGAGGCTTTCCCCAATGGACCAAATCCATGGAGCCCCTTACGAAATTTCTAGCTACGCTACTGGTCGTTCATCCCTAAAGTAGGGCCACTGATTCCAGGGAAGGGGCAGAGTCAACGCCATCAGGCAAACATAGCCCCGCCCCATCCCCATGTCTTAACCGGAATTCGAACTCTGCAAGAACTTGGACAGCTAACTAAAAACCCACGCCGCCTGTGGCCCCTTGGTAGCAGGAAATGCTGAAAAGCATTCACTTAAAGTTTATATCTCTCTCTCTCTCTCTCTCTCTCTCTTTCTACTATAACAGCAGATTTTTAAATTTCTTTAACAGCTCATATTTTGCGTGCAAGACAAATAAAGTTTGTGCTATTTGTATATTTATGTCGACCGTCAGTGGATACGCACTAGTCAGTTTAGAACAAAATAATTTTTCTTTGGTACTTCGACGTATGAGAATAATGATCTATTTCTATTATTATTTTTATGTATGTCTTTAAATTAACAGAATTATTAACCTCTGAGACAGTAGCGAACGATGACTCAGGCTGCAAACATAATTCTAACTTGGCGCACTTACCTGACTATTTTCCCCCACCTTTGTGCTGCGGCTTCACCGATTGGTCGGTCGGAAGGAATTAATACGATAACTACAGAAAAAATAAATTTACGAAATTCAACTTCTCCTAGAAAAGGAAAATGCGGAAACTACCTCACTTTATCTTTCTTTTATTATTTACTGAAACATTAAAAATATAGTTCCAGAATTTTGGAACACTAACTGTATTTGTTATAGCTCGTCTTATACTCAGGATCGACTTATCTATGAATGAAGATAAGGACATTGAGAAATTTAACCCATTCGGCTTCTGAACACTACTGTATTTGTTCTATCCTCGTCTTATACCCAAGATCGTCTTACCTATGAAACAAGATAATGAAATTGAGAAATTTTACCCATTCGACTTATACTCCATATCAAGTTTCTGAACACTACCTGTATTTGTTCTAGCTTATTTTTGTACTCAGGATCGACTTATCTATGAATAAAGATAAGGAAATTGAGAAATATAACCCATGCGACTTATACTTCATATTGACTAATAAGCTGGAATATATGGTAATCGATTTTAACGCATTTTTAAAAATCTGTCAAAAATTTCAACCAATTTACATTTTCTAATCAGCACGGTGATTTTCTGAAACTTTTTCACTGTAATTTAAATACAGAAGAAATATTTCATGTCACTTAAACCAAAAGAACTTTGATGTAAATGTAAGCAACCTTAACGCATTTTATTATTCGTCCTTTCGTGCAAAGTTCCGCCTATCTTTACGGTTAACTGAAGTTATGAGAACATGTACATGCATTTCTGCGAAACTTGAACATAAAGTTGTTCTGCCTGAAGGTGTAAGAACAGGTTTTTTTGCCTTTTAGCCCATATTAGACGGAAAACTACATGTCCTGGAGGCATAGTCAGTATGTCCTGGAGGCATAGTCAGTATGTCCTGGAGGCATAGTTAGTATGTCCTGGAGGCATTATTTCACACCTGTTTCTACATCCTTTGCTACTGTTTTCAATTAACTGACTTCTTAAACTGTGGCGTAATAGAATAATACTCTCTCTTTCTTTCACTCTCTTTCTTTTTGTAAGCTAGTAGATTCCAAGCGAAGGAAAGATACTTGACTGATGTACATACAGTTTTAGCAGTTATTTCTTGCATAAACAATGCGGGAAACAGGTGTACTGCTTCTACATGACAATGTCCCTGCGTACAGGTGTTGCAAAGCGAAACAAGGAACGCATATAAATCATAGATATGAAGAAGCCTGGAGCACCGTTCTGAATAAAGTTTCACACAAAAAAAGCGAATAGGTCAAACGCTGCGATTCATGAATAGATGACTGCTGTCTATGATGATGTCGGACCTTTATACTAGTCTTGAAATTTTGGTCTAAACAACTTAAGTCATGTAAAGAATACATGGGAGACGAAGGTTGTCCTGAAAGACCCCAAGAGGTAACTAAGCCAGAATTGTGTAGAAAAACTGAAGATCTTGTTGTGAAAGGCAAGCATTAAGAGCGGGTGCGACTGCTAGAGAGTGCAAAATACCTAAGCCAGCAGTTTTAATTGAACCCATTGATAATACACACTTATAGAAAGCCAGTGCAATTTGGTTTTCGAGAAGCTTCATGTCGTTGAAGAAGCAAGGCAGAGTTAGATTTTCCAAAGAGGATTTCAAACTTAAACAGATCGAAAGATCGAAATACTTTTTTCTCCAGAATAGCGACAGGCGATGACACGTACGTGAAATCACCCCTGAAATCTTGACACCAAACAAGATTCCATACAGTGGAAACAGAAGGGGTGTCCTCACCCCACAACCCCCTTCGCCCTTCAAAAACTGTCGGGCATCTTTTCGGAAGGCCAACGATTTTTGCGATTCTGACTAAATTCTTCTCACAGAATACTTTTGGAGCAAAAGAAAATAATCGCTATGGTATCATAAGTCGTAATTTGAGAACGTTCTCGTTAACGCCTTATTACTAGTTTTCTCCGCATAGGTTAGTATCAGTCTGCCTTAAAAAAAACCACACGTTGGTGAACGAAAGCTCGGCAAATATCAGTTTGTTTTACACTAAATAAATTCAACGGATCTTATACCAAAGTTTATTAATTTGGTGTTATCGTGCTCCTTGACCATTATTTTTCTGGGCTATTGCTCTTGTTAATAGGGGATGTGAGATGTTTTGTAGCAACGACGCCAAATACAAACGGAGCTCAACCATTAAGAGAGGAATTGAGGCAGTTCTACTGTCATACTATAGCCTATCAATAGAAAAGAAAAAACCCAAACAGACATCTATTCTATAGTTTTTAAAGCAGTAACTTGTCTTTCTTTTTCTTAAACATTATGCGATTTTCAATACGTTAATTTCATAAAATATTTTTTTTCAAGTATTTTGTGTTGATTACTGAAGATCTTAGAACGGAATCTAATGTATTTACATATGGTCCCATTATACAAATGCTGTTCCACAAAAACGGAGAGTAATTTTTTAAATTTGGCAACAGTGCAAAGGGGGAAAATAACCACGCAGACGACTAACTGAATTAACGAAATTCCTATGGCAACAGTTATTATCCGTAGCAGACGATTCTGGATTTGTTATTGCGCAGTTGTTCAAGGTACGTCTGCATTTCGCCATACAGCTATTTAGGTCAGTGATTCAGAATTAAGAAGTGAAATGCGTTGTGCGATAAAATTTTGCTATCGTTTGGGTAAAACGGCTCCAGGAACAGTTGATTTAGCAAAAAAGCTTACAAAGATAAATGTTCGGGTGAGTCAACGATTTTTAGATGACACCATGATTTCAAAAAAGGGCGTTTGTCGGCAGAACTCGCTCCTAGGCCTGGTCGACCTGAAAGTGTTGTTCCGTAGCGTATTGTTAAACACTTTGGGCAATCCTGCAAGAAGATCGACGAATGACGTGTGAAGACATAGCGGCGTCAACTGATATTTCAAAAACGTCGGCATTCCGTATTCTACGCGACAAATTATTTCTGCATCGTGTGTGTTCCAGATGGGTACCTCATCACCTGACGAGAGAACAATTGTTAGCCAGAGTTGAGGGGTGTCATGAGTGCAAACAAAAGGTTGCAAAGGATCCGAACTTTCTAAACACAGTAATAACTGCCGATGAAACATGGGTCCACTATTTCGACTCTCTCATGAAACGCGCAACGAGTGTCTGGAAACACATAGTCTTGCATGCTCCGAGAAAAGTCCCGCGAAACCAAATCAGCTGGAGAGGTGATGGTGATAATTTACTTTGATCATAAAGGTGTAATCTAGCAGCATGCCGTTCCTCCAGAAATTACTGTCAATGCTGAGTGTTACAGATCAGTGTAGAGACGTCTGCAACTACACATATCGATTAAGCGACCGGAACTAGTGGGCAAGTGGACCTTACACCATGATAACGCCCGCCCACATGTGGCTACATGTGTTCAACAGTTTCTTACGGAATGCAATATTGGAATCATGTCACAGCCTGCCTACAGTCCTGACCTCGTCCCGTGCGATTTCTGGTTGTCTCCGACAATGAAGAAGAAGTTCCGTGGAGCAACATTCAACACAGATGCTGACGTTATTCAAGCTGTACAGGAGTCGTTAATGCAGCTTTCACAAAATGCCTTCGTCACATGCTTTGAAAAGTGGACTGAAAGATGGGACCGTTGCATATCATCCGAGGGAAGATACTTTGAGAAAGAATAACATATATTTTGCTGTACCTATATTTCTTCATTTTGTGTGATTTTACTCTGAGTTTTTATGGAACGGCCGTTGTATTTTTGCTTCAATTTAAGCGGCTTCATTTTACGCCGGAAATCTCAGGTGCTTAACCACGTCGTAAACAGAGTCCTACCTGTACACAATTGTTTTTGTGCTAATTTAGATGATGAGAAAATATGCACTGTGTTCTCGCCCTGTGGATATTGAGATATGAATGCAAGGAGAAAAGACCAAACCTTAATTATCCTGTGGATATTCTTGGTTGTTTTTCCTTGCATTCAAATTTAAAAAAAATGTGTTACACCGATCTTCCTCAAAAAATGAAGAGGAATTCTTCTCCCCGTTAACATAAATTGGACGAAGATTTACATTGTTCGTTCTGGGGATTTGAACAGCTGTATCTTCCTTTAACTAAAACGAGTAGAATATTTGCATGCGTTTAAACAGTCTCCACTCTGCAGCCATTGTATCTGATTGCCTTGCGGGCACAAATATCCGTTCATTAATTAAAGGAAGTCAGGAAGGGAAACAATGTCCGAGTGTTTGGTCTGTGGGATTTCAAGTTCTGAGATTCACACGAGAATTGGAGTTTTCCCTACTACCGCCATTACGGCTGACGAAACACCCCACCAACAAACCCCTCGCCACTAAGAGTTTTTAATGGTCGCCGGGAGCAGATAATGAGTATGTCGGTAACGGTGCTTGAAAAAAAAACACCGCCCTCCCACGCCCCCCTTGCGATATTCGAGTTTCCATGGTAACTACGGTGTTTAGGAGCAATCCTGAGCCATCCGCCAACTCTCCCTTCACCCCCACGTGTGAAAGCGGAAGGTCCTTCTTCCTTTTATTCTTTCTTGATCTTTTTTTTTTTTTTGTTTTACCCTCATTTTTCATGATGTTTGAATTTCTTTTTTTTCCGTATTGCGTCTTTTTTTCTTCTCTTGCCCTTAAAGGTCAGTAATCATTCACCTGTTAAAGAAAGGGGAGGTTTCTGCGGGGAATGTTCATCAGGTCGTCGACCATACTTCCTGGGCTGATGTTTGGCGACGTCGGATCAGGTGTTGCCTTTGTGCTAAGAGCACACACGATTCTTCAGAAATTTGTTTAAAGGCTGTCTACGTGGGATTTGTTTAATTATTAATTTTTCTGTTCCCTTAAAACTTAAAAGATCCGTGTTCAAATGGCGACACCGGCACACACGGGCGGATCCACAAGTTTACTCTGGGGGAAGGGCGGTTTTTCGGGTACAAAAAAGGGTGGAGGGGGTCAGAAGCCATAATGAAATGGTTTTTTTTTATGTAACGTTAGTATATATATATATCATCATCATTGTCAACCATTATCAATCCACTGCTTAATGAAGGTTTCCCCAAGTTTTTTTCCACAACGGTCTGTCTTGTGTCAGTCTTCTCTATGTTACTGCCGCATATATATATATATATATATATTCTTCACATATATATATATATATATATAACCTTCACACAGCATTTCTTTAGTTTATTATTGTCTGGAGGAGACTGGCACAAGACAGACCGTTGTGGAGGAAACTTGGGGAGACCTTCGTCCAGCAGGGGATTGATAATGGTTGACAATGATGATGATGATGATGATATTCTAAAATGAAAAGACTGAAGCTAAAAAAAATTTTTTTTTTTTTAAACTGACACCAAGTACAACATATAAAAGGTTATGTATTGACCGGTGTGAGTAGAAGGATAAAAAAAAATAATAATAATAACCACTGAATGCATAAAGTGTCGAGAATACTGAGCCTTGGCTTTATCAAGGACCAGCAAAAACTCTGCATTTTCTCACTTCCACAAAGACCTATTTGGAAATGGGTTTCTGCAAAGTCATGGATGCAAGTAATTAACCCACCTAAAAATATATATATATATATATATATATATATTCTATAAAGAAGATACCTAAGCAAAAAAAAATACATATATAATTTTGACTCACACCTAGTACAACATAGAAAAGGTTATGTATCTACCTGTGTGAGTAAAAGGAAAAAGAAAAAAAATAAAATAAAACAACTGAATGTAGAAGGTGTCGAGAATACTGAGCCTTGGCTTTATCAAGGACCAGCAAAAACTCTGCATTTTCTCACTTCCACAAAGACCTAGTTGGAAATGGGTTTCTGCAAGGCCATAGATGCAAGTAACATTCCCACCTAAAATAGTTTAAAAAATATATATATAAGTCATGTCCTCCGTAGAGTAGCATGACCTAGCACTGGTTAACAATTTCGCTTGCATCCATTAACCTTCATGGCCCGACCCATGCTCTTCATCTGTTACTATTAAACAGAGAGAAGAAGATTAAAGAGAACTCAAGCTGTGAGAGTGACATAATAATTAGAAATGATTTTCAGCTATAACGAAATTCCAAGTTCGTTTGAGAGAGAATTTAAACCTGAAAAACAATGCAAAAGAAATCCAAATTTTACATTGCAATTAAAAAGGAAATGTTAATTTATAACGAACAGATTTTTGAAAGAAAACTTGAGTCTAAAACCCCCTACTCTACAACATATGACAGCACGAAAACGAGAATAAGTTAAAGATAATAATTAACTAAAGAAAACTTTGTGAAAGTTATATACCTTAAACAGTTAGTTGCAATATGTACAAAGTACTTAAAGCACTGCTGAAATACTTTGTACATATTGCAACTAACTGTTTAAGGTATATAACTTTCACAAAGTTTTCTTTAGTTAATTATTATCTTTAACTTATTCTCGTTTTCGTGCTGTCATATGTTGTAGAGTAGGGGGTTTTAGACTCAAGTTTTCTTTCAAAATCTGTTCGTTATAAATTAACATTTCCTTTTTAATTGCAATGTAAAATTTGGATTTCTTTTGCATTGTTTTTCAGGTTTAAATTCTCTCTCAAACGAACTTGGAATTTCGTTATAGCTGAAAATCATTTCTAATTATTATGTCACTCTCACAGCTTGAGTTCTCTTTAATCTTCTTCTCTCTGTTTAATAGTAACAGATGAAGAGCATGGGTCGGGCCATGAAGGTTAATGGATGCAAGCGAAATTGTTAACCAGTGCTAGGTCATGCTACTCTACGGAGGACATGACTTATATATATATTTTTTAAACTATTTTAGGTGGGAATGTTACTTGCATCTATGGCCTTGCAGAAACCCATTTCCAACTAGGTCTTTGTGGAAGTGAGAAAATGCAGAGTTTTTGCTGGTCCTTGATAAAGCCAAGGCTCAGTATTCTCGACACCTTCTACATTCAGTTGTTTTATTTTATTTGTTTATCTTTTCTCCTTTTACTCACACAGGTAGATACATAACCTTTTCTATGTTGTACTAGGTGTGAGTCAAAATTATATATGTATTTTTTTTGCTTAGGTATCTTCTTTATAGAATGTGAATTCTGAATTTTCAAAACTGCTGCGTTGCGCGTTTTGATTTTCAGGTTATTATGCACCCTTCGTTTTAAATTCTAAAATTTTTTCCTTAGTCTTCAGTTATGCTCTTAAGTATATATATATATATATATATATGTCATGTCCTCCGCAGAGTGGTATGACCTAGCTTAAGTTAACAATTTAGATTACATCCATAACTCTCCTGGCCCGACCCATGCTCTTCATCTGTTACTATTAAACAGAAAGAAGATGATTATAGAAAACTCAAGTTGTAAGAGTGACATAATGAACTAGAAATAATGTTCAGTTATTAACAAATAGTCAAGTTCGCCTGAGAGAGATTTTGAACCTGAATAGCAATACAAAAGTATTACAAGTTCTTAACATTGCACTAAAAAAGGAAATATTAATTTTTTTCCTAAAGCACAGATTCTTAAAAGAAAACTGGATTATAAAAACCCCTACTCCACTACTTCTGACTACACAAAAACGAGAATAAAATAAAGACAATAATAAACTAAAGAAATGCTGTGTGAAGGTTATGTGACTAAACAATTAGTTGCAATATGTACAAAGTATTTCAGAAGTGCTTTAAGTGCATAGTTAAGTAGTTAATAAGTCCTTAACTACATTGAAAATACAGCGCAGACTACAAGAACATTGAAACGGGCAGCTACTTGTCCTAAGTTCCCTAAAAAACGCGTAAAAACTTTGTACATATTGCACAGCCAGAAAACTCCGATACCCCGAACACCCAATAATAAAGAGGGAAAAAAAAAAAAAAAAAAAAAAGAACAAGAAAGATAAAAGAAAAACCGTCGAAAATTACTCCGTATTAGCCACGCTGCCTCCCTCCCAGCTCACCCCACCCAAGCGGAGATTGACGTCGGAGTGGGTGGAACAACGGGAAGCGCCCGTGAGGCGTGAGGGAGCAAGAAAAATAAGAAAAAAGTCCTAAAAAGACCATCTGGGAGGAAGCGGTGGGGACATTTTTACGAATTTTCTTTATGACCCAATTAAGATACGTACGTAGATCAGATTGTTATTCACAGTTTCTCCCACCTACTCTGATTTCAGTACCAAGCTCTGTCTTACCCTCTTTCGAGACGTTACAGATGCTAGACAATATGACAATAGCAAAGAACTAACAAAGAATATCCTCATGTTTTTACCACCGCTGTTCCTGTGTTCCCTTTATTTTTTGCGCTCTCTCTCTCTCTCTCTCTCTCTTTTTATTATATTTCCTTCTCTTTCTTTTTTTACTGCACCTAAATCAATGTAATAAGTATTTTAAATCTTCCGTACTAAGCAAAGTTAATAACTTACGATCTTCGCTACTATAAACGTAAAAACTTCGTTAGGGTTTAGGAGGGGGTGGGGGCGATCGCCCCAGTCACCCCCCACTGGATCCGCCACTGCCGGCACATTTATTTTGTGATCTTGGAGAGTTTGCTTCTCCGTAGAAACCTTTTGCGATCCAGAAAAACATTATTTGGGCAATTCTAGTCCAAGAGGCTTTGAAAATAAATGGATAAAACTTTTTCGTCAGCTGGGATGCATCACGACCGAAAGAAATAAAGAATGACGTCACTTGGAGTGCTTGAAAAATCAAGGGTCTACAATTTCCGCCCCTTCGGAAGGTTTATGTCGGCAAAAACTTTCCATTGCTTGTGACGTATTGGTGATAAGCCAAGTAAACGTTTCCGGCCCTGGGACGTGTCCATATCCACCAATGTAAAGTAACACACGTTTTGGAATCTTTAATAAATAAATAATTGTCGTTGGAAAAAGGTCTGAAATATTTATTAACTTCTTCCCCATTGCTTAAGAAATTCAAGAAGCAACTACTGAAGGGTATCTACATTAATCAGGTATCTTTCCTTCATTTGGGACATATTAGTTTACAGAAAGAAAAAAAGAGGAAAAAATTAGAAGATAGACAGGGAGACGGGAAAAAAACGGGGAATATTAAAAATGAATATTGAAATATTATCTAATTTTTAACAAAGGAATCAAAGGAATATTAAAACATAATTTAACTGATAACAAATGAATATTGAAATATGATTTTTAACATATATATATATATCATCATCATCATCATTGTCAACCATTATCAATCCACTGCTGGACGAAGGTCTCCCCAAGTTTCCTCCACAACGGTCTGTCTTGTGCCAGTCTCCTCCATGTCACTCCCGCATACTTTCGAATTTTATCCACCCATCTTCCATGTGGTCTTCTTCTGGGTCTTTTCCTGTCCCTTGGAATCCAATCTAAAATTTCGGCTGTCCATTGATGGTCTGTTCTTCTGGCAGTATGTCCAGCCCATTGCCATTTCAGGGATTTAACTCTGATCATGATGTCTTCCACTCTTGTCATTTTTCGGATCCACGTGTTCCTCTTCTTATCTCTCCTGGTTACACCAAGCATGTACCTCTCCATGTGTCTTTGAGTTGTCTGCAGCCTTTGTATGTCTCTTTTAGCTAAGGTCCACGTCTCTGCACCATACGTAAGCACTGGAAGGATGTATTGATCAAACACTTTTCTTTTAAGACATAATGGCATATTGCTCTTGAAAATTATGCTGTTTCTTCCAAAAGCTCTCCAGGCAAGTTTTGTACGCCGATTAATTTCTTCACCAATGTGACCCTCACTTGATATCTGCTGTCCAAGATAAACGTACGTGTCTGTTATCTCCAGCTTTTCTCCATCAATCGATAAATCTTCATTTCTTGTAAAAGCATTGTACATCACTTTTGTCTTCTGAAAGTTCATTTTTAATCCCACTTCTTTACTCTTGTCAGCAAGTTCCTGGATCATACTCTGTAGCTCTGATGGGGTAGTTGCAAAAATGACTATGTCATCAGCAAAACGAAGGTGGGTTAGATAATCTCCATTAATCTTTATCCCTTTGTTTTCCCAGTTCAGTGATTGAAAGACATTTTCCAATGTGGCATTAAAGAGCTTCGGAGATATGGTGTCACCTTGTCTCACTCCTTTTCCAATTTTTATGTGTGTTGTATTTTCAAACAGCCGAATCTTTGCACTTGCATTTTCATAGATGTTATTAATAATATTAATGTATGCATCTTCAATACCGCAGGATTTCAGAGCCATTGCAACTGCTGATGGTTTCACCGAATCAAAGGCTTTTTCATAATCGATAAAAGCCATGCACAATGGAAGTTCATATTCCCTCGCTCTTTCAATTAGTTCTCTCAGTACGTGGATATGATCTATTGTGCTGTAGCCACTCCTGAATCCAGCTTGTTCTCTCGGTTGAGCTATATATATATATATATATGCAGAAGGGTTTTTCATCTTGAACTCCTTCTTCAAGAAAAAGCCACACAGGAAATGGACATGGAGACATCCAAATGGGACGAGAAGTGAAATTGATTTTATTATGTGTAACAAAAAATTCGTCATAGAAGACTGCAGTGTGCTAAACAAGTTCAACACAGGTAGTGACCATAGATTGGTGAGATGTAAGATGCACCTCAACACCAAATTTGAACGTGGCAAGCTCATAAGACAAACAAAATCTTTTGACATAACCAACCTTAAAAAAGACCATAATACCTTCAAGTTGGAACTGAAGAACAGGTTCTCTGCTTTAGAAGGCCTAACATCGGAAGAAGTGGACATCTCTGAAGTTAACAGAAAAGTAACCAAAGCTCTTATGGAAACAGCAACAAAATTAGCTGGGTCTAAGAACAAGTTGCATGTAAACAAATTATCAGGAAAAACGAAAATGTTGATGCAAAAAAGAAGAGAGATGAGGACAACTAAAGAAGATGTGACTTCCAAAGTGGAATATATAGAGCTATGCAAGACAGTAAGAAAAAGTATCACTGAAGACGTAAGAAAATTCAACTGTGAACTAGTGAGGAAAGCAATTGAAAACAACCAAAGCCTAAAGATAGCAAAGGGACATCTCAGTAAGGGAAGAAAACAGATTATGGCACTGAGAAAAGAAGATGGTTCTGTAACAAGAAATAGAGGCGAAATTTTGACAAGAGTGAAAGATTTCTACTCCAAATTATATGAAAGGGATTATACATGCACTCCAGACATCATGAAAGATACCAGTACCAGAGTTCCTCCAGTCCTTCCAGCAAGAAGTTGCACATGCAATCAAGAACATGAAGCGGGGAAAAGCTCCAGGAGAAGATGGAATTACTGTAGACATCATACAAGAAGCAAGTGGAGAAATTGAAACAGTACTCGCCCAAATTTTCACTCGATGCCTTAATGAAGGAAAGATTCCTGAGGATTGGAACACCGCTACAATGATCCTGCTACATAAGAAAGGTGACATTGAGGATCTCGGAAACTACAGACCTATCAGCCTCCTATCAGTAGTTTATAAAATCTTCACTAAAGTTCTTTCACACCGTTTGAAGGTAACACTGGACATGGCTCAACCGAGAGAACAAGCTGGATTCAGGAGTGGCTACAGCACAATAGATCATATCCACGTACTGAGAGAACTAATTGAAAGAGCGAGGGAATATGAACTTCCATTGTGCATGGCTTTTATCGATTATGAAAAAGCCTTTGATTCGGTGAAACCATCAGCAGTTACAATGGCTCTGAAAACCTGCGGTATTGAAGATGCATACATTAATATTATTAATAACATCTATGAAAATGCAAGTGCAAAGATTCGGCTGTTTGAAAATACAACACACATAAAAATTGGAAAGGGAGTGAGACAAGGTGACACCATATCTCCGAAGCTCTTTAATGCCACATTGGAGGGTGTTTTTCAGTCGCTGAGCTGGGAAAACAAAGGGATAAAGATTAATGGAGATTATCTAACCCACCTTCGTTTTGCTGATGACGTAGTCATTTTTGCAACTACCCCATCAGAGCTGCAGAGTATGATCCAGGAACTTGCTGACAAGAGTAAAGAAGTGGGATTAAAAGTGAACTTTCAGAAGACAAAAGTGATGTTCAATGCTTTTACAAGAAATGAAGATTTATTGATTGATGGACAAAAGCTGGAGATAACAGACACGTACGTTTATCTTGGACAGCAGATATCAAGTGAGGGTCACATTGATGAAGAAATTAATCGGCGTACAAAACTTGCCTGGAGAGCTTTTGGAAGAAACAACATAATTTTCAAGAGCAATATGCCATTATGTCTTAAAAGAAAAGTGTTTGATCAATGCATCCTTCCAGTGCTTACGTATGGTGCAGAGACGTGGACCTTAACTAAAAGAGATATACAAAGACTGCAGACAACTCAAAGAAGCATGGAGAGGTGCATGCTTCGTGTAACCAGGAGAGATAAGAAGAGGAACTCGTGGATCCGAAAAATGACAAGAGTGGAAGACATCATGATCAGAGTTAAATCCCTGAAATGGCAATGGGCTGGACATACTGCCAGAAGGACAGATCATCGATGGACAGCCGAAATTTTAGATTGGATTCCAAGGGACAGGAAAAGACCCAGAAGAAGACCACATGGGAGATGGGTGGATGAAATTCGAAAGTATGCAGGGGTGACATGGAGGAGACTGGCACAAGACAGACCGTTGTGGAGGAAACTTGGGGAGACCTTCGTCCAGCAGTGGATTGATAATGGTTGACAATGATGATGATGATGATGATATATATATATATATATATATATATATATATATATATATAAATTATATAATTTCTATAGAATATACTTACAAGTAAAGCAGTAAGTTTATATATATATATATATATAAAAAATCACCCCACCTGCTCAGATAACTACCTTTACACTTTTAGATATATTGATGATCTGCTGTGTATCAATAATTCAGAAGTTATAGAGAGTGATTTTGATAATATCTATCCTAGCTCTCTTAACTTATGTAAAACCAACCACAGTAATCAGGAACTTGAGTTCCTAGACTTAAGCATTAAGCTCAACAGAGGTAACCCATCTATTAGCCTCTTTGATAAAAGAGTTAATTTTCCTTTCAAAGTAATTAAATATCTACACTGGAATAATAACATTTCAACCAAAGTAATTGAGAATGTACTAATTTCTCAGGTCCTAAGAATTTCAAGAATTTGCAGCAACAATTTGGATTTCAATTACCACATTAATATACTATTAGAAAGTTTTCTAGAGAACGAAATTCCTTCTTCTTTCATCAAAAGAACTTTAAGAAAAATTATTCTGAATAATAGAGTAAGGTTGGCAGATCTGCTTTAATTTTCTACACAGTTAATAATATGATTCTGACCAATCAAAGCCGTAAGGAAGTTGGCTAGAGGATGCCTATTAACTACCTAAAGGAACCTTAGTGCTATGGATATGACGGTCCTATTAAAACAAAAAATTAAATAATATAAACAAAATCACAAAAAAAGCTTAAAAATCTGTTTATAAAAGAAAATAAAAACAAATAAAAAAGAAAACTAGTTATTCATCACTAGGATAGCTATACTAAAAATAGTAAAACCAACATTATAATTAATAAGATTCTGATTAATCTATAGAAGCTCACTAAGGTGATTTAATACATGCAAAGATTATTAAATAAACTGCTCGTGTATTTTATAATATTTCTCATGTATTCTGGAGAGTTAATTCTGCTCATTCTGATCATACAGATCCACAGTCTTAAGTTTATATATTTTTTTCTCTGGTTAAAATCTCCGCGCGTTGGTTTCTTGCTGTATGAGGAGGCCATCAGCCCCACCCTCACTGCCCCCCAGCGTCTAGGGAGTGGCGGAAGGGGTCAGCCATGTTCTCCTCTTGTGAGGAGAAAAGTTTTTGTCACACAAGAGGTAAGCTCTCTTCCTTGTTTTTGGGTTCTAGGTTTTATAAGTTCAATGTTTGTACTTTATGTACCTTTTCTCTGTCGTTTTTTAGCTCTTCAGCTTTTAAGCATTGGTTTGTCTGTTAACATTTATGCGGGTTTTAACTCTTACTTTTCTTTGTAACTTTGAGCGTCTTTTGGGGTACCTAGGAACAGAAGAAGGCTAAGCTTGTTCCTTTTCTATGCGCTGTCTATGCGCTGTTTTTTCAAAGTAGTTAAGTTCTTAATAACTAATTAATTATGCACTTAAAGCACTGCTGAAATACTTTGTACATATTGCAACTAACTGTTTAAGGTATATAACTTTCACAAAGTTTTCTTTAGTTAATTATTATCTTTAACTTATTCTCGTTTTCGTGCTGTCATAAGTTGTAGAGTAGGGGGTTTTAGACTCAAGTTTTCTTTCAAAAATCTGTTCGTTATAAATTAACATTTCCTTTTTTAATTGCAATGTAAAATTTGGATTTCTTTTGCATTGTTTTTCAGGTTTAAATTCTCTCTCAAACGAACTTGGAATTTCGTTATAGCTGAAAATCATTTCTATTTATTATGTCACTCTCACAGCTTGAGTTCTCTTTAATCTTCTTCTCTCTGTTTAATTGTAACAGATGAAGAGCATGGGTCGGGCCATGAAGGTTAATGAATGCAAGCGAAATTGTTAACTAGTGCTAGGTCATGCTACTCTACGGAGGACATGACTTATATATATATTTTTTAAACTATTTTAGGTGGGAATGTTACTTGCATCTATGGCCTTGCAGAAACCCATTTCCAACTAGGTCTTTGTGGAAGTGAGAAAATGCAGAGTTTTTGCTGGTCCTTGATAAAGCCAAGGCTCAGTATTCTCGACACCTTCTACATTCAGTTGTTTTATTTTATTTTTTTATCTTTTCTCCTTTTACTCACACAGGTAGATACATAACCTTTTCTATGTTGTATTAGGTGTGAGTCAAAATTATATATGTATTTTTTTGCTTAGGTATCTTCTTTATAGAATATGGGATGTATATATATATATATGGGATGTAAGGTCAGGTAATGCGTAACATCACAGCCTCTCCTTGACAAATGTCAACCCCGCCTTCTCGTGGTGCATCCTGTTCCCACTAAAGGGGCTCTGACGACCACCAATAGCGATATAACTATACCATCGGGATTAGAGGAAATGCTATCCCACACTCACCAACCCGCTTGGCCAGCGTGGTGAGTTATGGCCAAACCCCTCCAAAATGACTCCACAACTTAAATATTGGCCCTCAGTCTCCGGCAGCTGGAATGTACCTGGCCAAGGCAGCGGCCAGTGCGACATGAAGGCAGAGGGTGCTAAGAATCCCCGGAGGACCGGACTAGGCGGCCATCTGATGCTGACCTTGGCTACGTATAACGGACGCTCCCTATCTTCTGATTCAAGGCTTCTTGAATTGGAAGAGGAACTACAAAGGATCAAGTGCGACATCGTCGGGCTAAGTGAGGTAAGGAGAAAAGGAGAAGATCTCATTGAACTGAAAAGTGGACATCTCTTCTACTATCGTGGGACTGATACTGGCAGAACTAGTGGTGTTGGATTTATAACAAACAAGAAACTGAAGGATAAAGTTGTAGAAGTTAAAAGTTCCTCTGACAGAGCTGCACGACTCGTTATCCAACTCTCGAGAAGATACCAGGCTCAGATTATTCAAGCTTATGCACCCACTACAAGTCATCCTGAAGAAGAAATTGAAGAATTTTATGAGGAAATTCGTCATCTAAATAATAAAGTTATCGTGCGGACAGACAGACGGACGGACGGACAAAGCTGAAGCATATACGCTTCTTCAACCTACGGTTGGGAAGCGTAAAAAAATGAAAAAAGGACGTTACTGAGAGAAAAAAGTTATGTGTGTAGAAAAGGACATAACTCTGGGTATAGACTGCTTTTCAGTAATCGATAATTTTGCCCACATGCAAAGGCCAGTCAAAACCAATGATCATGCCATAAGTCTGGTGCAGTCAGACATTGGGTGGGAAAAGTGGGAAATTACGGATGTGTTAATCAAATTTTCATTTGCATCTTATGTGTTCATTAAGATTGTTTTAACATTTGCTTCTTTTCCCACATTATTGTGTCTTTCCTGATGCATTATATTGTTTTATAATAATAAATGTTATTATCATAATGTATTTATTTTTCACAAAATTCTGAAGGTCAAGCATTTGAAACGTACACTGCTACATTATAAAACAGACGTACTATATTTTCATTAATAATAAATATCATTGCAAAATTACTTAACATAACGCAATAACACACACTCCGGACAAACAGACACGTACACGTCATGCGCCTGCACCATTTAGCAAAAGAACAGATTTGGTGATGGGGGGTGCCATTTTGTCTTGTGCCCATGTCGTCAGAGACATTTATCAGAAGTGTTTGTAAGTCCGCAAACACGAACTTTACCAATTTCTTTTACCCTAAAGTTGTATTTTCAATTCATACAAACGTTTAATTTTGTGGAAGAAATATTCTTTTCATAGTACGTGGAAAATGCATCACTATTATTAATAACAGTGCTTCGTAGTCTTGGATGGTGTAACGGATAGCATGCTCGAACGGAAATCGGGAGATGCAAGTGGCCAGGGCGAAGTAGTTTTTCAAATTTTCTGATGTTATTAATTACGTAAGAAACAATAAAATACTGGCAAATTTGAGATATGTGGTTGTTATGTTAATAAAATTGTCATTGATATGTCTTGAGACTTTAACTGAGGCGAGATAATACGTTTAATTTTTTTCCATGGCAAAAGCTTGTTCCTTCGTTGTTCAACAATGATGTTTCTCTAATCATATAGCCTTTGCAGTTCTTTTCTGTGTATCAAACAAGTAGCGCAGTGGCGTATATTCGAGGCTAGCTAGCTAGCTGCGAAGCCTAGAGAATGCACAAATAAAAGTTAATTATCAACGGTATTAAGATATGTCGTTGCTTTTGCTGCGAAAAAAACACGTGCGGATTCACTTCTTTGACTCAGTCTGGCGACCGAAGACCAACGGCATAACGCAAGCAGCTGTTCCAGTGTTCGCTGTTCTGATTCGAAGACCTTCCATACGATCGCCTGTTAGCGTTTCCATGACAACATGAATGAACGCATGGAGGGGAATGGACAATTGCTTTGCGCAACGGTTCGCTTCAGAAAAGAGAAGACTTCGACTACCTCAGTTACTCGCATGCTTCCGCCTGTAACAGCACATGTTTCCGTTTGTGTCAATGAATTAAAATCTGATATATTATATCTTAACTTCGTGGCTTTGTTGGATTCGAACTGTTTTGATAATTTTTGTGAAAGCTTTCTTGAACATCTACTGTCAGAACTTAAACAATTTTATGCTTCACACTTTGTAACAGCTCGACTAAAAAATGAACTGAAGGTGTTTTATCCCCCCAAAAAAGTCAGTAAGAGACATTACTTGTTACATAAAGTTGAATAAATTGGACATAGTGTTTAGTGAGGTGTATAAATTAACAGACCTAATATTAAAGTTTCCATCAGCAACTGCAACTACCGAAAGAAGTTTTTCTGCATTAAAAAGAATCAAGATATATCTTAGAGCCACACAAAGACATGCACATTTGAGCAACTTGGCTGATATGTCAATAGAGAAAAACATTCTTTTAGAATATAAAAAACTACTCGGAAGAAACTTTATATGAAAACGTAACACTCAGGTTCAAACAAAAGGAAAGAAAAATGGAGTTCATGTACAAACAAAGTATACAAATCCTAATCCTCATAATTATTTGGTATCATGTTAGCAATAGCATTTACGTACAATAAGTTAATTCTATTACTTAACAATTAAAAATTCAACTTCACAATTAAAAAAACAGTACTGTGGGGATGAGGGGGGGGGTGAGATAGCCCAGGTCTCGGAACCAAGATACGCCACGGAAGTTACTTGTATTTAATATGGGATAACGAAATCTCCGAGCTGAGTAAAAATCGTCCGTTGGCGTGCCGCATTGACTTACAGATGAGGCCAGTGTAATGCAGGCAGTAATTCATCGGCTGAATGGTCCCAAAACGATGAAATTTATTTTACTATTTGGTTAATGCGGAAAATAATCAAGTAGTTATAATAATCACTTGAAATCTGAAAATCTTGGTATTCGTACGGAGGAGGGCGATGACCTATTTGAAAATGGGGGGATTGGAAACAAAAAAAAAGCTTAAATCATCTTTTCAAGAACCTCGCACCCAAAACTTACTCACAAAAAATAATAATTGTAATAATTTCTACCGAAAATGATTTCTTTTCCTAAACTGCTGGGTCCCTTGAAGGCGCAGGGCCCGGGGTGTCAGCCCCGGTTGCCCCTATAGTCCAGCCGGCCCTGGTTTGCCACAGCGGCTTTTAGCTTCTTTTTTTAAACCACTAGTAAAAGTGGTAGAACGAATGCTACTAAGAAATCCCTTTTACTAGTTCGAATGTTTAGTAGGAGCAAGCGATGCTAGTAAGGGGAAAAAGATGAATTCCAAATCTGGTTCTGACTACGACTGTGACTTATTAGACACAAATGGTTTAGCTTTTTATTTAATTACTAGGAGTAAATGCATGAAAGGCTGTTGACTACCTCAACGATATTGTACCCTGGCCATTAAAAGCGACGCATTCGCACTGACTCCTTAAATTAGGCGATACCTATTGTTGATGCGTTGGTTGAGTGCTTCCTGACTTCCTTCTCCGCCGGGTTCCACTACTTGAGTGAAGTATGGCAGAAGATAAGGAGGGAAAACAGAAGGGGAACGCTAGGGGGTGGGGAGCCACCCCTCCAGGTGACGGATCCGATGCTCACATATCCGTTCACCTGGCAGGTGCCACAGACCGGAGGAAATCCATTCATACATCGAAACATAACGGATACCTGAGTGTACGCATGATGATTCCCCCTACTACCATTCAGAAGCCCCTCCCCTGCCAGTCGTCACCCGGAGAAGCCACCATTTAGTGTTCGGTTTGATGACTGGGCAACATTACGTGAAAAAGACACCTGCTTCCTCCCTCTCTCCCTTTCTCAAGGGTCAGTTATTTCGACCGATAAAATAAACCGAATCGCCCCCACCTTTGACTAAATGTAACCAGCTCTGGTTATTTGTTGGAAAAAGATATGTTCCGGTTGATTGAGTGGAGGTCAGACTCATAATATACTGCGGAAGCAAAATGCAGGGACGCTTTTAGTTTGTTTATTTGACGGGCCTCCTGCATAATTTGGTTGGCCGCCCATCCTGATCGTAAATAATATTTCTTAATGTAACATGCTAGTGAAGAGTGACAAATAGGCCTATTGCAATGACGTGGCAAAGGATTTTCTTCCAGTTATGACTCCTTGCCACTAACTAGATGTTTATAATGAAAGAAAAATAGTCAAGGAAAGTTGTAATGAGAAGATGAAACGGAGAAGATTGGTAACTACCATGCTAAATAAAGAACAAGAGCAAGAACGAAAGCACCGAAAGAAAGAGATGAGGAGAAACTGAAAAGGAAGAAAGAAGGCTTCGTAGAGGAACTAGAAAGGGAGCAGATAAAAGAGTTAAAGAGAGAAAGGAAGCGGTAGATAAAGAGGAAGAGAGAAAAAGTTAGAAAGAAAAATAGGCTAAGGGAAGTTAAACAGGATAAAAAGAAAAAAGTAAGAGGAGAAGAAAGAGATGGAGGGTAATAAAGAAAGAGAAACTGAAATGAAACTGAGAAGCAATGACAGAGAGAGAGAGAGAAGGACAGAAGATAAAGTACGGAAGAGTGACAAATAAGCCTATTGCTCTGAATAAGGTCAAGAATGACGAATATGCCTTTTGTACTGACGTGGCAAAAGGTTTTCTTCTAGTAATAACTTCTTGCCGCCAACTAGATGTTTATAATGAAACAAAAATAGTGAAGGAAACTAGAATGAGAAGATGGAACGGAGAAGATAGGTAACTATCATACTGAATGACGAACTGAAACAATAAGGAAAACGCAGAAAAAAAGAAGGAGATGAGGAGAAACTGAAAAGGAAGGAAGAAGGCAATGCAGAGGAAAAAGAAAAGCAGCAAGTGAAAGGGGTAAAAGAGAGAAAAAAGCGATAGACAGACAGATAGATAGATAGATAGATAGATAGATAGATAGATAGATAGATAGATAGATAGATAGATAGATAGATAGATAGATAGATAGATAGATAGATAGATAGATAGGGGGAGAGTAAAAGAAGTTAGAAAGAAAAAATAGATCAACAGGAATTGAAAAGAATTAAAGGAGAAAGATAAGAGATGAAGAAAGAGATGGAGGTGAATGAAGAAAAGAACTGAATAGAAATTGAGGGGCAATGACAGAGGAAGAGACAGAAGATAAAATGAGAAATGGGAAAGCAGAAAGAAGGAAAGGAGAAGATAGAAATACATAACGAAAGTGATAGAGAGAAATAAATAAAGAAAGAAAATGACATGGAAAGAGGAAATGACACAGAAAAATAGGGAAGAGAGAAAACGACGAATTTAGAATGGAAAGCAAGAGGGAAACCACGATTTTTTTTAATAAGATAATCTTTTAACAGAAGTTCCATACCTATAAGTGAAAGTATTTTTAAACTTTACGTTCAACGCTTCCTCAGAATGAAGTCAGTTTTTTCGACACATAGCATAAACATTTGGCAGTAGAAAGCCTGGCCAAGTTTTTTCGCAGTATCGAATACAAAAAGAAGTTTTTAGGCTTTGTTCCGACTTTTGCAAGTGTACGAAATATCGTACTAAACGCGAAAATTGGCATCAGCTACCTAGTCCGAATTGCATTGCAAATATTCGAAAGTTCTGGACTCATTAATTTCATGGTTAGCCTCCTTGCACAAATTCTTTTTCCTTATTTATTTCGACTTATAGATGCGGGAATATTCTCTCTATAGCTTGCAGCGTTTCATTAACTTTATTTTTAGTGGTGCTAAAAATTAAGTTATTCAAGATAAGTTGTAAAAACAGAAACGTGAGTAAAACCAAGAAAGAACAAAGATGTTAAAATGAGGAACATAAGGATGAAGAAAAGGAAAGAAATGTCTGAATTGGAAAAACAAAAGAAAGAAAATGTCAGGAATGGAAAGATAAAGAAAGAAGACAGTTTCAAAGAAAAATAGATTGGCAACGGAGGAACATACTAGAATGTAAACATCAATATGGATGGAAAGAAAGGAAGGAGATATTAAGAACATAAAAGAGATAAGAAAGACAATAGGAGTAAGAACAAATTCAGAAAAGAAAATAATGAAATATAAACACTGAAAGAAAGATGCAAAAGACGTATAAATGACGTATATACAGTATATAGGAAGCATGGAGAGCTGCATGCATGCTTAGTGTAACCAGGAAAGATAAGAAGAGGAACTTGTGGATAAGGTAAATGACAAGAATGGATGACATCATGACCAGAGTGAAATTACTGAAATGGCAATGGGCTGGACATGTTGCCAGAAGAACAGACCACCGATAGACAACTGAAATTTTAAACTGGATTCCAAAGGACAGAAAAATACCCAGAAGAAGAACCCCATGGGAGATGGAAGCATGAAATTCGAAAACATGCCGGAGTGACATGGAGGAGACAGGCTCAAGACAGACAATTGTGGAAGAAACTTGGGAAGACCTTCATCCAACAGTGGATTGATAATGGTTGACAATGATGCTGCTGATGATGATATAGACAGTAAGATGTAAAAACATATTACTGGAGACGGAAACAAAAACATGTTTAAGTGGAAACAAAAAGAAATACATAAAGGCGAAAGTTTTGTAACAAGTGGAAAAAGACGAGGCATTGCAGGAATTCACCTCACCCTGGAAGACCCACGCAACTGCAACTCAGGGACCGGATGGTGCTGCAGAGGGAGATCCGAAAAAAGAGATCTCGACTAATGCATGCCATAGCACATGAGTTCAAGATGGCCACAGATGTTATGGTCTCCACCGAGACACTTCGAAAAGAGGCCCATGCACTCGGGTATCATGGCCGGACCGCCTCTCATAAGCCTTCCTCTCTTCGAAGTGTCTTAGCGGAGACCATAACACAGATGTTATGGTTTCCATTAAGGCACTTCGGAGAGAGGCCCATTCACTCAGGTATCATGGCAGGACAGCCTTTCATAAACTTCTCATTACAAAGACCAATAAAGCCACGCGGCTACGATGGTGTCAACAGCACAACAATTAGACATGGGAACAATAGCGGCAGATGCAATGGAGGTACGAATCCAGCTTCATTTTATTCCAATTGGATGGACGAGTTTGGGTTTGGCAGTTTACCCGAGAACGTCTGTTTTTGGAGTGCACAGGACCGACTGTGAAGCACGGATCCGATGGAGTTACGGTATGGGGTCATTTCAGCGGTACAGTGTGGATCCACTGGTTATTATTCATGGCAACATGATCTCTGCACCGTATAGAAGCATACTGGATAACTTAGGGCTCTGTAAGTAAATAGAAAAACAGTATTGTATTTACATCAGTAGTTAGTAAGTCCTGAATTTGCAGAGATTACAGTAGCCATCTATCGAGGTAAACTACCCACAAGTCCATGGAGTACGGAGAGTGAGATGTTCATCCATTCCGCCTTCAGTACATCAACCAACCCTGTCAGTGAAGAAGGTCATATTGGTCCAGACCTCACCTGTCGTTCAAATGCATCCCATTGATGTTCAACGGGATTGAGGTCCGGGCTCTGAGCAGGCCAGTCCATCCGCGAGACCTGATTTTCCTCACGAAACTCCATTGTAGCCCTGGAAATATCTCAAAGCTGGGAAGCTGTAAAGAACATGTTTCAATGGAAAAAAAGTCTCAAAGCTGAAAAGTAAAACCCTATCGTGGACGAAAACGTGTTAAAAAGGAAGGCAGCTAAAATGGAAGTGTGAAAAAATTAAGGCAAATATTTAAGCTGTTAATGAAAAAACAAAAGTTTGTTCAGAATGGAGACAAGAAAGCAATAAAATTCAAGGAAGGAAGGTAGTTTTAAAGAAAGATCCCGTTTAGTGCGGAAAGAAGATTAAAAGAAGGAAGATGTGAGGAACAAAAAGTGATCCATAAAATGGTAGAAATGGAACAATATGTATATACGTATATTTCATTTTTTAAAGGCAGCAATCATTATTGTACTGCACGAGTGCTTGCATGATTTTGTGAAATACATTTTTTTTTCTAAAAGTTACATGGTGAACAGTGGTAAAAGGAAAAAAGATATTACTCTAAGAAGGAAATGTTGCCGAGATTCAGTGCAGTTGAAACTTTGAAGACGTAATTTTAAAAGAGACAGAGTGATGAGTATCACATGACACCATATCAAATTGTCGTTGAAAATAATCGATTTGAGGAAGAAACGCGTTCAAAGAAAGAATTTCGAGGATGATGAGTCATTGCCCGTGAACATCATCGTCCGAAACAGGTGTGGTTTTGTTAGAGCAACGATACGTGACCATCTTCAACCTCTTTCGAAGTCGTTGACGTTTTCGAATAAAGAGGGAAATGTGACTTCATATTTGAGCTGTTCCCTCTCACCTGTGTTCGTGAATTCAATACAATTTTAAAGGATTTCTTCTTGGGCATTGTGCGTCGCTGAATCACCGATAAATCAGCTGGGTAATTATTACACAAAGATTCGCATGAGGAACACTTTCGCAAACAATGAGGAATAGTTTGCGATACAGAAACTACCAATTACGGTTCATCTGTCGCATATCTTCCTTGTAACCCTATTTATCAAGTTCCTCCTGAGCACTGGAACATCCACAATCGCTGCGGCTTTTCTGTTCTGTCTTGTTATTCTTTTCGCTCCAAGCATCCGATTAAGTTTCTTTTTTTTTCCTACTGAATCTTAAGATTTCTCGCTTGGGTGTGCAAAGCGGATTAAGTGGATATCAGATATTTTGTAGACTAAATGCTGACTGATTTTTGTAAATAAACGGGCAAATGGAAACTAATTGTCCCACAAGCGTTAAATTGAACAAGACTCGTTGAAGAATGAAATGAGAAAAAACGTATGAGACACCGAAACTACAAAGTTGTGAAACGGAGTTTTGCGTTATGCAGTCTCAATATTCCGGTAGTGCGACTTGCCGGTTGAAGTTCTGTGGGTTAGCTTGATAGTGTTATGTGTTGAGCCAAACGTTTTTGCTTTTATTCAGTGTTCCAGAATGAACGGAATTTTCAATCACATGGAGTGCAGTTTAATTCTTAGATATGGAAGGACTGATCAATAAGATGAAAGCCTCTGAAAATTCTGGTGCAACAGGTCCTTAATCAGATGAAAGTGACGGAGAAGAGAAACGAGCACCAAAGATCGTCCTACACAGTGTTGCAATTAAGTAAGAAGACTGATTTTTTTAAGTGGAAAAGCAGGAAAATTTACGTAAACATATTTTATTCGAAGTGCATTCCTCCTGAGTAAATACAAGAAGTGGCACGATCAGCCAACGAAAGGAATTACTTGCAGATGCCATCTTTTGGTTTGGAGTGAAGAGCTGATGTCACAGTTCTTTGTATGTCTTCATATTTATTCGAAGTCCATTCCTCCTGTGTTAATAGAAGAAGTGGCACGATCAGCAAACGAAAGGAAGGACTTGCAGATGCCATCTTTTGGTATGGAGTGAAGAGCTGATGTCCCAGTTCTTTGTATGTCTTCATATTTATTCGAAGTCCATTCCTCCTGTGTTAGTAGAAGAAGTGGCACGATCACCCAACGAAAGGAAGGACTTGCAGAGGTCATCTTTTGGTATGGAGTGAAGAGCTGATGTCACAGTTCTTTGTATGTCTTCATATTTATTCGAAGTCCATTCCTCCTGTGTTAATAGAAGAAGTGGCACGATCAGCCAACGAAGGGAAGGACTTGGCAGATGTCATCTTTTGGTATAGAGTGAAGAGTTGGTGTCATAATTCTTGGTATGTCTTCAGTGTTGCGAAAACATTTTCTTTTAAAGGCACATTTAATTTAGGGAATAGAAAGTAGTCACACGGTGACAAACCTGAAGAATAGGTGGAATGGTTGAGTACACACACTAGTTTTCGAGTCAGAAATTTCTGTACACTGACTGCTTTGTGCAGATATGGAAGCGGGTCACGGGTCAACGGGTAGACAATTTCTTGGGGGTTAAACGGGTCCGGTCAAGGTGTTCCTGACCCGATTTCGACCCCGTTTTATTTCCGCTATATTTTTTGAAAAGCAACAAAAAAAAAATTTCAAAGAAAAATGAGTAATGTGAAATTTTGTGCTCGACACTGGGGCCTGCGGACTGAAAAATGATTTGTCCTGCAAATTAAAGGAAGAGTGTTCTTTATTCTGAGGGACAATGATGAAAACAACCTCCACCTTTTGGAAACTTTCAACTCATCGTGAGCTTGTGAAAATTGGTGTTGTTGTGAAACATATTCTAGAGCTTGAGATGTTATCAAGAAAACAACAAAAATTGAAATTAAACATACGACAAATTACTTAATTCAAAAATTTTGATTGTAGCGCCATCAAAATTATGTGGAAAACCCTTAATATTACTGCGGAGTGAATTTTTTGACACTCGCAGATGTGTTTGAAAACATGTGTAAAACAATTATTAGGTTATGATCTTGCAAATGAAAGGACGACACTTTCAGATACTTTCTGTAAGTAAGAGAGTAAATTATACGTTCCCATAATATATTTGTTTGATTACCTCCTGAAGAGAGACTTTTTGAACGCCCTGTATATTTATATATATATATATAGAGATATCAGAGTTCGAAGCAGATTTGTCTGGGTCAGTTACAGATCCGGGTCGGGTCGGGTTGGGTCCAATTATGTGACCTCCGGGTCCGGGTTGGGTCCAATTATGTGGCGTCCGGGTCCAAAAGTGTTGACCCGTTTCCAACTCTGGCTTTGTATACGTGTGCGTTATCTCTCTATTCTAAAAAAAGTAACTGCTGCCGCTGTTTTAGAAGATTTCGCGACACTCTTGCTTTCCTAGCTCGCACCGCAAGGAACGCATTGAACAAAAAAATATGAAATTTACATCGTTTGTAGAGAATTGTTTGGAGAACACGCTGAAATAAACCATTTCTCGATTCTAGCGAAACTTCAAAAGCTATTGTATTTCAAAGTTAAAGTAAGCAAAAATGTGATATCAGGTCGCGTTCCGGACACACTAACAGCAACAGAACCACGAAACTTTGTAAGCGTGTAGTGCCATGACAGAATTTTTGCACCTCGTCGCCCTTTTTCTGAATTTCGATTTAGTTTACGAGAAATTAAATTTCTAAATTTCAGAAAATTCTCTATTTCGCGATGGGATCCATTTAAAAAAACGGATGTATGGCAAACTGTAAATTATAACGCATTGCAATTTTTACAGCATAAACTTACAACTATCGTCCCTTTTTTACAAAAAGAAATTTAAGAAAAGGTCATTTTCTGATTTTTAAGCATTTTTTAAAGGAGCAAAGGAAAGAAACAAACGGCTTGTCTGTCTTCACGATAAGCCAACGAGAGGAACGTTCTGGTCTCGTGACCAGCTGCCATGGTGACGCAGAGAATTTGTTAAGCATATGTTTTGTTGGTCAAACTATCTCAGTTGTTTAAGGTGGACGTCAAGTAATTTTGCTTCCTATACACTCAATGGAAAAACTTCTGTACACATTTTCTTCACAATTAATGCGTTCCCAAGGATGAAAATTTGGACATCGATTAAAATAGCTTCATTTTATAACTTGGAGTACTTAATATTTTCTAAAACATAACCATAATTATGCAATCCAACATTTGTTTGTCTACTGACGTCATCAAAGTACAGGTCGCGCCATCTTTTTTCTGGACAATTAATGCTTTTCCAGGGATGAAAGTTTGAACATCGATTAAAATAGCTTCATTTTATAACTTGGATACTTAATATTTTCTAAAACATAACCATAATTATGCAATCCAACATTTGTTTCTCTACTGACGTCATCAAAGTACAGGTCGCGCCATCTTTTTTCTGGACAATTAATGCGTTCCCAAGGATGAAAGTTTGAACATCGATTAAAATAGCTTCATTTCACAACTTGGAATACTTAATATCTTCTAAAACACAACCATAATTATGCAATCCAACATTTATTTATCTACTGACGTCATCAAAGTACAGGTCGCGCCATCTTTTTTCTGGTTCCAACACCACCAAAGGAAAAGTTATTGATTTTTTATATAATTATAGTTATGTTTTAGAAAATATTAAGTATTCCAAGTTATAATATGAAGTTATTTTAATCAATGTTCAAATTTTCATCATTGGGAACACAATAATTGTGAAGGAAATGTGTACAAAAGTTTTTCCATTGGAAGTACAGGAAGCAAAATTACCTGACGTCCACCTTAACGGTTTAGCATAACGGTTTACGGTTTACGGAAATGCTTTTTGGACCGCTTTTGTTTTTCTTGGTAAATTTAGTAAGTGCCATAAGTTCAAACGGCAAAAGTCCGACCTTCCAAAAACTAACGACAGTAAAAAAAACTGTGAAATTTAGTTTTTATTTTATGTGATATACTTTTTGATCGGGCTGCAGGGCCCGAGCGCTACTCTTGAAACGAGCGTAGCGAGCTTAGAGGCGCAGCCCCTAGTCATGAAGAAGGAGCTATTGCCCGTTTTTATATTAAGGATTTACAGGAACAATCCTCTTCCACAATCGTTCCAAAATGGATGTGCAAGCATTACCAATGGCAGTTCTATCTTCAGGAATGAACACGTGATGCAGGATTCCCTTGCTGTCGTAAAGGCACACAAGCATTGTCTTTATTTCGGACGTATGATTGAACAATAGGTCAACTATTATTTGTTCTACTGTTTCACACGTTATTCTGCGTTTTGCAAGTTGCGTGTGCCATGCCTATAAAAAAAATATACGTAACATTCATTTATGAAACAAGTCAAGTATTGGGTAATATCTAAGTATGAGTTTTAACTTAACAAATACTACAGCATAGTTTGGAGATCTTTTTCGATATAGTTTTCCCCATGTTGTATAGGCATGCTGCGACGTAGTTTTTTGACTGAAGACACTTGTTGTGTCAAATGAGGTAATGCATATCGAAATATGTTTTACTTCTTGCATTTCATCCTGCTTGCTATAATTCTTTAAAACGTATGGTTATATTCATTAACCGAATTAATACAGACATTTAACGTGGACCAGGAAATTCAAACAAAGGTCCTCGCTCTTTCCACGTTCATAAGTAAGTCACGGAAAAATTCTTATTGGCCGCCACCGGGAGTCGAACCCAGGGTGGATATGCTTCCGCTACACCACAGTGGCCTCGAAATCCTCCAGACTCACGCACGTTAACTGCCAAGCCAATTTGGCAGGTTGCTTATTGGAGCCCTGCACAATGCTGGGGATTCACCAAAGATGGTAAGCAGCAACTGAAGAAATAATTAGAAGGCGAATGAATAATTAATACAGACATTTAACGTGTACCAGGAAATTCAAACAAAGGTCTGCGCGTAGCTGGAAGACCCTGGGTTCGACTCCCGGTGGCGGCCAATGAGAATTTTTCCGTGACTTACTTATGAACGTGGAAAGAGCGAAGACCTTTGTTTGAATTATTAACCGAATATTTGTTTGAATATTCTGATTTTGAAATTCTGTAACCTGATCTTCTTTCCTTTGGGTGACTGTAGTGACTTCCACTGAGCACTCTGACGCTTCGTTTCAGGATCATAATATAAACACTATGTCTTGTCACCTACGACAAGGATTTGGAGAAAATTGTGCGTTGTTTCTGCAGTCTCCAACATGTCTTTTGCGTGCTCCACTCGTGTGTTTGTTTTTGGTCCTCTGACAAAGCATGTTAAACAGAACCCAGCACAAACCATTTTCCTCCTAAATCTTGCACTAAAATCTGACGAATCGTCTCCTTATTAACACCGAGCATACATTTCAACATCTTCAAGGTCACACAACGTTCACTTTTTATCGTTTCGCGAATTTTCTCAATGAATTCAGACGTGCGCACCGAAATCGGGCGTCCGGGCCTTGCGTCATTTTCCAAATCTTCCCGCCCATCCCTGAAACGTGCATTCCATCGGAATATTTGCACACGAGATAAGCCCCATACACAAATCACGCAACAAGAGAGATTTATTCCACAAGCATTATCATATCAAACCTGTAGATTGGAAGTTTTGTGTGATAACCCAGCACTAACCTTTCTTGTTCTTAACCTGCAATTGGGGGAAAGGAAGTTCAAAAAGTAGCAAGAGATAGTTTCGTGCCCTTATGGTATTCTGAGCGACACACGATTTTGGGGTCCCTTCGTTAAAGTGTTAAATAGTTACAACCTGCTGATTTGCGAAGTCCCTGTTCAGAAAATTTTTCTACCCAAATTGTTGCACAACAGCATTTTACTGTTTCAGTAAAAAAAGTAAAATAAAAACTATAAAATAATGTCTCTTTATCAAAACGCACTTTTGTGCTATTTAAGGTGATCAGTGTTTCGAGAAGTTATATCTCCAAGTTGTTGTAACAGTGGAATCTCTCTCTCTCTCTCCTCAATTAATTAGATCTTTGTTTCTGGACAATCTATACTAAAGTAATTATGCTGTTCTAATTTACATTGTTTGGCACAAATCTCCATTGAAATCGTTATCACGTACCAATCAAAATGACCCTATTACGAGGTGCTGGCGCAAGAAACTGCGTTGTAAAAAGATATAACATCTTGTTCGACTGCAGTCCGTTAAAAAGGACTACAGTAAAACAAGGTATAGGTCCGCACGGGCCTTTTTTGGTGAGCCCGGCCCGGGCCAAGGCCGTGCTTTTAAGGCCCAGCCCGTTTCAAATATTAGGCACCCCGTCCGTTCTGGCGCGCGCCTGTCAATTGCAACTCTTATTTAGGCACGGCCCGGCCAGGCCCGTGATGTGCCGTTTGGTATTATATTGTCTTTATATTGTATAATTTTTGAAATTAAATAATAAAATATTATTGAAAATATTTAGTTTAATTTAAGTCTAAAAATATTTGCTAAACTTTTACAGTTACCTAAGAATATATCCTTTAAAGAAAGACAAAAAAGCAGACTAAGCGCATTCAAAATCTCTTTCTTAACGCTTTCCAACCGCAGGTTGAAGAAGCGTATATGCTCCAACTTTGTCGGTCTCTCTGTCCGTCTGTCTTTCTATCTGTCTGACCGTCCGCACGATAACTCGCGTAAAAACGCTTCGATTTCCATGAAATTTTAATATGTAGTAGGGGACCACCTGGGGACGAACTTTATTGAAAATGGGCAAATTGGGGTCAAAGGTCAGAACATACGAACGCGATTCATTCCATTGTCCTTATGCGTCCTATGTTGCGTAAAAATAGTTCTATTTCGGTGAAATTTTAGTATGTGATAGGGACCACCTGGAAACGAATCCTATTGAAAATGGGCGAAACGGGGTCAAAGGTCAGGACCTAGGAGTGGGATCCATTCCATGGCCCTTATGCATTATAACTTACGTAAACATTCTTCGATTGAGACAAAACTTTAGTATGCTGTTCCGGATGTATACTGAACCGGTTCTATTTACTATCATCGACATAGGGTCAAAGGTCAGGGAGCACAAGAGAGATTTATTCCACAACCATTATCATCATGACTTGACTAAAAATGCTTCTATTGCGACAAAACTTTAGTACGTTGTTCCGGAGGTATACTGAACCAATTCTATTGAATATCGTCGAAATGAGGTCAAAGGTCAGGGCACCGGAGCGAGATTAATTCCACGGCAGTTATCTTCATAACTTGAGTAATGATTTCTGGTATGTTGGAAAGCACATCATAATCAATGCATTCCATGATTTTACTAACTTGTTTACCCTTTCCAACCATAGGTTGAAGAAGCGTATATGATCCAGCTTTGTTCGTCTGTCTCTCTGTCTGTCCGCACAATAACTCGCGTAAAAATGGTTCGATTTCGATTAAATTTTAGTATGGGGTAGGGACGAACGCTATTGAAAATGGGCGAAATAGGTCAAAGGTCAGGAGATAGGAGCGGGATTCATTCCATCGCCCTTATGCGTCATAACTTACGTAAAAAATGCTTCGATTGCGACTAAACTTCATCATGTTATTTCGGAGGTATACTGAACCGGTGCTGTTGAATATAATCGAAATGGGGTCAAAGGTCAGGGCAGAGGAGGGAGATTTATTCCACAGAAATTATCCTCATAACTTGAGTAAAAATGCTTCTATTGCGACAAAACTTTAGTATGTTGTTCCGAAGTTATACTGAACGAATCAATAGTCAGGGTAGGGAGGAGGGTTCGTCTGCGCGCGATTTCTGGTATGTTGGAAAGCGTATCATAATCAATACATTGCATGATTTTACTAACTTGTCTCTGAACTAGCAAGTGGTAACAGTACAAAAGTCAATCCCTATACAGATTAGGGATAAGAGAAACAGTCGATGTCGTCCCACACTCTCATTCTAACACACATACGGACACCCCACATCACTGCAGACACCCCCCGTTCCCCACTCCACACAACATACACTCTCCCCCAGGGTGAAATATTTTTATTGTCAACAGCCCCAAATTTATTTTTCCGTCTTAATACCTACAGATGGTAAAAACACTGTGGGTACCTCTCATGGCCTCTGCGATTACGTTCTGGGCTAGGTGATGAAAGAAAGTAAAGCCAACAAAACAGTTAAACAGACCAGGAAATCGGGGAACACGACTTTTTTCTTCCTTTACCATTGCGATAAAAAGAATGGGTCGACTTGGCCCGGCCCGTTGCTTTGTTCTCTAAACTAAGAAAAGCCCGACCCAGCCCGTGGGGCAGGTCAGCGCTTAGGCTTGGCCGGCCAGTCCAGCTCGTGCAGACCTTTAAAACAGGGACCCCTCTAAAACAGCCTAGCACGTACAGACCTCTAAAACAGGGTCCCAATGTTAAATACTAGAAAGTTTCGTAAAACTGAGGGAAGACATCATTGTCCGTAAATGTGAAAAAAATTTGTGTTGCTAACGGGAGTGTAAAAGAAGTTACGTATAAGATAACCGGTTGAAGATGACTTCATGTTGAAAACTTTGAGATTAGCTGTTTTCTAATATTTTTACAGCTGTGGAAGTGGCTGAATTTCTGACCAAATTTGTATATGGATTTAGGGTCAAGTAGTGTGATTCTCAGAAGAGTTACTTGAAAGGTGTTTACTGTATCAAATTATGACAACACTGAACTTGAGTGGAAATTTTCCCAAAGCGGAATCGATATTGCAAAAAGTTATTCAAACCAACAGGTTAATGAATCACGAGGCCTTAGCTTTGCCTTGACTTGAAGATCAGTCGACCAATAACGGTTTGGCATATATCACTGAAGCCTAATAACGAGAATTTTTTTGTGCTCATTTGGTTCTTGTTGTAGCCGGAAGGCGTGAAAAATCCTCACTTTACGAAAATGAGGCCATTTCCAGCTAATCACCACTTCCCCACCCCGAAAACCTCACCCCCTCCCTTCACCTTCTCTCTCTCTCTGTCTTTCTATGAGAAGTATTGAAAGAAAAAGGCAGGCTTCTGTCGCTGTTTGATGATTTCATGTTAATTTCGTATACAACAAACAAACACGGCGATTTCGCGACCGCTGACTCGGAACGGTAACCGTATCTGCGACAGTTGTCGTTGCTGACTGCCTCGTCACGGAAGACAAAATGTGTCATTGAAACACCCGTTAAGAAGCTTTACGACCCCAGAAAATGCCACGAGCTTTAATGAAATATTGTCAGGAAGGAAAAAGAAAGGAAGAAAGGAAAATGAAAAAATGTCGTTCAACGGTGTCTATATGTTTCGCTTTCTATCTTTTTTCTTCTTTTTTTTTCCTCAACTCCATTCTGACAGGTCATCACTTTATGGCTCATCTTCATCATAAAAGTGACATGGCTGTCCATTTCTGAAAATTCTAGTGGATGATCAGTTTCAACGATTTGGAAAATCAACAGTGTAATTTTTGCCAGTGTCATACAGTCTTCCCCATAAAACTGAATGACGAGAAGACGTCGGCGTTTTGATCATCTGAAAATTAAGTGAGTCCACCTGTAAATGTAGTTAGTTACTTTGGGGAGGGGAGACTTGTTCCCTAACAGTTGAAGGAGAAAGAAAAGAGAGGAGCACAGCTTGGGGGGAGGGGGGGTTACGACCACCATGAACAACTCAGTGCGCTATAAGCAATCATCTGTCCCTAATTTAGGGCCACTGATTCCAGGGAGGGGAGAGGGCCAGTGCTGTAAGACAAACCAAACATTTGTGCCTCACCAGGATTCGAACCTGGACCTATCTCGTACGAAAGGTTAGAAGCCATCGCTTAGATAACTACGGTGGTCGTTAAGCCCCCAATATATCTATCTATCTATCTATCTATCTATCTATCTATATATATATATATATTCTATAAAGATACCTAAGCAAAAAAAATATACAAATATAATTTTGACTCACACCTAGTACAACATAGAAAAGGTTATGTATCTACCTGTGTGAGTAAAAGGAGAAAAGAAAAAAAAATAAAATAAAACAACTGAATGTAGAAGGTGTCGAGAATACTGAGCCTTGGCTTTATCAAGGACCAGCAAAAACTCTGCATTTTCTCACTTCCACAAAGACCTAGTTGGAAATGGGTTTCTGCAAGGCCATAGATGCAAGTAACATTCCCACCTAAAATAGTTTAAAATAATATATATATACGGTCGAGTCACATTATTGTGACCACCAACTAATATCCTGAGTAACAGCCGTGTGCAGCGCGGACAGCAGCTAGACGGGCTGGGAATGACTCAATAAGGTGCTGGAAGGTGTTCATAGGTATTTGGAGACATGCTAACTGCAGTGCTTCTGACAGCTGCTGGAGGGTGCGCAGTGGAGGATCCATACAGCGAACAACACGATCGAGGTGATCCCACAGATGATCAATTGAGTTTAAGTCTGGGGAATTAGGGGGCCAGGGAAGTACTTTGAAGTCTTCATCGTGCTCTTCCAATCAATTTCGGACATTTCTAGCTATGTGAGACGTCCCATTGTCGTACTGGAAGATCCCATCCGCCCCAGGGAAGACAATCAGCATGTATAGGTGTACGTGGTCGGCAAGGATGGATTCGTAACGGATTCGGTCCATAGTGTCTTCCACAGGTATGAGTGGACCCAGAGAATGCCACGAAAACATTCCCCAGACCATAACTCTGCCCCCACCAGTTTGTGTTCTTCCAGTAATGGTTGAAGAGTGTTTGTTCTCTGATGTTTCTCGCCTTATACGCCAACGTCCATCTGTTCAATGAAGCAGAAAACGTGACTCATAGGTGAAGGCAATTCTTTGCCAATCAGAGGAGGTCCAATTCCTATACTTCGGTGCAAATGTAAGCCTTTCTGCCGATGCACCTTCGTTAGCATAGGTGTAGTGACCATCCGTTTGCATCGGACCCACAAATGCAGCATGGTTCGCTGAACTGGCGTTTTGACCCACTTCCGGTAGCTCCCTGGTTCATTCGGCCAGTGAGTTGCTCCACTGGAGCTTGTGGATCGGCTCTCACGCACCTTTGCAGCCGACGTTCACCTCTCACATCAATGGCACGTGGTGCTCCGCAGTTTCCACGTCGCTTATTCGCAATGGTGCTATTTCTCCAATCACGATTCTCTTTAACCACAGCAGCACGCGAACAGTTCACAAGCTGCGCTGTTTCAGAAATATTGCCATCCTTAGTCCGAAAGCCGATAATCGTCCCCTTTTGCAAATCTGATAAATCGCACCTTTTATCCATGACAGCAACGAGTGGTATGATTTCAGAATGCCTACAGCACACCTTATATACCCTGCAAGCCAGCTCACGACACGTGCCTTCATTCATTGGCTACGCGCTGTTGACGTCAAAAGTAGGTGGTCGCAATCATGTGACTCGACTGTGTGTATGTACTTGTATATATATATATATATATATATATATATATATATATGTCAATACATTTTGTATTGACATAACCAAACAAAATGTATTGACATAACCGAACAAAATGTATTGACATAACCAACCTTAAAAAACACCATAATACCTTCAAATTGGAACTGAAGAACAGATTCTCTGCTTTAGAAGGCCTAACATCGGAAGAAGTGGATATTTCTGAAGTTAACAGAAAAGTAACCAAAGCTCTTATGGAAACAGCAACAAAATTAGCTGGGTCTAAGAACAAATTGCATGTGAACAAATTATCAGGAAAAACCAAAATGTTGATGCAAAAAAGAAGAGAGATGAGGACAACTAAAGAAGATGTGACTTCCAAAGTGGAATATATAGAGCTATGCAAGACAGTACGAAAAAGTATCACTGAAGACGTAAGGAAATTCAACTGTGAACTAGTAAGGAAAGCAATTGAAAACAACCGAAGCCTAAAGATAGCAAAGGGACATCTCAGTAAGGGAAGAAAACAGATTATGGCACTGAGAAAAGAAGATGGTTCTGTAACAAGAAATAGAGGCGAAATTTTGACAAGAGTGAAAGATTTCTACTCCAAATTATATGAAAGGGATGATACATGTACTCCAGGCATCATGAAAGATACCAGAGTTCTTCCAGTCCTTCCAGCAGAAGTTGCACATGCAATCAAGAACATGAAGCGGGGAAAAGCTCCAGGAGAAGATGGAATTACTGTAGACATCATACAAGAAGCAAGTGGAGAAATCGAAACAGTACTCGCCCAAATTTTCACTCGATGCCTTAATGAAGGGAAAATTCCTGAGGATTGGAACAACGCTACAATGATCTTGCTACATAAAAAAGGTGACATTGAGGATCTCAGGAACTACAGACCTATCAGCCTCCTATCAGTGGTTTATAAAATCTTCACTAAAGTTCTTTCACACCGCTTGAAGGTAACACTGGACATGGCTCAACCGAGAGAACAAGCTGGATTCAGGAGTGGCTACAGCACAATAGATCATATCCACGTACTGAGAGAACTAATTGAAAGAGCGAGGGAATATGAACTTCCATTGTGCATGGCTTTTATCGATCATGAAAAAGCCTTTGATTCGGTGAAACCATCAGCAGTTGCAATGGCTCTGAAATCCTGCGGTATTGAAGATGCATACATTAATATTATTAATAACATCTATGAAAATGCAAGTGCAAAGATTCTGCTATTTGGTAATACAACACACATAAAAATTGGGAAAGGAGTGAGACAAGGTGACACCATATCTCCGAAGCTCTTTAATGCTACATTGGAGAATGTCTTTCAATCACTGAACTGGGAAAACAAAGGGATAAAGATTAATGGAGATTATCTAACCCACCTTCGTTTTGCTGATGACATAGTCATTTTTGCAACTACCCCATCGGAGCTACAGAGTATGATGCAGGAACTTGCTGACAAAAGTAAAGAAGTGGGATTAAAAATGAACTTTCAGAAGACAAAAGTGATGTTCAATGCTTTTACAAGAAATGAAGATTTATCGATTGATGGAGAAAAGCTGGAGATAACAGACACGTACGTTTATCTTGGACAGCAGATATCGAGTGAGGGTCACATTAGTGAAGAAATTAATCGGCGTACAAAACTTGCCTGGAGAGCTTTTGGAAGAAACAGCATAATTTTCAAGAGCAATATGCCATTATGTCTTAAAAGAAAAGTGTTTGATCAATGCATCCTTCCAGTGCTTACGTATGGTGCAGAGACGTGGACCTTAGCTAAAAGAGACATACAAAGGCTGCAGACAACTCAAAAATCCATGGAGAGGTGCATGCTTGGTGTAACCAGGAGAGATAAGAAGAGGAACACGTGGATCCGAAAAATGACAAGAGTGGAAGACATCATGATCAGAGTTAAATCCCTGAAATGGCAATGGGCTGGACATACTGCCAGAAGAACAGACCATCGATGGACAGCCGAAATTTTAGATTGGATTCCAAGGGACAGGAAAAGACCCAGAAGAAGACCACGTGGAAGATGGGTGGATGAAATTCGAAAGTATGTGGGAGTGACATGGAGGAGACTGGCACAAGACAGACCGTTGTGGAGGAAACTTGGGGAGACCTTCGTCCAGCAGTGGATTGATAATGGTTGACAATGATGATGATGATGATATATATATATATATATATATATATATATATATATATATAAGATAATAGTCAACCACAAACCACAACTCATAAAACCAAAAATACCCCCCCCCCCCCACACACACATACACACACCATTTTATGTGTTGTGGTTTGTGGTTGACTATTATCTTATGTAATTCCGGGTACGTGTTAGCTGCTTATGTGCGACCACACTTTGGTATGTTTTGATGCATTTAATTATTTTTTAATTTTGGTCCTTATAAGTACTGGTATTATTTAGACTTTTTGGCAATATATATATATACTGTATATATATAAATCAATATCAATCCTCATTGCTAGATGAAAGTCTTTCCAAGACTCTAACACAACTTTCTGTCTTGAGCCAGTCTCCTCCACGTCCTTCTGACATGCTTTCAAATTTCATCCACCCATCTTCCACGGGGTCTTCTTCTGAGTGTTTTCCTGTCTCTTGGAATCCAGTCTAATGTTTCAGTTATCCAATGGTGGCCAGTTCTTCTAGCAATACGTCCCACCTATTGACATTTTAGCTATTTTACCTTGATCATAAAATCATCAAAAATCATCATCTCTTGTCATTTTCCTGTTTCACGAGGTTTTTTTTTTCCTGTTTATACCATGTATGCACCTCTCCATGTTTCTGCCATTTGTTTGCAGTCCCTGAATAGTTCAGGTTGAATTCCATATCTTTGATCCATAAGAAAGAACTGAAAGGATGCAGTGATTATACAGTATACTATAATGATAAATCGCTCCTGAAAATTGTACTGTTTCTTCCAAATGATCTCCAACTAACATCAAACATAGGTCATCGCTCTTTCCACGTTTATAAGGGAGTCACGGAATAATTCTTATTTGCCGCCACCGGGAATCGAACCCAGGGTCTTCCCTGGGTTCGATTCCCGGTTTTCGATTCTCGGTGGCGGCCAATGAGAATTTTTCCGTGACTCCCTTATAAACGTGAAAAGAGCGATAACCTCTGTTTGATGTTCCTAGTCCACGTCAAATGTCTGTATTAATCTCCAACTAAGTTTTGTACGCCTATAAATTTCTGCTACGATATGTCCCATGTTTCGTTTCTGTTGTCCTAGGTAAACATATGCAGGCTTCGGTTATTTCTAAATTTACTCCATCAATCGCTAAATCTTCGGTTCCTGTAAAAGCATCATACACCAGTTTGTTTGTTTTTTAAGTTCATTTTTAAGATATACGCGTTTATTTGTCTGATGGATTTCTGGTTGGACCTGCCCGTTGAGGAAATTGTCTATGCGTCACTGCAATGAGTTACACAATTTCATAAGGTTCTCCTGTCGGGGTGCGGATTTTTACTAAGAGCTCATCTCATTTGTTTTGTTAGCCTGTAGCTATTTCAGTAGCTTTCAATTAAATCAGGACCATGCGTTCGTTGGGGCGAGAGTGGTTCCGAATGTAGAAGATGTTTCGTTCTCAAATACGTTGCTGATCGATTAAACAAGAGTAGGCATAGTAGGAGGGGTTTAAAAGGAAGCAGTGGTGTTCTCTTGCACCGTGACCCCTGTGTCCCTCCCTTCTCAAGAGCACTTGCTACTTAGCAGACCAGGTGTTAAGATTGCCACCTCCCTTGGTGGTTAAACAACGCATCACAGCGGTTATCTCAGCTGAACACATGAGGAATAGCTTGTAACGAGGGCTGTGATTATAGGAGTCGCTGCAAATGCCATTACCGACTCTTTCATTAAAACACTTCCAATTGCCCTCCAAAGGCGATTTTTCCTCTTCTGTTCAAGGCTTTATTTCGTAATAATAGGAAAGGAGATTGATGATTACCAATGAAAATCAGCAATCGATTCTCAACCCGATTATGTATCAGTAGTGATTGTTCTGTTGATACTAATTCGCGCTTGTGATTTTATTCTCATCTTTTTATCTCCTTCCATCTACTGCCGTCTTCCACGGGCCGTTTTCATCGTGCAGGATTCAAGAACGTTGATGAATCGCGAGGAATTCAATGTTTCTATCCTGGGCGCGCTTTTACAGGTCTAAGCACGTCTTTGAATGCCCCCAATTTTTTTCCTCGATCTCCTCAAAAAGGATGATTAACTAGTTCCAGCTAAGTGAAGAAAACAGAGGTAACTGATCGCTTTATGTTCCTCAAATGTCTTAAAACAGGCAGTTCGCGAAATTCCCTTACTTACTGAATTCGGGACTTGAAACAAGCTGATCGTCTCTGGATAAAGTAAATCTCAGTACCTCGTTTAACTGTGTTACAACACGGTACGACATAAATCTCGTAAGCTCCGATTTTTCTTATGTTCAATTACCAAACTGCATTTTATTTTTTGAGGAAGATATCATGAAAAGCAAGCTCAATACGGCTTGAACAAGCACAATTGTTTAAAAAATAATAATTGTGTGTGTCTTTCAAATTAAGCATAAAAAATGGTAAACCTGGAGATCAAGCCGTATTCATCCTACTTTCCAAAGCACTTAAACTAGACCAATGAGCCATTATATTGTGACCCTCCCCAGCCTAGAGAAATGAACGCGCCTGGAGACCGACGGTGGCCCAGGTGATCAGATCAGATCATATGTAGAGGATTTGAGGAAGGAAGTGTCTGACCCCAGGTCTTGATCAACCCTTAGAAACAGGAAGCTAGGAGATTTGGGCTAGAGTGCCCGATAGGAAGGTGACACGTAAGCGAGTTAGAAAGGGGGAAAAAGACACGCTTATTTATAACCGAGGGGCCAGTACCCGGGGTCCGACGACTTAACGTGACCATCCGACGCACGGCGGATATTCAGTGGTTCGAGCGTTCTTACCTATCAGGGATCGAACCTGAGGTTCCTTCGTGGCAGTCATGAACGTTGACCACTAGGCCATCCTCGACCCGGTGGCGCAGGTGAAGTTCACAGAGCAGTATATATACAACCCGAGGACCGGCTCTCGGTTAGTAGAGTATTCGGAGTCAGAATGGGAAAAGCTGTCGATTTATCGGAGTTTGAAAAGACACATTGTGATGGAACGACGCCTCGGAAACGACACTGCTTGTGGGTTGTCCACGTGACGCTGAAATGAGTGCGTATCAAAAGTGGTGCACACATAGCCAAACGACGAAACGTCGTCTAATCGTGTGTCGTGCGCAGCTCATTGATGCCAGAGGGAAACCGAGACTGTCACGCATTGTTCACAGCGACCGCACGGGCGACAGTGCGACAAATCATCTGCAGTTATAACCAGTGTTTCTTTCAGGACTTCTTGGCGGGGGGACGGGGCAAATGGAATCTTAGAGGGGGCAGGTTTTCCATTTGACATATCATCATCATCATCATTGTCAACCATTATCAATCCACTGCTGGACGAAGGTCTCCCCAAGTTTCCTCCACAACGGTCTGTCTTGTGCCAGTCTCCTCCATGTCACTCCCGCATATTTACGAATTTCATCCACCCATCTCCCATGTGGTCTTTTTCTGGGTCTTTTCCTGTCCCTTGGAATCCAATCTAAAATTTCGGCTGTCCATCTATGGTCTGTCCTTCTGGCAGTATGTCCAGCCCATTGCCATTTCAGGGATTTAACCCTGATCATGATGTCTTCCACTCTCGTCATTTTTCGGATCCACGAGTTTCTCTTCTTATCTCTCCTGGTTATACCAAGCATGCACCTCTCCATGCTTCTTTGAGTTGTCTGCAGCCTTTGTATGTCTCTTTTAGTTAAGGTCCACGTCTCTGCACCATACGCAAGCACTGGAAGGATGCATTGATCAAACACTTTTCTTTTAAGACATAATGGCATATTGCTCTTGAAAATTATGCTGTTTCTTCCAAAAGCTCTCCAGGCAAGTTTTGTACGCCGATTAATTTCTTCATCAATGTGACCCTCACTTGATATCTGCTGTCCAAGATAAACATACGTATCTGTTATCTCCAGTTTTTCTCCATCAATCGATAAATCTTCATTTCTTGTAAAAGCATTGAACATCACTTTTGTCTTCTGAAAGTTCATTTTTAATCCCACTTCTTTACTCTTGTCAGCAAGTTCCTGGATCATACTCTGCAGCTCTGATGGGGTAGTTGCAAAAATGACTACGTCATCAGCAAAACGAAGGTGGGTTAGATAATCTCCATTAATCTTTATCCCTTTGTTTTCCCAGTTCAGTGATTGAAAGACATTTTCCAATGTGGCATTAAAGAGCTTCGGGGATATGGTGTCACCTTGTCTCACTCCCTTTCCAATTTTTATGTGTGTTGTATTTTCAAACAGCCGAATCTTTGCACTTGCATTTTCATAGATGTTATTAATAATATTAATGTATGCATCTTCAATACCGCAGGATTTCAGAGCCGTGGTAACTGCTGATGGTTTCACCGAATCAAAGGCTTTTTCATAATCGATAAAAGCCATGCACAATGGAAGTTCATATTCCCTCGCTCTTTCAATTAGTTCTCTCAGTACGTGGATATGATCTATTGTGCTGTAGCCACTCCTGAATCCAGCTTGTTCTCTCGGTTGAGCCGTGTCCAGTGTTACCTTCAAGCGGTGTGAAAGAACTTTAGTGAAGATTTTATAAACCACTGATAGGAGGATGATAGGTCTGTAGTTCCTGAGATCCTCAATGTCAGCTTTTTTATGTAGCAGGATCATTGTAGCATTGTTCCAATCCTCAGGAATCTTCCCTTCATTAAGGCATCGAGTGAAAATTTGGGCGAGTACTGTTTCGATTTCTCCACTTGCTTCTTGTATGATGTCTATAGTAATTCCATCTTCTCCTGGAGCTTTCCCCCGCTTCATGTTCTTGATTGCATGAGCAACTTCTGCTGGGAGGACTGGAAGAACTCTGGTACCTTTCATGATGTCTGGAGTACATGTATCATCCCTTTCATATAATTTGGAGTAGAAATCTTTCACTCTTGTCAAAATTTCGCCTCTATTTCTTGTTACAGAACCATCTTCTTTTCTCAGAGCCATAATCTGTTTTCTTCCCTTACTGAGATGTCCCTTTGCTATCTTAAGGCTTTGGTTGTTTTCAATTGCTTTCCTCACTAGCTCACAGTTGAATTTCCTTACGTCTTCAGTGATACTTTTTCGTGTTGTCTTGCATAGCTCTATATATTCCACTTTGGAAGTCACATCTTCTTTAGTTGTCCTCATCTCTCTTCTTTTTTGCATCAACATTTTGGTTTTTCCTGATAATTTGTTCACATGCAACTTGTTCTGAGACCCAGCTAATTTTGTTGCTGTTTCCATTAGAGCTTTGGTTACTTTTCTGTTAACTTCCGAAATATCCACTTCTTCCGATGTTAGGCCTTCTAAAGCAGAGAATCTGTTCTTCAGTTCTAACTTGAAAGTATTATGGTGTTTTTTAAGGTTGGTTATGTCAATACATTTTGTTTGTCTTATGAGCTTGCCACGTTCCAGTTTAGTGTTGAGGTGCATCTTACATCTCACCAATCTATGGTCACTACCTGTGTTGAACTTGTTCAGCACAATGCAGTTTTCGATGACGAATTTTTTGTTACACATAATAAAATCAATTTCACTTGTCGTTCCAATTGGATGTCTCCATGTCCATTTCCTGTGTGGCTTTTTCTTGAAAAAGGAGTTCAAGATGAAAAATCCTTCTGCCTCTGCAAACTCAACGAGAGTATTTCCACGCTGGTTTCTGTTGCCGTGACCGAATTTACCTACTGAAGTTTCATTCTGTTGCCGTTGCCCTATTTTTGCATTGAAATCTCCCATAATTATCTTCAAGTGCTGCTTACCTTTATTATTTAGATGACGAATTTCCTCATAAAATTCTTCAATTTCTTCTTCAGGATGACTTGTGGTGGGTGCATAAGTTTGAATAATCTGAGCCTGGTATCTTCTCGATAGTTGGATAACGAGTCGTGCAGCTCTGTCAGAGGAACTTTCAACTTCTACCACTTTATCCTTCAGTTTCTTGTTTATTATAAATCCAACACCACTAGTTCTGCCAGTATCTGTCCCACGATAATAGAAGAGATGTCCACTTTTCAGTTCAATGAGATCTTCTCCTTTTCTCCTTACCTCACTTAGCCCGACGATGTCCCACTTGATCCTTTGTAGTTCCTCTTCCAATTCAAGAAGCCTTGAATCAGAAGATAGGGAGCGTCCGTTATAGGTAGCCAAGGTCAGCATCAAATGGCAGCCTAGTCCGGTCTTCCGGGGATTCTTAGCACCCTCTGCCTTCATGTCGCACTGGCCGCTGCCTTGGCCAGGTACATTCCAGCTGCCGGAGACTGAGGGCCAAGATTTAAGTTGTAGAGTCATTTTGGAGGTGTTTGGCCATAACTCACCACGCTGGCCAAGCGGGTTGGTGAGTGTGGGATAGCATTTCCTCTGATCCCGATGGTATAGTTATACCGCTATTGGCGGTCGTCAGAGCCCCTTTAGTGGGAACAGGATGCACCACGAGAAGGCGGGGTTGACATTCGTCAAGGAGAGGCTGTGATGTTACGCATCACCTGACCTTACATCCCTTTTGACATATATATATATATATATATATATATATATATATATATATATATACCGTTCTATAAAGAAGATACCTAAGCAAAAAAATACATATATAATTTTGACTCACACCTAGTACAACATAGAAAAGGTTATGTATCTACCTGTGTGAGTAAAAGGAGAAAAGATAAAAAAATAAAATAAAACAACTGAATGTAGAAGGTGTCGAGAATACTGAGCCTTGGCTTTATCAAGGACCAGCAAAAACTCTGCATTTTCTCACTTCTACAAAGACCTAGTTGGAAATGGGTTTCTGCAAGGCCATAGATGCAAGTAACATTCCCACCTAAAATAGTTTAAAAAATATATATATAAGTCATGTCCTCCGTAGAGTAGCATGACCTAGCACTAGTTAACAATTTCGCTTGCATCCATTAACCTTCATGGCCCGACCCATGCTCTTCATCTGTTACTATTAAACAGAGAGAAGAAGATTAAAGAGAACTCAAGCTGTGAGAGTGACATAATCGTATGTATTTTTATGTACTATATTTACATATGTAGGAGTAATTAATATGCATATAGTAATTACTTCTTCAAACGTGTAGAGAACAAGCTTTAACCAGATAAACGATGGGGGGGGGTATTGCAAATTTTATTACAGCCGAAACATCTCATTCTGAAAACAGTCAATCGGGAAATAAAAATATTTAATCAACTAAATGCTGGCACATAATAGGTGGAAACTAGGTTAAAACATGTAGCTTAACTTGGCAATTTTCTATAAAAATTATTTAGTTTTCACCAACGGATCTTTCACGACACGATATTTGAAGAAGTTTTAGGAAGGGAGTGTCTGACCCCAGGTCTAAAACTACCCTTAGAAATAGGAACCTAGGAGATTTGAGTAAGTGAACTCAATAGAAAAGACAAACAGAAAAATTGAGTGAAAGGAGAGGGTGATATATCTTTCAAACTGTGAACCGTGACACCAGTCCGGGGGGAAGGGGAATCAAGCACCGCACAACACCACAGAGAACCACAACACCACCCAGCCACCTACACACCAGGGAGTCACTGCAACTCAACGAGACCAAATCCAAATGCCCGAACAGAATCCTTTTTCAACGTCTCGATGCCAATCTGAATAAAAGGGGGTGGTGGTCTGGCTAACACCCGCCAGTGTTCGCATACTTACTCTCTCCGTCAAGGGGATCAATGATCCCCGCCTTAGTTCTGGGATACTTAAGTATATTCGCTAGGATTGTAGTCAACTGCGTCCCAAATAAGTTCATTAGGGTGGGTTTCCGCTTTCTTGAAGAACTTCTTGGCGAGTCTGGTGGAAAACTCATGTACCTTCTCGATTCCAAGTCTGTTCCTCATGTTCCTTAGTGGGGTCCAAGGGGGAGCCCAGGGATCATTCGAAGTGCTCGGCTCTGCGCCCCTCTCGATTCTCTCTCGCTGATTCCTAGTAATACCAATCCAGATGGAGGTGGCGTAGGCAAGCACAGGCCTGACAATCATCTTATACAACAGTACTTTGTGCCGTGTTGTAAGGAAGCTTCTCCAGTGGAGTAGTGGAGCTAGCTGCCCAAGGCATTTGTTTAGCTTTAGTCGTGCGGTAGCTGGTGTTCGTCACCCACGTAAGTCGACAATTGAGTTGGAGCCCTAGGTACTTAGTGGAGGTAGCTCTTTCGAAAAATGCTTCCCTTTCAAACCTTTTTTAAGGTTTGGGAACAGGAAATAGTCCGATGAAGCAAGGTCTGGTGATTAGGGTGGATGATCTATGCACTTAAACTCCAGATCCCTCAAAATATCCATTGTCTTGCCAGCCTTGTGAGCCGGCGCATTGTTCTTCAAGAGGAGAACACCTTTCCGCAGTTTTCCTCGCCTTTTTCCCTTCAACTCCCCCGTTATTCGGCACAGCAAGTTGGAATATTATTCAGCACAGCAAGTTGGAGTATTATTCAGCATTTATTGTTTTGCCCTTCGGGAGATAGTCAGTCAGTAAAACGCTTTCCAAATCCCAAAAAAGCCGTTGCCGTGACCTTTCCTGCAGACCTTTGAGTCTTGAATTTCTTTGGCCTTTTAGAACCCGAATGCCGCCACTGCTGGGACTGTTGTTTCGTATCTGGATCGTAGTGATGTAACCACATTTCATCAACAGTGACAACTCGCTGCAAAAAAATTATCACCAGATCGCTTAAAATGCTACAAAACCGAGTTAGAAGCGTCCACTCGTTTTCGTTTCTCATCGGCGTTCAAACCTTTGGGCACCCACTTCGCTGACATTTTCTGCATATCCAAGTGCTCATAAATTATTAACTCAACACGTTCCCTGGATATCTCCAGTGTCTCAACTGTTGTTTTAGCCGAGATTCGCCGATCTGACAAAATCAAGTAATGAACACGATCAACAATTTCGGGTGTTGTCAATGTTGAAGGCCTCCCAGATCTCTCTGCATCTTCGGTCTCAAAGATTCCACGCTGAAAGTCGGCACACCATTTCTTCACAGGAACTTGTCAGTAAATGTTTGCGACATACACTCATAGATTTCCTTTGAAGTTTTTTTTTTCTGCCGTGACAGAGATTTCGTGACAGCCCGGAGTTCCAAAATCGAAAATTTAACACTTTGCACTGGCATGCAGGACGTCAACATCTGCAAAAAAAAAAAAAAAAAAAGCTATTAGTCTGCAAATTGGCACTTTACAATACAAAAGAACTCTTTGGAGCTGCAGTGACAAAATAATGCTACAATTACAGGAAGTGGGTTAGGCCGAGAACTTTTCAGGATCCCCTCGTAGACTTGTGAGGAGTCACCTTCCCTAATTAAGGGCCACTCTTTCCAAGGAGGGAGATGTCGGGTGCCGTGGTTCAGACACACAACTCATGCTCTGGCGGGCACGAACAATTAGCCAGAGATATGCGCCTCTGACCTCTCAGCCAGCGAGGATACAGGAAAATGCAGACATGTAAAGAATTCCGAAATTTCCAAGTCAGCCTGGCTAAATCCTTAGTAGTATACATTATCCTCTTTCAACATGCTTGACAATCATATTTCGTATTGGCAACTGGAGCAGCACTTTTCTGCTACCACTAATGAACGATCTTTTTTACTTACGACTCATCAACAATTTAGTCGGGCATCTGTTCTTATGCATCTCGTGTTTACACATGTTCTTTGTCATAGTCTGATGCACTAGCCACCTAAATTTCATTGAAGTCTATTAAGTCGTGAAGTTCCTACATCAACTTTTATGTCTGTAACTTAACTTCTGTCTACCAGTGTACGCTTCACGTGTACTATAACTTCGCTTTTGAAGATGCGATTTGATTTATTTTTTTTTTGTTTTGCGTTTGATAGCAATAACTGCCACCAAAATTTCTCAGGCATTTTTTTGGCTACATTTGATTTATCAAGTCTCCGCTATTGGCTGAAACTTGGATTCTAATTTTAGAGATACATCCGCTTTAAACTGTCGAAGCAGGAAATTGTTTTTAATGCCGACTAGACCAGTGAAAAGCAGTTTTCTTCTTGTTAATATCACAAAGGGGAATGTTGGCACACCTGTGAGGCCACACTGGGTGACTCTGGGCCGTGCAGAGCTGAAATGACGAACTTCGAAAGGGGCGTAGTGATTGGGTGCCACCTGAGTAGGCAATCAATGCGTAGCATTGCCAGTCTTCCGAAATTACTCCAAATCCACTATTACTGATGTTCCTCATCGATGAAAAGCCGATGGTACAAAGAAGCTGGGCTCTTCGAGGTCGCGCAAAACTGAATGATCGTGCCAAACAAAGCTTACGACCGGAATAAAATCAAGGCCTGCACGTCTTCTACCACACACCTGGCCGGTGGCATCGCACAAGCAACTGGAGCAGTCAATAATCTATCAGAAAATGCATGACCACGTTTCCCTTTCTAAGTTCGCTCTGCGCAAGCCCTACATCACATCAGGCAGTACAAGACAACGACTGCAGTTGTGCCTCGTTCGCTGTGCGCAAGCCCTACATCACATCAGGCAGTACAAGACAACGACTGCAGTTGTGCCTCGTTCGCCGTTCATGGACAGTAGAAAAGTACCGGTGGAGTGACGAGTCATGCTACTCACTCTATCGTTCGGCCGTCCCGGTGGCGCAGTGGTCTAAGCGCTGGCATCTGATCGTTCGTCCCAGTTGGGTCCGGGTTTGAAGCCCGGTAAGGCGTGGATGTTCTGTTCGTCTTACGGGCCTGGCTCGCTCCCTTCCCTGGAACTACTGGCCCTAAATTAGGGACGGGTGACTGCTTATAGCCCATTGAGTTGCTCATGGTAGTCGTTAAACTTCCAACCAAAAAAACTCTATCGTTTGGATAAACAAACATGGGTGTGACGTTTTTCCGGAAAAAGGCTGTCAGCTGGACTGCGTTATCTCTATAGTTAAGTTTTGAGGGTTATCTGTGATGGTATCGGACTGTTTTTGTTGGGAAGGACACGCCGTTTTAGTTACTGTGCCCTCCAGGCTAATAGCCTCCAGGTACGAAAGCATTCTGAACAATGGCGCACTACCTGCGCTGCGGAGTACTTCGGCACAAATCCGCAGCTGTTCTACGTTACCTTCGATTGTTGGTAGAAGATATCTAGGACTGCCAGTTTAGTTTTGCTTTTCTCCAAACTTATACCCAACCGGAGTCTGTAAAAGGCTATGTGACAGTTAGTATGACGTATTTCCAAATATATGATGCCCACTTCTTATGCGCATTACACCAGCTCATCATCTTCAGAGAAATGGCGTGTGTAACACGTGATGTTTCCTACAGCAAATCTGCATAAATTATGCGTAGTGCAGCATTAGCTGACAATACACTGTTTTGTTGAAAACTGTTTCGTTGAAATGCATGTTGAGTTTTATGATTACTGTTGCCCACAACCTTCTCAAATTCCTTTTTCCTCTCTTAGAGAGCTTAGGTTTTCGACCACTGTTGGTACTCAAAATACGTCCTTTCTTCTTCTTTGTCTAGTTTTGTTCAAATCGGGAATATTCGTTCTGTTGAATATACTAATACATTTCTCAGTACACTGTGCACAAAATCGGCATCGGTACAATTATATACATCTTGACGTGGATATATGATTTTGATAGAGTCTTATGAGAACTAGAGTATCAGAATATAGTAGTGTAAGCATTCACAGGTAAAAGTAATTTGTCTCAATACTCGTGGCTTAGCACATCTTGCTTTTCACTGCGAGAAGTTTGGAGTGCCATTTCTGTTGCGGGAATGTGAAAATGGCGATATGAATCAGAGTGAGGGTGAAAGAGAGAGAGAGTGTGTGTGTATAATCGCTTTAAATCATAGAATGCAAAAAAAATGTTACCCTTACCGACTTGTCACGAATCCCACTATTTCCATATATATAGATAGAAACGTTCAAAGCCGTTTGAAATTATTTTTCTTCATAACTGTTTTGTGATATACAATGGATTTAAAATTTATTTAATTTTTTAGAACGCATACTTAACTCATTTTCTTAAGAAAAAAAGGGGTTTTACCCTCTTTTTTACATCCAGGACGACAGACCAGCTTAATTTGATTCCCGAAAACCAGGATCAAATAAAATTTTGAACTCCAAGCATGTACCTCATGTTGTGTTTTTTCTTTTCCATTTTTTTTAATCTATTACACATGCCTTTGAGGTGTCTTAACATCACATTAATTAACTAACAATCGATTACCTGAGGTTGTAATGTTCCCCCTCCTTCAAGTTCAGAGATGGTTTGTTTGAAAAGCGAAACGCCCATCAGAGACTGAAAAATTAACTCGCTTAAGCAGTGACCAGGAGCCAAGATACGTTAATGAGGGTTTGTGATTTGGGAATGATGATTACGCACCCATGTGTACAGGTGTGGGTAAATGTGATGGGTAGGTCTCGGGTAACTTTCTTTGATGGATGAACTGCATCATCACAGTGCAGGTGATCCTCATTATGAAGGGCCGAAGCATTTGGGTATCAGGTGACTGATTTTGCCATTCTTTCACCCTTCTGTCTTTCCCACAGATGGTCCACGCCCAATGGCAGAATCCACCTTCGAACGCGACCTCCTTGTCCTCCGAAAACACTGAGAGAGAGAGAGAGAGAGAGAGAGAGAGGGCGTAGCAGACGTGATTGGCAAATCTAGACTTGCACTTATTTGAAAACCCATAAAAGCTTTTTGAAATTCCTTCAACATTATTTTGGATCTTGATCTTTTTTTTGTTCCGGGTTTTAAACACCTTCATGAGCAACTTTAAGAGCCCGCCACTAATTTTGGGTCACTGGTCTAGGAAAGAGGCAGAGACAACGTCATCAGACGAGCCTCATCCGTGACTCGAACCCGGGCCCTTCTCGGATGAATTATCAGAAGCCTGAGCCTTAGACTACTCTGTTGCGGAGGGCGGCTGTCAGTGGCGTAACGGAAAAACTTGAGGCCCCCGCAAAATATGTTTTTGAGGCCCTTTTGCGAAAATCCAATAACTTTCAATTACTCAAAATTTTATCTTCCATATTATTATTTAGGGTTTACGGGTGTTTTAATAAATAAAATCCTTGGGAACCTACGAGTACTTTTCGTGAAATCAAAAGTATTTCACTTTATTACGTGAAAGACAAATGTGTACGTTTTAATTAAAATGATTTGCCTGGTTACCGATATAAATTACTACAAAATACTTACGTCAAAGTTAATCCTATCGTGCAAAATTTATTACTTTAATGAATTAAAGTCTGCTCTTTAAAATGCCTCGCGATTGCGTACACAAACATATAACTATGACTTTTCCGATTCATACGAAACGTCACAACATTAGTAAGAAAATAACTACCAATGAGGGGGAGGGGGCATTGACCCAACACCTCGACCCAAGGTCTATTGTGCATGAGAAAATAACGATTAAGAAATGTAGCACACAAAACGTAAAACTACTTAAATTATTTACTCTGGAATAAAAAAAAACACAATTAACATAATGCCACGTTATTTTGCACATAGTAAAAAAATCTTCTGATTCTTATCAAAAAATGACACAGATCTCTTATTTTTCGCCCCGCGAAGAACACCTTTTAGTTCATTACATTAAGAAGGATGCATATGTGCAAACAACTGTATTACATAACACCTTATAATCATTGACATAAAAATTCCGATCGCTGAACTGATAGCCTTTTCAGATTCTCTTGTTAACATGCCTGTATAGAAACTATTGCAAGGGCTGTGAACTTGAGGCCCTTTGTAACAGCAAGTGCTATTACAAAAGGCATCAAGTTCTTTTAAATAGCTGCTTTCCCGTCATCCAGTTTTTATGAACTAAAGTAACGAAAATTATTTCTAAACATATCACGCATTTACTAAAGAAAAAAATGCTTTTCTACTTAATACTTCATTCAAAGCTGCTTTAATTCTTTGCAGCTTCTTTAACCAGTTTCGTACGAAGTTTCCGCAAAAAAAATTGTAAAATATTTTTGCTCAGGCTGGAGACCCTTTTAACCACGAGGCCCCTCCGCACTGCAGGGGTTGCGGAGGCTATCCGTACCCCCTAGCGGATATCTTGAACTTTGATCACTGATAGATAACGCACCTATTAATGTACTTTATAAAGCAACAATGCACTGGAATGATCTCCTTTTGTTTTTAGGGAAGGGGATTACTAACCCTGGTAAACATCTGATTCTATAAAGGGACGCTCGTTTCTAATTTATAGCCAATGGTTCTAAATGTGGGTGAGAACCAGCTCAAGAAGACAAAAGACAACAGCTGGTTCCAAGAGAGGGAGCCAGCCAGCACCGGATGAACAAACACAAAATCTGGTTCGAAGGGGGGGGGAGACACCTGAACTGTAGGATAAACACAGAATCTGGTTCCAAGGGAGGGGGGAGAACCAACACAATAGGATAAACACAAAATCTGGTTCCTAGAAAGGGTTAAGCTACAAAAGAACGGACTGCAATACATGTTTCGTTAACACTAAATATTAAAGAGTAGTAAGGGAAGATAGCAAGTTCGTAAAGCTTTTCTCTAATGCACGGAATGTTTTCATGAGGAAAATATTTTTAATCTTCACTCTTTCATCGATGCAATTTTAACTCAACACAGTAGACTAGAACTAGTGAGTTCTTTTAACTGCATTATATAAAAATAATAAAATTAATTTATTTCCTAAATCAAAAAGTAGGAGAAAATGTTCTCTCTTGTTCTCGAAATTATTCATGATTTTGATGAGACTGTTGAACCTATTAAATAAACGCATAATAGAAGTAGCAAAGTAGTGAAAGTCTTTTATCACCTGTTTGAAAATACTTCCGTTTGGGAAGACATTGGCCAGAAGACTAAAATTAGGTTCAAAGAAGAAATCTCTTTAGGAAGTCAGAGAATACTGGCCTGTGAGTGGTGAAAGGAATATCCATATGTAATCTCAGTACTTGCTTCGTAGAGAAAAAAGTCGTTGACGGTGTATTCGGTTTGGACATGATTTGAATGGAGGCGGAAGACTTCCTATACATCCTGTGCTGTGAGGCCGCAAACCAAAGGACAGACCAAAAAATAGGTGAAGTGAAGGATAAAATCAGTCATCATGTTGGAAGCAGAAAATCTTGCAGTATTCAGAAAGATATGGAGAAAGTTTGTTGCAGCGAGAAATATGTATTTCTTTTAGCACCATGCGACTACACAGGTGTGTTTTAAGCATTACAAATGAACTCAATGCATCATAATGAGATGGGACAATGGAAATGCACCTAATTAATATCTTATAATGTATAATTACTCGTATATTAAGTCTTGTAATGTACTAAAATTTTGAAGATGTGCAATGCTAAGGCATATATACAGTACATATGCCTTAGCAGTGGAATTTCTTATTCACACGTTCAAATTCATTTAGTGAGATTTTCTACCAATTTGCTCCACGAGTGAGCTCACTCAGGCGAAGTCATCTCGTTCGAGTTCATCCTTGTTTTGTACATCCGGTGTTGTTTTTGGGTGATGGTCCCTAAGATTCCCAGGAAAACGGACCCCAGCAGTGAGACGCAAGGATTCGCTTCGTCGATGATAGGTTCGTGTTTGCACGGTAATTGGTCGGAAGTCTCAACTCATCTTCGAAAAAAATCGTTAGGATATCCGAACTCCAAAAAATGGACTTGTGGCCGTGAAATGAAACTTTGGATTCCCACAGAATTACAGTGGACCCAAAAAGTTGTGGTACAATGTAAAATTATCATGGCTTTTTATATTATATTATATTATATTATTAGGTGTACAAATAAGTTTTAAAGTGTTTTAAGACAACGCAACATGTAATTTTAGGGAAAAACACAATACCTTTACCAATCAAAATATGCGCCGTCATTACCTATCACCTTCCGCCATCGATCGGGCAGCTGACGGATTCCAGCCATGAAGAGTACTTCATCGTGTGAAGTGAGGAAGTCGTCAAACCATTTTTGCACTTCGTTACATGTCCGGAACCGTACAGCAGACAAACCATGTTGCATTGATTGGAACAAATGATAGTCTGAAGAGGCTATGTAGGGACTATACGCCGGGTGCTTCAAAACTTCCCAGCCAAGCGTCAATAACGTTTCCTTGACAGATTTCGTGACATGCGGGCTAGCGTTGTCATGCAGTAATTTTACGGAACGCAATGTTTTCCTGTGAATGGACGTTTCCGACAGATTTCCTGGTTCAAACGCAACAATTGTTGCTTGTAATCAGCAGAAACAGTTTGACCCTGTTCCAATAGTACGTATATAATCGAGCACACTCTTCATATCCCACCAGATGCACAGCAGAACTTTCTGGAAGTGAATATTGCGTTTCAGTGTCGAAGTCGTTGCCTCACTGGGTTCTACTCAGTGTTTTTTGCGTTTGGCATTGTGGTATCGCATCCACTTTTCATCACCCATAACGATTTTCCACAGGAAAGACTTTCTGTGTTGTTTATTCAACAGATTCAAACACTTCATGATACGCTCATCCTTGTTCTTCTGGCTCGGTGATGTGGCACCCATTTTCCTTCCTTCTGAATCTTTCCCATTGCTCGTAAACTATTGGAAATGGTTTGTTAAGTTACCCCCAGTTGTTCAGCTAGTTCGTTTTGCGTTTGAGACGAATCTTCATCCAGCAATGCTTGCAGTTTCTCATGTGCAACTTTCTGCTGGGCGCCGCTACGTTCTTGATCGTTAACATCAAAATCATCGGCTTTAAAGCGTCTAAACCACTACTCGCACGTGCTTTTCAATACAATATTCTCCCCCAGAACAGAACACATGCTTTTGGAGCACTTTTTCCTTGATGAAATTCGTAACGAATGCATCGTGGAATACATGCAGTATCGCTTGCCATTTTCCACCTAACGACGTGCAACTGCGTTTGACTGTTGGGCAAACTTCTGAGTTACATTTTATACTCTGGACCAGTTATGGTCACATGACAACAAGGCGGGGAATGTCGGATATGTAAATTAAATTGGGGTATACGTCACACAAAAAAAAAACCGCTTTAAAACTTACTTGTACACCTAATATATTATATTATATTATATTATATTATACATGTTATGGGACGTATACACTGAATGGCAGAATTATTATGACAGCCAGACCATTTATAGATATCCCACAGATGCTGGTGACACAAGCTGATTGAATAGGTATAAAAAGGGAACGCTGAGGGCATGGCGAAACTAATGAAGTGCATTGCGCAAGAAATAATGAGTGAGAGACGCGATCTGACGGACTTAGAGCGCAGATTGATCATGGGTGCTCGAAGCACTAGCGCGAGCAGTAGCAAAACGGCTGCACCTGTGAAATGTTCAAAGGTGCAGTTGTTCATATAGAGAGTCGACCACCAGTGAAAAAAACCGAGTCTGAGCGCTAGGCGTGTAGTCGTCAACGGATACTGGATGCTCGGGCTGAGCGGATTTTAGGCAGACTTGATCAGTCCAACAGACGGGCAACACTTCGTCCGATTACAGATAATCTGAATCAGGGACCAAGTCCGATGGCCTCTCAACCTCTCAAGCTGAGCGGATTGTGGGCAGACTTGATCAGTCCAACAGACGAGCAACACTTCTTCAGATTACAGATAATCTGTATCAGGGACCAAGTTCGATGACCTCTCAACCTCTCAAACTGAGCGGAGAGTAGGCATACTTCGTCAGTCGGGCAACACTACGTCAGATTACTGATAATCTCAATCGGGGACCAAGCCAAGCTTGAGAGGTTCTCAAGCTGAGCAGAGAGTAGGCAGACTTGATCAGTCCAACAGACAGGCAAGACTTCGTCAGATTACAGATAATCTGAATTCGGAACCAAGTCCGATAGCCTCTCAGCGTAAGTTCGCAGCACGTTACATCATATGGGCTGCAAAAGCCTGTCCGTAAGCCATTGCTATCTGCGACGGAAAAACGCTTCCGGTTCGCTCAGGAACACTAGAATTGGACAGTAAATTAGTGGGAATGGGTAATGTGGTCCGACGAACCCTGTGTTCAACTACGCCATGCAGATGGAAGAGTGAGGATATGTGGGAGTAGCACGAAAGAGCATGGTCCCATCTTGCGTCGTCACTACTCAAGCTGACGGAGGCAACGTTGCGGTCTGGAGCATGTTTTCGTGGGAGTGTTTGGGCCCTTTGATTCGAGTGGACCAACGTCAGACAACTGAATTCGCTACCATGAAATCTTCAAGAGCAGGAGGAAGCAATTTATCGCAAGCAGTATTAAGGACAAAAGGTGGCCTAACAACGTACTGGCCAGGTGGTCATAATAATTGTGCCACTCAGTGTATATATAAACATATATCAGAGAAAAAGACAAAAATATCAAAGAAAGGAAAAGCCCATGTCAGGTCCTTTTAACAAGGACCCTATAGCATAAATGGATATTGGAAGACACAAGGACAATGCAGCATAAAGACTACCAAATTACTAAAATATATTATATTTATCATATGTCTTCAGCGTGGCTACAATATACTGTATTTTCACTACCCTTTTGAACTCCTTTCACTAAAGTAGGGAATTAGTACATGGACTAACACAATTTACATAGGGTAAGGATTCTGTCGTTTTCTAGGGCGTCAACAGGATGTGAAATGGCCTCTTAAACGTTAAGAGGGATTAACTTGGCTAACGGACTTCTCTCGTGCTAGATACGGGGAATTCCAACGCAGGTAAATGTCACAAACGAAGAAATATCCCAAGAAAATAATTATGTTTTGTTGAACAATATTTAAATAAAATTTATATGTACTGCAGTGGTATAAAAGTTACGAACATATGTACGAAAACATAATGTACAACTACTAGCCTACGTCTCCTAGATTTCTACTTCTAAGGGTTGTTTAAGACCTGGCGTCAGGACACACTCTTTTTCTAAAACCCTGTACATACATATCTTTAAATTTCAACAAAAAGGCAGTATACGTTCAATGATGAGGTATAAAGTGGTGTCAATATTGCAAAAATGAGGAGCAAGAAAGTAGTGTAAATGTTGCCACAACGATGAACAGGAAAGCGGACATATTTTGTAACAACGATTTGCTATGTAGAACACGATAAGTGATGTAATACTAGTGAGCCGGAATCTGGTTTATGTGCCACAACAACGATGTGCAGAAAATTGGTACAGGTGCTTCAACAAGGATATGCAGGTAAAAGAATAAATACGGTAACAACGATGTGCAGGTAAGTGAAATGTGTCACAAAACTGGTGTTCAGGAAAGTATTATAGGTGTCGCAACAGCAAAGTGCAAGAAAAGAAAAATACACTATCTACCAACAAGTAATTGGACACCTGTGATAGCAAAAGAAAACGAAGTTTATTCACCTTAAATAGTTGGTGGAGCCTCCACGAGCGGCGATTACAGGTGCGACTCTCCGGGGCATACTCTCAACCAGGCTTTGTACGACACCTAGCGGTATTTTCTTCCACTCGGCTTGGAGAAGAAATGTCAGTTCCTTCACCGATTTCGGACGGTGGGGGCACCTCTTAAGTCGACACTCCAACTCGTCCCAGAGGAGCTCGATAGGGATAAGGTGGCTCTGCGCATGCCAGTCCATTCGATTAACCCCATTGTCACCATACCAAGCCATGGCCGACCTCGCAACATGACAGGTGGCATTGTCATCCTGAAAGTAACATGGGTCCACCCCGTAAAAAACTGCCACAACGTAGGAAGCGCATGGTCATCCAAAATGGAGCAGTAGGTCTCGGCGTTGAGTCTACCAGGAATTGCGACCAAGGGTCCCGTGCCATACCAGGAGAAACACCCCCATAGCATAATTCCACCGCCTCCGAACTTCACAGTTGGCAAAATACATTCCGCAGGAGGCGTTCTTCAGGCAGACGCCAAACCCAGACCCTGCCATCCGAACGGTAGAGGGTGAACCTTGATTCGTCGCTCCAGAGAACCTGTTTCCACTGTTCAACGGTCCACTGTCGACGTTCTTTGCACCACGTTAGCCGAGCAGCGCTATTAGACTTGGTGATCAAAGGCTTGTGGGCGGCAGCACGTCCATGATAACCGAGCAGATGGGCTTCCTTACGGATGGTATTCATCGAAAGAACACTCCCGGATGCCTGTTGAAACTACTCGCGGATGTGGCCCATCGATTTGGTGCGGTTCTTCCGAATTTCTCTGGCCACCACCCGTCGGTCTCTAACTCCCAGTTTTGTGGGTCTGCCGGGTTGGGACACATTCCGACAGTCACCTCTCATCTTCCACTTGCCAATCACGTAGGCCACTGTCGATTTTGGGTACTTCAACTCGCTGGATATGTCACGTATGGATCGGCCATTTCTCTGATACCCGACGATTACACCTTTCTCGAAATCAGAGAGTTCCGAACTGCGTGGCATCTTGCATGCGACTGGTTGCATTGTTATTTCCCACACGGTATTTAACGGCGGCGGCTGTGACGTGTATCAGGACCGCAGATATCGTCGGTTGCAGGGGTGTCCAATTACTTGTTGGTAGATACTGTAGTAAGTGATGCGCAGAGAAGTGGTAACGTGTTGCAACAATGACGTACAGGAAAGTGGTATAGGTGTCGTAACAGCAAAGTGCAAGAAAAGAAATATTGTAAGTGATGCGCAGAGAAGTGGTAACGTGTTGCAACAATGACGTACAGGAAAGTGGTATAGGTGTCGCAACAAAATATGCAGAAAAAAAAGGCAAGAACTGCTAGAGCGATGTGCAGTTAATAAACAGGTATAAATAAATAGATAAATATCGGTACAGTGACCAGTATAAAAACTATTATTAAAAAACAATAATTTTCATACTGGTCAATAATAGTTTTCATACTATCTCAATTACGAAATATTCGTTGCATTAACAATTTTTGGAAAAAAATGGATAGGTGCGCTTTGGTATAATGGTCAGAGGCCATGACTTCTGACCAATCGCCAAACATGCGCCTGTTCCTTGTCTCCAGCTCCTAGAATAGTCGACCCTGTATTAGGGACGGCGACTTCCTACAGGCCTATGTATTTACGGGAATTTTTCACCTCCTCACCCAAATAAAATGGGGTGTGTTGTAACAATGACTTTCAGGGAAATGGTATACGTGTTACAACAACGATATAAAAAAAACTGTAACTCTGTGTGCAAGCATTTCAGAGCTGGGGAGAGGGGAAGGGAATCAGTGGAGTTAAGTATTGTGAGGGGGCACCCATTGTTAAGTGTTTGGCAGAAATTGCCCCACAAATTCCGTTTGTGGGGATTTTACCCGTCGCTGAAGATGCTGTTTCCAGTAAAAAAAAAAAAACTTTTCAGGTACATTTTAAAGAAAACATATTCGAAATTACAAGATGTTAAATGCTATTGTAAAATCTATGTTTCAAAGAAGTATAAGAAGTAAATAATCACTTAAAAAAATATCTGGTGGTTTGTATCTTTTATCTTTAAATTCTTTCGGTCGCATGTCCAGTCTACCTGCTGCACCTCTTCATCGGGCCTGAAAGTCTTTTTTCCCATCGCATCTTTCACTGGTCCGAAGATGGGGTAATCACTTGGGGCAAGTTCTGGTGAATATGGCGGATGTGGAAGGCACTCTAAGTGCAGGTCTTGTATGGTTGTAACCGTTGCACGGGCAGTATGGGACGGAGTGTTGTCATTCTAAAGCAAGATACCATCACTCAGAAGTCCAGGTCGTTTGAATATGGTGGCACGTCGAAGATGATTCCTGATAAGATCTGCGTTCGTGTCACTGGTTACAACGTTTCCCATGGGCATGTAGTGCTCCAAAATTACGCCTCGTTCACCCCAAAAGAGAGTCAGTATAACCTTCCCCGTAGTTGGCTGCGTGAGGAACTACTTCGGTTTTGATTCAGACGGATAGTACCATTCCTTGCTCTCTCTCTCTCTCTGTCTCTCTCTCTTGGTTTCTGGATGAACGAGGTTATCCAGAAACCAAGTTTCATCTCCAGCAACAATTCGCTGTAGGAAGCCATCTCCTTCTGCTTCAAAGCGCAGCAAAACTTCTTGACAGACATCAACACGTCGTTGTTTCAATTGTAAAGTCAGCTGGCATGGCAACCACCTTGCAGACACTTTGTTGAACTAGAGCACATCATGGATGATATGGTGAGCTGAACCATAACTGATGTTCAAAAGCGCGACTATTTCATCCACTGTCACTCGGCGATTTCTCATCACAGTGCCTTTAACTGTTGCCATTGAGTCTAGTGTTACTACTTTGTGTGCCTGACCCGGTTCAGGAGAATCTGTTACAGAACTCACGCCGTTTTGGAGCTTCCTAGTCCATTCATACTTGCTGGAGCGACAGATATGCATCACCATACTGCAACTTCATTCGATGATGAATTTCAATAGGTTTCACGCCGTTACTACACGAAAAACTGATGACGGAACGTTGCTCCCCTTTGGTGCATGTCTCAAGTGGGCCGGCCATCTTTACATTGCCATTCAGCTAATCTAAGTCAAGCACTCTTTCTTCATATATTGCAATACAGTGCTTTTAATATGATAAGGAACCCTTTGTGGAAAAGATGTTTTAATTTTTTAATGTGTTATCTCGGCTGTCTGCAGCCGGAAGAGTCAAAGTTGTTTTTGTGACGTCACTAAACTTGTACTTCCACCTGCGAGAAAATATCTTTGTCATTAGTAACAATACTGCCACATTACAGGACAATGACACTGTATTTTGAATTTTTTATCGCATTTTTAAGCTTTTCATTTGACTCATGTGATATATAACAAAAATTTTGTGTTTTTAAAAAGTTCATATCCAAGTTTCTTAAAATTTTAAGTGAGTGCACTCGCATATGTTCTGATTATTTAAGTGATCAGATCAGATCATATGTAGAGAATTTCAGGAAGGAAGTGTCGGAATGCAGGTCTTAAACAACCCTTAGAAATAGGAAGTTAGGAGATTTGGGCTAGAGTGTCCGATAGGAAAGTGACACGGAAGCGAGGTAGAAAGGGGGAGGAAGACGCTTTTATTTATTACCGGGGTCCAGTACCTGGGGTTCGACGGCTTAACGTGCCCATTCGACGCACGGCGGATATTTAGGGGTTCGAGCGTTCGTACCTGCCCGGATCGAACGTGAGGTTCATCCGTGGCAGTTACGAACGTTGATCACTAGGCCATCCGCGGTTCATATAAGTATTTTGAGGGAGTGGGGCTAGATAGTGGGCCCAAATAAAAGTTGAGTGGGCTGAAACCCATCATACCCACCCTTAGTGCCGCGCCTGTGCAGGAAAGTAGGATAAGCTTCGCAGTAACCGTAAGATGAAAATGTTGTATCTTTAGAAACGTCTCGTTCAAATTCTTCTAAATAAGCTTTATTACTGCGTGACTTTCCGTTTTGATAATAACGATTCAGCGGGAATAACTACGATTAAAAAAAAATTCCATAGCCGTAATAATGCGCCAAACAGGCGAGTGCAACAGAGATGCGTTGCTCACTATGTAAATAAATAAATGGCAGTGTTTGAAAAGATGCTGTCTGGCAGGGTGCGACGAAATCAAAGGAAGCACGATATGGTATAATGAATAGAAGGATGCGTTTACGCACTGGAGGGAAAAAAACATCTGCTTGGAGCCATCGGATCCAATCTCGACTGCTTCTGATTTTTGTTGACCCGGGTGGCTCATTAAGGCCAAAATTACTCACTAGCAGCCAATCAGATGGCGAATCAGCGACGCCCATACTCTTTCGGTTCGTTTTTGATAAAGGAAACTTGGGGGAGTTTCGTGAATCGTGAGGGACAGCAGTCGTCAGGTGTTGTCACGGCGCGTGACACAGTCGTTGTTGCTACCTGGACGCCGTAGAGACAGACTCTCTCTCTCTCTCTATTGACCTAGAGTCAGCATCACCTGGTGAATTCCCGGATATATCACCTCCCCCAGCACTCGTAGTCTTCACTCAGATGGGGGTCAACAGCGTAACGGAGGAACCCCCTTCGCAATAACAATTCAGTTAATCTTCTGCATTATCACCGGCATTCAAGAGGGACGCGTGGCGTAGGCACGTGCTCAGTAGTCCCTTCCCCCAATATTCACGGTCCCCTGGTAGAACACCCCCGCAATTCAACATTCGACCAACGGCTGAAGGTAATTCACACGACACGCCGTTGCTCAGGCTCTAATATTGATGAGCGTAACGCTTTTTCGAGGATCTGCGTCGGAAAGGTTAATTTTAGGGGTGGCCGATGCTGAAGGTGAGATCGCCACCCAAACTATCGTCTGCTCATTGGACCGTTTGTCGGGGTTCGCCGACTGTGTGCACTTCTTTCCACACCGTAATTTGTGCATTTATTTACAGCGGGGATTTTGAGCCTCTTGCTTCCGTTAGAAATTTAACATTTTGCGAGATACAATGCGTCGCAAAATGGAAAGCCAATTTTTTTCGGAAACCAGGAGCGTGTTTTGCTGTTCAATATGTCTAGCACTTACATAATGGAAGTATACTCGACCTCACTAAAAGACATATAAATGGTTCCAGCAATTACACGAGAAATTCAATGTAGTGAGGGTTTTCTAGGCTCCTTTGCATTAGTGTTATCACCACGACATAATCAAAAAACGTAGACATGAAATGTATGCAAAGATTATTAGACTGTTGTACTTTTCCTTAAACACAATAGAAAACATTTCATTTTTGCTTGCGTTAGAACATTCTTTGGGCACAATACCTACACGTTCATACGCTAAATTATCAAAATAGCAATTTGATGCTTATATTAAATATTATGCACGCCCAGGAGCATACTTATCATTTAAATTTACCTGCTTTGTAAAATGTTTTTCTATGTATACGTACCAACTTCCGGTTTTACTGCGTAGAATAATTCATATTTTTCGACATGAGCCGCAAATTTCGGTATGAGCCTCAAAAAATAATAATAATTCCTAATTTTTGACATGACCATAATTTTAGACATGAGCCTCAAAAAATCCAATGAATACAGCATTTGCCGTCCCTGTTTTGCAGTGGTCTAAGCGATGGGTCTGGGTTCGAATCCCGGTAAGGCACGGATGTTGTGTTTGTCTTATGGCACTTGCTCTCTCCCTTCCCTGGAACCAGTGGCCTTAAATTAAGGACGGGTGACTGCTTATAGTCCATCGACTCGTTAAACCTTCAATCAAAAAAAGAAAAAGAATACAACCTTCCTCTTTATATAGATTTTAAAGAAGCTTTTATAAAAACATCATCAACAATAGAAGCTCTTAGAGATTATGGCATCGAAAAGCAATTTATTGACATAATGAAATATATTTATGAAAATGCTACAGCAAATATCATTCTCAATTAAATAAGCGAACATTTTTATATTAATCGAGTAATAAGGCAAGGAGACACCATTTCTCCTAAATTCTTCACATTAACATTGGAATATATGATTCGTAATTTAGAATAGTCCAATAAAGGAGTCACCATTAATGGACTTAAATTAAGTAACCTAAGATTTACTGATGACATTCTTATTATTGCAAACATTATGGAAGATTTAGAAGATTTAATAACTAAATAAACAGAAATTGGATTAAACATTAACTCAGAGGAAACCAAAATAATGAAAAACCGAAAAGGATACGATGAAAGAGGCAATATTATTAAGGCAAACAAAAAAGACATTAAAATAGTAGATATACTTAGGAAAATTAATAAAAATGAAGAAACAGGGAGTCATGGAAGAAGTGAAAAGAAGAATAGGAAGGGATGGTCAGCTTTTGAAAAACTGAAGAGATTTTTAAACAGTAAAACAAAGCCTGAGAATAGCGCAAGACTCTTCAACCAATGTGTATTGCCTGTTATGATATGTGGAGCAGAAACCTGGCCTATCAAAAAAGAAATAGTAGATAAAATGCGAAAATCAGAAAGAAGAAAGATGAGATGTCTGTTAAACATAAGACTCAAAATTAAAATCAAAAATGAAGAAATAAGTGCTGAAACAAATATTTAGATATTGGAGAAAACATACTTCGAAAGAAATGGAAATGAGCAGGGCACATTGCAAGGCTGAGAGAAAATAAATAGACAAAAAGTTATGCTGGAGTGGAGGCCATATGAATGTAAAAGGTCAGCTGGAAGACCTGAAAGAAGATGGTCAGAAATAAAAATGGGCAGGACACATTGCAAGGCTGAGAGATAATAGATGGACAAAGTTGGCCATATGAATGTAAAAGGTCAGCTGGAAGACCTGAAAGAAGATGGTCAGAAATGGAAATGGGCAGGACACATTGCAAGGCTGAGAGATAATAGATGGACAAAAGTTGGCCATATGAATGTAAAAGGTCAGCTGGAAGATCTGAAAGAAGATGGTCAGAAATGGAAATGGGCAGGACACATTGCAAGGCTGAGAGATAATAGATGGACAAAAGTTGGCCATATGAATGTAAAAGGTCAGCTGGAAGACCTGAAAGAAGATGGTCAGAAATGGAAATGGGCAGTACACATTGCAAGGCTGAGAGATAATAGATGGGCAAAAGTTGGCCATATGAATGTAAAAGGTCAGCTGGAAGACCTGAAAGAAGATGGTCAGAAATGGAAATGGGCAGGACACATTGCAAGGCTGAGAGATAATAGATGGACAAAAGTTGGCCATATGAATGTAAAAGGTCAGCTGGAAGACCTGAAAGAAGATGGTCAGAAATGGAAATGGGCAGTACACATTGCAAGGCTGAGAGATAATAGATGGGCAAAAGTTGGCCATATGAATGTAAAAGGTCAGCTGGAAGACCTGAAAGAAGATGGTCAGAAATGGAAATGGGCAGTACACATTGCAAGGGTTATACTAGAGTGGCAGCCATATGAAGCTAAAATACCAGCTGGAAGACCTCGAAGCAGATGGTCAGGTGATATAAGGAAAACGGTTGGAATTCTTTGGCACAAACAAGCTCGGAATAGAAATAGATGGAAAGAATTGGGAGATACCTATAGCCAGAAGTCGCTGTAAAAAGCGAAAGTAAGAAATAAAAAAGTCTCAAATGTGTTCGAATAGGATTCGGCAATTTATAGATATGTGATACTCATAAAAGAAACATCAAAATCACAGTTTTCTTTATCCTGTGGGCGTTAAACTTGTTTTTCTACTGATGCAATTGTTTTTACAGACATTGGTTATCGTTAATGTTGGTAAATATCGCTCCTTTGCACATGTGATCGTAGGCCATCTTACTCGAGGTTGTGCGCTCTAAATCACAGAGAGTATTTCATTAATCCTGAAAATGAACGAATGTACATCGAAAATATTGTTAGGTTAGATGCATGTCATGATAAAATTACTTATGTATGGTGATGACAACCTGAGCCTAATATGGATACAGAACGGACTCCGATCACAACTGTGGTGTAGCAGAGTAAAGTCCATCGATCTGCAAATATACAGGTGTACAATTACCGGTACCTATAGCGAATTCGCTTTAATTAACAAAACATATATATTTTAATTTACGGGCTCTGAAATGGGAAGAAAACAACATCAGACATGTTACAAAAAAGTTCTGTACACACACACAGATACATACACAAAATGCGCGACCATAATCAGCAGAAATTATCATGAGGAATCATGAAAGAAAAACAGATATAAGTTTTCGGATATTATCTGACTTACTATCCTCGTCACATTTACGCCAAAAATCGGATTGTCATCTTCAAAATTTGTGTCATGAGGAATTTAATGGACATTAGAGGGCAGTAGGTAGACACAGTCGGGAGACACACAGGCCAATAGGGCTCGGGACAGTTAGTATAGAGGAGTGAAACTTAGAAGCACACAGAAACTTGTAGCCTATACTTTAATTTTCCTTTTCAGTTCTTGTATTCTATGCAAATTTCAGTTTGTTCTCCTTAAGCGGTCCCTAACTTAACGCTAGATTTTCTCTCTCGATTGAATGTTCTGTGGCTACTGTATTGAGGTCGAGGGTTGAATGACATATGGGAAAAACAGATATAAGAACGAAGTTCACGATGTATGTTGGGACTGTCTCTCGTTAGACGTTGTGATGTATCACAGAGGTGACGCATATGTCCAGTCGACAAGTAGCGGTGATAAGCACTTGTCGTTGCAGCTTAATTGGGAAAAAATTCGCCTTCGGAGCAAAAGTATGCCAATTCCATCACCGGCAAATTAGTGTTTACGCCACAATGTAGGCTGCTGTCTTTCGTTAGATTTAGTGGCTAACTAACATTTGTTGAATTCACGTTCTTGTTAGATATTCGGCTGGAGTTTGTAATTGATTTGAAAAGAGATTTATTATGCGATAGACGATGTTATACGCTTAGAGACTGATGTTATTCGAGCTTGATTGAAGCGTGTGTATTGAAAGCTATGCTTCATTATTGTTCAAGTGACCATTTTCTTTGCTGATCTGAATAAAAGGTTGAGACTGTAAGTACATGTCTTGACGTGTTCTTTGAGTGAGGCATCTGTACTTAATTTAAGGCATTTAATGTTAAGCTATCGATGGTGTCAACTGAAACAAACCAGCATAGTTAATCAAGCTTCACGCAATGTTGGTGTTTTAGGTAAGCCGACTTTTTTCTTTTCTATTGAAGGTTTAACGACCACCATGAGCAACTGAATGGGCTATAAGCAGTTACCCGTCCCTAATTTAGGGCTACTGGTTCCAGGGAAGGGAGAGAACCAGCGCCATAAGACAACCCCAACATTCATGCCTCACCGGGCTTCGAACCCGGACCTTGCTCGGACGAATAGTCACAAGCCAGCCCTGCGCCATCGGGCGGCAAACTGACTTTTGACGTATGATTATATTTTTAAAACCAAAGAACACCACAAAGTATATGAATTTTGTCGAAGGAAAATCAGATTTCGTTGAACGTCTGAAATTTGAGGCCAACAAAACTGGAGTTATATACGATACTGAGGGGTTGTTACAAAACCGAGATGTGCAAGACACCGAGGAGTTGCCACAAGAAGGAAAGGCAAGGAAACAACAAAAGGCACAACCCGAAAGTAAATATGCTCGTCTCCACACTGTAAGAAAGAATCAAATGTGTAAAATAAGAAAAGAAAAATATTTTGCTCTAGTGTGAATAAACGAGTTGTTGACTGATTTTTCATGCTGATAAAACAGTGGTGAGTCCTGAAATGAGCGACAGCGGTGAAATGTATGATCGCATGACATTACATGAGGATAAGAACGCATCGTTGTCGCAATAGTATAAGGGTTGCCCAAATGAAAGTGAGACTCGTGCAATAGCGCCGTTGTATAACTTCACAGAGACGTGCATTTGCGCTGGTAGATGGCGTGTCATGTCAGGAAGCACGCTGTCATTGGCGGCACGTGTCAGTATACTGTTTGCACGTGCGGAGGCAAGTTGACTACTTAGGGTCGTGACACGGATTCCTCCAAACAGGAAAAGCTGGCAGTTATGCAATTTTTGACCACAGAAGGTGTTAGTGGAGATGAATTTTACCGTCGTGTGAAGGATGTGTATGGGAATAGGTGGCAGTCACGGTGTACAATGCTCCGCTGGTGTAATGAATATCGTAAAAGACTTGTGAGTACGGAGGACTTGCCGAGACCTGGGCAAGCGCACGTGGCCATCACCATGGGATCGATTGCTGAAGTGGACAACTTTGTGAAGGAGGCTCGCCGAATCGCCAACCACGAGCTTGCGGTAACATTGTCCGTGAGTAAGGGAACTGTTAATACCCTTCTCCATCGCCGATTGGGATACATCAAGGTTTGCGCACAATGGATCCCCAAGCCAGCAAGGTTTCCGCACAATGGGTCCCTAAGCATCTCCATCGTTACCACGCAGACGGGAGGACAGTTTCTTTCCAAGATTGTGGCCGCAGATGAAACTTGGGGCCACCACTTCGATTCGGCTACAAAGCAGATGAGTATGGAATGGTGGCATCCCAACTCACCACGCCCAAAAAAGCTCAGTCCACTTTACTGGAAAAGTGATATTCACGATTTTCTTCGATGTGTAACGTATATTCTATTTAACTTTCCTTTTGAGTATCTTTTTCGGTGTAAATTTGAGTTCGTTCTCTTAGACATTTTCAAACCTTAACGTTATGTCTTTTCCCTCAAACGAGAATGATGTTGGCAACACACTGAGGTCGAAACAAGTGACGTATGTGTGGCCGGATAAGAACGATAGATAAAAAGGCAATGCAGCGGTTTTTTGCGGTTATTAATGTTACGGATGATAGACGTGCTGTTATACTGCAATTAGATGCTAAATCACTGGTACTCTATTGAGTACACCAATAAACCGGATGTGAGTGTGGAGTACAAACGTATTTGTAAGTACTACAATGGACCTCTTTCTTGTAATGCTTATGGGTACCTGCTAATATTACATTGACTTTAGCACACATAACGTAATTACTGACGTAAGGACTAGGTTACAGCGGGAAGACAAATTACGTTATAAATGAGAATGGTCCATTGCTGTTGGATTGCAGTACGGTCAAGGCAACCACATACTACAATACTTTACGCAACTTCAAAATCAAGCGTAAGCGACCCGGTATGTTGTCAAATGGGGTTATTCTGTTGCACCACAACGCCCGCCCGCATGTGGCGACAGTGTGCCAAGATTTGCTGCTGAGCTTCAGCTGGGAGGTCCTCGACCATCCCCCTATAGCCCCGATCTGTTGTCCTGCGACTACCACATCTTTAGGCCACTGAAAAAAAGCTCCCAAGGGCTGCCGGTTCGCTAACGACGCTGAAGTTCGGGACGCCGTTGAAGACTGGTTCCACAACCAACCACGAATGTTCTTCGCTCAGGGTATCTACAATCTCGTGCCGCGCTGGAACACTTGCTTGAACCGATAAGGCGACTATGTGTAGCGGGTATGTAGCCCGTGTATCACTCTTACTTCCTGTATGCTTCACATATTCCAAACTACACTGCTGGCCACCCAAAATGCAACACCAAGAAGGAAGCATCCGATTGGCCTGAAATTCGCAGCATGCGTCGCTCGCGAGAGGACATGCAAACGATTAGCATTGCAGGGCATATGCAAATCATGTGCCCCCGGCACGCCACCGAGAAGCACTATAAGAAGGGTGCACAGAAAGCGAGGTGTAAGTAGCGGAAGTGTGTTGTGCTGCCGGACCCGTGTGTGGGAAGCTTCCTGATGCCTCGCCGCAGAATACGGCAGTCATTCCAGCACGTTTCGGAGTTCGACAGAGGACGAATAGTGGCTTCTCGCAACAGCGGTTTATCGTACGGAGACATCGGCGCCCGTGTGGGACGTTATCCAGCCACAGTGAAGCGAGTATGGGTTAGGGGGTGCAGGAGGGACGGACGGACCGACGCGAGCGATTGCCGCGGCCGCGGCACACCATCGAACGAGAGGACCGGCATGTTGTGCGGCGGGCATTGACGGCTCGCACCGCCACATCACGAACGTTACCGCAGTAATTAGGGTGTGTTGCGTAACAACCTGTGTCAGCACGTCCCGTTCGACGTCTTCTGCAGGAGCGGGGACTTGTCGCACGGCGCCCATTACTTCGATTACCATTGACGTTACACCACCGGCGAGTGCGGCGGCAGTGGGCTGTTGAACGCCGCACCTGGACTACGGAATGGCACGACATTGTCTTCTCCGACGAATCCCACTTCTGCCTGCAGCACTACGATGGTCGGATCCGCGTGTAGTGGCACCGCGGCGAGAGACTGTATGACGCCTGCATTATGCATCGCCATACCGATCCGTCGCCTGGCGTAATGGTTTGGGGCGCAATTGAATATAACACCCGCACCCCTCTGGTATGCATCGCCGGCACACTCAACAGCCACCGAAACATCTCCGACGTTTTGGAGCCTGTAGTCCACCCGTACCTGCAGGACCTGCCAGCGACCACGTTTCAACAGGACAATACGCGCCCACACATGGCACGCATCGTGCAACAATTCTTCACGGCCCATCGGGTGTCACTGCTGCCGTTGCCAGCCTGTTCTCCCGATATGTCGCCCATCGAACACGTCTGGTCGCTGATCGGTAACCGAGTGGCCCGGCAAGTACCACCCGCGGCTACGCCTGATAAACTGTGGCAACGTGTGGAAGCAGCCTGGACCGACATACCCCAATCCCACATCCAAAGCCTCTTTCGTTCGATGCCGCGGCGTGTAGCGGCCGTTATTGCCAGCCATGAGGGCCACACGAACTATTGATGTCTGCGTGTTCCGCAAGTCGCACGGGCCTGTAAGCTCAATCGTTTCATCTTTGTATCTGTTGTTATGTGTCCAGTAAATCTGGCTTTGCTAACTCGTGTCCGTCTTGGTGTTGCATTTTAGGTGGTCAGCAGTGTATAAACCCTTACGGCAAAAAACCGGCAGTCTCAGTTCATTTGGACGACCATTATAATATGTAGTCCATGTTATACTGTATAATATTGTCATCTCGACTGCGTGAATTTTGGAGCGTATATGCTCCACCTTTGTCCGTCTGTCTGTCCGTCCGCACGATAACTCGCATAAAAATCGATGAAATTTTAGTATGTGGTAGGGAACCACCTGAGGAGGAATCCTATGGAAAATGGACAAAATGGGGTCAAATGTCAGGACATAGGAGAGGGATCCATTCCAATGTCCTTATGCATGATAACTTACGTAAAACTCCTTCGATTGCGACAAAACTTTATCATGTTGTTCCGGAGGTATAGCAAACCGGTTCTGTTTAATATAATCGCAATGGGGATAAAGGTCATGATACAGGAGGGAGATTTATTTCCCAGCCATTATCCTCATTAACTTGACTAAAAATGCTTCTATTGCGACAAAACTTTAATATGTTGTTCTGGAGGTATGCTAAACCCGCTGTGTTTAATATAATCGAAATGGGGTCAAAGGGCAGGGCCACAGGAGCGAGATTTATTTCACAGCTGTTATCCTCATAACTTGACTAAAATGCTTCTATTGCGACAAAACTTTAGTATGTTGTTTCGGAGATATATTGAGCAAATTCTGCTGAATACCATTGAAATGTGGTCAAAGGTCAGGGCACAGGAGCGAGATTTATTCCACAGCCATAATCCTCTTTACTTGATTAAAAATGCTTCTATTGCGACATAACTGTAATATGTTGTTCTGGAGGTTTACTGAACCGCTTGTGTTTAATATAATCGAAATAGGATCAAAGTCAAGGCCACAGGATAGAGATTTATTTCACAGCCATTATCCTCAGAACTTGGGTAATGATTTCTGGTATGGTGGAAAGCGTATCATAATCAATGCATTGCATGATTTTACAACTTTTTTATGTCGTAGTGTTGTTTAGTTTTTGATTTTTTTTTTTTGAAGTAGCGTCTTCCTTTTGTGAGAAATTATGATCTAAATGATTCCATTTCAGGGCCAGAATATGGGGACATCCGGGAACTTCAGTCTAACGTTGTGCTCAGTAGCTCTCCTTGTGGCAACAATTCCCAAATTCAGCCACCTCCACTTGTCCCCCTCCAAGGACGCAGAAGTCAATCACCAGTTCAAGATGGTCCTGCCCGGTGTCACACTTGCGATCTCGATTTCCCAGATCATTACAGGTAAATTCAGTACATCGTTTCTTTCACTGATTCCTTACATTCTTTCCAGTATGTTTTTTTGAGAGAGAGAAGCCTACCCATTTGTCTGTACGTCTTCTTAAAGAAAGGATCTCCGATTCCAATATTCTTTTCGCACCTGACAGCGTGTGAAAATTCAAGTTTCCTGGTGGTGATACTCGACCAGCAACCTTCCGCTTCGGAGCCGAATGTTTTCCCAATTAAGCTACTCCGAGAAGTGCTTATGACTGCTACTTTCCGTTTTGGCATGTACGTTGCCTCTGTAGTACGTCACAAGCGTTAACTATGAGGATGGTAATTCAAGAATGCTGCTTAACATGAAAATCTCAACACCGAGAAGGAGATATATATAGTAGCAAAAATCGCAGAAAACAAAGAACTGGCAAAGACATGTAAACAATTAAAAAACGAAAAGTGAAAAGGTAGTCTACCTGCTTTTTAGGAGTTGCTCCACAACTCCTGAGCCACGAGGCAGGCTGTCAATGAGATCTTCGATGGTGCGCTGGAGAATGGCATTCTAAGTCCATTACCGGAGGTAGCCAGCAGAAGCACCAATCCATAAGTTCCCTCACGTACTCAATCGGAGACAAGGCCCGTGAGTTCGGAGGACATGAGAGAATGTCCACTTCTTAGGGACTGCTCCTGGTAATACTAACAATGCCTAATTGGATGTTATCTGCTGCGGTATCTTTCTCGCCGTAACGGCAAGGGAACGTCGAATACAAAATCGTCGGGCATATACACACTCCTCCACGATACTATTGCGGCAGTTGGAGTTCAAAACAATATTAAACATCGCAACGATGCACGTGGACCCCGCAGACTGCGTGTATAAGAAAATTAAAAATGTAAGACGCTCGGAATTCACAAGTCTGGAACGTGAGAGACGATCCATCAAATATGTCGGCAGTATGAACTATCTACCCACCGTCACACCAATTATAAGGAATGCTTGCAGAAAATATGACTTGGATTCCGGTGAAACCACTTCAAATCTATTTACAATGAATAAAAAAGATCGGGACTCGATTGACGATATCAATAAATCTGGCAAATATTGTATCCCAGTGGAAAGCTACGACCCAGCAGATAAACCCTAAGTTTACATAGGTTCAGCTGTACGTACTTTGGGCGTAAGAATAAATGAACATAAATACAACGTTAGAAACCATTGAACAACTACCTCCCTCTCTCGAATCACGCCAATATGGAATGAAGTTTCAATATTGGGTAGTCAAAAAACCAAGGCCTCAATCCTTTTTGCCGAGAGTTTGTACATCTCTGCCTTTGGTGATAAATGTTGTAATGAGGATTCACCTTATTTAGTGCCACAACCGTGGAAATCCCTTATCGAAAGAACATTACAAGACACCATAATTGACGACGAGGACGTCCCAACATTGCCATAGGAAGTGGAGTTGCCCATCTCAATCCTTTAAGATTCTAACTCTTCGAGCATGCGCTTGGATGGATTTTTTACGTCACCAACCAACAACCAACTGTATATAAGTCCCTGCTGTCTGTATACCTCCTTTACATTTTATCTGATGATAGGTACGTTTGACGGCCCGAAAGATCTAGTAGATTTTAATTTGTAAATAACATATTTTAATGTAATAAGCCTTTAATACACTGCTGGACAACTGCTAAGGACGGATCATAAACGGCTATATAGCGCATACAAAAGTAAGTGTGGTTGGATGCCAAGTGAAATAAAATAATGTCAGAATGCCAGGACATTACAAGAAAGACAATTTATTGTGCACTGAAATCCAGAAGGCTTTGGAACGTGTTCAAGGGACAAACAGGCCATTTTGTGCAGAATACGTAAACGTGAAAAAAATGCAATTACCGTCCGCAGGCGTTCCGGCGTAAGATGTCAATACGGGATATGGCCACCATGGAGGGCGATGCAAGATTCCACACGTCGTGTCATGCTTTGCACAACATTATCAAGCAGCTGTTGGGGTAATTTATCCCATTTTTCTGTCAGTGAACGGATGAGGGTGTGCTTGTTTATTGGAGGGCATTGGCGATCAGCAAGGCTCATCCCCAAAGCATCCCACATATTTTCAATGGGATTCAGATCTGGAGAATGTGCTGGCCATACGAGGCGTTGAATATCTTTGCTCTCAAGACACTCCTGGACAGCAACTGTTCGATGTCATGTTGCGTTGTCGTCCATGAAAACGAAACTATCACCGACAGCACCACGGAACATGCGAACATGAGGTAGCAGAACACCATTAATGTATCGTTGGCCAGTCATAGTCCCAGTTGGAAGCACATAGAGGGACGTACGGCCATTGATCATGATGCCAGCCCATACCATGACACTACATGTCGGATATCGGTCTCTTTCCTGTATGTTTGCTGGACAATATGCAGTACCACTATCACGCCAGATCAGTTGTTGTCGACAATCAGACGATAGACTGTATCTACTCTCATCTGAGAAGAGGACAGCAGACCAGTCGTTACCAGTCCAATTGCGATGTTGATGGCACCATTGCAAACGGGCGTTACAGTAACGTCTGGACAATGGAATGCACACAACAGGACGGCGGGCGTATAGTCCTCCTTCATGCAAACGTCTGGCGACAGTTTTTCGGGAGATCCGTTTGCCAGTAGCAGCCATAAACTGATTTGCTACCTCACTAGCTGTGCTGCGCCGGTGTCGTTTTGTTGATAGCATTATGTACCGATCTTCTTCAGGTGTCGTATTGCAAACACGACCTCCCCGTGACGTTTGCTACACTCTCCATTTGTTTGAAATGATTTCCAAAGCCTTAAAACAACACTGTGGCTGACGTCGAACTCCCTGACAACATCTGTTATTTTTCGCCCTTCTTCAATCTTGCCAATAATACGGCCACGCGTAAAATTATCTAGGTGATGTCGTGAAGACAAACTGAAAATTGCAAGTTCGTCAATTGAATCTTTCCCTTTCAACTTTGCGTTTGAACAACAACGGTCAATACGCGTCAAATCCTTTATATCTCTTATCAGTGCTATGACGTCACGAACAAGTTCGGCAATCCAAAATTTGCATACGCATAACACGTCTTACTGTATCCCGCAGTTATGCTAATTTCCACATTTTCCTGCCTTCCATTTTATGGTTGCTATCGTTGCTATTGTCATCCGTCCTTAGCAATTGTCCGGCAGTGTATGATCTTGTTACATTGGATTTTAAATCGTGCAGTGACAGTGTCGATTATTGTTGGATTTTTAGTCGAATACAAAGATTGAGGTTGATGATGACACCAGAGCAGCGTCTTTCCGTCACACTGCCACAAAGATTGACAAGTGATGAAGGGTTGTTCTGTTGAACTATCACATTCTACCCCATAGCAGCGTAGCAAATCGGAGCCTTTGTATGGCAGCTGATTTTTAATTTTTAACGTGTCTATGACAAGGATGGCGTCACATGTGATGAGCGGTCATGGACTCGTGTGTGAACTGCACACTCTTCTATTCCGCAGTTCAGTGTCCTCGTCCTCTTTACCATTCCGACAGTCTGGGCCTGTTATATAACAGCAATGGGAGACACCGAGCAGCGTATCTCGCCTAGTTCCATATCATGGAAACGTCGCCCTATGGTTTGGTTTGAGACCTCTGTATCCATAGCAGCTGGCATGTGACGCTGCAGTACATTCGTGGTGGTGAAAGGATCACGAATACCTCCCTTTGGAGTGAACTATCTTCAAGTACTGTAGTCTGGCATCTCAGCTCCCTTCCTTTACATGCAACATGCCCCCACATATTAAGTACCTTGTGCCGATCTGTTTCTCTCAATGGAATACAGGTGTCCCACCGGGATATCCGTTGCATATTTGAAAGGTTTCTAATGAACACATTAATGTCAGTGTTACTAAGAGATAAACCCTTACGTGCACCGTCCTTAAACTCTGCTCAGCTGACGTTCATAAGACCAATCGGTGTTTAATCATTTTCATATCTCAGACAATACGTATTCTCATATGTTTTTTTGTGTTTGCGTCAGTTCTTCTCAGTATTCCGATTTTCATGTTGAGCAGCGTAATTCCGCATTTCTCTCATGCGCAGTTTTCCCGCTAAGTAGTGTGAAATTGTTTTCATGCGATATCTTGCCTCTAAAATAAATTTCGAGCCGGAAAAGTTCATTTTGCACTCCATAGATGGAACTGCGTGCAAAATATTTTTGAGTTTTTGCTTTGCACGATTAGCTGTATTACCACTAGATTGCGCAAACTCTGCTGCGACCAAAAACATTTTTCATGCATTTCTGATCCTGTTCTGGTGTGAAATGTTCCCGCTACGTTGTGCTAATGAAAAGTCCAAATCCCACAGTATCCCCGTTTCTCCTTGTCGGACTGGAAAAAAATAATATCAGATAGCTATAACCGTCGCCTATATGATCTTCAAGCGATCTGAACTTCCAGTTGCTTTAATTTCCTGTGAGGTGATATATTTGCTTTTAGAAATCTGTATCTGCTTCCAATTTTCTAATTTGAAAGGTTCTTTAGTTTCTATGAGATTGTTGTAACCGTGACGACTATAATTCGTGACCTTCCCAGCTTTTCTAATGCAATTTTCTCCCATCAGTGCTGAGCTTTTTTTAGGATACTACACAATGTGCAAAGGTAGAAAAAGAAACTAAAGGTTTGGAATTTTTTTACCGTGGTAAGTTTGAGACTGTTTCAAAACACGTGTCCATTACACCATTGAATTCGTTGGTATGTTTCTCATTTTTTTAAAGGTAATCTGAAAGCTGACCTACTCTTGTACGAAGAACATGTCTTAGTTAAATCATAAATTTGTTTTCTGTACGATAGAACAACTTCCTTAGAAATAGCACTAAAGTTTTTTTCAAATTGCAGAGATTCACAAAACGTTTTGATTTGTGATTTCTTGCCATTATGGCGCAGAAAAATAATAATGCTTCTTCAGTACACTTTCATGGCACCTTCGGACACTGTACAACTTACATATGTGCTCACTTTGAGGCCGAATAAGCAGTCGTGTATTAAGTACACCTTCATATGATGTCTATGAAAAGGAAGACTTACAGCCAGCGTAAAAGTTTAAGTGAGTTTCTCTAGAAGGAATTTAAAAATATTCGTACACTGAGGGTCACTTTACGCGCATAAGGTATCTGCCATATTTTGTCTATGGAAAGGCATAATATGATATTATTGTGGTTGATCACCATTTGAATGGTATAAAGTTTTTATTTAAATTATAGTTTCTCCAGGTGAAATTCTAATGTACACTGCGTCGCCACTTTATTAAGTACACCTGCATATCATGTCTCCGGTAAGAAACACTAATAGTCAGTGTAATATTTTAAACAAAAGCTTTAAATTAAGTCATAAAAAATGTTTCTAGCAAATTATGTTCTACCTTATTTGTATTATTTGGATGAATACTAGAGCAGAGGATTTGCTCTTCCGACCATCTCTTAATGAACTCGTAAAAACACGTTTCCAGCAAATTATTTTCTGGCTTGTTTGTATGATTTGGATGAATGTTAGAGCAGCTGATTTTATCTTCCGACCATCTCTTAACTAAATCGTGAAAAAACGTTTCCAGTAAGCTATGTTCTAGCTTGTTTGAATGATTTGGATAAATATTACAGCAAATGATTGGATCTTCCGGCCATCTCCTAACTAAATCGTGAAAAAACGTTTCCAGTAAGCTATGTTCTAGCTTGTTTGAATGATTTGGGTAAATATTACAGCAAATGATTGGATCTTCCGGCCATCTCTTAACTAAATCGTGAAAAAACGTTTCCAGTAAGCTATGTTCTAGCTTGTTTGAATGATTTGGATAAATATTACAGCAAATGATTGGATCTTCCGGCCATCTCTTAACTAAATCGTGAAAAAACGTTTCCAGTAAGCTATGTTCTAGCTTGTTTGAATGATTTGGATAAATATTACAGCAAATGATTGAATCTTCCGGCCATCTCTTAACTAAATCGTGAAAAAATGTTTCCAGTAAGCTATGTTCTAGCTTGTTTGAATGATTTGGATAAATATTATAGCAAATGATTGGGTCTTCCGGCCATCTCTTAACTAAATCGTGAAAAAACGTTTCCAGTAAGCTATGTACTAGCTTGTTTGAATGATTTGGATGAATATTACAGCAGATGATGGGCTCTTCCGACCATCTCTTATTTAAATCGTAGAAAAACGTTTGCAGTGAACTATGTTCTAGCTTGTTTGTATGATTTGGGTGAATATTACAGCAGATGATTGGATCCCCCGACCATCTCTTAATTAAATCGTAAAAAGCGTTTACAGCAAACTATGTTCATGGTTGTTTACATAGCTTTGATTAATATGAGGATTATCCCTCCCTATAAGCTCTAAATTAATTCGTATTTAGAATTCTCATTAATTAAAATCCTCAATTATTTATGCGGTTGTGATATTATATCAGGAATGATATTCCCTAACTGCCGCAAATGAAGCCGTAACTTGTACATCCGGTAAGCCTTCTTGGCTGATCCTGACCACCAGCCAAAACGCGTTTTACATATCTAGTACTGTAAGTATGAAAGGTTTTTAGCGCTAAGTCATGAGACTGAAATGGAAAGAGAGAGAGAGAGCGAGAGAGAGAGAGAGAGAGAGTAGATTGTCGATATTTTGTTATCGGAGCGTAAAATGCGGCTTAAAATTTTCGTTTCGGGAATGTTGGCAAAAAACGCTAGCTTTCAAGTTTTCGCCGCGTTCTTACTTGTTAAGTCAATCCAAGACTATTGTGATCGAACGAATGTCATAAATCAGATTAGTATCCAGTTCAATTGTTTTAATCTGGACTTAGTTTATCCAGCAATTAGTCATGGAAAACATGAGTCTTGATGCGACGGACTTTAGGTTTTGGAAAAGCGCTATTGTGCAGTCAGTTACACCTGTGTGATTTCGAAAGCAAATCTCCGTAGATCTCGTCGGCAGAAATGTGTTCGGGCACTTCATTTCATTTGACCCCATATTTCTCTAACGGTTCAACACGGTATCAGCGTGCGAAGGCGTCGTGCGACCGCGCCGCCTCGGGGTTGACGGGCTCGTGCCTTTCTCCGTCATTCGAATAAAGTGTGCAGGCATTGGGCCTTGGAGAAATCGCCTTTTTTTCTTCAGTTTCAGCAAATAAAGAATCGAGAGCGCGTTAATCCCAAGCAGAGGGTCATCAGATAGCAAAGTTGACAGAGTACGCAGATCGGTGGGGATTATATCTGAAGCGTGGATTGCCGCAGTTCGGTTCGTTAAGCATCGGATATGCTCGATCAGGTTTTGATGGCTTCTGTTGAAATCTGTGCGGAAATTCATGCAGATCTTTGCATGCATGCATTATGCGGCACTTTCTCAAACTTTCGCTTCATTTCAAACGACGTTTTACTCGACGACCTCACCCCCTTCCCACCAACCGGAGTCATTAAAGCGCTCAGAAATTAGATTTGTAAGTCATTCTTTTAAGCTTTTATTCTTGATGACGTGTTCCGCTGCGCACACTTCTATAGATTTTGGCCAATTGCAAGCAGAAGGTTAAAATGATAGATCGTAGCTCTTTTTTTTTTTTTTTTATTCGGTGTTTAAAAACTCCCATGAGCGTTTAAGGCTACTAGGTAACCTCCATCCCAGATTCAGAGTCCCTTTTCCAGAGGACGGAAAGAACCATTCTTCAAAGAATAAAGTACAAAATCCATAGCGTATCACTAATTTGAGCATAGACCCGACAATGCGAGAAATTAGAGACTCTTCCTATAGATTCGATCACTGAGCGATACCTCGGCTTGAGATGGTGTGTATACTGGATGTTTAAATGGGGCCAGATCGGCATTTTTTGTAATCAGAAATCCAAGCTTGGGTCAATATGGACCACGGTTAGATTTAGTTTGGGCCGATGTGGGCCATAGTTAGCTTTAGTTTGGGCCGATATGAGCCATGGTTGCATTTAGTTTGGAACGATGTGGACCATGATTAGATTTAGTTTGGGTCGATATGGGCCACGGTTAGATTTAGTTTGGGCCGATGTGGGCATAGTTAGATTTAGTTAAGCGGATGTGGGCCATGGTTGGATTTAGTTTAGACCGATGTGGGGCATGGCTAGCTTTAGTTTGGACCGATGTGAGCCATAGTTAGCTTTGGGCCGACATGAGCCATGGTTGCATTTAGTTTGGAACGATGTGGGTCACGGTTAGATTTTGTTTGAGACAATGTGGGCCATGGTTAGATTTAGTTTGGTTCGATATAGGCCTCGGTTAGATTTAGTTTGGGCCGATGTGGGCCATAGTTAGATTTAGTTTAATCCGATGTGGGCCATGGTTGGATTTAGTTTAGACCGATGTGGGTCATGGTTAGGTTTAGTTTAAGCCGCTGTGGGCCATGGTTAGATTTAGTTGGGCCGATGTGGGCCATAGGTAGCTTTAGTTTGGACCGATGTTGGCCATAGTTAGCTTTAGTTTGGACCGATGTGGGCCATAGTTAGCCTTAGTTTGGGCCGATGTGGGTCATGGTTAGATTTTGTTTGAGACGATGTGAGCCATGGTTAGAATTAGTTTGGGCTGATGTGGACCATGGTTAAATTTAGTTTGAGCCGATATGGGTCATGGTTATATTTAGTTTAAGCAGCTGTGGGCCATGGTTAGATTTAGTTTGGGCCGATGTGGGCCATAATTAGCTTTAGTTTGGGCCAATATGGGCCATGTTTGGATTTAGTTTGGGCCGATGTGGGCCATGGTTAGATTTTTTAGATAATGTGGGCCATGGTAAGAATTAGTTTGGGCCGAAGTGGACCATGGTTAGATTTAGTTTAAGCCGATATGGGTCATTATTAGATTTAGTTTCAGCCGATATGGGCAATGGTTAGACTTAGTTTGGGCTGATATATGGGCCATGGTTAAATTTAGTTTTGGTAAAATGCGAAAGTTTTAGCCTTTTGCGCACATGAAACCAAAATATTTTTAACTTATACAATGTTTTACTTCAATTTATTGTATAGCCTCCATTAAAAACGATGGCTTGTCCATTTCGTTTGATTAGCTAATTCCCCTCTCAAAGAAAGTAACATCCTCAAAGTCAAAAATCATTTGAATTGCCGTTTCGAGTTCTATACGATCTTTCATGATTTTACTCGCCACGTGATTCTTCAGTGACTAGGATGAGTGAAAATATGTTGGTGCTAAGTCCGGTGAATACGGTGGATGAGGCAAAAGTGCCCAACCGTATACCGTCTAGCGTTGTCATGGGGGAAGACAACACCTTTCGAATTCACCTAACTGGCACTTATATTTCAAGGCTTTATTTGCTCTGTCACGTTTGCTGAGAGTAAAGACTCCTAGTGATCGTCTGGTTAGGTGATAACAGCTCATGATGGAAAACAGTCCCAGCAAGAGCAGACGATAACCTTCTTTGGATGGAGATCAGCTTTTTGAATCGTACCTGAACACTCCCTCTTTTTTCAAAAAAGATGTAGTACCTTTAACATCCTTAAAATGCATCCATTTTTTGTCTGGAGTAACCTCAGAGTAACGATAAATCTACCTGTGTGTGAGCCTACACAGATAGATTTATCGTTATTCTGCACATTCGTTTTTTGGCCATTCTTTGATGTGGAACACATTGATCTAGGTTTCGCACCATAACAGAAAGTCTTCTTGATGGCACACACATCAAAAGAGTGTCCGCAACGGGATTTATCTGAAAGCGTCCTGTCGTCCAAACGAAACTTTGCGAAGTAGCTTTGGCATGTTCGTTCAGTTAGTTTTTTTTTTTTTTTTTGATTGGAGGTTTAACGACCATCGTGAGCAACTCAATGGGCTATAGGCAGTCGCCCGTCCCTAATTTAGGGTCACTGGTTCCAGGGAAGGGAGAGAGCCAGTGCCGTAAGACAAACACAACATCCATGACTCATCGGGATTCGAACCCGGACCCTTTTCGGACGAATGATCAGAGGCCATCGCTTAGAGCACTGCGCCACCGGGGCGTCTCAGTTACAGTGCCCGTTTCGAATACAATGCGCGTATATCCCCACGTGCCTCGGCGGTAGTATGTATTTTATTTTATTTTATTTTTTCATGGAGGTTTAAAAAATAAATTATTGATTTGATCTGTTGGTACAGATGCAGTTACAGGATAAGCAGGCATAGCTGTACAGTATTGTCAGGCAGACAGACATTATATTCATTTTACATCAACAATATACATAGCGAACATTGGATACAGTATGCCAAATGATCAAGTAACACATTGAGACATAGCGAACATGGCAGACAGTATTCCAAATGATCAAGTAAAACTGGAAAGCCAGTGCTGATCAAGTAGCACACTGAGAGTTAGTGCCGAAAGCCAATCGCAAACATCAATTCCTTAACCCGGATTCGAACCCAACCCCTCCCTGCGGGAATGATGAGATGCCATCGCTTAGACCACTGCGCGCCACCGGAGGCGGTTCCGTTTTTTATCGAACACAACAATTAAACAGTGACGAATATGTGCACTTTATTAAAACTCCTGTTAACACGTCAAATGTACAGTAAATGAATTGCCATCGCCAAAGTCACCTGCTGTATGCTTTGGAAGCCTAATACAAGGGTTTTCCCAGTACATAAAAGGCGATAACTTCTGCACTAACCTAATATTTTGCTTCTAGATTAAAGAAAAGCATTTCGGTTTGGAAAATAAAGACCGATTTGCTGTATGATCAGTTTTTCCTTACCATCCCGTACTACTGACTTAAATTAGAGAATAAAAGAGAAATAGAATTTGATTTTGTAATAAATAAATAAATAAATAAAAACAACATTTAGTTTACTTTCGAAAACGTTTTTCCCTCGGTATATATATATATGTATTCAGAATTTTTTCGACAGAAGTGTTAGTTTTTTTTTTTTTTTTGTTATCTACTTCACCACTACCTATATCCTTGTTTCCATCAGACTGAAATATTAAAGACTTAAACGATGAAACAAAATTCCATTTTGAAACTGTGATATTTTTTACTGTTTGCTTTAATTTCACCTTAGAGGATGTGCTAAGCATTACAAAGTGAAATGGAAGGAGTAGAGGTGCAGCACCAACTGGGCGCGTTCGTTAATAAAAGTAAGCTACTGACCCGGTGGCCGAGTGGTTCGAAACACCGGCTTCTAATCAGTCGTTTGAGATGGTCCGGGTCCGAATCCCGAGTGTGGCATAGATGGTGTGGTTGCCCTATGGCACTGGCTCTCTCCGTTCCCTGCAATCAGTGGCCCCAAACTAGAGACGGGTGGCTGCTTATAACCCATTGAGTTCCTCTCGGTAATCTATACCCCCTCCCCCCTAAAACTGAAATCAACAGACCGAGCCGAAAGCCTTTCACATACCCATCCTTAAACGAACGTTCCGACCTACCTGGGCTTTCCAATTTCAGGTACATGCGGCAGCTGTCTAGATTACACTGTATAATGTTTCCAAGCAGGTACACTAGGTGCATGCCTAAGGGGGTAAAATTTCTTTACGGTCAAAAAAAAAAAAAAAGAAAAAAAAGCGCAGCAAAACCTATCGGTTTTTAGTTTTTTGTGTTACATAAATCATGTCTAAAGTATTCATACAGAAATGACATGAAACATTCAGCATTTGAAAGAGAAATTATTCCTTTTTATAGCACCATCACAAAAGAGGGTGGAGTGCGGTGTTTTCAAATAAGCGTTAAACACACTTCTAGAGATGGGCACGGGCACGGACCATATCACAGAACCCAAAAACGGATCCCGGCACGCCCATTGCTCGGGCGGGCTCTTAGATAAAATCTTTGACTAAAACCCGGGGCCGTATGGGCACGGGCGCAAATTAATTTTCCCTTTCACTTTTTTCATTAAATCTATTTAACACTGCTAATCGAATTAACGAACGCAAAGGGAAACGCACAACCGAATGGTTAGGCTATACTCTCTCTCTCTCTCTCTCTCTTCCCGTTTTTAATAATTTTAACAATAATTCTCTCCCTCTCCCTTTTAGATAATTTTAACAATAATTCTCTCTCTCTCCCTTTTTGATAATTTTAACAATAATTTTCTGTCTCTCTCTCCATTTTTGATAATTTTAACAATAATTCTCCCTCTCTCTCTCTCCCTTTTAGATAATTTAAACCAAAACTATCTTTGTCTCTCTCTCTCTCTCTCTCTCTCTCTCTCTCTCCCTTTTTGATAATTTTAACAATAAATCTCTGTCTCTGCCTTTTTGATAATTTTAACAATAATTTTCTGACGAGTACTTCGTGGATGGGGATGTCAGTTCACACAGTGACACACAATTCGGGCTTCACTGACATGTGGTGACGTCAATATACGTGGTGATACACAATTCAGGCTTCACTGACATCCATCATACGACGTATGCAAGACCTTCTATACTTCATACTCATAATCTTTTTCTCATGCAGACACTCCTGGATCTGATCCTCCCATGACCTCCTTGGACTTCCTCTGATTTTCCTCCCTGCCACTTTGGCTAAAAACATATTTTAGTAAGCATCTCATCATACATTCTTTCAACATGGCCAAACCACCGAACCATAGCTGTCTCCATCTTGCGAACAACATTTTGTTTCACATTACACAACTGCTTCACATGATCAGAACGTCTCTTGCCACAAATCGCCCGTAAGTAACGCATTTCTCCAGCACACAAAGGACTCCTATGTTTCTTCAGTAGCGGCCATGTTTCATTGCCATGCATCAGATTAGAACAATTACACTTTCATACACAGCCATTCGGGACTCTCTTCAGAACGCACCGTTACTGCGAAAACCTCCCAAAGCAGTAATGACTTTCAATGAATAATTCACTCGCCTACTAATTTCACCATGCAATTTGTTGTCTCTATCAAACATGCTTCCTAAATACAAACACTCATTCACCTGGTCAATCACTGTGTCATTGAGGCTTATATTACATTCAGTACTAACAGTTCCTCGCTCAAAAACCACAACTTTGGTTTTCCACTTATTTATACTCAGTTTGAATTTCATTCAAACTGAGTACATCCGAGACAACATACTCTGCAACTCACTTTTGCTCTCCGCCAACGGGACAGTGCCATCAGCATACAGCAATCTGCACGCACAGATATTACGAAGTCATATACCAGTATTGTCCATCTTGGAATCATGCATGCACGCATCCATAAATATATTAAACAGCCACGGTGACATTACATAACATGGTCTGACTACTGCACCAATAGGAAACCATTTTGATAAAACACCATTCACTCGAATGGAGTGACTGGGAATCTACTTAAAAGTGTAAAAGCCAAGTATACTGTCAAGCATACTTGGCTTTTAAACTATTAAGTAGATTCCCAGTCACTCCATTCGTCCTTTGCAAAAATCCAGGCAGAAAAAAAGTGGGCCATTTGTCGAGTCGTAGTTGTAAAAAAGTGGGCCATTTGTCGAATCGTAGATGTTAAAAATTGGCAAAGTAAAAAAAATTACTGTAGATTTTACGGTTTTAAGCCGTTCTCCAGGGTGCCAACACAAAACAGTAAAATCTACAGTTTTATGCCGTGTTGGAGCAAAGCTATAGCTTTGCTACAACACAATCAGCACATTCGTTCCAGCCAAATTTTTGTGTTTTCGTGATTATTTGGACTGTGACTCGCTCCAGCCAAATTCTGTGCTGTTTTCTTCATTAAATACGGTGTTGGAGCAAAGCTATAGCATTGATCCAACACGGCATAAAACTGTAGATTTTACGGTTTTGTGTTGGCACCCTGGAAAACGGTTTAAACCCGTAAAATCTACAATTTTTTTTTACAGTGTGGGCCACTTGTCGAGTCGTAGATATGATAAAGTGGGCCATTTGTTGAGAAGTAGATATAATAAAGTGGACCCTTTGTCGAGTCGTAGATATAAAAAAGTGGGCCATTTGTTGAGTCGTAGATATAAAAATTGGGCCATTTGTTGAGTCGTAGATATAATAAAGTGGGCCGTTTGTTGAGTCGTAGATAAAATAAAGTGGGCCATTTGTTGAGTCGTAGATATAATAAAGTGGGTCATTTGTTGAGTCGTAGATATAAAAATTGGGCCATTTGTTGAGTCGTAGATATAATAAAATGGGCCGTTTGTTGAGTCGTAGATAAAATAAAGTGGGCCATTTGTTGAGTCGTAGATATAATAAAGTGGGCCATTTGTTGAGTCGTAGATATAATAAAATAGGTCATTTGTTGAGCCGTAGATATAAAAATTGGGCCATTTGTTGAGTCGTAGATATAATAAAATGGGCCGTTTGTTGAGTCGTAGATATAATAAAGTGGGCCATTTGTTGAGTCGTACATATAAAAAAGTGGGCCATTTGTTTTTTCGTAGATATAAAAATTGGGCCATTTGTTGAGTCGTAGATATAATAAAGTGGGCCATTTGTTGAGTCGTAGATATAAAAAAGTGGGCTATTTGTTTTGTCGTAGCTATACAAATTGGGTCATTTGTTGAGTCGTAGATATAATAAAGTGGGCCATTTGTTGAGTCGTAGATATAATAAAGTGGGCCATTTGTTGAGTCGTAGATATAATAAAGTGGGCCTTTTGTTGAGTCGTAGATATAATAAAGTGGGCCATTTGTTTTGTCGTAGATATACAAATTGGGCCATTTGTTGAGTCGTAGATATAATAAAGTGGGCCATTTGTTGAGTCGTAGATATAAAAAAAGTGGGCCATTTGTTGATTCGTAGATATAATAAAGTGGGCCATTTGTTGATTCGTAGATATAATAAAGTGGGCCATTTGTTTTGTCGTAGATATGCAAATTGGGCCATTTGTTGAGTCGTAGATATAATAAAGTGGGCCATTTGTTGAGTCGTAGATATAAAAAAGTGGGTCATTTGTTGAACTGTCCACCGGGAAAAGTCCCGCAGGGCCAATCTGCCCCTGAATATGTGTGCAGAAGATGCGTTGTTCCCACTGACCGGAAGCGCTATAAAAACACGTCAAAGTTTCTATTTGTGGTTAGTAGCAATGTTATGTGTATCAAATAAAAATTATTTCAAAGATATCCCATTTTCCGTGATAGAAGCAATTTCTGTTGTTTCTTAAGCGAACGACTGCTTTGATTTACTACGCACTCTTTTAAGCGAAACAGTGTCGTAAACGGAATGGAAATTGTATCTTGTTTTCTAAATATACACGCATTATTTTTGCCATACTGCGCAATGTCACTCTTCATTAAACTTCTTTTTCGAACTTTCGCCTGATTCAGCCGCATTATTTCACGGTACATATCGCTTTAATGATCGCTATAGGTTCCAAATTTCTTTGAAAAAATGATTTGCTTTGTAAGATTTCCGCACTCTCGATAGGTAGATCAAAAGGCAGATAGTAACTTTTATTCCTTTTTTGTTTCAGTTGCAAAACATGAAAATCGTTCCTGTATTCGTCGCACAGCCGCCTCTGCGAGCGCGTGTTGGTGGCAATCTCTTTCATACTCGGAGGGTGCTTTACCGCGACTAATCCCCTGTGTCAGTTTGCGACAGATCGCCGAATGCCTGATCGCTGGCCATGTCGAACGGCCAAATAATCTGATTACATTCAATTATTCCGCGCGGACACTACTTAAATGTACTATTTCTCCGAGAAACAATGAGCAAAAATATCGAAACTGCGGTTTCGCGCTTTAGATGGTATTCTTCGAATTCTAAGGAAGTTGGTGAAGGTTTTTTTCGGAGATTGAATCAATATCAAAATTCTGTCCTTGTCGGCTGCGGCGCACACACACACACACACACACACCGGATGAAGCAAACAGCTGGTTAGTGACGTTATAACGGAATGTGCTAATCATAGGCCATTGCAAAAGTTTGACATTGCCCGCTTAGTTTAAATTGTGCTTTAAGTCTACTGATCGGGGGAAGGACTGAATTTCATTTCAGAATAGCTCGTCCATAGCGGTTGCAAGGCTGACTTCAATGTCAGAGGAGCTCCCGGGAAAAAATACGAAGTGTTGGTAAAGCGTCGTCGGTTGAAAAATGTGTTTTTATACTGTGAATCTGCTTAGATTAAAAAAAAAGTTTTACAACACTTTTCGTTACCCAGGACATAAAATGTAGTGACACTGTTAGGTACTGGCAAGGAATATAAGCTGCGAGTGAAGAACGTCAACTCCCGTTAAGATAACGTACTGTAAAACAGGCGATAACCGCGCCCCCACATACTGGTAGTTCATGTGCTCTGCCGGAAAGCAAGCATTCAGGAACAAAAGGAATTAGAGGGCAACGGCAGTGGAGCTTTTCTTTGATCTACGATTGTATCCTTCGATCTGATGATGATGACTATTTGCTTAGTTTTTTTTTTTTTGTTTTTTTTTCTGATATCCCACCCGTCCCTTATTTTGGTGAAACAAATATGCAATAACAATTAAATATTACTATTTAAATTAAATTTTAGCAAATATTATAGTTAGGTCTAAGAATCCGTACAAGATGTAGACAATCCGTGATATTTGGCATTTCTGAAAAACTGAACAACAAACAGAAGCCTTAACTGGCGCAACAAAGCTAAAAATATCCAATTCGAAAAGTGATTATGTTACCCAGAGGGTAACAATCACGTGCTGTGAGTAGCTCGGCTGGCTTCCTATAGCACATAGCCTGTGACACCGAATTAGAAGTCACCAAAACAGCAGAAACACGCACGCGCAGTGTGCTCCGTCATCAGCCTGTGTGTTGGTTTCTGTGCACTGCATCTTGTAATCTAGGATATGTCGGCGATAGTTAGGTCTCGGAGACCCTTAACTTCTCAGATATTCTGTGGTACAGCTATAAAATAGTGTATAAGATCGAGCTTCGTTCTCGTTCTCTCTTTGTAATCGCCACGTTTATTGATCTCTTTATTGAGTAAATAAATCCATCGCTCTTTCCACGTTAAAGAACGCACAGCAACCGAAAAATTGTCATTCGGCCGCCGTCGGGGAATCGAACTCCGAATCTCTCGATATCTAGCCGAGCGCGTTAGCCTTACACCACAGCGGCCAACAATTCACGGTGCTATGTGTGTTTTTCTTTTTCAGTCAGCATCTGAAATCATGAATCCGTAACGCGTCGCTCCTCTACAGCGGTCCAGTTTTGAAGTACCCGGCACCAGGCGAGGCGTCAATTCTGATAACGAGCAGTCAGCATTGGCACACGAGTAGGGCGTCGGCTCCCGTAGCCCAAGGTATGCAACTTGCGCAGTACCGTTCGCCCACTGATGCTGCTTGGGCCTGGGACGTTTAATCTGGATGTTCTTTGCACCACCGTTGCCAAGTGGTCGCGGTCTGTACGAGCTTGGAGTCTACGTCGACCCTGATCATCAATGGCGTGTGGTCGGCCACCGCTTTGGCGCTGGTACTTCCGCCGATGGTATCCTCACGGTACAACCTTGATACGGTTGCCTTCGGGAACCCTAAGGTTTTTATCCATTGGGTGATAGAATGACCCATCTGTCTTGAGCCGACAATGCGTCCCCGATCAAAGCCGAAGAAAGCACCACTTTACACATGTTAGTTGATTGCGATACACTGTTGGAAACCACTGGTGTCCGTCTACTTATCGCCTGCGTTCGGTTTGTGTCTGTTCTACTCTGCGCGGGGAATACTATGTCAACTGCGCATCACTAGTATCTGTATTGTTTTGTCTACTGAGTGCGTTTTAAATGCATAAAATGTAAGAGAGGGAAGAATGAATCATTGGTGTAGCTCAAGACGTTGATTTCATAGCCTCATCTGCTTCTGGTTGGTTTTTGTTGAAAAATACGATAATCATCAATTGTCTCTATTTTTTTTTCAGCTGCTAAAATATTCTGCGATATTAAGTGTAAATTGGGACTTCGTTCCTTTAAAGGATCATATACAAATCATCCAAGTGTTTCGCTGCTTGAAACACATCAAATTTTTGAAGATTCCATCATGCTGACTCTTCCCATTTGTCGTCATCTTCATCTTCTTCTGCTGTCGGTTTTATAAGTACATCTGTCTCTCTTTTAGACAATGTTTCTCTATAGCGTTCAATCGAAACTCCAATTTCTTTCTTGAGGACGTTGGAGAAGCCATCTGCACCCACCCGTTTTACCACCGGACCTTTGTGTTTCACTTTTTTGTCACAATTGCAGGGAAAGCATTAACATCATTCGCAAATTTCTCCTATAGGTTTGACCAACATGCATGAACTGTTTTGGGTTTTACTGCGTTCATTGCCAAGATTTTTTTCTTTGCCCAATTGAACTCGTGTAAGTTAAATTCGCATATTGTACGTCCATGACATTTACTTTTGGTTTGGCCCAAGTCGTTGTGCATGTGTTGCACTCTCTATTGCACTAATGAAATGCTAGGATTTCATTCAGTGTTTAATCAACTTAACCGGCTTTCCCCATACGGGACCACCCATTTTGCATTCCTGTTTTCTGGAAATCTTCCCAGAGCGAAATGCATGCGAATATCAAGGTTTTATTTTGTTGGATTCCAAAAACGAATCACGGAAAGTTTATGTATGAGCTTTTTATAATGCTTTCTTGTTTATTCTAATCCTTAGAGGGAGGGTACAAAGCTGAAGAGGAATAAATGTAATTCTGGAGCTTGGCGAACATTCAAACCTTCAACACAGCCGCCCACTTGGTTCGGTATTGGGATTTCTCCTCTAAGTCCTGCAGTCTCTTCCAGTATAATTCGATATTATCTACCGTACTTTTTTGTTGATCAGCCACTTCGTCGTTTCTGCTGAATCTCTTCTGAAATATTTTTTTGGGGCCGTCCTGTCGTTTGCTGTCCTCTGTAGATGATTTAACTAGCGAAAGGGATAGAACTTCAAATCGTCCACGATCAGTAAATTTTTGTATTGATTTCACAATTCATTATTCTTCTCCTTACTTCACCTACATCTTTTTTTTTTTTTTAACGGACGAAATATTTTTCTAATTTCATCCTCAAATCGCTACAATTCATCTTCCTCTGCCTTTGCGGAACTTAAAGTTCCAGCTCCGTAAAGGACAACAGGAGTGATTATTGTTCTGTGGAAATCAAGTTCTGATCTTCAAGAAAGAAGATGTTGAAATGGAAGAAGAAAAATCAGTTTCTCATATTTTTCTTCGGGTTTATATTTCTGATTTTAAGTCATCTGGTATAATGCAACTTATACACATTTGAAATTATTACTCTTTTGAAAAGTTGAGTTGGACAGTTAAATGCTTGAAGGTGAGACTTCTTATGTTGTCTAAACACTTCAAGGCACATTTATGTATTTCAAATTCGTAATTTCGTGACCAAAATCTGCCAGAAATTTTGTTTAAGAAACATTCTTGCAAATTTTCTTCCTTTTTATCAAGAAATTCCCATCATAATTTTCTTTGTGAATCTGTGTTGGCATAAAATCCACGGTTTTTTTTAAAGTAAAAATTTAGTGTACACTTGAGGGGCAACACTTTTATTGCAGAAATGCCTGTCGCATATCACTGGGCATATTCCATCAAAATTTCAACACAAATGTATCTAGAGTTTTACTTTGTAGAACAAATAATACAAACAGCCCGTGATGCATGTGGCAGAAAGGAATATTATTTGTCCTCCCAGGTGGCCGAGTTTTCAGAGCCTTGTACTTCTGGCTAATCGTCCGAGACAGGACTTGGAGCTCGCATAACCTACAGCGCCGGCCAAGCTCCTCGTTGGAACCGGTGACCCCCCCCCATTAGAGACAGGAACAGCAATCTACCACCATCATGTCTTAAAAGTAAAGTGTTTAATTAAAGCATCTTTCCAGTTCTTCTTACGTACGGAGCAGAGACTTTAACTTTTACTAGAAAAGACGTATAAAAGCTGCAGACAACTGAAAGAAACTTGGAGAGGTGTAACCAGGAAAGATAAGAAGAGGTACTCACGGATCAGGAAAATGAACAAGAGAGGAAGACATAATGAGCAGAGGAAACACCCTGAAGCGGCAAATGCGCTGGACAGTAGGCCAGAAAAACAGACCACCGATGGACAACCGAAATTTTTGACCGGATACCAAAGGTCAAGAAAAGACCCAGAAGAAGAGCACGTGGGAGATGGGTGGAAATTCGAAAGCATAACGGAGTCATTTCGAGGAGACTGGCTCGAGACAGACAGTTATGGAAGAAACTTTGTGAGACCTTCATTCAGCAGTGGAATGATAATGGTTGACAATTATGATATATATATATATACTGAAGAGCAAAGCTGAAAACTAAGGAAAAACTTTTGAATTTAAAACGAAAGTAGCAAAAGAACCTGAAGATCAAAACGCGCAACGCAGCAGTTATGAAAATTCAGAATTCACATTCTATTAAGAAGAGACCTAAGCAAAAAAAATATATTTTTGACTCATACCAAGTACAACATAGAAAAGGTTATGTATCTACCGGTGTGAGTAAAAAGAGAAAAAATAAAAAATAAAATAAAACAACTGAATGTAGAAAGTGTCGAGAATACTGAGCCTTGGCTTTATCAAGAACCAGCAAAAACTCTGCATTTTCTCACTTCCACAAAGACCTAGTTGGAAATGGGTTTCTGCAAAGCCATAGATGCAAGTAATAAGCCCACCAAAATTTTTTTAAGAAATATATATATATGTCATGACCTCCGCAGAGTTGTATGACCTAGCTTTAGTTAACAATTTAGCTTGCATCCATAACTTTCATGGCCCGACCCATGCTCTTCATCTGTTACTATTAAACAGAAAGAAGAAGGTTAAAGAAAACTCAAGTTGTGAGAGTGACATAACCTCATTTCCCGCTGAGAACCTTCATTGGAACTCCCCTCTATGTTCTTGGTTTATAACCCGAAACATGAATGAAAATGTACCAAGGTATAAATTCTCACTGAACGAATATAACACTGGAAATATAGTAAAAAGAAACATAAAAAGAAAGAAATAAACTCGGGTGCCGCAGGCCACTCATCAGGGAAACTCGAACCTAACTCGGATGTCGCGGGACGTCTTTCCGTGATGAGTGGCCTGCGGCTTTAGATATATACTCTACCTGTGGTTCTAGCAGCTAAGCGCGGATCCCGGGTAAGTCATACAACTTAATGGTACACGGTTTTTTAGTTATTGTCATATATATATATATATATACACACAGTCGAGTCACATTATTGTGACCACCTCCTACTTTTGATGTCAACAGCGCGTAACCAATGAAAGAAGGCAAGTGTCGACAGCTGGCTTAGAGGGTATATAAGGTGTGCTGTAGGCATTCTGAAAATATATCACTCGTTGCTGTTATGGATAAAAAGAGCGATTTATCAGATTTGCAAAAAGGGATTATTATCGGCTTCGGGTAAGGGTGGCAGTATTTCTGAAACAGCGCAGTTTTTGAACAGTTCGCGTGCTGCTGTGGTTAAAGTGTATCGTGATTGGAGAAATGGCACCGCTGCGAATAAGCAATGTGGAAACTGCAGACCACCACGTGCCATTGATGTGAGAGGCGAACGTCGGCTGCGAAGGTGCGTGAGGGCCGATCGACACGCTACAGTGGAGCAACTTACTGGCCGAATGAACCAAGGGGCAACCAGAAGTGCGTCTAAACCGACAGTTCAGCGAACCCTGCTGCGTATGGGGCTCAAATGCAGACGGATGGTCACTGCACCTATGCAAACGAAGCTGCATCGGCAGGTTGGAACAGCACGATGAAGACTTCAAGGTACTTGCCTGGCCCCCTAATTCCCCAGACTTAAACCCAATTAAGCATCTGTGCGACCACCTCGATCGTGTTGTTCGCTCTATTGATAATACTCCTCCACCAGCTGTCAGATGCACTGCAGTCAGCATGGCTCCACATACCTGTGAACACCTTCCAGAACCGTACTGAGTCACCCCCAGCCCGTCTAGCTGCTGTCCGCGCTGCACACGGCGGTTACTCTGGATATTAGCTGGTGGTCACAATAATGTGACTCGACCATATATTTAAATATATATGTCTGTCTGTATGTATGTATGTATATTTTTAAATTTTACTTTGTGAACAAATTATACCCCCAAATGAAAAAAAAAATACCAATGGTACGAAAACAGCGTATGACTGTAATGATGCTTGTAGTTTTTTTGTTTTTTTTTCAATTTTTTGGAGGCATGGATAAACACATGCGATTAAAAAAAGGGGGGAAGGGGGTTCCGTTTGGGAAAACCATAATAAAACACCGTATAACTGAAAGTTCGAGAAAATATACAGAATACATTTTTCAGGTACATCGAATGCATTAAGGGAATTAAATACTCAAAGATGAGTCTTCGGCAGAAAAATTATCATAGACATATTTAATCAAAGAATGGTGGCTATTATCCTATTTGTTTGCAGAACGAAAGGTCGTTAAAAAATAAATAGATTTCAGTTAAAATTAAAAGCGTTTTCTCTCCACGTGATGCGTGAACCACTTGCGCAACGTAGTAGTGTGCAAAGATCTGCGTCACAGTCGGGGAAATTAGTAATTACCATTTAAGCAATGATTTACTGTCACCAGAACCCTCTTCCCGAAGGAGAACGCAGCATGCAGTACCGAGTTAATAATGGATGAAGAACTGCAGCAAGTCAGGCATGATCCTCCCGCTAAAACGATCATGGAATCCACGCAAGTCCAAACAAAACAAAATGCGATTCATCCTTCTTTGAAACTTGTTGCTCAGCAGATTTCCTTTCTTTTTCTTCTTGGTCTTCTTGGCTATTTTTTTGTTTTTTTGTTTCCTGTCATCACGGGGAGTTGGGCAATGAGAGTATTTTGTTGGCATCTTCTTTTTTTGAATCCAATTTCCTTTTTTTCGTGCGGAGTGAATCAGAGAGGAAGCAGGCCATGTTGAGTGTAAGCAAGGTCGTATTACAAAGCAACTCGTCTGGGTAAGTTGACTGATAGTCGGAGCGTGTGATGCTGCTGCTTCATAGCCAAGCAGCAGCATCATCGTCTGCTGACCACAGAAGGACGGACACTCCCTTCTTCAATGCATCAGGAACTTTGCAACCTCACGCCATTAATTGACGCACCAAAGTAGGCGTACTTGCTCATCAGTATCGAATTCAGGTTTGTGGCCCATTTACCCTTTTCAGGGATATAGAAAACGCAATCGCTCTTGGAAGACTCGAAGTAGTTTTTAAGGATATGTTCCCGTCTTGCTTCAGATTTGCAAACTTATGTCCATGAGAGTTCAGCAAAGTTAGAAGGGGAAAAGTGAAGTCTCAGGTTTAAGTGGGAGTGTGAAGAAACCTTATGCGCAAAGTAAAATTTGTCCGAAAAAAACATGAAAGAAATTTCAATTTTCAATTCATGGGGACTTAAAGTAATGTTTAGCTCTTCATCTAGAGAGAAAAGCCACATTGGCAAAAGGAACGCCCGCTGCTAAATGATACTACGTACTCTATGCTACTATACATCGATCAGCCATTACCTTATGACCACCTACCTAATAAGCTGTAAGACCCCCTTTAGCCCGCAAAACAGCGGCCACTCGGCGAGGCATCGATTCGATGAGGTAGCGATAGGTATCCTGGGGTATCTGGTACCATAATGTCAACAGCAGTTTCTCCACTTCCCGTATATTTCGGGGGGGTGATTTAGCGCGAACCCGCTTTTCTTTTTTTTTTTTTTTTTTTTTGGTTGGAGGTTTAACGACCACCGTGAGCAACTCAATGGGCTATAAGCAGTCGCCCGTCCCTAATTTAGGGTCACTGGTTCCAGGGAAGGGAGAGATCCAGTGCCGTAAGACAAACACAACATCCATGCCTCACCGGGATTCGAACCCGGACCCCGTTCGGACGAATGATCAGAGGCCATCGCTTAGACCACTGGGCCACCGGGGCGGCCCGAACCCGCTTTTTCAAGTCGAACCGCAAATGTTCGATTGGGTTAACGTCAGGTGAATTTGGAGACCAGGGCATTAACAGAAAGTCATCAGAATGTTCCTTGAACCACTCCTAGACGATTCTGGCAGTGTGGCATGACGCATTATACTGTTCGTAATGGCCATCACCATCAGAGAACACAGTTGCCATGAATGGGTGAACTTGGTCCGCAACGATGTTTAGATACCTGACAGCTGTCAGGGATTGTGCTATTGGAATAATGGGGCCTAAAGTGTCCCAAGAAAACATCACCCACTGCATAACACCGCCGCCGCTCGACTCTTTCCGTCCAAAAGTGCATCCAGGTGCCATAGCCTCCGATGGTAATCGACGTATCAGCGCTCGGACGTCCACGTGATGCACCAGGAATCTCGATTCGTCAGACCTGGCCACTTTCTTCCAGTCATGCACGGTCCAATCTCGATGATCTTGGGCCCATTTCATGCGCTGTTGGCGATGACGTGCAGTGAGCATTGTGTCCTGGCTGGGTCTTCGGCTACGCAGGCCCATGCGCAGAAGATCGCGATGAACCGTGTACTGTAACACATTGCCCTGATCACCACTGTTGTAGCTACTGGTGATTTGTCGCACTGTAGCCCTGCGGTCACTGTGAACAATGCGCGACAGTCTCCGCTCCCCTCTAGCATCAATGAGCTGAGGACGACTCACTGCTGGGTGACCGTGCGTCGTTTGGCCATCTGCGCACCGCTTTTGATACGTACTCACTACAGCGGCACGTGAACAACCCACAAGCCGCGCCGTGTCCGAGATCTTGGTTCCGAGGTGCCATGCCAATATGTCTTTTACCAAACTCCGATAAATTGGGAGCTTTTTCCATTCTGACTCCGAACTCTCTACTAACCGAAAGTTGGTCCTCGGGTTGTATATATACTGCTGTGTGAACTTCATCTGCGCCACCGTTCGGTCTCCAGACACGTTTTTTTCTCTAGGCTGGGGGTGGCCATAATATAATAGCTCATCGGTGTATAGAGGATATCAGTAGCATGAAGGAAGTGAGAACAAATTCCGTAGTGACCTTAGGAGAAAAGAGAGCAAAAGCTCGTTGTCTGCTAACATCATGTTTCACTCGCTGAAGTTAACGAGTTCCAGTTACTTTTGGAGAACAGAGAGCGTGAAGCATCTTGATTTTGCTGAAATGTTTCAAGTTGCATTTACTGTAGCCTTCGAAACGGAAGAAGCAAAAATTTTTAACATTTAGTCATTCTGTGCTTCAAATAAGGGATCTGGCATAAAGAGGGAGTTTTTACGTTGAGCTTTTGTGGAACAAACACCGTTACCTACCTACTGTGGGTTGTTTACTTGAAATTCATAATGAAACAAATAAGAGGGAAATTCCGCCAGACCCATGTCAGATTCGACTTTCGGCTAAAGGTCATAATTTTTGGCCTGGTTTTTTAAATTGTATGTAAATAAAAATAAAGCTGTTTATTTTATACCTTCGACAACAGACGCTTCAGTTTTCCATAGAGTACCATACTCTTGCGGTAGATGTTTACCATCACAAAACCAACGCGCGGATTCTGTCCGAGAAAACTTCTTACGTTGCATGGGTGGCTTCATTCAACACTTGTTGTACCCCTAGTCGGAACAGAAGATTTCCACTCGCAATGATGCCCAGAACCTATGTAAATCACTCGGTGCTAAGTCCAGCAAATACGGCGATATAAGGTAGCACTTCAAGACGTACTTTCTGAATGGTTACATGCGTCTCACAGGAAATGTAAACACGGACGTTGTTGGGTTGTAAACAAACATCTTGGTGGAGTAGACCCCGAAGTTTGAGTCGTCTCGCCTTCTTAAGAATAAGGCAGTAAAACTTACTATTTGTGGTTGTTTGTCTTTCTGTATAACTCTCAAGAATCATGCCCTTACTGTAACAAAGGCTGTAAACATCACATTTCAGCAGAAAGTGTCGCTTTGAATGCTCTTTACTTCGGCCAGGGTGAACGACGCACTGTTTTACTGGCAGACTTACTCCCAGACAGAAAATAATTTATTCAGGCAGCATCGCCTGCCCCCTCCCCCGCGATTAACTTCAGATAGCAGCTCAGAACACGGAAAAGCAAGCTTTCATTTACACTCATCGTCAAAAAAATAGTTGCACCCAGAAGTAAGCAACCGACAGGGATGGAACTTAGTGAGTAGGTTTGACATCGTGACACATGCAAATGATTCAAATTTCACGCTCGGCCGCGCATGTGACACAAGCAAGGAGGGATCGTAGCGCTGTGCTTCACTGGCTGTATCAGGTCATCCATTCGCGGATGCTCGCCATTCTGACTCAGGCTGTTGTGTTAGTTGCATCCTTTGCAAGTGAAGTATGCCTCGGAGAAAAGTTTGGAAGCAATCCCAGCAGTTGGAGGAGTTCGAGAGGGGCTGCATCGTCGGACTTTGGGAAGCAGGATGGTTTATCGCTGTATTGCGCGCGCGGATATCACCATAGCACGCAGTTGGCGACAGTGAGTAGAACAAGGCACGCAACAGTGACAAGAAGGGTCTGGGAGACCTAGACAGACCACAAAGAGACAGGATTGGCGGGTTGTCTGACATGCGCGGAGTGACCAAACAGCCACGATTGCGGATATTCATCGAGCAGTGGTGCCCTCCATGCATCGTCTGATTAGTGCTAGCACCATTGGCAGACGGCTGCACGATGTAGGACTACACGCACGCAGACCGTTCCGACGACTGCCCTTAACACCATTGCATCGTAGCCAAAGACTGCAATGGTGGCGTGCCAGACTCTCATGGAGCCACTCAGAATGGCAGCGAGTGATCTTCAGTGACGAGTCCCGCTTTTGTCTTGGAGAAGACGACCACTGAATAGCTGAATCCATGTGTGGAGGCACATTCGAGCGCCAAGATGAACGATTTGTTGTCGAACGTCACACGTCCAGATGACCTGGTGTCATGGTGTGGGGTGCAATGCCTACGATGCCAGATCACCTTTGGTGTTCATTACAGGCACTTTGACAGCCCAACGTTTCGTTAATGAGGTCCTGCAACAAATGGCCCTACCTTTTCTGAACGCTCACTCCGGTGCGATTCTCCAACAGGACAACCCTCGTTCGCATACTGATGTTGTCTTGCGAGCTTGCCTCCAATGCACTGACACGCTGCCATGGCCAGCCGCATCACCAGACCTATCGCCGATTGAAACTGTGTGGCGTGCTATTGGACACGCTATCCAAACTCCATCCTTACCGCACAATCTGCAGGAACTGCGTGGGAAGATTCAAGCTGCATGGGATGGCTTATCGCAGGACACCATTACGAACCTATACAACTCCATGCCGAAGCGTCTGGCATGCTGTGTGAAAAAACATGGCGGCCAGACGCCATACTGAGAGACACTACTTATTGGCGTGTAGCTCAATAAACATTGCCCATATCAGTCTCAATGTTTAATCATTTATTGTTCCTGGTAACCTTTATCTTCCTCCCGAATAGCATTGTAATGCGACAGGTCTTTCTGGGTGCACCTATTTTTTTGACGAAGACTGTAGATCGTCAGGGAATTACCCGGGTACCTACCTCGCGCAGGCTGCACGGCTCGCGATAGATTTTATGTTTCAGTACACATACCAACGCAAATATTTAACTCGTTCTTGAGTTCCGGCACTTTGATGCAACGATTGTCACTAATGAACATCTGATCAGCAGCAGTGTTCTCCCATATGACGTCGTGAATTCCTCAGCATTGTCAGTCAGTGTCTTCCTCATTCGCATTCCATTTTAAGCTTTCTCTGCCCATTGAGGAATTATTCGCTGTGTTAAAAAGTTATTGCTATACACTTCGAACGTCCTCCTGTAATTTTCATGAAGTTCTTCTTACAGAAAGCGTGTCATTGTTTTTTATTTGTACTATAACGTAAATGTCTTTTCGTACTGATACGTTATTTTAAAAACATAACCATACGATGAAATAGTTTCCTAAATTAAACCTTAACGACCGGACGAAACATTTAAAACAGAAGTCAAACTTACGGAAATTGGCTTTATTTCTCCAGCACAGTTTATGGCACTTCAGGATAGTATAGAAATCACATAACACAAATCCACATTCCACGCTCCACACTCCACCACTTCACAAGCAACTGTTGCACCGTAGTTTATATCTCTCGTTCTGATCTCATAACAGGAATACGTCACATTCATTCTACCTCAATTGTGTTGCCAACAGTATTCGTTTGAGAGAAAAGATATCACGTTAAGTATGAAGTATAACTGAGAACAAACTCAAGATTAACATAGGAAAAGAAACTAAAAAGGAAAGTTAATTTAGAATATACGTCACAGTACTTTAGTGCAACTCTGTGTACACGATGCAGACGTTCTTCTGGATCGGTCTACTGAGATTACAACAAACAAGAGGAACAGAATATCAACACGTATGAAAATAAGCCCAATTTTGCAAGTGATAGGATTGTAACTCACGTCTGCCTTCTACAGAGTTGAATGTTCTGCCAACTGAACTACGACGGCGAAGTTTATCTCTGCAACTTGTCGTTTTGTAATGTGCGTCACTTCTAAGGTAGGCACGTCACATATATTCCCCCTTGAAAACAGGCTGAGACGAAATCGTAGGTTTCCGATTCAGACAGCAAACCGTGCTTGAGGCACCTCGCTGTAGAGGAAGGAATTCTTATTAATTCCAGGCAATACGTGGAAGAATCACCACACAATTGTCTCGAACCTCAAAGCAAGGAGATTCATTTTTACGTTCGGGCGGCAATTTAAAAATAAAGTCTCATTTACCGATTGTAGCATTTGAATCCACACCTCCACGCTCCGGAGCCGGTTATTCTCCCATACCGTTTCGACATGCGCGTGATCTCTGAGGTAGGTAAGTCACACAGGACGGAAGCAACGAAATAGAGGAGTCCCTCTGGAAGCTGCCACCACTGACCCCTCATGGATGAAGCAAGCTTTACCGGGTAACTGGAACACTGTTAAAAATTTGTGGTATCGTGCACCAGAAAGTGATGCCACACCAGCTGCATCGCGTCTCAGCCAAATTTGGGCCAAAACTGCTTTCAGCTGAGCAGAAACAGGTTCTTGTTTCAGCTGCTAGTCACCTGCTTGAGTGTGTCAAAAACGACGAAAACTTTTTTATAGAATCATGAGTTTAATTAAGGCCCAGTTTGTACAGTAGAAGACCCCAAACTCTCCCATACCCCAAAAAAGCACGACAGAGCCACGGCAATGGCAAAGCGATGCTGATCACGAGGCGTGATGAATGCGCTCTATCAGGCGAAACAATCAAGAAGGAGTACTCCTATCAAGTTTTGCGTCGTTTGAGGGACGCATTTCGTCGCATAGGGCCGGCACTGCATAAGAGTGGCAACTCCACCGTGACAACGCTGCCTGCACATGCATTGCAACTTGTTAAAAAGTTTCTTGCTTAGCACCGTATTACACAGGTCTGACAGCCACTCTATTCGCCAGAGCTCGCTTCGTGCGATTTTCTCTTCCCAAAATATTAAACACCACTTGAATGGAAAAATATTTCAAGATATTGAAGAGATACAACAGAATGCGACGAAGCAGCTATTCGCTCTTTTAGAAGATTACTTCAAAAATGTTTGGAGCAGTGAAAACAGCGCTGGGCTAAGTGTGTGACTTTAGAAGGGGGCTACTTGGAAGGCGATTAAGTTTCAAATCTGTAAGTCTTGTGTACTTTTTTTTTTAATAAACTCAGTGTGGATGTTTTTGATCACACCTGATATATGTTCATGATCAGAGTAAAATCCCTGAAATGGCAATGGGCTGGACATGCTACCAGAAGAACGGACCAGCGATGGCCAACTGAAATTCTATGCCGGATTCCTAGAGACAGGAAAAGACCCAGAAGAAGACCACACGGGAGATGGGTGGATGAAATTCGAAAGCATACGGAAGTGACATAATGACATGGAGAGGAGACGGGCGCAAAGCAGACCGTTGTGGAGGAAACTTGGGGAGACATTCATCCAGCAGTGAATTGATAATGGTTTACAATATATATTCGCTAAGGAAATACATAAGAAAATACGTTTAATCCACACTATCCTAAAACTGCGCTTAACTGCTAAAATTAAAGGAAACATGAATACTTTTGTGAGTATAATACTTTGTGAGTTATAACTTTCATCATTCATGTTCCTCCTTTCAGGTAAGAAAGACTGGGTGTTTTGTCTCAAATTTAAAAAAAATATTTAAATAGACGTCTTATTTTGGCCTATTTGAGCTAATTTACACTCACATGAAACCTGAAGTTTGAGGTGTGGTCGTGGTTAAGGACGTCATTCCCTGAGGAGTGGTCCTCAGTTGTTGGCCACGTGGTTGTTTGGGGTTTTCTTTTGAAGTTGTGTTGCGTCGGTGTGACTGAGTGTGTGACTATAGTGAATTCTACTTTTTTACGCTTTCCAACCGCAGGTTGAAGAATCGTTTATGCTCCAGCTTTGTCCGTCTGTCTGTGTGACTGTCCTCGCGATAACTCGCGTAAAAACGGTTCGATATCGATGAAATTTTAGTATGTGGTAGGGGACAACTGGGGACGAACCCTATTGAAAATGGACGAAATCGGATCAAAGGTCAGGACATAGGAGCGGGATCCATTCCATCGCCCTTATGCGTCATAACTTACGTAAAAATGCTTCGATTGCGACAAAACTTTATCATGTTGTTTCGGAGGTATACTGAACCAATTCTGTTTAACATAATCAAAATCGGGTCAAAGGTCAGGGCACAGGATCGATATTTATTCCACAGCCATTATCCTCATAACTTGAGTAATAACTTGAGTAATGATTTCTGGCATGTTAGAAAGCGTATCATAATCAATGCACTGCCTGATTTTACTAACTTAAAATTCAAAAGTATGTATATGCACTGCTGGCCACCCAAAATGCAACACTGAGAAAGACACGAGATAGCAAAGCCAGATTTACTGGACACATAGCAACAGATACAAAGATGAAACGATTGAGCTTACAGGCCCATACAACTTGCGGAACACGCAGACATCAATAGTTAGTGTGGCCCCCATGGTTGGCAATAACGGCCGCTACACGCCGCGGCATCGAACGAAATAGGCTTTGGATGTGGGCTTGGGGTATGTCGGTCCAGGCTGCTTCCACACGTTGCCACAGTTCATCAGGCGTAGCCACGGCTGGTGCTTGCCGGGCCACTCGGTTGCCGATCAGCGACCAGACGTATTCGATGGGCGACATATCGGGAGAACAGGTGGGCCACGGCAGCAGTGACATCTGGCGGGCCGTGAAGATTTGTTGCAAGATGCGTGCCACGTGCGGGCGCGCATTGTGCTGTTGAAGCGTGGCCGCTGCCAGGTCCTGCAAGTAAGGGAAGACTACAGGTTCTAAAACGTCGGAGATGTAGTGGTGGCTGTTGAGTGTACCAGCGATGCGTAACAGAGGGGTGCTGGTGTCATATCCAATTGCGCCCCAAACCATAACGCCAGGCGACGGACCGGTATGGCGATGCATAATGCAGGCGTCATACAGTCTCTCACCGCGGTGCCTCCACACGCGGGTCTGACCATCGTGGTGTTGCAGGCAGAAGCGGGATTCGTCGGAGAAGACAATGTCGTGCCATTCCGTAGTCCAGGTGTGGCGTTCAAAGGCCCACTGCCTCCGCACCCGCCGGTGGTGTAACGTCAATGGTAATCGGAGCAATGAGCGCCGTGCGACAAGTCCCCGCTCTTGCAGACGACGTCGAACGGTACGTGCTGACACAGGTTGTTTCGCAACATACCCTAATTCCTGCACTAACGATCGTGATGTGGCGGTGCGAGCCGTCAATGCCCGCCGCACAACATGCCGGTCCTCTCGTTCGGTGGTGTGCAGCAGCTGCGGCAATCGCTCAGGTCTGCCCGTCCGTCCCTTCTGCACCCACCGAATCCATACTCGCCTCACTGTGGCTGGATGTCGTCCCACACGGGTGCCGATGTCTTGGTACGATAAACCGCTGTCGCGATAAGCCACTATTCGTCCTCTGTCGAACTCCGAAACGTGCGGGAATGACTGCCGTTGTAGGGCCAGACATATCAATTCTTAGATAATACCTTTTGTTTCCCGCCGTATAGCGAGCTACCGCCTCGCCTTTACTATACGATCTGGCTATCAAGGCGGCTGAAGGCGTCCTTGTGTAGAAGAATAATTACCTCGACAAACACAGTCCAGTACACGGAAATAAAAACAACAACAAGACTTTATTATTCCGATAACATTTGCTTCGCGGGTCTCCGATGACTTTCCGCTCAGGTTCCCGTGCCGACCACGTGCTACCTTTCCACGATTCTTTCCGCGATACCCGGTGGACGAAGGAATCCTCCTTCCCGTTCACCACGCTGCACGTCTGCGAGAACCGCAATCCTTCCGTCAGAAACCGGAGTCCAAACCAGGACCCTCTCTCCTTGACGACCGAAGCTTAACTGTGTCACTTAATCCTCCTCGCCCCTTTCTGTCCTCTATCACGCATGCGCAAGAAAAACTGGTTTTCCCGGTCAGCACGTGAAATACCTGTACTCAGGAATGCCGTCGGATACCCGCAGGGGATTACAACCTTGCACGTATACAAAAGCAGTATGACAACTTGTTTAACAGAAACACCCGAGCAGCTGACTCTTCAAGGTCAGATGCCCCAGGTGTTCATGCACCCCTCTCTTAATCCCCCATAGGATTATAATCGTATCACGTGGGTGGTGAAGAATATCAGTTCTTATCTGAAACAACAAAATGGCGGAACGAAACGTCCGTCCGCCCGTGTTCATCACAATATTAAAAGTACATAAATTCATAATTGACAGTTTGATTGCGGGCGACCCTTACAGGCCCCCACCAAATGAACGAGAGATACGGTCTTTTGCCGTATTCTCGAGTCAGTCTCTTCCTTGCCTGCAGATCTTGGGTGACACAACATAATACACTTTTTCACTTCTCGCACGTTATGTAACATATACACTTGTACCACCCTGAGACCTTCTGTGGATCTTCACCTGTGCCGTGAAACATTCTCACCATGGCGCTGCCCTACTCTTTAAAACTGAGTCTTGACAACGCATCGGCGTGAGGAATTAGTTTGCCCGCGACATGAGATATGGATAAATTAAATTGGGAAATAGCCAAACTCCAACGCTGTAATTTTGAACTTTGCGATGCGGAACGGGTGAGAAAAGTAAGGGGGTTGTGATCGGACATAACTTCGACCCGGTTACCGAAAATCCACCCTTCAAACATTTGCAAACCCCATACTATGGCGTACGCCTCCTGATGGCTGACAGCCCATCTGGCTTGCGTCCCATTTAATTTTTTGCTAGCATAGGCCACTGGCCTAACGTTGCCTTCCTCATCCCTCTGACTCAAACAACATGCCACCGCAAAGGAACTCGCATCCGTGTGTAAGATAAAATGCTTACTGAAATCCGGGGTGTTTAATACCGGTGCCTTACACAAATTTTCCTTCAGAGTCCTGAATGATTCCTCCAACTTTTCCGACCAAACTACCCTATCTGCCGCCCTTTTTCCTGTGCAATCTGTTAAAGGTTTAGCTATCTTTGCGAAGTTAGGTACGTAATCACGGTAATACCCACATAATCCCAAAAAGCTACGTATTTCCTTTTTATTCTGAGGGGGCAAAAGGTCCCTGATGGCCTGTAATTTCTCGGGGTCCGGCCGGTGATGACCCGAGCCGACCACGTGCCCTAAGTAATTCACCTCCATACGGGCGAAACAGCATTTGTTCAAATTTCCCGTAAAGCCTGCCGCCTCCAAACTTTCAATTACTCCTTTCAAATGTTTCAAATGCTCCTCCCATGAGCCAGAAAAAATAGCCACGTCGTCCAGGTACGCTATCGCATAGTCTTGGTGCGGGGTCAAAACCTTATTCATGGCTCTCTGAAAAGTAGCCGCCGCTCCTAATAACCCAAAGGGCATTACTTTCCATTGATAGAGCCCCTTATGCGTTGCAAAAGTGGTATACTTTCTACTGTCGGGGTCCATTGGGATTTGATAGTACCCCTTTAACATATCAAGCGTAGTAATATACCGGGCTGCCCCCACCTTCGCTAACAAATCTGGGATATGAGACATCGGAAATGCGTCCGGAACAGTGTGAGAATTTAGCATTCTGTAATCTACACACACCCGAACCTCTCCATTTTTCTTAGCCACGCATACTACCGGATGACTATACTCTTCTTTTGATTCTTCAATCATCCCACGATCCCACAACTCCTGGATCTGGCTCTCCACTGCTCTCTGCATCGATTGTGGCACCTTGTACCTGTGCTGGGTACGAAGTACGCTTTCCGGCTTGAGTGTAATTGCGTGCTTCCCCACTGACGTCTCTCCCACTTCTCCCGAAAAGAACTTCTTCGAGCTGTTCACCAGCTCCTGTAACTCCCTAAGTTGCTCCCGAGTTATCCTCTCCCTATCTATCCTGATTTCTTCAGGTTCTACCAACTGTAACGTAACCTGTCCCAACACTTGCTCCCGATGATACAACATTCCATCCGTATAGAGATAACCACCTCTGCCATTTTCCGCCTCATTCCTAGCGGCTGCTAACGTCATACACCTCTTTTGTTGCTCTGTAAACAAGCGTCTGTCTGAATTCTCCTGTGCTTCACTCGTATCCAAATCAGTAACGCTATCTCCTGTTCCCTCGCTAGCTGTCGTTGCCTCTCCTGATTGGTCGGCCTGCTGTTGCTCTCGCTGATTTTCCTCGCCGCCTTTAGCACTGAGCGCTAAAATGCTGGGGCTATTTTGCTCTTCAAGCCACGCTTTACCTACCAAGCGCGCTTGCTCCTCCTCCGCTGAAATATCTGTGATCGCCGGGCTTTCCATTCCTAGAATATCCTCTTCTTCGACTAGCGCTTCGCCAGTCTCAGTTTCTGGATGCACATCCGGCCTATTCCCTAACTCTAACGCCTTTTCACACGAGGTTGCCCACATCGGAGTAGCTTCCCTTAAACATTTCATGCGCTGGTAATCCTCCGCTGCTACAATTACCCTGTTTACCAGATTAGGAACAATTGCACACATCACTTCACAAAAACTTTCTGGCGCTTCTCCTGTTTCTAATCCCTCTTCATCTAATCGGAGATTCAATTGTTTAATTGCAAACTCTCCCTTACTACCATCGAAGCCTCTTAAAATTATTCTACCCTTTGGTTCCAACAACTCTTCGCCAAGTAAACCTCCTCTTACACAACTCACCTCCGCGCCTGAGTCAATAAGGATTTCGGTGCTCTTTCCGCATTCCGACTTAACCCTCTTCACTTCTCCTACCGGAATTTCTATTACCTCGTTCTGACTTCCTTCTTGGCCTAAAACTCTATCTACCTTAGCCGTCATTCTTTTATCATCGCTGACCTCTATCCTTCTCTCTGAAACATCTTCGGCTCCCCTTTGTCCCATCGCTACTCTGTTTACCTTATTTGGGGGTCTTTCCTCCAATTCTGAGAGTAAGAGCTGGGAGTACTCTGGTTACAGTTTGCTTTACGGTGCCCTACTACTCCACATCTAAAGCATATAATTCCCTTATCCAAACTGGAATTCCCTACGATAGGCCTCGCTGCTGAATAACCTGGCTTATGTCCGACGCTCTGATCTGTCCCGGAAAACTTTCCTTTCAATTGATTTCCGCCTGTCTGAAAATTTCCCTTCTTCTAGGCTTCTGATTGACCTCCTTTGAAATACGTTCCCAAGGGATGACTGGGTTTGCATCTTCCTACTTCTGTTTTCATAGCTCCCACGTGACTTTCGTATAAATCACAAAGTTCTCCTAATTCTGTCGAAGGAACTAACTTCCCTACGGAACCTCTTTGAAGAATGTAGGTCTTCAGTTCTGGGGACAACAAAGTTTTGAATTTGTCGCATACCAACAAATTGACCAACTGATCGAATTCTTTCACTTCACTACTGTTGATGTAGTAGGTTAGGGTCCTCTTAATACGTCCCGCTAACTGCAAGTAGCTTTCCCCTTTGTTCTTACTAATATTCTCAAACTGTTTCAAATAAATATCCGGAGTCAAATGGCATTCCATCAAAATTGCCTCCTTAACTATTTCGTACTTATCGTACTGCTCTATAGTCAAACGACGAAATAAGTGGTTCACACATTCTGAATTGAATAAGGCTATCACCAAACGACCTTTCATTTCTTCCGGTACTGAGTGTAATACAAATGCCCTTTCTAACGAATCAAAGAAGTCCAGAATTTCTTCCGGCTTACGGGGACTTCTGGGTAAAGTTCTTTCTAAGATTCTCATGTAGTCGGCCAACTTAATCTCATTTTTACTTTTAATAGACTCCTTCTCTTTCTCATTAATTAATTCTAATTTTCTTAACTCGAATTTCCTTTCTTCTTTCCTATCCGCTAATTGTAATTCTAGCATTCTTTGTTCCCTCTCAGCTTTTCTTTCTTCTATCTCAAGCATTTTAAATTGAAGTTCCCATTCCATTCTAGCTGAATTATTTTTCTTGTCTTCCATATTAATGCTTACTTCTTTACTAGAATCTAATTCTGAATCGCTAAGAATACTATTATCTTCGTTGTCCGCGTCTAAATTATCCTCAACTTTCCCTTCCAAAAGCTCAGTCATGATAATACACTACAATACACATTCAAAAAATACACTCATGCAAAGAAATAAGAAAAGAAATCATGCAAACTTCCGCATTAAATCCTCGAAGGTTAATCTGCTTCTTGTTTTGTTTCTAACCTATCTCTACCTTCATGCATTACCCGAACATCTATTATCCTGTTTTACTCAGAATACTTATATTCCTTCTGTCTCTTTCGCTACACGTAAAAAAAATCAATACGCTATTCTAGCTTCAAATTTCTTAAATCGTAAACATGAAATCTCGACTTATCTAAACACTTATTACTTAATGAAAATATTTTGACACTTCGCATTCTCTAGCAACTGACATAAAATTAACTGTTAAAAAATTTTACTTTACAATGCTTTACTCTGAGAATATCTAATTATTAGCTTTCCCTTTCCTTTCTAGTACCATGATGAGAACTTCTACTCTTAACCCTAAATTATACCAAATGCACAGGCGAAGACACAGAAATAATCTCAGAAAAAAATGTGGTACGTTACCGGAGCACTCAGGCTTCTTCTCTTGCTTGTAAGTCGTCGTCCTGCTTGGGATTTCCGTACGCTGAGGTGCACACTGTCTTTGTCTTAGTCGACACGATGGATACCTTATCTCGGCTAGCACGCTGGTGTCTCTTTCTTCCGGTCGGCACGTCGTCAGAGTTCTGTCATTCGGTCACTGGAAGTTTCACAAAAAGTCCGTTGTTCCTTCTTCACACGTGTCGCCATTCACGTCATTCATGAGCTCGCTTTCAGGCTGATCCTACCGACTGCGCCACTTTATCTGGCTGTAGGGCCAGACATATCAATTCTTAGATAATACCTTTTGTTTCCCGCCGTATAGCGAGCTACCGCCTCGCCTTTACTATACGATCTGGCTATCAAGGCGGCTGAAGGCGTCCTTGTGTAGAAGAATAATTACCTCGACAAACACAGTCCAGTACACGGAAATAAAAACAACAACAAGACTTTATTATTCCGATAACATTTGCTTCGCGGGTCTCCGATGACTTTCCGCTCAGGTTCCCGTGCCGACCACGTGCTACCTTTCCACGATTCTTTCCGCGATACCCGGTGGACGAAGGAATCCTCCTTCCCGTTCACCACGCTGCACGTCTGCGAGAACCGCAATCCTTCCGTCAGAAACCGGAGTCCAAACCAGGACCCTCTCTCCTTGACGACCGAAGCTTAACTGTGTCACTTAATCCTCCTCGCCCCTTTCTGTCCTCTATCACGCATGCGCAAGAAAAACTGGTTTTCCCGGTCAGCACGTGAAATACCTGTACTCAGGAATGCCGTCGGATACCCGCAGGGGATTACCACCTTGCACGTATACAAAAGCAGTATGACAACTTGTTTAACAGAAACACCCGAGCAGCTGACTCTTCAAGGTCAGATGCCCCAGGTGTTCATGCACCCCTCTCTTAATCCCCCATAGGATTATAATCGTATCACGTGGGTGGTGAAGAATATCAGTTCTTATCTGAAACAACAAAATGGCGGAACGAAACGTCCGTCCGCCCGTGTTCATCACAATATTAAAAGTACATAAATTCATAATTGACAGTTTGATTGCGGGCGACCCTTACAGCCGTATTCTGCGACGAGGCATCAGGAAGCTTCCCACGCACAGGTCCGGCAGCACAACACACTTCCGCTATTTACACCCAGCCTTCTGTGCACCCTTCTTATAGTGCTTCTCGGTGGCGTGCCGGGCGCAAATGATTTGCATATGCCCTGCAATGCTAATCGTTTGCATGTCCTCTCGCGGGCGACGTATGCTGCGAATTTCAGGCTAATCGGATGCTTCCTTCTTGGTGTTGCATTTTGGGTGGCCGGCAGTGTATACATATTATTATCAATCCACTGCTGGATGAAGGTCTCCCTAAGTTTCTTCCACAACGGTCTATCTTGCACCAATCTCCTGCACGTCACGCCTGCATGCTTTCGAAATTCATCCACCCATCTCCCACGTGATATTCTTCTGGGTCTTTTCGTGCCCCTTGGAATCTAGCCTAGAATTTCGGTTGTCCATCGGAGGTCCGTTGTTCTGCAAACATGTACAGTCTATGTCATTTCAGGGATTTTACTCTGATAATGATGTCTTCCACTCTTGTCATTTTCCTTATCCAGGAGTTCCTCTTTTTATCTCTCCCGATATATACAGTATATATATATATGAGCAGAGCCGAAAACATAAAAAAACTTAAGAATTTAAAACGAAAGTTGCAAAATAACCTGAAGATCATAACGCGCGACGCAGCAGTTGTAAAAATTCAGAATTTACATTCTATTAAGAAGAGACTGAAGCAAAAAAATTTTTTGACTCATAACAAGTACAACATAGAAAAGGTTATGTATTGACCGGTGTGAGTAAAAAGAAAAAAAAAGAAAAACTGAATGTAGAAAGTGTCGAGAATACTGAGCCTTGGCTTTATCAAGGATCAGCAAAAACTCTGCATTTTCTCACTTCCACAAAGACCTATTTGGAAATGGGTTTCTGCAAAGTCATAGATGCAAGTAATAAGCCCATCAAATTTTTTTTTAAAATATCTGTATGTCATAACCTCCTCAGAGTTGTATGACCAAGCATTAGTTAACAATTTAGCTTGCATCCATAACTTTCCTGGCCCGACCCATGCTCTTCATCTGTAACTAATATATATATGTATACGCACAGTCCACTGGTCCACTTTTGTCATGACTAGTGTGAAATCAATGAAATGCCAATGGGCTGCACATGTTGCCAAAAGAACGAATCACCGATGGTCAACCGAAATTTTAGACTAGATTCCGAGAGACAGAAAAAGAACTAGAAGAAGACCACATTTGAGATGGATGGATGAAATTCGAAAGGCCGGAGGGACGTGTATGCGGCAGGCTCAAGACAAACATTTGTGAAAGAAATTTGGGGGAGACCTTCATCCAGCAGTGGGTTGGTAATTGTTGGCAATGATGATGATGATGATGATATAGTGCGTGTGTGTGTGAGAGAGAGAGGAAAGTAAAAATAATTTATGTGTATAAAAATTAAAGAAAAAGGAAAAGAGATTGCTCTATTGGTTCTTGGACATCTCACTGTACTTTTCGGCACGACTGAGCTGCTTCGCACATGTGCATAGCATGTTCTAAAACACAGTCAGCGTACGGTATTTTCTAAGTATGAATGGTACAGCACTTCTGTATAACACTATAAAATGTGGTTATGTGTTCCATAATACGCCTAGAGATTGACTCGCGTAACTTACGAAATATCTATTTTAAAATATGATGAGTTAAAAGTATGAAAATCCATTCGTGGGGAACCTGTTGCGCCTTTGATAAATGAATACATATCAATTGCTGTCTGAATTTGTTTCCCTTCCGTGAAAGGCGCGAGTGTCTATTACACAACCCATATCTTTAGGCTGGTAAACGGTGAAAAATGAGGTAAAAGCGAGTTGAAGGAGTGAAAAATGAGCATTGGCGAATATGAAGATGGAGTTCGGCGAGGTGGGGAGAAGGGGGACCGGTGTCTTCTCGTGTGGGTTCGGGAAGGTTTTCTATCATGTGGGTCATCAGACAGCGGGCGTGGTGCGGCCCCAAAGAGTTCAACTGACTACTCCCTTCTTCGTACGCTGGTTTTCGGGTAGTGCGGCGGATTCGGGGTCCGTCAGCTGAGGCTTGCATGAAGATGGTACCAACGCCCAGTCCATCAAGCCCAAGCAGCTCGCCAGATATCCCCTGAGTGCCTGTGACAGCGGGTTATTACCTATCGGTTCTTGCTCTGCCCTGCCCCCAGGCCTAAGGAAAGGGAACTCACTCACTTTTAATTAACAATAGGGCAAGGAGGATTTCAAGCCTGGCGTCAAGACACAGTCCTCCCACACAAGTGGCTCCACCTGTGGCCCATGGGCGTAGAGGAGTGGGCGAAGCCTTTGTGTATCCAAAGGGGTCGATTATTTTCCTCGACAGCCGATTTAACTGATATGAAATCTGCCAATCATGCTTTGTGGGAAGCCTAAGTGATGAAACACTTTGAGGATGATCTGTTTCGTACAAATGTCATCCCATTCATCGGATGTTTATCTGGTCCAACACAGAACTCAAGATTACGCTTAACAACTTCCTTCTCTGCGCAATTAACATTCTACCAACTATTTGCTAAGCTTCTGTGTAATTTACCATCGCGATTGCGTTCCAACAACTGGTCCCCGGTGTAAAATATTCACGCAGTGAATGCATGATAAATTCGATTTCATATCAGTCCAGTAATTTATTATACAGTGCAATCTATTTAAAGGCTTTTATTTTGCATTTTGGCTAGCGTGAAATGTAAATGAGGCTTCATAAAATATGCTGGAAATGTCCTACTTTATTCTGAATATATGCATAAGTTCCCTTAACTAGATTCTGAGGTTAACCCCTTCAATCATGTAGCGCGAATTTTAAGCCCAATATTGGTCAAAATTACGTTACGTTCCTTATGAAAATAAAAAATAATAAAATAAGAAGATAAACTAAAATAGAACAGAATATAAAGAACTTTAGCAATTTTCAGGTTTCCTGTCGATGATATATAAGTCCTATAAATATACTGAAAAAGTGATGTTACAATAATTTGTGACTGATACTTAATCGCATTTGGGTAAATGTGTTGTATATATTCTATACATACTATATTTGTGTTGTTATATAACTTAATTTAGGAGTTTGGAATATTGCAAATCAATCATAACGCTCTCTGAATCAGAGATTACGAATATTAATGACAGTTTTATTTAAATTTCGGAATCCAGCATAAGCATAGTGATTTTGTAAAAAATTAGTCGCATATGCGCCTCACTCAATTGTAGATGGTAAAATTTTATACTCTATTATAATTTTTTTTTGTAAGACTTTCTAGCCACGTATCTTAGTGCGACGTTAATTCACTCTTTGTATACTTTCTTCGTGTTCTAATTGCAATGTAACGTCGTTTATTTAATTTTGGAGTACAACTTTATCTGGACGGAAACGTGGACAATTAGGAAGAAGGAAGCTAAAATGTTGGAGGCATTTGAAATGTGGTTATGGCGATGAATGGAGAAAATAAAGTGGATTGAAAAAATTACCAATCACGATGTATTACCAAGAGTTGAGGAAGAAAGGAATTTACTAAAGACCATAAGAAAAAGAAAATATAACTGGATAGGACATGTGTTAAGAAGAGACATCCTATTGAAAAGAATGATAGAAGGGAACGTTGAAGGAAAGCGACCAATAGGAAGGAGACGACTAATTATATTTGATGATATAATGGGCACAAGAGGCTATCAAGAAATAAAGAAGGAAACAAGGGACAAAGAAAACTGGAGGAAGAGAACTTGCTAAGATACCGTTGGACCTGTCAAGAGACAGAATACTAATGATGATGATTATCAAACATGATGTAGTATGTGTAATTCATGGATGAACTTACTGAATTATTCTATCATAGCAATAACATTGTAAAGATGAATGTAATGGTGTGACATGAACTTACGTAAGTTTTTAAAATGTACAGTAAATTATTAAAACTACTCTATTTATAAACTACAACGTTTCCTTTGATGACGTAAAAGAGCCGCGGATGGCTTAGTGGTTAGTGTTTCAGATTATCGATGCTGGGTCCCCAGGTTCTAGCCTGGGCTGATCTTTCAGAGATGGTGTGATTTACTAACAATCGCTGAATATCCGCCGTGCATCGGACGAGCACGTAAAGTGACGGCCCCCAGGCTGGACCCACTGGTTAAATGGGTATCCTTTCCTATGTCCTCCCTGAAATTCTCTCACCCATCTATGTGCAATATCGTACTTGTACGGTGGCGCCATCTACTGTACTCTAATCTCACTATAAACTGTTCTGTCAAAAGTCGCTAGACTTGGTCTCATTCCTTCCGTTTCTGTGTCCTGCCCAAAAGGCGATCTCGCTGTAGGTGGCTGGGACCTAAACTCTACTCCCTGTGGACGGAAGTCCTACATGAAAATGACAAATGCTCTCATGGCAAGCTTGATGACGTAAAAGTAACACTCAGTTTAAGCCGAGCTTTCGAGCTCCATCGGGAGGATTCGTCTGGGCTAGATCATCAAAGCCTTCTTACTGAATTATTGCATCATAGAATACTAACACTTAATGCTGTTACAACTCAAAAAAAATTATATAATGGAACAAGCAGTTGTTCCATTCACGTGGAAGTCTGTGTTTTAAACGTGCTCACGTAGCATAGAGTCCGTGTTTTAGACATGCTCACATAGTATAGAGATACATTATCTGTTGTTTCTTTGGTGTTTGTTGAGGAGATTCTTCTAGGCATCTGATAGCTTAAAGTACCAGCTTTCGTTGCACGGGTACGTGTGTGTTATGGTCTCAAGATTTTCATTCGTGGCAGAACCAACGTAGCTTGTATAAGGTGCTAGTCTTTCCATCATGCTGTAAAACGGGGTTGCTCTTTTTTGGGTGATTTCCCCGCATAGAGCGGTTGTCGTTTTCCCGTCTTTAACGTCTCTTTCATGTCCCTTGCTCCTTACCACGAGTGATTTTTTTGTAAACCACACGTGCGATTTTGTGCTGCCGTTTGTATAGATCAGGAGTTTGTCTTAAGCTCCCGCTGAGCTTTTTCTGTTTACTAGTGGTTTGCTTATAGACACAGTATCATATACGTATAGACGCAGGAGATTTAACAACCACATTTATTCCATATTTATTAATGATGTTTTTGAGCCTGAAAGGGAAATTGGGGAAATATGTTATGGACCCACAATATCTTAAATCGTTCTTTTGGGTATTAGGAGTCCTGGGTTTAGGCATTTGAAATCGCCGTAAAATAGAATCTGACGCTTGTCTAGTAAATCCAGCTGAAAGTCCCTTGTCGACGACATTTACTATTTCTTTGTCTCTGGCTTCTATAATGGAAGAATTAACAAACGCTTTTCTGAACCATGATCTGAAAACAGCTGTTTTATATGATTTTGGACTGAAGGACCTGGTGAGGATTACGTTGGGAACAGCTGACGCCAGCTGCTATAAAGAAATGCTTGCGGACCAAGGTATAGACGCCGGCTATTATCAGGAAATGCTTGCGGATCAAGGTATGGACGCCAGCTGTTATCAGGAAAAGCTTGCGAACCAAAGTATGGCCTGCTGTAAGGAAATGCTTGCGTACCAAGGTATGGACGCCGGCTACTATCAGGAAATGCTTGCGGATCAAGGTATGGACGCCAGCTGTTATCAGGAAAAGCTTGCGAACCAAAGTATGGCCTGCTGTAAGGAAATGCTTGCGTACCAAGGTATGGACGCCGGCTACTATCAGGAAATGCATGCGGATCAAGGTATGAACGTCGGCTATAATCAGGAAATGCTTGCGTACCAAGATATGGACGCCAGCTACTATCAGGAAATGCTTGCGGACCAAGGTATGGACGCCAGCTGTTATCAGGAAATACTTGTGGAGCAAGGCATGGACATCGGCTTCTATCAGGAAATGGTTTGCTGACCGTGCGCACTCCATAGTGTTGTACCTCCACCCAAAGAGGGGATGGGCTTTTTCTGGACGACAATGCCCCATGCCATCGGACTCGTCACCTGAGAAATGTTTCGATGAACAGTGCTGATATAACATATCTCGAATGGCCCCTAATGTCGCCTGATCTCAACCCAGTTGAACAGCTGGGGAATGTTGTGGAGCACCGAGCAAGACAAATGAACACACCACTTCGAATACTTTTACAAATCGGATAAAACTTCTCATGAATGTATTTCTGTTTCACGCTATACCTCCACTTCAAACTTTTTGCGTGAGGACTTGTTTTTGCATCCCATAGTGATGACCAAAATATCCTATGAATTTGGGAACCTTTTTCTGTTGTAAAATATTTTCGGTAATTGTCATAAATTCGGGTTCCTAATTCAACAAAATTTCCTTTTCTGTCACTGTGGGAACTTTATTAGGTTGCTCTAGCTTTTTCTGTTATTAATGTAATGCTCATGCTGCTTAATTTCTCTGATGCGCTATGTTCCTTCAAGCGGTCTTCGCGGTATTTTAGCTTTCGAAATTACATTTTCGCTGCTGACAATTGAGTGGAAAAATTATTTTTGCATCGGTTTCGTTGAAGTGACCGCAGTTTTCCGTGTTTCTTCTAGCTTTTGGAGTAAAAGTTTCCATCTTGGTGGTCTAAAGAGAGCCCCCCCCCCTTTTTTTTTCACAACACTGTTGATTACAAAGTTTAAAATTAAAAAAGAAATGCATACACAGTGGAACCACGGTCGGCTGTCTCGGTGGCGCAGTGGTCTAAGCATTGGCTTATGATCATTCGTCCGAAAAGGGTCCGGTTTCGAATCCCGGTAAGACTTGGATGCTGTATCTCTCTTCCTTCCCTACAACCAGTGACCCTAACTTAGGGACCAGCAACTGCTTTTTATAGCCCATTGAGTTGCTCACGGTGGTCGTTAAACCTTTAATAAAAAAAGAGAGCATCGGTTGTACGTTTTTCTAGGAGATGGTCTTAAAAAACGTGTAAATGAAATTTTGAAATGTAAAATTCTATTGTAAAATTTTGAATGCCTCCAAAAAGAAATAAAAAAGCGTGGAAAATACTCGCAATTTTAGATTACGCTAATTTATAAATGTCAAAGGTACATATATACGTAAAGAATATTTTGCTATTTTGACTTTTGCATTAATTATTTGGTTCAAATTTCGTTAAGAAATTCTGAGCGATTTCATATTTTCAATGCGTATGAAAAAATAAAGAAAAAACCTTAACTTTGAAATACTAGGTAATATCTCCGAATACGATTTGTTTTATGTTCAATATCAATATTATACATTCTTTACTTATGAGCATAGCTGTTTATAAAGCAGTTTGCCCACTAGTTGGTTAAGCATTAATGTCGAGTAAAATATTCATTGATCTTTGTTTGAAATTTTTTGAATGCGGAGAATGAAAGAGAGCTGTGAATGTTATTTAGTAAATTATTAGTTGTATCACCTATTTCGTGGCTGTGAAAAGATGACGTCTAAATTCTCTCTAACTTCTAACATTCCGGGTTCCGTATAAAAGAATCAAAGAAAAAAATAAATACAGGTAGGCTCAGTTCTGATTGAGCCGTCAGTTTGGAACGTTGGACTACGACTTGCAGATCGGAGATTCGAAATAAACTAGTTGAGTACGGTTACAAAGCGTTTATCTAATTTGTTATAGCCAACACAGGTCTATGATATGAAAAGTAACTTAGCTTACATAATTTTAACAAATAATGCTGGATACATTTCAAACACAAAGCAGATCGATACACGAATTACCCAACGTGATGCTCTGTCTTCTTGGGGTTCTTATATTCCTCATCACTTGCTCTTGTCTCTTGTTTTGATTTTCTCCACTTTTGCTTGCGCTTATTCAGCGAATTGTCGAAAATGTTAACCCGTTCGCAAGAAAACAATTTTTTAAATTTTAGTTTAAACCACTGCGACATGTTCTTTATATATTTAAATTGATCTCGTCGAGAGCTTTAAAACGATACCACGCACAGTTGTTTTGCACCCACGGTTGTCTAGATAAACCGCGATATTTTCAAAAGTGTATATCGGTTCACAAGAAAACAATTTTTTTAAATATTGAGTTCAAACCACTGCGAAATGTTTTTCGTATATTTGAATAGATCTCGTCGAGAGCTTTAAAACGATACCACGCACGGTCGTGTTGCACTCAGGGTTGCCGAGATAGACTGAGTCAAACTCCGCGGCACAACCAGAAATATTGCATCATCTCCCACACATGATGTATTGCGCAGTACGCGAATTGGATTCCATGCTGTTTACGAAAATGTTAACACGATTAGTGTGCGGCACGTACTTTTAACGCTCTAATGATTTCAATTGGGACCTCTTTTTGTCACAGTCGGTCGACCGTAAGTCGCCCCATACTATCCGCGGAGTTAGACGTTGTCCTACGTCAAAATGTATTTTTGATAATCTGAAATTCAAAATTTATGGTATAATCGCAAAACAGAGTATAAATGAATTACGAATAACCGAGTTAAAACAGCGATATAAACTACAGTAAAGTAGACAGTTCGGTGCCATCTGCCTGTCTTTATTATTTCATGGTGGATGTAGACGATTTCTACAACTTCATTGCAACTGGTGATTTCTGTGTTTTTCAATTTTCTCTCTCCATTCAGTCGCAACAGATCTCATTAAGTTTTTCAAGAAGGCCACGAATATGTTATTTATTTTTTACTTGAATTTAATTTATCAGCAAAATTTGTTTTCAAATTACTTTGAAATGCTGAGGACGTTTTGATTCGTTGGGCCTTGGCGTGCTTTCTCAATTTTTTCCGCTTTGCTTTTCTTTTATCTTCGGGAGGAGGATGAGAAGGTTAATGTTCTATTAAACACATCCCAGCGTCCCACAATGTTCGCATCCATAACACAGGCCGTCCGAGTAATAATGTACGGGAGCCGCATTGCCGTGTACGCGCAAGGCCTATTAACTGAGTCTGTTGTTAATAGCTTTCGTTCCTTCATCTCTTTCTTCTTCTTTGGCGGCCCAGCAAAATAGATGCAAGCAGAAGCATCACCCCTACCTACCCTTAGGGGAAGGCGTCGAACCAAACTTCTTACCACGCCAGAAATTAAAGAAGACGAGGAAGACTTCCTCGAGGTTTCGAGTAACGCGGGTTCAGCCCTGAGGGGCAAGGCGGCGAGGCCAGTGATCCGTCAGCTCCAAAACGCAACAATGGCTGGCCGAAGTGAAAAGAACGGCTGCGGGAACATCGGAAAAAACGGATCTGTAATCGATGAGAGGGGTTAATGGCTTTGCGATCCGTAATTCGGTGTGAATTGAATATAACAATGAAGTCACGAATGAATATAACTACTATCGGACGAGTACTTCATCAAGAGACTACAATATGGCACATGGTAGTAGTGGACGGATTTTAATTATCCAGTGTTTCCAGCCACTAAAATAGCTGGCGCAATGATTAATGCAACTCCATTTATTACGCCTGAAACAGAAAAATAATTTATTACGTCATTTTAAAAAAATTGCTACAAGATACTGCTATAACAACGGAAAACAAAAAATAAGTGCTTAGAAAAAGCAACTTTATGTCATAAACCTATGGCATTCTGGTATCAGCAATTTACTATGTGCTGTTTAACGGTAATTCGTAGCATCGCAAAAAAATACAGACGCTTTAACAGAACTTCCGAAAAATTTGGGATGACAGATTTGATTCTGAGCTGGATGATGAAGTGTGACGAGTGTTCTTATCCTGTGGCCCTAGTTCTGCCTTTTCCGTGGAGCCAGTCGTCCTAAATTAGGGATGGGAGACTGATTATAGCCTTAAATGATAACTGAAGTTCCCCTACAGAACTAGCGAGACTTGATTTTTTTTCAGCTGTAAGGCTCTTGAAATTTACGGAGCGTCTTCAGCTACTAGAATGTAAATAATACTGGTTGTTGATTAAAAGGCTACGTCAGAAAATACGTTCGTTACGGTGAGGGGAACAAAAGGAGTTACTACAATAAATTTGAATAGATGTCCTATAGATCGGATATCGATTCTTTTTATCAAAGACAACTGATCTCATATTTTCTTTATTTCGATGTTTAATGATTACCATGAGCAACTGTAAAAGCTATAAAGAGTTACTGCCGTACCAGTAGCTCAGTGGTCTAAGCGCTGACTTGTGACCATTCGTCCGAGAAGGGTCCAGGTCAGAGTTAGAAACGGGTAAACATTTTTGAGCCTGGACCCGGACGTCACAAAATTGGGCCCGACCTGGATCTGTATCTGACCCTGACCTGACCCGAAAAAATCTGCTTTGGACTCTAATATCTTTATCTATCTCTCTCTCTATATATATACAGGGAATTCAAAAACTAGGGGTATCTTAAGTAGGTTATACGGGAATCAAACAAACGTATTATGGGAACGTTTAATTTACTCATTAACTTGCACGAAGTATTGAAACTGTCGTCCATCATTTGCAAGACGTAACCTAATTGTTTTACACATGTTTGCAAATACATCTGCGGGCGTCAAAAAGTCCCTCCGCAGTAATATTAAGGCTGTCCAACCTAATTTAGTGGCGCTACAGTCAAAATTTTCGAATTACGTAACTTGTTGTATGTTTAATTTCTGTTTTTGTTGTTTTCTTAATAACATATCAAGCTTCAGAATATGTTTCACAGCAACACCAATTTTCACATGCTTATGATGAGTTGAAAGTTTGCAAAATGTGGATGTTGTTTTCATCATTGCCTCTCAGAAGAAAGGGGCACTTTTCCTTCTGAGGACAGTCTTACTTTAATTTGCATGACAAATCATTTTTGAGTCCGTGGGCACCAGTATCTAGCACAAAATTCCACAATGGGCATTTCTCTTTGATTTTTTTTCTTGCTTTTCAAACACATAAGTTGAACTTAAACGGGGTCGAAATCGGTTCAGGAACACCTTGATCCGATCCGTATGAACCACAAGAAATTTTCGACCCAGTGACTCGTTTCCATCTCTGATATACACTACACGATCAAATGTATCTGGACGATTATTTAGAGTAGTGGATTTTCCCATATACGCCACAGCTATGGCCCATAAAGGTATAGAAAAACGTACGTGGCAAAACAAACATCATAGACAAGCATAAATAATAGAAGGGGCCGTACGACAGAGCTCAGTGACTTTCAACGTGGCACGGTCATAGGATGCCATCTTAGCAACAAGTCAGTTCATAGACAAGTGTTAACAAGTTCATTGCTATCTTTGTTTCCAGTAACATAAGCATGAACAGTAGAATGGGTCATACGGCAGAGCTCAGTGACCTTCATGTGATTTTCAACATGGCATTCTCATACGATGCCATCTTAGCAACAAGTCAGTTCACAGACAAGCATGGACAATAGATGGACCGTACGTCCGAACTCAGTGACTTTCAACGTGGCACGGTTATAAGGTGCCATCTTAACAACAAGTTAGTTCATAGACAAGCATTGGCAGTAGAATGGGCCGTACGTCCGAGCTCAGTGACTTTCAACGTGGCACGGTCATAGGACGCCATCTTAGCAACAAGTCAGTTCAGAGACAAGCATGAACAATAGATGGACCGTACGTCCGAACTCAGTGACTTTCAACGTGGCACGGTTATAAGATGCCATCTTAACAACAAGTTAGTTCATAGACAAGCATTGGCAGTAGAATGGGCCGTGCGTCCGAGCTCAGTGACTTTCAACGTGGCACGGTCATAGGACGCCATCTTAGCAACAAGTCAGTTCACAGACAAGCATGAACAGTAGAATGGTCCATACGGCAGAGCTCAGTGACTTTCAATGTTGCATAGTCATAGAATGCCATCTTAGGAAAACGTCAGTTCTGGAAATTTCACCCCTGCTGTAGATTCCCAGATCAAGTGCAAATAAGGTTATTGTGGGTTGGAAAGGCCTAGGAGCAACAAGAATTTCCATCGCAACATGGTCGGCCACGTAAAATCACGGAGAGGGGCCGCCGGGTGCTGAAGCGGGTGGTGCGACAAAATAATCTCTGTTGCAACACTCACCACCCAGTTCCATAATGCCTCTGAAAGCAGGAAAATGCCCCGCGAATAGTTACAGCTTAGAACAGAATGGGGTTTTATGGCGGTACAGCCATATGCAGGCCTAACAGTAGCAATATCAACGCCAAGCGTTGGTTGGAGTGATGTAGAGCTCGGCGCCAGTGAACTCTGGCGTGATGAATCACGGTTCTCCATCTGGCAGTCCAACTGACGCGTCAGGGCGTGGGAGATGTAAAATGAACTCCGACTGTGTTTAGGAAACTGTGAAGTTTGGTGGTGGAAGCATCATTCTATGGAGCTATTTTTTATTCGTTGGATGTGTCTCATGGCTCCAGTACATAGGAATCCTAAATCTGCAGCCTATTATGGCATTCTTGACAGTTTAGTGCTCCCAACATTATGGCAATAGTTCCGTGAAGGTCCTTTTCTGGAACAGGACAATGACCCAGTCCACTAAGCGAAATCCGTGCAGGAATGGCTTGATGAGATGGGTGTAGAAGAACTTGAGTTGCCTGCGCAGAGCCCCGATTTAAACTCCAACGGAACATCTTTGGGATGGATTAGGACGTCGACTGCGAGCCAGACTGAACCAGTCGAAATCGGTACCACCGTTGAGTTCGGGCTCAATTTTAAGAGCTCGAGCGCGTCCGAACCCGCAGTATATCAGCCGGAGCCAGCCCGAGCCTGAAGTACATCTGCACGAACCAGAAGTATGTCAGCCCGAGCCTAAAATATGTCAGCCCTAGAAGTGAAGTATGTCAGCCCGAGCCTGAAGTATGTCAGCCCTAGAAGTGAAGTATGTCAGCCCGAGCCGGAATTTTACATTGCAAGATAAAGCCCGGACCTGAACGAGCTCAAAAACCATGATTAACCTGTTTCGGCATTAAAAAAATCTCCTCTTCTAGACTTCCACTTTTTCCCTCCCGTGCAATTAACTGATGTTTTTCTCAACTGTGGATTACGGAAGGGACTTCTACTTGTTTCCATAATTTCTTTGACCATTCATTTCTTCCTTAAATTCTTCGGGAAACCGGACATCAGGGAAAATCGGGCGGCACAGCAATCTAATACGTCATATGTTGCTCAATAGAATTAGTAGGGAGCTGCTGGTTGGAGGTAGGAGGCAAAAATTTGTCAGCGTGCTATCTACTACCTATAGTTCTTGAAGATACTTTTCCTTTGCAGAAATCCAGTAATTCATAGCCTATGGTAGTTGTTATCCAAACCTGGAACGAATAACCCTGCCGAGTTCCCACTCCCCATTTACTATCTATAGTTCTTAAAGAAACTTTTCCTTCGCAGAAATCCATTAATTCATAGCCTATGGTATTTGTTATCCAAACCCGGAATGAATAGCCCTGTTGAGTTCCCACTTCCCACCCAGACTCAATTGCCGGAGAACTCTCTTTAACAACTAAAATGTGTAAAAAAGTCTCGGGGCTAAATCATACAAAATTACATTAAAACACGGAAGAAAATTATCGCCCTCTCTCAGAGCCCGAGCCCGAACACCAGTAAGTATTATGCAGCCCGATCCCGAACACCAGTAAGTATTATGCAGCCCGATCCCGAACACCAGTGAGTATTATGCAGCCCGAGCCTGATTCCGGCCCGAGCTTAACTTCGAACTTTCAGGCACGGACTAGGCCCGTCTCAGCACTGATCGGTACCCGGCCTGACTGATACTCTCAGAGGCGTTAGAAGGGCGGGGCAGGTAGGGCAGGCGGGGCAGGCGGGGCAGGCGGGGCAGGCGGGACTGCTGCCCTGGGCGCAGCTCAAGAGAGGGCGCAAAAATAATTGCCTTAGTGTGATTAAAACTGAAATTTAAACTTTGGTTCCCGTTTTTGGTGCAGTTTTTTAGCACCATACTTTTTCAGTTGTCCATTTACAGAATTTGCTTACAATATGTATCGCCAGTTTGTAAGAAATGGCAGCTTAAAATTGCACTTCTTCCTCAAAATGTTAAGGGGATGTTAGTTGACCACATTCAGAAATGAAGTCTCGGTTGTGTAGCGTGTACAGCTATAGAAGAAACGTGGGCTTCGCCGACAAAAATGGTGCAACAGTTTTTCTTTAGTTGGATGAACTACACGTGCGTTGCAAGATAAGGATGTCGTTCACATTGCTGAAGATTATCTGGGGGAAATTGATCATTACTGTCACTGCGAGAAACGACTGCCAGCAGTATTTGTTCTATTTCATGTGGTATCGAAAGTCCAAACTGTAAAGCAGTTGGCAAGAGCTGTACAAAAAGTCACAGTTTGATATAACGTTAATCTTGTTTTGAAGACATACTTATATTTATATGTATATAGGCCTATAACTATTAAATTAGTACTATATGTAACTATTAAACTAATAATATATACATAAAACTATTGAATTAGTACATACACTATACTTGTATTGACAAAAGTCACCGGGCACCTAGAAGAGAAACACTACATGGCATTTATTGACATGGCATTATGTACGGTGTCGGTCCACCTTTGGCCTTAATGCATGCACTGACCCTTCCAGACATGCTTTCGACAAGGTTTTGGAACACAGCGATAGGTATGCGCTTCCATTCAGTACATAATGCTGCCGCTAACTGTTGCTTAGTAGTTGGCGTTGGTTCCAAACTTCTTATGCGGAGCTCTAATTAATCCCATAGGTGCTCTATGGGATTAAGATCAGGGCTCTGCGCTGGCCATTCCACACACGATACGGAATTATCGTCAAACACGCAGTAACAGTCCTTGCTTTATGGCTCGGTGCATTATCCTACTGGTACCAACAAGGCTTGGTTCCATAGTATGGCCACAGAGTTGGTAGAGTATAATTGTTCAGAATATCAAGGTAGACGTGCTGGTTAACAGGTTTGTCCATGATAACCAATGAGCCGGGACCATACCACGAAAAACACCCACACACGAGTGCACTGCCAGCTCCAAACTTGACCGTAAGAACGGTACACTGTGGTAAATAGCGTCCCCACGGCTGCCGCCATAGCCACACACGGCCATCAGACTGATGGATCGTGTATCTGGATTCATCAGTCCATATGACCCGTTTCCATTTATCTACGGTCTACGCTAAGTGTGTTTTGCATCATGCTAAACGACGAGTAGCATTCCAAGTGGAGATAAAAGTCTTATGAGCAGCCGCACGACCACGGTAACCCACGGAATGAAGTTCCCTGCGAATGGTACGTGTACATACCGAGGTTCCAGAATTTTTACTCACCGGTACACTCAGGTCTTGTGAAGTACTCCGTCGATTAGCTGTAACAACTCTCCTGAGGCTTTGACGTACTCTATCACAGATTTTCTTTGGTCTGCCGGTACGTTTTGAACGCCTCTCGGTTTCTCTTATGGACAACCCACTAATATAACACCCAACAATCTTTCCTTTCTCAAAGTCAGTTCTCTCCCGCTGCAGCATTTTCACTTAACCTCATAGTGCGATATGATCGCGGTCAGCTGCAGAGTTGTTTTTATACCGTTTGCAGCTGTACCGCGCATGTTAACAACGCAGTAGATCCGTTCATTTGCTTTTGAAGGGGTGTCCGGTGACTTTTGTCAATACAGTGTATATTCAAAAGTATTAAATTAGTATATATGCATACAGTAAGATATAAAGATAGATGGGGTAGCGCAATTTTTTATGGTTTGCCCCGTGCGCAGAAAGGCCTTGTTACGCCTCTGAATGCTTTTGTGGAAGAATGGAAGGCAATTCTCGTTGCAACGTACCAAAATTTAGTGGAAAGCCTTTCCAGCAGAGTGGAGGCTGTGATCGCAATAAAGGGTGGACCAAATCAATATTGATTCCATTCCTATTACAGATAGTTTGTGGCTGAGAAAATGTCCGTATACATTTGATCAGATAGTATAACTGTTCCACACTTCCATACTAATTTGCATAAAAATAGCTCTGCTCCTTTCCGATGGAGATTTTTATGTAGTGGCATACTGGAAAAACTTGCCCCTCCGCAAAAATACCTACCAAGCCCTTTTGAGAAAATCTATTAGCTTTCAACTACTGAAATATTTTAATTCCATATTATTAACAATGTTTTATGGGCGTTTCAATAATCAAAATTATTTTGAACCTACTGGTATTTTTCGTAAAAGCAAAATTATTGCATTTTATTGCGTGTCACACGAATATGCACGTTGTAATTAAAATGATTGCGCGAGTTTTGTACCAATTCAAAGTACTGTAAAACACTTAACGTCGAAGTTAATCACATCATTCCAATTTTATTCTTTTAGGTAACCAGGGCAATCCTCTTTGAAATGCCTCACGATCGCACACTTGTAACACGCAACTGCTGTTAGTTGGTTGGTTGCTGTTTGGCTTCAATATGTCAAAGAGCACCATGCCAAACAGTTTACACCAGAAACAAAAACAGCATCAAAACCATAACAAAAAAAGCAAGGTACAAAACAGAAACATGACGAAAAACGATGCAAATGGTCGACAATCAGGCAACGGACTGCACAAAGCTAAAAACACCTATGTGACAGTGTCTATGGGCCTTTTCCGATTTATACCATGACATAGAACATAATAAGCAAATAAGTAACAATTATAAGAATAGTGGCACACAAAAAAAACTTTAATTATTTACTCTTGAATACAAAAAACACAATTAACATCATGCCCCAAAATTTTGTCCGAAGTAAAAAGTAAACAAATATACAAACGATGAGTGTTCTTATTGAAAAATGCAACGCAAATAACACCCGTTTACATTTAGCATTTACAGACTTCAAAACACTTTTTGATAGCATAAAAACAGCATCAATAATAGACGCCCTGAAAAATTACGGCATTGAACAACCTTATATAAATATGATCAAGTACGTCTACCAGAATGCCATTTGGAAATAGATGAGGGAAACCTGTAGCCTCAATTGAAAAAAAGAAGAAGAAACATTTGGAAAGAGATGAGGGAAACCTATAGCCTTAGTTGGTTATAAAAAGGTTTGGAAGAAGAAGAAGAAGTAAAAAGTACCCGTGAAAAGCATTTTTTTAGTTCATTATGTTCTGAAGGATGCGTAGTTATCTGCAAACGATTATAATACATAACATCTTATACTCATTGGTATAAAAATTTCATTCATTGAATTGATTTCTTCCACTTTTGTTATGGATATGAAAAGGGGCCTCAGGTCATCTCGAGCAGTTGCTTTCTCCGTCACCCAGATTTATGATCAGATCAGATCATCTGTAGAGTATTTTAGAAAGGGAGTGTCTGACTCCAGGTCTTATACAACCCTTAGAAATAGGAAGCTGGGAGATTTGGGCTAGAGTGCCAGATAGGAAAGTGACACGGAAGCGAGGTAAAAATGGGGAGGAAGACGCCCTTATTTATTACCGGGGGCCAGTACCCGAGGCCCAACGGCTTAACGTGCCCATCCGACGCACGGCGGATATTTAGTGGTTCGAGCGTTCGTACATGCCTGGGATCGAATCCGAGGTCTTTCAACCCAGTTTTATGCACTAAAACCGCAAACATTATTTCTAAATATTTTACTTATTTACTGAAAATAGAAAAGTGCTTTTCTTTTCAACATTTCATTCAAATCTGTCGTAAAAATTCCCGGCTATTTCTTTAACTAGATTCATGTGAAATTTCATCTGCAAATTTTGTAAAATATTTTTGCTGAAGCTAGAGGCCTCCTTAGCCGTGAGCCCCCCCCAACTGCGGGTATTGCGAGGGCTATCAGTACCTATCTTTCCTGCTTTTGTGAGATGAGGGGTGTATTTAAGTCGTGACTTCTTTCCAAACGACAGAGCTACAACATGTGTATTAACTTTCACTTGTTGCACATTTCTGTAGCAGTGTTTAAGAGGAAAAGGCGTAAGAAATAGTATCACAAAGGCTTTGTTTATCGTTCGTCGAGAAATAACAATTTCATGAGTTATACTGTCTCGCACTTAAATGCTAATTTCACATGAGCGAAGTTCATCAAGCAAATTCTCCACTCCTTCCGGGTGGAGTATTTATTTGATGAGGAGTGTATTTGAACTCGCGACCTTTCTTTCAAAAAGGCAGAACTACGGCGTGCATATTCACTTTCATTGTGCTTCTCGTTTCTGTCCTATTATTTAAGAACAGGAAAAGAAGTAAAAAAATTACAGATAGGCACAGTTCTGATTGAGCCGTCAGTTTGGAACGTAGGACTACGACTTACAGATCGGACAGTTGAAATGAGGTAGTCGAGTATGGTTTCAAAGCGTTTATTTAATTTGTTATAGCCGCAACACAGGTTTCTGATATGAAAAGTAGCCTAAATAATTTTTAAAAATAATGTTCACCAATTACTCAACGTGGTGCTCTGTCCTCTTGGGCTTCTTACATTCCTCATCACTTGCCCTTGCCTCGCGTTTTGATTTTCCCCACTTTTGCTTGCGTCCATTCTGCGAATTGTCGAAAATGTTAACCCGTTCACACGAAAACAATTTTTAAAATTTTTGGTTTAAACCACTGCGATATGTGCTCTATATATTTGAATAGATCTCGTCGAGAGCTTTAAAACGATACTCCTTCACACTCGTGTTGGGCTCATGGTTGCCGAGATAGACTGAGTCAAACGCGGCGGCACACCCAGAAATATTGCATCATCTCCCACGCGCACAGGGAGCGAGAAGAGCATCGCGCGCACGAAGTATTGCGCAGTACGCGAATTGGACTCCATGCTGTTTACGAATATGCTAACACGATTAGTGTGCGGCACGTATTTTTAACGTTACAATGATTTCAATTGGGACATATTTTTGTCACAGGGCTTCGGCTGTAAGTCGTCCCATACCATCCGCGGAGTTAGACGTAGTCCTACGTCAAAACAGCGTCACGAAGATTTTTTTTTTTTTTTTTTTTTTGGTTGGAGGTTTAACGACCACCGTGAGCAACTCAATGGGCTATAAGCAGTCGCCCGTCCCTAATTTAGGGCCACTGATTCCAGGGAAGGGAGAGAGCCAGTGCCGTAAGACAAACACAACATCCATGCCTCACCGGGATTCGAACCCGGACCCCGTTCGGACGAATGATCAGAGGCCATCGCTTAGATCACTGCGCCACCGGGGCGGCCACGAAGATTTCATTTCACTCTGGTTGAGGCATGATTTCTTATGTTTCATTGAAAGTCACAGGAATCATCAGATGTACTCCGTGGCGCCGTCATGTGGCTCAGTGGTCTAAGCCCTGGCTTATTACTATTCGTCCGAGAACAGTCCGGGTTCGAATCCTAGTGAGGCATGGACGTTATATTTGTCTTATGGTGCTGGCTCTCTCCCGTCCCAGGAATCAGTGACCCGTAAATTAGGGACGGGCAACTTCTAAACAACCCATTGAGTTGCTCACGATTGTCTTTAAACCTTCAACCAAAAAAAAAAAAAAAAAAAAAAAAAGAAAGAAAGAAAGAAAGAAAGAAGAGGAAGAAGGCCTAAGAGCCAAAATTGCAATGATTTGGGTAGGCACTGGGAGTGAAAAAGGAACTCATGGCACTGTGACGTATTGTACAAATCTGTAGCGATAAATTCCATCGGTGTAGAATAGTCGGTTAAAGCAACTCACTCCGGAGCGAGGAAACGCGAGGTCGATCGTCGTCAACGAGAAATTCCTGTTTTACTAGAACGTAGGAGGAGATCTAACATGAGATGGATGGACTGTTTGACGAATGATATGAAAGAAAATGAGTTTTTAAAGAGCTAGAAGACGCAAGGAAACGGAATGTGAACAATGCCGTGCAATAGTGACTCTTCCTAACCATGGGACTAAATAAGAAAATGTGACATCCAGCCGTCCCTGAATTAAGAAACCGTTTTTCCCATGGAAATGCAGGTGAGTGACGCGTCCAGTCGTTATGAGTCACAGTAAATAGTGCTGCATTTGTAGTTATTTTTAACATCAAAATTACGTTTCGCTCAGTCATGAGGTGCTAAAAATTGGCCCGCCGCTTACTGTACAAGTGAATCAGATGATCCTTGAAGGTTAAAGTTGATAGCGTCGCGTAGATACGCGGCAGTAGCTCTCCAACATGCCATGCCAGGGGCGCAGTTGTCTAAGCGCTCGACTCTGACCGTTCACCGAGTGAGCCTAGGTTGGAATCCTGGGTCAGGCGTGGCAACTTATAGCTCTTGCTCTTTCTCACCCACCGAACCATGGCTGCCACGAAAAAGTCACAGGATCAATCCCAGGGAGAACGCTCGAACCACTAAATGTGCGCCGTGCGTCGGATGAGCACGTTAAGCCGTTGGACCCCGGGTACTGGCCTCAAGTTATAAATAAGGAAGTCTTCCTCCCCTCTCTACCTCGCTTCCGTACGTCTTTCCTGTCTAGCACTCCAGCTCAAATCTCGTAGCTTCCAACTCCTAAGGGTTGTTTAAGACTTGAGGTGAGACACTCCCTTCCTAAAATCCTCTACACTCGTCCACTGAACCAGAGGATCCAATTTTGGGACGGACGGCTGCTTATAACCCATTGGGTTGTAAGCAGCCGTCCGTCCCAAAAATCAGCAATAGTCAAGCCAAATAGAAACTCACGACGTTGATCTGTTGTTCAATCTTTTAACAGATGCTTATCCTTTTGTCTGACGGTTCAGTACAAATAATTTTTTTATTGGAGGTTTAACGATCACCGTGAGCAACTCAATGGGCTATAAGCAGTCGCCCGTCCCTAATTTAGGGCCACTGATTCCAGGGAAGGGAGAGAGCCAGTGCCGTAAGACAAACACAACATACATGCCTCACCAAGATTCGAACCCAGCCCCCTTTCGGACGAATGATCAGAAGCCATCGCTTAGACCACTGTGCCACCGGGGCGGCATCATTTATTATCAAACAGGTGTTGAAACTACTTAATGAGCAGTAACATATTCGTTTCTGTTCAAACATTTTTACAGGGTTGTGGTACTGCTCTCAAGCATAAGTAACTTGCCTGGTCTAAAGCTGCATCTCTCGGTTCTGAACTTTCTGTGAGTACACGATTTTGGGATCTGAACAGGTGTTTACCCTTTTGGAACTCTACCCGATTTACATCCGATTTCTTCAATTTTCAAGTGCCATAAGTTAAACTACAGTTGCTTGTAACTTAGTAAATACCGTTTATTTTACGTAAGTATATTTCTAGCTTAGGAAGTTCATCACACATTTATTTTACATTTTCTTGAATTTCTGTTGTAAGATGTAATTTTAATACGATTTATTACACGACGGGTCATTCAGATTTCTTTCTCGATTCGGAATTGCTAATGTACATATTAGCCATACGACAGTATTTCAAAGACAAACAGCTAAATTGAAAGAAGAAATCCTTGATTTATACCATGTGCAAATAATACTTTCACGTCTCAACATAGGTGCATTTTCTTGCAATGCAAGCTCACCATCGCTAAATAAGTCATACGGTAGTGTTGCATTCATAAAAAATGTCTTAGACTGTGTGACGACCGGTGCACCTACTCGTGCAATCGTAAGTAAAAGTGTTTGTAATCGTAAGTAAAAGTGTTTTATAATCGTAAGTTGTAATCGTCAGTAAGTTTCTCGCAATGTTTTCTTGAGTGGTCCAGAAAAGTGGATATCACTCGGTGCCAAATCTGAAAAGTAAGGGGGATTGCATAGCACTAGAAAACAACTAGTAGCATCTAACAGGAATTGTGAAACACTTATCAAACGCTTTGTGAGAATTCTAGCTAGTATCCAGAGTGTTGATCCGAAAATAGTTTCAGTGCAGTACAGGAAATTAAAGCACTTCTGGATAATGCTGTGAAACGCTCTTGCCACTTTTGCTGTTTTAATCTGAACAACCTACATATATTCATCAAAGTAATAAATTGTAACTCGTGTTTGTTAACATACCGCAAGGAAGACATCGCAAGACAGTGTCAGAAATATCCATTTTAAAAAGGCACCTTTTGTTTTGCATGTTATCGTTTATAAAAATTGTTGATCAATACGTGATGGTTGAGTGTATTGAAAACAGTAGAAAGCGATATATATGTATAAAGAGAGACACCACCCCGGTGGCGTAGTGGTCTAAGCGATAGCTTCTGATCATTCGTCCGAAAGGGGTCCGGGTTTGAATCCCGGTGAGGCAAGGATGTTGTGTTTGTCTTACTGCATTGGCTATCTACCTTCCCTGGAACAAGTGGCCTAAATTAGGGACCGGCGACTGCTTATAACCCATTGAGTTGCTCACGGTGGTCGTTAAACTTCCAACAAAAAAAAAAAAAAGGAAAAGAAAAAAAGAGAGATTTAATTCTTCTCTTGGGCAATCTTTAATCATCTTGAAGTGCCAAAATTAACGTTTCCTAGTCTAGTAATCTGAATTCAGTTACATATACTTTGGATAATTATCCCAAACATAAACGACACCTTTCCGTTTTCCACGTTAAAACAACTAATATTCTGTCAGCAAAGTCAAAACCCTTCCTGGAGTACAGGAAAAAATAGGAACTGCGCGGGCATCAGCTTCCTAAACGATATTTAGGACTGGCAGTACTTTCTAGCAGAAAAGCTGAAAATTTGGTCGGCGTAGCTATTTAAGATAAGCAGCCCATAATTAAATTACACAATTATATATATATATATATATATATTGCATGTTGAAACTAGTAGTAATCTTGTTATATAAGAAATAACACATTAGAACTAGTAACAGTGAACAAAGCATAAGCTTTTGAACTTTTATATAGGCGCACGGGTGTGTATGTGTGTGGGTCCTTAGGTGAAAATACCAAAAACTATCTGTTTGAATTCACCTTCTAATGTATTTAAAAACCAAAAACTTTTACAGGTTACTTTCAAATTATAGAAAAACCTTAACAGCTTCCGTGGATTGTTTTAAAGTACCAAAAAATAAACTTATAGTTCACATGCATTGTTTTAAAGTATTAGAAACTAAGTTGTTTTGAATCGCTTCGACATATGATACACTAAAAATTTTCATGGAATACGCTAAACAATGAACTAAAAATGTCCATGAACAATTTTCATATAACAAAAACAGTTTCCATGGATCGTATTAAAATATCAAAAACTAGAGATTTTTGCGAATCATTTTAAAATATTGGAAACTATCGGTTTTCATGGGTTGTTTTAAAAAGTAATATACCAAAAATTAACAGTTTCTGCCGATTTTTTTAAGTACCAAAGATAACAACAGTTTTTGCAAGTAGTTTCAAAGTAACTGATAATTCCGATTGATGGTGATTTTAAATTATTTTTGAAACTATGTTTCATTGGGTCGTACCAAAGAATCAAAAATTGACAATTTCTGTGGATCTTTTCAAAGGATCGTTAAATAGTTGAATCGAGAAGTCCCCATGGATCATTTAAAATATAAAATTGATATGCATCATTTGAAAATATAATAAACCCGTTCCCGTGAAGCGTATTAAAGTATAAAAAATGGCAAATTCGATGGATCGTTCCAAAATGATTTTTTGTTAGAAAATGAAGTTTTCAAATTTATTTTTCTCAGACTAAGTTTTCTAAAATACTTTTTTCAAAAAGTAAGTCTCAATAGATGATATTAAAGTATCAAAAGGTTGCTACAGATTATTTGAAAAGTAATCAACTCTATTTAGAAATTTCTCTAAATTGTCTTAAAGTATCAATACATGTCACACAGATCGTGTTAAAGAACTGAACTTGAAGTTTCCATGAATCGTTTTAAATTATTTATCAGAAGAGTTTCAATGGATCGCCCTAAAGTATTGAAAAAGAGTCTGTGGATCCTATTGAATAATCGAAACCTGCAGTTTCCATGAAACCTTTGAAAGTACCAGAAAAGAAGTTTCCGAAAATCGTAGTAATGCATTAAAAATTTGCCTATTTCTATTGATCGTTTTAAAGTTTCAAAAACTTAAAACTTTGGCTGCTGGACCTGTTCAGAATAACTACTCACCTTAAAGTATCAAAATCTAGATGTTGCTATAAATTGGTTGAGAAGTAATCAACTCTATTTAGCATTCCTCTAAATCGTTTTAAAAAATCAATACATTTTCTACGGATCGTGTCAAAGAACTAAAAACTTGCATTTTCCATGAATCGTTTTAAATTATGAGAAGAGTTTCCATTGATCACTCTAAAGTATGAAAAAACAGTTTCTACGGGTTCTATTTAATAATAGAAACCTGCAGTTTTCGTAAAGCCTTTGAAAGTGCCAGAAAAGAAGTTTCCGGAAATCGTAGTAATGCATTAGGAACTAGCTGTTTCTATGGGTCGTTTTAAAGTTTCAGAAACTTAGAACTTTGATTGCCGGAGCTGTTCAGAATAACTACTCACATCTTAACGGCAGTTTCATTATTTTTTTTATCTTAAAAATTAAAAAAAAGTTATTTTACCCAAAGCAGGAGATCATGCAGAGTAAAAAAAAGATGTAAAAGGCGTGTTAAGATGTAAAGAACAAAATCGAGAGTCGAGAAAAGTGAGTGAGATGAGCCAGCGAAGTGAGATTATCGGGCGGTGGTTTCCGCTACGGAAAGGCCAGTGATTGAGAGAGTGAGTTTGTCAGAAGTGACTACTACAGTCACGGACCGTACGTTACCTTCCATCTGCACCTGAGCCCAGGGAGGAGTCGTTGAAAGTAGGACAAGACAGCGTGATATAGAGCGTCGCTCCGAAATCACGAGCACATAATTGGCCAGCCAGTCAGCCGACCTGAGGGGGAAGCGGGAATGGAGGGGGTTTTCTTTCCTTCGCCAGGTACGCCACTCGTAGCTTCACTTCAGAAGGGCACTGGCGCCCAAAAAACACACTCACTCACTCACTCACCACTCGCGAAAAGAAGAACAGAGGTCCGAGAGGAAGGGGTCCCAACAACAACAACGCCCGAGGTCCCCGTAGGAGCGCGCTAGTGTCTATTTCTCATTTTTAAAAACCTCCTCGCGTGGCCAGGTAAAGCAGCAATCATCAAGTGAAGGGGGCGGGTGTGCCAGGTGGGAAGGGGGGTGGATCAGATATTCTCCCAGTAGAGCCTGACCCACGCGCACGTGTTACGCCACAACTGGAAGGTCCTCCACGCCGCGCGGACCACGACGGACATGGACCTTAGCCGGGGCTTACCCGTTGATCTTTAAGCATCTCCCTCTCCTCCTACAAGATGTGCTCCTTATCTTCAGTGATTTATTAGACTTACAAGTGACTGTGCCTTACAAGGAACTCACAGAAAAAAGTAATAAAAAAAATTGGAGCACCTTCTTTCATCAACTTCTTGATCGGACATATGTGTTCTACATGAAAAAAAAAAGTTATATGTGACATTGCTTCTTTTAAACTCTTGTGATTGAAAGTGCTAAATTGCTCTCAAGGATAGACCTTCACCACCTTCTATGGAATTTAGAAACAAAGGTAACTATATTTTTCAAAACTTGTAAATATATTTCAATTATATTGTTTGCTAAAGATTACTTTTCAGTTTTATTTTTGTTTCTTTGCAGGGATCTTAAAAAATTTTAATGTATTTTAACAGTGCTAAAAAGTATCTTATTTTATCATGGCTAATGTTTTAGTTTTAAAGTAGTTCCTGTTTATATTTGTCATATTTAAAGTTAGATTAAATAAGCAATAATTTTCGTGAGGTAAATTGTTTTTGTTGAAAAACTGTTATCAATTTTTAAGAAATGATGTTAGAAATAAGAGAACATTTTTCAAGTAATGTTTAATAGAGCAATATTTGACTGCACTAAAAATATTTCGCTTGGCGGAGAATTTTATGCAATAGTGTTCAAAGTGCCTTTAAAGCTAAAAATGTGTTATGGCTAATAACATAATTATAATCAAACATTTAGCATAAAGAAACGGCTAATACCTGTGATTTCAAAATTTCATTTTTTTACAGTTACAATATTGCATAAATTTAAAATTTTTCATGAGAAATACTACGCTTTCTAAGTAGTACTGTTACATACGGAAGAGGTTGCGTATTCTTTTATTAAATCACGATTTCTTATTTTTAATTAAGTAATTTCGTTTTTCCAGCAGTTTTTGGCTGAATTAAACAAAAGGTTTGGCTAACATGCCAGTGAGAGAAAGTTTAACACCATCAAAATGCGGCATAATAGAATTCATTCTCAGAATCACAGAATAAACAAAATTGAAAATATTCACAAACACCCAAAATAATTTAAATCTATTTTTTCAAGCTATCTGGATTTTCTGGTTTATCAAAAAGATAATCAAAACTGGATTCGCGAATGTCAGGCTTATCAATTCTTCTTTTTGATTATCGTACTAGAATCCTTGAAGAGTCACTAATTTTGAATTACACTATACTCTCAATTTGCAAAACGGAAAAGATAAGTATATCTAAAGATGCCCTTAAATCTTTGCACCCTATAACTTTAACAATATTGCTAACATTTGAAAACAATATCAATATTTCATATTTGAAAAATGTAAAAATATTAACAGTAAAGTAAATGGTGAATTTGAAGTATTACCAGGCATACAACAATATGATTTACTCTCCTCTTCAAAACACAGTGCTTCGCTTTCAGTTTCGATTTAAAGTTCACTTTCCTTAATGAGAAACAAAGTCAACTTAAATAATTTCATTACTTTCAAAGGGCATTTCCAATGCTTTCAGATGATTTGTAAAAATTGTTAGTTTTTAATATTTTAATATGATCCACGGAAACTTTGTTTTTGTCAGATAAAATTTTTTATTTACATTCCACGTTATTGATTTTGTCACTTACAATTTTATTGGATGGTGGTTAGTTTTAAGACATGTTATGTCTTGAAATTTTTATAGTAAACATTTCACCACAAAATACTTTTGAATGAAACTTTTCACACAAAATCCATTCACTTTTATATCGTTTCAATAATAAAAGCCTATTCAAGACTATAAGAAGTTAAATAGCAAAAATATCTGAATTAAATCGTTACGTAATGAATGCTTTCGATTCGAAATAACTACTTATATTTTCTTTAGTATTGTGTTTCTGAGAAGGTATATGAGATTTAAAAACGTCTTCCTACTTTCATTATGACACGTGCTTTCGTTTTTCGATTTTATGAAATAATTTTTTTTTTGGTGTGTGAAATTTCGGAATTAAAATGTGCTTAGTGGTGATCGTTTTTGTAACATTTCGTTTCATACTGAAACTAAAACAGTTTTTAGTTGGCGCTGAAAATAAGTTGTAGAAATGAAATTAAAAAAAAATTCAAATGTGCCTTTCTTGTGAAATATCGCAAACAAAAGCCTTCAACTTTTTTGAGAAATCCTAATTTCTGAGCACAAGCAATGGCTTTCGTTAGAAATTCAAACACGCCCTCGCGCTCTCTGGAAGGAGAATACCTCCCGGTTTTCCGAAGGGCACTGTGTGTGGCAGCATTCTCCGCAGAGTGCGTATCACGGAAGCCACCACTTTTTTTCGTATTAAGAGATCACGTGCATCGTTTTGCGGTTCGTAGTTGATTCCGAAATTAATATCCAGGAGAGGCAATATGTTTGTATGTATGTATGTATGTATGTATGTATGTATACAAGAAAATTAGCGTCAAAGTTTCAAAGACAAAGGTTTTACTTTTAACATTACTTTAAAAAATTAGGAAATAAATTTTAATACGCATTTAACGCAGCTTGAATTTTATTTAGAAAACAATTGAACAGCGTGTTGTCATTAAGAAACATTGACTCATAAATTTTAATTGAAATTAAGGAATACATATTCCTCAGAATACATTGGAAATTCACTAGATTATTCAAAGCAATCAGCATTGTGTTACTGAATTGTATTCAGTTTATTGGTCTCCATGTAACTTCTCTTCAGAAAACTTGAAAATTACATCGCTCTGAAGCGGGAATCGAACCCGCATCTCCTAATTTCAGAGATGCGGGTTCGATTCCCTCTCTAGGGTGATGTAATTTTCAAGTTTCTGAGGAGATGTTACATGGAGACCAGTAAACTGCAGGTAATTCACTACACAAATCTGATTGCTTTGAATACATTTTAATTGATTGTAACATAGAACCTGGAATAAATTCCGACTGTAGGAATATCTACAGAATGTTTTCATCAAGTAATTATGCGTTGTTTCAGTGTTAAGGCAAAATTTGTTCAGTTCCAATAGCACTTTCACTTGTCAAGCACAAACTAACAACTCCATCTTCATTTCAGCGAAACCGTGAAGAATTTCAATCATACAAACTTTACAGGTTTAACGTGTGTGTAGAAGAACAAGAATCTTTCTTAAAAATATAATTAACCTTTTGCAAGCACTGGTCTGTACCGATAATTCGACATTTGTTACGCTGACTTACGCCGATAGCGACGATATAGAGCTGAGAGATTATGTTTCAGGAAACCGCAACGGCTGATGGCATAGTGTGCGCAGTTTTAGTCCCATTAACGGAGATTGAAGACTTCTGTGTAGTTTGTACGCACACACATACACATACGAGACTCTTTCCGAAGTGTTGAGATTCATGCTGGTTTGATATTAAACGTTTTAAATTGACCTACGAATTTAACATGCAGATTTTAAGAAAAGAGAAGGTTTGGTGTGTTGATTTTACGTTTGGAACAACTTCATGTTTTTTGAGATTTTAGAAATGCTTCATGTAAAAATTCTTATGGTAGTGATAAAAAAAATACTTACAAAAACCTATTTTTGTTGTTATAAGTTTTGAAATAGTAGCTGTTAGCACAAACTTCCTAATAAGCAATTTTATTTCCGTAACTTCTTGATTGTTGTTTGGAAAACTTCGGGTCGCCCTAGTGGCTGAGTGGTATGAGACACTACCTTCGGATCGTGCGTCCGCGATGCGCATGGACCCTAATCCCTGAGGACGCCTGAGTGGTGCACCTATCCGGTGGCGCTGGATCTGGCCCCTCCCTGGAACTAGTGGCCCTAAATTAGGAACGGGCAACTGCTCATAGCCCATTGAGTTGCTCGTGGTGGTCATTAAACTGGAAAATTGAAAAACTTCGATGATGCAAAACTATTTTATTTATAAGATTGCTGAAACTTTTAAGGTGATGTCAAAATTATTCTTAGTTTTTCTGTAAAAGAATATTCGAGAAATCTCAGAATTATGTACGGCAGTCGCTTGGTTTGTAAATTGATAAAATGATAGCGTTACTGGTCCTTCTCAATTCTGTTTTTTGAGTGCAAACTTCTTACAAGTTTTGTAACACTTCTGAATTATATTACGCTCGCTAAATGTAGAACTGGAAGCCATTGCGCTTGAACCATACATAACTTTTGATCCTAGGTTCATGAATGAAATCCTTTCGTCAGTGGTGTAGTAGTCCCACGAGGACCTTACAAATATTCCCTTCAGGCCTCCCTACAGGAGAAGTTTTGTTCACTACACTACTTTATCACGTTCACTTCTGATCATTTTCCATTCAGTCCAGACGAAATGGCTGCTTAAAAATCGAGAAAATCACAGGAAGCTACGCTTATCTCTTCAACATAAATTGTAAATATAGACATAATTTGTAAGAATAAATCCGTTTTAAGTTCTCTAAAACTGAAATTCATTTCACATGCATTAACTGTATAAAAAGGACTCCACTGAACGAAATTTCACTGTAATTTTTTTGCCACTTTTAAACTCAAAATTTTAAGCACAAATTAATGTTAATGCTAGTGTTAAATAGAAGAAGCATTACTAGGGGGAAAGTTCAGTTTCACTTGTATTAATGCAATCCATTACGAACTTGTGCATTTAATTCACTCATGGTACTGCCATCCGACTTCTTAAATGTTGACTACCAAAGTAAAAAATAAATAAATAGTTTTCCATAATATCTGGTAAAATACTCCTCGAAAACAGACTTCCACTGTTTGATTTCGGTAGCACTCTACAAAATCTCGTTTTCTCAGCTGTGGAAAAATAACCACAGCGACAGAGGAAAAGAACGTCAAAAAGACTGTTCGTGCAATTCGAGAAAGAACTACACAACGATCTTTTCTATTACTTCAGAAAAGTCTAAAGCAGTACTTTCTGCCTAGAAGTCAGTGAGGCTTTGTGAGAGCAGAGAATAGGAAGAGTAACTCTTGTTGTATTCTAGAAACACGGAATTAATGCACGCCTCATTATTCAGAGAATGTTAGTTCGCTGTTTTCTGACTGTTATTCTTGAATGAAGCTAGTTGTCTTAAAGAAAGATTCTGATACTTCAAATACATTAGAGTTTATAGTTTCTAGCGTTCGAGTGTCTTGCGCAATTTAGCATATGTAACTATGTATTTTCTGAAGAAATTGTTCTTATGGTATTGATTTTGAAATAATGATATTCTGACGGCTGCTCCAGGTTTTAAAGATCATTTGTTGATTTCGACATTTCTTTAGAATTTTGAAGTTATTTCCGTTATTTAGTTAATCAGAATGAATTTTGAAAAATAAAAAGGAAGTAAAACACTCTTCGCTGAAAGACTGAAGAAAATGGTAGATCATACAGACTGCGACATTATCAAGATACCAGGCCGTTCATATAAGAAAAAAGAATTCATTTTGGCCCTCCTACACGCATCCAATACAAAATATACAATAAAAATATATTGTTTCGTGACGGACAGACAAACAAACACAGGACTAAGCGAACTCGAGAACTGTGAGCATGTTTATCGCTATGGTATCAAACAGATACTATTTCAGTTTATATCCCAAAAAGGAAAATATCGTGACCTGAGAAAACATGCGTTACTTTAATTTTACAGAATCACTGAGCAACAAAAAACTGACGGAAAATATTTAAAAAAAAAACCGTCTTACGCTTCTCAGTACTGCAATGAAAAGAAATTTTCCCGAACCCAGTGATTAAAGACATATTGCCGCCCCGGTGGCGCAGTGGTCTAAGGCGCTGGCCTCTGATCATTCGTCCGTAAGGGGTCCGGGTTCAAATCCCGGTCTGGCATGGATGTTGTGTTTGTCTTACGGCACTGGCTGTCTCCCTTCCCTGGAACCAGTGACCCTAAATTAGGGACGGGCGATTGCTTATTGCCCATTGAGTTGCTCACGGTGGTCGTTAAACCTCCAACCAAAAAAAAAAAAAAAAAGACATATTTTTTTACAGGCCGACAGCAGTTTTATAGGCGGACAACAGTTTTACAGGTCGACATAATTTTATAGGCCAACATACTATTACAGGCCGACATCAGTTTTACAGGCGGACAACAGTTGTACAGGTCGACATAACTTTACAGGCAGTTTTATAGGCCGACATAGTCTTTACAGGCCGACATAGTCTTTACAGGCCGACAACAGTTTTACAGGCCGACAACAGTTTTTCAGGTCGACATAATTTTACAGGCCAACATAGTTTTATAGGCCGAAATAGTTTTTACAGGCCGACAACACAGATTTTGCAGGCCGTCAGCAGTTTTACATGCCGACCTAATTTTACAGGCCAACATAGTTTAAAAGGCCGACATAGTTTTTACAGGCCGACAACAGTTTTACAGGCCGAGACAGTTTTACAGGCCGAGATAGTTACATATTTTTTTAGTTTTTGGCCGACAACATTGTTTTTTACACAGTTACGTAGTCTTTAGTTTTTATAGCCGACATAGTCTATAAAGGCCAACATAGTTTTAAAGGCCGACAACACAGCTGAAAAATGGGCTCATGAGTTCTTCAAGAAATCTTCTGAAAAGAACATAAGTTAATGCTTCCATATCTGTAAATAAATTAGATTTCAAGTTTGGCATTTCTCTATGAGATTCTCTACGTGACATTACAATGCCGCACCGGTCGCGCAGTAGTCTGAGCTATGGCTTATGATCATTCGTCCGAAAGGGGTCTGGGTTCGAATCCCGATGAGGCGTGTATGTTGTGTTTGCCTTAGGCACTGGCTCTCTCCCTTCCCTGGAACCAGTGGCCCTAAATTAGGGACGGGCGACTGCTTATAGCCCATTGAGTTGCTCACAGTGGTCGTTAAACCTCCAATAAAAAAAAAGGAAAAGAAAAAGAAAATTGCAATGTGTATGTGCGTGAGAGAGAGAGAGAGAGAGCAAAAAAAGTATAAATCATCGCGCATAAAAATAATAATAGCATTTTTTTTTATACTGACTATCTTTTGAGCGATAATTTACATTTTGTTCAGTATGAGCAAAAGACATAGTAACTAATGCTATAATACTGGCAATTAAATATTTCCTGTTTCAAGAAAATGGGATATATTTTTTTTGATTGGAGGTTTAACGACTACCGTGAGCAACTCAATGGGCTATATGCAGTCTCCCGTCCCTAATTTAGGGTCACTGGTTCCAGGGAAGGGAGAGAGCCAGTGCCGTAAGACAAACACAACATCCATGCCTGACCGGGATTCGAACCCAGACCCCTTACGGACGAATGATCAGAGGCCAACGCCTTAGACCACTGCGCCACCGGGGCGGCGAAATGGGATAACTAATGGAAATTATATTTTGTAGTTCAAAGAATAGTAGGCAAACATTCTGTTCCAACAATTCTGACAATCATGCAATCTCTTACAGAAAGTTTTTTTTTTTTTTTCATTTGTAGGATCATCGTCTTGATTTCGCTCTGTTTGTGTTACTAACATACCGGATTTGATTTTAAGTTTTCACGAATTTAAGTTCACTTACTTTTGGATCGAATTTTTTTTCATGATGTTCGTTATCAATAACACCTGAAGGTTTTAGCAAAAACTTTCATTTCACACATACTAAAAGTTCTCTACCTCTCAGTTTTTAAGATCAGCAATTCTGAATATTTCGTTGAGCGAATAGTTGTTTTTTCACCTTTCCAACAAAATAATGGTAATAACGATAAGAGATTTCGGTTTATGAAAGGTTTAATTATCCTCACGAACTCCCAGACTAGAAGGGAGCGGCTATTCTTTGCACACTGACAAAAACAAATAAAGAAAGAAATAAAACATTCATGTCACAACCGGAAATGAGATTCAAGCGCATTCGTCAGAAAATCTGCATCTTAACAAAACCATAACTTTTCTTTTAACAGTGAATTTATGCGAAAATATCAATTTCCTCTTTGAAAAACTCTCTCCCCTTTCCTCCCTCTTTTTCTTTTAGATACTACATTTATTTCAAATTACCAGTGCGTCAAATATTCCTTGTCATCCTATACGAAAACTGTCTACTGGGCTCCGGAGACACAATTTTTTTTTCTTGCTTTTGTGAAATGTGTAAAATGTTCCATCTCCAGTAGCAGAATAACTTCGAGTTCGTATTTCTTTCTCTTGCAGTTAAGCGTGATGTTTAAAATTATGTATGATATTAAAGTTTAGGAGCTTGAAATAAAGCTGAAACTGATTTTTTGCAAATACACTCTCACTTTGTGAAGTTAGCTAAGTGTTAAAATAAACCGAAGTACGATTTGCTGTCGTCATGCATTTTTGTTTCATTGTTAAGCATGCGTAAGTGTCCTAGACTAAGGTTCTTCGCTTAGTTATAATTTTGGGTGTACCAGGGAGGCACAGAACCAGGATAGCAGATAACTATAGTCTGCTGACTGCCCATTATTGCTAGAATTTTATACTGCAAGATACACAAGTAAACAACAATAGATACAGGTAGAGACCACCATCTTGTATCAGGTTGCTGCCCGGCATTCGAGTTTTAGAGTTTCTAGTCTCTATAACTGGGTTCGAGTCCCGGATGTCGATTATTTGATTGATCCTGGTTTTCTCCTTTTCTAGGAAACTGTAACTTTAACGTTTTGGTAAACTACTTTTTCTGGTCTTCTCAAATCATGAGGATTGTTAAATTGCGTTCATACTTACGGTATACAGCTTTCGTTTAGTGTATTATATAAAACGATATTCATCATGAAAGATAGATTTAAAAAATGCTATTTACGGCTGAAATTGTTTGCGTTATATTTAACATTGATCATTCTAAGCTTGAGCTTCAAATAACGTACTGTATTTTTTTTAATCAGATGTACACATTTTGAAATGTAATATGACAAACCATGTTCATACTGTAAAGTCTGTCACTTTATTTTACGGTGTTCAATTGTGTTATTCTTCAGGAATATTTTCTTCCAAATCGTAATATTCTAAAATGTATTTTTTTATACTGCTATATTGGACGTTTTTACATAAGTACAAACTTTAGAGTGAAATATACATATAATAATGAATGTATTTCAGAATAACAAATCTAAGTAACACATTTTTCTTCGTAATCCTACCGCAAGGAACAGAAAATTTGATAATTTTTTTTGCCTTTTGGTATTCTTGCCAAGGAACCATTAGAAAGAACATAAACGCTTCGGTTGAAATGAAATTATACTTGTAACTTAAGCAGGGGTCGATTTCTTGCTGTTCCGTCGATTTCTGTTTGAAAAAAAAAGTTTCCTTTAAAATAAAAAGATATATTTCGAGAAGCTGAAGCCTTAACCTGTTAATCCGCGAAGAAAAGTTTGCAAATTGATTAAAAGCACATCTGTTCAGTTTACCTCTTAAAATAAATCCTGATTTTAAATAAACGTGGTGTCCCGAAAGTTGTGAGTACATTTGTTTTGATGATTGAGAAAACAAAAAAACTTTTGAGAAACAGTACAAATCACTATTTTTATTGAAAGTTAAAACTTTGAAAATTTATTTGTGAATTACATTTGGCAAATGACTGCCTTCGTCACTTCTGCACTGCCGTGTTATGAACACCACATTTTCCATCACTTTCGGAAGAACGTCTGCGGTAATTCTCGAAGTGAGCTCAAAATGTTTTACTTGAGAGCCTCAATTGTTTGTGGTTCATTTGAGTACCCTCTGACCTTGAGATTGCCCTAAAGGAAATAATCAGTGACTGTGAGATCGGGAGATCTTGTAAAACAAACAGTGTTTCCAAAACGGAATATAAAATAATTAGGAAGCCTTTCTTTAAACAATGCCATTGTTTCCCGTTATATGCAACTTGTTGCTCCAACTTGCGGAAACCATATTTCCTCCCTGTTTTCACCATTAAGCAGTGGCTTCAGAAAAATGTTTAACACTTTTTTTAGTAATAAGGCTGTCTAACGACAGTAATGAATTTCCTTGATCATCTTAGAAAAGGAAGGACCAGTTTTATGAGCCATAGCACAACACCATACATTCACGTGCGCGTCATAAAGTGGTCCTTGATGAACTCATGACGGTTGTTATACCACAAAACAGCAGGGTTTTTTTTTTCTTCTAAAGCCACTTTAATGGAAGTGTCCCTGATCATTCATCAACAGTCTCTTTAAAAAATTCTGGTTCTTTCCCCAAGACAAGGGACTCATTTACAAACTGAAGTCTCTTTGTTAGATCAATAGGTATCAAATGCTGGACAAGCCGAATTTTGGATATGAGTAGAAGTCCTCTATTAAAATTATCTGCAAAGATGATGTAGGTATGCTGAGTTCTTGTGAACGACGTTTTAATAATTTGGTTAACCCATCAGTCCTGATTTCTCAGGGCTTTCAAGAATTGGCCGACTGGCTGATCGATGTATCGCTTAATACAGGAAGATCACGGTCGTCCAGAGCTGGGTTTGTCACCTATATTTTCACTTCCACGAAACAGGTCAACACATTGTTTTGTCATGAACCTTAAGGGAGCAACCCCAACATGAAATTTTCGTCTGTATGGTTATTGAGCTTGCACAATGCTGTATGGCCATTAGTGAAGCACAGTACAACAATGGTAGTACGTTCTTGATTGTTACGGCTATTCGCATTTAAACTCCAAACTTACATTAACTGCCTGAAAGAAAAACGAGCAATATATTATAATAGATCAGAAATGTCATTATTTTAAAAGGGTTTACAAGTTTTGGAGCATTTTTTGTAGAATTTTCTGGACTTTCTTTTAAGACAAAACTTTAAAGGAAAATTGAAATTCTGAGTGATTTCTGCGCAGTGCTGCTAATAAGATACTAAAATAGTTCTTGCCATTTTGCATCGTATCATTCTCTTATTTGTGAGTTCCAGAATGATACAGGCGCATAGTTTTGACACATTAAATTTACAAAAAAATTGAGTGGATAAAAATCAGTTAATTTTTCATGAAAGAAATACGGGATTACGCCATATAATACAAATTTTGAAGCTGACAATCCTATTTTTGGCGTAAATGTGACAAGGATGGTAAGTCAGATAATATCCGAAAACTTGAAAATTTTCATCGTCTTGGAGCGGGACTCGAACCCGCTTCTCCCCGAAAACGCCCGGGTATGCTAACCACTACACCACCCAGAAAGACCAAGCTTCAAGTTTCCGATCAATTTGAATTTAACCACCCGGGCGTTTTTCATAATACCTATAATAATTAATACCCGAGCGTTTTCTGGGAGACGCGGGTTCGAGTTCCGCTGCAGGACGATGAAAATTTTCAAGTTTTCGGATATTATCTGACTTACCATCCTTGTCACATTTACGCCAAAAATCGGATTGTCATCGTCAAAATTTGTCAGTTAATTTATTCTGCTTTGTGCCAACCTTTCTCTACTACTCTTTGTCCATTTAAAGATTTTCTGCGTCTTTCGAATAGCTGATTTCACACATGCTGTCTATTTTATTCTAGATCTACCTCTTGGTCCGGGACCTGGTATCATGAGGTATAACACATGTTCTGTCAGTCTTTTATCTTCTATCTACACACTGCAAAAACACAGAGTTGCTGGTGGCGGGATCCTTCTGCTCCGGAGCTTGCTTTCTCAATTAAGCTACACTGACGAAATTTATCACCGCAACTTTGCCGTCTTGGCATGTTCTTCACCTCTGTAGTACGTAACATATACGTATTTCCCCCTCGAGAAAGGGCTGGGATGGGATCATAGGTTTCCGGGTCATCCGGCAAACTATACTAAGCGTAATACTCTGTAGAAGAAGGAATTCTAACTAATTCCAGATCATGTGCGGAACGAACATCACAAATTTTTCGGAGAACCCAACAGCCACTATATCCATTTCAGCGATCGGACGCCAGTGTAATAACACAAATTTGCCGGTGACGAAGATCGAATCCGCATCTTTCTGTTCCGGAGCCGAATGCTTTCACAATTAAGATATACCGACGGAATCTATCTCCGCAACTTTGCCGTCTTGACATATGCTTCAACTCTTTAGTACATCACAACACGCATTTACGTTTTCTCAAAATGTCCTCGTTAACTCTTTCTTCTACCGTAAAAACACCCGCCTCAGTTATGATGTCTGCATTACCAATTCTGTATTATTCCACTCCCGCGCGGTTTTACATATCATATCATATCATATCATATGTAGAGGATTTTAGGAAGGGAGTGTCTCACCTTAGGTCTTAAATAACCCTTAGAAATAGGAAGCTAGGAGATTTGGGCTAGAATGCCCGATAGGAAAGTGACACGGAAGCGAGTTAGAAAGGGGGAGAAGACGCTCTTATTTATAACCGGGAGGCCAGTACCAGTGGTCCGGCGGCTTAACGTGCCCATCCGACACACGGCGGATATTTATTGGTTCGAGCATTTGTACCTGCCTGGGATCAAACGTGAGGTTTCTCCGTGGCAGTCACGAACGTTTACCACTAGGCCATTCATGGCCCGCCGCTCGGTTGTTATTTCTGTTGGTATTCTTATATATTTGCAGCTGCAAATCTCCTGAGAACATTTACTTTGTATCCTGCTCTTGCTGCCATAAAAGAGGGTACGTTTAAATTCTGCGCTGTAAGCAGCCAGTTTATTTCTCTGGCCAATTTTTAGTTTCCGGGAGTTTCTACTCACAAGTGGGTTTTCTCGATCCTTACAGAAGCCGGAATTTTCAATCGGGAATTCGCACGCCCGATCGGTTGGCAGATTCAATGCTGAAAAGGGAACAAACCACAGAGTCACTAATCAGAAACGGATCAAGACTTGCAGGGCCGATTTTCGGGAATCTATCAACGCATTCGTGTTACGGAAAGGCTCTGGGAAAACTCCGATTTGGATATGCTGCAACGGGGGGTTGAACCCCCAACTGTCATGTTCCGCACCGACACGAGGCCAAATATTTGCCGGCAGGTCCTTGCCGGTGGTTGGCCTAACTTTTTACTCAGTAAAAATATTTTGTTGCCAGCTAATAGGTGACTTTGCCTGCTTTGCTGACTGCGTTGTCTGATTCCTTATCAAATTCCCTTTCCGTATCAATAATCACACTCAAATATTTAAAACCTGTAATGTGTTCTGTCTCCTTCCTCTGCACTGCGCTCATTGATTTTTCGGGTTCGACTTGGAGTCATTGATTTACATTTAACAGTTTTTTACCGTCTCACTCTGGGAACTTTAGTAAGCCCTTACAATTACCACTTAGTCAGTAGAATAAAATAAATTGCTGATATGAGAACCGCAAACTTGAATGTCTGACACTAAATTGCTTTAAGAAATCGATCCATACTGATTGGAACAAAACAGTCTGTTCGTGTGTTTTGTTCTAAATCCCTGTTTGCCGCCCCGGTGGCGCAGTGGTCTAAGCGCTAGTTTATGACCATACGTCGGAGATGGGTTCGGGTTCGAATCCCGTTGAGGCATGGATGTTGTGTTTGTCTTACGGCACCGGTTCTCTCCCTTCGCTGGTACCAGTGACACTAAATTAAGGACGGGCGACTGCTTATAGCCAAATGAGTTGTTCACGGTGATCTTTAAACCCCCAATATTTAAAAAAAAAAAAAAAAAAAAAAAAAGGGAAAGAAAAAAATCCCTGTTTTATTCCAGAGTTAATTCAAGCCATAAACCATGTTCATCCGTAAGCGTAGAAATGTAAACACTGTTCCGTGTTGAAATTTAAGAAATGAAATGAAAAAAAACTAAAATTCCCTTATTTTTTTTTTTTTTTTTTTTTTTTTTTGCTTTTTGAAATGGAATATCGTGATCAGCATTGATATATCTGCGGACTCATAACACACAAGAATTATTCCTTCTTTTGTTTCTTTTTCGCGATGCTTAGAAAGTTAAGTCGGTAGCATCTAGGATAATGGCATTATGAATCCAGAGGAAAAGTGAAGATATACCAAAAATAGCTTCTTGGTAGGGTTGAAAAATGCACCAGGAAAATTTCCTGAAATGTTAGGGGCACCGCCCTTCGCTTGGCATCCTAGCCGCAGATACAGCATACTTAGTGACATCATCAAAGAAACAAACAGTGAAAAGAAAAGAAAAAAAAAGGAAAAAAAAAAAAAAAATATGCGGCACCCCTAAAGCTATAGGGTGGGAACTCGAAGCAAAAGTGAGATTTAGAACTTCAGCGTTCAACCACCGATCTGCTCTTCTCAAAGACTCCAGAACTGTTCACGCTACGATGACCATCTTAATGTCACAGAGTACACCGAGCCCGGAGAAAGGGGCCACAGAGGGAATGCAGTAAAGGAAACATTATCTTTCAGGGAAAAGAAAAAAAAAGAGCGTCTCTCTGTCACAAATAGCCAAACAGACGTGGAGAGAATCCATAAGGAAGTGGAATAGGATGAGATTCTGGTCTTCAAAATCCCTGTACAAGCCAATCTTCAAAGATTGGTTCAGGAATGTCGATTCGAATGCGGAAAAAGAAAGAACAAAACCGTATTCTCTAACGAGAAGATGACTAGTTGAGGTAGAAAGCGAAGTGTATATACTAGCACAAACCGGCACCGTTTTGAGGAAAAAAAAGAAGAAAAAAAAAACAACGACATCAAATCGAAGATACTTAACAGTAAACATGTACGTGTGAGAAAAATGACGAGTTCTTCTGAGGTACGCATTAATCCATACGGCTCCTTTGGGTTCATTGGACTTTAAATACCGAAAAAATGTGCCGTGGAAGACAATTTCGAAGGGGGAAAACATAGCCTTCGTCCCGCGCATCTGAACGCGTTTTCCATTGATACTCAGCAAAACCCGGTGGAACATTTACATAACGACAGAAACTTCCATGTAGGCTCCACTTTGGAACGTTTAGAGAATTTTCCCTTGATGTCAGAGAGGACAAATGTATTTTCGTCAACTTCACTGACTGGAATTTTCTTCGGTGAAATCGGAAGAAGGAAAATTTCTGTTCACACAGATCAGCAGAAGCCATTAACGGAATGGAAACTTCGAACAAAAAGTCATTTTTTGCTAAAAGTAGAGAGATGAATAAATCTGTGAGATACTTTACTTATCATTGAAAAATTTACAAGGTGAACCGTCTTAATCTTTCCACACAAATTTGGAGGGTAAATGTACAAAACTTTACGGTGCAAACTCTAGTGAAAAGTTGATTTTTTAGGGACGCTTACTGAGCAAATGAATTATTTTGTGTAGATGCTTAAAAAGAAAAATTCCAAATTTTGTTTTCTCAGTGAGAAGAAATCAGTTGACTGTAACTCTCAAGAGTGCATTTTTTAGTTCGAAAAGAAAATTTCTATGTGAGACGCTTATTGTTAGGAAATTTATACACTTTAAATTTTCCAACACCGCTTTTTAGCAAAACTTCAAAGTTTTGCGAAGGAAAATCTACTGGAAATATGTTTTTAAGTAATGTTTACTCAGCAAATGAAATTTTTATGGATAGATGCGCGAAAAGGAAGTATTCTGATTACCTTCATCAGCAGACAAAATTTAGAGGCATTATTAAAAAAATTATATTTTGATGTTTATTGTATTAATCACTAGTAGAGAAACAGAAAATTTGATAAATACTCTACTAAATTACGACTGCAAAACTTAACTGTTAAAATATTTTCTGATGAAAGCCCGCACAGTCCTGGGAAACTAATTAATGAAGTAAAACTTCCCAAAAAAATGTTGATGAATTTTCTTTTGAAAATTAGTTATTCCGACAGATGTGTAAAAAGCAAAATTCCTAATTGCTTTATTTACAAACACATTTAAAATTCCCTTTTTAAGGAACTTTTAAAACATTTTAAATTATACCTATATATTTTATTTGAAATAGAAAAAAACCTCGCTCATTTTTTAACTTAAAATCAGAGATTTTTTTTTTTTTGATTGAAGGTTTAACGACCATAGTGAACAACTCAGTGGGCTATAAGCAGTCGCCCGTCCCTAATTTAGGGCCACTGGTTCCAGGGAAGGGAAAGAGCCAGTGCCGTAAGACAAATACAACATCCATACCTCACTGGGATTCGAACCCGGACCCATCTCGGACGAATGGTCATAAGTCATCGTTCACACAATTGCGCCACCGGGGCGGCAAAATCAGAGATAAAAGAAGTAACAACGAAATACTCTGCACCATGCCCAAAAATGTGCAAAATTAACGTTCCTAGTCCTTTAACACTAATTTGTAGGGTAAACTTGCAAAATTTTACGATGCAAAAACTGAAAAAAATGCATATTCATGGTATGCATACTGAAAAACTGATGTTTTAGATAAATGCGCGAGACGAAATATTTTTAATTGCTATGATGGATAAATATCATTCACGGAAAAGTGTTTTATTTTACTTTTGTTGAGCACAAGAAGAAATTAAAAGAAATCTGATAAGCACTATACCAAATACCCTGTGTGAAACTAATTCTTAGAAAATTGTGCGGCAAACCTTTTTAGCCTTGTGATCCTGGGAAAACCTTCAACATTCTTGTTAATGAAAATATATCTTTGATTAGTGGATAAACAAAAAGTGATATATTTTTAATAGATGCAATATTTAGCTATAATTTTCATTATAAAACAACAATTCATAACTTACTACAGGCGGTAAAACAGCTGAAAATTTGTTTGCGTAGAAGCAAGCAAAATGTTCTTCCTTTTTTTATTCGAAGTAATTCTTTTGCAAAGAAATCTTTTCTGTGAGTTCCTAGTGTCAGTATTTCATCTAACTTGTATTGACATAGCCGCATTTCTTTAATGGATAAATCTGCTTTAAAAAAGCTAGGATTTCCCTTTTGAGCTATACAATATTTGTATTAGAAATGATATTTCTTTTGTATATGAAAAATATTCGTTTCAATTGACAAAGGTAATCGCAACAAAGCTTACTCATCCGTTTTCCACTTTCGTTTTCTTCTTCTTCTCTCTCTTTCTTTCTTTCCTTTTTTTTTTAATGTTGAGACTTCCGGTAGCCGGAGTAATTGTCTCACGCATATGTCCCAGGATCTCTGTTTCTAGGAAACGAATTCATTTTCGCTTTAACCTCATGGAAGCAAACCGGCCGACGATTTCACATTAATTTCCCCGCATTTTCTGATTGAAAACTTTACTTCTTGGTGGCGTAAATAAATATTTGCATTCTGTATATATTGCAAAAGGTCTTTCGAGATTTTGTGGTAATTTTGCTTTCTTAGTAGATCTCATAAATATAAAGAGGAACAAAATGCCCTTAGTTTCTCTTACTACAGTGTTCTGTTATGTAGATTTCAGATGTTACTGCAATATTACACAACGTTTCAATTTTTAATATTATTGCTATTTGTTACAAGTGCGTGTGCCGACGTCTTAAGCATTAATTTTTTCCACACTTTTCTCTACAGTGGTGTCCACTACGTTTTCAAAAATGCAGTTAATTCTTCTGCTGTATACAGATTTCTTCAGTAAGCGTGATTTCTGTTATTTGCCTGGAAATAATGAAAATAGCCATTCTGGAAATCGCGCTGTCTTTTCCTTAAAATTCCGATATTCTCTTGCAGCCGTGGCCACTTTTTAATTTTATAGAGAATTACTCTCGGTGAAATTTGAAAAATCATTTATAATAGCAAAATTTTATGTTTTAATTCATTTTGAAAAGTTATCAATGCGTCGTTACTACATCATTATAATTTTCACGTAATTGACAGGCGTTATCACCTGTATATCTGGTAATTTTAGTTTTACTTCTTTAATGGATATTTTTGCTTCCGTGTTAACTGATGAGGATACATTTGCACTGTGAAAAGTTTTGTAATGAACTATTTCATTCATACATAATATCAATGGCATAAACCATTCCTTCTTGGTATTCATTCATCATTCAGACAAAATCATTCACGAATTATCCAATTTCCAGGTTGTTACTACGCTCATTGAGTAAATCATTCACTGCAGGGATCCCGTGTTGCGTTTTCAAAGCTACAGCTCTTCTTGGCAAACTGCCCGAAAGAGCGCGAGCTCTTCATCATTCATCGTTTACGATGAATGATTTGCTCGTGGCGAACTATCCGTGCACACCATTCAAATGAATGGCATTCACTTATCATTCCCATTCTGGTTTCACCATTATTTACAATAGATGACCGCTGATTTCCCACTCACACAACAGTTGACACTTATTAATTCTCAACAATACTTTTCTTATTGGGAATTCGTTTCCAAATTCATGGGGGCAGATGAAAGTTAAGGAGATCCAGCTTTGAAAGTTAAGGAGATCCAACTTCAATGTGTGCCTTCCCGGTGGCGCAGTGGTCTAAGCGAGGCTTCTGATCGTCCGAGATGGGTCCGGGTTTGAATCTCGGTGAGGCATGGATGTTATGTTTGTCTTACGGCACTGGTTCTCTCCCTTCCCTGGAACCAGTGGGCCTAAATTAGGGACGGGCGACTGCTCATAGCCCACTAAGTTACTCATGGTGGTCGTTAAACCCTCCAATAAAAAAAACAAAAACAAAAAAACTTCAGTGTGTGTCGCAGTAAAGGCGGTTTGAATGGTCATTCACAGCGGGGAGAACGAACCATTCACCATTCACGGTGAAAAGTCACTTATTGTGAACGAGTCGTTCACGAGTGGTACAGTACTAATACATAATCACTGAGATTTCACTCTTTTCTAGTTAAAATTAATTCAACAGTTCTTAATTTTAGTTCCACACTAATTGATATTTGGATGTGAATTACATGTAATTTTAGACCCACTGTAATTGATTTTAACAGATCGGTGTATAATTTTAGTGCATGTATTGTGTTAATGCATGACAAGATGCGTCTCTAGTGTCTCACTAATCGAAATCGATGCATCAAGAATTCTAATTTTAGTTTCGTTTTAACTAACATTAATGAAACGTCATCAGCTGGTGCTAACTGATGGATTAAAATACTTAAATTTGAGAATTGACAGACATTAGAAAATTATCAGTGTGTGATTTAGTGCAGTATTAATTTATTAAAATATCCCCAGCCTGTGATTTTAATTCCATATTTATTGATACTAATCCATCATCGATGTTCAATTTCAGTGTCAGTCTAATTGACGTAATAGCAATTAAAGTGATACTTCTTCAGTTTGATTTTTACCCTACTAAGTGCTATTAGCACACCAAAAAAAAAAAAAAAAAAAAAGAAGCGGTGTGTCATATGTCAATTCTACGAGAGATATTACACACGATGACTTGCCCAGCATAACCTCAACAGTGCATAATAATCACTGCAAAAAAAAAAAGCAAAGAAAAGAAAATAGAAAAGAAATAACATCATGAATACGATCAAATTCCGAAGGAAGCATTATGGCAATTAAAAAGAGGTGATTGATTGGATCTAGGGTAAAGCAGTTATTCAGTGCTAAGCAGCCTCAGAAACATTTCATTATTAAAAGAAGATTAATGAAATTTAGTTTTCGTTTCGTAAACAATGCTATCTTATGGAATGCACTTTGTGTGAATTTTAATTTCAAATTAGGCTCAATTTCTCCCCGTGTACTGATGGGAATTAAAGATACGTAATTGACTAAGGAAACGTTTTAATCGGTCTTTGTTATCTAAGCCAGAAAGATAACTCTGGCTTTTCAAAACATTTTGGACTCATATTTGAAAACTGAAGTGGTCTGTGGCATCTTAAGATTGAAGCCGAAGCAATCCTTCTGGTGTATGAGCCCGATGAGGTATTTGTTCCTGTTCATCGCTCTGTGGAACGTCGCTTAACATCGTCGACCTACATCTGCCTCAGAACATAACTAATTAGTGAAAGAGCTTTAATTTATGTTTTCTTTCTTTACTTTTTTTCTTCATTTATTCTCACTTCACGTACTCGATTGGTATGCACAAGCGACTTGATCAGCCAACTCTGACATCAGCTTTAATAAGCTGTTGTCAGAATTAGTTCTGAATCAGTATTGTTTACAGAGTAAGGACTCATTGTCTGCTGTTTTTTTCACGAATTATTGCAGTGTTTTGACCGTTAAACAGCCAATTAAACTGAGAAGGTTTTCAAGTTCTCTTTTTTTCCCTTTTAGAACTTCAGTCATGTGCATTTATCACTTACGACAGAAGATGGGAGAATAGGAGTGAAATCTCCCCTATTTTTTTAATTTTTAGTTCGCTTGTATTGACTCCCACTTTAAACTCACGGCCGAGAGTTCAAAAACACCCGGGTTTGATTCTTGAAATTAATTATAAAATTCTTAAATTGATAGTTTGTTTTCATTTTAACGATTTTTTATGAACTTGGAAGGCAGAGAGGACTCATCCTTCCATAGTTTATGGTTACTGGATACAGGAAAGGAAGAGAAACAGAACCGATCTCACACCATTCCCGGAATTATTGCTTAATAGTCATTGTATTATTGATATTTATAGTACTACTGTTTTTCGTTTTGGGCCGCCTCGGTGACCATTCGTCCGAGAAGGGTCCGGGTTCGAATCCTGGTGAGGCATGGATGTTGTGTTCGTCTTACGGCACTGGCTCTCTCCCTTCCCTGGAACCAATGACCCTAAATTGGGGACAGGCGACTGCTTATAGCCCATCGAGTTGCTCACGGTGATCGTTAAAATTTCAATCAATTAATCAATCAATTTTTCATTTTGGAAATTTTCCCATCCGTTTAAAATAAAAATAAACTTTTCTTTTTTCGGTGTTCATTGACCGCCTTGAGAGGTTTAAGATTTATGTGGAAGATTTTAGGAAGGAAGTGTCTGAATCCAAGTCTTAAACAACATTTAGAAGTAGTAAGCCAGGGATTTGGGATAGAGTGTCCGACAGGAAAGTCATATGGAAGCGAGGTAGAAAGGAGAAGGAAGACGACTTTATTTATAACTGGGAGGGGGGCAATACCCGGGTCCGACTGTTTAACGTGCTCATACAACGCACCGCGGATACTTAATGGTTCGAGCGTTCGTACCTGCCTGGGATCGATCCAGAAACTCTTCCATGGCAGTCACGAACGTTGACCACTATGACCGACTTGAGAAACTCGTCGGACTATAAGTAATCGCCTGTCAGTTGTGACTGACAGAGAAAGGACTAATGCCGTAACACAAACACACCATCCATGCTTCGTCGGGACTCAAACCCGGGTACATCTCAGACGAAAGTTCAGAAGCCAGCGCCTTAGGCCACTAGGCCTCAGAAGCTGCTAAACACTGTGTGTTTGCTTTAAGAACAGAATTCTTTTATACCAGAAACATTTGATTTTTGTATAAAGAGTGTTCACGTTTTTGAGGATGTTTTTTCAACTACCATTTGGCCTGAAGGAATGCAAACTAAAAGCGAAAAAACTGAAGCCATTAGTAGTATGTCACTGAAAAATCTAGTCATATAGGCATTAAAAGGTAGGTGGTGTAGCGCACTTGTAAAAACACAAATTTTCCCTGTAGCTAAACTCGAATCGCACATCCTTCTGCTCCGGAGCCGAATGCTTTCGCAATTACTCTGCACCGACAAGTGCTTATTACTGCTACTTGCCGTCTTACTGCTACTTGGACACATCTGCTACTTGCCACCCATCTGCTAGATGGACAGCAAGTACTGCTGCTTGCCACCCAACTGTAGTACGTCGCGCACTCTTAATTCAGGGTTTCTGACTCCAGTGAAAAGGGAAAACCAGAGCAGTAGAGCAAAGACAACTTTTATGTTTTTGTTAGGTATCGCTCCATAGCCCACGGTGCTAAAGATTAGTTACAAGTTTCGGTTGTAATGTAAATAAACTCTGGTATCTCTTTGTATGTGGACTGATCACCCCTTTTTCCTCGGAGTGTGGTTCAGAAAATGATAATTTAAGGAGAAATACTGTACTAGCAAAAAAAAAAAAAAAAAAAAGATAATAACGGAGAAGCCTTGGAACTCAATATACATCCACAAAATTTTTTCCTTTTTATCTTCTGGGAGCAAATATATCAGGACAAAAATAGATATTTATACCATCAGGTGAAGAAAACATGCTGAAAATGTTTAGTCGTTAGTACGTTAACATAGTTATATCACAAAAGGAAAAAAGGAAGAAAAAAAGTACCCAACCGATCTTCTGGGAAGAGAGATATAAAGACAAATACTGGTTTTTACCATTTATTCGGAATATTATGCATGCGGAAAAGATGAAAGAGATGTGTGGAAACTCGCAGCATTGAAATTTAACCCATTCAAAGCAATACTTTCCCAATCAGTTTTGAGAAAAAACAAGTGTAAATTTGCGGCTCGAAAGTAGGCAAAAACTGTTATTTGTGATTTCAGAAATAGTTTATTTAGTCCCATTTGAGAACAGGGAACGGCGAGATAGTGTATATTCTAAAACATATTGCAAACGTTCATTTTGCAGACATGCCAGAACGAACAAATTCAGTACGGATTTTTTTTTTCATTTTTAGCTTAAATTTAAATTTCCGATCGGTGGCATGTATTGCAGGCTTCATGCTTTCTTCACTCGTGTAATGTGAAATTCTGATCTTTGGATAATTTTCGGCTTTCTTGCCAATATTTTTCTTCACAGCTGGGTTAAATATTTTCTGTTATGAAAACTGCTGCTTTTTACCCCCTCTTTCATTTTTTCGCAGTTTATCGACTACGGTGAGCAACCCTAAGGACTATAAGTAGTCTTCTGTCCCTAATTTAGAGACACTGGTTTCTGGCAGAGGAGGGGAAGACGCCATAGAGCTAGAGCACCGACCATGCCTTATTCGGGAATCGAAATTAGACCTATCTCGGACGAGTGGCCAGAAACCAGTGTATCTGACCGCTCAGCCACCGGGTCAGTCTGCTACTTTTTGAATGGTGCCCTGTTTAGATTGTCGAGTGTCAGATTTAAATTGTTTTCTTTCGTTGACTTTGAAGCAAAGAGCATAATTCTCTGTGACGGATATTTATAAACAGATGCATTTGTGGTTTTATGTTTCTGTTATTTATACGAAAATTACTTTAGTTTGACATGTAAGAAAAATCGAACGTACTTCTCAATTTCTTTCTTTTTTTTTTTTTTTTAATATTTGTTTTTAGGATTACAGACCCGATGGGTTCCATTTTTGCATCCATTCTTTCTTCCGCGAATGGCACGAACTTTCAGAGACGGTCCTTTGTTTTTGGGGTTTTACATACTTATAAGTATTTACCCTCATCCCACATTTTGAACTACTGGTACTAGGAGAAAAAGCGATATCGTGGATTTAACGAACAAAATAGGCCCCTTTGTTTGATGTAATGCCACTTAAAAGCTACTTTGGTCGTTTTTAGGGAATTAATTCAATGAAATCTCCGGATTTAATGAGGGAGGGGGGAAAAGCTAAAGTGATCACTTCTAACAATCAAAGAAATAAATTTTAATGGAATTATATATTTAACGAGGCAAAGAAAATCTGCTGAGCACTGTCCTGGGATGGAGAAATAGAAATGGTGGCATACAGGAAGAAATTGCCTCAGCTCAGAGAAATCTTGATGTGCTAGTGGGAAAATGTTGATAAAAAAGTAATGTGCAGGGCGTTCATCAAATGCTGAACAAGCAAGAACTGAAAGAGACTTTCTCCACCATCTATTCTAATCGCATCATCAGAATTGAGAATGACCTATTCCTATGGGAAATGAGGATGACTGAGATTCACGCTCATGTATTAAATGAATTTCTAGGCAACGATTGCAAAGAGGTAATGAAAGTGTTATTCAGTGAAAATTAAGGGAACAGAAAAATAAAGGAAAACGAAGAACGTATTCTTTTTAAAAAAAATATTTTTATATGATATCTGCTTCAGGATTCGCTGCTGATATGTACCCATGTTAAGTGCTTAATTTCTTTTAATTTGTATTAATTTAGTTATAACGAAGTAAATTTCTCCGTCATTTTTGTCCGCGCCAGGATTCGAACCCGGGTCCCCTCATTCCGGAATAAGTTGCTCTACCAATTGAGCTACGCGGACGTTTTATTCTGATTCCTATCTGCCTTTATGTCGTGTGCGTCCTTCTGGCAGGTACGGCACATCTCCTGGTACGTTACATAGTTAATTAATTAAAATTTCCAAGTATATCCATTTGCTATGGATATTATGAACGTATATCCATATTATCACGTGTGACCAGTTTATATGTTGGGATATTTTATCCCGAAACGGAATAGCGAGTGCCCGGAATTAGCAAGGATTTCCGGTGGACTCGAACTCTTTGTTATATACAGGCTTCACTGTATTATAACAGTGCATATTTAGCGATGTAGAATATGCATGTTTTTTGTGTAGAAGTACAGGTGACTTTATTTCATTTTTCGTGTTAGAGTAATTAAAATGGACTTGCGATTTTTCCGGAACTATGTTAGCGTCAGCAATATGTTAATGAAGTATTTGTTGGTAAAAGCGCTGGAATGAGCATTGCGAAGTTGAATACACCACCCCGGTGGCGCAGTGGCCTAACCGATGGCCTCTGATCATTCGTCCGAAAGGGGTCCGGGTCCGAATCACGTCAGGCATGGATGTTGTGTTTGTTTTACCGCGCTGGCTCTCTCCCTTCCCTGGAACCAATGACCCTAAATTAGGGGGACGGGGGACTGCTTATAGCCCATTGAGTTGCTCACGATGGTCGTAAAACCTTCAATAAAAAAAAAAAGGACCTGAATACACTTCATTCGTGGCATCTACAGATTAAAAGACCAAAGATGTTTAACATCATTAACTCTAACTTAGAGATATGTACAGGACGGTTATTTTACCGAATCACACGTGATTTTTTGGCACCCAAGTTTTCAGTAAGTTCTGTTTTTTGAAGCTCTTTCTTATGTCACACAGCGGTGTCCTTGTGTCACATTTTCGTCTGACTGCGTGCATTTTTCTGTCTCTGTGAACACGTTGTAATGGCTTCTAGAATTCGTGCTTTTAAAAAATTCATTTTTTCTTCCGATAGTATAACTTTGCGAAAATTTTGCATGCTACTGTTTCTCATGTAGCACAATTCCCCAAACAAAAATGATAAATCCATAGGTGTATTTACCTCTATATCTCTGTTTGTAGATGGCGACTTCGGTGAATTCTTAAATCTAATAAAAATCAGGTTGTACGACACTTTTCTTTCTTTTTTGTTTGAGGGTTTAACGATCACCTTGAGCAACTCGATGGACTATAAGCAGTCACCCGTCCCTAATTTAGGGTCACTGGTTCCAGGGAAGGGAGAGAGCCAGTGCCATAAGAAAGATACAACAACACCCATGCCTCACGGTATTCGAACCTGGACCCATCTCAGACGTATGGTCAAAAACCAGAGCTTAAACCATTGAGGCTATAAAACTTTTTAAATACAATAGATTCTGGTTAATTGGGTCACATCAGGACTAGAACACTTTGACCAAATTAAGCGGCTGTCCCAATTATGTGAAACTTCATCCTTAAGAGCTAATTTGGGATGCTCTTAGAAAATTAGCCCAAACAAACGGCTGCCCCGATTAACCGATGGCCCAATTAACTGGAATCTACTGTATTTGCTGGCTTTCCTTGTTGGTGATACTTTTATTTGTAGCTGTGAAAATGAAAACTTCTTTTTAAATCTCAGAGCGTCCACGCCTTCGTATATATACAGGCGAGTCACATTATTGTAACCACCTCCTACTTTTGACGTCAACAGCGCGTAGCCAATGAAAGAAGGCTCGTGTCGTGAGCTGTCTTGGAGGGTATATAAGGTGAGCTGTAGGCATTCTGAAAGCATATCACTCGTTGCTGTCACAGATAAAAGGAGCGATTATCGGCTTTGGGGGGGTGACAGTATTTCTGAAACAGCGCAGTTTGTGAACTGTTCGCGTACTGCTGTGGTTAAAGTGTATTATGATTAGAGAAATAGCACCATTGCGAATAAGGGATATGGAAACTGCGGAGCACCACGTGCCATTGATGTGAAAGGTGGACGTAGGCTTCGAAGATGTGTGAGGGCCGATCGACACGCTAGAGGGGAGCAACTCACTGTCCGAATGAGCCAGGGGGCTACCAGAAGTGTGTCTAAAACGACAGATCAGCGAACCCTGCTGCGTATGGTGTTCTGATGCAGACGGATGGTCACTGCACCAACGCTAACGAAGGTGCATCGGCAGTATCGGAATTGGAGCTGCGCTGATCGGCAAAGGTTGCTTTCTCCGATGAGTCACGCTTTCTGCTTCACCGAACGGATGGACGTTGGCGTATATGGGAAGAAACATCGGAGAACAAATACTCTTCAACCATTGCTGGAAGAGCACAAGCTGGTGGGGGCAGCGTTATGGTCTTGGAAATGTTTTCGTGGCATTCTCTAAGTCCACTCACACCCGTAGAAGGCACTATAGACCGAATTCGTTATGAATCTATCCTTGCAAGCCGCGTTCACCCGTACATGCTGATCGTGCTCCCTGTGGTGGATGGGATGTTTCAGAACGACAATGCGACGTGTCACACCGCTAGAAATGTCCGAGAGTGGTTGAAAGAGCACGATGAAGGCTTCAAAATACTTCCCTGGCCCCCTAATTCCCCAGACTTAAGCCCAATTGAGCATCTGTGGAACCACCTCCATCGTGTTGTTCGCTCTATGGATCCTCCATCACGCACCCTCCAGCAGCTGTCAAATGCACTGCAGTCAGCATGGCTCCACATACCTGTGAACATCTTCCAGCACCTTATTGAGTCACTCCCAGCCCGTCTAGCTGCTGTCCGCGCTGCACACGGCGGTTACTCTGGATATTAGCTGGTGAACACAATAATGTGACTCTACCGTGTATTTTCTGGTTTTACTTTTTAATGAAAATTTTCCCGCTAAGTGACGTAAATCAACATTCCAATTTATTACGATAGCTCTGTTCCAAGAAGATGATTTTGGAAGGCAACATTTAGGTCTTGTGCAATTACGCTTGAGTAAATTTTTTAGAGAACCTTCCCGTTACCAAATGCGTCGAATAGTGTAGCCTCCATTCTACTCATTTCCTGCTGTTGTTTTCGTACGGATGATTTTTTGTGATGTCTACAGTTCAGTCCGTATGCTTTCAGAAATGGTTACTCTGCGTGAGTGTCGGGATGCAAAAAAATGTTTTCTCTCGGATAAAGTCAAACATATGCTCAAGACCTGAGACAGCTCTATACGCAACTCTGTCGACCTGAAAAATTAGCATTGCTTATAAAATTCAAATTCAGTAAATTCCCTCTGCTTCACAGGGAGAAGCATACACGCTAAGTTTCGTGTTTATTAGTTCTGCCGTTTATCTCTCAGTCTTTCTGTATGAAAATAATTTCTCCAGTTCGAGTTTTAGGATCAAAGATACCGCTTCTTCATAAACCGAGGAAAGATGCTAACAAAGAACAAGAGGAAATATGCTAGTATATTTCGGATTTTTTGCACGTTTTCATGTACATGTGTGAGAGAGAGAGAACATTTTATAAATTAAATGTTTCGAAAATAAGATATCGTTTTTGCAGACTGAGAACAGAAAGATAATAACGCAAAATTCATGTACTTTGCTCTATCAGAGTTGTATGCAACTAAGTAACACTAAATTAGAAACACGAAGAACTTTATAGTTTATCCCGGTAGCGGTATGGTCAGAGGTGCGGGTTTCTGACAAGTGCCAGCGTTGGGCTATGGCTGCAGTTCCCGATGAGATATCTGTGGTGAGTTTAAACTACCGAGCTGGATCTCTCTCCTCCCTGGAGCCAATGGCCCAAAATTTGGAAGGGGTGACTCTTTATAGCCTTAGATTCTCACGGAGGCTGTTGAATGTGTAAACAACAACAGAAAAAAAGAAGAAGAAAACAAAATAACCATCGTAAGTGACGAACTGAATAACGAAGCAATAATGCACACGTTCTTCAGGAAAGTCAGATTCAGAGGGTTTTTGAAAACATTCTGTAAGTTTTTGAGGATTTCAAAATAAAGGCAAAATCAGACACCGTGTCTGAGGAAAACATTGTGAACCATTTGTAGTTATGGAGAACGTTGTTCATTACTTGCGGCGCTTCCGTGTCGTGTTGTTTTATCAGCATTTACTTTTTTCTCAAATGTAGGTGAACTCTCCCGTTATAGAAGAGAAAGAACTTTTAAAATCTCACAAAGAATCTGTTATACGTAAGTGCTTTGGCTGTATTACTTAAATACTTCGCAAACACACACAAATAGTGCGAAACATTTGCATTATTGTTTCTTTACAGGATAGCATTTACGCCGGTAAGTCTGTATGTGTGTTGTTTCTTTTAATGAAATCTTAAGAGCGCATGAAGTCTATATAACGTCAAGAACGCAATTACTAGATCTGAAGCCTATAATGATGTTGACTCACACTTTTTTGCACCTTCCTCTTGCTTGTTCTTCAGTTTCCTTGCTGTCAACTGAAAAAATAAAAGCGATGCTTACCATGTTTCTTTCTGTTGAATCGCTTTCTTTGGTCGTATTGAGGTCACCGTAATAGCAGGCAGTTCACTTATTCTTCGGTTCCACACCCTCTAATAGGACAACAATTCCCACACAATACTTTGGGCAGTCTAACCTTCTCTTCACAATAGCATGAATTAATGTCACTTCGGAACAAACAGCACTGGTATTATGCTTCAAATCGGACAGAGATCTGAATATCAAAGATCTTCTTCTTTTTCTTCGCAATAAGCTTAGGTGTGGTATTTGTTCAAAACACAACAGAAGATTTCCGCGTTTCCTGATGAGAGATGGCATCCGTCTTTCCTCCTATTCCACCCGCGCAAAATCCTTATGCAAATTTCATTTCAAAAGAAATATGGATGCCACCGAGCTGTCAGTGCTACCAGCAAATCTTTGAACAAAAAAAAAAAAAAAAAAACGGCAGAGAGAGATTGAGAGAGAGAGAGAGAGAGAGAGGGGGAAGAAAAGAAAAGAAAAATAAACTCTCAAATTTCGAATGTTTCACAACATTCAAAATGACTCAGAACATTAAAGAAAACTTCATTCAACTGGCGACATTTTAAATGTTTTACAACGCTTACCATCACGCAGAATATTCTAGACAATTCCAGTGAAGCCAAAATATACAAGTAATGGTCAAAATAATCGACATATTGTGACATACTAAAGAAGTGAATCACGTGTCAAGACGACAAATCTGTAGCGGAGCATTTCGTCCGTGCAGCTTATTTGGAAGAGCCACACGCAGTTTCGATCCCTGTCACGGACAAATATGTATTTTAAAATTGGCGCCCGAACGTAAAAAGGGATCTAGATACCGGCCGTTGGATTCTTCAAAAAATGTGTGATGTTTGTTCCACATATCGTCTGGAGTTAATGAAAAATTCCTACTTCGCTTCAAAAAAGAAAAAAATATATAAGAGGAAGATGATGTGACTGACTACAGAGGTGAATCAACGACAAATCTGCAGCGATACATTCCGTCCGTGTAGCTTAGTTGGGAGAGTAACTTACTCCGGAGTGAAGGGGCGCGAATTCAATCCCCGAAACGGACAACTTTGTGTTTTCACAACATCGGTAAGAAGAACTGTATGTGTTCATACACATGATGCTAGACCACCGTTTACTCGTAAGCAAATTACATTCTGCATGGAACAGATAAATTCTGAAAGAATACTGAATTTCTGAACGACGTCTTCATACTGTACTTATACCGAACTGAAACGTTTGGCTTTATGTACAGAAATTTTATCATCTGAAAGTTGCGAACAATGTCTGAGCCATGTGAAACCCTTTGTAGGGGAGGCTCTTTAGCCCTAGTATTTCAACGTAGTATTTCAACGCGTTTTAAGCTCTCTCTCTCTCTCTCTTTCTCTCTCAGTATTTCTACGCTGTCTGAGCTCTCTCTATTTCAATATTTCAACGCGGTCTGAGCTCTCTCTCTCTCTCTCTCTCTCACTATTGCAACGCGGTCTGAGCTCTCTCTCTCAGTATTTCAACGCTGTCCGAGCTTCCCTCTCTCTCAATATTTCAACGCGGTGTGAGCTCTCTCAGTATTTCAACGCTGTCCGAGGTTCCCTCTCTCTCAATATTTCAACGCGGTGTGAGCTCTTTCTCTCTCTCTCTCTCTCTCGCAGTATTTCAACACGGTTTGAGCTCTCGCTCTCTCTTTCAGTATTTCAACGCTGTCTTCTCGGTCTCTCAATATTTCAACGCGGTCTGACCTCTCTCTCTCAGTATTTCAACGCTGTCTTAACTCTCTCGGTCTCTCAATATTTCAACGCGGTCTGACCTCTCTCTCTCAGTATTTCAACGCTGTCCGAGCTTCCCTCTCTCTCAATATTTCAACGCGGTGTGAGCTCTCTCTCTCGCAGTATTTCAACACGGTCTGAGCTCTCGCTCTCTCTTTCAGTATTTCAACGCTGTCTTAACTCTCTCGGTCTCTCAATATTTCAACGCGGTCTGACCTCTCTCTCTCAGTATTTCAACGCTGTCCGAGCTTCCCCCTCTCTCTCAATATTTCAACGCGGTGTGAGCTCTCTCTCTATCTCTCGCAGTATTTCAACACGGTCTGAGCTCTCGCTCTCTCTTTCAGTATTTCAACGCTGTCTTAACTCTTCGGTCTCTCAATATTTCAACGCGGTCTGAGCTCTTTCTCTCAGTATTTCAACGCTGTGCGAAGTTCCCCCTCTCTCAATATTTCAACGCGGTGTAAGCTCTCTCTCTCTCTCTCTCGCAGTATTTAAACACGGTCTGAGCTCTCGCTCTCTCTTTCAGTATTTCAACGCTGTCTTAACTCTCTCGGTCTCTCAATATTTCAACGCGGTCTGGCCTTTCCCTCTCTCAGTATTTCAACGCTGTCCGAGCTTCACTCTCTCTCAATATTTCAACGTGGTGTGAGCTCTCTCTCTCTCTCTCGCAGTATTTCAACACGGTCTGAGCTCTCGCTGTCTCTTTCAGTATTTCAACGCTGTCTTAACTCTCTCGGTCTCTCAATATTTCAACGCGGTCCGAGCTCCCTCTCTCTGAATATTTCAACGCGGTTTGAGCTCTCTCTCAGTATTTCAACGTGGTCCGAACTCTCTCTCCCTCAATATCCCTGCTTCCCCCCTCTCTCAAACTTCCCCCTCCCCTCCCCCTCTCCCAAACTCCCCCTCCCCATCTGTCTCAGTATTTTCGCATTTGTAGTTCTTTTGCAAATGTCTCTCGTCTGTTTTCCCTCCGAAGAAAAGAATAAAATCAGCGATATTTTATTAAAACAAAATCCCTTACACAAAATATAAATTAAAATAAAAAAAACCTTGGAGAAACACGAGATGTAATACAACTGAATTTTCATTTTAATTAATTTGCATTACCTGAAATTGAACTAGTACCGTGATGACTGCAAGTCTTTTATCTCATAGCAACAGAACAAACATCCGGCCACATCTCAATGGTAGAATGGTTTATAACGCAAGTTTCTGAGTAGTTGTTGTGCACAGGCTGTTCTAACTTCGCGTCTTGTATAACCCATATACCCATATACAGCAATTTCGTCCTGCTGTCGCGATCCGCGGAATATTTAACGTTCGTGACCACCAAAAGGAAAAGACTGCGGTGAGATCATGTGCGGTGACAAACGTTAAACTTCATGCGAATTTCCTCCGTGCCTCGGATGAGCACGTTAAGACCACTGACGCCAGTAATAAATTAAGAGCATATGTTTCTGTCCCTCACCCTGAACCCACTGGGGGGTGCTTTGACTACGTGTGGCATTAGTCGAAATGCACGCTATAGTGGCTATGTAGGCCTATATACTGTATTCTCTCTGTCTACATGCTATCTTATCGTGAGGTGCGAAATTCCATTTACTTACTTACTTCCGTCTCCATCTTCTGCTGAAAAGCCTGTACAGGCGTAGCTAATTTGGATTCGAAACCTCTCTCTGTGGATGGAAGTCCTGCATGAATGATTGAGACCTGCGATGGTGTGGTTTGGAGAACAAACAGGTAAGTACACAGGGTGATTCCTAAAGTCCTAAGTCACCTCAATAACTTGGGAGCAAAGACAGCTAGAGCTATGGAAGTAAGGTATGGTATAGTAAAATAACCATGCGCTATCGGATGAGAGTAACTGCAGCGCCCCTAGTGGCAAAATGTGGAAGTTAGCACTCCTATCTCGGAAACCATGAGAGATACGGGAAAGAAATCAATTAAAAACTTGTAGAACATCAACGAATTAGTAGAAAATGACATATGGTAGAAACGGCTGGAGTAAGTAGAATGCTGGAAACGCGAACTTGGGTGAAGCCAGCTCGTGTCGTTGTTGCGGTAACAGTCTAGCAGAGAGAAATGTATGACGTATGCGACCGCACGCCTATGAGTGTCGTGTGCAAATTATGGTGTGACATAACGCCTCACCTGTCGTATCAGGTGCGGCGTGGCAATGTATAAAGGATCGTCCGTGATAAGCTATGTCATTCTTAACTTGAGTATCGGGTAAAGAACGAGCATGGCAGGCTATTCGAATGAACAGTATTGCGAGATGGTACTGCTATATGGAGAATTCGGACGCAACGCGAGGGAAGCGTCACGCCAGTATGGCTTACGATTTCCGACTCATCCATCTCCGACAGCGTGGACCATCAGTCGCGCGGTTCGACGGCTACGAGAGAAAGGCAATATTGCAGCGCGTCCCCGTTCGGGCCGACACACCGGAATGGGTAGGGATGTGCAACCAGTCGATGTTCTGGCATACGTTTTGGCCAACCCACACACCAGTACGAGGGAAGTAAGTATGGCATGTGGCTTATTACAATCCCGTGTGCGGAACATTTTGCATCAGCATGGTGCCCACCCGTAACGTACAGTACCGCTGCACGTACGCCAGGGGATAATCAACGACGTCTAGAATGCTGCAAATTTGTAGTGAACACCGTAGAAGAAAATGAGGCCTTTCTATCAAACACCCTTTGGACTGACTAGGCGCAGTTCACACGCGCCGGGTTGCTGAACAAACAAAACACACATTACTGGGCAGTTCAGAATCCATGTTTTACACGGGAAATGAGCCATCAGGTGCGCTGGTTGATCAATGTCTGGTGTGGCATCTGGAAGGACCGACTTGTTGGGCCTGTGTTCTATGAGGGCGCATTAAATGGACGAAGATACCTGCAGCTGTTACAAAAAACATTACCTGAGTGGTTAGATGATCTGTCTCTGCCAGATGTACACTTATTATGGATTTAGCATGACGGTGCTCCGGCACATCAACCAACAGCGGTACAGCACTTCCTGTCCGACACTTTCAGGGAACAGATCATGGGTATGGTGGTCCCGTAGCGTGGCCTCCACGATCCCCGGATCTAACTCCCATGGATTTCTTCCTCTGGGGTTACCTAAAGGATGACGTGTACAGGGTGGAACCGACGAGTCTCCACGATCTCCGATTGCGTATCGTCGCTGCGTGTGAGAGCGTGACACCTGTTATGCTGGCGAACGTACAACGGGAAGTTCTGTCTCGCATTCAAATGTGTATTGTGGCAGGTGGTGGCCATGTTGAACCCCATTTACGTTAAACGCAACGTTATGTAAGTACCGCTGTTGCATTAAATACGACCAATGTACTCAATTTGCATTCATGCCTGAGTATAATAAACCTTGTGTTCCCCTCACGTTTCCAGCCTTCTACTTACCCCAGCCGTTTCTACCATATGTCATTTCCTACTAATTCGTTGATGCTCTACAAGTTTCTAATTGATCTCTTTACCGTATCTCTCAAGGTTTCCGAGATAGGAGTGCTAACTTCCACATTTTGCCACTAGGGGCGCTGCAGTCATTCTCATCCGATAGCGCATGGTTGTTTTACTATATCATACCTTACTTCCATAGCTCTAGCTGTCTTTGTTCCCAAGTTATTGAGGTGAATTAGAACTTCAGGAATCACCCTGTGCAAGGTATCTAAAAACTTCGCCATCTTGACGGGAAATCGTATGCTCCTAAAACACTATTTTTTTCCTTACTATTTTCCTGTTTGATCTTTCCTATCATGGGAATCTTTCCTGGAAGGGCTCTAAACATTTTATATTTGATTTTCAGCCTTTCCAAGAGACTCAGCGCGGTGTAGCTAGAAATGCTTTAAACCTTTTGAGGTTTTCATCGTCGTCCTGCTCTTGCTTAATAAAATAGGTTTAAGCATTTAAAATGCGTCTGTCCCTGACTTGGAATACGTCTTGCAAAGCCTGAGGTCATGTGGAAGGAAAAACAGATTTTTCCGGTGCGCAAAGCAGCTGCTATTGAATTTTAGGGCAAGCAATTCACGCTTTGTTTTGTTTTTAACTTTTAAACTAAAATGTTTTATTCATTTGTAATTCAAAAATAAAGTATCTGTAGAAAGACACGCTACTACGCTATCACTTATGATGAGATGCATTGAGAGTTTAAAACACATGAATTTTTTCTTCAGCTAGTCGTTGCTGCAAGTTATCGAGAAAATTCTACGCTGCAAAAGAAATGGTATAGGAAACCTTGTTGATGCTTATCTTTACGAGAATCGAAAAGAATATTTCCTAGCTGTTACAAAGGAATTACACCAAACATCTGCGCCCGCGAAAGGATACAATGCACGTGAAAAGTAGTTGTCACTCTTTTTCCATAAGCAGTGTTTAGAATCGGCACGGACAGATAAAGAGGCAGACTGTAAATGGACATCTGAATCATGGTGACTGTCCGATACGAAAAGAAATTTTCTCATCTGTCTTCTGGAATAGGATAAATTCTCTCCGTACAGAAAACATTTAAAAGATGGATACTGGTAGGCGACTCTTTCATAGAATATCATATTCGGTGATACCAGTAGCCAAGTATTTATTGACCGGGATTTTAATTTCCAGTAAGATATAGATTTTGTGTTTGTCCATTCTTCCTCAACTGGAAAATTTGTCAGGGAAGAAGCTGTTAAGCCTTACGTAATCGTGTGGAATATAATCCTACAAGAAAAGACATAAATTTGCAAAGTTTTCTGAGAAATTTTGGGCACCTCTTTCTGGTTAGAGGTCTGAGTGCCTTCTTTTTTTTATAATAAAGTCTAAGAAAAACCCATGACTAGGGCCGGTTCGGGGATTCAACACTCCAGACTTTACTGGATTAATGAAGAAGATTTGAGCTCGCTGAATGTTGAGGGACTTGTGAATAATCAGTTGTTCGTTATTGTATCTTTCTATGCTGTTGATGTAAATCAATGATAAAAAGATGCTGGGTTTTCATTCAAAAAGCGATTCTTTTTTAATAAATACATTTTACGAAACATTTCATTCAGATTTTTCGTCACCACCACTTTCTATACCACTCTTCTCTTCTGGTTTATATACTGAATCTAAAACTTTGGAATGAAATTTCTTTTCTGTTTGGGGGTCTTCTTTCTTTTACGATTTATTTTCTATTAAGAGGCCGTAAAGGTGACAGAAATTGAAGAGCGGAATGGAAGGCATGGAAATTCATCACGTACATTGTAGGTTCCATAACTAAAAATAAAATTTCTGCAGCTGAAATCAACGGGTCGGGTTGTTAGACGATAATATGAAAGGGGTCGGGATTTCCCAATAAAGTCCTATAGAAATTTGATTTTTCTACCCGATGCACAAACGAATATCGTTAGTCTTACTTCCAGAAGCAGAAATATGAGGTGTGTGTGTGTGTGTGTGTGAGTGAGAAAGAGAGACTGACATCCAAAGCCATTAGATAAGCAGGCCGTTTAACATGGGTGCGTCCGCATGCACTGCGCATGTGCTTTATTTTTGTGTGTCTAAAGGCGTGCGGAAATCATTATCACTGATGTGTTTTAATGACGATGCGTACAAAGGGAAGAGTAATTCACAATTTATTAGAGTAGTTCGAAATAAACACAATTAACGACAATGACCATAGAAAGTCATGGTTTTGTTACGATGAAATTTCTGTACAATCTTTTGAGATGATCTCTTTTGTCTTTTGTATCCAACTACAACGACATCCAATTATCTTAGCGTGCATCCAGAATTATTGTCAGCTTTGTTTACCACTTAGAAACGCTGGAGAGATTTCCTATTGTGTGCAGATACCGGAATAACTGAGGCAATCCATTCTGCCGCCGCATACGCGTAGTTTTCTAAAAGAATTCGGGATGTTTTCTTTTGAAATTATGAACTTCTCAGAGAAGTAGCAAATGCGGAGTGTCGGTCGCGTAAACTTCGTTTTCGATAAATAAATTTTAAAAATATTAGATGGCTTAAAAATCATTTCTGTATCTTACAGGGGAACGCACCACAACCATCGAACACTTCTCATTACTCTTACAAAAATGCAAAGTAATTCGGATGATATTTTAATGTTTTTTTTTTCTTTTAAGAAAATTGCATTGAGAAACCTCACAAGAACAAGAAAATTCGAAAAATGCGGATAAAATATAATAGAAGAAAAAACAATGTTCTGCTGTTTCTTAAACGGGAAAACGTTATTCTTGAACTAGTTAACAACGCAGTTTCCAAGCGAAATGAAAAAAGTCACACACACACACACACACACACACACACACACAATAGATCAGATTCCTAAATAAGGGATCTGTCTCACGGGGAGGGCTTCGGGGATAAGTGTACCTGTATTGCGCAAGCTCACAGGGTAATCCAGCATTCAGCAAGGTTTCCGATGTGTTATCTGATGCATGTAAATACTTGAAGTAGAGATGGTTTTTAAACAGTTATTTCGGAAATATGATTAGCTGTACTTGCCACATATCTTTTTGGTGCTTTTCTTTACGTGGTCTTATAGTGCTTTATAATTTCTTTTGCCCATTTCCAACTCACCATTTTGAAAGAATTTTCTGGTTATTGTTACAGAGTTAAAAGTATTTTTATTGTCCATTGGCTCTTTATAATTGCAATCGGTCCATCTCGGTGGCTTGCGAGGTCTTCTCGGTACATAACGTTTCTTTTCTGCAGCCGGCTAGGAAAATAATTTATGGATTTGAAATTGAGGAAAATCGGAAACCTAAAATTAAATTGTAAGTTTGCTTTTTTGCAAGCGTGATTTTTACGTACCGTTCGGATTCGATATTTAAGCCTAACTGCAGCTCATGGTGAAAGTTATGAAGAAAGCGTTTCACGAAAAAAATATTAAAGGCAGTTGCGGTATTAAATCTGTTCTTTAGTACTATCTAATTCTTGTTATTGGTATGTATTGGAATTGTTTTGACTGTTGAATTAATTATGGCTACTTTACTTTCCATTTCTCAGCTGCACGTTCTACCTAATTTCTCTTCTATTTCATTTTCATATCCTTCACTCTTTCCTGCTCAGAAGTCCACTTTCCTCACGTCTTACCCAATTCACAGTGTCTAATTCTTCCTTCCAAAAGGCTTCTGTTCTGAACTTCTTATGTCCGACAGTCTCTTGACCCCTCTGTGACCCCCTCTCCCTCGGATCTTTGCTGTTCTTTCCCGCGTTTCTCTGACGCCTGGAAAAGCAAGAAACTCATTATGCCGGAACAAAGCGCTAAACTATTACAATGCATTTTGAAGATGACAATCCGATTTTTGGCGTAAATGTGACAAGGATGGTAAGTCAGATAATATCCGAAAACTTTCATCGTCCTGGGGCGGAACTCGAACCAGCGTCTCCCAGAAAGCGCCCTAGTATGCTAACCACTACACCACCCAGAACGACCAAGTTTCAAGTTTCCGATCAATATGAACATAACCTTCACAGGTTTCGCTAGTCAAAGCAACGGGCATTCATGTTTAGCGAATCTGGAGGTTAAGAATCTTATCCCGTGTTTTCCCGGAGAAGCAGACAAATCATGAAAGAAATACGTAATTTGTATTATATGGCGTAATCCCGTATTTCTTTCAAAACAATAAACATTTACTTAAAATATCTCTTCCAGATGGAACAGCGGATCGCTTTGGAAGATGACGTTTTGCAACACTGCTAAAAACCGTTGCCAACCTAACAGATAACAACTTAAAGTCGCCGTTTTCCATGCTTACCGAAGAAGAGATCTACTGCTGAAATTTCATTCTATTACACGTATTTCTGAAAGTGTATGATTTCTTAAACTCTCGGTATTATATTATTCGTGAGCTCTTAATAGCAATATCCTCAGGACAACGCACGGGTCTTCAGATCCCAAATGGGGAGAAAGGAATTACGCCATTGTTGCGTTTGCAGTTGCATGTGTATGTACATTGTACATGTATGTTCAAATATCTGTGGAACTCATTTCAGCGTTCCTGCTTCTCAGGGTAGTTTTAATCATGATGTCGGTAATCCAGAATTCTCCCTGATCCATATCAACCTCAATCATGCAACAATTCTATCTTTCTATCATTTTTATCCCTTTCCATTTATTTTGGTCGTCACCCCCGTTGTTTTTTAAAATGCCTGTAATATTTTAACATACCAATTGGTTAGCAGCTGCCTTTTAACTCCCAAGTAAGAAACGTTAGAAAGCAGAGATTAGGAATCTGTTCCATTCGAGAGAGAGAGAGAGAAGGAAAAATATGTTCTCTCCGTATAAACGTACAAAGTGTAACAAAATAATTTCCCCAATACAAACAATTTCGTACAAACTGCATAGAACTTGTATATATATAAAAAAGAGAAAAACCTTAAAAGTTGGTTCTTTTTTATTTTCTTCTTTATGAAATGGTTCATCCATTTAAGTCTGTAGATGGCGCTGGCAGTCCGCATTCCAACTTTTATGCTGCCTGACAATTCAAAATGGCTTTTCAAACTCAGACGGGATACACTTCTTTTGCTTATAATGCTATACAATCTGTAGCAATAGTGGCTACTCCCTTCGTAAATGCCACAACAGATTTAAAGAGAAGGAACACGTCTGTGAAGGGAAACCTCCAAATCGACTATTCGTTAGTGCAACAATCGTGACGTACCACAGAGGTAAAAACATGTGTCAAGACGACACATCTTCAGCGAGACATTCTGTCCGCGTAGCTCAGTTGGGAGAGCGACTTACTCCGGAGTGAGGGGACACGGCTTCGATGATCGTCGCGGACAAACGTATATTTCACACAACCGTTAAGTGTATTTGAAAGTACTATTACCGCCGTCCAAACTATCGTTGTTTTTTATGCATCCTAATCACCAGTAATCGTACCTCTTACAATAAATCCCGTGATATTCTCTGCCTCTCTTTGGACTTGCGTAAGGAATCAAGTTTTATTCCGTGTACCTCTAATTTAACCTTCCTTTTGAGTTTCTGTATTCTTATGTAAATTAGAAACAAATAAGCGATACTGCAAAATCCTAAACCCCGAATTTCTGCGCAGTCATCCTTCCAGTGCTTACGTATGGTGCAGAGACGTGGACCTTAACTAAAAGAGACATGCAAAGGCTGCAGACAACTCAAAGAAGCATGGAGAGGTGCATACTTGGTGTAACCAGGAGAGATAAGAAGAGGAACTCGTGGATCCGAAAAATGACAAGAGTGGAAGACATCATGATCAGAGTTAAATCCCTGAAATGGCAATGGGCTGGACATACTGCCAGAAGGACAGATCATCGATGGACAGCCGAAATTTTAGATTGGATTCCAAGGGACAGGAAAAGACCCAGAAGAAGACCACGTGGGAGATGGGTGGATGAAATTCGAAAGTATGCAGGGGTGACATGGAGGAGACTGGCACAAGACAGACTGTTGTGGAGGAAACTTGGGGAGACCTTCGTCCAGCAGTGGATTGATAATGGTTGTCAATGATGATGATGATGATGATATGGAGAGGAAAATATTTCGATTTTAACTCCAGCAGAGCAATAAATAAGACGCATATTGAACTTCACTTACTTCAAAATAATTAGTTCCTCGTGAAGGTTTTATTTACTATTTATTATTTTTAATAATAATTTCTTCAAATTGGGAAGACCATTCTTCCAAGAAATGTAAAATAATGAGCTGCCTGAGCCTGTAATTTGAAGTGACGTAGAGGTTACTAGGACGATGAGCACAAATATGGCAAAAACTAAAAACGAAGAACAATCTTTAGTGGCATACGTAGAAGGTTAGAAGATCTGATTCAAGGGTAAGATTCGTTAATCTTGTCACTAATCAAAAGGTCACATTTGATTCAAAGGCCATCAGACCGTGTGCCAAATATCAGAACTTGCACTTCAGAGGAGGAAACTGATAAAGGATTAAATTAACTATCTTCCTGGCCCTCATGTGTAGTTTCTGTTTCGCATTTGATTAATACATGCCTCAAATTCTTTTTCTTGTTACAATAATGCATAAAACCTGAGGAAAAATAGGATGGATAGCAGCATAGGCGACTAACACATTTGGCTGAATTTCGGGCAATCTAAGGCTAGGTGGCTTTAAAAGACTTAACTGTCATTTATTGTTTAATTCATCTACTATCAGGATATTCATTAGAAGAGTAACATTACTTTTTGCTAAACTTAGACTTCTACATTATCTCCCAGCATAAAATTCTAAAATTCGTTGCTCTGAAGTATTTTAGAATAACTCAAAATTATACCTTATACGCATTCCATGAAATTATTCAAAAACGATGTCAAATATTTTCATTCTTTTTTAAATTGTTCTTTAACGAAATGAGTTTTTGGTCATTCATTTCAGGAAATATATGACAAAACTGCATAAAGCCAAAATTATTAAAAATTGAGTTACGTTATTTTCGCGTCTTCTTAAATTTTCATCATACTTAACAGGAAATGTGTTATACTATTAGCTACTTTTTAAACCTCTTCACCAATTTACAAAACGTCCGCTATCATTTTATCAGAAGATCACGGATGATCTAACAGAAAATACTCAGAATCTGGAGTTGGCGGGTTTCCGGTTTCTTTCCCGCTGACGAATTTAGCCGTGTTTCGAAAGTCACATTTAGCCGTTGGTCCCAGGAAGGGAGACTCCTTGTTGGATTCCCTTCATGCTTCGATCTTGCCCTCTTCACCCATTGTATAAAATAATTAATTCGGGAGTTCTTAACCATGATTTCTACAACAATGATATTCCATCTCTTCTTCGGCTCTTGAACATTCCCTTCATTTTGCAGTCACTTTTGATCTTTAGATTACCATCAATGCGAATTTCGTTACACACGATATACTAAGCTATGTAAACGCAAATTTAAAGTGATTGTGGTAGAAAAGTTGAACAACTCAAATAATTCCACACGCGTTACGATTTTTAGGACTGTGTGCACACCAACACACCATTATGTTATCCCGTAGTCATCATTTTCATCATTGTCAACCATTATCAAGCTACTGCTGGACGACGGTCTCCCCAAGTTTCTTCCACAATGGTCTGTCTTGTGCCAGTCTCCTCCATGTTACTGCCCCATAATTTCGAATTTCATCCACCCATCTCACACGTGGTCTTCTTCTGGGTCTCTTGTTGTCTCTTGGAATCCAGTCTAAAATTTCAGCTGTCCGTCGATGGTCGGTCCTTCTGGCAATATATCCAGCCCATTGCCATTTCAGGGATTTTACTCTGATCATGATGTCTTCCACTCTTGTCATTTTTCTGATCCACGAGTTCCTCTTCTTATCTCTCCTGGTTACACCAAGCATGCATCTCTCCATGCTTCCTTTGAGTGGTCCGTAGTCTTTGTATGTCTCTTTTAGTTAAGGTCCACGTCTCTGCCCCATACGTAAGCACTGGAAGGATGCATTGATCAAACACTTTTCTTTTAAGACATAACGGCATATTGCTCTTGAAAATTATACCGTTTCTTCCAAAAGCTCTAGTACGGTGGTGTAAATCCGGGGTATCTCCTATAGGGTGTCGGATATTTGTCCACCGGCAAGATGCCCACCGGACACTTGACTTGCCCACCGGACATTTGCCCACCCGGACATTTGCCCACCCGGACATTTACCACCTAGACAGGAATAATCGCTACCATATTTTCGAAGTTTAAGCATCATGACCTGCTTGGATTTTTGGAGATGCTGTACACCCGCCGAAAGTTTAAATTTGTACGCAGTGTAACCGAACGCACCTTTTGAAGAAGAACTAAAAAAAAAAAAAAAAAGGAAAAGGAATTCGTACCCGGGAGATTGGTACCCTTCAGAGTCTGCGACGTTACGGGGTCGCATACAAATTGCATAAATGACAAATTGCGTTTCATTCCGAAATCTTGTCAAAGTGTGAGAGTTTTCCTAGTAGAGCAAAACGAATTGTTCGAGTTTTCCTACAGATATAAGTGCGTATGTAAGATCATAATGACACAAGGTTTATGTAGAAGCTATGCGACTCACTAAATCTTGAGTTATGATTGTAACTCGAGATTTTAATATATTAGTTTAGGTTTGGGGTTAACTCCCTTAAATTTCAACATTTCTAAAACAAAGTGCAATTTTTATACGGTCCATAAATATTTATGTGAACAGTTTTCTTACACTAGATCGGAAACGTCCTCCGACATTACGTGTTATCTACAAATCATCCATAGTGGGCAAGTGTCCGGGTGGGCAATTGTTCGGGTGATAAGTGTCCGGGTGACAAGTGTCAGGGTGGGCAAGTGTCCGGGTGGAAAGTGTCCGGTGGGCTTTAGTCCGGACCGTGATACACCGGGGTGTGACGGCATTTACTTGTACGTGATATGCTTGTTTACACCGGCACAAGGAAAATATAGGATCTTTAAGTTTTTATACTAAGATATAACATTTAACGAATCGACATCACAAATGCAGCTTTATGGCGTCATACAATATGGCGGTCTTTTTCATCTAATGTTGCTCTTTAATTTTATTTTACACTCGCCATATTGTTATTTTATAATATTAAACTGGTGAGCTTGAATTATTTTTAATTCTTCGGTAGCGTAAGGGAGCGTTATTCATGTAGATTTTTCTAATATTCGACTTCCCTTTTCTTAAAGAAATAGCTGACAATGCTTCACTGAACTTTATATATGCCTATAGTTCGGTATCTCTGACGTGTCAAGCGCAAGTTATCCATCCGTGATTAATTTTTCTAAAAGTATTTTTTTCGAATTCAAATCTTCTCCTAACAGAGTCAGTGGACAATTCCTCCTCATTGGAAAAAGTAGCATACCATTTTTTCTAATTTATCCCAAGAAAGAGTTTAAAGCGTGAAATGAGGCTAAAAATGTTTAGTTTTTTAAAAACTTTCTTGTAAGACTTCATTAAAATGACCTCAGAATAGTAAACAGTCTTTTTAGGACTTAACATTGCGGAAATGTAGAGCACCATTCTCAAACGGTAATCAATGAAGATGTTTACACGCTTTCTTGCGTGCTGTGTTCAACAATCCATGGATTCAAAAATTCGTACCTACAGCGGCACTAAAAGCGAAAGGTGTGTTGGAGAATTTACTTTGTTTTGTATGATTTGTATGCGCAATAACTTCATACAACGCTATACACACACACATACAGCTGCCTTTCACCTCTTCATATCTTCATTTTCGCCACGGATGCCTTTATGTCTTTGGTGTGAACAAGGGCTGATAAAAATTTTTTGGCACTGAAATTATGCACCAGAAACGTGTTGCTTACAGGCGTAACAGAAAGGCGCGCTTCTTAGCACTGCACTTATTCCAGGCTTCCTGCTCATCAAAAGCACTTTTGAAATTGATTTTGTGAGATCAGTATCAACTCCAATAAAAACATTTTCATTCATTCCTAAATCAGGTAAATATATTTTTTTTCATGTTGAACGGTAAAAACTGGCCATAACATGCTTAATTCCATCTATTCACTACTCCTAATGTTTTTAAATGTTAGCATCAGTACAGCATTTTTATTTACAGCAGTCAGAAATCGTGGAAACAATTTGAAAGATACATCCGACATTCCATGATCTTCAATGAAACTTTTACGCCACAACTCAAGAATTTTTAACATCTTCTATTTTGCATAAAATCAGCCATTTGTCGTTTTGTGGTAAACTACGAAGCATCTCAGTTGCCCATTTACCGTTACATGTATAGTTGAAGGGCGTTAAGAACTCCTATTATTCATTCGCTTCCGATTAATACGACATAATTACTTTAAAAAGCTGGTATCCGATTCGTTACTGGACTTCAAAAATGGCATTTGTTTTACCTGGTAATCTTCGGTTTTCGATTTCAGAGAAAAATTTATTGCAAAGCTGTTTATCCTGTATTCTGAGGAATGGTAGAACTTGACAGCGAACGAATCACTCTGATGAAGGCAAACAAATAGAAAGTTATTCATACATTAGAATTAGTAATAAGTGCACTTCTGTGTACAATAATAGGTAGGAACACGTTGGTCGAAGCAGTGTCCTACCTATGAATAATAAGAAGAATTGAAGAGTTTATTTCCAAAAGGCAAATTAGCAAAATTGACTTTTCGATGCGAGAGTTGGTAGCACATGTACGGGAATCGCATAGAGATTATTTGCAAAAAGTATCAAAGTGGGCACCGATATTTTTCCTCTTCAGAAAACGATACATCTCTCTCTCTCTCTCTCTCTCTCTCTCTCTCTCTCTCTCTCTTTTTTATTTGTTGCACATCTGGACTATTTCCTCCACTGAATAAGTTAAAACATCTACCTGTACATAAACAGAAACGACATCGGGTCATCTAAGTATATATTCTCGTTAATGCATGCTGTTGCAAAACATATGGTGTGTCCAACATTTTGTTCAACTCCTGTCTGCATGTCATCAACAAGGATTTCATCAATGGGTTCTGTGTCAGTTTAAGAAATTCGAATTTAGTGATTGTTGATCATGAAGAGAAATTTTTCTAACTCCATTCTTTTGATTTGAACCTACAACTCTACTGTTTTCGTGAAATGTAGTATTTTTGTTTATAAAAATTCAGAAATAATTCTCATCCTTCCTCCTCTTAATTTTTTTTTTTTTTTTTGAAGTTTCTTCTACGACACTTTAGGGATACAAAATTGAAATCTCGATGGGGATGTTTTTTTCTCTATGGAAATTTTGTTGAAATTCCTGTCTGATGATAAATGCAGACGCTGAGGATTCTACTTTTGACTTTGGATGACCAAGGCCAAAAAATTCCTGGATACGTGCCTGCTGAGCGAGCAGGCACGTATCCAGGAATTTTGTTTGGGGAGGGTCCGTGTCCGACCAAAAACTAAGAGTAATTCATACATAGCAGATGAAGGTGGCAAGTTGTATTGATCACATGTTTTACTAACCTGCCACATGTATAATGTTACATTTTACTATAACACTGGGGGAGGAAACGGGAATCTTGAGATTTAGAGACAAATTTTCAAACTGATAAAACAGAAATAAAATAATAAATTAGGGTTTCTACTAGGAATAAAGGAAAAGACCAAACACAAAATTTATAGAAATATATTAAACTGACGATTTAAATTGCACAGAATTTCGCTTTGAAGATCATTCATAAACAAACCGTTCTATATTCATTCATTCATTTTAATTGTGCGAGATATGAAAAGGAAATGAAAATGAGACTGGGGATGGCAAAAACGGCCTTTAGAGAGAATCAAAGAATACTGACTGCCAGAAATATAGATCTAAAATTGAGGAAGAAATTTTTAAAGGCATTTGTTTGCCCAGTAGCTCTCTATGGCTCTAAGAAATGGCATAGACCAAGAAGATAATGAAAAGGCTGCAGGCATTTGAGATGTGGAGTTATAGAAAAATGGAGAGAATGAGTTGGCTCGATTGAAAGACTAATGAGGAGGTCCCGGAGAGAGTGGGAGAATCCAGGAATCTGACCAACATATTAAAGAGAAGAAGAATGTCATAGATGGGACACTCATTGCGCCTTGGAGGCCCGATTCTAGAGGTTTTGGAAGGAAAATTTGAAGGCAAGAGAGGAAGCGGGCGACCAAGGAACAGTTTTGTGGCACAGCTACTCTAAGACACTAATACCAGGACATACTATGACTTGAAGAGAGCGGCGGAGAATAGAGAGGAATGGAGAGACAGTACATTTACTGAACAACCAGTCCTTGGACTGGGTAACCAAGAAGAAGAAGAAGAAGAAGAATTTTAATAGACTACATAAATGCGCTTAAGAAGTTCTTTACTGTCCTTAATATGTAGGTGGCCGTACGGAGGGTGCGTGCGCCCCTACCCAGTTACAGCTTTGTTTGTCACTTCCTCTAAAATTATTTCATAAACAATTATTTAAAAAATACTATATATTTTTTTAAATTCACATTTTTTGTTGTTGTTGAGTAACATTGGGGTCAGGATTCCGGACCCTGTGGACCCCCTCCCCCTCCTGGATACGTGTCTGTCAGAGACCATAAACTTGGACCAGAGATCACAGTTTCGGTCCTACTGCTGCGAAACACCAGTCGTGGTTCATAAGTCAGGGTTAGCAGCTGGTCCGGAAGTAAACGCCTTATTTATTAACGAGTCTGTTAGCTTTCCTTTGGGTTCCTGTTCAGATCATTTTAGCTTATGTGTAGCATGCACGGTCGCGTCCAAGAGTCAACAAGCAAATCTCCCTTTTAACCCCTTCTACAAGCAGAATGTTATGCTGCTCACCGTTTAAGAAAAAATAATTGAAATTTTATGCTTCGTGAAATTAAGATAACATTAAACAAGTGAGTGTTTCACTTTATTTTACTTCTTAAAATCTCATTCAACAGAGTGTTCCTCCCTTTTATGATCCGCGTTCAGAAACAAAAATAAACTTTTTTGCAGTTACTAGTTTAGTGTTTGAAGGGAGTAGTTCTTACGAATTTTACACGCAAGGGAATTTTGCAACAAAGTCATTCCTAACGCATAAAAAGACGCATATAATACTTTCTGTTGCTTTTCTAAAAGTTAGTTTCCGAGATGTTGGGTCTAAGGTCTGTGAATGATGGTGAGAGTTATTCGTGAGCGATGATTCTTGAGTGCTGAGAGTCGTGACAACGCCGCTATTTCAATTTCTGCCCCCGCCCAGCAGTCACGAGCGAAGCAGAATGAGGAAGAAGATCTCAACAATTCACTGGATCTGGCGGACTTGTTGTCATAGCAACTGCAAGGTATTCAGTCTCCGTGACCGTGGCGCGATCCCGACGACTTCGCTGGCTTTGTTGGTTTCAATCTTTGCTGCCATCTATGGAAGGTTACAAAAACTAAACTTATTACAGAACATCAATCAAAGATGATCACTCTGTGACGTCTATTCGAACGACGATTAACACTTCTCGCATTTATTACGAGATTTTGGCTATAAAATAATTAAAAAAAAAGTAAATTTTTTGCGAAATATCCTCTCTAAAAGGATTGTGCTTTATTGCTTTATCTGAATATCCTTGAAGCATTTATCATTTTCTCTCAGGAGTTTTCCGCCACTGGAAGATTTTAATACTCTTTTTTTATTAATAGGAACATTTTTGTAGCATAAATCTGGTTAAGTGCTAAATTGCACGATGTCAGCAAAGGGTGATGATATATTGTTTAGAAAAAAGCGGAAGAAAGAGGGATGACACCAAATACTTGGTTTTATTGAGCGCGTCTTTTGACAAAACTCTAAATTCTTCGCACAGTAAATGTGTTTTAACATTGTTTTGCCTTTTGAACTGCACATTGAGTAGCACTGCAACAAAAAAAAAATTAATTTTATGCCACGTAGTTCTAACAGAATCGATTGAAAAAGGAGAAAAGTTTACGCACGTATCTATAGCAATCTGATGGATAATAAAGTTAGAATTTTTAGAAATGCAGATATAAATGTAACTTTCCACCCTCCCAGCGCACAAAAATAGCATACTGGAAAATCAGGAGACACGTAAATGATATAAATAGCAATGTTAATATCATTTATTCTGAACGAAATAATAACATTATAACGAATTACGGCTCTCGGAAAAGAAGGTGGTAACAAAACATGAAATTCTGCACAAAACTGTATGAAAGGGATGACATCTCTACGTCAGACATAAAGAAACATATAGGTACTAACTTTCGTCTGTCCTTCCGGCCAGCCAGAGTTACACACACAATTAAGAACATGAAACTGGGAAGAGATACAGGTGAAATTACCGTGGTCGTTGCGTAGGAAGCTAGGAGAGAAACAGAAAATACACTCGCCACCATAGGCATAACCACTGGAGGGGGAGGGGGGGGCATGACTCCTCCAGAGTTTCAGAGCCGGGATTCCGCAATGTAAAGGACACCCCCCCCCCCAATTGTTCGGGAATATAACGCACACTTTTTTATGATGTGAACCGAATAAATTTAATAATATAAGATTGTGATTTTTCGTAGAATGAAATACGTGTATAATAAAACAGCGATATCGATTCTTAATAAGCAAAGTAAGCTCTACAACTTTGTAATTTACATCTCTGCCCTATCTATCATAGTTTTACAGTTGTGTTCGATAAGTTCCACAATTCGCCAAAAGAGGCGCCTATGTCGTGCCCGTTAGATCGCGTCTCAGCAACTGCTTTGCTCTTGCGTGTGTGTGTTTAGGGGGTGGGGTCCCAAACTATTTTATACAGTATGTATATAAGGATACATATAATCTGCGCGGTGGGTTCCGATCACTGTGTATGTGCTATAGGATCCCCCTCCCCCAGATTTTGAAACAAGGTTACGCCATTGACACTCGCCCAAGTTTACACTAGATGAATCAACGAAGGGACGATTCCTGATGACTGGCACAATACTATAGTGATCTTGTTATAAAAGGAGGGGACTTCGGGGATGTCGGGAATTTAATACCCATTAATCTCCCATCTGTTGCTTACAAAACATTTCCTTCGGTACTGTCACATCGCTTGAAGGAAACACGGGTCATTGTTCAGTCAAAAGAATTCGTCCGATATAAGTACTGGTTCGAATCGTGGTGAGGCATGGATGTTGTGTTTGTCTTACAGCACCGGCTCTTTTCTTCGCGTTGTAAATTAATACTAATTAAATTAAATCACTTCTCCCTCTCCCTTTTCCTTTAGTTAATAGAAGGTGATTGCATTAAAATATTGCAACGAAACCCTTTTTCAGCAGCAAAAATGAGAGTGACACGTTGACTGTTCTATTTAATAATTCCATCTCTCATTTTCAAAAACGCCTACTTTGTTATATTTAGAGTTAGGAACGCTCAAAGTTGGGTGATTACAAAAACCAAACAGCTGTAAAAGCTTATGTAATGTTAAACCAGATACAATGTACCCAAAATGCTCCAATTTATTGTTTATTATTATTATTCAAATATGTACGGACATCAACATAATCTAAATCATTGCCCTTGAAATGAATATCTTGAAAGTATGTCTTAATATTATTCACGAAATTTCTATCGTTAAAATGTTGCCCCGATTATGGGTGCTTGTTTACATAGATTTAACCCGACTGTGGTTCTTATGAAGTGGCAAATTCAAACACCTAGAACTATAATGATCACAGTTCAGTAACGTTTGACAAAGAAAAGAGGGGATTCATCGAGTTCATTTCATTTAGACAATAAACTCTCCCGAAAAAATTATCTAGGCTTACAAACTTAATAATGGATGAAAACATAAGGTTGAAATATTTTAATTCCGATATATTTAATATTTTCCCATGAAAACGCCCTGAAGATTCTTTCTGTACGTGATTTTGATAAAAAGAAAATTAAAATTCATGGTCATAAAGTCATAAATAAATAAAGAAATAAAGAAAAATAAAACCAAATTTGGTATGTAGGATAAACAAATAATGAAAGAAAGAAGAGGAAAATCAAACTTGGTATGTTGGATGAAATTCAAATTGAGATAAAGGTGCATCGAGCTCCTGCTGGATTTTTATCTACTCTATGCTAAAACACGTGTCATTGTGCTTGTGCTTTAGCTACGTTTCCTTCTTTCCTAAATCCAGGAATCTAAACAAAGGCCACAGAGTAATGCAGGATATTTGCTTATGCTGTTTACTCATACAGATGTTTTCACAATTTTTAATACACGCCTTTTGGATTAGCAGCAACGAAACTGGAAGTCTTCGAATTAAGCCTACAATATGGTGTTTTTCTGTTGTTTGCAAGTAAACAATTTTAACAAAGATTTAATGTAATACAGTATTTCCGCGACGCAAAACTGAAAGAAGTTTTGTTCAGTTTGAAACCATATTTTACGGAAATAAAATTAATAATAAACGTAATTTTAAGTCAATGTGAACCTTTCCTCTCTTAAATTTTGCAGAAATTTAGTATCACAGTAATGTTCTTTGCACCATAAAAATCGCAGGTATAAGCCTAAAAATCTGAAATCGCCTTTTATCTCTCCAGGAAATTTTGGCAGTACTGCAGATAATTTGGGAACGTGAATAAAGGACCTAAAGGCAAGAGGAGGTAAAGAGGGAAAATAATCATTGATCAACGTGAGAAAGGAAATAGAAATGACGTACTAAGGCAGCTGAGAACAAAATTCCTTACACTGTAAAACTGGAAACCACACTGCGTTATAAAACGACGAAGTTCCTTGCAATATGAAAATGCTAACTCCCTTGTCTGGTAAAACTACAAAATTTCTTGCTCGGGAAACAGAAAACTTCGTGAAACTACGAGTATTCGTCCACTGTAAAGCTCTGAACTTCCTTTCGCTGAAAAACGGTACTTCCTTGAACTGTAAAACTGCAAACTTCTTTGAGCAAAAAATCAACGAACTTCACCGTCCTAAAACTACGAACTTCACCGTCCTAAAACTACGAACTTCACCGTCCTAAAACTACGAACTTCACCTTCCTAAAACTACGAACTTCACCGTCCTAAAACTACGAACTTCTTGTATTGTGAAGCTTCGTACAAATCTGCGCTGTGAAGCTACGTACTAACCTGTTCTGTGAAGCTACGAACTAACCTGTTCTGTGAAACTACGAACTAACCTGCTCTGTGAAGCTACGAAGTAATCTGTTCTGTGAAGCTACGAACTAATAACCTGCCCTGTGCAGCTACGAACTAAACTGCTCTGTGCAGCTACGAACTAACCTGCTCTGTGCAGCTACGAACTAACCTGCGCCGTGCAGCTGAGAACTTTTCTCTCCTCTAAAACTACGAATTTCCTTTCACGATAAATATACGAACTTCCTTGCACTGGAAAACGACGAAGTTCTTAGCTCTACAAAGCTACGAACTTTATTGGCGTGTAAAACTAGGAACACCTATTCAAGAAATCAACGAACTTCATTGATGTGTAAAACGACGAGCTTCCCTGAAGTATAAAATTTAGAACTTCCTTGCACAAGAAGTTGATGAACTTCACTTCCCTGCAAAGCTAGGAACTTCCTTTGCTTTTCTAATCTCTCTTACTTTGTTTTATTCTAGTATAGAAAAGAGCGAGTAAGGTGGGCAAACATTCTTTTAGGATGTAAAAAAAAAGAGCAAGAGTCTTGATACGTAAAGTATAATAAAATGGATGAATGAAGAATAAGCAAAGAGGTGAAGAAATTAAAATGCTGAAGTGAATGTACAGTGTCACTGGAGGGGACAGAATTAGGATGGAAGGATAAGACCAACGATTAGAGTAACAGAGATTCTAAGAAAACTCAAAAGTCAAGAATATGCTGGCATTGATATGTATGGAGAAGAAGAGAAAGCTGCACGGGAATCAGACCTAACAATATGGTTGAGCAATTAAGAACACGGAGGGAAGGAAGCCCTAGGATTGGATGGAGGAACTCTTTAAGCAATAACATGAAATAATAGAATTTAAACAGATAAACGGCAGGAGGCAGAACTAAAAAGATAAAGAACATTTTCAATTACGACTTCACCTGATAACAAGAGAATAAAAATGAACATGTTATGTAACCGGATAAAATAAATTTTACTTTAGCTTTGCCCGGACTGTTTCCCATGTAACTTTGCAGTAACCTTGGTTAGTTTGAATAAGTTCAGAATAAACCGTAACTTTTTTAATGTTGACATCGTCACTTGGATTGCTGTCTTGATTTATGTAGTACATGGGGGAGACAAAGTATTTAATATGCATTTGTGATTATTTCAATAAAATTCATTTTGGTGTATACCATTGCATTAAATAACAATATTTTGCTGACTCATACAATAGAAAATTAACTTCTACAGATCGTTCTTCAAAAGCCCCTCACTCCGTGAAAAAAAAAAAAACTTTCCCTTTTAGCAGAACACAGGTGTTCTAGACTACTTCTCAAAAATAGCACTACAGCTTACTCTAGATTGCCATGATCAGATATTTTATTTAATGTTTTGGTCGCAAGTAATATTTTCCTTCTTCCTGGTCGACGGGAATAATGTTTTGACCTGTCCTTCTTCCACTTAAAATATCTACAAAAACCCTGCAGTTCTCCTTAAGGTCAATGGAGGAAGTCGCACTGTCATTTGGGAACTTAAAAGCTCCAAATAATGGGTTGAGGCACTTTGACATCTTCTTACCTTTTTTGCCGTCTAACGCTTTCTTTTACTTTTCTTCCCCCTATCTCCCAAGAATAATTGCTATACAGAAAGTCGCTCTTTCAGCGAAACACATCTCTTGGAAGTCATGTCTGAACTTCTTCCTGTTTGACAGAGCACTCTAGAACTCCATCAACCTACCTCCTCACTTGCTAGGCCCAAATTTTGGATTGAGTCTTACAAAATTTAATAGAAGGTAACCAGCTGACTTCCTAAGTATACTTTTACTAATGAATCTCATCAGATTGCGTTAACTCGTAAAGCCATTGTTGCGTACGAATCCCATCATCTAATTTTCTAAGTACCACCTGAGTAGTTAAATAGCTTCACCTGTGACAAAACGACTACAACCTTATTGTCATAAATACCTATCACGAAGCGCTTGTGTGAGTTTCAGAAATTAGCTTCTTAAAGGAAGATCAAAGAAATCTGCCGAGTCAAAGTTACTGATGATATGGACTTTGCGTACGGTTGGTGTATCAATTGTCTCCTTTCACAGTGAGCTTGGCAAAATTCAGTTTCATTGTCATCCATCCCGCGTTTGACACACTTTTTTTACTTCACACTAACTATCTTCTTATCTACTAATTATCATACTAATTATCTTCTTATCTTTCAGGTGTTGCCGAATCTTTAGTCTTTCAATTACCTTTCTTTCTTTCTTTCTTTCTTTCTTACCTCTTTGAAAGAATAGATGATCTTTTTTAGCACCTCATCTCTCATTCTTTCGACAAAAACAAACCACCTCAGGATTTAAGAGCATTTTGCTGCACACTAGAAATCTGTAGCACATCTTCGTTATGCACATAATGGGTCTTGTCACAAACTCTTCTTAAGCTTCTAAATATCAAAGTAGGAAGAATTACACTTTTTTTATACAGTCATTAGGGGCCTTTTCGGCGATTAATCAGTCCTGTAAAATCCTCCTTTAAGCAGCTTGGACTTTCAAAGTCGAATTCACACGCCCCCTAGTTTCACAATCTAATCTATTTTCTCTGTCAACCATGCGTCCAAAGTACACATACTCATTCTCCTGGTCTAACTCTGCTTTATTTTGAATGTTACTGTACTCCTACAAACAGTTCCTCTCCAAAATCCATGACTTTGAATCTTCTTTTATTTGCACTTAGTTCGAATTTCAACTAATGCAATCGTGCGGAATCAAATGCTAGATTATAAAAGCAGTGACACAATTTTGTTGAATTAAATTCACACAGTTAACACACTCAGTACATTTCATGAAGGGAAATAACACCAAATGGCAACTTAATCTGTTTTAATGTCATTGTGTGCCAATTGATGTTCACCAACTAACCAGCGCGGTGAGTCGTGGATCTTTCACAGATAACTTGCTAGGCTGCTTTAGGTCCCATAGAATCTCAGTAGGTAGCTTAGCAAACTAATTTCTAGAAGGTCGTGATATGCCTAAAGTTGCACCCACTAAATTGATTACAGTCCTCTCTGAGAGGTATTGTGTGCTGTAGCTTCCATTCAACTAATTTGCAGAGGTTTGCACTGTAAAATCTCATGAGATAAGTAAAGCAGCGAATTGGCTAGTTGTTTTTGTTTCACGAAAACTTCAGAACTAACTAAACTATCTTGTTAAGTGCCATGTTTGGACTATTTATTTTAAGGTTTGTAGTTTGAATACCAGTGCCATTTAAAAATCGTCTTAAACAACTTTCGGAACAATCCTCGTAAAAACATCCCAGAGGTTGCATATTGCCATTGTTTTCCAGTAGCTATAGTTTCAGCATTTGTAACATTTGTTTACTCTCGATGCAATTAAAAATGCAACTTCAGTTTTTAACTTGTTGTAGTTTGAATACACACAGAGTAACACTTTCAGGGCATTAATGGGATCATTACGTTACCGTAGTTTATCTTGAATTGTGGTTAAATTGAACATTAGCATCATTTTCTGAACCTATTTGGAACTAATATAGTTTCTTCGTTTTCTATGGACCAAACACATTTTCAGTAGAGTCTTGCGTTTTCGATTGAAGGAGCACAAGACCTGTATTCGGAACTCTGACCTAAAGAAGTCATCGATGGCTAAACACTGTTACGAAAAGGACCGTAAATTTATCTTTGAAGAAGCAAAACTAATTGACAAGCCAGATTCAATTACCAAACTTCATATTTGGGAAGCTTTCCATATATATCAGAATTCTTCGCAACTTATTAGTGACATGGCATCCACACCTTTTCTATCAAGCGCGTGGAAGCCACTAACCAAAACCCGTGACTGTAAACACCATTTATGATGTAATAATGTACAATTTGAATATCTACTTACGTGCCATTCGTCCTGATGAAGCTAGGTCAGAATTCAGTGAAACCTTGGTCGACTTGAAAAAATAAAATATTTGTGACAAACGTTGTATATTATCTTCATAATATATATATATATATATATATATATATATATATAGAATCCTTATTGGGTGTATAAAGCAAAGAGAAAAAATTAACTAGAATAGCTTTGTTCTTCGATGACCGCACAGATGGGAATGTATACCGAAGTATTCCTTAAGGTGATTGCATAATCAAAGGGAGGAGAAGTTTGGTGCTGAAATTCCAGTTGGAAATACACATCAGAAACATCCGCATTTTTACATTCATAATAAACTAGGAATTAAACATCCGTAAAAGCACATGTAAGTCTTTCATAAATAATTAGCAAACGTGTTGTAGAAACCTGTTCCGCTGCTTTGTACATTGTATTAAACTTTACACGCTCTGGAAGAAGGATTTCAGCTTTGAATGGGATTTTTAAATGATAATAAAAAAATGGATACGACGTGAATTGCACGAGAAGACAAGTGATGATAATAATAATGAAAAAGGAATGTCTGCATGTGCCGAACCTCTGAAGATTGAGCGACAATAATAGTTGTCATTGTTGCCGTCCCTTTCTGAGGTCAAAGTTCAGGTAAATGCCGAATAACGGGTGGAGTCCCGGACGCCCACAAATCGTGCAGTGGGGGTTAAATGGGTCGCATTGTCACACAACACTCCAGTGACACTGAAGCTGCACTTGCATACACACCCACCCGATCAACTTTTTCTTCTTGTTCTTCTTCTTCTTCTTCTTCCGGAGGCAAATAAACCCGCTAGTCAGTCAGCCAGCAAAGAGCTCTTCGTTGATCGGCCATCTTGGTTTCAATGACCCTCTGCATTGCTTTCATATGCAAATGTACCGCTAATATGCGTCCTAAATGAATGCGGCTTGATAGCCTTTTAAATCGTACAAAGCAAATTGTTTCGACATAACGTTATAATGTATGACCCTGTCGCTCTTTTATTCAGGAGGGAAAACCCAACACTTGATGCATTTATCGCCATTTAACCACCTGGTCGTTACTCACTGCCTCATCATCCTCAATAATTTGACCCACACTATCTTCCCCTTTCGTTTAACAATCCAGCACAAATTATAAAGACCAATATGTGACTGCTACATTTTCACTGGATGAGGTACTTTATTCACTCGTTAAAATAACTATACCAACTGATTTTTTCTCGTGTTGTCTAAATAAGAGATACGACATACACGGTTGTAAATAATGTCAAATTAGCACGTTCTTTACGCCAGTGTTCTCGAAGTCTCCCTGATAAACTTAGATTAGGGGCTTCTGACTACGGCTTGTGGCCGTCACCCACCGTAATAATAGTATGAAGTTTGATCTACAGGGTGCCCATAAAGTAAATATCAAAAATTAGAGAAACACACTTGGCCCGTTTAAACCTTTGCGTTTAGTGCCTGCAAGGCTTTCCTTTACCCAGTGTCAACAACGCGTCTAGCGCCTGGAAAGTTTTCCTTTACCCAGTGTCAGTAACGCGTTTAGAGCGTGCAAACTTTTCTCCAACTCAGCGTCATGGATGAGTTGGAGAAACGTTTGTACCCGCTAGACGCGTCGCTGACATTCAGTGGATTAAAGCATGGGATTCGCCCGAAAGTTTATGGACAATACACGGTGTGTAGTGCGGGTAATGAAGAGAAAAGGACAATGAGGACTCACCGCTATTCGTTCTGAAAACCGCAAATGTTTGACATAAACACCTACATCAAGATCACCACGAGAAAGGGCGCAAACGAAAACCCCGAACTTCATTGGAATGGAGTCTATCGCGTCGAAAATAAAATTATGTATAATGGAAATTGGCCTCTAAATTTGCCGAGTAGCCAGAAGCGCTGGCTTCTGTGTAATCATATGAGTTGAGCATGGATTTCAGTCTCGAATGGGGAATAAACGCTAGTTTCTCATGGGTTAAAGGTAAGAGATATCTTATAGCCCTAGAATCTCATGAAGGAGGTCCGGGCGTTAAATATGGAGAAAAATTGGTGTTGGAAAATAAGAAACCAGCTAAAAAATGCGTACTTCGTCGGTCTCAAAAAATCCCACCATTTTCCATATGCAAAGCCACCTCATTTCCCAGATCTGACACCGACGAACTTCTGGTTATGGAGTGTATCGGGTACAGTCGCATCGTTCTCGATCGCTTCTGGAACTGAAGGACGCAATCCAACACGAAATGCTGACTACATCACATGTCATGCGTGTCGTCGCAGAACGGCCCGGATGTAGTGTGTTCTCGAGAAAGGTAATGCGCAGGTTAAGCTTCTGTAAAAAAATTGCGGCGTCCCCATTAAAAATGTAACATGAGTCCAGCAGGTATATTTCACATGATTTTCCATGCCTCTTAACATCCTGATTTTTGCAACTAGTGATTTGGTTTAATCGGCATTTGTACTTTCCTCCTTTTCCCTTCTTGTGTGTGAGATCGACGTATGAGGCTTGTATCGGACTTTTTCAGTTTCCTGTAAAGATAACCGTGACCGTGAGTCGACATTTCCCTTTTCCATTCATTACCAGCATCCCGTATAGTGTATTGCTCACATGACAGCTCAGGAAAGAATTCTGTTTCTTGACGTTCTGCTAAGTTGCGATGCTTACATTATAATCATCCTGCAGATGTTTACTTTCATGAAGTGTTCGGCCTCATTTCTCTTGAAATGGAATAAATTACTACTATACGAGCACCAGCTCCTTCGACTTCTGGATGATGGTAAACAGGCAAATGGACTGGAGCAGAAAAGAGACTCGAACCAGAGAACCCGTAAGAAGATCAAGAGCAGCGAACAGTATTTATAACATATCGCTAAAACATTGTCATAGAAAAGTAGATTTTATTTTCGTTTGTTTTTGTTTCGTGCTTAAATGATTCCTATGAGTACCTCAGGCAATACGGATTCACCCATCCCTAATTTAGAGCCATTGGTTTCATAGAGAGGACAAAACCTCAGCGCTGGAAGGACAAATCCAACATTTTTGTAATTCGAATCAAGCATTACGAGAACTTTGACCCCGTTCGCTAAAAGCCACTCGAGACCACTAGAAGACCATAAATTTCGGAAGCCCAAGTTTAGGGCGAGGGTTACTAATCACTTGTTTCTGGTGGAGATGGGTTCGAGTCCATTATGTTCTCGTTATAAAAACGCTTCGTATTGTAGTTAATTGTTGCACATCACTTAAATAGAGTCTCTACTGTATGAGATTTTGAAAACCCCGTTATCCTCAGTTTTGTTACTGTATGCTATATTTGCTTTCCTTGGTGATCAAATTTGTGTTACTTTACGAATTTGAAAGATGTGAATTCGATTATTGGTGTAAATATGACATGGATGTAAGTCAGATGATATCCGAAAACTTGAAAAATTTGTCGCCCTGGAGCAGGAATCGAACCAGCGTTTCCCGGATATCGCCCGAGTAGGCTAACCACTACAACAACCAATATGTTAGTATGCTAACCATCACAGACTTCGACTAGCGAATATTGTCATGGTTATATTCAAATTAATCGGAAACTTGAAGCTTGGTCTTTCTGGGTGGTGCTGTGGTTTGCATACTCGGACGCTATCCGCGAGAACACGGGTTCGATTCCCGCTCCAGGACGACATAATTTTAAAGTTTTCGGATATTATATGACTTACCATCCATGTCATATTTACATCAATAAACGAATTCATATCTTACAGATTTGTATTGTACAATAGTTTAGTCCCGTATTTCATTCATTTGTGATACTTTCTTGAAGCAATTACCTGTCGCCCCAGTGGCGCAGTGATCTACGTGCTAGCTTCGCTTCTAACCGGTTGTTCGAGTGGGTCTGGGATCGAGTCCCTGATAAGGCATGGGCAGTGTGATTATTTTCTTACGCAGCACTAGCTGTCTTCCTTCCCTGGAATCTGTGCCCCAAAATTAGGGACGGAAGACCACCTTAACCCTTAGAGCTGTTCATGGTTGCTGTTAATCTCCCTCCATCCCGATAAAAGTACAATATCCTGAAAGTGAAAGAATCAGTTCTGTGTAAAATGACTGTATAAAACTAACTGAACATTTTAAATATATATGTGTGTGTATAGTCTTTTCCTCCTCAAAATATCTTGACTACGAAGAACACTTTGCTGTTTCTTCCTTTCCAAATTGCGCATACTTTTAACGATAGAGGACGAAAAGTCACTTGACATTTCACTGAGTATTCATGCTTCTGATTCATCTATTTGAAAAATCCTTTTGCTTCGCTATAAACACTATCTTGTAAGCAATTTTGTAATGCATATTTCTGCCTCTAGTGGACATAAGTTGCTATTTTTGCTAGCAAATATTACTTTGTCGATTAGAAAACTTAGATTGAAAAAAACAAAACTATTTTTGTAACTTGTGTTCCTTGTTGTATTGAATAAATACGCAGTTTTTCTGCTAAGCCGTGTAAATTTGTTTTTTCGGTTATTGTATCTTTTCCTAAAAATTCGTTTTGTAAAATTCCTTCCCTGTTCGAAAGGATTCAAAACATGTACATCAGTGAAATCAGTGTCATCTTTCTTGTGAGTTGTTATTTCCAAAATATATAGCTTGCTGTAATTCACTTGCGCATCTAATTAAACTTAATGTGCATGTTTTCATTTCTAATTTTTCGATCTATTAATTTCAAAATTTTGATTTTGCCATTTTCTTTGTTTTATAGGCTTAACGAGCACGTAAACAACTCCCACTTCTCCGAAGACAGTAACCAAGGGGAGAAAGAATACAAGTGCAGCCAGTGTCCCAAAGTTTTTAACTGGAAATCTAACCTCATCCGACACCAGGTGGCGCACGACGAAAGTAGGCGGTACGTGTGTGAGAACTGCAAGAAAGTATTCACAGATCCCAGCAATCTCCAGCGCCATATACGCTCGCAACACATAGGAGCCAGATCCCACGCTTGTCCCGAATGTGGAAAGACCTTCGCTACATCTAGTGGACTCAAACAACACACGCACATCCACAGCAGTGTCAAACCCTTCCGATGCGAGGTGTGCTTCAAGGCATACACTCAGTTCTCCAACCTGTGCAGACATAAGCGCATGCACGCAACTTGTCGCATGCAAATCAAGTGTCACAAGTGTGGACAGGCCTTTTCTGCAGTTACTTCCCTCTCCAAGCACAAGCGCTTCTGCGAAGGAACGGCGCAAAACACGTCGTCCTCCTCTTCTTCGACTTCAAACCAACCGTCTAACTACCAGATCATTAACTCAACTACAAATAACAGCAGCATCAGTGGCGGATCTTACGCTGGTTCCTCGGAGAAATCCGTGCCTATGAGCCTAGCACCTCCAGCAAATCCACTGTTGTTCTACCCACGCCCGGGATTTTCTCTGTATCATCCATCGTTATTTGGATATCCACTGTTCCCTGGTGCTAACCTACCGGCGCCACCTCCTTTAATACCGGACGGCAACTTACTTGCGGGTCACGGAGTTTCCGCCGCGGCAGCCGCAGTTGCAGCCGCAGCTGCTCAGGACTATCAAAAACAGCTGATCAGCTGCGAGAACTCTCTCAACGCAAACCCAAGTGCCAGAGAACCCACTCCATCCAAGCAGGAAGTGAGCCCGATCAAAAGTGAAAAGCGCAACAATTCTGAAGCCTCGGAATCGGAAGCTTCGGAAGAACTTACCTCCGACACCGGAGGAGAGGAGCTGTCCTCGTTCAGTGACGCCGAATCTGAAGCAGAAACTGTAAAATCGTCTCCCCGCTTCTCGCGCGAAAGGACTACAACGCCCCCTAGCAACGGCGTGAGTACAATGTTCATCAGTCACAGACAGGGATCCCCGAAACAGGGAGCCGTATGTCCTGACCCTTCTACACTCATGTCGCCCACTCTTGTCAGTTCCAACGGACCACTTAGGCCCATGATGAATAATGGCATCAAACCCGATCACGATATGCCCTTCGACTTGTCCAGGCACAGCAAGACTCGTCACCTCTCCGAAGACTCCACGAACTATGACTCAAAGACACGGGATGAATCGAAATCCGACGAACCCCTCGACCTCCGAGTATCGCACAAGAAGTCCTTCTCAAGTATGGACGAAATTCAACATAAGATGCATCGCATTGTCCGAGATAAAGACAGGGACTTTGAGGAACCACCTCGCCTCCCTCCCGTAGTTCCAGAGCCCATTCGACCAATTGAGCCTCCACCAAAACCTGAAACACCACCACCACCTCCGTCTCCAACGAAACTCCCCATGGCCTATCCACGGCCTATTCACCCTATGTTCCTGGAATCCATGTATAGGCTACAGCAGGAGAAGCAACAGCAAGCTTTCAACATTTTCCCAGGACCTGAGAGACAACTAATGGCTCCATTTCCACCCAGGTATCCCTTTTTGGGACCCCTATTGGGTGCAAATCCACCTTTTGACTTCATGAGGGCAGCGCACATGGAGAAGATGGGTAAGCCTATGCACGAGATCATGTCTCCGCACCTCAACAAAACTAAAGAACGCTACTCCTGTAAGTTCTGCGGCAAGATATTTCCCCGGTCAGCGAATCTTACGAGGCACTTACGCACCCATACGGGAGAGCAACCTTATAAGTGCAAATATTGTGAACGTTCCTTCAGCATATCGTCAAACCTCCAGCGTCACGTACGCAATATTCACAACAAGGAAAAGCCTTTCAAGTGTTCCCTCTGCGATCGCTGCTTTGGTCAACAGACGAACCTAGATCGCCATTTAAAGAAGCACGAAGCAGATGGACCAACCATCATGGACGACTCTCCAAAGGCAGCGGAAGCTGATGATAAGGAGGAGTCAAATTTTGATGAGATTCGCAACTTTATTAGCAAAGTTACAAATAGTGCGGGCACGCACGGACCTCACTATTCCATGGAGGGTCTAATGATGGCAGGAGGAGGTGGAGGAATATCACTAGAGGAAGGACAGAGGAAACGAGAACACGAGTCTCTGGTGTCCTCGCCTAGGCATCCGAGTGACAACGACGACGTAGATGGACTACCTTCAGAAAACGACGACGAACCGATGTCCAAAAAACACAGAGCAGACATGCTGCGTTTGAGGTCCAACGGTTCTCCGGGAACAGGTTGCAAGAGCCCAGACTCTACGAGAGATCTCGTGCAGAATGAAGCAGAAAGGAAACATCGCCCGCCTTCGAGAAATGGTGACATGAAGCGCAACCTCGCTTACGAAGTGATGCTCACGCTGAACAGTAAAATTGACCTCACTAATGGAGTTCAAGAGAATGGGACGAGTGTGGACGAGGAGGATGACATCGATGAAGATGAGGAGGATGAGGATGCTGATGACAACAAGGACTACAGCGAAGAGGAGATTGATGCTGGCGAGAGCGAGGCTGTAATGCACTCACAGAAAACAGTGGACGTAGACTGACTGTCGTCGGTTCTCCACCCCTGGTGCTCGTCCCAGAAGCTAGTCAGTCTGTTTAACCTGTGCAAAATACGAATGTCGTCAGCATCATACCTCTTAATCAGTGGTCCTGACTGCAATGTGATATACGCATCATGTCTAGCAAAATCAAATATGCACAACGTCGAGAATTTTTGAAAACTTACTTCCATTTCGGATTCGAAGTGTTGTTATTGAAGAAGTGATTGGTGCTCAGAAAAATAACTTAAACTCTAATAGAAACTGCCACGTAGTGCTGTTCCATATTGCTCCACACAAACTTCGTTGTTTTTACGCGACCTTATTTTTTTAAGTTTGCTCAGCTGACTGACCAATCAAATGATGACGGAGCACAAGAAATGGAAAGCGAAGTTGTCTTTCAAAAATGTCACTCACTCATTCCTTTATTTTGCTGCGAATTCCAAAGAAGAAACATTTGTTATATGTACAAATATTTCGCGAAATCAAGTTATAGTTTATTTTATACTATATTATATAGTAATTTTAATGTATATTGTTTAAATACTTTAAATGTTAATAATTTGTGTGTCACTTATTTTTCATTCTGTAAAGCATCCACAAAATATTTACTTGTCAAGAAAGAAACTTATTCTTCCTCTGTAAAGCAGGCACGTGTAATTTAAAATCACAGTTTCTTGTTTAAAATAGGCAAAAGCCTTTCCCTGCGCTATAGCGATGCGCATTGACGCAGATCAGATATCAAACAATTTCTTGAGACGTAGGGAAAAAGAAAAAAGGAGTCAGCAAAAATTCAAGAGAGCAGTTTTAAACCTAGAATGCAGTCGAATGCCTACCTCTAATTACAGTGCTTAAAAAAGTAAACTTGTTGCTGTCAATCTTGTAAAATATTTAAAATAAATTATTGGATGGATATTTATGTGTATCAACAGCGTATTTATTTTGAAAGGCATTTGAGCCTATTCATAGTTCACTGGATTTGCTGCCGGTAAAATCAAGGCGATTATTTCAATCTTGTTAGTTTCCTGAAACTCCAATATAATACAAAAATGTAAATTGTAATTAAACATTATTAAAGGAATTATCTCAAACGTGCATTGTAATTAATATTTTTGTTTCTGAAGTTATAGTAATGAAGTTTGTCAGAACTTTTCTTCTGTTAAACTTTTCCATGCTGTCACATGTTGAGATTATGTATCATTTTAGTATTTCAGAAAAGACCAAAAAAAAAAAAAAAAAAAAAAAAAGAATCATGCACTAACTTCCTACGCAGTTTGTAGAAGATCAGTGTTTGGTTGTCATATCAAAAACTTGTTAAGGATAAAGTTTAGGAAATATTAACTGAGGGCGTGCATTTGATAGATGAATTGTCTCTGCATATAATTTCAGACTTTTTCAAAATGTTGCAGAAATGTTGCTGCCTGAAAAAAACAGAAAAAAATACGTCCTTTTATTGCAATACTGAGTTGTCATATTCTTTAGAAAAGTGATTGAATAACAAACAAAATGAGAAGTCAGACTGAGAGTTCAATGGGCTGACTCAGTTTAAATGAATGTGCACCACGACTACACCATCATGTTTTTTATCATATTTAATGATACAGTTCTGTATTTAGTTTGAAATATCGTCGAAGACTTCCTTAGAAGGCAACGTTTTTAACGAAAAAAAAATCTATGTGTATTTGAAAAACATCTAGATTGAGTTGGAAATCCTGTTATATATCCTGTTAGCCGCTTTTTTTGTTTTTGGTCCCTTCTCAAAGGTAACACAAGTCCCTTTCTTTTCTTCTGTTAGTGGTATTTTTATCTTTGATCCCTTCACAAAGGTAACACAACTCCTTTTCTTTTTTTCCTGTTATATACCCTGTTTGTGGCATTTTTTGTCTTTGGTCCTTTCTCGAAGGTAACACAACTCCCTATCTTTTTTTTCGCCTGTACATTTAAAAAAATACATTCTCCATTCCTATATTCTCATGCCGATTGTAAGTAATAGGAAGCACATTCCGTCTCCCTTTGTGTGTGTGTGTGTGTGTGTGTGTGTGTGTGTGTGTGTTTGGGGTGGGGGTGCGCTCCCATCAACGTTTTTCCCTTTTGTTCTCCTTTCAGTTGTGTGTACTCAGAATTATCCAGAAGTGCATCTTTTTGTAGCCTCCTGCTGCTTTAAAAATATGTTCTTTCTTTTTCTGACCTCTCGTTGACGGAAAAAAAAAACATACTGTCTTTTCCTTTCTTCTCCTGTTAGTAGGAAGACATACTCCGCGTTTTTTTGTTTTTTGTTTTTTTGTTTTTTCTGGTCTTGCTTCTTGTCAACTTTCAAGAAGGCTTTCTCTCTTTTTCAGGCATCCGGCGATTAGAAGACATAATGTCCTTCCATTTTTCTCATATATATGTTATAAAAAAATCTTTGTCTCCTTAACAGGAAACATTTACTCTTTATCAGACTTCCCATCTAATGCAGGAGATACTTTTCCATTCCTTTTTCCTGCTCTCGATGTTTACAGAACATTCTTTTACTCTAACCTCCTCTCAACGTTAAGAAAACATTCTGTCTTGTCCTTTGACCTTTTCAGTGGTAGTAGAAAGAATTCTCTCTTTTCCTAGCATCTTTCTGTCGATAAGAGAATTTTTTTCTCTTTTTATTACCTCCTACTGTTCTCAAGGCAATGCACTATCCGTTTTTTTCCCTCTCGATTTTAAGAGAACACAGGAGAAATAACGTAGTGAAAAAGAATTCCACGTACAAGTACATACATTTTGTTCTTTTAATATGGATGGAATGTCCGATATATTTTCAGTACTCTGTTAGTCGAAATACTGAAGTAGAATTTCACGTAAGATTTTTCTTAAATCTGCCCGTAAAAATATGGGAAATATTAGCTAGGTAAGCCTGAAGAAACGTCTGCTGAACGTCACTTTAGGACAAAGAAAACTTACATCGACAATTTAGCGACAGTGGCTACGAAAGAGGAATAAATGTCGTTTTAATCACTGTGTCAATTTGAATTAAACATTAAAAAATATTGCCGAAAATTTCTATCAGCTGCATAATGGTAGTTTGTACACACATACAGCATCTCTATGAGCAAATAATTTTGAGGGTTTTAGCAAAATTTGAGGTGGAACCTCTTTAGTGAAATATTTAGGAAAGGTCATTAGTGTCCAAAATAAGACTTGCACGGTGACCGAGTACGTAAGATCATTGAATTTTCGAGAGAGACATGGATGCTGCATTCTTTTTCACGGTTCTGGTTCAGTCCCTTATCAGGAGGCAGCTGCAGCAACTTATCGACGGGTGATATCACCCAATCTTCGTCAATAATCTTTGCTCCCTTCTCCCCAAAAAAAGAGAATAGAAAGTGAACACCTTTACTTAATTCCAAAATTCCGGTCATTATCTATGTAGATCCCTGTCTCGTACCCATTGCGTTATTAAATTACGCATACGTTTTGCCAATTTCAAAATTAAAATTCTGCACATGAACATTGCGTATAACCTGTTAAATATTTTGATAGAAGATCATGTTATAATTTTAATTAAAAAAGCAAAAAAGAGTAGAAAGAGGAGTCGAATAGCTTCATTTTTTCTTTCTATCGTAGTTCTGTCTACTGCTGGTGGGAAATCTCTCCCGTTTTCCGCCCATTGTCTGTGTATTTAGCTGTTCCTCTCCATTTTTTCTGTAGTTCTTTTCAATCTTACTTAGCCAAATGTAAGTAGGTCTTCCTCTGCTCTGTTGTCGCAGTCCAGATTTCCATGGTCATCCTAATTAACCACTCCATATTCCCTTTGGGTTAGGTACCCCACCCATTTCGGTATTTTTATCTTGGTGTACGTTATCACATCTCCTGTTTTGTTTTGTCATATCTATGTATTTCTTTTTCTGTAATTCAAAGTTATACCTAACATACCATTTCTATTTTTCTTTACGCAACTTGAATTTATATTGGAAAGTTTTGTATTTCGTATCCGTCTCTCTCCAGCATATGGTGAGCCTGGTAGTGTGCACTGATTGAAAGTCTTCCTTCTGATAACGGGACTTGAAATGCATCGACTGCGGTTGAGTTTTCATTTTTGTTTTTCCTGAACTTATCCCTTAATTTCCAAAATGTCACGACTGGGGGTATGGTTTGATTAAAAGACTCTTCTGAGAGAAATAGGAATGATAATTTCCTAAAATAAGTACGTCACTTAATTTTCCAAAAGAAAGTAGGACTGCTGAGCCTACGTTCTTTGCTATCAAGGATTAGTTCCGCGCAGCTGAAGACATTTTTTTTTCGGTCTCTTTTATAGGATAGTTGATCAGTTGTAGTAATTTGCTTCTCGTTACTTTTATAAGTAAAATACACGTTGTTTCTTCTTGCAGGAATTCAAAATAAAAGATTATAATTCACTCATACTCATAGATTTCATACAAAAGCGCTTCTATTGAAGCAACATTTTTCGGTTGGTTGGTTGGTTGGTTCATTGATTTTATTGGCGCAAGGGCCATGGTTGGCCAAAGAGCGCCAAACAAAAGACATCAAAAGAGAACAAAATCAATAAAATAAGTACACAAGGCTAAAAACAGGATGAAGCGGTAAAAGTGAAAGATGGAAATGAATACGGTAAAAACTACAAGACAGACAGACAAACAAACAGTATTAAAAACGTGCGATGAAGCTTAAAATATGGCTGATCAAATAAAACTGAAGAATGAGAACGATGAAAGGGCTAAAAAAGATAATGAAACAAACAGTACTAAAAACATGATACAAATATTAAAATCTAGCTGATTCAGTAAAACTGAAAAATGAGTATAATGATAGGGCTAAAATCTAGATACGTTTAAAATAGTCAATTTGCTTAAAAAATGAAAAAACAACAACAGGATTGCAGTGGTCATTGAGGAGCCGCTGCAGTGTAGCGGCGTCCTCGTTCAACAAATGAGAATGAAAGAAATGAAAACGTACATCACGAAAACGAACACAGGTACACAAAAGATGAGTGACGGTGAGTCGGCAGTTGCACGTCTCACACATCGGCGCAGTGTCGCCACACAGCAAAAAGCGGTGAGTGAAACGACAATGCCCAATGCGGAGACGCGCAAGCACCACTTCCTCCCTACGGTTCCGACGAGATGAGGAGTTCCAGATTTCGAGAATAGGTTTTATACGATGCAGTTTATTTTCAACCTGTTGGTCCCACAGACCCTGCCACGTTCGTTTGATATGATCACGAACAAGAAATCGAAAATCGCGATGAAAGAGTGGCAAGGGTGTGACGACCAAAGAGGAAGCAGATCTAGCGGCCGCATCAGCACACTCGTTACCCGAGATTCCAACATGCCCAGGAATCCAGACGAATTGAATCTGGACACCGGCCTCGAGCAAGGAACGAAGAAGCCCTCGTACGTTCAAAAGAAAAGGATGATTACAATAGTCCAGCGATGACAAAGACTGCAGGACACTTTTCGGAATAGCCATACCAAGGAATGAAAAGAAATTCCTAAAAAATGTACAGTAGACTACTGAATGTTATTTTTTTATCCATTCAAAGTTTTTAAGTTCTGTTAATGTGGAACTAACTTGGCCGAACTTAATATCTATCGAAACCACCTTTTTAACAGTTAGATCAGAATCTTTCAAAAAGCTTACTTCCTGCCACATTGTATATCCACGAGAATCGGTCAAAAAGTAAGGAGACTGATTTTACATGGAGCAGAAGTGTAATGCAGCAAACATACTTACACCTACATATTTTCGAAGTGTTCTCCCTCTACCTGAATGCAGGGGTCTCACCTTTCTATTCACTTCCTGAAGGTGTGTTCAAAGCCCTTTCCTTGACATGTGGTTCAGGATATCCATCACAGCATTGTTCAGTTCAGCATTTGATGCAAACCGACGCCAACGAAGTTGTTTTTTCACTTCAGGGAATCGGTGGAAGTCACATGGCGCCAGTCCAATGAATTGTCGCCAGTGGAAGTGCGGGCACCAGGTACGGCACTTCCATTGGCGACGTGTAATAACACGATTTGCCTTGTGTTCATTCATGAGCAAGTGAGCAATGGATTTTCCAGCGACTTTTGGGTACCCCAAACGGCCGTGGTGTTACCATGTTTTAACCATTTGGTGTGAATTGGGCTATTAAGTACACATTATACACGTGTTAGCATTCTACGAAAAAACACAATCTTATACAGGGTGTTCGTAAACTGTTTTGACAAAAGAAGAGGGGTGATAGTACCCATCAAAACGAAAAATATTTACAATGGGACCTAGGGTCGCATTCCACTCTGAGTGTCAGAAAAGAGTAACTTCCAAATACGTCCAACAAGCCCAAGTCGTCCCCTCAGACGTCATTTCTTTCGTGCCGGAGAAGTTGCGCATCGCCAGAACATCACCGTCAAGCATTTACCGTATGCAAATTGCCAGAGAAAAGACGCAGCATCGACAGTTGCAGCTGATTGGCTTATCAAGGTGCAGTAGACACTTCCTGAATGCCGCATATCCCGCACGATGGATTGGACGTGGCGGACCTGTGACATGGCCTCCACGCTCACCGGACTTAAACCCACTGAACTTCTTCTTCTGGGGGCACATGAAATCATTGGTGTACGAGACGCTTGTGGACTCGGTGGAAGATCTCGTCGCGAGAGTCGTTGTTGCAGTGGACGCGATAAGCACGACACCAGGAGTCTTCGAGAGGGTGCGCCAGTCTTTCATTCGCCGTTGTAAATTGTGCAACGGCACCCGTTGCCGCCCCTTTAAGCATCTACTTTGAGCCTGTCCCTGATCTCCATAAATGGGATTGTGCAACTTATGATGTCGTTAATTCTCTTTCTTTGCACTGTTGAAAGTTCAACTTGGACATCTAACTTTACTCTTTTCTGACACTCAGAGTGGAATGCGACCCTAGGTTCCATTGTAAATATTGTTCGTCTTGATGGGTACTATCACCCTTTTGCTTTTGTCAAAACAGTTTACGAACACCTTGTATTATTAAATTCTGTTGGTTCACATCATAAAAAAGTGTAAATTATATTATTATAATCCCGAAAAGTTGGGGGGGGGGGGGAGGTCCTTTACATTGGGGATCTCCGACTCTGAAAATCTGGAGGCATCCTGACCCCCCGACACCCCAGTGGTTATGCCTATTCCAACCGGCTTCTCACAATGTCATCAACAGAACCAACAGACATCTGCATCACATTAGATGCCTCCTTAATGGTCATTCGGTGGTCTCTGCGCAGGAGTGTCGCGATGCTATTGAAATTAAAGTCCGTAGTCGATGCTGAAAGCTTACTGGAGAGTGGGACGTCTTCCAGGCACCTTTCACCATTCACAAGTTTCTTGTGCCACTCAAATGCTGGATAAAATATCTTCCTTATATGATTTTTTAATCATTTAGTGCGTCTCTGTGGCGGTGTTATTCAAACGCACGCAAAATTTTGTAGCTGCTCTTTGCTTGAGTTTTAAATTCATGCTGGGTTACAAAAACACGTCCGAACTCTACGGCGTCCAGTACAAGAATGAACTGATGAACTGTGCGGAGCGCTGTAACGACGCGTCGTCACGTGACTGACCTTGCAAGTGTTCTGACAGAGGCAGCTGCATTTTTCTGCGTGGTTTGTTTTGGCGCTATGACGTTAGTCTCGCTACTTTTGGAACGACCTACGTATAACTGTTTTTCACGAACGTATTCCTTTAGCAAATACGTGAAACAGATGAAAACCTTTCCATTTCACAAACTAGTTAACACCGAAAATTTTCAAGCGACATTTTCTTATTGTAGTATTAATATACGAATAATAAATCTCCTGAGGATGTTTTCTGCAATTTAAAAATTATTTCTAAAATTCGTACTTTTTTTTCGTTTTTATTTTAGTTGTATCACTGTGGTTTCAAATAAGGAGCGATTTTCTTTGCACAAAGTTATATGTGGCGATAGTTACAACAACAAATGGTTTCGGAATGCCGTTACAAAGTGTTGGTTAAAAATATCGTCTGCAGTTAATATTTCCTACTTTCATCTATTCTAACAGCTTTCAATAAATATTAATGATGATCATAATACCAGTTGGAATAAAATATCAAGTGCCAGCCACTTGTGGTAGAAAATACTTTATACAGCACAGCAGCTATTCATTTTTCTGCAAGCAGCTCTGCTAAATTGCTGATCGCGAAAAGTAGTTGCGTGAGATAAATCATTTCATCATAACGAAAGGACGGTTTTTAGCTTTACATCTAAATTTCGCTTTCACCACTACTTAAAAATAATTACATAACTTATAGAATTTATCGTATCATCATGCATCGTTGTTTTAGTCAGGTAATGATTTTTCTCACAAAGTTTCAGACTTAAAATACATCGACGCGGTTGAGTTTTCTTTTTATTCATCCATTTTTCTCTACAAATGTACAGTTTGTGTGATCTGCTCTCTTCATGTGAATTTAGAAATCGTTATCTTATTAAAAGTGTTGAATATCTGATGATTTGACTTGCAAATTATTGAAATAAAGGACATCAGATACTAATGATTTCGTACTGTTTTTCCTTCAGTGTGTCTTTCATTCGTAAGTAAAAAGGAATTACGTCGTCAACGTGTGTTCGCGTATTGCGTGAGCATGATCATCTGTGCGTGTTAAGCGAACGAAAGAGATGGTATTCCGCTTCCACATTTTCTATTGGGGTAGAAATCCGATGCGACCTGGATGCCGTATTTTACACATCCAGATCGTGCCGTGATTAAGAAAAATACAGTTAACGACTAAATCGATATCAAATAATCGACAGAAGAAAGCACGCATGAAGTTTCTAAATGTGAACAAAACATCTGCTGAATTGTTCGTTTTTATATTCGATTTTTTTACGTAAATTTGGAAGATCGCAATTAGACAAACCTGCGCAAACAGCTTTTGCATTATTAGTAATTTTTAATAGATAATGGATTCGACAGATGCTCTCTTATGCTGGAAATTTTAATCGATTGCTACAGAAATGAAGTTACGGAATTTTTGACAATGTTACAGACATAATGAAAATTGCAATTTGAAGAAGTTGATCAGAGGAAAAATTATGGGTCAAACTCAGTTCTCTAATATAGTGAGCACGTTTCGACAAAAGTCTAAAACTAACGATGGTTTTTAAATGCGGAATCCGTAGCATTCGAACAAAATGCTAAATTTTGAGAATTTTAGGCGAAAACAAGTGTTTTTAAAAATGGGACTCCTTTTCTTTTTTTTTATTTGATTGGAGGTTTAACGACCATCTTGAGCAACTCAATGGGCTATAAGCAGTCGCCCGTCCCTAATTTAGGGCCATTGACTCCAGGGAAGGGAGAGAGCCAGTACCGTAAGACAAACGGAACATCCATGCATCACCGGGATTCGAACCCGGACACCTTTCGGACGAATGATCAGAAACCATCGCTTAGACCACTGCACCCCGGGGAGGAGGACGCTTTTTAGAAATCCAAATATAGGGAGAAATACAAATATACTGTTACGCTCCCTATTGAAGAAATAGCACGTGCAGAAAAACAGAAAGCATGTTGAAAATATTGACCGCTGGTAGAAGCAGCAAGTGACGAAAACATTTTTCCTGTATGACTCGACGAAACTAAGGTGTCGTCGCCCAGAACATTTTGATTTATGACACATGTTAGGAACCGATATCGAACAGGGCCGGATTAAGGCCTTAGTGGGACCCCAGGCTAAGACATTTGAATGGTACATCTGAGTGGAGCCCTAAAGAACTTGTAACGGGGAATCATTACGAAGTCCGTTAAAACACGAACCTGTAACTAGCAAATTATCTTGAGTTTCCATGTATCACGGTATTTTTCATCGTTCTCGGAAGAACATGAATTAAAAGCTTAAAATTCCTAGATTCTGTCTTGGACTTTCTAATGATTTAGTATTGCATATTTTTCTAAGTACATCTTTTTTGCTATACAATGTGAAACCACAGGGGACTTTGACCATTAACGGTTCCAAACGCAAGTTGGGAAGTGTGGGTGGATGATAGTGAAAAAACGTAAACTGTCTCTTCGACCCCACTCTACAGAGCAACATGAAACCTTGATGAGTCCTTTACACAAAACCTTTATCCTTGATGAGTCCTTTACACGAAACCTTTATCCTTGATGAGTCCTTTACACGAAACCTTTATCCTTGATGAGTCCTTTACACGAAACCTTCATCCTTGATGAGTCCTTTACACGAAACCTTTATCCTTGATGAGTCCTTTACACGAAACCTTTATCCTTGATGAGTCCTTTACACGAAACCTTTATCCTTGATGAGTCCTTTACACGAAACCGTTTACCTTGAAATCTGTTCGTATTCCAACTTATGTTTCTGACCAAGTGGAAATCATACCAAAAAAGTAAAACTGTCCTATAAACCCCCCTCTGTCTCTCGTTATCTATCTATCTAACTAACAAACTATCTATCTATCTATCTATCTATCTATCTATCTATCTATCTATCTATTACTTGCCCAGGCATGCCTCCTCCTGGGCTCCTTGGTCACGGTGGGCCCAAGGCTATAGCCCCTATGGACCCCCCTTCCTAATCCGGCCCTAATATCGAGCGCTCAAATTATATTTTAAATAGGACTTTTGGAGAAGAAGACGTGCTAAATGCAAATATATACTGAGTAGTCAATGTATTTGGAGAAGTAGACCATTTTATGCAAATAGGCTGACACTTCATTCTTTGTCATCATGTCAATTGATCTACATAATCGAGAGAACACTACCAGTAGTAGTTTGTTGCTGGAGGTCTATGGGAAAGTGACGTGGTCTAACATACTTTGAACGCCGTATTAGAGCAGGTGAACGGAGAAGTGACGCGAGTATAAGTAAAACTGCTGCACTTATAGAATGTAGAAGAGCAACAGTAATAAAACTATGCAGAAAGGGTCTGACGCAGTAAAATGCCGGCAGTGGGCGCATGACATCTGATAGCACGCAGCTTGTCGATGCCCAAGGTCAACGAAGGATAGCTGGACTTTTGCACTGATCAACAGACGCGCTAATGATGAATCAAATAACAAATTTTGTTGATTTGTTTAGAAGTTTAGCGACCACCATGAGCTAGAGGTCTGCATGAGCTGGGTCGGCCCTTTTGTTTAGTTTAAAGAACAAAGCAACGGGCCGGGCCTGGGACAAGTCGATTCATTCTTTTTATCTCAATGATAAACAAAGGAAAAAATCGTGTTTCCCGATTCTCTGGTCTTTTAACTGTTTTGGTAGCTTTGCTTACTTCCATGACATAGCCTACGACGTAATCACAAAGGCGAGCAGAGGCAAGCACAGTGTTTTTACCCTCTGTAGGTATTAAGACGGTAAAACCACTTTGGGTTTGTTAACAACAAAAAGATTCGACCCCGAGCAAGTGTGTGTTTTGTAGAGTGGAGTGGAGGACGGGTGGTCTGCAGTGGGGTGGTAGGTGAGAGAGAGAGAGAGAGAGAGAGAGAGAGACGACATTGGTTGTTTCTTCTGTCCCTTATCGGGGCTGACTTTTGTAGTTTCACCGCTTGCTAGTTCAGAGATTCTGAACGGGCTTAATCGTTTTCTTTCTCCCTTTTAAAGGTTATGTTCTTCGATAATTGACAAAGTTTAGTTAATATTTTTAGGCTTACATTCAACTGAATAATTTCTATAATTTCTCATTTCATTTTTTAATTTTAACAATTTAATAAAATACAATAGAAAGACAAGGTAATACAAAATCGCACATCATGGGCCGGGCTGCGTCTAATATTCGCCTAGTGTCTAATATTTGAAAAGTACCGCCACGTGCCAGACCGGACTCATCAAATAAAGCCCATGCAGACCACTACCGTGATCAACTTGATGAGCTATAAGCCGTCGCCCGTCCCTAATTTAGGGTAACTTGTCCCAGGGAAGGGAAAAAGAGTCAGTGCCGTAAGACAAACAAAACATCCATGCCTCATCGGGATTCGAACCCGGACCCATATCGGACGAATGGTCTGAAACCTGCGCTTGGACCACTGCTGCAGAGAAGATTCGAATCAAGGACACTGTTGAGCGGCATTGTAGGACACACTGTTCCGCTCATTGTATCTTTTGCGTTAGAACAGCTGGAGACCTGTCTGGAAACCATCTTTCTGTGGGCAGCGAACGAAACAGTACGTTACCAGTGGGCTCAGATGTACTGAAGATGGATTCTAAATGATTCTGAAAGATTAATGTGATTTTACAGATAGTATTTACCAGTGCGTCACTCAGTTCCCATCTTGAAAATTTACGGACAACATCATAAGAGCACGAATCCATCTTGTACCGTCACGACCATCAAGGCTTGCGGAGGCACTCTGATGGTATGGACAATGTTTTCGTGGGAGACTTTAAGCCGCTTGCTCTAGTGATTGGTTAGTTGGAAAGAGTTTTGTGGGGAAATGGCTCCAGCGGACTCACGCCCGAATGCTCAGGCGTACTTAAGCGTTGTTACTGATCACCATACAACCACGATCAGTCACTTTATACGGGTGTTGTGATGGATACTTCTAAAAGGACAATGCACCAGGCTCTAAAGCCCACACTGTCGCTCTCTATCCCCGTGGTGATGAAAACTTCCAGAAGGGCAATGCATCGTGCCACAATGGCCAGCTTGTGTTGGAATGGTTTCAGAAACATGGTGAATATTTACTTTTTCCTTATCCACCACAGTCTCTAGATCTCGACCCCATGATACATTTGTTACATGAATTTGAACGGGAGAAGTCTAGATCCATTGTTATTCAAAGGAAGTAAATTGGAAGATGGCTTTCGACTCCCACAAGGCAATATTTAACTGGGGCGTTGATAAAACCTAGTAGAGTTAATGGCGAGAACAAATTCTTCTGGCCATCCCGGTGACGCAGTGGTCTAAGCAATGGTTTCTGATCATTCATCCGAGATGGGTTCGGGTTCAAATCCCGGTGAGGCATAGATGTTGTGTTTGTCTTACGGCGCTGTCTGTTTTCCTTCCCTAGAACCAGTGGATCTAAATTAGGGACGGGCGACTGCTTATAGCCCACTGAGTTGCTCACAGTGGTCATTAAATCTCCAATAAAAAAATCTTCTGTTCCGTCTGTTTCGAAGATAAATGATCGCCATGAACAACACTAATGACTATAAGGAGCTGCCCATTCTTTATCTGGAGCCTCTGGTTCCAAGCAAGGAACAGAACCGTCGCCTTAAAACAAACACAACACTAAGGTATCATGCGGTACCCGAAGACGAGCATACCTGGTACAGTTAGTCAGAAATCTACGGCTTTGACCATTAGGCAACCAGTGCTGCTCAGTGAAACCCAACGGTGATCCAATACATTATTAGGTACGTGGTCATAAATAATACATGCGTCGTTCAATGAATAAGGTAGCAAGACGTCCGGAACTAAAAATTTTCACGCTCTAATGAAGAGGTAAAAATTATGGCCCAGCACAAAATACGAGGGATATATCAACATGGTCCCCCCGAGGAAGTGCAAACGGTAGTTCTTTTCTTTATGCACTCTAGTGGTAAGCCATCCATCGCCCGTTGGCGGAAGTGTGTGGGCAAGGTGTTTTGTTACATAAGCAGGCAAAGAAATGGTGATACAACTTTGCAAAGAGCAGAACAGATGTTGAAGAGGAACCTCGATATTGGAGACTAGAGATCGCCATTCGAGAGGATAATGGTCTCATTAGTTACAACATACGCATTGCAGTGAGAGAACTTGCTCACGAACTGCAAATTTCAGAAGGGAGTGTTCACCATGTTGTGCATGACCAACTGCATTATCAGAGAGTTTATGCGAGATGGGTTCCAAAGAATATTCCAGAAAAACATAAGCCAAGGCGAATGGATCTCTTCCTCACACATTTGATACTGTAACATTAGGAAGGTGAGGATTTCTTGCACCGCATTGTCACGAGATACGAAACTTGGGGGCATCATTCGACATCGGAGCAAAACGCTATTGTCAGACGTTTGACATGTTTTGCCATACCAGACGACATCTCACGGCTGAGTGCTTTCCTCAAAATGGTTAGAAAGTTTTCGAACATTTCGCCCATAGCCCTGACCTCGCATCCTGCGATTTCCATTTTTTCTCCTGCTTTCAAGAAACATTTGCCCGTGGGCAATATGCTGCTGACTCAGCTGTGAGACGGGCCCATGGCTGCACCAACAACACATCGATTTCTTTTCTGCTGGCATAGACATCTTACCATCACGATAGAGCATCTGTTTAAATCCCTATGGTGACTTTGTGGAATAATACGAGTAATTAGTATAAGAAGTTATACATATATACCGTAAGTGCTATATATTATAAATGCGTCTGACGAGAAGGTAGCTTATCTTAGTTTTGTGAGCAACCTTCGTAAATTGGACTTTCGGTGAATGTTTGCGTCACGTCGCAACAATTTACATTTGATTCATCTACCCGTAAAGACATTCATTGTTCAAAGAAAAAGTTTGTAAGGAAACTTTGCACATGGTTCTAGCTACTGAATGCCAGAAATTATTTTTAATACAATATTAGGGAATGTAAGTTTTCGTATCAAGTACAAAAATTATATCTTTCTCAGAAATTCCTAACTTTTTGTCGTAGTTATTCAAAATTGGACTTCTGGAGACATCATATGCAAGAATGGATGAAAAGAGCGATAATACCAACACACGAACGAGAAGCGAGTGTGAAAATGCAACACTCGAGTTTAAAACCCAATCTAGCAGCAATAAGATTTGGGAGCCGTCCCGGTGACGCAGTGGTCTAAGATCACTGGTCCGAAATGGGTCCGGGTTCGAATCCCGGTGAGGCATGAGTGTTGTGTTCACCTAACTGCCCGGGATCTCTCCCTTCCCTGAAACCAATGGCCTTAAGTTTTTCTTGTGGGAGGTTTAACGACCATCGTGAGCAACTCAATGGGCTATAAGCAGTCTCCCGTCCCTAATTTAGGGTTCCAGGGAAGGGAGAGAGCCAGTGCCGTAAGACAAACACAACATCCATGCCTCACCGGGATTCGAACCCGGACCCTTTTCGGACAAATGATCAGAGCCATCGCTTAGACCACTGCGCCACCGGGGCTGGTGCTTGTAGCCCACTGAGTTGCTCACAGTGGTCGTTAAACTTTCAATAAAAAAATTGAACAGGGCCAAAACCCCGAGAGTACAGGAGTTGACAGAGCTTGTCAGTTTAGCAGTAGCAGTTTTAATCGTATGGTTTTTGTATCTTCTTTCTGTAAATACCAGACCTTGAGGTTTCGCGGAAATGTTTCTGCTTTTCATCTTTTTTCAGCTAATCGTTGTGGAACACGTTCTGGCAAAGCAAACGATTACGTGATTTCTCTAGTATAATGAAGTAATAATGGCATTTGCTATTAAATAATTAAATACTCACACTACTGGGACAGAGGTATGATTGGTTCATTGAAGTTACAACGTCGAAAAGTAAGAATATAATATGAAAGGCTAACAACATTTTTAAAGGTTTAACAATGAGCGGGTATCCAAAAGCGGTAAATTTCTGGAAATTTACATCATGACGAACGCAGATATACACTGAAGTACCAGAAAAACTGGTACATACGAGCTTATGCAAAATACATAGCAACGTCACCTATGCACGTACTCGGTTGCGTCTGCCAGCGTGTATATAAAGCAATAGACATCCTTGCCAGCTGTTAGAGCTGTTTTCGGCATGAGAATGACAAGTAATAACGATTTAAGCGATTTTCAACGCGGTGTCATAGTTGGCACTCCTGAGATGGGCCATAGTATTTCGGAGGTAGAAACGAAGTTCGGATTTTCACGGACGACAATTGCAAGGTTGTACCGTGACTACAAGTACTCCGGCAAAACCTCCAACCTACGAAACCAGTGTGGCCGTAAAAAGACATTGGGTGAACGTGACCATCGTCGGCTGTCAAGAATTGTTTCACGCGATAGACGTGCCACACTCTCGCAGGTATCATCGGAATTCAATGCTGGACCCTCAACAAGCACTAGCGTCCTGACTGTGCAACGTACCTTGCACGATATGGGCTTTGAGAGCCGACACCCAACTCGAGTCCCCTTGATGGGTTCACGACACAGAGCTATGCGCCTAGCTTGGGCACGGCAACAACGCCACTGGACACTTGATGACTGGAAACAAATAGCCTCGTCTGACGAGTCGCGTTTCCAACTGTATCGGGCAGATGAAAGGATTCGTGTGTAGCGCAAATCACATGAAGCCATGGATCCCGCCTGTCAACGGGGAACTGTTCCGGCTGGTGGGTGGTCCGTACTAGTATGGGGTGTGCTTAGCTGGACTTTTTTGAGACCCCTGGTACGTCTACCAACGTCTGTGACCGGCCAACGCTATGTGCGCATCCTTTCTGACGAGGTACACCCGTTCATGTCCTGCATTCATGCTGATGGGTTGGGCCTGTTCCAACAGGACAATGCACCTCCACACAAGTGTCGGGACGCCACAGTATGGTTAGAGGTGCATTCATCTGAGTTTGGGGTGTTGCCATCCCACCCAAGTCCCCAGATCTGAACGTGATAGAACACATTTGGGATGTCATGCAACGCGTTATCGAACACAGGAATCCGAGACCTCGGAATACACCCGAATTGTGGAGCGCTTTGCAGGAAGTATGGTGTGCATTGCCTACAGCATATTTCCAGAAGCTAGTGGAGTCCATGCCCTGTTGTATTTCTGCAGTCCAGCGCTCCCGTGGGGGACCTACCAAGTATTAGACTGGTGTACCAGTTTTTCTGGCACTTCAGTGTACATACATGTACGCTGCGTATGCCATCTGGCAATAAATAACTGCAAAATATATGGAAAACTTTTGCCAGATTTACTTCTATCCCATCGATAAAGATCGATTTTATAGAAAGAATTATGTAACAGACACAAAGGAATTTGCTTTTCCTGATGAAATTTAAATCAGGAAAAACAGAAAGATGCACAGGAGTCATAACTACCACTATCGTCAATAATTTTTCCAATTCGTCTTGAAACATTTACTATGGCAAACACATTTGAGCACTTGCGTCGCCTAGTGGGGAAACAATGCATACGGGTGTCTCATTTATTTCTTTTCCCTGTACAAGAATAACACAAAGCGGTCGTGCGAGTCGATATCGGTATCGATCGATGCATAGCCTGAATATTAACGATCTGCTTTTCAGACATCTAGATCCATCTGCGCATTTGCTTAATTACTTTTTTTTTTTTTTTTTGGATTGGAGGTTCAACGACCACCGTGAGCAACTCAGTTAACTAATTTAGGGTCACTGGTTTCAGGGAAGGCAGAGAGCCATCACCGTAAGACAAACACAACACCCATGCCTCACCGGGATTCGAACCCGGACACATCCCGAACGAATCATCAGAAGCCATCGCTTAGACCAGTGCGCCACCTGGGCTGCCTTAATGACTTCACAACGAATGTCTAAAATCTCTTAGATTAGTGGTTGGCTGTGAATACTCTGTGTGACCCGCCGGTGGGGCAGTAGTAAGCGGTAGCTTCTGATCATTCGTCTAAGATGAGCCCGGGTTCGAATCCTATGAGGTATGGATGTTGCGTTTGTCTTACGACACTGGCTCTCTCCTTCCCTGGAATCAGCGGCCGAAAATCAGGGACGGGTGACTGCTTATAGCCCACTGAGTTGTGCTCTGTGGTCGTTACTCTCCCCCTCCCCCCAAAAAAAACCACAACAACAACAACTGTGATAGTAATAGAGTCAACCAATGATGTTACAGGTTTCAGCCGCTTGTCGTGATGCCACAAAGCAATTGCCCAGGCCCGGTGTGCATTCAGATAGCTATGACTCAGCGTAGGAGGCGGAAAAAATGAACAGTTGCAATTAAACAAGCACTATAACAAAACTATTAGTAATTTTATGACCAAGAAGACATGGAGCAAAGTTTGGCTTCGTGTTTTCTTTCTCAGAGAGAAATATTGAAAGGCGTAGAACTCACAAATGCTCAATTAATCCACTGCATTATGCAGAAGATGGAAAAGAAAGATCCTAAGTCCCATTGATGAAAAGAGCAAGGCCTGTCCGTCAAAAACTCGCGCTATCCCATTGGTAAGGAACCCACTTACCGCTGCTTCACCTGCTGATTGCGTGACGTCATAAGTAGGGCAGTAATTTTACCGCGGGAAAAAAAGGCAAAATTCGCGGGGCGCTCGCAGAATAAATCGCGAAATTTCGCTCAAAGTTCGCGGCTTTTCGTGGAATTTTGGGATTTACCCCGAAATTTCACAAATTACCGTATTTCCCCAAATATTCTGCTTTCAAGTTTTTCCTCCATGCATTGGATATGCAAGATGCATTGTCTGTCATAAAAGCAGTTATATTCGCAAAAGGTATTTCATACTTATTAACACATTGAAGTATTGCCCTGTTGACTGCTTTAAAATTTTCAGATTCCAAAGAGACTCACTCGAGGATGATTGCATTCAAAGAGGTTTCAGCATTACAGTTTCAACATTCGTTTCTTTTTTTTTTTTTTTTTTTTTTTTGATTGGAGGTTTAACGACCACCGTGAGCAACTCAATGGGCTATAAGCAGTCGCCCGTCCCTAATTTAGGGTCACTGGTTCCAGGGAAGGGAGAGAGCCAGTGCCGTAGCCGTAAGACAAACATAACATCCATGCCTCACCGGGATTCGAACCCGGACCCCTTACGGACGAATGATCAGAGGCCAGCGCCTTAGACCACTGCGCCACCGGGGCGGCACATTCGTTTCAGCTGATGGAACAGCAAGAGTGTTCCAAATGTACTCTACGATGCTTACACCGGGTACTGATTTAAAAAAAACCAACTTTCATTTGTTGTTTATGAATATCATTTATTTTCCGCAAATAACACTTCCCCATCCGGTTGGCATTTGGATTAACACAAATATTTTTCAACGAATTTTCCAAGCAATTTTTTTATGTAAGTTTATCTAGTTAAGGAGAAAAGGAGAAGATCTCATTCAACTGACCAGGAGAAGATGAAATTACTGTAGACATCATACAAGAAGCAAGTGGAGAAATTGAAACAGTACTCGCCCAAGTTTTCACTTGATGCCTTAATGAAGGGAAGATTCCTGAAGATTGAAACAATGCTACAATGATCCTGCTACATAAAAATGGTGACATTGAGGATCTCAGGAACTAAAGACCTATCAGCCTCCTATCAGTGGTTTATAAAATCTTCACTAAAGTTCTTTCACACCGTTTGAAGGTGACACTGGACATGGCTCAACCGAGAGAACAAGCTGGATTCAGGAGTGGCTACAGCACTATAGATCATATCCACGTACTGAGAGAACCAATTAAAAGAGCAAGAGAATATGAATTTCCATTGTGCATGGCTTTTATCGATTATGAAAAGGCCTTTGATTCGGTGAAACCATCAGCAGTTACTATAGTTTTGAAATCCTGCGGTATTGAAGATGCATACATTAATATTATTCATAACATCTATGAAAATGTAAAGATTCGGCTATTTGAGAATACAGCACCTATAAAAATTGGAAAGGGAGTGAGACAAGGTAACACTATATCTCCCAAACTCTTTCATTAGAAAATGTCTTTCAATCACTGAACTGGGAAAACAAAGGGATACATTTAATGGAGATTATCTAACTCACCTTCGCTTTGATGATGACGTAGTCATTTTTGCAACTACCCTATCAGAGCTGCAGAGTATGATCCAGGAACTTGCTGACAAGAGTAAGAAAGTGGGATTAAAAATGAACTTTCAGAAGACAAAAGTGATGTACAATGCTTTTACAAGAAATGAAGATTTATCGATTGATGGGGAAAAGCTGGAGACAACCAATACCTACATTTATCTTGGACAACAGATATCAAGTGAAGATCACATTGATGAAGAAATTAATCGGCATATAAAACTTGCCTGGAGTGCTTTTGGAAGAAACAGTATAATTTTCAAGAGCAACATGTCATTATGTCTTAAAAGAAAAGTGTTTGATCAATGCATCCTTCCAGTGCTTACGTATGGCGCAGAGACGTGGACCTTAACTAAAAGACACATACAAGGACTGCAGGCAGCTCAAAGTAGCATGGACAGAAGCATGCTTGGTGTAATCAGGAGAGATAAGAAGACGAACTTGTGGATCAGAAAAATGACAAGAGTGGAAGACATCGTGATCAGAGTAAAATCCCTGAAATGGCAATGAGCTGGACATATTGCCAGAAGGACAGACCATCAATGGACAGCTGAAATTTTAGACTGGATTCCAAGGGACAAGAAAAGACCCAGAAGAAGATCACATGTGAGATAGGTGGATGAAATTCGAAAGTATGCGGGAGTAACATGGAGGAGACTGGTACAAGACAGACCGTTGTGGAAGAAACTAGGGGAGACTTTCGTCCAGCAGTGGATTGATAATGGTTGACAATGATGATGATGATTATCCAGTTTGAACAGTGGGATGTTAGTTGCAAAAAAAAAAAAAAAAAAGGCACCAGCTAATTTTGAAAATTCAATTGAGAGATGCTGTTCTTGTTTAGTTCTTTTCTCAATTAATTCATCAACACGTTTCTGCATTATTTTCGGTTGATTGTTCGGACACACCTTTGTTTTATACAGCGTGCTTGCTAAATGCTTTTCACAACTGTCTTTTCTTGAAAAATCCATTGGGATGTTGCAACACGAACAGAACAATAGATTTTTGTTCACATGAAACGTTCCGGTGCTGTACTACTTGCATCTTTCAGATGCACTCATTTTACTCACTAGCTCATTCTCAAAATTAACAAACGTTTTCTAGAAACTTTGTAAACTAAAAGTTCACACGAAAGCACATAAATTTTCTACGCTAAGCAGTTGCGAAACTCAAACACTCTTTTCTGTTATCTGCTTTTTCAACTAAAACTACCAATACTATTGACGACATCCGGTTTACTGTTTACTAGTGCGGCAAGTCTCCAGGGTTGTTCAACAGTAGTGGGGGTTGGAAATCACAAAAGACCGCACGTGCATTCTGCAGCAGAGCGCTAGTGATCTGGATACCCGTCAAGCTTGTTCGATAGAGTCTCTTCGTGACGAACAATCTCGAGGGGTAATTTTCTACTTTGATTGGTTTAAAGTTCTACTTTGGACGTAGGAGTAGGATTACTTTGAGTTATATTTTCCGTATAAATTCTAATGTAGGCAGTATTAAAACTATTTATTGTAAATATGAGAAATAATCTAAAAATCATAATAGAAATTAGACAAAAATAGGAAGAAATCTGAAATTCGCGGAAATATTTGATGTTCTCGAAATTACAGAAAATCCCCTTAAAATTCGCGAATAAATCGCGGAAATTCGTGCCGCGAAACAATTACTAGCCTAGTCATAAGTTCCATGTAGACAGTTGTAACCTCGCAAATCCTCACTTTGACATGAGATACAGTAAACAGAAAGCAAACAGTTCCACTTTTTGCAGTAACGAAGTGAAACGAATGAAAGCCTGTTTCTTAGTAGATTGTTTCCACCAGTGACACCAGAAATTTTGATTTAAATTTTCTTTCGAAAAAGGAGAAAGAAATGATGAAAAATCCATTGATTTCACTTAAACGCCCGGAATATCACTCCGTTAAACGCTGTGCCGATGACCGAGTGGCCCGAGGTGTTGGCTACGGATCAGTTGTCCACCGCGAGCTCAAGTGTCAGATGACTTGATGATGTACCGCAGGAGCTCCTGCCAGATGGCACTGGCCCTGACCGCACACCCAGAACGAAACTTGAAGGGGCGACAACTTGTAGCCCTTAAAGTTACTCATGGTGTTCGGTGAATTCCGAAACAGAAAGAGCTATTCTTAAAAATATTTCAACGGTTCAGCTTACATATACGAATATGCATGCTTTCGTCAAGGAGTTTTTCAATTATTTGATGTTAGTCATTTGACGGACTTCTCTGCAAAACAGTATTTCTACAGACCTAGGTATAAAAAAATTGGCTTGTGCATAATTAAGAACGTTTCGTAGAGCTGTCTTCAAAAGTCTTAAAATAAAAAAGCTACAATCGTACTTTTTTTCATTGCCCACGAATGACAGTGAAATTTGGCAATTGTACTGTTTTGCCAAAAATAAGATCAAGCTAAATGGCATTGGTGTGGCCCCGGTGACGCAGTGGTCTAAGCGATGGCTTATGACCATTTGTCCGGAAGGAATACGGGTTCGAATCCCAGTGAGGCATGGATGTTGTGTTTGTCTTACGGCATTGGCTCTCTCCCTTCCATGGAACCAGTGGCCCCTAAATTAGAGGCAGACGACTGCTTATAATCCCAATAAGTTGCTAACGGTTGTCGTTAAACCTTCAATAAAAAAAATGGCATCGAGATAGACGCGGCGAATGAATTCGTATACCGATGAGCTATTACATTTATGACCACTTACGTAATACAGCTGTAGGACCCTTTTTAGCCCGCAAAACAGCTGCCACTCGGAGAGGCATCGATTCGATGAGGTGACGATAGGTATCCCTGGGGTATTTGGTACCATAATGTCAACAGCAGGTCCTCCGATTCACGTACATTTCGGGATGCTGGTGATTTAGCGCGAACCCACTTTTCCAAGTCGAACCACAAATGCTTGATTGGGTATATGTCAGGTAAATTTGGAAGCCAGAGCATTAACAGAAAGTCACCAGCATGTTCCTTGAACCACTCCTTGACGATACTGGCAGGGTGGCATGGCGCATTATCTTGCTGGAAATTGCTATTACCAGCAGGGAACACAGTTGCCATGAATAGGTGAACTTGGTCCGCAACGATGTTCAGATGCCTGACAAATGTCAGGCATTGTGCTATTAGGATAATGGTGTCCTAAAGTGTTGCAGCAAAACATCGCCCACAGCATAACACTGTCGCCGCAGCCTGTTTCCGCCCAACAGTGCATGTAGGTGCCATAGCCTCGGTTGTTAATCGGCGTATCCGGGCTCGGCCGTCTATGTGATACACTAGGAATCCAGATTCGTCAGAGCAAGCCACTTTCTTCCAATCATCCACGGTCTAATATCAATGATTTTGTGCAAATTTCATGCGTTGTTGGCTATGGTGTGCAATGAGCATGGCGTCTCGATTGGATATTTGGCTACGCTGGCCCATACGCAGAAGGCTGCGATGAACTGTGTGCTATGACACATTGCGCTGATCACCACTTTTGTAGCTGCGCGTGATTTGTCGTACTGTGACCCTGCGGTCGCTGTGTGCAATGCGCGACAGTCTCAGATCCCCTGTGGCATCAATGAGTTGCAGACGATGCACGTGTGGACGACGGATAGTCGTTTGGCCATCTGTGCACCACTTTTGATACGTACTCACTACAGCGGCACGTGAACAACTCACATTCCGATTTTGTAGTTCCGAGGCGTCGTGCCATCACGATTTCTCTTTTCTCAAACTCCGATAAATCCGCAGCTTTTTCCATTCTGACTCCAAAGAATCTACTAATCGAAAGCCGGCCCTCGGGTTGTACATAGACTGCTCTGTAAACTTCACCTGCGCCTCCGTTCGGTCTCCAGGCGCGCTTATTTCTCTAGGTTGGGGGTGGTCATAATGTAATGGGTCACCAGTGTTTATTAGGAATAATGTTTCTCAGAGAAAATAGACTAGATGGTGAAATCAGTACGAGAGTGAATTCACCTTTGAACGTCACAGCCGCCTTTGGACGACTGCACAGGTCTGACACCGATTTTTGAAAAGTACCGAATGGCAATGTATGAAAGTGTAATTGTTCCTACTCTGATGTACGGCAGTAAAACCTGGGCACTGCAGAATATGAGTCGTTCGTGTACTGGAGAGATGCGCTACTTACAGAGCGCATCGTCGTGATCACATGTGAGGAACGTACATGTATTGTTGCACATGTGTAATCTGAAGTAAAATGTTGTCAGTTGGGTGGAGACAAATATTCTTAGGCGGTTTGGCCATGTTGAAAGAATGAATGCGTACTAAGAGAATTTATTCAGCCCAAGTGGTAGGAAAAAAAGACATAGGAAGTCCAAGAAAATCACGGGGACACCACATTCCGGAATTAGAAAAAGATATTATATAATAATCTCAATGAGAAAAAGATAATGAGTATGAAGTACAAAAGGTCTCGTGTACAGAGCCCGATTGATGGGGGTCTATAAGAACTATAGCCTTGCGGCCACCACGACCAAGGGCTTAGGAGGCATGCCTGGCAAATAATACATAGATAGATGGGTGGAGAGAGAGAGAGAGAGAGAGAGAGATGGGGGTTTATAAAACAGTTTTACTATGGTTTTCACCTGGTCAGAAACAAAGGCTGGAAGACGAACAGATTTCAGAGCAGTAACTCACCAAGGATAAAGGTTTCATTTCGTTGTGTACAGAGGGGTCGGTGAGAGAGTTTCAGCTTTTTCATTAGCATCCACCCCCACCACCCAATTTGCACTTGGAACCGTTAATGATCGAATTTCCCTGTGGCTTAACATTGCATGACAAAAACGATGCACTAAGGAAAGTATAGAATGCTGAATTATTAGAAAATCCAAACAAAATTTAGGAATCTTAAGTTTTTAACTCGTGTTGTTGTGAGAACAGTGGAAAATACAGTGACTTATTATGAAAACTCTGCAGATAATTTAGCAGTTACGGTTTCGTGTTTTAACGGACTTTATCATAATTCCCCGTCAAAAGTTCTTTGGGAGCCCACTCAAATGTCTTAGCCTGAATCCGGTATCTTATTCAATCGATGCCACGTCGGATAGCTGCTGTACTGGGAGCGAAAGGTACACCTACGAAGTATTGGGTACATGGTGATAATTCAGTGATCACTCAGTGTATGTTGAATGGATGCCATGTCGGATAACTGCTGTACTGAGGGCTAAAGGACAACCTACGAAGTATTAGGTAGGTAGTTATAATTCAGTGATCACTCAGTGTATGTTGAATCGATGCCACGTCGGATAGCTGCTGTACTGAGGGCGAAAGGAAAACCTACGAAGTATTAGGTAGGTGGTCACCATTCAGTGATCACTCAGTGTATGTTGAATGGATGTCATGTCGGATAACTGCTGTACTGAGGGCTAAAGGAGGGACCTACGAAGTATTAGGTAGGTGGTCATAATTCAGTGATCACTCAGTGTATGTTGAATCGATGTCACGTCGGATAGCTGCTGTACTGAGGGCTAAAGGACAACCTACGAAGTATTAGGTAGGTGGTCATAATTCAGTGATCATTCAGTGTATGTTGAATCGATGCCACGTCGGATAGCTGCTGTACTGAGGGCGAAAGGAGGGACCTACGAAGTATTGGGTACGTGGTGATAATTCAGTGATCACTCAGTGTATGTTGAATGGATGCCATGTCGGATAACTGCTGTACTGAGGGCTAAAGGAGGACCTACGAAGTAGTAGGTAGATGGTCACCATTCAGTGATCACTCAGTGTATGTCGAATGGATGCCACGTCGGATAACTGCTGTAGTGAGGGCTAAAGGACAACCTACGAAGTAGTTATAATTCAGTGATCAACCTAGGTAGGTAGTTATATTATAACAACCTAGGTAGGTGGTTATAATTCAGTGATCACTCAGTGTATGTTGAATCGATGCCACGTCGGATAGCTGCTGTACTGAGGGCGAAAGGAGGACCTACGAAGTATTGGGTACGTGGTGATAATTCAGTGATCACTCAGTGTATGTTGAATGGATGTCATGTCGGATAACTGCTGTACTGAGGGCTAAAGGACAACCTACGAAGTATTAGGTAGGTAGTTATAATTCAGTGATCACTCAGTGTATGTTGAATCGATGCCACGTCGGATAACTGCTGTACTGAGGGCGAAAAGGGGACCTACGAAGTATTGGGTACGTGGTGATAATTCAGTGATCACTCAGTATATGTTGAATGGATGTCATGTCGGATAACTGCTGTACTGAGGGCTAAAGGAGGACCCACGAAGTATTAGGTAGGTGGTCATAATTCAGTGATCACTCAGTGTATGTTGAATCGATGCCACGTCGGATAGCTGCTGTACTGAGGGCTAAAGGACAACCTACGAAGTATTAGGTAGGTAGTTATAATTCAGTGATCACTCAGTGTATGTTGAATCGATGCCACGTCGGATAGCTGCTGTACTGAGGGCGAAAGGAGGACCTACGAAGTATTGGGTACGTGGTGATAATTCAGTGATCACTCAGTGTATGTTGAATGGATGTCATGTCGGATAACTGCTGTACTGAGGGCTAAAGGAGGACCTACGAAGTATTAGGTAGATGGTCATAATTCAGTGATCACTCAGTGTATGTCGAATCCATGCCACGTCCGATATCTGCTGACTGAGGGCGAAAGGAGGACCTACGAAGTATTAGGTAGGTGGTCACCATTCAGTGATCACTCAGTGTATGTTGAATGGATGTCATGTCGGATAACTGCTGTACTGAGGGCTAAAGGAGGACCTACGAAGTATTGGGTACGTGGTGATAATTCAGTGATCACTCAGTGTATGTTGAATGGATGTCATGTCGGATAACTGCTGTACTGAGGGCTAAAGGAGGACCTACGAAGTATTGGGTACGTGGTGATAATTCAGTGATCACTCAGTGTATGTTGAATGGATGTCATGTCGGATAACTGCTGTACTGAGGGCGAAAGGAGGGCCTACGAAGTATTAGGTAGGTGGTCATAATTCAGTGATCATTCAGTGTATGTTGAGTCGATGCCATGTCGGATATCTGCTGTACTGGGAGCGAAAGGTAGACCTACGAAGTATTAGGTAGGTGGTCACCATTCAGTGATCACTCAGTATATGTTGAATGGATGTCATGTCGGATAACTGCTGTACTGAGGGCTAAAGGAGGACCCACGAAGTATTAGGTAGATGGTCATAATTCAGTGATCACTCAGTGTATGTCGAATCCATGCCACGTCCGATATCTGCTGACTGAGGGTAAAAGGAGGACCTACGAAGTATTAGGTAGGTGGTCACCATTCAGTGATCACTCAGTGTATGTTGAATGGATGTCATGTCGGATAACTGCTGTACTGAGGGCTAAAGGAGGACCTACGAAGTATTGGGTACGTGGTGATAATTCAGTGATCACTCAGTGTATGTTGAATGGATGTCATGTCGGATAACTGCTGTACTGAGGGCTAAAGGAGGACCTACGAAGTATTTGGTAGATGGTCATAATTCAGTGATCACTCAGTGTATGTCGAATCCATGCCACGTCCGATATCTGCTGACTGAGGGTAAAAGGAGGACCTACGAAGTATTAGGTAGGTGGTCACCATTCAGTGATCACTCAGTGTATGTTGAGTCGATGCCATGTCGGATATCTGCTGTACTGGGAGCGAAAGGTAGACCTACGAAGTATTGTCTACGTGGTGATAATTCAGTGATCACTCAGTGTATGTTGAATCGATGCCACGTCGGATAGCTGCTGTACTGAGGGCGAAAGGAGGACCTACGAAGTATTGGGTACGTGGTGATAATTCAGTGATCACTCAGTGTATGTTGAATGGATGTCATGTCGGATAACTGCTGTACTGAGGGCGAAAGGAGGGCCTACGAAGTATTAGGTAGATGGTCAAAATTCAGTGATCACTCAGTGTATGTCGAATCCATGCCACGTCCGATATCTGCTGACTGAGGGTAAAAGGAGGACCTACAAAGTATTAGGTAGGTGGTCACCATTCAGTGATCACTCAGTGTATGTTGAGTCGATGCCATGTCGGATATCTGCTGTACTGGGAGCGAAAGGTAGACCTACGAAGTATTGGCTACGTGGTGATAATTCAGTGATCACTCAGTATATGTTGAATGGATGTCATGTCGGATAACTGCTGTACTGAGGGCTAAAGGAGGACCCACCAAGTATTAGGTAGATGGTCATAATTCAGTGATCACTCAGTGTATGTCGAATCCATGCCACGTCCGATATCTGCTGACTGAGGGTAAAAGGAGGACCTACGAAGTATTAGGTAGGTGGTCACCATTCAGTGATCACTCAGTGTATGTTGAGTCGATGCCATGTCGGATATCTGCTGTACTGGGAGCGAAAGGTAGACCTACGAAGTATTGTCTACGTGGTGATAATTCAGTGATCACTCAGTATATGTTGAATGGATGTCATGTCGGATAACTGCTGTACTGAGGGCTAAAGGAGGACCCACGAAGTATTAGGTAGGTGGTCATAATTCAGTGATCACTCAGTGTATGTTGAATCGATGCCACGTCGGATAGCTGCTGTACTGAGGGCTAAAGGACAACCTACGAAGTATTAGGTAGGTAGTTATAATTCAGTGATCACTCAGTGTATGTTGAATCGATGCCACGTCGGATAGCTGCTGTACTGAGGGCGAAAGGAGGACCTACGAAGTATTGGGTACGTGGTGATAATTCAGTGATCACTCAGTGTATGTTGAATGGATGTCATGCCGGATAACTGCTGTACTGAGGGCTAAAGGAGGACCCACGAAGTATTAGGTAGGTGGTCATAATTCAGTGATCATTCAGTGTATGTCGAATCCATGCCACGTCCGATATCTGCTGACTGAGGGTAAAAGGAGGACCTACGAAGTATTAGGTAGGTGGTCACCATTCAGTGATCACTCAGTGTATGTTGAATGGATGTCATGTCGGATAACTGCTGTACTGAGGGCTAAAGGAGGACCTACGAAGTATTAGGTAGATGGTCATAATTCAGTGATCATTCAGTGTATGTCGAATCCATGCCACGTCCGATATCTGCTGACTGAGGGTAAAAGGAGGACCTACGAAGTATTAGGTAGGTGGTCACCATTCAGTGATCACTCAGTGTATGTTGAGTCGATGCCATGTCGGATATCTGCTGTACTGGGAGCGAAAGGTAGACCTACGAAGTATTGTCTACGTGGTGATAATTCAGTGATCACTCAGTATATGTTAAATGGATGTCATGTCGGATAACTGCTGTACTGAGGGCTAAAGGAGGACCCACGAAGTATTAGGTAGGTGGTCATAATTCAGTGATCACTCAGTGTATGTTGAATCGATGCCACGTCGGATAGCTGCTGTACTGAGGGCTAAAGGACAACCTACGAAGTATTAGGTAGGTAGTTATAATTCAGTGATCACTCAGTGTATGTTGAATCGATGCCACGTCGGATAACTGCTGTACTGAGGGCGAAAGGAGGACCTACGAAGTATTGGGTACGTGGTGATAATTCAGTGATCACTCAGTGTATGTTGAATGGATGTCATGTCGGATAACTGCTGTACTGAGGGCTAAAGGACAACCTACGAAGTATTAGGTAGGTAGTTATAATTCAGTGATCACTCAGTGTATGTTGAATCGATGCCACGTCGGATAGCTGCTGTACTGAGGGCGAAAGGAGGACCTACGAAGTATTGGGTACGTGGTGATAATTCAGTGATCACTCAGTGTATGTTGAATGGATGTCATGTCGGATAACTGCTGTACTGAGGGCTAAAGGAGGACCCACGAAGTATTAGGTAGGTGGTCATAATTCAGTGATCATTCAGTGTATGTCGAATCCATGCCACGTCCGATATCTGCTGACTGAGGGTAAAAGGAGGACCTACGAAGTATTAGGTAGGTGGTCACCATTCAGTGATCACTCAGTGTATGTTGAATGGATGTCATGTCGGATAACTGCTGTACTGAGGGCTAAAGGAGGACATACGAAGTATTAGGTAGATGGTCATAATTCAGTGATCATTCAGTGTATGTCGAATCCATGCCACGTCCGATATCTGCTGACTGAGGGTAAAAGGAGGACCTACGAAGTATTAGGTAGGTGGTCACCATTCAGTGATCACTCAGTGTATGTTGAGTCGATGCCATGTCGGATATCTGCTGTACTGGGAGCGAAAGGTAGACCTACGAAGTATTGTCTACGTGGTGATAATTCAGTGATCACTCAGTATATGTTGAATGGATGTCATGTCGGATAACTGCTGTACTGAGGGCTAAAGGAGGACCCACGAAGTATTAGGTAGGTGGTCATAATTCAGTGATCACTCAGTGTATGTTGAATCGATGCCACGTCGGATAGCTGCTGTACTGAGGGCTAAAGGACAACCTACGAAGTATTAGGTAGGTAGTTATAATTCAGTGATCACTCAGTGTATGTTGAATCGATGCCACGTCGGATAACTGCTGTACTGAGGGCGAAAGGAGGACCTACGAAGTATTGGGTACGTGGTGATAATTCAGTGATCACTCAGTGTATGTTGAATGGATGTCATGTCGGATAACTGCTGTACTGAGGGCTAAAGGACAACCTACGAAGTATTAGGTAGGTAGTTATAATTCAGTGATCACTCAGTGTATGTTGAATCGATGCCACGTCGGATAGCTGCTGTACTGAGGGCGAAAGGAGGACCTACGAAGTATTGGGTACGTGGTGATAATTCAGTGATCACTCAGTGTATGTTGAATGGATGTCATGTCGGATAACTGCTGTACTGAGGGCTAAAGGAGGACCTACGAAGTATTTGGTAGATGGTCATAATTCAGTGATCACTCAGTGTATGTCGAATCCATGCCACGTCCGATATCTGCTGACTGAGGGTAAAAGGAGGACCTACGAAGTATTAGGTAGGTGGTCACCATTCAGTGATCACTCAGTGTATGTTGAGTCGATGCCATGTCGGATATCTGCTGTACTGGGAGCGAAAGGTAGACCTACGAAGTATTGTCTACGTGGTGATAATTCAGTGATCACTCAGTGTATGTTGAATCGATGCCACGTCGGATAGCTGCTGTACTGAGGGCGAAAGGAGGACCTACGAAGTATTGGGTACGTGGTGATAATTCAGTGATCACTCAGTGTATGTTGAATGGATGTCATGTCGGATAACTGCTGTACTGAGGGCGAAAGGAGGGCCTACGAAGTATTAGGTAGATGGTCAAAATTCAGTGATCACTCAGTGTATGTCGAATCCATGCCACGTCCGATATCTGCTGACTGAGGGTAAAAGGAGGACCTACAAAGTATTAGGTAGGTGGTCACCATTCAGTGATCACTCAGTGTATGTTGAGTCGATGCCATGTCGGATATCTGCTGTACTGGGAGCGAAAGGTAGACCTACGAAGTATTGGCTACGTGGTGATAATTCAGTGATCACTCAGTATATGTTGAATGGATGTCATGTCGGATAACTGCTGTACTGAGGGCTAAAGGAGGACCCACCAAGTATTAGGTAGATGGTCATAATTCAGTGATCACTCAGTGTATGTCGAATCCATGCCACGTCCGATATCTGCTGACTGAGGGTAAAAGGAGGACCTACGAAGTATTAGGTAGGTGGTCACCATTCAGTGATCACTCAGTGTATGTTGAGTCGATGCCATGTCGGATATCTGCTGTACTGGGAGCGAAAGGTAGACCTACGAAGTATTGTCTACGTGGTGATAATTCAGTGATCACTCAGTATATGTTGAATGGATGTCATGTCGGATAACTGCTGTACTGAGGGCTAAAGGAGGACCCACGAAGTATTAGGTAGGTGGTCATAATTCAGTGATCACTCAGTGTATGTTGAATCGATGCCACGTCGGATAGCTGCTGTACTGAGGGCTAAAGGACAACCTACGAAGTATTAGGTAGGTAGTTATAATTCAGTGATCACTCAGTGTATGTTGAATCGATGCCACGTCGGATAGCTGCTGTACTGAGGGCGAAAGGAGGACCTACGAAGTATTGGGTACGTGGTGATAATTCAGTGATCACTCAGTGTATGTTGAATGGATGTCATGCCGGATAACTGCTGTACTGAGGGCTAAAGGAGGACCCACGAAGTATTAGGTAGGTGGTCATAATTCAGTGATCATTCAGTGTATGTCGAATCCATGCCACGTCCGATATCTGCTGACTGAGGGTAAAAGGAGGACCTACGAAGTATTAGGTAGGTGGTCACCATTCAGTGATCACTCAGTGTATGTTGAATGGATGTCATGTCGGATAACTGCTGTACTGAGGGCTAAAGGAGGACCTACGAAGTATTAGGTAGATGGTCATAATTCAGTGATCATTCAGTGTATATCGAATCCATGCCACGTCCGATATCTGCTGACTGAGGGTAAAAGGAGGACCTACGAAGTATTAGGTAGGTGGTCACCATTCAGTGATCACTCAGTGTATGTTGAGTCGATGCCATGTCGGATATCTGCTGTACTGGGAGCGAAAGGTAGACCTACGAAGTATTGTCTACGTGGTGATAATTCAGTGATCACTCAGTATATGTTGAATGGATGTCATGTCGGATAACTGCTGTACTGAGGGCTAAAGGAGGACCCACGAAGTATTAGGTAGGTGGTCATAATTCAGTGATCACTCAGTGTATGTTGAATCGATGCCACGTCGGATAGCTGCTGTACTGAGGGCTAAAGGACAACCTACGAAGTATTAGGTAGGTAGTTATAATTCAGTGATCACTCAGTGTATGTTGAATCGATGCCACGTCGGATAACTGCTGTACTGAGGGCGAAAGGAGGACCTACGAAGTATTGGGTACGTGGTGATAATTCAGTGATCACTCAGTGTATGTTGAATGGATGTCATGTCGGATAACTGCTGTACTGAGGGCTAAAGGAGGACCTACGAAGTATTTGGTAGATGGTCATAATTCAGTGATCACTCAGTGTATGTCGAATCCATGCCACGTCCGATATCTGCTGACTGAGGGTAAAAGGAGGACCTACGAAGTATTAGGTAGGTGGTCACCATTCAGTGATCACTCAGTGTATGTTGAGTCGATGCCATGTCGGATATCTGCTGTACTGGGAGCGAAAGGTAGACCTACGAAGTATTGTCTACGTGGTGATAATTCAGTGATCACTCAGTGTATGTTGAATCGATGCCACGTCGGATAGCTGCTGTACTGAGGGCGAAAGGAGGACCTACGAAGTATTGGGTACGTGGTGATAATTCAGTGATCACTCAGTGTATGTTGAATGGATGTCATGTCGGATAACTGCTGTACTGAGGGCGAAAGGAGGGCCTACGAAGTATTAGGTAGATGGTCAAAATTCAGTGATCACTCAGTGTATGTCGAATCCATGCCACGTCCGATATCTGCTGACTGAGGGTAAAAGGAGGACCTACAAAGTATTAGGTAGGTGGTCACCATTCAGTGATCACTCAGTGTATGTTGAGTCGATGCCATGTCGGATATCTGCTGTACTGGGAGCGAAAGGTAGACCTACGAAGTATTGGCTACGTGGTGATAATTCAGTGATCACTCAGTATATGTTGAATGGATGTCATGTCGGATAACTGCTGTACTGAGGGCTAAAGGAGGACCCACCAAGTATTAGGTAGATGGTCATAATTCAGTGATCACTCAGTGTATGTCGAATCCATGCCACGTCCGATATCTGCTGACTGAGGGTAAAAGGAGGACCTACGAAGTATTAGGTAGGTGGTCACCATTCAGTGATCACTCAGTGTATGTTGAGTCGATGCCATGTCGGATATCTGCTGTACTGGGAGCGAAAGGTAGACCTACGAAGTATTGTCTACGTGGTGATAATTCAGTGATCACTCAGTATATGTTGAATGGATGTCATGTCGGATAACTGCTGTACTGAGGGCTAAAGGAGGACCCACGAAGTATTAGGTAGGTGGTCATAATTCAGTGATCACTCAGTGTATGTTGAATCGATGCCACGTCGGATAGCTGCTGTACTGAGGGCTAAAGGACAACCTACGAAGTATTAGGTAGGTAGTTATAATTCAGTGATCACTCAGTGTATGTTGAATCGATGCCACGTCGGATAGCTGCTGTACTGAGGGCGAAAGGAGGACCTACGAAGTATTGGGTACGTGGTGATAATTCAGTGATCACTCAGTGTATGTTGAATGGATGTCATGCCGGATAACTGCTGTACTGAGGGCTAAAGGAGGACCCACGAAGTATTAGGTAGGTGGTCATAATTCAGTGATCATTCAGTGTATGTCGAATCCATGCCACGTCCGATATCTGCTGACTGAGGGTAAAAGGAGGACCTACGAAGTATTAGGTAGGTGGTCACCATTCAGTGATCACTCAGTGTATGTTGAATGGATGTCATGTCGGATAACTGCTGTACTGAGGGCTAAAGGAGGACCTACGAAGTATTAGGTAGATGGTCATAATTCAGTGATCATTCAGTGTATGTCGAATCCATGCCACGTCCGATATCTGCTGACTGAGGGTAAAAGGAGGACCTACGAAGTATTAGGTAGGTGGTCACCATTCAGTGATCACTCAGTGTATGTTGAGTCGATGCCATGTCGGATATCTGCTGTACTGGGAGCGAAAGGTAGACCTACGAAGTATTGTCTACGTGGTGATAATTCAGTGATCACTCAGTATATGTTGAATGGATGTCATGTCGGATAACTGCTGTACTGAGGGCTAAAGGAGGACCCACGAAGTATTAGGTAGGTGGTCATAATTCAGTGATCACTCAGTGTATGTTGAATCGATGCCACGTCGGATAGCTGCTGTACTGAGGGCTAAAGGACAACCTACGAAGTATTAGGTAGGTAGTTATAATTCAGTGATCACTCAGTGTATGTTGAATCGATGCCACGTCGGATAACTGCTGTACTGAGGGCGAAAGGAGGACCTACGAAGTATTGGGTACGTGGTGATAATTCAGTGATCACTCAGTGTATGTTGAATGGATGTCATGTCGGATAACTGCTGTACTGAGGGCTAAAGGACAACCTACGAAGTATTAGGTAGGTAGTTATAATTCAGTGATCACTCAGTGTATGTTGAATCGATGCCACGTCGGATAGCTGCTGTACTGAGGGCGAAAGGAGGACCTACGAAGTATTGGGTACGTGGTGATAATTCAGTGATCACTCAGTGTATGTTGAATGGATGTCATGTCGGATAACTGCTGTACTGAGGGCTAAAGGAGGACCTACGAAGTATTTGGTAGATGGTCATAATTCAGTGATCACTCAGTGTATGTCGAATCCATGCCACGTCCGATATCTGCTGACTGAAGGTAAAAGGAGGACCTACGAAGTATTAGGTAGGTGGTCACCATTCAGTGATCACTCAGTGTATGTTGAGTCGATGCCATGTCGGATATCTGCTGTACTGGGAGCGAAAGGTAGACCTACGAAGTATTGTCTACGTGGTGATAATTCAGTGATCACTCAGTATATGTTGAATGGATGTCATGTCGGATAACTGCTGTACTGAGGGCTAAAGGAGGACCTACGAAGTATTAGGTAGATGGTCATAATTCAGTGATCACTCAGTGTATGTCGAATCCATGCCACGTCCGATATCTGCTGACTGAGGGTAAATAGAGGACCTACGAAGTATTAGGTAGGTGGTCACCATTCAGTGATCACTCAGTGTATGTTGAGTCGATGCCATGTCGGATATCTGCTGTACTGGGAGCGAAAGGTAGACCTACGAAGTATTGTCTACGTGGTGATAATTCAGTGATCACTCAGTATATGTTGAATGGATGTCATGTCGGATAACTGCTTTACTGAGGGCTAAAGGAGGACCCACGAAGTATTAGGTAGGTGGTCATAATTCAGTGATCACTCAGTGTATGTTGAATCGATGCCACGTCGGATAGCTGCTGTACTGAGGGCTAAAGGACAACCTACGAAGTATTAGGTAGGTAGTTATAATTCAGTGATCACTCAGTGTATGTTGAATCGATGCCACGTCGGATAGCTGCTGTACTGAGGGCGAAAGGAGGACCTACGAAGTATTGGGTACGTGGTGATAATTCAGTGATCACTCAGTGTATGTTGAATGGATGTCATGTCGGATAACTGCTGTACTGAGGGCTAAAGGACAACCTACGAAGTATTAGGTAGGTAGTTATAATTCAGTGATCACTCAGTGTATGTTGAATCGATGCCACGTCGGATAGCTGCTGTACTGACGGCGAAAGGAGGACCTACGAAGTATCGGGTACGTGGTGATAATTCAGTGATCACTCAGTGTATGTTGAATGGATGTCATGTCGGATAACTGCTGTACTGAGGGCTAAAGGAGGACCTACGAAGTATTAGGTAGATGGTCATAATTCAGTGATCACTCAGTGTATGTTGAATCGATGCCACGTCGGATAGCTGCTGTACTGACGGCGAAAGGAGGACCTACGAAGTATTAGGTAGGTGGTCACCATTCAGTGATCACTCAGTGTATGTTGAGTCGATGCCATGTCGGATATCTGCTGTACTGGGAGCGAAAGGTAGACCTACGAAGTATTGGCTATGTGGTGATAATTCAGTGATCCCTCAGTGTATGTTGAATGGATGTCATGTCGGATAACTGCTGTACTGAGGGCTAAAGGAGGACCTACGAAGTATTAGGTATGTGGTCATAATTCAGTGATCACTCAGTGCATGTTGAGTCGATGCCATGTCGGATATCTGCTGTACTGGGAGCGAAAGGTAGACCTACGAAGTATTGTCTACGTGGTGATAATTCAGTGATCACTCAGTATATGTTGAATGGATGTCATGTCGGATAACTGCTGTACTGAGGGCTAAAGGAGGACCCACGAAGTATTAGGTAGATGGTCATAATTCAGTGATCACTCAGTGTATGTCGAATCCATGCCACGTCCGATATCTGCTGACTGAGGGTAAAAGGAGGACCTACGAAGTATTAGGTAGGTGGTCACCATTCAGTGATCACTCAGTGTATGTTGAGTCGATGCCAAGTCGGATATCTGCTGTACTGGGAGCGAAAGGTAGACCTACGAAGTATTGGCTACGTGGTGATAATTCAGTGATCACTCAGTATATGTTGAATGGATGTCATGTCGGATAACTGCTGTACTGAGGGGCTAAAGGAGGACCCACGAAGTATTAGGTAGATGGTCATAATTCAGTGATCACTCAGTGTATGTCGAATCCATGCCACGTCCGATATCTGCTGACTGAGGGTAAAAGGAGGACCTACGAAGTACTAGGTAGGTGGTCACCATTCAGTGATCACTCAGTGTATGTTGAGTCGATGCCATGTCTGATATCTGCTGTACTGGGAGCGAAAGGTAGACCTACGAAGTATTGTCTACGTGGTGATAATTCAGTGATCACTCAGTATATGTTGAATGGATGTCATGTGGGATAACTGCTGTACTGAGGGCTAAAGGAGGACCCACGAAGTATTAGGTAGATGGTCATAATTCAGTGATCACTCAGTGTATGTCGAATCCATGCCACGTCCGATATCTGCTGACTGAGGGTAAAAGGAGGACCTACGAAGTATTAGGTAGGTGGTCACCATTCAGTGATCACTCAGTGTATGTTGAGTCGATGCCATGTCGGATATCTGCTGTACTGGGAGCGAAAGGTAGACCTACGAAGTATTGGCTACGTGGTGATAATTCAGTGATCACTCAGTATATGTTGAATGGATGTCATGTCGGATAACTGCTGTACTGAGGGCTAAAGGAGGACCCACGAAGTATTAGGTAGATGGTCATAATTCAGTGATCACTCAGTGTATGTCGAATCCATGCCACGTCCGATATCTGCTGACTGAGGGTAAAAGGAGGACCTACGAAGTATTAGGTAGGTGGTCACCATTCAGTGATCACTCAGTGTATGTTGAGTCGATGCCATGTCGGATATCTGCTGTACTGGGAGCGAAAGGTAGACCTGCGAAGTATTGGCTACGTGGTGATAATTCAGTGATCACTCAGTATATGTTGAATGGATGTCATGTCGGATAACTGCTGTACTGAGGGCTAAAGGAGGACCCACGAAGTATTAGGTAGATGGTCATAATTCAGTGATCACTCAGTGTATGTCGAATCCATGCCACGTCCGATATCTGCTGACTGAGGGTAAAAGGAGGACCTACGAAGTATTAGGTAGGTGGTCACCATTCAGTGATCACTCAGTGTATGTTGAGTCGATGCCATGTCGGATATCTGCTGTACTGGGAGCGAAAGGTAGACCTACGAAGTATTGTCTACGTGGTGATAATTCAGTGATCACTCAGTATATGTTGAATGGATGTCATGTCGGATAACTGCTGTACTGAGGGCTAAAGGAGGACCCACGAAGTATTAGGTAGATGGTCATAATTCAGTGATCACTCAGTGTATGTCGAATCCATGCCACGTCCGATATCTGCTGACTGAGGGTAAAAGGAGGACCTACGAAGTATTAGGTAGGTGGTCACCATTCAGTGATCACTCAGTGTATGTTGAGTCGATGCCATGTCGGATATCCGCTGTACTGGGAGCGAAAGGTAGACCTACGAAGTATTGTCTACGTGGTGATAATTCAGTGATCACTCAGTATATGTTGAATGGATGTCATGTCGGATAACTGCTGTACTGAGGGCTAAAGGAGGACCCACGAAGTATTAGGTAGATGGTCATAATTCAGTGATCACTCAGTGTATGTCGAATCCATGCCACGTCCGATATCTGCTGACTGAGGGTAAAAGGAGGACCTACGAAGTATTAGGTAGGTGGTCACCATTCAGTGATCACTCAGTGTATGTTGAGTCGATGCCATGTCGGATATCTGCTGTACTGGGAGCGAAAGGTAGACCTACGAAGTATTGGCTACGTGGTGATAATTCAGTGATCACTCAGTATATGTTGAATGGATGTCATGTCGGATAACTGCTGTACTGAGGGCTAAAGGAGGACCCACGAAGTATTAATTAGATGGTCATAATTCAGTGATCACTCAGTGTATGTCGAATCCATGCCACGTCCGATATCTGCTGACTGAGGGTAAAAGGAGGACCTACGAAGTATTAGGTAGGTGGTCACCATTCAGTGATCACTCAGTGTATGTTGAGTCGATGCCATGTCGGATATCTGCTGTACTGGGAGCGAAAGGTAGACCTACGAAGTATTGGCTACGTGGTGATAATTCAGTGATCACTCAGTATATGTTGAATGGATATCATGTCGGATAACTGCTGTACTGAGGGCTAAAGGAGGACCCACGAAGTATTAGGTAGGTGGTCATAATTCAGTGATCACTCAGTGTATGTTGAATCGATGCCACGTCGGATAGCTGCTGTACTGAGGGCGAAAGATGTCTGATGGAGTCAGTAAAACTGGAGTTCCGTGCAAAAATCGCTGTAAATGGAGACGTTTGTTGCGTCAAGAACAGTAAGAAATATAGGCTCAAAAGTTTTAAACTTTATTTTGGTAGATGAGTTTTCTTTGTGGAACTAACATCTGAATTTCAGGGAGCAGCTTAGAGATATGTATCTATGTATGTATGTATTTACTATAAAAATATTATGGAGTTTCATTTATTTTTTCTCTTCGAAGCAAAAATAGACATGAAATAACACATATGAATTAAAGTGGCATAGCAATATTTCCTCCCAATGTAAAGTTTGTGAAATTATTATAAAATTATTAACTTATGGTATGCCTTTTTTATTTTGATATTTGTTTGAATTAACAGTCGCGAAATAAAAACATAAAAAAAAGAAGTCAAAAAACAGATCGGGTTTCAAAACCTGAATGAATGAACTACTCGTACAATACGAAGTTTTGTTAATCGCAACAGCACAACAAAGGCCTTTAATATAATGGTTCCGTCTTTTTTATTGTGAAAATTAAAAGAAAAAAACTATTTCAGTTTGAAATAAATAGGAATGGCGTTGAGAAAGAGTCTTCTATTATGTCAACTGTCTGGGTGCGTACGTCGGCGTTGGTCAGATTGATTGCGCTGTACACCCGCTGCGTTTCTGAAAAGAGCATTTATGAATCTAAAAACTTCAATGAATAATAAATGAGTAGGTAGACACATCAGCAGTGCAGGTGAACTGTATATCTGGCACTTCGCACTCTTCATTATTAGCGTAGGCGTTTCCGGTGTGCACAACATCTTGATTCCCAGGAGGGTTTTAAAGCAAAAGACTCTCAAGAAATCCTGCACTCTAGGTTTGTTAGATAAGCAAGTCGTGATGCGACATTAAATCATTCAGACATGCGACTTTCTTCTTTTTCAAACTCCAATTTGGAAAGGACGTCTGCTTTCTGAAAGAGAAAGAGGAATAATGCATCAAAGTTCACGACACATGCCTTTTTTTTTAACGGATCGCATTCAAATAAAGAACCTATAAGGCATGCAACATTGTTTCTGAGTCATCCTTTCCCCATTTCAAGAAAGCCTCCTTGGATGATCCTCTCTGTCTTCTTCAGGCGTTGCTGGGAACTTGGTCCTCCGCCTTACTTTTAATACTGATATCTGCTGCCAAAACAGTTTCCTCCCATACAGCTGTTAGTGACTCCATTCAAATCTTTATTTGTTTGCTATATGATCACGAAAATGCTTTATGGAGGAATGAAGCATTACTACTTAAACTATGAAATCAAATATAAGGAAAGCAATTGCACGATTTTTTTATTTTTTTTAAAAAATGACATGTGATCGGAATCAGAAAAACAAAGACATACTGATCAAATCTCGACTGTTTCCATTGTAAAAAATTACGTGGTGAAATACACCACGCTCTTAAATGTTGTTGTAAAAGCTGTAGATACACTAAGTGATCACTAAATTATGACCACCTGCCTAATACTTCGTAGGTCCTCCTTTCGACTTCAGTACAGCAGCTATCCGACGTGGCATCGATTCAACATACACTGAGTGATCACTGAATTACGACCACCTACCTAATACTTCGTAGGTCCACCTTTCGCCCTCAGTACAGCAGCTATCGGACGTGGCATCGATTCAACATACACTGAGTGATCACTTAATTATGACCACCTACCTAATACTTCGTAGGTTTTCCTTTCGCCCTCAGTACAGCAGATATCCGACGTGGCATCCATTCAACATACACTGAGTGATCACTGAATTATGACCACCTATCTAATACTTCGTAGGTTTTTCTTTCGCCTTCAGTACAGCAGATATCCGACGTGGCATACATTCAACATACACTGAGTGATCACTGAATTATGGCCACCTATCTAATACTTCGTAGGTTTTTCTTTCGCCTTCAGTACAGCAGATATCCGACGTGGAATACATTCAACATACACTGAGTGATCACTGAATTATGGCCACCTATCTAATACTTCGTAGGTTTTTCTTTCGCCTTCAGTACAGCAGATATCCGACGTGGCATACATTCAACATACACTGAGTGATCACTGAATTATGGCCACCTATCTAATACTTCGTAGGTTTTTCTTTCGCCTTCAGTACAGCAGATATCCGACGTGGCATCCATTCAACATACACTGAGTGATCACTGAATTATGACCACCTACCTAATACTTCGCAGGTCCTCCTTTCGCCCTCAGTACATCAGCTATCCGACGTGGCATCGATTCAACATACACTGAGTGATCACTGAATTATGACCATCTACCTAATACTTCGTAGGTTTTCCTTTCGCCTTCAGTACAGCAGATATCCGACGTGGCATACATTCAACATACACTGAGTGATCACTGAATTATGACCACCTACCTAATACTTCGCAGGTCCTCCTTTCGCCCTCATTACATCATCTATCCGACGTGGCATCCATTCAACATACACTGAGTGATCACTGAATTATGACCACCTACCTAATACTTCGCAGGTCCTCCTTTCGCCCTCATTACATCATCTATCCGACGTGGCATCCATTCAACATACACTGAGTGATCACTGAATTATGACCACCTACCTAATACTTCGCAGGTCCTCCTTTCGCCCTCAGTACATCAGCTATCCGACGTGGCATCGATTCAACATACACTGAGTGATCACTGAATTATGACCATCTACCTAATACTTCGTAGGTTTTCCTTTCGCCTTCAGTACAGCAGATATCCGACGTGGCATCGATTCAACATACACTGAGTGATCACTGAATTATGACCACCTACCTAATACTTCGTAGGTTTTCCTTTCGCCTTCAGTACAGCAGATATCCGACGTGGCATCGATTCAACATACACTGAGTGATCACTGAATTATGACCATCTACCTAATACTTCGTAGGTTTTCCTTTAGCCTTCAGTACAGCAGCTATCCGACGTGGCATCGATTCAACATACACTGAGTGATCACTGAATTATGACCATCTACCTAATACTTCGTAGGTTTTCCTTTCGCCTTCAGTACAGCAGATATCCGACGTGGCATACATTCAACATACACTGAGTGATCACTGAATTATGACCACCTACCTAATACTTCGCAGGTCCTCCTTTCGCCCTCATTACATCATCTATCCGACGTGGCATCCATTCAACATACACTGAGTGATCACTGAATTATGACCACCTACCTAATACTTCGCAGGTCCTCCTTTCGCCCTCATTACATCATCTATCCGACGTGGCATCCATTCAACATACACTGAGTGATCACTGAATTATGACCACCTACCTAATACTTCGCAGGTCCTCCTTTCGCCCTCAGTACATCAGCTATCCGACGTGGCATCGATTCAACATACACTGAGTGATCACTGAATTATGACCATCTACCTAATACTTCGTAGGTTTTCCTTTCGCCTTCAGTACAGCAGATATCCGACGTGGCATACATTCAACATACACTGAGTGATCACTGAATTATGACCACCTACCTAATACTTCGCAGGTCCTCCTTTCGCCCTCATTACATCATCTATCCGACGTGGCATCCATTCAACATACACTGAGTGATCACTGAATTATGACCACCTACCTAATACTTCGCAGGTCCTCCTTTCGCCCTCAGTACATCAGCTATCCGACGTGGCATCGATTCAACATACACTGAGTGATCACTGAATTATGACCATCTACCTAATACTTCGTAGGTTTTCCTTTCGCCTTCAGTACAGCAGATATCCGACGTGGCATACATACAACATACACTGAGTGATCACTGAATTATGACCACCTACCTAATACTTCGCAGGTCCTCCTTTCGCCCTCATTACATCATCTATCCGACGTGGCATCCATTCAACATACACTGAGTGATCACTGAATTATGACCACCTACCTAATACTTCGCAGGTCCTCCTTTCGCCCTCAGTACATCAGCTATCCGACGTGGCATCGATTCAACATACACTGAGTGATCACTGAATTATGACCATCTACCTAATACTTCGTAGGTTTTCCTTTCGCCTTCAGTACAGCAGATATCCGACGTGGCATACATTCAACATAGACTGAGTGATCACTGAATTATGACCACCTACCTAATACTTCGCAGGTCCTCCTTTCGCCCTCATTACATCATCTATCCGACGTGGCATCCATTCAACATACACTGAGTGATCACTGAATTATGACCACCTACCTAATACTTCGCAGGTCCTCCTTTCGCCCTCAGTACATCAGCTATCCGACGTGGCATCGATTCAACATACACTGAGTGATCACTGAATTATGACCATCTACCTAATACTTCGTAGGTTTTCCTTTCGCCTTCAGTACAGCAGATATCCGACGTGGCATACATTCAACATACACTGAGTGATCACTGAATTATGACCACCTACCTAATACTTCGCAGGTCCTCCTTTCGCCCTCATTACATCATCTATCCGACGTGGCATCCATTCAACATACACTGAGTGATCACTGAATTATGGCCACCTATCTAATACTTCGTAGGTTTTTCTTTCGCCCTCAGTACAGCAGTTATCCGACGTGGCATCGATTCAGCATACACTGAGTGATCACTGAATTATGACCACCTACCTAATATTTCGTAGGTTTTCTTATCGCCCTCAGTACAGAAGCTATACGACGTGTCATAGATTCAACATACACTAAGTGATCACTGAATTATGACCACCTACCTAATACTTCGCAGGTCCTCCTTTCGCCCTCATTACATCATCTATCCGACGTGGCATCCATTCAACATACACTGAGTGATCACTGAATTATGACCACCTACCTAATACTTCGCAGGTCCTCCTTTCGCCCTCAGTACAGCAGCTATCCGACGTGGCATCGATTCAGCATACACTGAGTGATCACTGAATTATGACCACCTACCTAATATTTCGTAGGTTTTCTTTTCGCCCTCAGTACAGAAGCTATACGACGTGGCATCGATTCAGCATACACTGAGTGATCACTGAATTATGACCATCTACCTAATACTTTGTAGGTTTTTCTTTCGCCTTCAGTACAGCAGATATCCGACGTGGCATACATTCAACATACACTGAGTGATCACTGAATTATGGCCACCTATCTAATACTTCGTAGGTTTTTCTTTCGCCTTCAGTACAGCAGATATCCGACGTGGCATCCATTCAACATACACTGAGTGATCACTGAATTATGACCACCTACCTAATACTTCGCAGGTCCTCCTTTCGCCCTCAGTACATCAGCTATCCGACGTGGCATCGATTCAACATACACTGAGTGATCACTGAATTATGACCATCTACCTAATACTTCGTAGGTTTTCCTTTAGCCTTCAGTACAGCAGATATCCGACGTGGCATCGATTCAACATACACTGAGTGATCACTGAATTATGACCATCTACCTAATACTTCGTAGGTTTTCCTTTAGCCTTCAGTACAGCAGATATCCGACGTGGCATACATTCAACATACACTGAGTGATCACTGAATTATGACCATCTACCTAATACTTCGTAGGTTTTCCTTTCGCCTTCAGTACAGCAGATATCCGACGTGGCATACATTCAACATACACTGAGTGATCACTGAATTATGACCATCTACCTAATACTTCGTAGGTTTTTCTTTCGCCCTCAGTACAGCAGTTATCCGACGTGGCATCGATTCAGCATACACTGAGTGATCACTGAATTATGACCACCTACCTAATATTTCGTAGGTTTTCTTTTCGCCCTCAGTACAGAAGCTATACGACGTGGCATCGATTCAGCATACACTGAGTGATCACTGAATTATGACCATCTACCTAATACTTTGTAGGTTTTCCTTTCGCCTTCAGTACAGCAGATATCCGACGTGGCATACATTCAACATACACTGAGTGATCACATAATTATGACCACCTATCTAATACTTCGCAGGTTTTCCTTTCGCCCTCAGTACAGCAGGTATCCGACGTGGCATCGATTCAACATACACTGAGTGATCACTGAATTATGACCACCTACCTAACACTTCATAGGTCATCCTTTCGCCCTCAGTACAGCAGCTATCCGACGTGGCATCGATTCAACATACACTGAGTGATCATTGAATTATGACCACCTACATAATACTTCGTAGGTCCTCCTTTCGCCCTCAGTACAGCAGCTATCCGACGTGGCATCGATTCAACATTCACTGAGTGATCATTGAATTATTACCACCTGCATAATACTTCGTAGGTCCTCCTTTCGCCCTCAGTACAGCAGCTATCCGACGTGGCATCAATTCAACATACACTGAGTGATCACTGAATTATCACCACCTACCTAACACTTCATAGGTCCTCCTTTTGCCCTCAGTACAGCAGTTATGCGACGTGGCATCGATTCAACATACACTGAGTGAAAACTGAATTATAACCACCTACTTAAAACTTCGTAGGTCCTCCTTTCGCCCTCAGTACAGCAGTTATCCGACGTGACATCAATTCAACATACACTGAGTGATCACTGAATTATCACCACGTACCCAATACCTTGTAGGTCAACCTTTCGCTCCCACTACAGCAGCTATCCGACGTGGCATGGATTGAATAAGATACCGGAAGCAGTTGGGAGGTATGGCCAAACAAGTTGTGTGTATTGCGGTCTTCAATTCAGGTATGAAGGTGATTGGTGTACCCAAACGCCTGAAATGCAGTTCCATAGTCTCCTACAAGTGGGCTATGTGATTGAGTTTGGGAAGTTTGGACGTCATTCGTTATGCTGGAAGTCTGAACTCTGTTCCTCTGACCATTCCTGCACGACGTTGGACCTTTGACTCGGCGCATTGTCATCTTGGAAGACACCGTCCCCATTTTGGAAAAAGTGCAACATTGGTGGGTATGCATTGCATAGTTAGCAAACAATTTCCTATGGTGAGCACAAATCATACGTTGTTCACATGCACCAGAGGTCCTGGTTCTTGCCAGGTAAACATGCCCCACACTATGCAACCGCCTCCACCGTCTTGCACTGTGGGAACTATGAAGGATGGATCGACTGCCTCATGTATTTTGCGCCAAATATGTACACGATCATCAACGGAATGGATTAAAAAACGCGATTTGCCAAACCAGCACACTTTTTTCCAGTGTTCCGACGTCCAACTTGCATGATCTTTGCACCAAGCAAATCTTCTGCGTCGATAAACCATGGTTAGGACAGAATGCCGTCTTGGTCGTCGGCTGTTATAACCCATACGTGAGGGTGTGTGACATGGTCATGCCAGATATTATTTCTGGTTGAGCTCTGTTGTATTGGGTAATCAACTGTTGAACAGTGCTGCGTCGAGTCGGCGCTCACCTCTCGCACCAACTTTTCGCTGTCCTGCGCTGTTTTACCTCCAGGTCGTTGTTTAACCATTTTCACTCCAGTCCTGATACACTTTAACTGCGGTGGCTCCCGAACAACCTTCCGGATAGGTTTGTGCTCCCGAACAAGCTTCGGGATTCCATTTTACTCAGAGTTCAGACGTTTGGGAAATCGAAGCACCCACTCTCCAACATTTGTCTTTTTTCAAAGTCCGATAAATCCTTCCGTTTACCCATCACGCTCCGAAATTTACTACCTACTGTTCTACTGTTCTACTCACACCTTATATATGCTTCGTCGGTCGACTAATCGCTCGCTCACGGAAATCAGGTAGTCAACAGGCCGCATCTACATTTGATAGAGGTGGTCCTGATTCAGTGGTCACTCGGTGTATTCCAAGACGTTTTCATCAGTATCAGAAACGGTTACAACTGGAATATACCTTTGTAACGACAGTTGTCGAATTTTACATTTGACGGGGCAACCCTCCGAAATTTTTGAGATCCACAAGACTGGCGATGGTATTCAATGATCCATTACTATTATTATCGGTGGTTAAAGTCTTACCAAACTGCGTTCATTTCATTTTTGAGGTTTCTGTTTCGCTTTCAAGAACTTCACTTTGAATAGTAACAAAATCTTGGCTTCAGAATTCCATTTTACTCCGGCGAGCGAGTAATTCAGAATCTGCGCGAGTTGCCTTCCAAGATTGCGTTGTGAACTTTCAAAAGCACAACTTTAAAACCCCGTATAGCCGTTTCTCGCTTTAAACACTTGCATTTATCTTGGCTTTGACGTTTTTAGCACGTTTTTTGTAAAAGAATAGCGTTCATATATTATCGGTTTGTCCGTCCGTCTGTAGACACCATATCTCTGCAACTATTAGTCCGATTTAAAAATTCTTTTTGAATTGGGAAGCTTAAAGTATGCGAATGATGATCCTTTGTTTCGTTTATTTTTTACGATGCACAATTTTGTCACTAGATGGCGTAAATGCACATCATATCGAATTCAAAATACATTTTATTTTATATCTTCGCTTCTAAACATCCGATTAAAAAAATAATTTTACCTTTCGATTCCATTTTTGTCGAAGACTATTTTAGGTAGAGTCTATTTTTCAAGTTACGCATAAATTTTCCGTTAGGGTGCGTAAAAGTACATTGCGCTTTCCCCGATATCTCTACTTCTAAAAACGTGATTTGAAAAATATTTTCTTCAGCAAATACAGCTCCTTATGCGAAATCTTTTGCATATAATTTCTAATATTTGGTAAAACCGGTTTGGCCACCAGGAGGCGTAAGTATTAGTTTCGGTTTCTGATGCATTTACCACAAAATCTGAGTTTCTAAAATCTCGACTGAAAAATTCGTGCGTGGACCGATGCCACTCACGTGGATAAACCTTTTCGGAATATTTTCTTCTTAAAATAATGCATGGTTTTTCCGCCAGGGGGCGTAGACGTATATCTTATTTTTGTCAATATCTCTACTTCTAAGAGTCCGATTTGGAAAGTTCCTTCTTTCTTGAATAGCGTTTCCGGTGCGAAATGTTTTTCACATAATTTCAAAATTTTCAAGTAACTCATAGATTTTCCGCTAGGGGTGTTAAGGTAAATTGCGTTTTCCCGATATTTCTGCTTCTAAAACTCCGATTTGAAAAAGTTCCTGTATCGCATACAGCTCCGGATGGGAAATGTTTTTCGTATAATTTCTAATATTTAGTAAAGAATGGTTTGGCCACCAGGAGGCATAAGTGTTATTTTCTGCTTCTGATGTATTTGCAGCAAAATCTGAACTCCTGAAAACTCGACTGAAAAAATTATTTCCTGGACCGATACCGCTCACATCGAAATGCCTTTTGAGAATACTTTCTTCTTAAAATAATTCACGTTTTTCCCGCAAGGGGCGTAGATACATATCTTATTTTGTCGATATCACTGCTTCTAAGAGTCCGATTTGAAAAATTCTTTCTTTCTTGGAGAGCGTTTCTGCCGTGAAATGTTTCTCATATAATTTCAAAATTTTCTTAACGCACAAGTCTGAAACCAGAAGACGTAAGTTCACGATTCCGTTTACAGCAATATCTGCGGGATTAAAAGCCCGACTGAAAAACTTCTTTCTTCGGTCAGGTACTGTTGTTTTCCATACCGGTTCCATTGATTTTGAATAGCTTTGATAAATTTCATTCGCGCCAGAACGGATTCAAAAGACGTGCCCATTACACCCGAAGATTCGGTGTCATCTTTCTTGTTTTAATTATTTTTAATTTTGGGGTTAAACAACCACCATGAGCAACTCACAGGGCTATAAAGAGGCGTACATCCTTGATTTAGGGCCACTTGTTCTAGGTAAAGGACATAGCTTGAGCCGTTAAAAAACACATCACCCAAACCACATCCGGGACACGAAGGCGAGCGCGACTCAGACAAATGATTAGAAGTCCGGGTATGAAGACGTTTTCTGCATCGGCGCACTCAGTAACGATTTAGAATCTACATTAAACTTCTAGAATTTTCTCATTCATACTGTAAAATAAAACTTTTATTCAATAATTTCAACAATTTAAATTTGTTTCTCAACTTTTGCACGACTAAAGTTCGCTTACAGCAGTTTGAATGACGTAGATACAGATCCCCCTTTTCACCTTCAGACTGCTAAAAATAAGTGCGCAAGCATTTGCAAAAGTGACGTAAAAGAGCATCTGTAATCCTAAATTCTTCAAAGTTTGCTATGCCACCTGGTAGCCGAGTCCTCATTGGCACGGGCCTTTAGTTATGAGATAGTGAATGCCTGTGCAGCTTGATGGGAGGAGCTGCTACGTCACGTCCACCAAAGCACAGAGAAGTTGGATTTTAAGATAGGTACGCAAAACAATTCCTACACCTCCATCTGCACAGTACGGACCATAAACATGTCAGTAGTGATTAGCACTCGCTTTCAGCCTTCATTTTGTGCTGCATGACCCAAGGCATGATGGGGAACCGACACGAATACCATTCCACTGGGAAGGAACAAATGACAAACGCGATCCCACTGATTTTTTAGGTTCGTCGTTATTGTTACTGCCCTATTAACAAGTAATTTGTCAGAAAGAATTGGTGTCAATCATACTCCTAAATGACCATTTTGAATTACAAAGCTAAGGGAAAAGCAACGCTTTCTGATGCGCAGGTTCACTCATTAGAGCCGCGTTCTGCCCACTTCTTAGATAGTGAATATATTCGTTCGCGATGCTTTCATCTCATTTCTCTAACCCCGAGTTATTTCGTTCCAGCTGGTTAAAGGGTCAAGAGCTGTTTCTGTAATGAGTGCTACATCAATTTTTTCTTCGGTAAGAAGATCAGTAAATTCAAGACTTGATCCGGATGATGTTGGCATTGCAAGTTAAAATATTGAGATAATTTCTTGAATAAGTTTCTTTAAGGATTGCTGTAGCAAATTGAGTGGAAATTGAAGGGCGGACTGGATGCTCCAGGAGTAGGATTTAGAATTTTTAAAATAAACGTTTCGGTTCTAGTTTCTTTTTCATCATCTGACGAAACAAATTCCATCGGAGTAGGAGAAATGGGCAGTAGAGTTGTGTTGTTCTAAAATGGGTGCTGCAGATGGTTATTTTACTTTTTTTTTTCTTTGGAAGTGGTTCGTAATTTTTCCAAGCCTAGAATTGGAAGACCAGTGGTATTTCTAAATTTTGCTCGAGAAAAATGCTGGATTTATTGCAAATAAGAGATAAATTGGTAGATTTCCCATGTGTTTTGGTGCAGGGAGTACTGGTTCTGACAATAGCTTTGTCAAAATTGGGTGAAGAAAGAGCACACATGTAGTGCAGACTGCCGGAAAGTTTCCCATATTTTGAAGAAACGTGGAATTGGCGTGATTTGGTGAAATATTTAGTACCGGAGTACTTAGGTGGGAAATATTTTCAGTAGGAAATTGTTGAGTTGAGTTTTAATGAGCAGAAATTTTTAGATTAATTGGTAAAATTGTATTGTTACTGAAGTTTTGGAAAATCCAGTGGCGAAATTAATTGTTGAGGGTTAGCAAGAAATTTTACGAGCTTATGGTTGGAAATATTGTAGGATTATCAGGTTGGGAAAAGTTGTAGATTGGAAAATGAGAAGAAATGTGATGCATCTCTATATTGCTGGAGAAAGACGCTGGGTTTCCTGGAAATTGAACTCAATTTGTCAGTTTTTTAAAGTGTTTTGATGCAGGAGAATCTGGTTCGATGCCAATATTTTTGTCTTTATCGAATGAAGTGAAAGCTCACGTAGAGTTCGAACTGCATGGAACACTCTCCTTATTTTGAAGAAACGTGGGTTAGTTGTAATTTAGAGGTTGGAGTGTTTAAATGGAAAATATTTGCTGTACGAAATTGTTAAATAGAATATTTCTGTGCAAAAATTGGTAGTTTTATAGAGGAAAGTTTAGATGTTGCTTGAGTTCCGGTGAAATTTGATGATAGGGTTTACAAGCAATTTTGTGAATTTGTAATTGGAAATATCGCAGGCTATTTTTGGCAAGGAAATACCATATACTGGAATTGAGGAAATTAAACATACTGTATATAAATGGGGCTGGCGTAATTGAAGAAATAATATAAAGAGAAAGAATCTGGTGTGGGGTTTTCTGGCGAGTTTAAAATTTCAGGAGCAATCTTTTTGGGAGGATGAAAAACTGTACTGAAAATAAGATCATCTTTTCTTTTCACGGGGTGGCACACATTTTTAACAGGAAATTACAAATGATATTTAAAAAACTGAGAAGATACTTTGGAACATTAATGACCATCATTATTGTGGTTATTAATGCACCATTACACGGATGTATACAGATGTACAAGTATGAAACAATATCGTCCCTCCAACATAGAGCTGTGTTTTAACAATTTTCTAAAGAAATGATTTCGCAGTTTCGTTTGCAATTTAGTTCATTCTAATATACACATTTTCCGATTTAACAACTCTCAGTTAAATATATATGCACGTGAATACAGACTTCATGCTTTAACAATGTCTCAGTCAGTTGTTAGAGGTATTTGTACAGTTTGTGCATTTCATGATAGACGAAAACTTTTCAGTAAAATATATGAGTAGTAGGTTTCACATGTTTTATGTGTTTTAGTGAAACCATTGATTTTAATAACGACTCAGTTAAAAGCATTTGCACTTTTGCTTCGCTTATTTCATAACTTTTAGCGTCAACGTTGTCGGATTTCATGAGGAAAATATTCGAGTCGTAACTGAGATTAAGAAAACCTCCTATTCGTTCAAATGAATGCATCTAGATAACTTCAATAGTGAGCAATCTGAATTACGAAATAAGGTGTTTTGTTTACGCAAAAGAAGCCCGAACAACAATTGTATCATAATTTTCTTTGTGCTCCCATTCTAACCAATTGGAAGTCGCTATCGCATTTCGTACAAGAGCGGGATAACTATTAGCGTAAATGTGACTTGTCAAAAGTCCAAAAAAAAAAACAAATTTAAAGATTAGGACATTTTTCGCAAACTGCAAACAAAAGCGGAATTATTTGATGGTCCTGCTTTGACCCAAATCAGTCCGGAATTAAACGTAAATCACAGTTCAACGGAAGTGAGCGCTTAAATCCGAAGGGAAAACACCTTCCGGGAAAAAAAAGCTCAACTTTCTCCCAATGATCAATAAACATTGTCATCACGTATAACTTTACGCTCTGAACTTCCAAATGCCATTAACGGCTGCAAAGAGAAAGCGGTGAAACCTCAGCTTTACGAACTACGCAAAAAAAAAAAAAAAAAAAAAAAAAAGCAGGAATTTAGGCAACCTTGTTTTCGCCCAATTTGATACCTCAAATCCTTGTCATGCTGAGTATTCCGGAGCAAAATGGAGCAGTTTTATTGTTTTCAGTCCTAACTCTTCATCACTCGCTAAATGGAAAATCTAGAATAAAAAAATAAATAAAAACAAATCTCAGAGTAATTTTTTATATTGATGCATAAATATTCCCCTCAATTGCAAAATGCTAACTCTCTCTTTCCAAATAATAATAATAAAAAACAACATGTAGCAATGAATAAAAAATTCAGAAACTTGTAACTTGGTCGCTCTGGGTGGTGTAGTAGTTAGCATACTCGGACGCTATCCTTGAGACGCGGGTTCGATTTCCACTCCATGACGATGAAAGTTTCAAGTTTTCGGATATTATCTGACTTAACATCCATGTCATATTTACACCAATATATAGATTCACATCTTCCAAATTTGTAACAACATGTAGTTTGATCTAAGTGTAAGGTTACTAGGCTTAAGTTTCTTATCAGTATACTTTGCCCACTGTTTTCCACCGCAGTCACCCAAAACATTCAAGCACTTGTTGCTACATATCACTAATTTGCTTATCCCTCCCTGCGTAAAATCTTATCCCTGTTGTTGGGCCCATGCTTTGACAGTAATTTTCACTTCATCGTACGAATGTGAAGATCAAATGCATTACTTCCAAAGTTACACGTATATTCTCATGGGTCATTTTTGGCCGCCCCGGTGGCGCAGTGGTCTAAGCGATGGCTTCTGATCATTCGTCCGAAATCGGTCTGGGTTTAAATCCCGGTGAGGCATAAATGTTGTGTTTGTCTTACGGCGCTGGCTCTCTCCCTTCCCTGGAACCAGTGGCTCTAGATTAGGGACGCGTAACTGCTTACAGCTCACTGAGTTGCTCACGGTAGTCTTTAAACTTCAAACAAAAAAAAAAAGACATTTTTGCTGTTCGAACTGAGGGGATTTCCGTTCAGGGGCAGCTTGGAATGATTTCCGTTGAGGAGCTGCTTGTAATGATTTCCGCTATGCTGATTTTCGTTGAGGAACTGATTGAGATGATTTCCGTTGAGGATCTGCTTGGAATGATTTCCGTAGAGAAACTGTTTGGAATGATTTCCATTGAGGAGCTGCTTGGAATGATTTCTGTTGAGGAGCTGCTTGGAATGATTTCTGTTGAGGAGCTGCTTGGAATGATTTCCGCTATGCTGATTTCCGTTGAGGAACTGATTGAGATGATTTCCGTTGAGGAGCTGATTGGAATGATTTCCGTTGAGGATCTGCTTGGAATGATTTCCGTTGAGGAACTGCTTGGAATGATTTCCATTGAGGAGCTGCTTGGAATGATTTCTAATGAGGAGCTGCTTGGAATGATTTCTGTTGAGGAGTTGCTTGGAATGATTTCTGTTGAGGAGTTGCTTGGAATGATTTCTGTTGAGGAGCTGCTTGGAATGATTTCTGTTGAGGATCTGCTTGGAATGATTTCCGTTGAGGATCTGCTTGGAATGATTTCCGTTGAGGATCTGCTTGGAATGATTTCCATTCAGGAACTGCTTGGAATGATTTCCGTTGAGGATCTGCTTGGAATGATTTCCGTTGGGGATCTGCTTGGAATGATTTCCGTTGGGGATCTGCTTGGAATGATTTCCGTATGTTTGTTTGCCGTTGGGGAGCTGCTTGGAATGATTTCCGTATGTTTGTTTGCCGTTGGGGAGCTGCTTGGAATCCCATTGTCAGGTGCAGTACCCCTACAAACTACACAGTTTAGGGAACGTTGAGGAGGCATTACATATCCCCAATACATTTCAATTACCCGTCGGTAGATAACAGCCGTCGAAACTTTCTTTTCCAGTAGAAATCCAATGATAAATCGGATTTCCTCGCGAGAAAACGTTCCAACATAATCTCCATTTTGAAGTGCTATTGCAATGTACGCATGCGTCTTCAGGTACATTACTATCTGTACTCACGGTTATTGCGCTTTATACAAATGTGCGAAACAGACGACCGGCCTTAGAACCTTATATTATGATCAAATCATGTAATAAAATTAAACAGAAATGAAAAGCAAAAAAATGGCATTTGCACTCTCGTGTTCCAGATGTTTCAGCTTGCTTAGTATTAAATAGTAAAGGTAAACCAGAATGAAATTTTCATTCTGCTTTTCTTTCAGAGCATGTTTAATTCTCATAACCGATTATTAAAAATAATTTTCGAACAGAAACTGCAGCAATTTTTTATAATATCATTTTTTCACTGACACTGGATGCGATAGATTCAAGTAATCTCCGTGTCTGACCTATGTATGGCAGGCCACACTGACACTGGATGCGATAAATTTAAGTAATCTCCGTGTCTGACCTATGTATGGTAGGCCACACTGACACTGGATGCGATAAATTTAAGTAATCTCCGTGTCTCTCCTATGTATGGCAGGCCACACTGATACTGGATGCGATAGATTTAAGAAATATCCGTGGCTGACCTATGTATGGCAGGCCACACTGATACTGGATGCGATAGATTTAAGAAATATCCGTGGCTGACGTATGTATGGCAGGCCACACTGATACTGGATGCGATAGATTTAAGAAATATCCGTGGCTGACGTATGTATGGCAGGCCACACTGATACTGGATGCGATAGATTTAAGAAATATCCGTGGCTGACGTATGTATGGCAGGCCACACTGATACTGGATGCGATAGATTTAAGAAATATCCGTGGCTGACGTATGTATGGCAGGCCACACTGACACTGGATGCGATAGATTCCCCAAAAGTTTTGCCAGGAACTGGGCTCTTTTTGTAGATCAAAACATCTTAGTAACAGGAGTGACTAAGGTGTTTTCCTCGAAGTGACTAAGATGAGAAGTCACAGGAGTAACTAAGACCGTGGCATACCTGAAAAACTCGGAACACCATCAAAAAATATATTCGGGGCTCCTTTTGCGAAAATCTATTTACTTTCAATCGCTGAAATTTTAATCCATATTACATTAGGTTTTACGAGCGTTCTGTTATTTAAATTCTTTGGAACCTATAGGTATTTTTTGTAAGACCAAATTTTTAACACTTTATTACTGTAACATAAATGTACACGTTGTAGTTAAAATGATTGCCCTAGTTTTATATTAATGCAAAGTATTACGAAACTCGCCAAAGTTAATGATATCATGGAAATTTTGTTCGTTTAGAGAACTAAGGCCAGACTGTTTGAAACGCCTCACGATCACACACACGAAACACGTAATGGCCGTGTGACAGTAACTAATAACCTTTTCCGATTTGTATGAAAGTACAGAACGTAAGTAAGCAAATTACAAAGTGACAACTAAGAATTGTGGCACAAAATGAGTAAAATAACTTAAAACATTTACTCTTGAATATAAAAAACCCACACATTTTACATAACGTTACAATGCCTTACAAATAGTAAAAGCCTTTTCGTTTGACTCTGTTATTGAAAGAATGACACAGGTCTCTGCATCTTTCGTTCCCGCGAAGAACAGTTTTTATGTCATTGTATTTTGAAGGATGTACGGTTATGTGCAAACCAGTGTAATATATAACGCTTTCACCTCATTGGCATAAGAATTTCATTTATTCACCTGATATTTCATTCACATTCTCTTGTTAATATACAGTAGTGGCCAAAAGTCCTGCGCCGGCAGACCGAAAGTTAATACCTATTATACATCATTTTAAAGGAAATTTTATGCTGAATTCAATTATTTTTACAGAATGTTTTTACCAGTAATAAAAGTGAAGTTAGAAGCAAAAATGTGCAAGTGAGGAAACACAAATCCAGTTCTGAAAAAGCGTTCGCCCCCCCCCTTCTAATCCACTATAGCTTTCTCCAATGTCTGCTAGTGAGATATAGAATCGTCTGCCGACTTAGAACGCAGCTGGTCAGTTGACGGAAGTTTGTGCACAATTCCTGGTGATATTTGTATTTCGGAATGTCAAAGATCCAGAAATTGGTGCTGCCTCTTCAAATGAGGACACAAATTATTATTTTGCATGAACTTGGATTCAGTAGTCGTAAAATTGCTGTTAAATATGGTTGTAATAATTCCACTGTCTTGCGCAGCATTAAGAGAGTGGCAGAAACTAGATGTGTGGGAAACAGAGAAAGAACCGGTCGACTAAGGCTGAATGTGTTGATCGCATGTTGATTCGTCGTTCTTTAAAATCAAGGTTTAAAACAGCCACTGATTTAAGAAATGAGTGGGAGAATGGCCTGCACGTACAGTTCAATGTATGCTACAAGAGAATGGACTGACTGCACGAAAACCTTTCCTTACTGAACAACAACGGCTCAAAAGAATTGCTTGGGCCAAGGCACACAAGAATTGGACTGTTGATGAATGGAAAATTGTTATTTTCAGTGATAAAACAACTGTTACTATTTCTGCTAATAATGGAGATAATTATGTACCTCATGGTGCTGGTGAAAGTTATAAGGCATGCCAACAATGAAGCACCCACATTCGGTGATGTTACGGTCCTGTGTTTCAGCCAGTAGTATTGGCCGTCTGTACATTGTTGGTGGTACATTGAACGGATCGAAACATGTGGATATTTTGGAGTTCAAACTGCTATCATCTGCACAAGACATGGGTTTGCGGAATTTTGTCTTTCAGGACGATAGTACGCTATGTCATCGGTCAAAGTTGGTTGACGAGTGGTTTAATCGAAAAGTTATAAGAAAACTTCAGTGGCTGGCATAGTCACCGGATCTTAATTCCATAGAGAATCTGTGGGTGAGATTGAAGCAAAAGATCCGTCAACAAGGACCCACATCTAAAACAGCATTGTGTCTGTAAGGGCCGTATGGTACCGTGTTGTCACCAATGGACAACTAGAGAGAAGCTCATTAGTTCTATGCCAAGAAGGTGCACTTTGTCACTAAGAAACCGTGGTTATCCAATTAAATATTAAAGCGTATTTTGCTTGTTGGTAAGTTATTTCAAATGTCCAGAAACTTTCAATAATGTACTGTACAGTAATTTTACGTTAAATGCATTGTACACTAATTTCACAAATTCCACTATTTTAAGCTTTTTATGACTAGATGCTGTACCTTTGCTTGTAACTTCACTTCTATAACTTGTAATAACATTCTGTAAACATTTTTGACTTCAGCATAAAAGTTTCTTTAAAATGATGTATAATATGTATTCCTGACTTTACTATTTCGCTGTATGAGTTGCTTTCAAACATCAAAAATTGACTTTCGGTCTACTGGTTCCTGACTTTTGACCACGACTGTACATGTATATAAACTATTGCTATGGCAGTGAAAAGATACATCGAGTCCTTTGGAATAGTAGCTTTCTCGTCATCCAGTTTTTATAAACTAAAGAGAAAATGATTTCTCGAAGATTCTACTTTTCTACTGAAAAAAAAAATACAAAAAATTGCTTTTCTTTTTAATATTTCATTCAAAGCTTCCGTCCAAAATTCCGGACTATTTCTTAAACCAGTTTCATATGAAGTTCCTGCAAAAATTTTGAAATATCCTTCTGTTGGGGCAAGATGCCCTCTTAGCCGTGACGCCCCATCCTCCCCTCCCCCGCGCTGCGTGGGTTGCGGTGCTATCAGTACGCCTATGGACTAAGATGTTTTGTTCTGAGTGACTAAAAGGACTAAATAAAAATGTTAAAGAACATTCCCAAGAAAATGTTTTGTTTCCTGGAAGAAATACTGTGTATAATTCTGGTTGAGCAGGGTGATTGACTAAGCATGTGTATTGCGAATTTATGAGAATATATGTATCCAAACTACTCCGTCCTGTAGTGTCTTAAGCAATTCTCTCACTCCTAATGTAACTATTCGACGAATACGCAAAACATAATTTTCTCTTTCTGTCACTTCTACAGTATTATAAAGCTTAGATATTGTTAGTACAGGTGATGACAAAGGCAAAAACAACTGGTTGAGAAATCTCTGTGTTTTTGTATGAGACTCCTTTGTAATCATAAATTCTCAAACGCAGACTTACTTTGGGAACACCAATTACTTCTGCCTCATTCATTTTTTTGTTCCCTGCAGCCTTTTATTGTCCTTATTCGTATTACACATTAGCATTAAAGCCGTTCCTTGCATTTGCTCATCTTCTAGCTGAGAAGCTCAACCCCGTTAAACAAGTAGTTAATTTGCTTTTAATTGAAAACTCCCACGCACTTCATCAAAAGTGCAACGCCCAAAAGTAGCCGAAATAAGTTTCTCACTTAAGAGCAAATGCTGGACTCCATGGTCGAAAGTATAATTCTTTAATCTCGATAATATGGTGTTTTGTATTCCATTACTGGCTACTAGGAATAAACAAAACGGGTATCAAATGAAATGGCCTATTGTCTCCCTCAGCAGTAGCGTTCTTCAAGGTATGTTTGAGGTCATCCATTTCTGAAGAACTGCGTCCAATGGAAATGCAAAATATTTAGAACTGGAAAATTCAGTCAAAAGTTTCATGCAACAAAGGGCACACACTCAAAAACCACATTTAAGAACACATATTTGCGAAAAGTTGAAGGGTTCTTAACAGCCATACATCCATACCAACACACAACTTACGAAGAAATGAAAGGAATTCAATCTATCAACTTTCCATAATACAGGATGAGGCAAAAGTCACTTCGCCCCTGGAAAGACAATAAACGTACAACAACTACAAGCGTACCTGCTACAATACATGCTGGAAATGACCCCCTGCTGTTATAACGAAGTGAATTTCTCCGTTATTTTTAGTCTACGCCGGGATTCGAACCCGAGGCCGCTTATTCCGGAACAAGTCGCTCTACCAACTGAGCTACGCAGACATTTTCTGATTCCTATCTGCCTTTATGTCATGTGCGTCCTGCTGGCAGGTACGTCACACTGTGTGTAGACATGCATCCACGTGTCTGAACATGTTCTCAAAGACACGTGACAGGTCCAATGGAGAAATATTGCTGATTACTGTGGTGATAGCTTTCTGTAGTTCCGGCAGAGAACGGGGATTGTTCTTGTAAACAGATTTTTCAGCAAACCCCACCGATAATAATCCGAAGGCGTCAAATCGGGCGAATATGGCGTCCATATACTTTCGGAGATGATTATATTTCCAAACACATCAGTCAACAACGCCATGGAGACATGAGCTGTGCGGAACATAGTGGAATTCCTGCTGGAAGTCGCCACTAACAATTTCCTCCACGGTTAAGTGCCCGATGAATGGGTACAGGATATAGTCTCAATGCCTTACCGCGTTTATAGTTTATGGTCCCCTCGAAGAATAAGGGCCCAACTATGCGTCTTCGAGATATCGCACACAACACACCAATCTTATGATCATGTAACGGCGTTTCGTGTATCTGATGTGGATTATTGGAAGGCCACATGCGACTATTCTGGCTGTTCACATATCCCGATAAGTGGAACCGAGCCTCATAGGAGAAAAACGCGATGTATAGAATGTCTTCAACGTTGTCATTAATGAAGTCCTTGAATCATCTGCAATATTCCACACGCTTATCGTAGTCTGTCTGTTTCAGTCCGTGCACTGTTCTGATTTTGTACGGGTAGAGCTTCAGTTGCGTCTTCAGTGCGCTACACACCTGCTTGTTGTGCCAATTTTCGAAGCGATTTCTTTGGGCTTTTAGTGATGCAAACGGAAATAACTACACTTTATAGATTTATTATTATTATTTCTTATCTCAGTACGTCAGGTGCACAGGGACTTTTGGCTCACCCTGTATTTACGGATTACGCCTTTCACTCAGCAAATACACATTATTTACAAATAACTGAGACACGTCGGTACCTCTACATTCAACATAAAAGTCAGATTATTTATATCATTAGATTGCTGTGGCAAATTAAAAAATATATGATGCCTGCATCCATCTTGGACAACAGCTGTTATGCAAGGGCTACATCCAAGATGAAATTAATTGGAGTATAAAACTTGGCTACAGTGTGTTTGGAAGAAACAGTACAATTTACAAGTCCAATTTACCATTATGTGTTAAAAGAAAAGTGTTTAATCAATGCATCCGTCCCGTTCTTAGTTATTATGGATTACAGCCATGGGTTGTAACTACTAAACACATACAAAGGCTGCGGATGTCTCAAAAAGCGAGGAGAGGTGCATGCTTGGTGCGGCCTGGAAAGAAAAGAAAATGAACTCGTGAATCAGGAAAAAAGACAAAAGTGGATGACATCATGATGAAAACAAAGTCGCTGAAGAAGCAATGGGCTAGATATACACCGAGTGATCACAAAATTAAGATCACTCCGATAAAAAGTGTATGCAGCCCTTTGACTACGTGATTTGTGAGAGGGCGCAATTACTTGACCTATGTAGCATATACACTATATTGGCAAAAGTCACCTGCACCTGACCCCGATTATATCTCACTGTGAGGTTGAGTGAAAATGTCGCGGCGGAAGAGAACTTAATTGTGTAAGAAAGAAAAATTGTTGGGTGTTATATTAGTGGGTTGTCCATAAAAGAAACCGAGAGGCGATTAAACATGCCCAAGTTAACTGTTTTGGATGTACCAAATTAGTGGAAGACACTTGGCGTGCCTGAAGCAGCAAAACGTACCGGCAGACCAAAGAAAATCAGCGATGGAGGACGTCGAAGCCTCAGGAGAGTCGTTACAGCTAATCGGCGAAGTACTGCACAAGACCTCAGTGTACAGGTGCGTAAAAATGCTGGAAGCTCGGTATGTACACGCACCATTCGCAGAGAACTTCATTCCTTCGGTTACCGTGGTCGTGTGGCTGCTCATAAGCCTTTCATCTCCACTCGGAATGCTACTCGTCGTCTAGCATGGTGTAAAGAACATTTATCGTGGACCGTAGATCAATGGAAACAAGTCCTATGGACTGATGAATCCAGATACACGATCCATCAGTCTGATGGCCGTGTGTGGGTATGGCGGCATCCGGGGGAACACTATTTACTACAGTGTACTGTTCCTACGGCCAAGTTTGGAGCTGGCAGCGCACTCGTGTGGGGGTGTTTTTCGTAGTATCGTCTCGGCCCATTGGTTATCGTGGACAAACTTGCTAACCAGCACGTCTACCTCGATGTTCTGGACAATTATGCCATACCAACTTTGTAGCAATACTATGGAACCGAGCCTTGTTGGTACCAGCAGGATAATGCACCGAACCATAAAGCAAGAACTGTTACGGCGTGGTTTGACGATAATTCCGTATCGTGTGTGAACTGGCCAGCACATAGCTCTGATATTAATCCCATAGAGCACCTATGGGATGAATTATAGCGCCGCATAAGAAGTTTGGAACGAAGACGAAGGCCTACTACTAAGCAACAGTTAGCGGCAGTTATGTACTGAATGTAAGCGCATACCTATCGTTGTGTTCCAAAACCTTGTCGAAAGGCATGCCTCGAAGGGTCAGTGTATGCATTAAGGCCAAAGGTGGACCGACACCGTACTAATGTATGTCAATAAATGCTATGTTATGTTTCTCTTCCAGGTGTCCGGTGACTTTTGTCAATATAGTGTATAAGGCGTGATTGGAACAGTAGGTAGTAAAATTCAGAGCGTGATGGGGGGGGGGGTAAACGGACAGAATTAGAGAAAGGACATATTGTGGGAGCTCGGAGATCGGGTGCCTCGATTTCCCAAACGGCTGAACTGGTGGGTTGTTCGCGAGGGAAAGGACAGATTGTGCGAACTCGGAGAGCGGGCGCCTCGATTTCCCAAACGGCTGAACTGGTGGGTCGTTCGCGTGGGAAATGACAGATTGTGGGTGCTCGAAAAGTTGGTGCCTCGATTTCCCAAACGGCTGAACTGGTGGGTTGTTTGCGAGGGAAAGGACAGATTGTGGGAGCTCGGAGAGCGGGTGCCTCGATTTCCCAAACGGCTGAACTGGTGGGTCGTTCGCGAGCCACCGTAGTTAAAGTGCATCACGAGTGACGTGAAAATGGTCAAACAACGACCCCGAGGCAAAACTGCACAGGACAGCGAAAGGTTGATGTGAGAGGTGAGTGCCGGATCCGACGACTCATGAAGGCCAATAGACGCATCACTGTTCAACAATTGATTACCCAGTATAACAGAGGTCAACATCGAACAGTACCTTTCGTGACCATTCGTTGCACACTTGCACGTATGAGCTATAACGACGACATGCTCTCCTAACCATCGTTCATCGGCGCAAAAACTCACCTGATACAAAGTTAATGCAAGTTGAACATCGGATGACTGGAAAAGGAAGTGCTGGTCTGGCGAGTCCCATTTTTTACTCCATTCAGTTGATGGTCGTGTACGTATTTGCCCGAAATTACATGAGGCACTAGATCTATCTTGCATGGTCTCCACAGTGTTGGCCGGTGGGGCGGGTGTATAGTGTGGGGCATGTTTACTTTGCAGGAACGTCGACCTGTGGTGCATGTAAACAACGTATGACTGGTGTCCGCTATCGGGAATTTTGTACTGACTCTGTACACCCAACAATGTAGTACTTTTTCCCCGAATGGAGATGGTGTCGTATAAGACGACAGTGTGCCGAGCCATATATAAAATGTTGTGCAGGAATGATTTGAGGAAAACAGTTCAGACTTCCAGCATACCGATTAGCCTCGGAACTCCTCCGATATCAATCTCATGGAGAACTTGTGGGACATTATGGAACCGCATATCAGGCGTCAAGATACATTATTTATCTCCATACCTGCACTGAAGGCCGTATTACACACATCTTATTTGGCCATACCTTCCAACTGTTTCCCGCATCTTATTGAATCGATATCACGTCGGATAATTGCTGTACTGAGGGCGAATAGAGGACCCACGACATTTTATATAGGTGGTCATAGTTCAGTGATCACTCGTTGTATTTCTAGCAGAACTGATCACCGATGGACAACTGAAACACTAGATTGCATGGAAAGCGACAGGAAAGACCCAAAAGGACAACTTAGGAGATGGGTGGATGACGTACGAAAGCATGCAGGCCGGATATAGAAGAGTACTGCTCAAGACAGAGAGTTGTTGAAGAGATTTGGGAAACATTCATCCAGCAATAAATGGAGAATGAGAGATACTGCTGCTGCTGATGATGATGTCGTAATGAATTTGGGATAATAATACTTATAAATGATTAAAAAAAATGAGCTGGGAAAACGTATAACACAATTTATTTAATAAAAAAATTCCTTACGGCTTCGTTGAACGTAGAAGCATTGTTCCCCAGTGTGTTGGTTAAAGTTGTCCACAATATCATTGCGGCTAAGCTTTCAGCTCTTGGTTTTTCGACATCTGAGGTACAAGCCGTACTTTCCGCGCTGAGACTGCTACAGAAGTGGTCTTACTTTAAATATAACAATATTATTTACCGTCAGGATAATGGGGCACCATGGGTTCCCCACGATCTCCCATTCTCGCTGAAATGTTGCTCCAGTCTCTTGAAAACGATATCCTCTCCAAATATCTTAAGCCGCCAATTTTATTTATGAGGTATGTGGATGATGTTTTGGTGTTTTGGACTTATTCTGGAGCTGATCTGGTTACATTTTCTGATTTCTTCTCTTCTCAATATGAATCTATTAATTTCACCCTTGAGATGGAAGAAAATAATTGTCTTCATTTCTTGGATTTTCTGTTACAAAGGATCTCCTCTAATCACATTCAATATTCCGTTTATCGGAAGCCGTCTTCCAGCAATGATATTATCTCAATGTCCTCGTTCCCCCTCTAAGTTATGAACTTTCCGCTATTAGGTTTTTACTACGCAGAGCCATTACTCATTTGTCCAACCCTAGGTTACGGTATCTTGAAGTGGATAAGATTAAACAGATTGCTGTACACTATGGTTATGAAGTCTCTGTGGTAGACAGACTATATCGACAGATCAAAAACTCTAACCTTTCGACACTCAGTCAACAGATCCGCAGACCTCAATATGTGAGTTCATTGCCGTACGTTCCAAGAGTCACAACATTTTGAAAAACAAGTGTAAACCACTAAATATCAATATTGGTCTCAAAACTCGAAATGTTTTCAGTTTGATTAGAAAGGGCCGGGACCCTGTTGCATTGGAACACAGGGCCGGCATATACTCAGTTCCTCTACAGGCTGTCGACCCGGATGCCATAAATACAGAGGTAAGCATTAGAATTTATAATAATTATTTGTAAGTTCTATTCCGCTGAAATCTTAATTACTGGTCAAGAGAATTTAGTCTACAGGCTTAGCCAATCAAGAAATTCCTCTGACACTCATAAATTACTCATTTAATTTCAGGACTGGCACGAGACAACGGACACTTCATTCCTTAACATAAAACAGATAATGAAATGATGAAGTCGTCTAATTAAAAACACAGAGGAGAAATGAGGAGTGTGTCAAATGTGATCTCACTTCCTTTTAGTCAGCTCTTAGGCTTAATGCTGCGTTAAAGTGCAACGCTATTTCACTTGCATCTACTTTCCAGCGTTAAGCAGTTCTCTGCCGATTCAGTTCTCTATTTGTTGAACGTAGCCACTTTAATCATAAACACTGTCACCCATAAAGACAAAGTAATTACAGGGATGCTGCTTCTTCGATAAGGTATATACACATGTAAAAATTATCGCACAATACAAGAACATACATTAGTCCATTTCCACTTTCCTCAAGCACAATCCCGCTTGAGCACTGTGGAGAGAGTAGAACCCAATCCCGCTTGAGCACTCATGCACAGACACTACTTGAAGTCACCTGTACGCTTCTATGCGCACCGATGCCGTTGGCTTGATGGAAGGCTCCCTGTTTCGACCTCCTAGCACCCCACAGGTAAAGGCGAGCTACTCCATACCACAAGCCGTACATCTTAGCCACTCAGGGCTGCAATAGACTGACTTTCGGAAGGCTGCTCAGTAGCTCCTCTCCAATATCCCGGCATCAGCTAGAATTATTAATGGGCAGAATTTCCAGTTGCTTACTGCTGTTAAACCAGAAGCCGCCTAAAAAGACCGGCTTACTCAAAAAAAAAATATTTAACATCTCTCCAGCCTTACGTGAAATCATGCACCAGGAAAGGAGTATCTCCAACCTCCTTTCTCTTGAGGAACCACAAGCTCTTGGCTCACCCGGCAGACTTCTTCGGAGAGAAGCTTTTCTTCTGCAAATGACCCCTTCGCAAGATCGTTTCAGATCCGGTGGTCGAGTCCAGCCTCTTCACCTTCACGAGTTGTTCAAAACCCTCTGTTTTGATAGTTCACATTTTCCAAGCATTTTCCCCTTTTCTTAAACGTTTGTGTTCAATCAGTTGCCAATTTGAAAAGCATTCAGCACGATGCAAGATGCTAGGAGTACACATCTCTGCGCTTGGAACAAATGACAGTCAACAATCCCATTAGGGTTCCAAACACATACCTCAGTTACTACTCTTCTGAATTGTTACTTTGACTCTCGAGAACACCGTAGACTTTCCGATCGGTTGACACAAACTACTTCTATACATCGGCCCTCTAATACTTACACGGACCTCCCAAATCGCGGTTGACCGAAGCACGGGGGATGATACAGTGCGTTCCCCCACCAACGCCAGTGCCCCTCTCAAGAAAGGGTAAAGTCAGGACACCAACCTTTTTTTCAGATCTTTTTTCTTACGCAGAGGGGGAAACTATTTATGTTTAACCAACAATTAGCGCTGCCCTTGTTTCATGCAAATCCAACTAACTGAATTAGGCTACCGAAAATTCTAAACAATAATAAAATAGAATGTCTCACTCATCCAAAAATCGTAGTAGACTGAAAATTTTACTGATTAATTCCCATTGTTGTCCGAGTTGCAGTGATGGGTTTCAAGTTGAAATTCCAAAACGGGGTGTGCTGGAAGAAAACAAAATATATTTCCTTTAATATATAAACACAACATGAAGTCATGTGTAAAAACGAAAATCGCATTTTTTTTTTGTTGTGCAGAAATATTACGAGGGTTGTAGCGAAAGTAATGCAAAAGTGGGCATAACCTTTTTATTAACTGACAGAGGTCGTTCAAATTGCACATGTTGGTAGAGTAACACTTTCTCTATTTTTTTTTTTTTTTTTTTGATTGGAGGTTTAACGACCACCGTGAGCAACTCAATGGGCTATAAGCAGTCGCCCGTCCCTAATTTAGGGTCACTGGTTCCAGGGAAGGGAGAGAGCCAGTGCCGTAAGACAAACACAACATCCATGCCTCACCGGGATTCGAACCCGGACCCCGTTCGGACGAATGATCAGAGGCCATCGCTTAGACCACTGCGCCACCGGGGCGGCACACTTTCTCTATACAAAGGTACTACTCAACATAGTCTCTATCACAAGCGATAGATTTGCGCTATCGTTGAACCCAACTTTCGAATCCTCTTTGAAAAAATTCAGACGTTGACTGTTGTACCCACTTCTTCACAGCCACTTTCACCTCGTCTGTGTCATCAAATCGTTGTCCACGGAGACTGTCCTTCATTGGGCCGAAGAGGTGGAAGTCGGAAGGCACCATATCTGGGCTGTACGGTGGATGGACACCATCGACCAGCCTAATTTGCTGATCGCCTTATTTGTTGCCAAAGATAAATGTGGTCTCACCCTGTCCTGGTGAATGTGGATCCTTTTCAGATTCTTGTGCAGTCTCTTCCTCCTTATGGCTTCTCTAAGCTTCTTGAGTGTCACCGCTCGCTGGTCAGGGTATGGCCATGTTCCAGAAAATCAAGGAGAATGACACCCCTGTAATTCCCAAAAATAGTCACCATGACTTTCGGTGCTGATCGCTGGCTCTTGAATTTCTTAAGCCTTGGTGAAGAGGTATGATGCCATTCCATGGATTGATTCTTCGTTTCCGGATCGTAAATATACGCCCACGTTTCATCCCCTATTACCAGATTGAAAAATCAATTGTTTTCATTGGCTTTAAACCTTTTTAGCAGGTTAAAGCAGACTTCAACCCTTCTCTACTTCAAATCGGGTGTCAACTGCCGAGGTACCCACTTTGCACACACTTTCCGATACCCTAAGTCTTCCATTCTCTTCTGTATGGCATTGTGACCACAGTCCAGTTGTGCAACAAGCTCACGGTTTGTGACTCGTCTCTCCGCGCGAATCAATTCCTCCTCTCGCTGATGATTCGTGTCAGTGGTCGCAGATGATGGCCTCCCACTGCGTGGTTTGTCTTCAATGCTGCTTTCCCCTTCTTTAAACTTCTTCATTCATCTGTGCACATTGTACTTGTAAATGGTGTCATCTCCGTAAACATTCTGTAGCCTTCTGTGGATGTCGAGCAGCCTGCATCCTTCCTTCGTCAAGAACTCAATGACGGCACGTTGCTTCTGCTTGGAATCCATTATTTACCTGCAATGAAGAAGAAGTGTCACTACAGAGGAATAGTTACTTTACCAATATGTGCAATTTGAACGACTTCTGTGAGTCAATAAAACCGTTATACCCACTTTTGCATTACTTTCGGTACAACTCTCGTGTCACTGAAATTCACCTCTGATTTCAAAGGATTGTAGATATTTATTTACGTTGTTATTTCGCATAAATCAAATTCTGTGGATAACATACATTCCCTTGGTTTCTTTTTCTTCCTACTGAAACGGTTACAGTGATTCAAGACAATAACATGAAGCAATTTTGCATTTGCTGGTGAGAGTCATTAAGTTCATCTGTGTACATGGTTTCGCTGCGCTTTCATTCTTAATTATGATCGTCGAGGTCGCCAAAGATTCGGAAGGCCACTTTTCTTAACTACATTTCCTTCCTCGGCTCACAGCTTCGAAGACACGAGAGACAAAACACATGCATATGATTCCGAAATTCAAACGTCCTTCGTCATTTAAAGTTTCCCACGCGTTGATTTATTAAGCGCTCCATTAAGACTTGATTTAAAAGAAGTATTACGAAACAAGAATACCTGTGTAATAGTATTTGTTTCCCATCTCTTTAAATTACTTCGTAGAATCTTATAAATTAGTTCAGTGGTAGATCGTAAAATAGAGAATCCGGGGATACAAATTAAGTGGGCATGAAGTCAAGGTTGGATACCCTTTCAAAAGAAAAAATGTCTTCCTCGTCATCCTGAATGTTATATTCAATTTTATTTGACGTTTTCAATGGGAAAACGGAACCTAACGGTTACTCCACCCTCAGCGGTTGTTGAAGAACCTTTGAAAGTACAAAACATCACAGCGCAATGGTTTTTCAATTCGAAAGATAATTAAGGGGTGTGAGTGCGCTTGTTTATATGTGTCTGTCCCGGTTTCCATGATTTGTAGAAGGCTACATATGTCAGGGGCTGATTGATGATTTTTAGGCTAATGATGATGACTAATATCAGAGTCTATTTAGTTAGTGGAAGGCAAGGCTATTTTTGTCAGAGGAAAGTGGTTTCATTCCTCTATATGATATAAAAAAGGCAATAAATCCTTTTATAATACCTTCCTGTCATGTTATTTAGATGTGTCCTAGAAGCTTCGCAGGCCTCGCTTGTCTTGAGAAGTAACGTCGTGAATCTAAAATCTTGCAAATTGCTTTCACAAAATTTTTTTTTTGAGGAATTTTAGTATCAGGAATGTTTTTTATGCACACAAAAAAGGAGAACTTGTCATCTTGTTTTCATCGACTCCTGTATTAAAGCAAGAAACAAAAATAACCAAAACCCACTCATTAAAGCTAATCAGTTATTGAAGGTTTCGTCGCATCCTAGATCGACGAAAAGTTCATTATTCATTATTTAAAACCTCTCATTGTGCGACAGAAATACTTTCCAGTTCCTGAGGGGTTATTTTTGTGCGTTTCTTTAAATAAAATAGCATAAATTCATACGGAAGAAATAAGTGATGATGCATAAAATCTGAGTGAAAAACTGTTTTATTCTAAGCAACTACTTTCAGTAATATAAATATTTTGGAAGAGTGAACTGTTTCTTGAGTTCTTTCTCCACATTCAGAACACTACGACTTGAATTTCTATATTTATCTTGAAAACTCACGTTCTTTCATTTGCGAGTTTTTGCTTCTGTATATAACTTTTTGCATTATGGCCGTTTCATTCCACTTTATTCTTGTCAGAAGCATCCACATGGCTTTTCCTCCCATTCGATTTTATAATCTGGCTGCAATTCTGAACAATGTGGAGGTTATAAATTCACATGCTGCGTACAGCATACTTTTTCTTAAAGATTCAAGTTGAATTAGATAACAGTACACGTTTTTATTTGTTTCAGGCTTTATCGACCACTGTGAGCAACTCTAAGAGCTATAAGCTGTCATCCGTCCCTAATTTATGGTCATTGACTCCAATAGGCGAAGAGTCAGTACGGCAAGACAAGCTCAGCTACCTTGCCTCACACGGGGCTCGAACCCGGGCCTCACACGGGACTCCAATGGGGCCGGAATGTAACGACATTCCGATACTTTTTTTTCTAGCCAGTACGCCTTCTTGTAAACTCCATACAGCATATTTCTTTTTCTTTTTAAAATGTCTAAAATGCGAATGTCTTACAGTTCATTTCCAGTAAAAAGAAAAAAGAAAACAAAAACAGCAGAAAAACTTCTCAGTTAGTGGAATTAACGTCCTATGTTTGTTTTAAAGTAGAATTAGTCTCTAAATCCATTCTCACTTGGCAGTCCCTTGAAGTTCCTTTTTCTACTTGACAAGAATGTTGAGATGGAGATATTGCAATGGGGAAACTATTGTAATTGTAATTAAATTAATCTAGTGGATTTTAAGGTCTAGTTATGAGTCCAGTGAATTCACTCCATTTACGAGCGCCTCTTAATTACGCTCAAAGTAGATGAGATTATTTTAATCTCTGGAGCTCTACCCGTTTCCCGTTTTACATAGGCGGAAAAAATCCGTCGAAGAAATAAATCTCCAGGCTGTTCTACTGCTCGTTTTCAGGCGGACTATAGAATTGTCCATGTTGTACCTAAACTGCCCCTGTCCAAATATCTCGGAAACTAAGACTCCCAGTAATAAATGGCTTTCGCCATTTCATTCTAAATTAGTTTCTGCTTCCAACGACATCTTATTCGATAGTATGGGACTGATTTTAGTTTTTTATACCTCCAAAAACGGCCCAGTTTGGACCTCAACATTTCAGTGTTTTCTCACCCAAATGGTGAAATCCTGTTCCTTGAATGCCAAATCGTATAAATCCGGGTCTCATTTCGATCGATCTCTATACTCCCTTATGCCATAAATATAAGAAAGTAAAAAGATGAGAGGCGGAATCGGGAGGGTAGGTAAGAAAGAAAAGTTTTTGGAGTCGTAAAGTCACCACGCGTTCTTGTACTCTTTAAATTAGCACTACCCTATAGCCGTTCGGACGAATTGTCAGATGACAGAGCTTAGACCACTACGCCTCCTTAATTTGGGATCACTGATTCCAGGAAAGGGGAAAACCAGGGCGCCGAATTGCAAACAAACCACCGGTGCTTCGTACGGGATCCGAACCTGGATGCAACTCGGACGACTAATCAGAATCCTACGCCTCTGACCTCACCTCTCGACCATCAAGGCGGCAAAATCACGTTCTTTTTGCTTTTTTAAGGGGTTCAATGACTACTGTGAACAACTCAATGCGCTAAAAACAGTCGCCCGTCACAAATTTTGGACCGCTGCTTCCAGGAATCCTTGCCTCATCCACGGTTCGAACTCCGGCCCATCTCGAACGAATGGCTTGAAGCCACCGCTACGTACCACCCGGCTACCGGGAAGGCCCTGCTCACTTTCACCTATTATTAGTTGTAACCTACTATCAGATGGAATAGCGGTAGACATTATAATTCGTGCATGAATACTAGTATTAAAAGAAATCCGTCTTGTTGCACGATGATATTTATTCAGCTAAAAAACGAAATCCATATACAGTTTAAAAAACACATGAGCACTTTCGGTGTCACATTGACACCTTCATCAGATGTGATTTCACCATGTGGTTACATGCTGGTCTTAAGTACGTGGAGTAGATGCATCATGGGAAAGGTAATGTCAATGTCACATGATATACCAGATAACAAGACAATAAAAAAACAAAAAAATGTACCTATGGAAGCTACATTTCAGTTGATTCAGGCTTTGCTCATTGATTCTGACATTCCTGCCAATGATATTGCTTTCATAATGAATGCTCTTCATCTCATTAAAAAGCGTTCATTTTTCAAATTTCAGAACATTTTTACCAACAAACCTACGGGACAGCCATGGGTTCACCTTTATCCGCAGTCTTAGCAGAAATTCTTCTACAGCATATTGAAAATAAAGTCATACAAGAATTCCCACAAAAACCTAGTCTCTATATCCGTTACGTTGATGACATCTTGGTAATTTGGCCATATACCATAAATCAGTTACATCAGTTTGTCAACGCTATGTCGGCTCAATACCCCTCCATCAAACTCACGATAGAACTTGAAAGTAATTTCGTCTTACCTTATCTTGATTTTCAAATTACTCGTAACCCTTCTGACAATTCCCTGTCTTTTGCCGTTTATCGAAAACCTACTTCCACACCCACTCTAATTCCGTACAATTCTGCTCACATTTTTCAGCATAAAATTTCTGCTCTGCACTTCCTATTTAGAAGAGCATATTCACATTCTTCTAGCCATTTCGCCAGAGCTCAAGAACTACAATGGATATCATCCCTCGCTAAAAACCATGGTTACCCGGACAACGTTGTTAAGGGAGTGCACAATAAAGTACGGTTTTCTATGTCAACTGCTTTAATTAGTGAACAAGTGCCTAAAAAGTATGTTGGATCTGTTGATTTTAATCCACATATTGTAAACCTCCTTACCAACATATGTTCTCGTCATAAAATACAATTTGGAATACGATCATGCAATCTATATACCATTACCCGCAACGATCGTAATGGGGTGTGTATGTTATTCCTATGCTCGACACTATCTCTGGTGAACTAAATAATCATTATGTGGTTTCTACCAAAAGAAATTTGGTTTTGAGATTAAATGAACACAGATATGATCTAAAAATGAATCACCAAAGCACCTCTTTTGCAAGAACCATAAGTGCTGGAAACATCCCAGACTGGGACAACGCTAAGATCATAAACACACCTAACTCTGTTTATTCCTTGTTATTTACAGAAAGCCTCTATATTTCGGCTTATAATACACGTTGCTGTAATGACTATTATCCTTATGTTTTACCTGAACCTTGGAGCAATCTTGTTGGGAAGGACAGCACAATAGCAATTGTTTCTGTTAAGTGATCTTCATTGGCTAATTATGCTTTTTTTTATTGTCTTGTTATCTGGTATATCATGTGACATTGACATTACCTTTCCCATGATGCATCTACTCCACGTACTTAAGACCAGCGTGTAACCACATGGTGAAATCACACCTGATGAAGGTGTCAATGTGACACCGAAAGTGCTCATGTGTTTTTTAAACTGTATATAGATTTCGTTTTTTAGCTGAATAAATATCATCGTGCAACAAGACGGATTTCTTTTAATACTAGATAGAATAGCGTTGTTCTATCAGTTGCTTCTCCTTATGTGGGGAATTCCTTTTTTTTTTTTGTTTCTTTAATCTTTCCTCTTCAATTAATTATATTATATAAGATAGTATAAAATCACACTATCGTTTCGTAATGTGAAATTATTAGTTGATACCGTTAAAGTTTTGGATAATTTCTCTTTACCAATAAATTCATTTTTCTTTACATATTCATTTTGAAAGCATTTTCTTGGGTGAATTTTTTCAGATTTAAATTAAAACGTATACAAATTTTCCACGGATGTATCTCCAGTAAATTTTTGTTATAATTTGCGTTTACTACAAAAATATTTTGAATCTTTGAGCTGTTAATTCCCAAGCATAAGTATTTTTTGAAAGTAGAACAAATACATTTGATCTTTTTACATATAAATAAAATTGATGGTTCATTTGCAAGGAATTCCTTCCATTAGGGAAAGGATTTTTTTATCTGTCTGATTAAACATCGAAAGTTCTGCGCAGTAAAGCTGGAAAATTATATAAATTAATCCACCATGAAAATAACTTCTCTTTCTATTTTAACTGAATTTGCGGACAATCTCTGAGATTGCAAATTAATTTCCTTGTATTTTAAGTAGCTTTCATTAAATTTCGGAGTTTTGACAGTTTGTAAAATACAATTTATCATCTTCTGTAGCTGATTTCATTTTAAGGTGGTTCCACCTAAATTCTGTGCTTTATATTTCCAATGGTAAAACTTCTTTACATATTTTCTTCTCAATTAATGTATTCCCAAGGATGAAAATTTGCACATCGATAATACTAACTTTAAGTTATAGCATGGGATACTTAGTACTCGCTAAAGCATAACTATAATTAAGCAGTTCAACATTTGTTTGTCTACTGACGTCATCAATGTACAGGTCGCGCCATCTATTAACACGTCTGAGCATTGCTCAAAGAAAAATTATTGATTTTTAATGTAATTATGGTTATGTTTTTGCAAGTATTAAGTATCTCATGTTACTGTATAACTTGAATTTGGTTTTACCGATGTGCAAATTTTCATTCTTGGGAATACATTAATTGCGAAGAAAATATGTAAAGAAGTTTTACCATTTGAAACATAAGGCAGAGATTTTAGGTGGAACCACCTGAATCAAGAGTTTCTATGTTGTGAATGTGGCTTCTCATGAAATAAACAAAAGGCTGATGATTTGGCGCTAAAAATCCTTGTCGTTGGAGGAATGTTTAAAAACTGTAAAAACATTACGTACTTAAAATGTTTCTGGAATTTGAATCCAATCATCTTTCAGGATTTTGATGCTATGCATCTTTCGCAACAGTCATAAAGTAAATTCCAAGTAAAACATTTCGATGCAACGAAATGGGTAACTGTGCTCCATAGTCGAAATATTATCGCGCCGCATGCTGTCCCATGAAGTAACGCGATAATAGTTAATTTCATTGTTAGTCAACAATATATTTTACTAAGCCATCGCGAATGTTATTTCATCATATTTTACGTAAACGTAACAATATCTCATTGCAATCTGCGTAAATTACGAAACTCTACATCAGTCATGATTCAGCTCACCACATCATCCATGATGTGCTCTAGTTCAACAAAGTGTCTGCAAGGTGGGTGCCACGCCAACTGACTCTACAATTGAAACAACGACGTATTGATACCTGCCAAGAAGTTTTGCGACGCTTTGAAGCACAAGGGATGGTTTCCTACAGAGAATTGTTACTGGAGATGAAACTTGGGTTCACTACCATCAACCAAAAACTAAGAGAGCGAGCAAGGAATGACGCCACTCCTCCTCACCAAAACCGAAGGAGCTCCGCATGCAGCCAACTACAGGGAAGGTCATGCTAACTCTCTTTTGGGGTGAACTAGGCGTAATTTTGGAGCACTACAAGCACAGGGGGTAACACTGTAATAAGTGACACGTTTGCAAATCTTATCAGAAATCATCTTCGACCTGCCATCAAACCCAAACGACGTGAACTTCTGAGTTCTGGTGTGTTGTTGCAACATGAAAACGCTCGGCTCCATACTGCTCGTGCAACAGTTGCAATCAAGCAAGACCTGCACTTCGAGTGTCTTCCACATCCGCCGTATTCACCAGATCATGCTCTAAGTGATTACCCCATCTTTGGACCACTCAAAGATGCAATGGGAGGAAAGACGTTCAGGTCCGATGAAGAGGTGCAGCAAGTGGTGCATGAGTGGCGGCTCATGTGACCGAAATTATTTTTTTCAACAGGAATCTATGCACTTTGTAAGCGCTGGAGGACTTGTATTGCACAAAATGGAGATTGCATCGAAAAATGATGCAGGTGTATACCATTTTTGTTCAATACATTGTGGGAGAAAAAATTACACTGGGGAACAAAAAAGATTTTTTTTCGTGGTTCCTGGAATCTTCGACCTGTTTCTGGGTATTTTGTGCCGCTGATTCCGGAAATGGTATCTTTTTTGCTCTAGCAGCTCTAGTTTTCGAGATATTTTTGGCATTATCACCTAGTATTACTTTATTTTACCTCCAGCATTGTTACCTGTTCGTACACATACCTTTGAATTTTCTGTTGCTGTCCGTGTTTGCGTGTGCACATAACATGTTCATACATGTTTTATTTCTGTTTCAGGCATTTACATGGATTCATCATAAAGAAAGTGTGTCAATCATCCGGATGTTCTTGTTACATTTTTAAAGAGTGCACGTTCGCTCAACAGAGACAAGCTATAACGGACTTTGTGAAAAGAGCTTATTTTACCTACTTCACAGTAAAACTAGGGGACCAAGATAAGCCTTTGTCACGGCATGCCGTATGTAAAACGTGTACACAGTACCTGCGACAGTGGACGAGTGGGAAAAGGAAGTACATGAAATTTGGTATACCAATGGTATGGAGCGAATAGAGCAACCACAGTGATGACTGTGGTTGCTTCGTTCGGTGAATATAAAGGGCATCAATGGGAAGAACCGGAGTCTGGTGAATATAAAGGGCATCAATGGGAAGAACCGGAGTCTGGTGAATATAAAGGGCATCAATGGGAAGAACCGGTGTCTGGTGAATATAAAGGGCATCAATGGGAAGAACCGGAGTCTGGTGAATATAAAGGGCATCAATGGGAAGAACCGGAGTCTGATTAATATAAAGGGCATCAATGGGAAGAACCGGAGTCTGGTGAATATAAAGGGCATCAATGGGAAGAACCGGAGTAAGTGGATGTATCCTGATCTAGCCACCGCTAGACGCCCTGTTCCGCATTCAGAAGTGATACCTATCCCAACATTTAGCAGGCTTCCAGAGCTCTCCGAAGAGTCGGATGAATGCTGAGCAACATGATAGTGAATTCCAAGGACCTTCATCAGCTGCATCAGGTTTCAGTCAGACGGAATTGAATGACCTAATAAGGGACTCAAGTCTTCCAAAGAAGGCAGCTGAATTGTTAGCTTCCAGGCTGGCAGAAAAAATGTACTTTTACAGAGAACAAAAATTACAGTGTATTGCAACAGAGAAGAAGAGTTTTTGCCATTCTTCACAAAAGAAAACGAATTCATTTTCTGCAGCAATGTGCCAGGATTGCTGATGAAATTGGGCGTACGGAAATACACACCCAGTGAATGGCGGTTTTTCACAAATAGCTCCAAACGTAGCCTCAAATGTGTACTTCTACATAACGGGAACAGTCACTCAGTTAGTATGCGGGAAAATCGGGCTACATAAGCCATAGTCTCAAAGAAGATAGCATACCGCGATCAGCAATGGGTCATCTATGTGAATTTGAAGATGGTGAATTTTCTCCTAGGGCAGCAGGCCGGGTATACCAAGTACCCGTGCTTTGTATGTCTGTGGGACAGTAGAGCTAAAGATTAACATTGGGTGAGAAGACAATGTCCTGTGAGAGAAAACATGGTAGCTAGAGAGAAAAATATCGTCACAGAACCTTTGGTGGACAGAGAAAATATCATTTTGCTACCACTTCACATCAAACTTGGTTTGATGAAACAATTTGCGAAGCCACTTAAGAGAGATGGAATGTGTTTTGGCTACAACATTTCAAGCGTTGAGCATGGAGAAAATAAAAGCAGGTATATTCGATGGACCACAAATCCCGGAACTCATGAAAGACCAGGGTTTCCAAGACTCAATGGACAATATTGAGGCATGTGCGTGGTGTCATTTTGTATGGTTGTACAGAAATTTCTTCGGAACCATAAGGCTGGTAACTACCGTGAACTCGTGGAGAGCATTCTCACTTCGTTTTGTACACTTGATTGTAACATGAGCATCAAATTGCATTACCTCCACAGTTATTTGGGTCGATTTGCACACTGTCTTGGTGATATCAGCGATGAACAAGAGAAGCGATTTCACCAGGAAATAAGGGCCATGGAAGAACGGTACCGTGGACGATAGAATGCGCATATCATGGTGGACTATTGTTGGTGCATCCACCGGGAATGTCCAGGAACATCGCATCACCGGAAATCACAGAAACGCGGGTTCAACAACATGTCTCAAGACGAAACTTTTGTGTTGTTGTTCGTGTTCTAGGCTTCTTGGGATTTCTCTGCATATGTCATATCGTGAGGAGAAGATCCAATGGACAAAAACTAATGCCATTTTCGGAATATGTGACTCCAAAATGCCCCCAAAAGGGTCTAACATCTTATGTACCAAAAGTTGTGTTCCCTAGTGTTTTCAATTGACTCTCCCTTGTGTACATATGAAAAAGTGTTTGTGATTTATATGTTCAGGTATAATTTCTAATTTTCCCGAACAAACTTCAAATTTTTATATATTAAATGAAAATCAAAGATAATCAAAACATCTTCTAGAGATTTTGTTTGAAATTATGATGTGTGGTCGATATATTTTGGTGTCATTTTTAATCTTTGTCAGTGAAATGGGAGAAAGTTGTTTTGTCATGTGTAATCAAGAACTGAGGTTTATAAGAGCATTAACGGATTAAACAATGCCCCTTAGGTGAATGTAGATGAAATCTAGCATCTTAACATTAAATCAGAGGGAAATAGAGCGTCACAGGAGATGTTAATTTGGATGGGTTGGGCAAATGCTATAATTCCAAATTCGCTGAGCGAGGTCTTGCACATTTCACTAGTGATCTTGAGCAGCCAGCGTGATCTCTAAGATGACTCATGTAGGATAGGCAAAGAAAACACGTCAGTGACATGACATAATTCTCAAACACGAGCCTCTTTCCCGAATAATTGCGGTGCTTACATGAATTCGTGCGTGTAGGTAGTTGCTGATTTCATCCGTGAAGACCTCTCACTCACAGCTTGATGCATCATCATCATCATCACCTGTCATCATACGCTTCATAACTTCATGCAACCTCCACGTCACTTGCAAATCCTTTTTGCTAGTAGATCTGTGATCGTTCGCCCAAAGCGGAGGTATTTAAAACCTCGTTTACCGTGTCTGTTTCGATCATGCAGTTAAATTTTAACGGTAGCCTCTGACTTCTCTGTAGCGTAAAGAATGGAGAAAATACAGTTGTAGGAGAGACTTTCGCAACACTTCCCCATTCTTTCAACTACATGGGAGACGACTCGAAGCTCAACTTTATTTCTTTCAGTTTAATGAAAGGTTTCAAATTCCGAACGCAGGAATTAATTCCGAATTTGTGAGAAATAAAATTTTCCTCGGAATGATAAGGACATTAATTTTACCCGTATTTAAAAAGGGAAATAAAAATGAATATGAAAACTACAGGAACATATTTTTTCTATCTGCATCATCAACGGCGTACCCCCCCCCCCCATATAAAAATATTTGAAGTCTATTTGTTTGCAAAAATCTATTAGCTTCCGTTTTTGAAATTTTTAAATATTAACTAGGGCATGAATGGAATACGGGATTACACCATACAATTTGAAGATGATAATCCGTTTTTTGGTGTAAATATGACAAGGATGGTAAGTCAGATAATATCCAAAAACGTGAAAATTTTGTCGTCCTGGAGCGGAAATAGAATCCGCGTCTCCCAGATAGCGCCCGGGTATGAAAACCACTACACCACAAAGGACGACAAAGTCTCAAGTTTTCGATTATTTTGAATATCTGGGAGACGCGGATTCAATTCCCGCTCCAGGACGACGAAATTTTCAAGTTTTCGGATATTATCTAACTTACCATCCTTGTCATATTTACACCAAAAAACGGACTATAATCTCCAAATTTTGTATTGTATGGTACAATCCCGTATTCCATTCATGATTTATCTGCTTCTCCGGGCAATCACAGGATAGGATTCTTAACCTCCAGATTGCTTCGACTAGCGAATCCTGCGATGGTTATATTCAAATTAATCGGAAATTTGAGACTTGGTCGTTCTGGGTGGTGTAGTGGCTAGCATACCCGGGCGCTATCTGGGAGACGCGGGTTCGATTCCAGCTCCAGGACAACGAAGTTTTCGGATATCATCTTACTTACCATCCTTGTCATATTTACACCAAAAGAACGGATTGTCATCTTCAAAAAAATTAACTAGGGCGTTTAAACATATTAGATTCCTGGAACCCATAGGTATTTTTCATAAAACTAAATTATTGCACTCGATTGCGTGTAACACAAACGTGCACGATGTAATTAAAATCATTGCTCAAGTTTTATACCAATACAAAGTACTACGAAACATATACGCCAAAATTAATCATGTCATGGAATTTTTATTCTTTTAGAGAACTAAGGCCAGACTCTTTGAAATGCCTAGCTTAGAACTGCCGTATGACAGTGTCTCATGACTTTTCTCGATCTATACGAAAAGACATAACATAAGTAATCATATAGATAATTAGCAACTAAAAATTGAGGTACAAAAAAGTAACACTATTTAAATTATTTACCCTAGAATATAAAAAAACACACACTTAACCTACTGCCTCAATGTTTTGCACACAGTATAATTTTTCTCTTGACTCTGTTATAAAATAAAATAACATAGGATTCTGTTTCTTCGTACCTGCGAAGAACACCTTTTAGTCCATTATATTCCGGAGGATGCTTAGTTATGTGCTAACGACTGTAATACATAACTTCTTATCCTCGCTGATACAAAAATTTCATTCACTGAACTGATGTTTCTTTCACATTCTCTTGTTAATAAACATGTATAGGAACTATTGCTATGGTTGTGAAAAGGGGTCTCAAGTCCTCTGGAATAGCTGCTTTCTCGTCATCCAGTTTAATAAACTAAATCCTGCAAAATTATTTCTAAAATTTTACTTATTTAGTGAAAATAAAAAATCTTTTCTTCATCCAAAAAAGCAGCCTTCAAAACTTTCTGACTATTTCTTTAACCAGTTTCGTATATAGTTTCCGCAAAACATTTTTTTTGTAGTGAGCTATGCAATATGATGAAAACCTTTTGACGTTTAAATCGAATTGTAGCTCACTGCAAAGGGTTCAGAAGTGTACGAAATGTAGATACGGGAAAAAAATGATTTTCGCGGCTTCAAAGGAGGCATGATATTAGATGCTATGCGAGCAGGAGCAAGCTTCTCAGAAACGGTAAACCTTCTCAGTTATGCAAGAACTGTATCGATGGTGTAAAAGAGCACAACCAACAAAACAAGCAGTCGCCCGTCTCTCTGGGGAAGGGGGCAGCGTGACTGGTCAACGGCGGCTGGAGAGAACTGTGCGAAGAAACAGACCAGTTCCATTTTATCAGGTAAGGGAGCAGTACAACAGAGGTATCGAGAAGAGAATTTCAGCGTGCACAGCCTGTGGCGTATATTCTAATTTAACTTTCATTTTTAGTTCTTTTTCCTATGTAAATCTGAGTTTTTTCTCTTTTACAGTTTCCAAACTCAACGTTATGTCTTTTCCCTTAAACGAGAATAATGTTTGCAACATACTGTGGTCGGAACAAGAGTGACGTATATGTGGCCGAATAAGAACGATAGATAAAAAGGCAATTCAGCGGTTGTTTAAAAAAGGGGGATTTGTATGTGAATGTTAATACTCCTTTTTGATACGCGACTGCTTAATTATCGTTAAAGTATTGTTGAAGGCCGCGTGTTCTAATTTAATGAAAGTGTTGTGTTTCGTAGTTAAGTGTTATCAATTGCTAGAATGCCGTCGTTGCACGATATAAGATGAAATTCAAATTTAACGATGAAAAATTGACTTTTATTTACACTGAATCAAAAGCTGAAAGTCAAAATCACATCACTAGATCTTTCATGCTGGCTCCCAGCACATCCTCAGGTGAATTCTAAAACAGGTATCGTAAAAATTTGAACAAAAAGTCCACCGTGGAACGTCGCTTTTGTTTATCGTCGCTTTTGTTTATAGGATAAACAAAAGCGACGTTCCACGGTGGACATTTTTTCAAATTTTTACGATACCTGTTTTAGAATTCACCTGAGGATGTGCTGGGAGCCAGCATGAAAGATCTAGTGATGTGATTTTGACTTTCAGCTTTTGATTCAGTGTAAATAAAAGTCAATTTTTCATCGTTAAATTTGAATTTCATCTTATATCGTGCAACGACGGCATTCTAGCAATTGATGTTATTGGCACGAATTTCGTCAACGACTTCAGTTAAGTATTATAGTGATAAATAACCCAAGTTCCAATGTTGTGTTTCATAGTTAGTTATGCATATTAAACCACGTTTAGTTGATTTTACCGTGTTGAAGTGAACATGTTGAAGTGAACATCAATAAAGGATTAGCTGTAGTAAACCTCTTGAACTTTATTTGAGTGACTCGCATTTCACTGTAAGGTAAGTTTTGATTTATGTAGCATTCTAGTAAGTCGGCTACACACAAACGCTACAAGTCATCGGTACATTAGCGTGAAAGCACTGTGACATTCTGCAAAAAGCCAACAAATTCGTCTGCAGTTGTCACGAGAGCACCAAACCGGGCAAAACCCTTGAGTACTTCAAAAAATTGACTGTTCGGATGAAAACTTTTTCAGTTAACACACCTCGACGGACAGAGCAGCATGTGACGTCAGAAGCACCAATCGATGTATCATAACAGCTTAGCGTTAACTGAACAAACTGGTAGATCTGCTTTCATAGCGGGTAATACGGTGTTTTTTTTTCTTTGTTGGTTTTTTGATTGAAGGTTTAACGACCACCGTGACCAACTCGATGGGCTATAAGCAGTCGCCTTCCTCTAATTTAGGGCCACTGGTTCCAGGGAAGGGAGAGAGCCAGTGCCGTAAGACAAACACAATATCCATGCCTCACGGGATTCGAACCCGGAACCTTCTCAGACGAATGGTCATAAGCCAGCTCTTAGACTACTGACCCAGCAGGGTGGCTGGGTATTAGGTTCCTTTATGCTTCTCAAACAACATTTCGATGTCACGATGTATCTTAGCATCACTGCGGACCAGACACACCCAGTGTTTCCCGATTGGATGGGGGTGGGATTAACCCAATTGAAACCCTGTTGGATGAAATTCAGACAGCCTTTCGTAACCGATTTTCCTCCAGCGAACATTTAGCAATTAAAGACGACGCGACATTCGCTTGACTGAAAATACCTTTAGAACGATATCAGCACCTCGTTGGATCCATGCCATATCGAATTGAAGCGGTTTTGAAGGCCGACGGTGGCCCCACACTTTATTAGGTAGGTGTTCCTATTAATTTTGTACTTCAGTGTACATATGTGTTTGGCGATATTTGCCGTATGAGAGAGGAAACATTGCTACTGACAGATGCTCCACCAGCCGCTGGTGTTAAACCATGGAGAAGATCTAGGATAAGTTGGATTGATGGAAGTGGTTCGTAAGTGACGGAGATAATGAAACATCATAGGCACAAAATCTTGCGATAAACAAAAAAAAAAAAAAAAAAAAAAAAGCGAAGGCAGTTTTCAGGAAGTAAGAACAAGTTTTACTTTTCATTATTTCTTTCTGAGTTTCTGTTCTCTTAATTTTTGTGTGCATTACTAAACCGAGCACTTCCGACGGTACACGAGTAAAAGCAGATTCATAAACGCATGCGTAATTTGCCAAACAAATATACAGTATATTGAGGTCCGCTTCGCAATTTTAAACTTTGTTTACCAGAGAAGTGTTTTAAATTTCAAAATATATTGTTTTAAAAGTAATTTAAATATCGTTAAAACACTCGCTCACATGCGCCGTCCCTTATTATTGTACGTCACGAATCCTCCTGCCGAGGTGGTAGACATAGCCGGTTTTTGACCGTTACAAAAATGCATTATTTCTTAATCTTAGAACAAACAAGACGAGGTTTTATTTGTTGGCCTCAGAAGATGAGGTCTCAAATTAAAACACACGAAAGTCGACCAAGAATTATTCAGCGTTAAGTTTCCAAAACGCGTTACACGAAATTGACCTGCAATTTATTCTACTCACGTACACCTATTTGGATCCACCTGAATGTTACAATAAATTACCTTAAGAGCGCAATAAATTACTCTAACTGTGCAAATAAATAATTGATGATATCAAACACAAGAACACAATAGCATTTTCAACATTCTTTTGTAATTGTTTAAACATTTCCATTTCTAGGAGTTCTTACAAGTTAATGGGCTTCAGACGAAGACTGCATGTTAAATGACTTCTTCCTTTTGACAAACATTGAGCGTCTCTGTCATCTCACCTTGATACGTACGCGACCTGAAAGACTTTCTCGGTTTCTGAGAATTCGCGAGCAATTAGGTGTACTTCTAAATGAGTTCATATCTGATTCTTCAATGGAACAGAAGGACATTTGAATCTAAAGTTCTATGATACGATGAGCAAGTCTTATAAAACAGTAAGCTCAAATTTCTAATGCTGTAAAATACACATCACAATTATCTCGAGCTTTAAGGTAAAAGATGCGACGGATATATAAACAAGCATATGATTATTTAACTCATTTTAGTTTTGCTGATAACATAGTCATTTTTCCAAGTACCCTTCAGAGCTGAAGAGGATGATCCAGAAACTTGCTCGCAAGAGTAAAGAAGTTAGATTAAAAATTATTTTTTAGATAACAAAAATTGATGTATAATACTTTAACAGGAATTGAAGATTTTGCGATTGATGAAGAAATTAATCAATAAAAACTTGGTTGAAGAGCATTTGGAAGAAATAGTATGATTTTCAAGAGCAATTTGCTATTAAGTCTTAAAAGAAAAGTGTTAAATCAGTACACCTTTCCAGTTCTCGTGTATGAAGCAGTGACATGGACATTAACTAAAAAAACGTATGCAGCGGTTGCAGATAACTGAAAGAAGCCTGGAGAGATGTGTGCCTGGTGTAACTTGCGGATCAAGAAAATGACAAGAGGGGAAAACATCATGATCAGAGTAAAATCCCTGAAATGGCAATGGGCTGGACATATTGCTAGAAGCATTGATAACCGATGGACAACTGAATTATTAAACTGCAAAACAAGAGACAGAAAACAACAGAAGACCACATGGAAAATGAATGGATGATATTCGAAAGCATACCGGAGTGATATGGAGAAAGACTGGCTCAAGACAGACACTTGTGGAAGAACCTTAAGGAGATCAATTCTGTTAATTCCCATGGAAAATATATAGTATGGGATGCTGCTGTAATACGTTGAGGGAAAATTAATAATCCTCAAAAATGATGCCATCTTTCAAGAAAATAATACTCCTGTACGCGCAGCCTCACGCATCCAGTAAAGATTGTAAGACCATGAACACGAGGTTCAACATCTTGCATTGCCACAACAGTCAAGCGATTGCCATACCGAATTCGCAGATGCTATTGAACATATTTTGTTTTCAACATCATCGTATTTTCCTGCATCAGAAAGAAAAATTTTGAAATCAGATATTTCGAAGCGGAGATATCATCTCTGCAGACAAAAAGATTGAAGGATAAATATAAGAGTAATCACGTTTTCCTCTGTCTATTTCGTATGTAGCTAATATCTGGAAATGTGATGGATTTATTGCAACGAACTGAAGAAATCGAGAAATTTTTCCGCGAGGATCTGACGTATTTGTCTAATCTGTTTGCGACGATTGATGTAGACGACGAATTAATGAGGACGTCTGCCGGCTAAACTTATTTCAAATGTTACACTGACTGCGAGTGTACCTTACGGGAGACGTACAAGAGTGGTGGTCATAAAGTGTCAAGGCATTGCATTTAAATGTAAAGGGTATCACATTTTTGTAATAGCAATTTTCTTTTAAACGTTCTGTTTCAGGCAAGGCATTTTGGATTATAAAACCCGACTGAGAAATATCATTTTGTAGTTGCTAGTCATAAGTACGACCATGAGATTTCGCACATTTTCCACATGAAGGTTTCTTTCTTGCTATGGTGTGCTTTTACTAAAACGACAGGAGCATTTCTGAAACACACATTCGGAGATATTTACTCGGCTCGGACGAGATAGCCGTGTTCGTTTGCCTCTATAGTTTGAACACTTTTCACAGGGCAATTTTAGTATCACGTGGCTTAAACGCATGCTTATGGCGGGAAACACCATAATTCGTGCATAAATACTAGTATTAAAAGAAATCTGTCTTGTTGCACGATGATATTTATTCAGCTAAAGAACGAAATCTATGTACAAGTTAAAAAACATGAGCACTTTCGGTGTCACAGTGACACCTTCATCAGATATGATTTCACCATGTGGTTACATGCTAGTCTTAAGTACGTGGAGCAGATGCATCATGGGAAAGGTAATGTCAGTGTCACATGGTATACCAGATAGCAAGACAGTAAAAAAAAACATAATTAGCCAATGAAAATTACTCAACAGAAACAATAGTTATTGTGCTGTTCTTCCCAATAAGATTGCCCCATGTTTTGCCATACTTATATTTGCCATGATATCAATATTCCCAGCCATCGAACTGCTAAAGTTCCTTCTGGGAGCGACTAAGATAATCCATGCTGTTCCTAGTATTTTCTAGCAGGCAATTAGATCTTTGTTTCTGGAAGTTTCCTTAGATATATTCCTCGGAAGGACAAAGGTAAAAATGATTAGCATCTTATTATTAACAAGCAGAAAACAAATTGCTCAGTATTGTTTCTTTCTGAAGACACGATATCTGTTCTGTTAACGTCCGCTGTTATTTCATTATACACTCTCCGAAAAAAAAAAAAAAAAAAAAAAAAAACTTAAGCACCTAGAAGGAATCATCCAATCAAGATGAAAATTGTTAAGTACGATGTATGGGAAAGGAAATGATTGCAATTCCAGAGCAGTTGGGCCGTTTATTAAGATAAAACAACTACACTAGTGGAACAAGTCAATAGGTTGTAACGCTACCTCTGGCTCGGATGTGAACTGTTACCCGGCGGGGCATAAACGCAAACAGTTCACGGATACTGACCTGAAGTATAGCATGCCAGATGGTGTCCAAATTAGGGGCCAATTTGCCGACATTCTGGGATGGGCGTATGTGGCGTGTCATCATGACCCAAACGTTTAATCGGTGAGAGGGCGGGCGATCAGGCTGACATTACGGAGGTAGACCTAGGACAGCCCGGCCGTGTGTGGCCGGGCATTACCCTCTTGAAAAATTCCTCTGTGATGCTGCGACAGGAATGACAGCACAACCGGTCGTAGAATGTCGTCGACGAACCGTTGAGCCGTGAAGTTGGTATGAAGGACTACAACGGTGTCCGACTATCGTAGGAACTCATCCGCGCGCTGTTCTACTCGTCTCCAGATACCTAACGCTGGTCAGCGCCAAGTGCAGACTGTGACTCATCGCTGAATACAACACGACGCCACAGCACGCTATTCCCCATTGATCGGGTCCGACACCATAGCAACCCGTGCCGGCGATGCTCGCTGATCTGTGGTAGGCCGGGAAGTTGCCTTTTAGAATTTAGTTCCCGTGCCGCAAGTCGTCTGGCAACGGTCCGGAATGTCACTTCCGAATTTGTAGACGACTCAACACGGCCACCGATGGTTGAGAGCAACGATTTCAGTTCTGTTCGTGCGGCACTGACAATCGCTAGATCCTCGCGTTTTGTCGTTTCTCTCGGCCGTCCACTGCCAGCGTGCCTCTAGGTTGTGCCTTCCCTGATCCATTGGCGCTAACATCGTTCGATTGATGCGTCGCCCTGACCTAAATGCCTGGTAATACGGCTACTTGACCAACCGGCCTCTCTCAGCCTCTCTCAAATTCGCTCAACTGCTCGATTGTGCCAGGATCGGATGTCGAATCATCCTTACAGTGCATGAAGGAAAATCCAACAGCAATCTTTGTCTCAATTGTACCTGCCTGTAAGATTTGCTGTTGATATACCTCCTCAATTCGCGGTTAAATTGAGTTGGACTCTTTAAATTTGAGTTGGATTCTCTCGAGATATCCTTTAAAAAGATACGTGCTTATTATCAATAATACAAATATTATGTGAGCGGGAATTTCACCTGATACATGCAAATTAACTTATAAAACAATTATTTATGTTTCAGTACGAATCCACGGATTTTTCAAAACAAATTTAGTCATTCGTCGTTATTTTTTAATCATTTGCATATTCGGCCCTGCGGTACTTGCATGCGGAGTTTCATCAGGATCGAACGGCTTTCTCGGGGTGCTTCGTTGTTGTTGTTGTTTCTTTTTTTTTTTTTTTTTTTCGGAAGGAGTGTAATTAAAAACATTTTAAATTCGAACTTTTTAGTACTATAAGGCAACATACGTAGTAAATATTTGAGAACAAAAATAAATCCACAGAAATCTCGTTATGAACATACACAGTCCATTCAAAAACTTATGTCTACCTCTGATACAAGAAAGAACCGTAACCAGCAACTAGATGGCGTCCATAGCAACATATCCAAATCATGTAAGACATTAATAAAGACACCAACTCGTGGGCGGTATTCAGTTTCACTTGAAAATGTGAAAAGGACGTGAACTAAGATAGTTTGAAAAAGCATTGATTGTTGGCTACCTACTGAAGGGTGGCAGCATTACAAAAACGGCCAATATTGTGGGCTGTTCACGTGGGGAAGTGGCTAACGTGTTCATGAATGGAAGGAAACCGGCAAGACCTGCAGTATTTGGAGTGATAGTCTACGCCCGCGGACCATTTCCGACCTTGGGCAGAGACGGCTATACCGACTTGCACGATCCAATAGACGGGTCACAATGGAACAACTGGCCAGAACATTCAATGCAGGCACATCGAGGAGCGTAACACAGACCACAGTCCAACGAACTCTGCTCTCTATGGGTCACCGGAGCCGCCATCGACCCAAGGTAATACCGACTACTAAATGGCCACTAGATATCGACGATTACGGCGTGAATGTGCATCTGAGAGGAGGCATTAGACCATCCGACAGTGGAAGAAAGCCGCCTTTTCAGACGAATCACCTTTGCTGTTTTTAGGTTTGGATGGTCCTTGAAGAGCACGGCGAAGCACTGTTGGCTGAAATCCTTCCGACACGATGCTCCAGAAGAAACAGGCAGGAGGCGGCAGTGTGCTCGTGTGGAGCATGTTTTCCTGGGAATCATTGGGAGCAATCATCCACCCCGATTGCACGATGAATGCTTCAGGGTAACTATTGTGGTGGGATCAGGTGCTCCCATTTATAATGCATGTCTACACCAGTGACATAGGTAGCTTTCAGCAAGATAATGCCCCTTACTATGTTGCTATGCGGGTGTTAGAATGGTTTGAAGAGCATTCAAATGGCTTTTGCTTACTCTCCTGGCCACCATACAAGCTGCACATCAGTCCCATTGAACATCTGGGGGACTATCTTGACCAACAGGTTCGACGTATGGATCCACCACCGATGACTCTTGATGATCAGAGAGAAGCTCTGGTGTCTGCATGGTATAGCATCCCAACAGAAACATTCAGAGGCGTCATTGAATCAATGTCACGCCGTATATCTTGGCCAACAGGTTCGACGAATGGATCCATCACCGATGACTCTTGATGATCAGAGAGAAGCTCTGGTTTCTGCATGGTATGGCATCCCTACAGAAATGTTCAGAGGCCTCATTGAATCAGTGCCACGCCGTATATCTGCGGTATCGGAGGCACGAGGAAGTCACACCTCAAACTAACAGGTGGTCATATTTTTTGAACTAGACTGTGTATGTCTACAGCCGAGATATCGGAACAATCCCTCGTGTTATTTATTTACTTATTTTACCTTACAGTACTTCCTTCTGCATTAGATTTCTCAGAATATCCTAGAATATTCGATTCAACTGTGGGATATTACGGAATCCCAGATTTAAAGACTTTTTTTCTTTAGGTATATGCTCATCTCATTGCAAAGGATTCATTAGGGAAATCTCTCTTGTTACTTATTTAATGTTTCTTTTAGTACGTCTCCATGCTTTGGATTTACCTTAGAATTGCGCAAAATATTTCAAGGCGCTGTTGAATACTACGGAATTCTAAGTTTTAGTTCTTTTTTCGAGATGGATGTTCTGTAAAAATGAGACATAGGTACGGTCAGTCGTGTTGTAAAAAAATTAATATTGCCTCAAAGCCTCACAGTAACATCTCGTACTGTGGATTTTCCATCAAAATGAGCAAGAAATAGCGTGCATGGTGGAACATCATGAAAGTCCTAAATTTCAGTCCTTCTTGCCTTATGTTATCTTATCTTAATTTTATATTCATTTATTTTGGAGGAATCTGCTTATGATTCTGAAACATCAGCGGAATATTTTTTTACTTATGCTTTATAATATCATATTACAGTCATTTGCAAAAGTTTAAGACCACCTGTAGGTAATAGTGACCACCTATTGGTATTAGGAAATTTCTGCCGATTGCGTCAGCTACTGCCTGTATTACTCAACTACCTCTTGGTGTTGCATCATCCTACAACTCCAACCGTTGATAGAGTTGGGGGAAGCGTGCGAGCGTCAGTTTGTTTCTGGTTTTCATGCCGAGAGGTTTTGTACCTATTTTCTGTATAGCAAAAAAATGGGCAAAAGAGCTTCGTTAAGTGCTACACAGAGGGCACAAATAGTGACTTCATATCATGAAGGGTACTCCGAACGTGACAAAAGCAGGAAGGTGAATGTGAGCAAGACTGCTATTCATAATCCAATCATGAAATATCGAGATACAGGTGAATTTAGCAACCGAAAGAGAAGTGGACGTCCAAGGAAAACAACCCCACGTGATAACAATACCATAAGGCGAATAGTTATACGTTCTCCAAGGAGTTCGTGCAAGAAAATCAAGGCCTTTCTGTATTCAAAAGGGTCTGATATTAGTATTAGGACTGTTTTTCAACGTCTTAGCAAAGATTTTAGATTAAAGCCTTATAAACCTGCACATAAACGTAGAGAAACCTCTGTCATGAAAAAGAAGAGACTACAGTTTGTGAAGCATCATCAGTCGTGGATTCCTGAAAATTGGAGCCAAGTTCTTTTTCCGATGAATCAACTGTGCGTCAATTTGAATCACGTGAAGCACATGTTCGACGACCAAAAGGCAAAAGGTTTCATGAAAAATATACCGTTTGCACCGTGAGACATCCGCCCAGTCACATGATATGGGGTGGTATGTCAACAACCCGTATACTGCTTCATTACCCTTTTTGTACGCAGGCACTACCATGACTGGTCCTTTTTATATGGAAATGTTACGTGAAAAGCTGTTAGCTCATATGCAAGTGCACAGATGCACAATCTTTATGCAAGATGGTGCTCCATGCCACAGATCAAAGACAGTAAAGGACTACCTGCAGAAGAAAAACATAACTCTGCTTGACTGGCCTGGTAATAGTCCCAAAAAATTTTGTGGATCATTTTAAAAGACAAGGTAGCAGAAAAATAGCCATCAAATTCCCAAACTCTGGTTGACGAGATAAAGTACGTGTGGCGGAAAGACATTTCAAGTGACTACTGCAAATCCCTCACTGAGAGTATGCCACATCGTATTCCGTGCGTTGTAAATAACAAAGGTGGGCACACAAAGTATTGATTTCAGTCTTTTTGCGTTCTAAACAATGTAAGTTTTCATCTGTGGTGTCATTATTTCAAATATCTCTGACTCTTAATTAGTTGTTTCTTTGAAAATCTTAATTTTCAATAACTTCGCAGGTGGCCTTAAACTTTTACAAATGGTTGTATTATTTCCCCTGTGCTACAGGTTGAATTAAAGAGCAAAAGTCTAGTACATTTGTATCAGAAATCTAAGGCACAATTTGCTCCCATGTTCTCAAACGGAAACATACCTCTAGCAGATTTCCAAGGCAATTAATCTGTTCAATTGCTGATATAGTTCTTTATGATATTTTAGAAGTATTCTTCCCTCCTGTTAGTTCAGAAAGTTCTCTTTAATTCGGAGGTTCATTGACCCATCTAAAAAAATCAACCGAATCAGAATGGTCCTATAAACGAAAGATATACAACCTTTGCTCAGTTGTACATCGTGGAATGACTTCCTAAAAAGAAATGAGACTCGAAACTGTATAAAGCCGCGTAAAAGAAACAATAAGTTTGAAAAAATAGCAGATTATTTGTTGCTCTGACTGGAGTAGCTATCTTCTTCCCTTTGTTAGACCGCTTGTGATTTATTCCTGCCTCTGACGAACGGATATCAGCCTGCGACACATGCGTTTTCGGCGGAGGTCAGACCAGGTCGTAGACCTAATATTGCACCATTTGCCTCCCTCGAAACTGATGATTTATGGAAAGAAATGCGATCTCTACCTGCGTTTGGGAAATATCGGGACAAAGCTATCAAATGCTAATTTCTTCTACTCAGGATGCTACACAGAATGTTGAAAGACGAGCACGGAATTTTCTTCTTCCCTTTTTTTCTCCTTTTTTTATATGGAATGCGAAAAGCAAGGTTTTTGCAAAACCATCATCTAGATAGCTGGTAATGACCCATCATTTTCCTTTCTTTTTTTCATTTTGCTTTTTACTTACTTATTGTGCTTCGTTCTATTGTTCATACAGAGGATTTTATCCAAAGGTGAGGCAGCGTAAAACGAGAGTTTGGCAAGCTTTTTGAAAACGGAATTTTTTTTTCTCCCTGCAGTTAGCAAGGTTTGAAACACGTTGGATTCATCTTAGGTCTCTTAGGGAGAAAAGCGCAGTTTCAAGCGATAAAGAAATGAAGTCACAAAAGTAAATAAATATTTGTAGCTGCTCTTTCTACGCAGGAGTAAAAACAAGACCCGTTTGTTTACGCAATTATGAAATTACTGCTTATTCTGCAACTCAAGATTACCACAGACCAGGGTCGCACATAGCTTTTACAACGGCCATTCCAGAAAAACTGAGAGTAAAAATCACACAAAATGAAGAAATATAGGTACATCAAAATATGTTATTCTTCCTCAAAGTATCTTCCCTCGGATGATATGCAACGATCTCATCGTTCAGTTAGGACTGTAGGCAGGCTGTGGCATGATTTCAGTACTGCATTTCGTAAGAAACTGTTGAACAAAAGCAGCCACACGTGCGTGGACGTTATCTTGGTGTAGGGTCCACTTGCCCACCAGTCCGGTCACTTAATACTCAGTATTGACAGTACTTTGTGGTGGAACGGCATGCTGGTAGACTACACCTTTATGATCAAAGGAAATTATCACCATCACCTTCCCAGTTTATTTGATTTGGCGGACACTTTTCGGAGGAGGAAAGACTGTGTGTTTCCTGACACTCGTTGCGCACTTCGTGAGGGGGTCGAATTAGTGGACTCATGTTTCATCGGCAGTTATTACTGTGTTTAGAAAGTTTGGATCCTTTGCACTTATTTGTTTCCACTCAATAAGCAGTAATTTCATACACCTGAACTCTAGCTAACTATTGTTTTCTCGTCAGGTGATGAGGTACCCATCTGGAACACACACACGATGTAGCAGTAATTTGTCGCGTAGAATGCGGAATGCCAACGCTTTTGAAATATTAAGTTGACGCCGCTATGTCTTCACACGTCATTCATTATCTTCTTGCAGGATTGTCCAAACAGTGTTAACAAAACGCTCCGTAACAACACTTTCAGGTAGACCAGGTCTAGGAGCGAGTTCTGCCGACAAAGGCCCTTTTTTAAAATCGTTGACTCACGCAAACATTTATCTTTTGTAAGATTTTCTTATTAAACCAACTGTTTCTGGAACCGTTTTACACAAACGATAGCAAAATTTTATTGCACAACGCATTTCACTTCTTAACTCTGAATCATTCACCTCCATAGCTGTATGGCGAAATGCAGACGTACCTTGAACAACTGCGCAATAACAAAACCAGAATTGTCTGCCACTGTTGCCATAGATACTTCATTAATTCGGTTAGTCGTCTGCTTGGTTACTTTTTGCTTTCGCACTGTTGCCAACTTAAAAAATTACTCTCAATTTTTATGGAACACATATCCTTTGTATACTGAGACATCTTTATTAATTAATTTCAATAAATTCATTAATTCAGTAGTTCTTTGATCATGGGCGCCCATAGCTTAGTTCTGAGGAGGAGGCAAAAAACAGTTGTAACTACGAATACTATATCAAACACCATATGCAAATTTCCACTGTGCCTTCTTGTTATCTAACCTCTTTTACCATATGTGATATACCTGCTTCAGAGGTGAAGCACGTGTTCAATCGCAAAAGTTGCAGAGATAAGCTTTCGTCGGCGTAGTTTAAGTGGTGGAACAGTCGACTCGGGAGAAGGCAGCTGTGGGTTCGAATCTCACCACCAGCAAATAAGGCTTATTTTCACACACACTATTTATACATAGTATAAAATAAAGTCCCTGACAGGCGTCTGTCAGTTTGTTCGGGATAATCTCGAGAATCGCTGGACGGATTTTGATGCGGTTTTCACCATTCCATAGAGCATTTGTCGAGGAAGGTTTCGGTGTATGAAACATTAACCTATGACAAAAGGGAGACGAGCAGTAACGATTTTAGTGACGTCAAAGAAAAACCGCCATTCGCATTCTTTCGTGGCTTCTACTGCCTAAACAACGATGCGCGGCGACCGGTTTACGAAACATTTTTTTATCACTGGGAAAAAGACGCAAGGCGCATGCGCGGCGGCCTGTCTGACAGCATGTAAGGCCACAGACTAAATGCGTAATTACACCACACGCTGAAAGAATTGGTTTATCGGCGCTCGCGCAGACTGAATGCGTAGTTGTTTTCGTTCACACTTATGTATCTCTTTGAGTAGCTCTTTAATTAAAATTTAAAAATTGTATTAACATTATGCCAAGACGAAAATCGAATATAGGTCGTAGTACATCGGACGCTGAAAAAATTTGCTTATTCTGTCATAATGAAACTTTCCAAGGAACAGAATCTCGATTGGCAAATGACAGACAAAGAATGGCTTTACAAAGAGAAAGGCAGTCGCCTGTTGAACGTAATAATCGTCTCTCTTTAAATTCGCCGTAAATTCTAAATTGCTACCGTGCGAAGCCGGGCCGGGTCGCTAATTAACACATGAATTTAATTGGAAACAAAAAGTCTCAAAAGCGACATAAAAAAGATGAATAAATGAAATTCGAGAGAATTTTAGGACAATAAAGACATTTCTTTGTAGATCTTTTGATCCTTTTGGCAATATGAGCCAACAAACCCAGAGCCCATTTAAGAGCGGGATTAGGGGGCTGCAGCCCCGGGCACCACATTTTCAAGAGGTCCCAGAATTATGCAGGATGCTTGAAGAATTGACAGTTCTACAGGTGTTTTTTTCGTTTTTTTTTTTTTTTTGTTGTTTTTTGCGATAGCACAGCAAAAACTCTTATAGTTTTTGCAGAGACAGTTTCTTATAAACTGCCTTGTGAAAAAAAAGTTATGTTTCTTTCCGCTTTTTTGGGAGGAGTCTGCAAAAAATATAATCGCCCCCTAGTCCGTCCTCAAATCTTTCAAAAGCATTACAGATGTTTTTGTACACATCTGTAATTGTGGGAAATTTTCATACGTTAGGAATTCGTTTGAATCATGATATTTGGATCATATTATTTTGCCCACTAATTCGATATAATTTTAACAAGCTGAACCCTGGGGGGGGATTAAAGCAGAACAGAACTGGTATACATTTTTCAACCATGCATTTCTACATTTTCTTGATACCACTGATTCGTCCATGAATCATGGGTTGCACACTTCAATATGACGGGGATATTTTCATGGCTTCTTCATTATATTTTAGGAATGTTTTCTTTTGGGTATTTTTATTCATCCACATATAGTGAAATCCTACATGTGCCAGAAATACTGGGGCTCCAAAATACTGCCCAGCTCCTGGGGCCCCTGCCTCCTTAAATGTGTTCTGACCAAACCTTAAAGATCACTCAACTAGACACCAAGAATGAAAAAATGCCCCGAAGACAAATTTCTGGGAAAATTTTTGAGATATCTTTGTTATGCAGTGACTATCTGTTGTAGAGGATGATATATTTTTCATTTCTTCGCTATTCATACTTGTCCATACTGTAGTTACGTATGCTGTTCTCCAACACGAAATAGAAAATTTCATTAGTGCTTTCTGCTGTAAATTTTCGCTTCTTCTACTAGAAATTCCTAAAGTTGCTCCTATTTTTACTACATATGCACGCATGCAGGAGTACTAAAGGAAACTTAACAACCTGAATGAGTGTTATCGCGAAAATCGTTGTAATCAGAGAAGTACAGCAGTACGGATTGCTCTATGCTGATGACACGGTCCTGTTGGCAGAGAGCAAAAGTGAGTTGCAGAGTATGTTGTCCCGGATGTACGAAGTTTTTATGAAATTCAAACTGAGTATAAATAAGGGAAAAACCAATAAGTGAGCAACTGTTCGTACTGAATGCAAGATGTCTTAATGGCACAGAGATTGGCCAGGTGAATGAGTTTGGACATGTAGGAAGTATGTTTGACAGAGAGAACAAATTACATCGCGAAATTAGTAGGCGAGTGAACTCTTCATTAAAAGTCATAGCTGCCTTAGAAGAATTTCACAGGGATGATGGGTTCTCAATGTAGTCCCGAATGGCTGTGTACGAAAGTGTAATTGTATCTACTCTGATGTATGGTAGTGAAACCTGGGTACTTCAGAAAAGACATAGGAGTCGTTTGTGTACTGGGGAGATGCTTTACTTACGGGGGGTTTGTTGTAAGACACGCGCTGATCATGTGAGGAATGAAGATGTGTTGCAGATGTTTAATGTGAGGCAACATGTTGTTAGCAAGGTGGAGCCTGATATTCTTAGGTGGTTTGGCCATGTTGAAAGAATGAGTGATGAGGTACTGATTAAGAAAACTTTTTCAGCCCAAATGGCACGAAAGAAAGGTAGAGAAAGGCCAAGGAAATCATGGGAGGACCAGATTCAGGAATGTCTGCTTGAGAAAAGGATAATGAGCATGAAGTACAAAAGGTCTTGTGTGCGGCGTGTGATGGACGTTAATGAAGCTCGAGCTGTGCACCGAGATCGTTGTAAATGGAGACATTTGATACACCAATAGTAAGTTAATTCTACAGTAAACAAATCTATACAAACTCCATTTACTGGTGTGAAAATATAATTAAAGAATGAGTACAAGGGGAAATTGTGTCTCCCGAGCTTTCGCTCTCCAACCGGGAGGCTTTCTCAACCTGCAGATGTTTAATGCTCTACATACCTTGAAAAAGCCTCCCGGTTGGAGAGCGAAAGCTCGGGAGACACAATTTTCCCTTGTATTCATTCTTTAATTATACTTTCACACCAGTAAACGGAGTTTGTATAGATTTGTTTACTGTATAATTTAGGTGTGAATCCCGTTCAACAAGTAAATTCTAGTTCTGCCAGTTAAATGTGTACTTGGCACATGGTCTTTCTTTGAGGAGCTAACTTCTGAATCTCAGAGAGCAACTTAATGATATGTGAATGATATATGCGAAAATCTATGTAGTATATACCAAGAACAGTAAGGGCATAATCTGATTCTAAGCGTAATGTGTTTTAGACTATTTAATACAAAAATTATTTGAAATATTGCAAAATCAACTATATGATGCATCTTAAGTTTTTAACATTTTCGACGCAGCTCCTTGCTTTAATTGCTATCTCAGAGGGCATTAAACACATGTTTGGCAATAATCTATGGATTCGTACTGAATGTAAGCCCTTTTTCTGGAAGTTAATTTTCATGTATCAGGTAGAATTCCCGTTCAGATAATACTTGTATGATTGATAAATAACGACATGTCTTTTTAAAGGAGGTCTCGAGAAAGAAACCAACTCCAATTTAAAAATCTGCAAATCAAATTCCAGTTTTAAAATGAGCAAGTTTGAGCATGGGACAAGGAATTAAACATGAAGTAGAGTGCTCTACATAATCTGTTTGTCGTGTTATTTCAACTAGATGCTGAGTCTGTTTAATTCCTTTTCCCATGACTTCTCTTTATTTGAATTTCTCAAAATTATGAAGTTTTGTTCTACAAGCTTTTGTACTGGAGAATATGGATGTTAGAGATCTTCACGGGACTAATTTGTTGAGCCCAGCACGGAACTAGCCCGTGCGTTTAAGGCTCAGCCTGGCCCGGCTCGTGTCAAATATCAGACACTCAGTTCCCGGCCAAGGCCCGTCAATTGCAACTTTTATTTAGGCTCGGCCCGGTCCGTGATGTGCTATTTGGTATTATTTTCTCTTTCTATTGGATTTTATTAAAATGTGAAAATTAAATAATGAAATGAGATATTATTCAAAATATTTAGTTGAATGTAAGCCTAAAAATATTAACTAAACTTTGACAATTATCGAAAACTGTAACCTTTAAAGAGAGAGAAAAAGGAAGACTAAGCTCGTTAAGAATCTCTCGTTCTCTGAACTAGTAAGCGGTAGCACTATAAAAGTCAATCCCTATACAGATTAGGGATAGGAGAAAAAATCCATGTCGTCCCACTATCTCATACAGAAACACACACACCCTAACCTCACTACAGACACCCTCCGTCCCCCATTTTACGCAACACACACACTCGCTCGGAGTCAAATTTTTTGCTGTCAACAACCCTAAAATGTTTTTACCATCTTAATACCTACAGATTGGTACAAACACTGTGAGTGCCTTTCTTTGCTTTTCTGATTACGGCCTGGGATATGTCATGGAAGTAAGTAAAGCCAGCGAAACAGTTAAACACAGCAGGAAATCGGGGAACACGACTTTTTTCTTTCTTTACCATTCCGATAAAAAAGAATGGGTAGATTTGTCCCGGCCTGGTCGTAAATATCTGTAAAAAAGCCAGGTCCGGGCCGTCGCTTTGTTCTCTAAACTAAAAAAAGGCCCGCCCCGGCCCGTGCAGACCTCTAATGGATGTTACTAATTTCTTTTGCCATGAAGTTGAGTGTTCTACGTAAACTGATTGTCGTGTTATTTCAACTATAGATGCTGAGTCTGTTTAATTCCTTTTCTCGCGGTAAAATCTTTCTCCTTTTCTAAGAAAGTTACTACCTGGTTATAAAGAAAGTATCCGGAAAATAGAGAGGTATGTATTTCAAGCTTAAAACATTGCACAAAACACTTAACCTAATCGTCCAGGTAGTCCCCATTGGAACTGATGACCTTGTTCCACTCATCTACGATTTGAAATATCCCATTGCGATGGAAGTCTGCGAGTAGGTGTTGAAGAAGTTATCCATGCAACGTTCCACATCCTCGTAATTAGCAAAGTTTTTCTCAGCGAGAAAATTCGGCAAAGACCGGAAGAGATGAAAGTCGGACAGGGATAAGTTCAAGGGAATAAGAGGGGTGCCACAATATTTCCCATTCCAGGTCCTTTAATTTTTGCTGGGTCCGTAAAGCGACATGTGTACGAGCATTATCCTGGTAAAAAAACTCCATGGCGAGTAATCAACGCTGGGCGCTTTTCTTGCAGTGCAACATGGAGACGGTCCAATTGTTGGATATAAGCATCCGCTGGGATGTTATTGTTCCACGGTAAGAGTTCATAGTAAATCACATAGCTACAATCCCACCAGGAACTCAGCATCACTTTCCATCCATGAAGGGGTGGCTTAGAGACCTTTTGTAAGGGTTGCCCCTGCTTGATCCATGGGCCTTGTCGCTTAACATTTACGTATGTGATCCATTTTTTGTCACCTGTGACCAACTGATGCAAAAAGCCCACCCACTTTTCTCTGTTACGCAGAGCAACAGCAATGGGGTAGCGTTGCATCCGATTCTGATCGTGCAAATCGTAGAGTATACATTTGCACAGTTTACACGATTATTCCAAATTCCGAAGTCGGGTGTTGATAGTCGTATGGAAGGTCTTCAGTACCTCTGCCAGTTCCCGTATTGTTGCATCAGGTTTGGTCAACAGCAAGTGTTGCAGTTTATCATCTTCAATTTTAATGGGCCTGCCACTTCTAGGCGCATCAAAGAGATCCCGTACACCAAAGTCGAATTTCCTTTACCAGTTATAGTAAGTATTCTGTCCGATAATATCGTCACCAAACGCGTTTCACAATTTTCCAAGTGCTTCCGTAACTGTCACTCTCGTTCAAATATTCATAGAACAACATCGCATGCACACCTTCCGCCGATATCGCCATTTTGTCATTGCTACGCGCAACTCATCGTCACCCCAACAGCGTGCTTTCGAACCTCAGAAACTATTCTTTCGCGCGCAGCACTCTGGGATGTTTACGTCACCGCTGGCCCGCAGTATTTTGCATTACACACGCCACTTATAGCCCATTGAGTTTCTCACGGTGGTCGTTAAACCTTCAATCTAAAATAAAAAATAGAGTTATTATCTCTCAGCCTTCTCTACCTGTTGTACTCTTGTATGTAATCTGACCTCTTCGATTAATTGGCCCACTGATATTTCCTCGACGTTCGAAGTTTCATATTTGTCAGAGAACTTGTTCGGATTTTATTATTGCTGAAAACGAAATTGAAGTTAGTCAACAGAAACTTCCAAGAACTTCTTACATTTTCAAGAAGTTTTGTACTCAATCCTATTTTACCTCAGGGTTTTCAGCCAAAGGGATTCTGGCTTATTTAATAGATCTAACCACTGATAATTCATACCAACAAATTTTATGAACTCTAGGTGCAGCATGAAAATGAAAGCCTAGAGACAAACTATGTCTCAGTGAAATTTCAGGTTTGACTCCTGGTACATAAAAGACAGAAACAAGTAATATCGTTTTATCTTCTTCCGGACTTCAAGTCTTCAGCATTGGAGATGACAAATATAAAAGAAAAATACATTTATGTCAATGGCAGTTCAACACAGTGCATGAAAAACGATGACACTCAGATTTAACTTATTCAACTTTAAAAGAAAAAGAAAAATCCTAGAAATGTTTTCTCCCTACCGTCGTAGGATTCTATCTACAGCTGGATGAAGACATCTTCTCCATCTATCTGCATAGTTTGTCTCTATGTTGTGATTTCCATGCTACTTCTACAGTTCTTTTCATCTCTGGGTTTTTCTCTGATTAGCTTTACCAGTTCATTCTTCTTCTCAGTCATTCCATTGAACCATCTTCCATATTTTCTTAAGGATAGTGGTCTTCCACATTTACGTTTTATTACCTTGACTTGTGTAAAAGCATATCTTGTTTTAGTTTGTTATCTCGTCGAAATAGTTTTTTCATTTGAAGTTATGTCAAACATTCTTCTGATCTTTTAGTTTTTTGCTTTTTGTTTCTATGACAGCCAAGTATTTTTAGAATGGAGGTATGCATTAATTGATTTAATTGGGCATTTCATGCCCATGTCCCTATAGCATACTTTAAGATTGGAAGCATGCACTGATATATGTTATTTCGCATTGTGACGAACTACCGAGGTGAAAACATGTGAAGACGGCAAATCTGTAGCGATACATTCTGTCTGCGTAGCTAAGTTGGGAGAGCGACTTTCTCTAGAGTGAGAGGACAAGGATTCGATACTCGTAGTGGACAAACTTTTGTTTTCGCATTGGTATATTCTACTTTAATTTTTAGTTCCTTTTTCTATGTAAATTTGAGTTTGTTCTCTTTTGCACTTCCCAACTTAACGTGATTTCTTCTCTCTCACATGAATGGAGGTTTGGCAACGCACCTGAGGTCAGTACGCAAGCGATGTATGCATGTTGATAAGAACGAGAAAGGATATATATATTTTGCGACGCAGTTGTTTGGTGTGGAGATGATAAATCTTTTCTGAACTTATTGATTGCACGAGATCCAATAACGTATGTGAAGTTATAATTTTATTGCCGTCTGCATAACTACGTTGTGAAGTTGCGAGTGTTATACTACTGAATGATAGCAAGTTGTGGACTAACGACGTTGTATACCACCATGCTATATGAAGTTGGATACAAATAAATGATGTGTAAGTATCAAACTTTGACGTTAATTCGAGTAAACGCCTATTTCATTATTGGTGAACTTGACATATAGCACATGTAGTATTTAGCTAGTTAGAAACTTAGGAATAGTTATTACACTACAGCATTTAGTATCCAAGTCTCTACAGTAAACTTTAAGATTGGAAGTATTGAATGATTGAAAGTCCGACTTTTGGAAGAGACGTTAATGCTGTCGACGAACATATTATTTAATTTTCAACCCCCCCTGCTTCTGGAAATCTCGGTTCTTCGTTCAGGTTACCGTTAATTTCCTCTTTTTTTTTTTTTTTTTTTTTGTTCCAGCTAACTGAATAAACTTACTGCTTCCATAGTGATGTTATCAGTCGTAGGGTATCAGTTTCTTTTTATTTTTTCTTGGCTTTTATACTTGTATTTCTGCTCTTCTCATCTAAGCCATGTTTAGGATTTCATTTATCTACTATCTAGCTAATCCACAGCCAAGGGAACGGATTTGACAGAATCAGCGGACAGTTATCAATTTGTCAATGTATCGTTGAAAGTTCATCCTCTCCCCTCCCATTTTGACACTTTGTCATCCGAATTAAAGTTCTAAACAACACATTCTAGGACTGTAGTGAAGACCAAAGGTGATTAAGCGTCCCCTTGTTTTTATCCCTGTTCAGCACATGCTTTAAAAAATGTGCCTGCTGATATCTCCTCTTTTGTGCAATCTTGTGCGTTCAGGTTTTTCATCTCTGCTTATTCAGTTTTTTGTTTTATTTTAAATTTTCAACGTCTTTTTATCTTTATTTTTGCAGCTTTCTCTAAACCTGGTAATAATTTCCTCATATATATATATCATCATCATCATCATCATTGTCAACCATTATCAATCCACTGCTGAACGAAGGTCTCCCCAAGTTTCCTCCACAACGGTCTGTCTTGTGCCAGTCTCCTCCATGTCACTCCCGCATATTTTCGAATTTCATCCACCCATCTCCCATGTGGTCTTTTTCTGGGTCTTTTATATATATATATATATATATATATATATATATATACATGAATGTCAAACAAAATGTTGTTTTTTTGCTTTTTCCCCTTATATGTGTTTTTGCTATATAGATGTCATCATCATCATCATTGTCAACCATTATCAATCCACTGCTGGACGAAGGTCTCCCCAAGTTTCCTCCACAACGGTCTGTCTTGTGCCAGTCTCCTCCATGTCACTCCCGCATATTTACGAATTTCATCCACCCATCTCCCATGTGGTCTTTTTCTGGGTCTTTTCCTGTCCCTTGGAATCCAATCTAAAATTTCGGCTGTCCATCTATGGTCTGTCCTTCTGGCAGTGTGTCCAGCCCATTGCCATTTCAGGGATTTAACTCTGATCATGATGTCTTCCACTCTCGTCATTTTTCGGATCCACGAGTTCCTCTTCTTATCTCTCCTGGTTATACCAAGCATGCACCTCTCCATGCTGCTTTGAGTTGTCTGCATCCTTTGTATGTCTCTTTTAGTTAAGGTCCACGTCTCTGCACCATACGTAAGCACTGGAAGGATGCATTGATCAAACACTTTTCTTTTAAGACATAATGGCATATTGCTCTTGAAAATTATGCTGTTTCTTCCAAAAGCTCTCCAGGCGAGTTTTGTACGCCGATTAATTTCTTCATCAATGTGACCCTCACTTGATATCTGCTGTCCAAGATAAACATACGTATCTGTTATCTCCAGTTTTTTTCCATCAATCGATAAATCTTCATTTCTTGTAAAAGCATTGAACATCACTTTTGACTTCTGAAAGTTCATTTTTAATCCCACTTCTTTACTCTTGTCAGCAAGTTCCTGGATCATACTCTGCAGCTCTGATGGGGTAGTTGCAAAAATGACTACGTCATCAGCAAAACGAAGGTGGGTTAGATAATCTCCATTAATCTTTATCCCTTTGTTTTCCCAGTTCAGTGATTGAAAGACATTTTCCAATCTGGCATTAAAGAGCTTCGGAGATATGGTGTCACCTTGTCTCACTCCCTTTCCAATTTTTATGTGTGTTGTATTTTCAAACAGCCGAATCTTTGCACTTGCATTTTCAGAGATGTTATTAATAATATTAATGTATGCATCTTCAATACCGCAGGATTTCAGAGCCGTGGTAACTGCTGATGGTTTCACCGAATCAAAGGCTTTTTCATAATCGATAAAAGCCATGCACAATGGAAGTTCATATTCCCTCGCTCTTTCAATTAGTTCTCTCAGTACGTGGATATGATCTATTGTGCTGTAGCCACTCCTGAATCCAGCTTGTTCTCTCGGTTGAGCCATGTCCAGTGTTACCTTCAAGCGGTGTGAAAGAACTTTAGTGAAGATTTTATAAACCACTGATAGGAGGCTGATAGGTCTGTAGTTCCTGAGATCCTCAATGTCACCTTTTTTATGTAGCAGGATCATTGTAGCATTGTTCCAATCCTCAGGAATCTTCCCTTTCATTAAGGCATCGAGTGAAAATTTGGGCGAGTACTGTTTCAATTTCTCCACTTGCTTCTTGTATGATGTCTATAGTAATTCCATCTTCTCCTGGAGCTTTCACCCGCTTCATGTTCTTGATTGCATGAGCAACTTCTGCTGGGAGGACTGGAAGAACTCTGGTACCTTTCATGATGTCTGGAGTACATGTATCATTCCTTTCATATAATTTGGAGTAGAAATCTTTCACTCTTGTCAAAATTTCGCCTCTATTTCTTGTTATAGAACCATCTTCTTTTCTCAGAGCCATAATCTGTTTTCTTCCCTTACTGAGATGTCCCTTTGCTATCTTAAGGCTTTGGTTGTTTTCAATTGCTTTCCTCACTAGCTCACAGTTGAATTTCCTTACGTCTTCAGTGATACTTTTTCGTGTTGTCTTGCATAGCTCTATATATTCCACTTTGGAAGTCACATCTTCTTTAGTTGTCCTCATCTCTCTTCTTTTTTGCATCAACATTTTGGTTTTTCCTGATAATTTGTTCACATGCAACTTGTTCTTAGACCCAGCTAATTTTGTTGCTGTTTCCATTAGAGCTTTGGTTACTTTTCTGTTAACTTCCGAAATATCCACTTCTTCCGATGTTAGGCCTTCTAAAGCAGAGAATCTGTTCTTCAGTTCCAACTTGAAAGTATTATGGTGTTTTTTAAGGTTGGTTATGTCAATACATTTTGTTTGTCTTATGAGCTTGCCACGTTTCCAGTTTAGTGTTGAGGTGCATCTTACATCTCACCAATCTATGGTCACTACCTGTGTTGAACTTGTTCAGCACACTGCAGTCTTCGATGACGAATTTTTTGTTACACATAATAAAATCAATTTCACTTGTCGTCCCAATTGGATGTCTCCATGTCCATTTCCTGTGTGGCTTTTTCTTGAAAAAGGAGTTCAAGATGAAAAACCCTTCTGCCTCTGCAAACTCAACGAGAGTATTTCCACGCTGGTTTCTGTTGCCGTGACCGAATTTACCTACTGAAGTTTCATTCTGTTGCCGTTGCCCTATTTTTGCATTGAAATCTCCCATAATTATCTTTAAGTGCTGCTTACCTTTATTATTTAGATGACGAATTTCCTCATAAAATTCTTCAATTTCTTCTTCAGGATGACTTGTGGTGGGTGCATAAGTTTGAATAATCTGAGCCTGGTATCTTCTCGATAGTTGGATAACGAGTCGTGCAGCTCTGTCAGAGGAACTTTCAACTTCTACCACTTTATCCTTCAGTTTCTTGTTTATTATAAATCCAACACCACTAGTTCTGCCAGTATCTGTCCCACGATAATAGAAGAGATGTCCACTTTTCAGTTCAATGAGATCTTCTCCTTTTCTCCTTACCTCACTTAGCCCGACGATGTCCCACTTGATCCTTTGTAGTTCCTCTTCCAATTCAAGAAGTCTTGAATCAGAAGATAGGGAGCGTCCGTTATAGGTAGCCAAGGTCAGCATCAAATGGCAGCCTAGTCCGGTCCTCCGGGGATTCTTAGCACCCTCTGCCTTCATGTCGCACTGGCCGCTGCCTTGGCCAGGTACATTCCAGCTGCCGGAGACTGAGGGCCATATAGCTATATAGATATACATGTATATATATATATCATCATCATCATCATCATCATCATTGTCAACCATTATTAATCCACTACTGGACGAAGGTCTCCCCAAGCTTCCTCCACAGCGGTCTGTCTTGTGCCAGTCTCCTCCAGGTCACTCCCGCATACTTTCGAATTTCATCCACCCATCTACCATGTGGTCTTCTTCTAGGTCTTTTCCTGTCCCTTGGAATCCAATCTAAAATTTCGGCTGTCCATCGATGGTCTGTCCTTTTGGCAGTATGTCCAGCCCATTGCCATTTTAGGAATTTAACTCTGATCATGATGTCTTCCACTCTTGTCATTTTTCGGATCCACGAGTTCCTCTTCTTATCTCTCCTGGTTACACCAAGCATGCACCTCTCCATACAACTTTGAGTTGTCTGCAGCCTTTATATGTCTCTTTTAGTTAAGGTCCACGTCTCTGCACCATACGTAAGCACTGGAAGGATGCATTGATCAAATACTTTTCTTTTAAGAAATAATGGCTTATTGCTCTTGAAAATTATGCTGTTTCTTCCAAAAGCTCTCCAGGCAAGTTTTGTACGCCGATTAATTTCTTCATCAATACGTATATATATATATATATATATATATGTTAAAGAAATTGCAACGCAGAAACAATAATAAAATAAAATAGAGTAAAATTTATATATATATATATATATATATATATATATATATATATATATATATAAATTTTGGGATGTAAGGTCAGGTGATGCGTAACATCACAGCCTCTCCTTGACAAATGTCAACCCCGCCTTCTCGTGGTGCATCCTGTTCCCACTAAAGGGGCTCTGACGACCGCCCATAGCGGTATAACTATACCATCGGGATTAGAGGAAATTCTATCCCACACTCACCAACCCGCTTGGCCAGCGTGGCGAGTTATGGCCAAACCCCTCCAAAAGGATTCCACAACTTAAATCTTGGCCCTCAGTCTCCGGCAGCTGGAATGTACCTGGCCAAGGCAGCGGCCAGTGCGACATGAAGGCAGAGGGTGCTAAGAATCCCCGGAGGACCGGACTAGGCTGCCATCTGATGCTGACCTTGGGAACGTACAATGGACGCTCCCTATCTTCTGATTCAAGGCTTCTTGAATTGGAAGAGGAACTACAAAGGATCGAGTGGGACATCGTGGGGCTAAGTGAGGTAAGGAGAAAAGGAGAAGATCTCATCGAACTGAAAAGTGGACATCTCTTCTACTATCGTGGGACAGATACTGGCAGAACTAGTGGTGTTGGATTTATAATAAACAAGAAACTGAAGGATAAAGTTGTAGAAGTTAAAAGTTCCTCTGACAGAGCTGCACGACTTGTTATCCAACTCTCGAAAAGATACCAGGCTCAGATTATTCAAACTTATGCACCCACCACAAGTCATCCTGAAGAAGAAATTGAAGAATTTTATGAGGAAATTTGTCATCTAAATAATAAAGGTAAGCAGCACTTGAAAATAATTATGGGAGATTTCAATGCAAAAATAGGGCAAAGGCAACAGAATGAAACTTCAGTAGGTAAATTCGGTCATGGCAACAGAAACCAGCGTGGAAATACTCTCGTTGAGTTTGCAGAGGCAGAAGGGTTTTTCATCTTGAACTCCTTCTTCAAGAAAAAGCCACACAGGAAATGGACATGGAGACATCCAAATGGGACGACAAGTGAAATTGATTTTATTATGTGTAACAAAAAATTCGTCATAGAAGACTGCAGTGTGCTAAACAAGTTCAACACAGGTAGTGACCATAGATTGGTGAGATGTAAGATGCACCTCAACACTAAACTTGAACGTGGCAAGCTCATAAGACAAACAAAATCTATTGACATAACCAACCTTAAAAAACACCATAATACCTTCAAGTTAGAACTGAAGAACAGGTTCTCTGCTCTAGAAGGCCTAACATCGGAAGAAGTGGACATCTCTGAAGTTAACAGAAAAGTAACCAAAGCTCTTATGGAAACAGCAACAAAATTAGCTGGGTCTAAGAACAAGTTGCATGTGAACAAATTATCAGGAAAAACCAAAATGTTGATGCAAAAAAGAAGAGAGATGAGGACAACTAAAGAAGATGTGACTTCCAAAGTGGAATATATAGAGCTATGCAAGACAGTAAGAAAAAGTATCACTGAAGACGTAAGGAAATTCAACTGTGAACTAGTGAGGAAAGCAATTGAAAACAACCAAAGCCTAAAGATAGCAAAGGGACATCTCAGTAAGGGAAGAAAACAGAGTATGGCACTGAGAAAAGAAGATGGTTCTGTAACAAGAAATAGAGGCGAAATTTTGACAAGAGTGAAAGATTTCTACTCCAAATTATATGAAAGGGATGATATATGCACTCCAGACATCATGAAAGATACCAGTACCAGAGTTCCTCCAGTCCTTCCAGCAGAAGTTGCACATGTAATCAAGAACATGAAGCGAGGAAAAGCTCCAGGAGAAGATGGAATTACTGTAGACATCATACAAGAAGCAAGTGGAGAAATCGAAACAGTACTCGCCCAAATTTTCACTCGATGCCTTAATGAAGGGAAAATTCCTGAGGATTGGAACAACGCTACAATGATCTTGCTACATAAAAAAGGTGACATTGAGGATCTCATTAACTACAGACCTATCAGCCTCCTATCAGTGGTTTATAAAATCTTCACTAAAGTTCTTTCACACCGCTTGAAGGTAACACTGGACATGGCTCAACCGAGAGAACAAGCTGGATTCAGGAGTGGCTACAGCACAATAGATCATATCCACGTGCTGAGAGAACTAATTGAAAGAGCGAGGGAATATGAACTTCCATTGTGCATGGCTTTTATCGATTATGAAAAAGCCTTTGATTCGGTGAAACCATCAGCAGTTACAATGGCTCTGAAAACCTGCGGTATTGAAGATGCATACATTAATATTATTAATAACATCTATGAAAATGCAAGTGCAAAGATTAGGCTGTTTGAAAATACAACACACGTAAAAATTGGAAAGGGAGTGAGACAAGGTGACACCATATCTCCGAAGCTCTTTAATGCCACATTGGAGGGTGTTTTTCAGTCGCTGAGCTGGGAAAACAAGGGGATAAAGATTAATGGAGATTATCTAACCCACCTTCGTTTTGCTGATGACGTAGTCATTTTTGCAACTACCCCATCAGAGCTGCAGAGTATGATCCAGGAACTTGCTGACAAGAGTAAAGAAGTGGGATTAAAAATGAACTTTCAGAAGACAAAAGTGATGTTCAATGCTTTTACAAGAAAATGAAGATTTATCGATTGATGGAGAAAAGCTGGAGATAACAGACACGTACGTTTATCTTGGACAGCAGATATCAAGTGAGGGTCACATTGGTGAAGAAATTAATCGGCGTACAAAACTTGCCTGGAGAGCTTTTGGAAGAAACAGCATAATTTTCAAGAGCAATATGCCATTATGTCTTAAAAAAAAAGTGTTTGATCAATGCATCCTTCCAGTGCTTACGTATGGTGCAGAGACGTGGACCTTAACTAAAAGAGACATACAAAGGCTGCAGACAACTCAAAGTTGTATGGAGAGGTGCATGTTTGGTGTAACCAGGAGAGATAAGAAGAGGAACTCGTGGATCCGAAAAATGACAAGAGTGGAAGACATCATGATCAGAGTTAAATCCCTGAAATGGCAATGGGCTGGACATACTGCCAGAAGGACAGATCATCGATGGACAGCCGAAATTTTAGATTGGATTCCAAGGGACAGGAAAAGACCCAGAAGAAGACCACATGGGAGATGGGTGGATGAAATTTGAAAGTATGCAGGGGTGACATGGAGGAGACTGGCACAAGACAGACCGTTGTGGAGGAAACTTGGGGAGACCTTCGTGCAGCAGTGGATTGATAATGGTTGACAATGATGATGATGATGATATAAATTTTACCTAAGAATTCAAAACTAAATTATATATATATCATCATTATCATTGTCAACCATTGTCAATCCACTGCTCAAGGATTCTGGATTGATAATTCACTACTGTCTCATCAAGTTTCGTCCACAACGGCCTGTCTCCTCCATGTCACTCCCGCATGCTTCCGCATTTCATCCACCCATCTCCCATGTGTCTTTTTCTGAGGCTTTTCCTATATATATATATGAAATGCAATCAAAGTAGAATCAATGAGCACAAGCTCGTGCTAAGTCACAGAACCAAAGACACATCCAATATAGTGTAATATACACATCACCTCAAAAAGCAAGGCATGCATATAATGAATAGGGGCAAGTAGAATACATAAAAAATATTTTAAATTAATAAAAGAACCTACCCATTAATGAAAATACAATACAAATCATCCATATACCACAAAAGTCCAAATTACAACACCATCATCAAAATTGTATGGGAGTGCCTACCTCGAAATTAAAAATATATTTTCCATAAAACATACGAAGATACAAATGAAGAAATTCGACCGTAATCTTCAGAGAAACACCAGTTGGAACAACAGGAGATGGGTTTTTTGAGGTGATGTATACATATAGCCAAGCAAAAACCAGAGGAATACAAATTTAATAACAAGATGAACAGAGCCAAAAACCTGCAAAAAAGGAACGTGTAGAAAAAGGCAGTAAGAGAAGCACTGCAGAAAAACAGAGGCCGTCATCCATGGCTTTATGAAGGACCAGCATGGACAACACTCTCTCTCTCTCTTCAACAGAGACCTGGAAATGGGTTGCTGCTACGACAATATTGTACACTTCAAAATGCCAACTTATAGTCCAAATACTGAAGTTACAAAAACAGAAAAGGCTACTATTAATCAGATAGGCTCCCTCAAATAATTAAAAGCAAAGCCCCTTACTGAATAAATTAATTTCTTAATTTTTAATTATAATTTAGAAGTCTTTTTTTTGCTTGGGTCTTGTGGGGTCAACGGTTCTCTGGGCTTAGCTCTTTTTATTTTGGCTCTGGTATCTCGTTTTTGTGCTCTGTTTTGTTGTAAATTTAGCTCTCGTCACGTCAGCTTTCTTTGTTTTTTCAGCTTTGGTTTTGGGAGCTTTTGGTTCATAATTCTAGGCTAATTTTTTTCCCTCTGACTGCTCGAAAAAATTGCAAAATATTTGTTGTAAATATTGTAACTATTTGCTAAGCTTGTTTTCAACCTTTTATGTCAAACGTGGTCTTGACGAAGAGTCTTAGCGATGAGTTGGGCCAGGTACAACATACTTGTAAATTATAATTAAAAATTGAGAAATTAATTTATTCAGTTAGGGACTTTGCTTTTAATTATTTGATGTTAATACATTTTATATTAATTTTTGTAGTGTGGGAAAACTTTATGCACACCCTATATATTTATTTCCACTAGTTGAAAATTTTTGAAATAATTTGACAAAGAAATACGCTAGAAAAGAATCCGTAGTGAGACAAATAATACCTGGCTGACAAATAATTTTCTCTGGCGTGGTTTCAGAGGTTTAGATACAGATGCAAATATGTTGCACCCATCTAAATTCCTGACTTTCAGAAGCACAGATAGAGGCAAAAATTCAGCATACATTTACTCTAATTTGCGGCGGATTTGTGCTTCTAAAAATACCTGAAAAAACGCATCTTCTTTCGGATAGTTCAGGCTTCTAAAAGAAAAAAAAATTACAAATCTCACTAATACGGGCAGAGATATGGTGTAAAATAAGTGGTGAGAATTTACGGAAAATTTCTGAAAGTGCAGCAAAGTTGCCGGTAGGTATCCGTCTTTTAACAAAATTTCCGTTTTTAAAAGTGCTCTGTTTTTTAACTTCCGTATTTTCACAGATTTTCTGGTCAGTAATTCCGTTTATTTCAGAAAAGTCCGTTTCAAATTTTTTCCGTATTTATACAGAAATTTCGCAAAATCGATTACGCGGAATTTTTTAGCACTTACTCCAGAGAATACTTTCGCGCTGGTGACTGAACTTCGGTCGATTAGGTTAGGTCTAAGTAAGTAGCGTGTCTTAACCACTAGGCCAGAAAGTCTTAGGAATTGCACTCACGTACAAGGTAAAACTAATCTCGCGATGATGAATTTCTTTCTTTATTTCTTTCTTTTTTTCATTAATGGGAGGGATTTAGACATTTTATTTTCTGTTGGAACTTATTATATTTTTTAATACGTTTGTAATAAACTTTTTCTGTAGGAGGACTTATCACAAATTAAGTATTTTTTCTCTGAATGTGATATTTCGAAGTAACAGAATGCTTTGGTACTTGAGACCTTGTTTTAAACTGACAATAACTTTTAATTATCTTTAAGAAATGGTGAAATGTATTGTTTTATAGTATTTGTTGCACAAAACTTCTAAATATAAAATCTATTCTTGATACCTATATAGCTTTTGTCATAAGCACTCCGTAGACTGATACATAGACATCGTATAATCACCTCTACAATAAATTAAGTACACGGTTTCTTACGGTAACACAACATGTAATAGTTGGTGTACAAAATGGGGGAGAGAAGAAGAAATACCGTGTTCCCCAATAACCAAAGTTCTTGCGATATGCTATCCATAATATCCGATTTCGCAACAGAACTTCAAAATCAGGTCCTTTGACGGACGATTGAAATTTAACAGTTAATCAAACCTCAAGTATTTCCGCGAATCATCCCTATTACCAGAATGTTGTCATCATATGGATACAGAAAAATTGAGAACGGAGTTTTTCCGTTATTATACGAAAGGAATAGCGGAAATGTTTCTGAAGATTCAAAATTTTCCGTTAATGCATCTTAAAAATGGAAATTTACCGTCAATATAAGAAAAGAATTGTCGAAAGGTTTCTGAAAATTCAGAATATTCCTGTTCTACAAAAACTCAGTGAAAATCAGATTTCTTTCTGTCATTTCACGGAAAGAATTGTACCAGAAATATGATTCGTGTTAATTCATGAAAGGAATCACTGAAAGCGGCTCGTGAATTTCAGAAAATTTTTTACAGTGCACAGGAGAACGGACGTTCACAGCAATACAATAAGCACGTTCCTTCCTTTTTTTTTTTTTTTTTTTTCAAAAGACGTGTGCTAGACACTTTATCTGTGCATCTTCTTTGTTTCATCTCTTCTTGAAGCTGGGCTGGGTCTAGCCTGATAGCAGAGTGACCAGACGCGCGGGCACCAAGGTAGGCCCTTGTTCTAGTCCCTGATGAAGCTTGAGTTGTTTTTTTGTTCTGGGACGCAGGCTTTTCTCCTTTCTGAAGCAAATGGATCTAAATTAGGGACAGAAGATTCCTTATAACTTTAGATCCCGATGGTTTTCGTTAAACCCCGATACAAAAGAAAAAAAAATCTGAGTCTATTCAACTGTGTTTGTTAGAGGAAACTATATCAATGGAAATGTTTGTGTAACCTGAGGATAAAATAGTCTTCAATGTTATTCAAACCACGGTTGTGTCATATTCAGCCGAAATATCCAGTTGTTTTCCGAAAAAATAACCCCTTTCTTTTCCGTAAGACTTGAAACTCAAAATACAGCAAAAAAGTTTGAAATCAATGAAAAATATCAAAGGAAACCCTTGAGGTATGATGACTGTCAGCAATGTTTGGAAGAGCTGAATCGATTACTTGGAATAATGCCTCCCTGTCAAAGACAGAGGAAAGCACTTAAAGAGAGCCTTTTTGTTACTTTGTGCCCTTTGACCTCTGCTGCCAATCTTTTTCATTATGACATTCGTCTCTGGTAGACGATCCATTTGTTCCTTGTCCAATTCAGGAAAAAAGGTACAAGAAACGCTAAGTGTCCTTTCCAGAGATGATCGGCGGTTAAACTTTTTCCTTGTTCGACGCACGCACGCAATCGCAGAGTAAACCTGACGCCTTTTGATTGAAACTGGCAACAGGAAAATGAAGACTTTACCTCAATATCTGCTTCTTCTACGAATCGAAGAAGACCTCTATTCCGTAATCGACAATTAAAATGGATTCATATCTTTTTGCTGACGCTGTCGTCATGCTTTGAAACAGAAGTCAATAAATTTGGTACGATGTCCAAACGGGTGTTTTTGGTAATTGGCGTCAAATATGTCACGCAGGAAGGCCGAACTCTGGTCAACAGAGTACTAAAATCTGATCGTTAAGAGTAACTTACTCAGTTTTCCTGCAGAACATCATAACATAGCTGAACTGAGATCCCTGCACCATTACTGATTCAGTTTGGTGACGTCAAACTGCAAGAAAATGTGGAAAATGTAGAAAAGAACAAAGAAAAATTGTCTTCGCAATGTACGACATTCAGGCTTATAACCTTGGGGTAATGAAAAGGAAGCAAGTCGAACAGAGGATTTCATAAATGCAGAAGTCTTCAATCTCAGGACGCGGTATTGGTTTCTGGAATTAAGAACGCACTATTATACTTATTTATTTTTCTTTTAGGCCAGTTGATATAAAAAAAGTATCAGGAGAACTTTAGTAATCCTAGGGGCGGCTCGCAGGAAAGGGGATCCCCTTGGATCCCTTCACCACTCACGATTTTCAGGAAGAGCCTTTCACTTTCGGATACTTTATTGTCCTTTATGCTTACCTGATGTTTCTTATTTTTTTCGGATCCGTTTGAGAAAGACTCACACCCCATGCCTACTTCAAAAGTAAACTTTTGGAGCCATATGGGAGATGCCGATCAGAAATATCATCCCACATTTTTACCTGAACATTAGCGAAAGAGGGCTGCTCTGAGTTTAAATGTTTCACGATAATGGGCCCACAAGATTATTTCTTTGTTCAAGCATTGTTTTGAGTTCTTTTTCCAACATGTTTCTTTAAATTTGATCATCTTTCTTGTAGTATGCAGGTTGCTTTTGTCCTCATCTTGGTTAACTTACTGCAGTTTTCAATTTATTTCCCTATGACCTCACCACTTTTGCTTTTTTACTGTGGCTATTTATTGGCAATAAAATTTTTTGTACCCTTTGCTCTTTTACCACATCCCGAGTAGATGTAATTTGGAAATCACGCATTGTTTGGATCCTCCTCTCTGTTTTCTTATATTCGCACTTTCACCATATTGCACCCTATTTCCTTCTCTTAAATTTTGACATAAATTGGATAACATATTCACTAGAAATAAGTAGAAGTTAACTAGGTTTATTTGACCACTTTTTCAGTGTTTCTAAGAATCTGAGAAACTTACCAGCCTTTCCACCGCTTCGGTAAGGCGCAATCATATGACTGGCGTACAGAAAGTTTGTATACCAGCATACTGCTAGTCAGTATGAATATGAGGCATGGTATTTTTTCTGTAATTGTATACATAGTCTTGTTTAATACTGTACCAATCCTTCAATGCTATAGATCTATTCGTTCTTTCTCTTTAGGACATTTTGTAAACTAAAACACAGAGACTTAACGGAATAGGTTAAAATAAATATACGGGCTGTGTAAAATACCACTTCCTTTGGGTGTATATATAACCACAGGAGCTTTATGATTAGTGCAGATATTGGGGATAAGGCTCTTACATATTCATTTAGGTATGGCAAGGAATGCTGCGATGAAGCAGATCACTCTGGGCTGCCCTTCACACCCAACCCCGGAGGGAAATGTTAATCTCTAGCACGCCCTCATTCTGCAAGGCAGACGAATGACTTCGGCGTACGTTTAGATAAGTCTGTAGATGTTGTAATCCGTAGTGTAAATTAAATGAGGACGCAGAGTTTTCAGATGAAAATTGTCAGTGCGCGATATGTCGTAGAAATGTTGACGATGAGCAAAAGGTTTGCCATAAACGCTTGTACCTCAACGACTTGAACATGCTTCCTGCGGATCCAATAAATTTCTGGCCCCGGATTGTTACAATGGATGAAGCATGGGTTCGTCACTTTGACATGGAGACTTAAAAACAGTCAAATTTGGAAGCATGAGTCTTCTTGGCCTCCCAAGATGTTCCTTGTTCAGCTGTCAGCCTGACAGCTGATGGCATCAGTTTTCTGGGATAAATATGCCATAATCATGATGGACAACCTGGAACAGGGCACACTGTCAATGTCATACCAGGCCAACCTAATAAGCCAACTTCGTGCAATCATCAAAGAAAAGACGCGTGGAAAACTGAGAAAAGGTGTCTCCTCCCTTCAAGACAGTGCACCGGGTTACACCTCACAATAGTGAAGACCTCCACGCAAACTGCAGGATTTGAAGGGCTTGAATATCCACCCTGTTCTTCAGGTCTTGCTCCTAATGATTTTTGTTTGTTTTCTAAGTGAAGGAAAACATCCATGAAAAGCGATATATCTCCGACTGTGAGGACGTGGCAGCTGTAGACCAACTCACGGTATTTGAAAATCCAAAATATATTTTCTTCAATGGGATCAAGGCACCAGAGTTCATTGGTTTTCACACATTTGTGTGCCAATTTTATTTTTACTTGTTTATTTATTTATTATATTGACATAGGTGAAAAGATACTCAATTTAAAGTGGAAACGGGCTGGCCATATAGCAAGAATGGAAAATAATAGATGGACTAAAGTAATAACAGAATGCAGACCATATAAAGGAAAGAGAGGAGTAGGAAGACCAGAGAGAAGATGGATTAATGATGTAAACATAACTGTAGGAAAGATGTGGAATAGACAAGTCCAAGACAGGAACATTTGGAAAGAGATGAGGGGAAACCTATAGCCTCAATTGGCTATAAAAAAGGTTAGATGAAATAGAAGAAGAAGATTCATTTATTTATATTTTGTTGAACACAGGCAAGTCCAGAAATCAGCTTTATTGCCTTGTTGTATTTCTAATGTGAATTCAGGGAACCATTCTTACAAATGAAGCATTCAATAACTTAATTTGTGGTTCACGTATCTTTGCTATCGGTAATGAAAATAATGTAACCCATAGGCGCCGACTTGAAAAATTATTTGGGGGTTAAGGAAATTTTTAATCGAATTACCCAAGCATTTTTCAAAGTATTTAAGTCTTATTTAAATTTCATTCAGTCAGATTATCTGGCACAACAAGACCCCAGAAATGCTAAAATGAAGTAAATTATAGTTAAATACAGATTTTTTTTCTCTAGATAATTATTTATTTCATTTATTTTGCTTTTGTAGGCGCGACATTATTGTATACAATACACAGCTAATGTGTGAATTTCCAACTCAATTGTTTTATAAAAGTAACAAAAACATGTAAAATTTATTTTAAGGTTTTTTCTTAACCAATTTTAATAAAAGTGCCAACAATTTTTTTCTTCAAATGATTTCTGAGTTAAAATAGAAGGTTAGAAGGAGAGTACATGACATCAGCCGCACGCCCAGTATGGCCAACTTGGGTTGCTTCTGTACTTTACTATGGGAAAATCGTTGACTTTGAAGAGATTTTAGAGGCACTTGTGCAGCATGTACAGTAAGGAAAAAAATGAGACTGAAATATATATGCACATAACTAAAAATTTGCAAAAAGTTACAGAAACAAAACTATGCTTCGTCGACCGGAAGTGCATATTGCGTATTAACCAATCACAGCTTTGCTAAAGCTGTGGGAGCCTTATTCCCCTTCAGGTTCTGCTGCAGAGAGTAAGAGATGGCCGCTATCAACCTGTGCTGCAGGACAGGTTTTCAGTAAGTGACATCCCGTCACTGAACCCTTCCCACCCGGAGGGCGCAAGAAACCAGATGATCAGATTTGGCTTCACCAGAGGCTGCTGATGCCATCTCTTCTCTTCTCTCTCTTCTAACCTACTTGGTCCCCGACTGCCCGAAGATAGGATGGGTCAACTGACTGTACAACATATTTCCGCCTTTATCACTATGACCTGGAATAGGTTCTCGTCTCCGAATGTAGAGCTAGACGTTTGTATTTTGTGGGAACCTAGACAAACCAAAGAATTTTCTTTTATAAAGGAGGCAGTTTTAAATGCTCTTAAACAACGGTACTTGAGGTATTGTCTGTCGCGTCAAATTTCATGAGCACGAACAAACACTAATTCTTTTTGAGGCACAATAAACAGTCTGAAGGGTAAATTTCTATACACACTTTATATAGTAAACGGGAATGAATAATAAAAAACTTGAAGAATTGATGACGAAAAACAAAATCTATGCACATATGCGTACGTGTGTTTTCCCCACAAAATACGAGCAAAAATATTACGGGGTTCGAGGAACCCACAACAAAATAATTGGGGGTTCAAAAAGTGTTTCGAACCCACGAAGTCGGCGCCTATGATGTAGCCCATATATCTTGCTTGAAATATGGAAATAATGTCTTTGAAATATTCTCAAGCTTCCCCACGAATTATTATGTTAGCACAATTTCATCCAACACATTGTTAAGCCTATTTCTCATGTCACTTTTCTCAGATCAAAAGAAATTGTTTCGGAGAGTAAAAAGAGCAACTAAAATAACGATTGTAATTCACAGATAAATTGTTCCTCGAGATTCAGAGGGAAGCTTCGCAGAAATGCACACAAATCTATGTTTGCCGCCCCGATGGTGCAGCTGTGTAAGCGCTGACTTCTGGCCGTGGGTCCGGGTTTGAGTCTTAGATGAGGCATTGGTGGAATGTTTGTCTCATGGCACTATCTCTCTCTCTCTCTCTCTCTCCCATCCCTGGAACCAGCTGCCCTAAATTAGGGCCGGGTGATTTCTTACAGCTTATCGAGTTGCTCACAGTGGTTGTTAAACCTGCAAACTGAAAGAAAAAGCCATATTTTAATTACTGACGTTAAATTTTAATACTGTTGATGAATCAAACACAACTTTATAGGGATTTGGAGTTTTGGCGCATAGCTCCAGCTCATCATGCATCCGTTACATACTTCACATATCAACTACTGTATTTCATTCTCATTATTCATTTCATGCACGCTTAATTAGCTCTTTCTGTGATTTCTTTGGCTTTCTCTAAATATTTTTTTTCTTTCAGTACAGCCAATAAATTCTCGCAGTTAGTAACTGATCACTGTGTTATAGGACTTTTGTTTTCGTGTCTTACAAGCTCCGTTCTGGCATAATATTCAAGCCTGATCGCATCTCGTTGTGAAAGTTGTGAATAATGCATACCACGAAGAAAGTGTTAAAGGTAGTTGCGGTATTAAATATGTTCTTTATTACTAAATAATTCTCTTTTTCAGTTTGCCCAGGAATTATTTTACTACTGAATTAAATATGGTTATTTTACTTTCCACTTCTTATCTGTACATTCTACATAATTTCTCTTCTGTTTCATTTTCTCATAAAGCACGCTTCCCAGTACGGAAGCTATTTCTCTTTTAATCTCTTCTCCTAACCTCTTCTCTCTCTATTTCTCTCCTAGCCTCCTTTCACCAAAATATCTCTGTCTCCAGATACACTGTGTGCCCTACTCCTTTCTTAGCGAGACACCATCTTTGTCCTTCTATTTCTCCGACTTCTTTGTGTGCCCTACTCCTTTCCTGGCGTGACGCCCTCTTTGTCCTCTTCTGCCTCCAACTTCCCTGTGTGTCCTACTCCTTTCCTGCGGTGACGCCCTCTTTGTCATCCTCTTCCTTGACTCCAAAAGAAATGAATTCCTTCAGCTCCTTCCGCGAGCCTTCGGATCACAAATACTAATCACTGCGTAGGTCAATAGAACAATAAAATCATTAGTCCCCATACTAACATGTACTAATCTGAATTGCCGACCTGACAGATAACATCTTAAAGACGCCGGAGCCTATTGTTGAATATTCCCTACTTTATTCCTGGAAACGAATTAATTGTAAAATCTAAAATCCTCATAACAACTGATTCTTTCAAAATCTGCAAACTACCTCAGAATATTTATTTATTATATTTTTTTCTTTGAAGTTCAGCAACAACCATGAGCAAACGAAAAGACTGTAAGTAGTCACCCGTCCTTAAATTAGGGCCACTGGCTCCAGGAAAGGAATAGAGCCAGAGCCATCATACAAACACACCACTCATGTCTCATCATTGACTCGAACCCGGCCCCCTTTCGAACGAATGGTCAGAAGCAAACGTCTGAGACCACTTGGCTGTTGGGAGGCGAAAATGTTTGTATTTATCCTACTCTAACGATAATTTGTTTCACATTACAAATCATCCAAAAAGAAATCGCTCGTGAGAAGTTCTTGCAACAAATCCTCGGAAGTAATGCGTTTCACGAAATCAAGAAAAACCGTTCGATCTGCAAAAGCCGAAAACTTCATCAAGATATCTTGGTTAGTGCTCGAATGCACAGAAATAATATTCCGGCTGTCTCTGAATAAAGAAACTAGGTTTACAATATCTCTCTAAATTTTAGTACAGTAAATTCTTGTCAAACGCGATTCGTGATACATACCTTGGACGAGGCATGTGTTTTGCACTTTTCTATGGTGCTGCTTCCCTCCCCTTCGTGTAACCAATGGCCCAAAATTAGACACCGGCCATCCCTTCTTAACCCTTGATGTTCACGGTGATCACTAAACCTTCATAAAAACAACCCTCAACTCTCATGGGGAAAAACAGAGGAACTGAAATAACAACTCAGCTTATTACAATTCTCTCAAGCATGTAAGATTTTTGCTCTGTGATGAAATGAAACTTCAACAGAATAAACAAACTGCGCCATATGTTTAAAATAATAGTGTATAGATAATTTTTAAATGCATTTCGGAACATGTTCTGAGATTTTCATGCTTCGACAGTAGTAATGCACACCACAAAACGTCAATATTTAGTTACTAGAACTAATTTTCAAGTCATAGCCTAAGTTAGAGGGAAAAAAATATCGACGAAAATGAATTATATTTCATTTGCGCAGACGCACTTGTTCATCATATCTCCTTATTTTATTACTTCCTTTTGTTTGTATCGTATGTTTCTGTTATTCTTCCAAACAATCACCATAAAGTGCTTTTAATTTAAATGTTTTATCATGAATATATTTTCCCACATGATAAATTTGAACATTTCAGAATTAAATTTTGCGCCCAAAGTTTCGCTTAGGTGATTTTTGAATCCACCGTTTGGCCATCCAGTGGCCGATTGCTTTCAGACATTGGCGTCTCACCATTCTTCCGAGATGGTTCATGGAATGTTTCATTGCGCAAGGCGCTGTCGCTTTCCCGGGAACGGTGGTCCTAAATAAGTTACGGGTAACTGCTTATATACCACAGAGTTATTCTTGATTAGTTAATAAACTCAGAAACAAAACAAAATAAAACGGCGTTAAAAGAATGGTTAAGGCACAAGTCGTAACCTGACCGTTGATCCCATATATTCAAGCGCGTAGGGTCGTGTTAAGTAAGGAGGAACGCAGAACACCAAAATGTACAATTAGCAATTTAGTATTGTATTAAACTTCAAATTTTTAACTAAAGTGATGGAGGAAAGTATGAAAATTAAACAACACCTTTTCATTTAATCTCAGAGAAATTTTAGAGAAATGAAGTACAGTGGAACCTCGGTCATACCCAATGTGAGAAAAAGTATCGGGATCCCCGTTCCGCAAAAAAAAAAAAAATAATGGAGCATTCAAATAGATCACATGTGCCAGATTTTCTTTAAAACTTCGGGTAAGCTCAACACTCGTGGTCAACTGTTCAAGACGTCATTAATAAATGGAAACGTGAGGGACTTATGACTGCCAAGAAACGTTCAGGAAGGCCAAGTAAATTGGTGGAAAGGGACAAGAGAACTCTGAAACTGGTCGTCCGGAGGTACCGTCATTTCTCTGCACAAATCATCACAAAAAAATTCAAGATTCAACAGGGGTGATTGTGTGCACTAAGACAGTTCGTAAGGTACACACACATGCTACACTTCTATGGCCGAGCTGCTGCATGCAGGCCTTTAATAACTTGTCCAAAAGCGAGTGAGCGACTTGCTTGGTGCAAAGCACATCGTCCATGGTATACGTAGCGAATGTGTTGCACCAAGCAAGCACATCTTCCATGGATGCAAGTACATTGCCCATGGTATATGTCATGAATGTGTTGCAACAAACCAGCACATCGTCCATGGTATACGACATGAATGTGTTGCATCAAGCCAGCACATAGTCCATGGTATACGTCATGAATTTTTTGCACCAAGCAAGCACATCATCCATGGTATACGTCATGAATGTTTTGCACCAAGCAAGCACATCGTCCATGGTATACGCCATGAATGTGTTGCACCAAGCAAGCACATCGTCCATGGATGCAAGCACATCGTCCATGGTATACGCCATAAATGTGTTGCACCAAGCGAGCACATCGTTCATGGATGCAAACATTTCGTCCATGATATACGTCATGAATGTGTTGCACCAAGCAAACACATCGTCCATGGTATACGACATGAATGTGTTGCACCAAGCAAGCACATCGTCCATGGATGCAAGTACATTGTCCATGGTATATGTCATGGATGTGTTGCATCAAGCAAGCACATCATCCATGGCATTCGTCATGAATGTGTTGCACCAAGCAAGCACATCGTCTGTGGTATACGTCACGAATGTGTGGAATCAAGCAAACACATCCTTCATGGATGCAAGCACATCGTCCATGGTATACTTCATAAATGTGTTGCACCAAGCAAGCACATCGTCCATGGTATACGTCATGAATGTGTCGCACCAAGGAAGCACATCATCCATGGATGCAGGCACGTCGCCAAAGATACCGTTCTCAGGGACCAGTGGAAATGAATGTTATGGAGTGACGGATCACGCTACACCGTTTTTAAATCTGATGGTCGTTACTGGGTGTGGCGTATGCCAGGTAACGGTATCTACTAGAATATGTCATCCCAACAATTAATTTTGGTGGTAGCATTTTCTTAGTCTGGGGATGTTTCTCGTGGTATGAACCCGGACAGTTGTTGGTTCTGGATGGAAACATGAACGCCACGAAGTACCGGGAGATTCTAGACAACGCCTCACTGCTTACACTTTACCAGTTTTACGGAAACGGGCCATTCTTGTGTCAGCAAGATAAGGCTCTGTGTCATAAAGCACGCTCCATTTCGACATCGTTTGAGGATATATGTGTATTTGGAGTGGCCAGCTCAAAACTCCGACCTCAATCCTGTATGGGGCCCTTTGGGATGAACTTGAACATCAGAATCGGACTAGAAGGACTCGTGTAACTTCTGTGTCTGAACTGATCACTGCTTTGCGGGAGGAATGGAGCAATATACATTCGACTGCTTACCAGAATCTCATTGAAAGCGTGACAGGGAGAGTGCACAATGTAATTCTGGCTAAAGGTGGGCCAACTCCTTACTGATTGGAAACGCAATATTGTACAAAGAGCACTGGTATCTGGAGACTTTTCTACATAGGGTACATTTCTCAATCATGCGTTTTCCCTTTTATACGTAATTCTGCGTTAGTCCCGATATTTTACCGTACTTTCGACCGCTTTTTGTAACTCGGTTACATGTGTTTCATTTATACTCTTTTTTACGATTATACGTTAAAATTTGAATTTCATATTATCAAATACACCCAATTCTTTGATTGCTTTATGCGTAGCCCGGTATGTTACAACTTTGAGAGAACTGAGACAGCGTTGTTGTGTTCCTTCTTGGTGCATCCAAAGTTGCATTTTGATCCCATCAGAGAAGGGCATGTTGTTAACATGAAAATTTGGTTTTGTCATTTCATGACTCAAACACATGTGTGCTATTTAAAATATTCATGAATCTCTGGGACATTACTTTGTGACTGCACTATTTCTTGACTTAATAAAATAGAATTCTAAATGTATTATCAATATTTAACATTGTGGTTTCAAAACGGATACACTCAGAATCCAGAAAAAAAAAACTGTTCATTCGTGAGTTTGATGCTCTGAAGCATTGGTATCAGATCCTTAGTAGTAAGGATTTCACTTAATCCAGAATCAGGAGTTTTATAGACAGATAAGAGTCGTCAAAAGAGAAGTTTGATTTTCATAGGCTTTATGATTTTTGCGATGAGAAAAAATATATTATAATTTGTAACGCTGTTTTTTCCTTTTGCCGCCGATTCGACTTTAAATAAATCTTTATTAAGAAACATCTTCTTCTTAGCCTGTTGACACCCACTGCAGGGTATAGGCCTCCCCCAGTCTTTTGCAACTTCCTCGATCCTTAGCTTCAGTCCACCATTTAGCACCTAAGTTTCTAAAGGTCATCTCTCCATCTTATTCTCTAGCGTCCTCTTCGTCTCCTTTAATCTTTCGGTTGCCATTCTCTTATTAATCTTGTCCATCTTTCAGTTTTCCAACATGTCCAGCCCATCTCCACTTTGATTCTTTTAGTATTTTTATAATATCTACCATTCCTGTTCTTTCTCTTGTAATTTAATTTCTAACTCTATCTCTTTGTGTTATTCCTAACATTCTTCTCTCTAACTTTCTTACCGATACTCTTATTTTTCTATATTGTCGTCCTGTGATATTCCATGTTTAACTTCCATACGTAAACAAGGGGATAATACATACATTGAAGATATATCTTTTTAAACACAATGGAAGATCACCGGCTAAATAATCTTTAAATATCTAAAAGACTGCATTATCTTGGATTATTTTTCTATTGATTTCTCTTTCTTGTCTTTCTTTAAAATTGATTACTTGACCTAAACAGATGGGAACATCTTATACTCCTTTAAATCATGAATTTTACAATAGTATTTAACATTTTGAAATCTCGGTTTTACGTTTTTTTTTACATTTATACGTTTTTTAAGGCCATTCCTGAGAAAAACATATCATCCAGGTTTCAGCGCATTCGTAACTATTCTAAATCAGTGGTTCTCAAAGTGGAGTACGCGAAATTAATAAATATTGATGGACTTTGCAGGAGTAACGAGATTAGTCAGCAAACATGCTGGGTCGCATAGTGAACTGACTTTCATGTCAACAAAATTAACAGTCCAAATCTATTCGCCTTGGGAAAACCGAATTACAGGGAACAGCTCTGATCGATTTCCACGACTGGATTCATTATAGTCAGAAAATGAGCAAAGATTGGAAACATTAAACAGCAAATAATCGTCCATCTCAGCATTCTCCGAACTCTTGTAAGGCAGAATTTCCCACCTCCGGCTAAATGCAATGAATGGATTCGAGACCCTTTCCCATGTAATGTAGAAATTTGCAACTTTTCTTTGTCAAATAAAAAAGAATTGATTCAGATATCTTGTGACTGTGGTTTAAAACGCATTTATTCTGTGAAACCATTGACTAGTTTTTGGATTGAGATTGCAATGGGAAAAGAACATCCAACTTTGTTGACTATTGCCATCAGATATGTGCTGCCTTTTACAACTACATATTTATGTGAAACTGGTTTTTCATCCTTAACCGCCATCGAAACAAGCTGGATGTTGGAGACAACTTACGTTTTTACCTAAGCAAGATAACTCCAAATATTGTTGGACTTTGCAGGAGTAAACAAGCTTATACATCTCATTGATTACGAAAATGAATATAACCACCACTTTTATTAGATTTTTCTAACCATTCATGCAATTTCTGTGACATCAATATTTGTAAATAAAATATTTATTTTAATGAATGAAACACCGGATTACACCATTGTACAATACAAATTTAATACGCACAATTCACGTGGATTAGGAACATCAAACAGAAGTCATCGCTCTTTCCACGTTTATAAATGAGTCACGGAAAAATTCTCATCGGCCGTCACTGGGTTCGATTCTCGGTGGCGGCCGATGAGAATTTTTCTGTTACTCACTTATAAATGTGGAAAGAGCGATGACTTCTGTTTAACAATACAAATTTGGAAGATGTAAATCCGTTTATTGGTGTAAATATGACATGGATGTTAAGTCAGATAATATCCGAAAACTTGAAAATTTCGTCTTTTTGGAGCGGGAATCGAATCCGCGTCTCCCGGATAGCGCCCAAGTATGCTAACCACTACAAAATTCAGAACACCAAGTATCAAGTTTCCGATTAATTTGAATATAACCATTACATAACCATCAGTGATCACGCTTCGACTAGCGAATCATGTGATGGTTATATTCAAATTTATTAATCGGAAACTTGAGACTTGGTCGTTCTGGGTGGTGTAGTGCTTAGCATACTCGGGTGCTATCCGAGAGACGCGGATTCAACTCCAACTCCAAAAAGACGAAATTTTCAAGTTTTCGGAAATTATCTTCTAAATTTGCATTTATTGAGCAAAGCGAGGCCGAAAGGCCGAGCGGCGCTCTCATTACGAGACTTGAGACAATTAGTTATTCGGGCATAGGTACGAGATGACACATCCGATCACCGTGATTTTTTGCATGCGATTGGACATCGTCCATGGTCAGGTTTTGACGCCTTTCGATTCCCGAAATTCCGTGTCATTGAAGAAAAATCGTCCAAAAACTTTCATTTTTAGGGGGTTTCCGGGTTTTGAGAAGGGGTCGTTTGCTACCTATCTCCTCCAAAGATCTTGTTACCTATCTCCTCCAAAGATTTGCCACAGAGAAAGGGAAGGACATGGGGAGTGACATGGGGTTAGTATCATGATGATTGGTCATGTCGTATAAAAATAATGACCATTGAAAAACTGACCAATTTTAATAATAATTGAAAAACTCAGCTCTCTATACGAGACTCGGGACAATTAGTTGTTCGGGTATATATAAGACATGACACATCTGATCACCGTGATTTTTGGCATGCGATTGGACATCGTCCATGGTCAGGTTTTGACGCTTTCCGATTCCCGAAATTTCGTGTTATTGAGGACTTTCAATTAAAACTAGATGGCCTTTTACTTGAACCGCTTAACGAAAGTCGGCTCACTAACATTAATTAAAAAAAACCGTTTGATTTAAAAAACGAAGAAATGGAAAGACTCCGTCTGTTAGCTCAACACTTGCTTAATCTATAATAATAAAAAGAAGTTTGTGTATATGTGTGCGTGTGTCTGTCTTTCGCGATACAAAATGAAAAACTTGGCTCCCGATCTGACTGTGTCTTTCCGCTTTGTTTACATGCAACCTGATCACAACCAACCTGAACACATGACGGAAAGTAGTTCATGATAAAATTTAGGCATTTCTTTTTTAGAATTTTTCGTACTTTTGTTCTAGAAGTCATACATTTTACGAGTTCGTTTTTTAGAATTAGTTATAATAGACGCCTTAATGAGCTTAGATTTTGCAATAGCTTCGCTCAAAATTTGTCAACTGTAACCGAGTTATCGGTTATCGTTAGCGACTTGTCCTAGATTTATTATATACCCATATATAAACTCAGATAAACATAAACGAACTGAATTAAAGTTGATTTTTTATTAGTAAGGTGTATCCCTGAGATCTAATATACAAGAGGTACGCTGTTTAGCTAAATATTCCCAAGGAGTGCTTGAAGAATAAGAGTTTGAGAACTGCTGTTCTAAACCAACATAGATCTCTACCGTTCCAGTGTTTTGGTACAAGACATCGAATAAATCGTTTCGTCCCTCCTAGCGAGCGGTGTCCATGCGATGCGTACTCTTGGCACAAAGTTCATTGAGTACGCAAGTATTTAAAAGGAAACTGAGCAAACAGGATGAAAAATCATGATTTCGCGCGTGTGCGGTCTTTATTGCGGTGCCAAATACCCGTGAGTTGTAATTATTGTGCCAAGTTATATCAGTCCGTGAATTGTGAGATCTCGATTATGTCTGGCGCAATGTGATCGCTCTCGTGAGCCCTTTCCATGTCCCTATTAGTCACTGATCCGGAATAGAGAGATTTCCGTACTATGCAGAATCCACTCTCACTCGAATTAAAACAAAGGATTAGATTTCAAACACCAATCACGCTGCTACGTGGATTCTTTTCCAACTGACTTTTTTCATTTACTTGTTGTTTTTTTTCTTCTTTTTTAGTTTTGAACAAACCTTAACCGTCTTAGTGGCTTTGCCTCGTCGTCCGGAATTCGTAGATTGTTTTTTCTAGTTAATGTGTGTTTTAACCTCTTTATTGAGTGTTACATTTCAACCCATTTCAACACAATTCCAATGTTTTTCTCTCGGATCAGCATAGCGAACGGTTTATTTTTTTTTCTCCTTCTCTCTCTTTTTGTTTTCGCCACACCAGGTTGCGATAACCATTGAGGCGTGGACTTGGAAATGACAGAAAATGAGAAACATGCCCGACGTTCTGAAGGGAAACGCTGCAGAAGGAACATCGCCTCGAGGGTTTTATCCGACTTATTTTCCTGCGGATTTACCAATAGAACTCGTTGTTCCTAACATTATCGCGGATTTTTCTTATTTTGTTTTTATCGTCGCTTTTTAACGGATTTCGTTTCAAATTCAATGCAAATAGGCCTATTAAGTCCCACTTTCTCGTCGTCTTATCACTAGGTTTTACAACATTTCGAAAGATCATTATCTACCTTAATTGGAAGTTCTGCTTTGTGGGGCATCGTCTTTCGAATTTACAGCGAAGTACCCCAAAAGGCTCTTGTATTGCCCCGCCATATTGCCGCCAATTTTATGTAAAGGAAAGCTATCACAATGAGCCTAACGCTCTCCTTTCTGAGTTAAATGGGCTGATTCCTTATGGAATACAAAACAAATCGCCTTTCCTGTTATTCTATTTAAATAAATAAAATATAATAAAATATTTGGCGATTAAAATCATTAATGAAAACATGAGAAGTGGAATTTAATGTCAAAATACAGCAGCGAGCTTAAAATGAAATGGAACGTTTACAAAATTTCTCATTGATAAAAATATCGACAATATAAGACTAAAACAGAGTGTAATATGCAGGAAGTTATGACGAAGTAAATTTCTTCATCATTTTAATGCCAGCGGCGGAATTCGAAGCCACAACTCTCGTCTCCGGAGCCCCGAGTACTATCCATTCTACTACACTGGCATGTGCTCTCACTACTATCTGCCGTTATCTCATATGCGTCCTGCGGGACAAGCACGTCACAAAGTAGACAAAATAATGGAAGCACTGGTTACAGAACCATGGGTTTTCATTGGTATGGGTCAGTGATAACCATTTTCCAGTAATGCAGTTTGTATTCTGCATGGAATAGAGACAAATACATCCTAATTTTTTATTGGGATTTTAACGACGACCATAAGCAACCTAATGGGCTATAAGCGGTCGCCTGTCTTTAATTTAGAGCCACTGACTACAGGGCAGGGAGAGATCTAGTGCCGTAAGACAAGCACAACATCCATGCCTCACTGGGATTCGAACACGGACCCATCTCGGACGAATGATTAGGAGCCATCGCTTCATCCTGAACTGTCACCAGCAACATATTAAAACATCCTACATAAGAAAAGCTTTAATTTCCGTTATCAAAGAAAGCAAGCAGAATATGCTCCTCAGTCTACTTTCAAGAAATAACCACACGGACTCAATGATATTCAGACTGGGTCAGGAACGGAGCAAACGTTTATTTCTGGGAGGGCGAGCCTTGTAGTTACGCCCCTTTGAGTTAAAAAATCCTTACTTCCACTCAAAAAAGAGAGTAAGCAGTTCTTACTTTTTTCTACCTCCGTTATAGGATAGTATTATGATCGTTAAAAAAACTCACTTCCAGTTTTCGACATGATTTTACTTAAGATTTAAAAATTAGGTGAAAACCCAAGAGCCAAAGGTTTTAAATATCAAGTGAAACATAAATGTTATGTGAACACCGACAACACATCGTGAGCAGAAATTCAGAATGAAAACAAACCAACACAGAACGAATGAGTATTAGATAGTAAACATAACAATAGGAAGATGCTTTCGGAGTAGGGTTTGGAAAAATTCCGTTCAAGGTTAAATGCTTAGAGGATTTTCCGACAACAGAGCACAAATGACTAACTACTGGGCTGGTGCGAATGAAATGTCCGACGCGAACGAGCAGTGGAGACAGGCCCCCACCACAGAGGAATGAAACCACCCACAGGTGTTGCCGGTATTACGTCACAGAGTTACTATTAATAGCTATCACGTGTGTGAAGAATAAGGTTCAGTCGTGGTTTGTTTGGACGTAACGTGGCTTGCAAGGGAAACATGCAGACGTCGGAATTGAGAGTCATCTTCCTGTATGAACTTAAACTGGGCCATTCTGCAGGAATTGTCCCTCGAAACGTTAACAAAGGGTTTGAGGAGAATACAGCCAACGAACGAACCATTCGGCGATGGTTTGTGAAGCTTCGAAGCGGAGATACGGACCTGCAAAACGAAACACTTGGTCACCGACCTGTTGCTGTTTCTGATGATGTTCTGTTACGTGTGGTTGAAGCGGATCCCCGTAAAACGTGTCGTGAGATAGCGGCAGAGGCAGGTGTCCACCACACGACAGTTGTTTGGTGTCTGGCTGCGCTGGGTAAGGTCAAAAATCTGGACATGTGGCTGCTGCATAAGTTGACAACTGCCAACAAGACTAAGTGTTTGCAAGTCTGCACGTCGCTGCTTGCCTAGAATAAACAGGAACCTCTACTGCATCGAATTGTCACCTGCAACGAGAAGTGGGTCCTTTATGATAATCGAAAATGATCTGCACAATGGTTAAGCAAGGCACAGCCTGCTGGACGGCATCCTAAGCCATCCCTGCACACCAAGAAGATGATGCTCCTTGTCTGGTGGTCCACAGTCGGAATAATTCATCGGAGTTTCTTGGCAAGAGACCAAACCATCACTGCAAAACGTTATTGCGCTGAATTACACGAGATGCACCGGATATTGCTGCAGAAATAAGCGGGTTTGATGAACAGACATGGTGTTCTTCTGCTCCAGGACAACGCTCGCCCTCATGTCGCACAACGAACAATGCTGACACTAAGTGCCTTGGGCTATGAAGCACTACCTCATCCTGCCTATTGCCTGGACTTGTCTCTTACAGACTATCATATGTTTCGTCGCCTGGATCACTTCCTGTCCTGGAAACATTTCACGACAGACAATGAGGTTCAACGTGCAGTTGATGACTTTTTTGGGTCCCAGCCAGAAGACTTTTTCGTTCCGGGATCATGGCCTTGCCGGACAGATGGCAACTATGTGTCGATGCCGAGGGGGGTTATTTTGCCTAGGCAAGTTGTCCTACTTTTCCGTTCTATCCGTCCAAGTGTGCTGGTCCTTTTGCCGGACATTTCATTTGCATCAACCCAATAAATAGTTCGTCATCCCTACGACGTATTCTGAAAGGTCACGGAGGTTAGGCATATCATCATATTGTTTTAGATGCCTCCATTCACTGTTTCGAGCAATTTCATTCATCCATATGAGGGCTTCGAAACTCACAGTTCATCCATATGAGGGTTTCGCAGCTCACAATGTATTGTTTTGTACGTTGGTTAGCTGCACGTAACAGTGTATGCGGCTAACTAAAGTATTTAAAAAGATAATGGAGAGTATAACTTTGTTTTGGGGTTAAAATGTCGGTAAATTTATTCACATTCTGTTCATTTCCATTTTTTACGCTCCTGAAAGTATGAAATGACGTCCCTGGAATTACCATCCTGGGAAGACAACATATAGTCCACTTCTTAATATACTTCTTAATTATGAGCTGTATAATTATAACATACAATAATTATAAGTGAGTAATAACGTAAGGAACTGTACACCAACTATATGTAAGATAGTACAACTATAGCAGTTATCCGAAATTATTGGCGTAGATAAGATCAAGGTTTCCAAGCTTTCGCACATCAACCAGATGGCTTTCTCAATGTAGGTGCAGTGTGCTGTCTACCTTCCTTGAGAAAGCCATCTGGGTGATGTGGGGAAACTTGGAAACCTTGATTTTATCTACGACAATAAATTCGGATAACTAGTATAGTTGTACTATCTTATACAAGGGAGTAGTTCTGTTAAATAAGTTTAGAAAAATCTAACCAGGAAAAGAATTTCATCTACTGCTTCTTCTAATCAGTTAACTTTCTTACACTGTAACATTACAGTAGTTGTAACTGGATAAGAACAAATGTACAAAAGTCAACCTTCTTAGTTGTTTTGGCACCTGACTACTTTTCCCTTTAAATTTAGGGGAAATCACCCCCACCTTGGAGAAATTATCTGCGCCACGCCCCCCATCCCCTTACACACACACCCTTGGGAAATTTCTGGGTGCGCTACTGACCCTGTATCGGGTGACTGTGGGCCGTAGGAGATGAACTTAATCTTCGTGTTCTTCTAAATACGACTTAGGACATCTATCTGTGTATACGGGACGAAGCATTATCTTCAAAGATGGCATCACGCTCGTGGAACAAAGTCCGAGTCACTGAATGCATCTGGAAGACTAGACAGTGGCGGTAATTCCATTATACAATGTAACGATACTACTCAAGGAATGCCTCCGTATCGCTGCCTAAACAGGCACTGATTCTCCTTCATGTGTGACTGCTGGTATGAGACGGATAGAATCATGCGCTTTTTATCGGCGTTAACTCTACTGGATGTTTTAAAACGCTTTAAAAACCATTCACTTGACCATATAGCTTGTTTACAGTCGCATGGTGTCTAGTTTCTATGCTCATTGCACTACATCTAGGTCTTCAGAGCACTGGGGTTTGGAACAAGAGTGTAAAACTACAAGAGTTCTGTCATAAATGGCGGCTTTGCGCCGCTCCCGAAGAACTGTCTTGCTGGAAAGTAGATCTCTGAGATGAATATTGCGGTGTATGGTTACAGAAGCTTTCTTGGTCTTCCGCAACATTTTTCTGTCTAATTCAGATGAATATTGCGGTGTATGGTTACAGAAGCTTTCTTGGTCTTCCACAACATTTTTCTGTCTAATTCAGATGAATATTGCGGTGTATGGTTACAGAAGCTTTCTTGGTCTTCCGCAACATTTTTCTGTCTAATTCAGATGAATATTGCGGTGTATGGTTACAGAAGCTTTCTTGGTCTTCCGCAACATTTATAATGAATTAGCTTTGTTTATCTTTTTGCTAAGCTAATTATTATGAATGAATAATGCTCTAAGCTTCAAAATGATGAACTCCCAAAAGGGTGTTGTTACTCGTTAATTATGAACTTAAACAAAGTCTCAACGCTGGTTATTTATATTAAGTAATCAAAGTCATAAACCTAACAGCCAGACAGAGGTCTGACAAAACTAAGAATTGAAAAAGACTGAACTTACAGAACAACTTGTTTATTATGATGACTCCTGGTCAACTAAGGCACTCATATATCACTACTACATAACAACACACTGCAACGCAACGCAACACACCAACTACAACGCAACTCCAACGCAACAACACAACTACAACGCAACAACACACAACAACTCCAACGCAACAACACAACAACACTTCTCGATGAACGCGCCTATATACGAGCTACCACCACGTCATGACTTACACTCATTGCCAGATCTCATTCAGCGGGGTGAAATAATATTCCGTTCAGTAAGAAGATAATTTACATAGTAAAATAAAATAACCAGAGATAGTAAAATCAAAAGGAAAGTGAATATAGAGTATACGTTACATCATCTCCCCCTTAATTTTTCTTCTTTTTTTTTCTTTTTTTTTTTTTTTTTTTCCGAAAAACCTATCAATTTTGGAGTGTAAGTCTTACATTTCGATGATTGACGTTTCTCGATCTTTTTTTTTGATTTGTTGTTTGGTGGTAGCCGTATTTACATTATCAACTTGGCATAACAATTTACGAATCTGTATTCGACTGTGAAATTTGTAGTGTAGAACAAACCAAACCTGCATCGGCATACTTTCCTTTTATTCTGCCTAGCAGGAATCACTTTTTAATTTCAAATTACGTGCGCCTCATTCGTGGAAATACATAACAACTGTATCAGCAGCGAAGATTGCCTGAAGCTGCCTAACAGTAACAATTTTATTATTTTCATTTCAAATTACGTTTGCCTCATGCGTTGAAATACAGAACAACTGTATCAGCAGCGAAATTTACCTGGAGCTGCCTAACAGTAACAATTTTATTATTTTCATTTCAAATTACGTTTGCCTCATGCGTTGAAATACAGAACAACTGTATCAGCAGCGAAATTTACCTGGAGCTGCCTAACAGTAACAATTTTATTATTTTACCCCTAAGCACATAGATATATACAAAAAAAGTGGATTAGTAGATGGACATAGAAGAAATATAAAAAAAAAACACACATATATACACAAAAAGAATGCATAGGCCCACACGAAAAAAAGAAATTCTGACACGCCAACTGGTCGAGCAGGAAAAACAATAAACTGAGAAAAGAACCTGTCCACGAGAACTTACTTATCTCGAGGACGCATAAAAAATTCTAGTGCGAAAACGTTTTCCAGGCCTAATGGGACTGGGGAAATCAGGTGGCTTGGATCTCTTCCGGGACGGTAATGGAACATCGGTCTGTTGTCGGTCAGGAATCTGGCGGTCTGGAAATCCCTGCTGCGGCTGATAGGAACGGGCTCCCCCAGGCTTTGGATATGAAGTCCCTTGATGCTGGGGCCCGTTGTGTCCTTCCAGTATCTTTTTGGAGGGACGTGTCTCCGGCCACATCGCTTGTTTTCGTTTACGCCCACGGGGCATGATAGTAGTAGCAGGCATCGGCCCTGTTTGCCCTGAACGGAGGTTCCAGGGGCGAAACCCGGGCGGATGCAAAGATTTCTGCCTTCGTCGCTGTTGCGGCGAAGCAGATTGGGGAGACAAGTGACGTTTGCGCCCAGCTTTTGGTGGTGCTGGACGGTGTGGAATATTAAATGTTGGATTCATAACTGACAAATCCGAAATGTCCGACGCCTCTGAGTCGCTGCTGTAATTCAGCGGTCGTGCAGGGCGATGTTTGGATGTGCCTATAGGAATACTTTCCGATGAGGTATTCAAAGAAGAAGTATCCCGCGTTGGTGCAGAGTTAGCCGGAAACGGCGCAGCAATAGTCTTGGCAATGGTTGGAGGGAAAGGAACGATACTAGTATTCGACGAACGCGAATCGAGCCTTGGTCTCACGGGAGAATCAGGTTGCGGTTGTAGAAACTCGTCTGGAGGGGGAGGGTGAAGGAAAAATCACTGGTGATTCGTCAAAAATGTTCGGTGGGTCGTCCACAATTTCTGGCGGTTGAACATGAGATATAGATTCTTGAGTCTGTGGAACAGAAGGTTGAGTAGGATTGATAATGAAATCGATATTCCGTTCGTGATACTTGCGACATTGATCAACATGTACATATTGAAAATTGTTGTTCGGTTTCTCCAGAACAATATTATTTTCAAAGACATTTGCCACCCGATATGGACCTTCGTAGCTGGGTGCAAATTTCTTCACTAAAGTATGCGAAACAGAAGACTGGAAGTGCGTTTCCACGAGAGTGAGATCTCCAACGACAAGATCTGGTTCCCTACGCCTAGAATTATAATATCGTGCTTGAGCCGCTTGTGCTCCTAGCATTGCAATACGAGCTTTTTCTGCCATAATGTGTACTGATTGCGGAGTTGGTCGCTGATTTAGTTCGTCGATAATCCCCGTTAAATTTTCAAAAGGGGTTTTAATTTTGCGACCCAGAAAAAGTTCTGCAGGAGTAATTTTAGTAGACTCGTGGACAGACGAGCGGAGGGCGAATGCAAAAAGTTCTAAATGGTCATCCCATCTTTCATGGTGGTCCATTACAAAAGTCGCAATCATTTTCACTAGCGTTCGGTTAACGCGTTCTGCAGGATTACTCTGGGGATGATATGGGGAAATGAATTTATGTTTAATGTGTAATCTCGCACACATTCTTTCAAAAATGTCAGAAATAAATTGAGGACCATTATCCGAAACTACTTTATTAGGTGCACCATATCTAGAAAATACTTCATTAACCAAGACATTACAAATAATCTCAGCCGTAGCGGCTTTAATGGGAAAAACTTCAACCCATTTAGAAAAATTATCAGTTAGTACTAAAACATAACGAGCTTTATTTTTAACAGATAATGGATAAGGTCCCAATAAATCTATGGAAATAATATCAAATACATGAGAACTTGAACTAGATTTCAAGTGATCGGCCGGTCTTACATTACGATAATTATTAATCTGACACAAGTGACATGATTGAACGTATGCGAGCACACTTTGGTACATGCCAGGCCAATAGGCAACATCCCGCAATTTACAACGGGTCTTGCGAATACCTAAATGGCCTGCAAGAGGTTTGTCATGAAATTCATTTAAAAGAGCCATTCTAAGGGTTCGCGGAATACATGGGCGAAACTCTGCCCTAGTAGTCCGAGACTTTGTATAATAAAGAAGACCCTCTATTACTTCAAAATGTTGTGACCTTCCAGCCAGAGAAGGATCACTTGGTAGGGGCGAACCCGCAAGCAAAAAATTGTAAATATCCCCAAAATCTGGATCATTTATTAATTCTGCCATTATCTGCTCTCTGGATGTGATATCAGCTATCAGAAGTAAAGGCTGACATCCAGGAGTAGTTTCGGTGGGGACCCCACTAATCGGAACGCGAGATAATGCGTCCGGTAATTGATTCTTATTACCTGGCTGATACGAAATTTTGATATTGCTCTCTTGTAACTTCAGAGCCCACTTCATAAGTCTTTGAGATAGGTGTTTAGCAGAATTCAAATACTGAAGGGCAGAATGATCCGTAATTATGTTAACTGTCAATTCGTTAAGATAACATTGAAATTTATTCAGTGCATACACAACAGCAAGACATTCACGTTCCGTAGCTGAATAATTGCGTTCAGCTTTGGCTAAAGTACGAGACGCAAAAGCTATTGGATGCCCAGCTTGTGACAAAACGCAACCAAGACCAACTCCGGATGCATCAGTATAAATATCAAATTCTTTAGAATGATCCGGGAAAGCCAACACCGGAGGCTGAGTCAATGCAGACTTCAGTGTTTCGAATGCAGCGTTAGCTTCAGGTGTCCAAATAAACTTCTTGTATTTACGCTTTAAAGCATACAATGGCTCACATATTGTAGCATAAGCGGGGACGAACTGCTGATACCATCCGGTCATTCCCAGAAAGCGGGATAGTTCTTTTGCTGTTTTAGGCCGAGGAAAGTCAGCAATAGGCCTAATTTTTTCATTATCAGTGAATAAGCCGTGGGGAGTAATTTTCAACCCCAGATATACAATCTCGTCCCGCGCTATCTGGCATTTACTAGGTTTTAACGTCAAGCCAGCATTGTATATAAGTTGGAACACCTGTTTGAGCAGAGAAAGGTGCTCGTCAAAAGTCTCTGATGTGATAATAATATCATCCAAATAGACATGCACATGGGGACCCAGGACAGGTCTGAGAACCGTGTCCATAAGCTTTTGGAAAGTAGCAGGTGCAGAAGCTAAACCGAAAGGCATACGTAAATATTCATAGGCCCCAAAAGGAGTCACAAAGCCTGTTTTATCGACCGAGTCCGGATGTACTGCCACCTGCCAATATCCACTTGCCAAATCCAAAGTTGACATCCATTTGGTTGACGACAAGTCATTTAGAATATGTGACATGACAGGTAGGGGATAATTGATTGTTTTTGTGACTTGGTTGAGTTTGCGAAAATCTGTCACGAAACGAAATTCATTTGGTTGTTTCTTTGGAACCAAGAAGGCAGGAGCCGCCCAGGCGCTTGTTGATTCCCTGATTATGCCCTGCTTAATCATTTCCGCAATTTGACGTTGCATTTCCTGTTTTTTATGTGGAGCACAAGGGTAAGGTTTCGTCGCAATGGGTTTCGAACCATCAGTGTCAATAACATGATAAACCACCTGTGTGAAACCAGGTTGATCCGAAAATAAACCAGGGCTTTCCTGTAAAAGGAGAGAAAGCTGGTCTCGTTGCCCCTCATTCAATTGGTCACTCAACAATAAACTCGTAATATCTACAGGAACCGTCGGAATCATTTCGACAGGTTCCGGAAAGGAAATCACATGTTGTACAAAATTCAAAGTTATTTGAAACTTGTTAATAAAGTCCATACCCATGAGACATTTCACGGGTAGCTCGTCTATAAGCAGGAAAGAATGTGTAAAACGAGCTTTTCCCAGCCCTAAAGATAATGTGACAGTTCCTGAAATACTGAAGATTTCGTTATTTGCACCTCGCAAATACTGCGTTGCAGGCTGAACATGTATTGCAGAAAAAACATCATTGCAAAACTTTGTATTTAGGGCTGATATCTCAGACCCAGTGTCGAACTTTGTCTCGACAATAATGTCTTCAAGTGTCAAGAATACATCAGGCAACTGAGGAGTTTGAACAGTCACTAATATTGTTTTAGGGTCAGAATGTTTGGTATCAGGAAGCAGGACCGACCCTTCGTCTACTTCCTGTGGAAGTTTAAAGGAATTCTGGTGGTGTTATCATGTGGTCGGAAACCTCGACCCTGCCGGGTATCGGGAAAATTTTCACGATAAGGAAAATTGCGTGCACCCTGCGTCGGGAACTCCGCGTGTCTGTTGAGATTTTCATTTTCGTTACGTCTGCCCTCAGCACGGGCAGAAAAATTATTATTGCCCTGAGCATGATAACGTTCCGAATGCTGCTGAGTGGAACGGGGTCGAGCATACTGTGCATTATGACGATACCCCGTAGCTTGCTCCGAAACTCGTTGCTGGTTCGCCACTCTTCTGTGTGGTGGAACGTATGAAGCTTGGGTGGGCACGTGTGTATGCTCGCGCTGAAAGTTTTGTCTATTATGCCGCTGAGGGTTTTCGGAATAAGCCTCGCGGGGTGCCCGAGCATGGTGAGTTGAATCATGTTTGCCATGTCGCTCTTCATACGTGCGTATGAGGCGAAGGCATTCATGAATAGTGGTAGGGTGTCGAACCTCAAGAAAATCTTGCAAGAATGGGTCGAGCTGCTGTACGAGGGTATCCAACATGTCAACATGACTGGCATGTGGATCCCATAGATTATATAGGCGTGTAGTTTCCAACGCAAATGCAACAGGGCTATCATTGGGACCCTGCTGACGAGAAAACAGCTGTTGAGCAAGGCTAGCTCGACTGAGGCCGAAAGGAAAGACCTCCAAGAATTCTGCACGGAAATTCTCATAATGAGAATCCGGGTTCGACCCTCGCCACTGCCGATACCAGGTCTTGGCGGTATCTCTCAAGCAAGTTCCGGCAATTTGGACCTTGCAGTCTTCCGGAATATTATATAAATCAAAATGGTCTTCCAGATCTTCGAGGAACTTTAAAGACCCCTCCAAACCATTGAAATAAATTGTTCCTGCATGCGGCACGAAATGGGCAAGCATTCTGCTTCGCTGAGAGGATTGAATTCCCTCAGCTACGACCCGCGACTCAGAGTGATAAGAAGCTGGTGCATTCCGAAATGGTGAAGAATGCTTGGGTATGTGTAGATTATTCATATCCAAGTCAGAGCCACAGGCTTCGTACAAATTGTCCAAACAAACACCATTACCCTCGAGACTTGCCGGAAGGTGGAAATTTGCAGTTGTCTCAGGTAAGGAAGCCATGGGTAATAATAGTCAGGATCTCGTGTTCGAGAAAAGTTCGGGCGCCAATTATAATGAATTAGCTTTGTTTATCTTTTTGCTAAGCTAATTATTATGAATGAATAATGCTCTAAGCTTCAAAATGATGAACTCCCAAAAGGGTGTTGTTACTCGTTAATTATGAACTTAAACAAAGTCTCAACGCTATTTATTTATATTAAGTAATCAAAGTCATAAACCTAACAGCCAGACAGAGGTCTGACAAAACTAAGAATTGAAAAAGACTGAACTTACAGAACAACTTGTTTATTATGATGACTCCTGGTCAACTAAGGCACTCATATATCACTACTACATAACAACACACTGCAACGCAACGCAACACACCAACTGCAACGCAACTCCAACGCAACAACACAACTACAACGCAACAACACACAACAACTCCAACGCAACAACACAACAACACTTCTCGATGAACGCGCCTATATACGAGCTACCACCACGTCATGACTTACACTCATTGCCAGATCTCATTCAGCGGGGTGAAATAATATTCCGTTCAGTAAGAAGATAATTTACATAGTAAAATAAAATAACCAGAGATAGTAAAATCAAAAGGAAAGTGAATATAGAGTATACGTTACACATTTTTCTGTCTAATTCAGATGAATATTGCGGTGTATGGTTACAGAAGCTTTCTTGGTCTTCCACAACATTTTCCTGTCTAATTCAGATGAATATTGCGGTGTATGGTTACAGAAGCTTTCTTGGTCTTCCGCAACATTTTTCTGTCTAATTCAGATGAATATTGCGGTGTTGGTTACAGAAGCTTTCTTGGTCTTCCGCAACATTTTTCTGTCTAATTCAGATGAATATTGCGGTGTATGGTTACAGAAGCTTTCTTGGTCTTCCACAACATTTTTCTGTCTAATTCAGATGAATATTGCGGTGTATGGTTACAGAAGCTTTCTTGGTCTTCCGCAACATTTTTCTGTCTAATTCAGATGAATATTGCGGTGTATGGTTACAGAAGCGTTCTTGGTCTTCCGCAACATTTTTCTGTCTAATTCAGATGAATATTGCGGTGTATGGTTACAGAAGTTTTCTTGGTCTTCCGCAACAGTTTTCTGCAACATTTTTCTGTCTAATTCAGAGCTCAGGTTTTCGACATCGGTTCTTTTTCGGAGATGCTCTGTCTACGTTTTGTGAACGCCACCATGACTGCAAAAATAGTTCTCTTGGTTTGTAATCGCATTTCAGGAGTTTTAGAGACGGAACTTCTGTTATCAAACATTTTCCTTTTTCGAATAAACGGAGAGTTCCCCCACTCTTCTTAGTGTGGTGTGTTACACCGCAAAAATACACTGCGCTGATGATGTTATAATGCTGTTTGAACGATATCAGTTCTACCTTAGATTTATACAAATAGACAATGTCATCGTTGTGTGTTAATTAAAGAAAAAACGTGGAAAGAGCGATGACTTTGTCTATTTGCATTGTCTCCGCGTCTTTGGAAGGTTTTCTCCATTTCTCCCGCCCTTTGGATTTATTAGCTATAATTAAATAGCTTGTGCCGTTAAGCCCCACCCGATTGGATACGTCCCGTTGCTGAGCCCATCCCTACGGATTTGTGAAGTCAGATGCTGACAGATAAACACACATAGCGCCGTGGATTGCTGGCACCGTAGCGTAAGGCGAACGCACTCGGCTAGTTATCGAGATATCTGCGGTTCGATCCCAGTGGTGTCGAACTAAAAATTTTCGTTGCTGTGTGTTAATTAAAGAAAAAAACGTGAAAAGAGCGATGGCTTTGTCTATATACATTGTCTCCACGTATTTTGAAGATTTCCACCATTTCTCTCACCCTATAGATATACACAGGGTGATACGAAAAGTCCTTACCCAAAGCAACTACTCGAAAACAAGTAATCCAGCCGACGTGGGAGTAAAGCAGTCGTATAGGAAAGTGGGTATGTGCTTTCCTTTAAGCAATATTGCAGGTTCGCCTGGCGGCAAAATGGAGAACTTACAAAAAAATATATCGTGAATTATTGCATGCAGTAGAGAAGGTCTAATTACAAAGTTGTAGAGCAAAACGCATTGCGTAAAAAATCGGTGTAACGTCTCTCCAGGGCCGTAGCTACCGGGCCCAGGATTGTAATACTGGGGGCGTGAATTCATGCTCTGAGGGACGTAAAAATAGTGTAAATAAATTACCGAACATTTTAACTGAAAAAGAAAGTTATGCACGTTAGTATTTTCTTTCTCAAGGACTTTAGTTGTCAGCATAAATTATTCCACGCAACTAACCAATGAACAGAGTAGCCTACTCTGTTAGGTGTCAACTCTCATATGCACGAAAGGAATTGGCCAAAATAGCGGAGAGGCATGTAAAGAAATCTGCGGTATGGCTAGCCTCTGTGATCTTTCCAAACACGCTGAAGCGGCATCTGTGTCCCATTGTAGAAAGAGCGCTTAACGCTAATTAGTCATCTGTGTCCCATTGTAGAAAGGGCGTTTAACCTTCAAATAAATTTTTCCAAGCTCTACTCCGAGCGACTTCTAATTGTTAAGCTCACTGTCTGATACTCATTCATTATGAGCAGATTCGTTCATCATTCTCCGTTTCTGCCGAGTACTACGTATCGGCATTCACATAACTTTTACTTGGCTCCTGGATACTTACCTAGTTTTCACATTTTTAGTAAAATTGTGTCCTAAACCGTATATGCGATTTTTAAAAATTCACAATATTTTCCCGTAACGGAGGTATGAGAAAGTAAAAACTGACTACTATCAGAGCAGAAATAGGGAATTTTTGAACTCGAGGGGCGTAATTTCAAGACTCGCCCTCCTAAGATAATACACCGATGAGCTATTCCATTATGACGACCCTTAGCCTAGAGAAATGAGCACGCCTGGAGACCAAAGGGTGGCGCAGGAACAGTTCACAGATCATTATATATACAACCCGAGAACAGGCTTTCTGTTAGTAGAGTGTTCGGAGTCAGAATGAGAAAAACTGCCGATTTATCGGAGTTTGATAAAAGGCAAATTGTGATGGCATTGCGCCTCGAAACAACGATCTCGGAAACGGCGCTGCTTGTGGGTTGTTCGCGTGCCGTTGTAGTGTGTACGTAACAAAAGTGGTGCACAGATGGCCAAACGACGAACCGTCTCCCATACGTGTGTCGTCGGCAGCTCTTTGATGCCAGAGGGGAGCGGAGACTGTCGCGCATTGTTCACAGAGACCGCAAGGCCACAGTGCGACAAATCACTCGCAATTACAACAATGGTGATCAGGGCAATGACTCATAGCACGCAGTTCATCGCAGCCTTCTGCGCATGGGTCTCCGTAGTCGAAGACCCAGCCGGATCTCCATGCTCACTGCACATCATCGCCAACAACGCATGAAATGGGCCCAATATTATTGAGATTGGCCTGTGGATGATTGGAAGAAAGTGGCCGGGTTTGACAAATCAAGATTCCTGGTGCATCACGTAGACGACAGAGCGCGGATACGCCGATTACCAACGGAGGCTGTGGCACCTGCATGTACTGTTGGGCGGAAACAGGCCGGCGGCGGCTGTGTTATGCTGAGGGCGATGTTTTCTTGGGTCACGTTAGGCCCCATTGTCTTAATAGCATAATCCCTGACAGCTGTCAGGTATCTGAACATCGTTGCGGACCAAGTTCTCCTACATGGCAACTGTGTTCCCTGCTGGTGATGGTCATTATCGACAGGATAAAGCGCCATGCCACACCGCCAGAATCGTCAAGGAGTGGTTCGAGGAACATGCTGGTGACTTTCTGTTAATGCCCTGGCCTCCAAATTCACCTGACGTGAACTCAATCGAACATTTGTGGTTCGACTTGGCAAATCGGGTTCGCGCCAAATTACCACCACCCTAAAATGTACGGGAACTGGAGGACCTGCTGTTGACATTATGGTACCAGATACCCCAGGATACCTATCGCCACCTCATCGAATCAATGCCTCGCCGAGTGGCCGCTGTTTTACAGGCTAAAGGGGGTCCTACAGCTAATTAGGTAGGTGGTCATAATGTAGTGGCTCATAGCTTGATACGTCCCTGCGTCTCTCCTAAACGTAAAAGTAACTATGAAGTAGTACAATGAACATTATTTGCGGGGAGGACTTTGGTGCAGTATTCACTGTTGGCAGATAATTCTACAACGTTGTTGCCCCCCCCCCCCCCAGCAAAACAAAGTACAGCGTGCGAAGGAGCACTGCTGGTTGGACCGAAATTTATAAACCTCGCAACCACGTGTATGCAGTACAATGTTATTTAAACAACAGTCCCAGATGCAGCTTACAAACATCATGCGTACTTACAGATGCACGAAATATTGCGAAATGATTCTTTTGTGTGTTGAATGCGAGCGGAATCCTCTTGCAGCTGCAAGGTTTTACACTCGAGTCCCAGATAAGATAGACCCTGTCTCGAGGATCTAGATATATTTTCCTATGTGCTGGCGTATCATCATATGGGAACACAGGAAGTTGCTATCGCTTGTGGCATTTACGCTACGCACGAGTTCCACACATCCTTTATTGGCATAAGGTTCGGCCGCACGGGGACCTTCAGTAACATGCTTTACTGGCACGTGACCCGGAACAGGGACTGAGCAGTTGCAGTCACCTCTTGAATGTTTACAATGTTTTAAAGTTATTTGCAGGCTAATTTGCTTTTTTTAATAATGCCTAAATACTTAACACTGGTACTTCAATAAGGATGATAACAATACTAATGCAGAGCGCATAAAGTATACAGGGATCGTAACTCTGAGAAAGAACACTTACGAAAATCTAAAGTGCCTTTATTGTATCCAGTTGCTGATATACAACTCCAGTCAAATAACTACAACTTCGTGTTAGTAATATAAATACTCAACTTGTATTTATATATAACAGACCAAATATGCGTGACAGTGTACCACGTATTATTTGGTTGCAAATAACATTTGTTTGATACATCCTCTCTACATCGAATTTGTCGTTTCATTTACTTTCTGACTAATTGCCAGTCGTTGCCAAAACATCGAAGAAACTTGGCGGTTCCGATATGACGTTCAAAATGGAAAATATACGCTAAAGATAAACAAAACTTACATATGAGAAATAAAGTAAAATGGGAAGTTGAAATTGTGGTCGTCACATGCTGTGATAGAATAGCTGAATTTTCATTACAACATCTGGTGTATAGATGAGGCGAAATTCAACCCCGATGGCGTGATGAGGTCGAATGACTGTTGTTAAGACACGAATGTTTTTCTTAAAACCGCAATCCTCTCAAATGTGGAGGGTCGATCGGTCTGCTTGTTGTTTGGATAGAAAAAATATGTTCTCCACCACATGAATAGATTTCTTGGCTAACTTAAGTATTTTGTCTTTGTTTTACGAATCGTCCTGTACTTGGGAGTCTCAAATTAATTTCGCAACATAACATGAGCTTTTCTGTGGCGTATGTTAACAAATAAAACTGTAAAAAGTCACATGAGATAACAAAATCATTCGTGCTTCTTAAGCTAGCTTCTTCAGCACACAAAATTTAAACTTCCGTAAGACCTTAAACGAAAGATAAAAAATTAGCATACAGTCTGGAAGGACACAAGCTAAACAGAGATTGTCGAGAATCTAAGCTAACATTTGTGTGTACACTTCTAACTCAATCTTCCTTTTGAGCTTCTGTTTCTTATTAAATTTCGTTGCTTCTTGGTTAAATACTGTATTTTCCTACTGAATGGCAAATAATTTCCCCGAAAAACTCGTACGTTTGGGCAACGGTGGCAGTGAAACAAACTAATATAAAAGGCAAGGTGGACAGTGAGGTGGAGGGGAGATGAAGAACGTGCAAAGAGCAGAGATTCCTATGTTTAATAACATTACATGAGTTTGCTGTTAGGATTATTTGATGATTTGCTATTTGTGATTGTCAAACAAAAGCTACGCGAAGATAAAGCGCGTTTGCAGCTATCAGGGCCGTGTTAGTGGTCCTCTAGACTAATTCATCTCAGTGGGCTATCAAGGCTAAAGTATCTGAGTGGGCCCCTAAAGAAATGATGACAGATGACCGTTACTGAAGTCCGTTCAAACACGAAACTGTAGTAATATGCTTTTGATAATTAATACGTAGTACATTCTTCAAATTAATAAATTACCTGCAGAAATTTCATAAAAAGTATCTGTATTTTCCACTGTCCTCATAAGAACATGAGTTAAAAGCCGAAAGCCTGGAATTTTTAATAATTTAGCATTGTATGCTTTTCTTGGAGCATCTTTTTTGTTATGTGATGTGAAGTCACAGTGGATTTCGTCCATTAATGAGTCCAAATGCAAGCAGCGAAGTGTGGGTGGATGGTCAGTTAGTCACTGCCTTGAAATGTGTTCGTCCTCTAGCTACTGTTTGCGCTCGAGTGGAAATCATAAAAAAAACTACAACTATTTTACTTTTCTCTACATGTAAATATACACTGAAGTGCCAGCAGTCATGGGATACGTACCTAGTATCGTATAGTACCTCCTCCATCCCGGCGAGTGCAGCAAATCGACGTGGCATCGATTCCACAAGTGGCCGGAAGACTTCTGGAGAGATGTTGAGCCATGCCGTCTGAATAGATCAGACTAATACACTGAAGTACCAAAAGACATGGGATACGTACCTAGTATCGTGTAGGACCTCCTCTAGCACGGCAAAGTGCAGCAACTCGACGTGGCATCGATTCCACAAGTGGGCCGGAAGACTTCTGGAGAGTTGTTGAGCCATGCCGTCTGAATAGATCAGACTAATACACTGAAGTACCAAAAGACATGGGATACGTACCTAGTATCGTGTAGGACCTCCTCTAGCCCGGCGAAGTGCAGCAACTCGACGTGGCATTGATTCCACAAGTGGCCGGAAGACTTCTGGAGAGATGTTGAGCCATGCCGTCTGAATAGATCAGACTAATACACTGGTGACAAAAGTCATGGGATACGTACCTAGTATCGTGTAGGACCTCCTCTAGCCCGGCGAAGTGCAGCAACTCGACGTGGCATCGATTCCACAAGTGGGCCGGAAGACTTCTGGAGAGTTGTTGAGCCATGCCGTCTGAATAGATCAGACTAATACACTGAAGTACCAAAAGACATGGGATACGTACCTAGTATCGTGTAGGACCTCCTCTAGCCCGGCGAAGTGCAGCAACTCGACGTGGCATCGATTCCACAAGTGGCCGGAAGACTTCTGGAGAGATGTTGAGCCATGCCGTCTGAATAGATCAGACTGATACACTGGTGACAAAAGTCATGGGATACGTACCTAGTATCGTGTAGGACCTCCTCTAGCCCGGCGAAGTGCAGCAACTCGACGTGGCATTGATTCCACAAGTGGCCGGAAGACTTCTGGAGAGATGTTGAGCCATGCCGTCTGAATAGATCAGACTAATACACTGGTGACAAAAGTCATGGGATACGTACCTAGTATCGTGTAGGACCTCCTCTAGCCCGGCGAAGTGCAGCAACTCGACGTGGCATCGATTCCACTAGTGGGCCGGAAGACTTCTGGAGAGTTGTTGAGCCATGCCGTCTGAATAGATCAGACTAATACACTGAAGTACCAAAAGACATGGGATACGTACCTAGTATCGTGTAGGACCTCCTCTAGCCCGGCGAAGTGCAGCAACTCGACGTGGCATCGATTTCACTAGTGGGCCGGAAGACTTCTGGAGAGAGGTTGAGCCATACTCTCTGAACAGCCGCCCACAGTTCCCTGGTATTTGTAGGTGAAGAATCTTGGGTGCGAATGGACCTTTCCACCACGTCCCACAACTGCTCTTTTGGGTTCATGTCGGGCAAACGTGGTGCCAAACCATCCATTAGAACTGTCCAGAATGCTTTTTGAACCAATTTTGGACAACTTCGGCCCGATGACATGGTGCATTGTCCCCTTGAAAAATCCCATCGTTGTTGGGGTGCATAAAGTTCATGAAAAACTGCAAATGGTCACACAACAGAGCAAGAAAGCGAGTAACGGTTAATGACGTGTTTACGAGGACGAGGAGACCCAAACCGTGTTAGGAAAAGACACTCCACACATGGATGGAACCACCACGAGCTTGCACAGTGCCTTGTTGATAGCTTGGGTCCATGGCTTCATGGGCTCTGCGTCTCACCCAAGCCCTACCGTCAGCTCGCAACAACTGGTAGCGTGACTCATCGGAACACTCCACATGTTGCCAGTGTTCCAGTGTCCAATTAAGGTGTTTACGAACCCAGGTAAGGCGCTGTATCCGATGTCGTGGTGTTAACAAAGGCACTTTGGTGGTTCTTCTGCCCCCATACCCCACGGACGCTAAATTGCGCTGCACTGAACTGATCGATATGTCTCTGGTACTTCTCGCATTGAATGTGGATGTTATTTGAGTCAGTGTCGTTTGTCTGTTGGCATGGACAATCCTGGTCAGACGCCGCTGGTCACGGTCATTCATCACCTGTGGTCGGCCACTGCGCTGTCCACGGCGGGTGTTAATGCCTTCCATGAGATATTCTCAGTACACACGTGACACTGTGGATCGTGGAATGCTGAATGTTCGCACAACTTCGGAAATTGAATGTCCCACCCGTGTGGCTCACACTACCATGCCTCGTTCGAACTCCGATAATTCACGTCGGCTTGCCATAATCCTACTGGTGGTTGTTCAACCTGACTCACCAGATTACTTTTCACAACTGATAAAAATCGACGGCAGCGCCAGCTTAAAATTCGTACACTGCTATCCCATGACTTCTGGAACTTCAGGGTATAAGCTGTGCATTATTTACCGTGTAGCGGCATGCCTCCTGGGCCCTTGGTAATAATGGGCCCCTAGGCTATAGCACCGTTAGGTTAGACCCTCCTCCCTCCACCTTAATCCAGCCCTGGTAGATGTTGTTTCATGTTCATGATTACTGCTTTTGGAGAATAAAGCAGTTAAAGTTTTAAGTAAGTTGCTGATTCTTTTGACCCTAGCTGTTAATTTTAATTATTCAGATTTAGCTGATTACGTCTCGTGCTTAACAAGTTTAGATAAGGACAATTAATTAATTACCAAAACGACGTTTTAAAACACCAAAACATCGTACATTCCTGATAAACGGATAAACTAGAGCTCCCAGTGTGCCGTGATATTGAGAGCATTTCGTTAGACTTAAAAGAAAAGTCAGGAAATGTAATTTGTCTTAGGAAAAGTCGTGAAAACTGTTCCGAAGTCTTTTATAAATACCTCGACACATACGTATTTAAAAACAAACTGCGGAACTGCAATTTTGCATAATGTTATATATATGGTTTTGCTATTTTTTGACATAGGACTACGTCTAACTCCGCTGATAGTATAGGGCGACACACGGCCAATCCCGTGTGACAAAAGTAGGTTCCAATTGAAATCATTATAGCCTTAAAAATACGTGCCGCACACTAATCGTGTTAGCATATTCGTTAACAGCTTGGAGTCCAATTTGGGTACTGCTCAATACATGGTGCGCGCGACGCTCCCCTCGCCCCCTCTGTGCGCGGGAGATGATGCAACACTTCTGGGTGTGCCGCCGCGTTTGACTCAGTCTATGTCGGCAACCGTGAGCCCAACACGACTGTGCGTGGTATCGTATTAAAGCTCTAGACGAGATCTATTCAAATATGTAACATATAGCGTTGGTTTAAACTAAAATGTTTACAAATTGTTTCCGCGTGAACGGGTTAACATTTTCGACAATGCCGCGAAATTTGCGCAATGAACGCTAGAAAAACTGGAGAAAATCAAAACGAAAAGCAAGAGCAAGTGATGAGGAATGTAAGAAGCCCAAGAAAACAGAGCACCACGTTGGATAATTCGTGTATCGATCTGCTTTGTGTTCGCAATGTATCCAGCATTATCTGCAAGTCGTAGTCCTACGTTCCAAATTGACGGCTCAATCAGAACTGAGCCTACCTGTATTTTTTATTTATTTTGTGAAATACCAATTTTGTAGTAGTGTGTGAAGAAATGCTTCCAAAATTCGGTGTGGGCGGGAATTTGTACGTGCCTTGCAGCTCAGATAGCGAAGAACAGTTAGGAATCAGTGGGAACATATTGCGCATGCTTCAAATCTTGGTTCTATGTATTTAATTACTGCAGATAGCTCTGTTACCATATAAACACACAAAGTGCTCTGTTCTCGTGCAAAACATTCGAATAATTTTCCAAAATAAAAGATCAAAAAATCAGGTTGCTAATGACGTCATAATATCTATAGTGCTTCTTTAGACGAATTCGGATCACCGTTTAATAGGGTAATACTAATTTCTGGGCAAGACTCATGAATCATTCAAGAAAGCGGTTTTAGAGAACTAGTTTTTGAATTACAGACAGATCATTAAACACGCCATTAAAAAACGACAAGAACATGTTAAGATTTTTGCCATTTTTTTTTTATTTTTTTTTACTGCAGTGCGCGTGCCTTCACTGATTCCAGAATTCTCTCCTGTATCTTCGAGGGAGGAACCTTTTGATCATTTTCAAAAAGGAGGAAAAGCTCATTTTCATGAGAAGAAAGCAAATGTAAGATCGCTATAAGAAATACTGACACACAAAGATTTGATTGATTAAGAAGGAATCTAATTTGCGGCTCTTAACTAAAAGTCATACGAAGCTGATAACATGCATTGCACATTCTGAAATAGGAATAGCTGTTAGCCACGCCTAGAATTAAAAAAAAATCTCAAGAGGAAAAAAGTAGCGGACTTCTAAGTTAATTGGACAAACTCTGATTTCTCTCTGACGAAAGTAAGTTTCACAGGTTCGTGAAACAAGCGATATATCTTATGTCTGAGTAATATGAAATGCAGTTTACCCTACAAAAAACCAAGCAGAGGCTTAATTACATGTTTGAAACAGTGATGTTGTGAAATATTCTTTAGCATGCATATTTATGATCATTGTTATCTGAAGACAAATGGCTTTTAAGAAATCCTTATCAAGTACAGCACAGAATGAAAATTTTAAATCATCATAGAGTTAAGAAAAATATAGTTTACAATGCTCTGTAGTCTTAAATAGAAATCAAAGCATTAACTTCCTTAACTAATAACGAAATGGCTTCAAATTTATGAAGGAATTTAAGGACGTTTATTGAAACTGGTGTATAATGTTAGTACAATTGCTCATCACAAATAAAAAATTTTGCTTTAAATTATTTCAAGGCACATTTCTTTCGTGGTTTTTTTTTCTGCCAGGATTGAAATCGGTGAGGTTTTTGAAGTACGTCATTCTGCACAATCCAGCTTCTGACTTCTCAAAATGCTGAACCTGAGTTTGAATCCCAGGGCAAGATATGGATGTTCTGTTTGTCCTATAACACTAGTTCTCTCCAATTCCTGGAACGAGTTACTCTAACTTAGCGATTAGCCTTTTCTATAGATGTTGTGTTTGTTCTTTAACACTAGTTCTCTCCAATTCCTGGAACGAGTTACTCTAACTTAGCGATTAGCCTTTTCTATAGATGTTGTGTTTGTCCTTTAACACTAGTTCTCTCCAATTCCTGGAACGAGTTACTCTAACTTAGCGATTAGCCTTTTCTATAGATGTTGTGTTTGTCCTATAACACTAGTTCTCTCCAATTCCTGGAACGAGTTACTCTAACTTAGCGATTAGCCTTTTCTATAGATGTTGTGTTTGTTCTTTAACACTAGTTCTCTCCAATTCCTGGAACGAGTTACTCTAACTTAGCGATTAGCCTTTTCTACAGATGTTGTGTTTGTCCTTTAACACTTGTTCTTTCCAATTCCGGGAACCAGTGACTCTAACTTAGAGATTGGTATTTCCTATAGATGTTGTGTTTGTCCTATAGCATTAGTGCTCTCCAATTTCTGGAACCAGTTACTCTACCCTTGAGATTAGAATTTCCTATAGTCTTAGATGTTCATGGATGTCTTACACAAAGAAAAAAATATAAATTCCAAGAATTTTTATTGGGATTTTTTATTACTATGTGTTAGTTTTTCCTCTTCGTATCTGATGGTTTGGTAAACAGCAATCGGAAGCTACTAAACGAAAAAAATGGTCCTGGCTGAAGCCCCAAAGAAAAGGGTGTTTTTATTTGCAACAAGGAGTCTATACCCCAGGATCAGCGGCTTAATGTAACTTTCGAACTAAGGTAGGTGTTTGACTCAGCGGGACACGAATCGAGTACTTCCGTTTGCAACGCGTGCGCGCGCGCTAAATATCCGTGATCGTTCTTATTAAAATGACTCTGTTGTAAAATAATAGTTAAATATTGGTTTCCCTGTAACTTCAATGGTTTTACTTCAGCTTAGTGCTTTACTGACTTAAATCGTCGCTTAATCCGACATGTTGTCTGTTCAGATATTAGAGGCGTTCAATGTGATTCGAAGTCAACGAGTTCGTTCGTAATATTTTGTGATGTTTTCATTGTACAAGGGTTGTGTCCTGTTTGTGATAAAGCAAATGTGACGCATAACATGCGCATTGTCTATCTCAAAATCTCATCGAATGTCTCTACCGTCTCAAAGACAACATGTCGGTTGTCCTTTTAAATGGATCTGTTCCGCCCCCGTAGCGCATTGGTCTAAGCGATGGCTTCTGATCAGTCGTCCGAAAGTGGTCCGGGTTTGAATCCCGATGAGGCATGGATGTTGTGTTTGTCTTTCGGCACTGGCTCTCCCCCTTCCCTAGAACCAGTAGCCCTAAATTAGGGACGGGCGACTGCTTATAGCCCATTCAGTTGCTCACGGTGGTCGTTAAACCTCCAATAAAAAAATGGATCTGCAGATGTCCCCCATATGGTCTATTCGCGGACGTTCACGCTGCACATGTTCACTGCAGGTAAGCTGGCATAAGCCCCGAATTTCAACTTAGACAGGCAACAAGATGGTTGTCCTTTTTTAAAAGGATCTGCAGATGTCCCCCATATGGTCTATTCGCGGACGTTCACGCTGCACATGTTTACTGCAGGTAAGCTGGCATAAGTCCCGAATTTCAACTTAGACAGACAACAAGATGGTTGTCCTTTTTTAAAAGGATCTGCAGATGTCCCCCATATGGTCTATTCGCGGACGTTCACGCTGCACATGTTCACTGCAGGTAAGCTGGCATAAGTCCCGAATTTCAACTTAGACAGACAACAAGATGGTTGTCCTTTTTTAAAAGGATCTGCAGATGTCCCCATATGGTCTATTCGCGGACGTTCACGCTGCACATGTTCACTGCAGGTAAGCTGGCATAAGTCCCGAATTTCAACTTAGGCAGACAACAAGATGGTTGTCCTTTTTTAAAAGGATCTGCAGATGTCCCCCATATGGTCTATTCGCGGACGTTCACGCTGCACATGTTCACTGCAGGTAAGCTGGCATAAGTCCCGAATTTCAACTTAGACAGGCAACAAGATGGTTGTCCTTTTTTAAAAGGATCTGCAGATGTCCCCCATATGGTCTATTCGCGGACGTTCACGCTGCACATGTTTACTGCAGGTAAGCTGGCATAAGTCCCGAATTTCAACTTAGACAGGCAACAAGATGGTTGTCCTTTTTTAAAAGGATCTGCAGATGTCCCCCATATGGTCTATTCGCGGACGTTAACGCTGCACATGTTCACTGCAGGTAAGCTGGCATAAGTCCCGAATTTCAACTTAGACAGACAACAAGATGGTTGTCCTTTTTTAAAAGGATCTGCAGATGTCCCCCATATGGTCTATTCGCGGACGTTCACGCTGCACATGTTTACTGCAGGTAAGCTGGCATAAGTCCCGAATTTCAACTTAGACAGACAACAAGATGGTTGTCCTTTTTTAAAAGGATCTGCAGATGTCCCCCATATGGTCTATTCGCGGACGTTCACGCTGCACATGTTCACTGCAGGTAAGCTGGCATAAGTCCCGAATTTCAACTTAGACAGACAACAAGATGGTTGTCCTTTTTTAAAAGGATCTGCAGATGTTCCCCATATGGTCTATTCGCGGACGTTCACGCTGCACATGTTCACTGCAGGTAAGCTGGCATAAGTCCCGAATTTCAACTTAGACAGACAACAAGATGGTTGTCCTTTTTTAAAAGGATCTGCAGATGTTCCCCATATGGTCTATTCGCGGACGTTCACGCTGCACATGTTCACTGCAGGTAAGCTGGCATAAGTCCCGAATTTCAACTTAGACAGGCAACAAGATGGTTGTCCTTTTTTAAAAGGATCTGCAGATGTCCCCCATATGGTCTATTCGCGGACGTTCACGCTGCACATGTTCACTGCAGGTAAGCTGGCATAAGTCCCGAATTTCAACTTAGACAGACAACAAGATGGTTGTCCTTTTTTAAAAGGATCTGCAGATGTCCCCCATATGGTCTATTCGCGGACGTTCACGCTGCACATGTTCACTGCAGGTAAGCTGGCATAAGTCCCGAATTTCAACTTAGACAGACAACAAGATGGTTGTCCTTTTTTAAAAGGATCTGCAGATGTCCCCATATGGTCTATTCGCGGACGTTCACGCTGCACATGTTCACTGCAGGTAAGCTGGCATAAGTCCCGAATTTCAACTTAGACAGACAACAAGATGGTTGTCCTTTTTTAAAAGGATCTGCAGATGTCCCCCATATGGTCTATTCGCGGACGTTCACGCTGCACATGTTCACTGCAGGTAAGCTGGCATAAGTCCCGAATTTCAACTTAGACAGACAACAAGATGGTTGTCCTTTTTTAAAAGGATCTGCAGATGTCCCCCATATGGTCTATTCGCGGACGTTCACGCTGCACATGTTTACTGCAGGTAAGCTGGCATAAGTCCCGAATTTCAACTTAGACAGGCAACAAGATGGTTGTCCTTTTTTAAAAGGATCTGCAGATGTCCCCCATATGGTCTATTCGCGGACGTTCACGCTGCACATGTTTACTGCAGGTAAGCTGGCATAAGTCCCGAATTTCAACTTAGACAGACAACAAGATGGTTGTCCTTTTTTAAAAGGATCTGCAGATGTCCCCCATATGGTCTATTCGCGGACGTTCACGCTGCACATGTTCACTGCAGGTAAGCTGGCATAAGTCCCGAATTTCAACTTAGACAGGCAACAAGATGGTTGTCCTTTTTTAAAAGGATCTGCAGATGTCCCCCATATGGTCTATTCGCGGACGTTCACGCTGCACATGTTCACTGCAGGTAAGCTGGCATAAGTCCCGAATTTCAACTTAGACAGACAACAAGATGGTTGTCCTTTTTTAAAAGGATCTGCAGATGTCCCCCATATGGTCTATTCGCGGACGTTCACGCTGCACATGTTTACTGCAGGTAAGCTGGCATAAGTCCCGAATTTCAACTTAGACAGGCAACAAGATGGTTGTCCTTTTTTAAAAGGATCTGCAGATGTCCCCCATATGGTCTATTCGCGGACGTTCACGCTGCACATGTTTACTGCAGGTAAGCTGGCATAAGTCCCGAATTTCAACTTAGACAGACAACAAGATGGTTGTCCTTTTTTAAAAGGATCTGCAGATGTCCCCCATATGGTCTATTCGCGGACGTTCACGCTGCACATGTTCACTGCAGGTAAACGGGCATACGTCCAGAACTTCAACTACCATCAATATCTCGGTAAAATGTTCCCGTAAAGCGTCCGCGTAAATCCCCTCCCCTCTACTAATTCGGCGAAGGTGTGTTTTTTACTAACTGACTTCGGTTTCCGTGAAAGGCCGTATACATTTTTAATTTTCGTATTTTTCGGAAATTATCCGTTCCGAGTGATGCAACTATCATAATTGAATTGTCCTCTGGTTGCCGTTCATTTTGCATTTTTGACTTTACTGCTACGACCAGCCGTTGCTTCCTAAACCTTTCAAACACTCTTCGTGAAACACCCTGTGTATCATAGATTTTAAAAGTCTTACTTGAGAAAGAAAATACTTTTGCATGCGATAGTGGCAGTTGTGACTGAAACAATATATGTTTTTCTGAAACGTAAATTGGTACGCTTGCTTGGCGTAAATTTAACAACGATATGTTCCTTTATCATTGCCAAAGAGGAAACGTTCTTTAACTGCTGGCGAGCTTTAGCCATGCTAAATATAATAAGACTACTATACGAGTTTCGAGATGTACTTTTGATGTAGGACTACGTCTAGGTCCGCGGATAGTATGGGGCGACTTACGGCCGACCGCCTATGACAAAAATAGGTCCCAATTGAAATCATTATAGCCTTAAAAATACGTGCCGCACACTAATGGTGTCAGTTTATAGTCGTAAATGGCATGGAGTTCAATTCGTGTACTGCTCAATACATCATGCGAGCGACGCTCCCCTCGCTCTCTCTGCGCGGGAGAGATGATGCAATATTTCTGGGTGTGCCGCCGCGTTTGACTCAGTCTATCTCGCCAACCGTGAGCGCAACAAGAATGTGCGTGGTATCGTATTAAAGCTATCGACGAGATCTATTCAAATATACGAAGTGCATTTCGCAGTGATTTCAACTGAACATTTAAAAAATTGTTTTCTTGTGAACCGATGAACACTTTTGACAATATCTCGGTTTATCTGGACAACTGTGAGTGCAAAACTACTGTGCGTGGTATCGTTTTAAAGCTCTCGACGAGATCTATTCAAATATGTAAAAAACATATCGCAGTGGCTTAAACTAAAAAAATTTAATTGTTTTCGTGTCAACTGGTTAACATTTTCGACAATGCTACGGAATTCGCACAATGAACGCAAGCAAAAGTGGAGAAAATCAAAACGACAGGCAAGAGCAAGCGATGAGGAATGTAAGAAGCCCAAGAAGAGAGAGGAGCACCACCTTGGGTAATTCGTGTATCGATCTGCTTTGTGTTCGCAATGCATCCAACATTATTTGTAAAAATTATGTAAGCTACTTTTAATATCAGAAATCTGTGTTGGCTATAACAAATTAAATAAACGCTTTGAAACCATACTCGACTATAGCTCATTTCAACTCTCCGATTTGCAAGTCGCAGTCTTACGTTCCAAACTGACGGCTCAATCAGAACTGAGCTTACCTGTATTTTTGTGTTTTCTGTTTTTTCCAATTCAAGTGCTGCCAGGTAGCCGAATGAAAAATGTTCCATTATTTTATTATTATTATTATTATTATTATTTTACCATTGCTGATTCAGAAACGTCAGTTTTTGCTAGCCGATACCTAAGCTACTACAAGTCGAATTCAGAAACATATTTTCATCATTTGCTGAAATCAGTGTTATCCATAGGCTTCTGATTTTCCAGATGGATTATTTTCCCAATAGGTGTCGGAGTAGTAAGTTTGCATTTGACACTATATCAGTTCGTCTGGCTTTTATTTCTTTTCATTACCTTCACTTATTGTGAAATGATGTGTGAGAAGTGTTTATTAGGGATAGCGGTCACAAAGTCAGACCTTCTGCTATTAATAAATGGATTCTTCGTTCTGGGAAATAAAGTAAAAGTTTTCGGTATTTGAAAGTTTTCTTTCTTTAAAAGTGCAACACATTAACCTCAAGTGTCTCCAGCGAGCAATAATTTCATTCATTATGCTATGCGTAGTAGAACATTTCATGATTAATTAACAGCAATAGCTACATGAAATGGATAAACTAGTAATTGCTACTCTTGATTTTAATACTATTTATAATGAGTGTTTGAGCAATGAGTTCTTTGATAAATGCCTGCCCTAAATAAGCTGTTCACGCAGCAGAAATTAGACTCATTCGCTTCCTGTTCTTTCCTTATTTGCTCGCGAAGGGAAGAGCCATCGAGCAGCATAATAGAAATCACCGACCCGTATAACATGGACTCATGTAAAATGATTACAGCTTTAAGAAGAGACCCACATGGACGTCCAGAAGCGAACAATGGCTTCCGCATGTATCTGTGGACATTAAAATCTCACTTTCTTAGCACGTCTTTTGGCATGCATAACTATGTCAAAAGTGACGCGATTACGTTGTCGTCTATCTGTCCTTTATCTGAACAAGTCTTTCGAAAAGGAGTTTGCGCTTTTAGCAACCATTTGTCCGTCGGTCACTCCATCGTTCCACATCTGTAAGTCGGATTAGAAAAAATTGCTTTAATACATATACACTATATTGACAAAAGTCATCGGACACCCCTTCCAAAGCAAATGAACGGATCCGCTGCGTTGTTAAGATGCGCGGTACAGCTGCAAACGGTATGAAAACAAGCCTGAAGCTGACCGCGATCATATCGCACTGTGGCGATGTGTGAAAGTGCCGCGGCGAGAGATAACTGACTTTGAGAAAGGAAAGATTGTTGTGTGTTATATTAGTGCGTTGTCCATAAGAGAAATCAAGAGGCGTTTAAACATACCCAAGTCAAGTGTTTTGGATGTACAAATAAGTGGAAGACACATGGCGTGCCTGCAGCAATAAAACGTACCGACAGACCAAAGAAAATCAGTGATAGAGGACGTCAAAGCCTCAGGAGAGTCATTACAGCTAATCGACGGAATATTGCACGAGACCTCAGTGTTCAGGTGAGTAAAATTTCTGGAACCTCGGTATGTACACGTACCATTCGCATAGAACTTTATTCCATGGGTTACCGTGGTCGTGCAGCTGCTCATAAGCCTTTCATCTCCACTCGGAATGCTACTCATCGCTTAGCATGGTTTAAAGATCATTTATCGCGGACCGTAGATCAATGGAAACGGGTCCTATGGTCTGATGAACCGAGATACACGATCCATCAGTCTGATGGCCATATGTGGGTAAGGCGGCAGCCGGGGGAACACTATTTAACAAAGTGAACTGTTCCTACGGTCAAGTTTGGAGCTGGCAGTGTACTCGTGTGTGTGTGTGTGTGGGGGGGGGGGGGGGGTTCGTGGTATGGTCTTGGCCCATTGGTTATCGTGGACAAACCTGTCAACCAGCACGTCTACCTTGATATTCTGGACAATTATGCCCTACCAACTCTGTAGCAATACTATGGAACCGAACCTTGTTGGTACCAGCAGGATAACGCACCGAGCCATAAAGCAAGGACTGTTATGGAGTGGTTTGGAGATAATTCCGTATCATGTGTGGACTGGCCAGCACAGAGCCCTGATCTTAATCCCATAGAGCACCAATGGGATGAATTAGAGCGCCGCATAAGAAGTTTGGAACCAAGGCTTACTACTGAACAACAGTTAGCGGCAGCATTATGTACTGAATGGAAGTGCATGCCCATCGCTGTGTTCAAAAACCTTGTCGAAAGCCTGTCTCGAAGGGTTAGTGCATGCATTAAGGCCAAAAGTGGGCTGACACCGCACTAATGTATGCCAATAAATGTTATGTTGTATTTCTCTTCTAGGTGTCCAGTGACTTTTGTTAATATAGTGTATACTGCTCTGTGAACTTCACCTGCGCCACCGTTTGGTCTCCAGGCTCGCTGATTTCTCTGGGCTGAGAGTGGTGATAATGAAATGGCTCATCGCTGTATGTGCTTTCTACTGATTCTGATCTAATTTATCAAGCTTTCAAAATACAATATCTCTGTTTAGCATTTGTGCTTTTTTAAAAGCTACTAAGATCTTCTTGGTCGATTATACAAGATACAATGAAACTGGTCATTGTAGTCCTTCAGCAAATGATTTACAATTTGGAAATATATGAATCCTTTCAATTCTGTCCCCGTAATGTCAGTAGTTCAATTGCAAGCAAAATAAATGTTGGACATACATCATATTTCTGGTGTGATTTTCGCATTCCGAAATTTGTGTAGTTGAAATACTAGTTGCGCACGAAATTGAAACTGATCTTTTTAGATGTGCATGTTAATCTTTTTGTTATTTTCAAATACATGTGGACGTGAATGGGTGCATGTATGACCCAGAGCATTATGACCAAACCCTGTCCCTACGAGTGCGCGCGTTCCACAGCAAGTAACAGTGACCTCTCCAATGGACGCGGAATATAAATAACTATCACGAGCAGGGCATGTCCACCCATAAACTAGCCCAAAAAAGGAAAGGCTTTTAAGTCTTACAATGTTACTATGAAAAGCTCCTGCAATTACTCGTATTTCGAAAGTTTCCCAAAACTCCTTCCCTTGCCTCCTATGTCCAAGAATCCTCAATCGTACAAGAATTACCAACTTCTGCAACGATCAACTAGTGATGCCCGTGGAATTACCCACTGGAGCCATTCTTTGTCACAAATCTTTAGTGGACACGTCATGGATGCTGTGGATCTCCTTGGGACCAGCTGCTCCATTTCGAATTTTCTTTTGTCCTCATGTCTATCCCTATATAATAAAGAATTGTAGGATGTTAATCTAATATCACCTAAATTAAATTTATTTAACCATTCCTGAAATTTCTTTCGATCGACCCACATCTCCCTCTCGCCCCGCTCCTCGAAAACCGTCCTGCTTCGACATTTCCTAAACGTTCTATCTCGGTGGTGTTTCTGGTTTTCTTACTCCCCTCTCCTGTCTTTTCCGGTCCAGATTGCAGCAGATTATGAACAATACGACACCTCTGAATCTACTACTAACATAACCCAATCTCCTTTTGCTTTAAATTTTCCAGTATCATCACATCTGAATATTTCGATTTTTATAATATTCAATTGAATTTGAATTATTTCCTAAACGTATCTCCAGTTTATTGACTGATGAGCATGTCTATTAACCTGTACGGAGCACTTGCAATGGAGAAAAGGAAGAACTTGTGGGATTTTGAACGGGGATTGACTATAAGGGCGAGGAAGCCGGAGGACCAGTATCGCAGCAACCACAGGCATTGCTGACTGTTTGAGGAACGCTCTAATGAAAAGGCAACTGAAATGGTCCGAAGAGGGACAAACATTCACCCAAAGTGTGGAGAGGAGAGGCCACCACCGGTTGCCAGTCGAGGTGAATGCCGGTCGGAACGTGCATTCTGGGACAACAGACAGATAATAATCCCTTAGTTAACGGCAAACTCCGACCGGCGGAACGATTGCGACCATACAATTCATTCCAGCTTATGCCGATGGGGGTGTTCATGTGCCATGTTGACTGATGTTCATCTACCGCTCTTCCTACAGGAGATACAGGAGCACTATGACTGGGAACTTTACGTGTGAAAAAGAGTCATATAGTCCGATGAGTCTAGATTCCAACTCCAACATGGCAATTTTTTGAAGGAAAGAAGACGGTGGCGGCGGTATCATGTTATGAAGATTGGACATCACCGAGTCCTTTCACTTCACCTGAAAACATCCTTTACTTCCAGATCATGGGCCGCGGATGGCCTAGTAGTCAACGTTCGTAACTGCTACGGGGAGCTCTCAGCTTCGATCCCAGAGAGGTACGCTAAATATACGCAGTGCGTCGGATGGGTACGTTAAGCCGTCGAACCCAGGGTACTGTCCCTCAGATTATAAGAGTTCTACTTAGCTTCCGTGGGATTTTCTACAGCTTCTGTGTGACTTTCCTATCGGGCACTCTAGCCCAAATCTCCTAGCTTCTTATTTCTAACGGTTCTTTAAGACCTGGGTTCAGACACTCCTTTTCTAAAATCCTTTACATATGATCTGACTTCCAGATTATACATAGGAATATTTCAGAAAAAGTGCTTCTCTATACCTATGGGTATGGCTGTCTTTGCTGAAAGATTCTAGTGCCATGTATTCGGATGGCACTGGAATCTCTCAGCAAAGACAGCGCCCAGTGCCACATGGTCCACATTATGCAGAAATGGTTTGAGTATCATATCAAAGCATTTCGTGGGCTCCTCTGGCCGCCAGACTCGCCCGACTTGAATCCAATCGAACATTTGCGGGATGCAGTGGGTGGAAGTCAGCATTCGCTGGTCTATGCCAGTACTTAGTTTCGTCACCGAACTCCGCGTCGCCATTCTGTGCAGCTGGCCCATAATAATTTACGATAACATCGGCGGTCTGGTTTAGTCAAGGTCACGCAGGGTTCAAACGGCGAAAGTGGTAGACATGGGCCTACTGATAACCTCAGCAACCCCCTCCGTGTGAAGGGGGCCTCATGATTAAGGGGGCCTCTGGCCTCAGCAGAAGGATTTCTTTAAAGTTTTGCGGAAACTTCATAATGAAACTGGTATAGAAAAAGCCAGGAGTTTTTGACGGCAGCTTTAAATGAAGTATTGAAAAGAAACACTTTTTTCAGGAAATAACTCTTCAAAAAATAATTTTCGCTTTAGTTTACAAGAACTGGGTGATGGGAAAAGAAGGTATTCCAGAGGTCTTGAGGCTTCTTTCCACAGCCATAGCAATAGTTCCTATGAATGTATGATAACTCGTATCTTCAATAACCAGAAAAGCTGACTGCAGAGAACAGAAAAATAATATACGCGACCTAAGATCTTAACCACATGACTAAAGCACGGCAAGGATTGCTACGCATGCAAAGTTTTACTACAGCTAGCACTGAAAAGTACACGGTCGTATCAGAATAATACAATGTATGACCACCCCCAGAATCACAGTGCACTCTCCCAGGCGCGTCACACATTGCACGTGACAAGGTCGACAACACCGAGATATAAGCGGACGGCCAGGAGAGATAAGCCATAAGGAGCTGCGGATGGCTTAGTGGTTAGCGATTCAGACTATCGATGGAAGGTCCTCAGGTTCGATCCTGGGCTGATCTTTCAGAGATGGTGTGATCTACTAACAATCGCTGAATATCCGCCGTGCATCGGTTGAGCACGTTAAGTGACTGCCCTTAGGCTGGAATCACTGGTTTAAATGGATATCCTTTCCTTTGCCCCCCATGAAATTATCTCACCCCTCTATGTGCAACATCGTACTTGTACGGTGGCACCATCTACTGTACTCTAATCTCACTACAAACTGTTCTGTAAAAGTCGCTAGACTTGCTCTCATTCCTTCCGTTTCTATGTCCTGCCCAAAAGACGATCTCGCTGTAGGTGGCTGGGACCAAAACTCGACTCACTGTGGACGGAAGTCCTACAAGAAAATGACAAATAAAGATAAGCCATAATGCGATACGTGAGCACAATGGGTAGAGGTGGTGATTTGACGGACGTTCAAAAAGGAATGAACATCGGCTACCGCGCCAAGGGTGAAAGCACCTCAGAAACAGCACACTTCGTGGGCTGTTCGCCAGGCGCTATAGTAAGGGTGTACCAAGAATGGACCGCTGGCACATCGAGTACCTCGTGACGTCATGACTGTGGAGCCACAAAGGTCATCCACCCCAGAGGGGAACGTCGCCTCCGTCGACTGGTAAAGCGCAATCGACGCGCAACAGTGCAGCAATTGATCACGCGAATGAACTCTGGGACACCCAACTACGTGTCCCCGATAACAGTGGAGCAAACACTGCTACGCATGGGTCTCTGGAGTCAACGCTGCGTCAAGGCGCCCATGTTAACTTTGGTCCATTGGCTGCGACGTCTGCAGTTCCCAAGAGACTACTGTTATTGGACAGTGGAAAATGGTTGCCTTCTCCAACTAATCCAGATTTCTACCTCCACCGAAGTGACGGGTGCGGCGTCAGGCACGCGAGAACCGACAACCGGACACCCTTGTCAGTCAAGTACAGGCCGGCGGTGGCAGTGTGTATGTCTGGGGGATGTTTTCTTGGTGTGACCGGGGACCGCTGGTACCACTGGATGGGTCCCTGAACGCCAATGGCTACCTGCCCATCCTCGCTGACCACAAGCATCTCTTCGTGTTGGAAGTTTACCCTGGTGGTGATGGTGTCTACCAACAGGACAGTGCGCCCTGCCGTGTCGCTAAGGGAATGCAAGACTTGTCCCAGAAACACGTCATACATGTCTCCGTTCTCTTTTGGCCTGCGAAATCGCCCGACCTCAATCCTATAAAGCACTTGTGGGAATATGTGGATCGATAGGTTCGACGTGCCGACCCAAAACCACATCACCGGGACTTCCGTTCTCTGATGCAGTCCGAATGGGCACATGTGCTTCGGGCAACATCCAGGTCCTCATTGCTTGCATGCCACGCCGTCTCGCAGCTGTCGTCCAGGCCAAGGGTATTTATTGCCATTATTAGGTAGATGATCATATTATTGTGATGCGACTGTGTATTAAGATGATAAGAAGCATTATTTCTCTTTACAAAAGAGGCTAGTATCTTAACTGCAAGAGTGATGGACAGCAAAGGATTGTTAGAAAAGTAAAATTTTAGAGCACTTGGCATTGGAAAGCATTTTGATACTAAGAAGCATTAATAAAGTTCTTGTTGATTGATTGACAAGTAGAGATGCTCGAAGTAATTGCAGCATAAATTACGTCATATTAAGATGTTTTTCTATTCTGTTAACCTTGAGAGCAAACGTAAGAAGAAGGGATATTAAAAAAAAAGGCAACCACGATGAGTGTTTTTGTATTAGGCTTCATTAGGGAAACTGTGATTATTTTACGTTCGATTGTTATGTGTTCCGTAGGATGGGCAAAGGAAGGCCATTGCAGGTGACCTTTGCCCTGGGAACCGGGCACGTCCGTAAGCGGAAGAAGAAGTAGCCACGGCAGCTTCACGCTGCGTGGTCGTGACCACCGTGATGCTATGCCGAGTCCTCCCTGCCCAGCGGAGAAGTTTGTAGCCACAAAGGATGCTGAGATCACGACGGCCATCAACTATCTTTTTCTGCAGAAGTCCGGAGTAAAAGTAGGCCTAAATTTTATTAACTGATAATTTCAATCATAGCTACACTTCACAGAATCCGTAGCAGACACGAATTTCATCTGTAATAGCAACTTCAATAACAAAACTCGCTCGAAGCAAGCAGCATAGGTGATTTCCATGTTAATCGTAATTACTTGGCAAAACAATGCCTCTCGCAATTTCCTCGTACAGCACCTACATATCTCGCTCAGTAAAAGAAATTAAGCGTTTTCTCCTACATACTTTTTTTAATTTACAAAAAAGAAGGTTATGAGTTACGAGAAAAGAGGACTGGAAGCGTATTGTATGGAGCAATCGGAGTTTATCCTGAGCATGCGCAATGTGCATCACGCTTTCGTGCCATCTCAGTTATGAATCGTCCACTGTGCTTGTAACGTTATACGCAGCGATGTAGCGCTACTTGAAAAAGTACAGGAACGCGCGATGCGTTTACGTCTTCAGTACCTTCCCTTACTCCCCGCGGACATCCCTCATTCCACCTTTCGTCTTTCTGCTTTCTTATATTTGTAGTAGAAGAAAGTATAGTGATCGGTCAATATCAGAATTCTTTCCTATATTTGTAGTAGAAGAAAGTATAGTGATCGTTCAATATCAGAATTCTTTCCTATATTTGTAGTAGAAGAAAGTACAGTGATCGGTCAATATCAGAATTCTTTCCTATATTTGTAGTAGAAGAAAGTATAGTGATCGTTCAGTATCAGAATTCTTTCCTATATTTGTAGTAGAAGAAAGTACAGTGATCGGTCAATATCAGAATTCTTTCTTATATTTGTAGTAGAAGAAAGTATAGTGATCGGTCAATATCAGAATTCCAGATTTACACGTTTTGGCATTCAAGGAACAAGATTTCATCATTTTGGTAAGAAAACGCGGAAATGTTGGGGCCCAAATTGTGAGGCTGTTTTGAGGTGCGAGAACTAAGCCTCATATTTTACAGCAAATTGTCCGAAGCGGAAACTATTAGGTGTACAAATAAGTTTTAAAGCGTTTTAAGACAAGGCAACGTGTAATTTGAGAGAAAACAACAATACCTTTATGAATAAAAATATGCTCGGTCATTATCTATCATCTTCCGCCATCGGTTGTGCAGCTGACGGATTCCAGCCATGAAGAATACTTCATCGAGTGACGCGATGAAGTTGTCAGCCCATTTTTGCACTTCGTCACATGTCCAGAACCGTTCAGCAGACAAACCATCTTGCATCGATCGAACAAATGGTAGTATGAAGAGGCTATGTCGGGACTATACGCCGGATGCTCCAAAACACCCCAGCCAAGCGTCAGTAACGTTTCCTTGACCGATTTCGCGACATGCGGCCTAGCGTTGTCATGCAGTAATTTCACGGGACACAATCCTTTGTCTGTGAATGGACGTTTCCAACAAATTTTCTGGTTCAATAGCAGCAATTGTTGCTTGTAGCGATCAGCAGTAACAGTTTGACCCTGTTCCAATAGTTCATAAGAGAGCACACCCTTCGTATCCCACCAGGTGCACAGCAGAACTTTCTTGGAGTGAATATTGCGTTTCAGTGTCGAAGTCGTTGCTTCACCGGGGTCTATCCAGCGTGTTTTGCGTTTGGGATTGTCGTACTATATCCACTTTTCCTCCCCCGTAACGATTTTCTACAGGAAAGACTTTCTGTGTTGTTTATTCAATAGATTCAAACATTTCATGGCACGCTCATCGTTGTTCTTAAGGCTCTGGTCATGTGCCATTCCCTTCCTTCTGAATCTTTCCCATTGCGTGTAAACGATTGGAAATGGTTTGTTGAGTTACCCCCAGTTGTTCAGCTAGTTCTTTTTGCGTTTGAGGGGAATCTTCATCCAGCAATGCTTGCAGTTCCTCATGTGCAACCTCCTGCGGGGCGCCGCTACGTTCTCGATCGCTAACATCAAAATCACCTGCTTTAAACCGTCTAAACCAACACTCACACGTGCTTTTCGATACAATATTCTCCCCCAGAACAGAACAGATCGATGCACATGCTTTTGCAGCACTTTTCCTTGATGAAATTCGTAACGAGCGTAGTGTCGAATAAATGCAGTATCGGTTGTCATTTTTCACCTACCAATGTACAAGTGCGTTTGACTGTTGGGCTAACTTCTGTGTCACATTTTATACTGTGGACCAGTAACGGTCACATGACAACAACGCGGGTGAATGTCGGATATGTCACAGAAAAAAAAAACCGCTTTAAAACTTATTTGTGCGCCTAAAAATTTAAGAGCAATGGTGAAAGCCATTTATTACCGGAAGTCTTAGTTTCCCAGGTATTTAGATAGCGACGGTGTGGGTATGGTGCGGACAATTCTATAGTCCTCCTAAAGACGAGAAGTAGAACTGCCTGGAGATTTATTGCTTCGATGGATTTTTTCTACTTTGTTGTTCCTAAACGACATACAGAATTTTTCATTTAGAATCCAATCGTACGAAGTTTAATTTTAAAATTCCCCTTGCTAACCTGAAACGATTGTTTTATCTTGTCAAGCCACATTTTTTTCTCATTTAAGTTTAAAAATTGAAAGTTCCAATACAGTAGGTAACAGCGTGTCATTATTATTTCATGCGTATGCTGAAGAAATATGATTTGGAAATTTCTTTTTCCTTAAACCAAGGAATTCTCAGAATATAACTAAACCTTTTTGGTAGAATATAACCAGGTATTATTTTACTTATATCTGTAGAAGAAATGAAAAAGAAAGGAAAAAGGAAAGAAAGAAAAATAGTGTTTGTGCTTCTGCGCACGAACTACCATGACATTTTAACATTTGCAAGTGCGCAATTCTAAGTTCAAAAAGAAAATACCTGGTTATTAAAAAAAATACTCTAGATATCTTATTACCCCCCGCCATTGTTAACGGATAGACAGCCACGCATTTTCAAGTAGGACTTCCGTCCACAGAGAAGGTTTAGGCCCAAACCACATACAGCGGATTCGCCTTTTGGGAAGGGCACAGAAACGGAAGGAGTGAGAGCAAGTCTAGCGACTTTGACAGAACAGTTTGTAAGTGAGAGAGAGAGCACAGTAGTAGATGGCGCCACCGTACAAGTACCATATTGCTCCTAGAGGGGTGAGAGAAAGTCAGGGGGGAATGGATACCCTACGTAACCGTGGGGTCCAACCCGGCGGGCCGTCATTTAATGTACTCGTCCGATGCACGGCGGACATTCAGCGATTGTTAGCAAATCACACCATCTCTGGAAGATCAGCTCGGGATTGAACCTATGGACTCTCGATTGACAGTCTGACTCCATAACCACTAAGTCATCCGCGGCTCATTGTTGACGGGCTTTCACCTAGTCTTTATATAAATAATAAAATATGAGAAGCGAAATGTTGGTCTTCTTAGACATGAATGCTATTGAATGTTTACTGAAACATCCGCTAACCTTCAATTCATTTGAAGAGAAATTGGAAATTAAAGGCATGGGTAGACCTACACCACATCTTAAATTACAGCAAAATTTTAAAGACAAAAATACTGAGCAAATCAGAAAGAAAGTTTAGTTCCGAAACATATAATGAGAATGAATGGAAATGCTCCTGTGGCATAAAAAATGCTCTTCTTTCTTTTCATGTTTATTGTTTACTGGCATGAAGGATGGTCTACAACTGACGTGAAAGAATTTCTCCATTTTGCCGACAAAATTCAGAAGCATGACTTGTACTCTGCACACAAGAATAATTTACTGATTTTGGCTGTACGTGGTGGATAAACATGAGATAGCAACTGGATTTTAGTTATTGGAGGCATATTCAACAGTAAAACGAAAAAAGGCTGCCACGGTGGCGTAGTTGTCTAAGTGATGGCTTCAGATCATTCGTCTGAGAAGTTTTATGGGTTCGAATCCCGGCGAGGCATGGATGTTGTGTTTGTCTTACGGCACTGGCTCTATACCTTCTCTGGAACCAGTGGCCCAAATTTAGAGACGGGCAGTAGCTTGGAGCCTGGCCAGCCCTAGTGGCGCAGTGGCCTTCCCGATGGCTTCTGATCCTTGGCCCAGCGAGGGATCTGGGTTCGAATCCCGAGTAAGAAATGGGTGTTTGTGTTTGTCTTTCGGAACTGGCTCTCTCTGTGTAAATTGATCATTTGACATACTGTGTATAATATTTGAAATAGTCTACACTGTATATGTCTGTCAATGTATCTGTCCACCAAGTCCAATAAATAATTTTTAAAACCTCCAATGAAAAAATAAAAAATAGTAATAAAATAAAAAAGATACAAGTAGGCTCAGTTTTGATTGAGTCGTTAGTTTCAAACGTAGGACTACGACTTGCAGATCGGAGAGTTGAAATGAGCTAGTCGAGTATGGTTTCAAAGCATTTATTGAATTTAGTTATAGCCAAAACAGGTCTATGATATGAAAAGTAGCTTACTTAATTTTTACAAATAATGCTCGATACATTGCGAACACAGGTCTATGATATGAAAAGTAGCTTACTTAATTTTTACAAATAATGCTCGATACATTGCGAACACAGGTCTATGATATGAAAAGTAGCTTACTTAATTTTTACAAATAATGCTGGATACATTGCGAACACAAAGCAGAGTTCGACATGGGCCGGGTATGGGTTCGATCGGTGTGTTGGATTTTTGTTTGGCGGCGGCTGCTTTCAGGCGTTCTCGATATTCTCTATTTCTTTGGGCTGCAGTCTTCTTGGGCTTCTTACATTCCTCATCACCTGCTCTTGCCTCTCGTTTTGATTCTCTCCACGTTTTCTTCCGTTCATTCTGCGAATTCCGCTGAAAATCTTAACCCTTTCACACGAAAACAATTTAAAAAAAATTTATTTTAGACCACTACGATTTGTTCTTTTTATATATATAAATAGATCTTGTCGAGCGCTTTAAAATGATACCACGCACAGTCGTGTTGCACTCACGGTTGCCGAGATAGACCGAGTCAAACCCGGTGGCACACCCCGAAATATTGCATCATCTTTCCCGCGCTGCGTGCACGATGTACGCGAATTGGACTCCATGCTGTTTACGAATATGCTAACACAATTAGTGTGAGGCACGTATTTTTAACGCCATAATGATTTCAATTGGGACCTATTTTTGTCACTGGTGGTCGGCCGTAAGTCGCCCCATACTATCCGCGGAGTCAGACGTAGTCCTACGTCAAAAACAAAAGCGAAAAAGTTAAAACAATTGCCGTATGTTGTCACATCTTATTACAAACTGTATCTTCTTTGTGACTCATCTGAACTTTCTCAACGAGAAGATGATATGAAGATTTTAATATAACAGTTCCTGTTAAGTGTGCTATACTTGCTAGGTAAGCCACTGGCCTTCACTGAGTTCAAGTACCAGAACAAAGGGAACCATAGCTCATCCGTACACCACGTGGTGACGAGTATTTCCGGCGAATTCTGATCAAAGTCTTCAAACTACTAGAAATAACGAACTCACATTTCTCTATCTGGTCCAGTAATGGATGGACCGCTGTCAGTGAGTATGGCCAAAAGAGCCCCTTCTTCATCCAGCAGTTACCTGATTACTAGGACAATCTTCGTAAGGTTTTTTTTTTCTTTTTCTTTCTGTTTTTAAGTGCAGGCTATGCTAGCAGCAAAGAGTTGACCAACTCGATATTAGCTTCTTTGCTATTGTACTGAGCTTGTAGATAGGCAAGTGTCCGGATATTTTTGGTCAGATAGTGCAGTTCGGTGGGAGTCTTCACCTCAGTTCTTCGTTTTTAAACAAAGGCATATAATACGTTGTCGGATGAAACGTTTCCTTGTGACACGAATACGGTGTGTGTATGTGCGTGCGTGTGTGGCAGTATTCTCTTGTTTGGTTTTATGCTGTAGCTTCTCTCTCTTCTCTCTAATCAGTGACATTAAATTGGGACGGAGGACTTCCTTTTGCATCAGATGGTCACTGCGGACTTTGAATTTCTATAGAGAAAACCTAGATACATAGTAACAGTTTAGTGATAGAAAAAGACGTATAGTGAGTCCGCATATACTCAGGTATGTAGAATATGGTTTGGCCACCTGGTGGCGCAGTGGTTTAAGCGCTGTCATGTGACCATTCGTCTGAGATGGGTCAAGGTTCGAATCCCTCTGAGGCATGAATGTTGTGTTATGTCGTACGGCACTGGCTCTCTCCCTTCCCTGGAGTCAGAGGCTCTAAATTAGGGAGAGCGGCTGCTTGAAGCACACCCAATTGCTCACAGTGGTCGTTGAACAAAATGCGTTAACCCCCAAATTAACAAACATAATACAATTTGCAAAACATAGGTATGTGCTGCAGAAATGTGTGCAGAAATACTTGAAATTTAAGACTATAACACTGTGCAAATAAATTCGATTGAACAAAATAACGTTTTCATTTGATTTTTCCAATGCAATTTCCATATGGACGTCCCGGTGACGCAGTGGTCTAAGCACTGGCTTCAGGTCATTCGTCCGAGATGGGTACAGGTTTGAATCACGGTGATGTATGGTTGTTGTGTTTGTCTTATGGCACTGGCTCTCTCCTGTCCCTGGAACCAGTGTCCCTAAATTAAAGATGGGTGACTCTCATAGCACATCAAATTGCTCACGGTGGTCGTTAAACCTCCAAACAAAACATTTGCACTTTTGTGACGTCGTCAGAGATACGAACTGTAGCAAGTTTAAATTATTTATTTCCAAGATCTTGAGAAAAATAGAATACGAATAGATGCCATACCATTACAAGTTGTGAGGGGTTTTTTTTCGTATTTAAGGGAAGCTTCCAATATACGTACAGAGGGTGAGTCGAAAGTTTTGCAATACTTGCATAAATGCATGTGGTGCAGAGCGTATGTCACGTGTTTAAACTAGTTCAAGTCTCACACTGCAGTCAGTCGAAAGGGATACAAAGTTGTATTCGTTGCTGTGAACAGCATTGCATGTCGCCGTTCTGTCTGTGGTTGGGACGCCTAAAAGATAAACAGCCACAACCGGTTAATTAGGGAACTTTTGCTTTACGAGTTTGAACTCGCCCATAACGCTGCTCAAGCAACACGAAACATTTGTCATGCGAAATGGGAAGGTTCCGTGGACCACAGCACCCCAATCAGATGGTTCAAGAAATTTCACTCAGGTGAAAGAAACCTCAACGATCAGATAATGTCAGGTAGGCCGCTAACCGTGGATTCGGAGGCCGTGCGCCAGGCCGTAGAGGCAAATCGACAACCAGCACTCGGAGATTATCAGGAAAGCTGCGCATATCACAGACCACCGTGGTTTGTCAACTTCAAGACCTCGGCAAGGTCTACAGGAGCTGCCGCATTGTCCCTCACGACCTGACGGCATCTGAAGTAAACCGTTCAGTGGAAGTGTGCACGAAACTCCTAGAAAACCCACGGGATGTACGTTTCATCAAAAGAATTGTTACGTGCGATGAAAAGTGGCTCTATTTCCGTAATCCGGGCCAGCTTCCATAACCTATTGCCAAACGCGAGCGTTTAGAGCACAAAATGGTACTCTACGTCTGGTGAAATTTCGAGGGATAATCCATTACGAATTTGTTCCAGACTGTCGGACCATCAACGCCAGCCTCTACTCTGAACAGCTGGAACGGATATGTACCGTTTCGGAGGAGTAGTACGTGGCACTGGTAAAAAAAGTGCACTCTCGTACAGCAGGACAACGCTCGGCCTCATACCGCGCGAACGACCAAACTCCAGGAACTTGAGGGTATCGAACTGATACCACACCCAGCATACAGTCCGGACCTTGCCACGTCAGATTATTATTACTTGTTCCGGTCCATGGCCAACTTTCTTCGTGGGCGGCACTTCAACAACAAGTAGGTGGCAGCTGGAGTGAAGCAGTTCTTTGCCTCGAAAAGTAGGAACTGGTACCGCAGCGGAATCGAAGAACTGGCAGACAGATGACTAAAAACGGTGCAACACAATGACATATACTTTGAATGCTAGTCAGCTTTTGTCGTAAAGGTACGTATGAAGACATAAAGTGATCCAAATATTGTAAAACTTTCGACTCACCCTCTGCATTAGGTTTCATGGTAAAGTCAAATTTATCAATTAGTTTGCTTCTTTCAAACGACACTCATGATTATTCCTATGACAGTGTTGAGCTATGGACAACTCTTGTAGCACACAGCTCAGTATATGAGATTTATGCTCTTTTATACGGAAACACACTTCTGAGAGGATACAGCCTATACTGGAAAGTCCATGCTTATACAAAATTCGGTAAATTTCCCAGTAATTTGTATCGTCGATTGCATATCTTGATTCAAAAAATATAGATATATATTCTTTATTGGTTAAATCACATTAAAATTGAAAGTCTTCAGTATCCTGAAATTTTGAAGCAAATGTCAGCAAAAGTCTGGTAGAATGAAAAAATTATCTTTTTATAGACGGATTAAAGGAGTTTGCCTTTTTTCCTTTTTTTAAAGAGGGATAGAGAGAGAGAGAGCATTGTTTTTAATAACAAGGCTGTACCCTTTGTATGTTGCAATATGTTGAAGAAAGTCAAGCTACCTTTCTTTACAGCCTTCAGTTTAACATATATATATATATATTTTAAAGTGCACAAATGTACAAAAAGAACTAATTTTCTGTTGTCCATAGTCATTGGACTTCGTACGTGGGTGTGAGGAAATGGCAAATGATTTACGATAAATTGTACCAACAAGAGATCTTTCAAAGCGTGATACAAGGGCGGCAGGGAATTGCAAGTGACCATTGTTTCCAATCTCGTGAGTAAATTGTAAAGTAAGTTCTACTAATTCTCAAAAGCGTGGAAACAACTGATTAAGCCGTACAGTTAGAGAATAAAGTTATCCGTTTATTGTTATGAAATAAATGAGTGTAACAAGTGCCAATCTTTCGCGTATCAAAATTGACGGCTTTATCAAGACTGGTAGCCAACAGCAGAATGAAAACAAGGATTATTCTAAACAATTCCAAAGGAATGTGATGACTTGACAATGAAAATAAATTCTGAAACAACATTTGTGTGTGTGTGTGTGTGAGGTTTAACGACCACCATGAGCAACTCACTCGATGGGCCATAAGCAATCACCCGTACCAAATTTAGGGTCATTGGTTCCAGGGAAGTGAGAGAGAGAGAGAGCCGGTGTCTTAAGACATACACAAAATCTATGCCTCAACGGGATTCGAACCCTGACCCATCTAGGGTTAATATTCAGAAGCCAAAGCTTAGACAACAGCGCCACGTGGGCGGCCTGAAGGAACTTGACGATTACCAAGGTATCGTGGGATGAAAACGCCTCTTCTCTAGAACAACTTCTAGAAGCTGATCCCAAACCAGTGGAAATGCGTTTTGCGGGTTCGTAAGGATCTCAACACTCTCTTAAAGACCCTGTACAACGAAGTAAATTTCTCCGTCATTTCTGTCCACGCCAGGATTCGAACCCGGATCCCCTCAATCCGGAATAAGTCACTCTACCAATTGAGCTACGCGGACGTTTGTTCTGATTGCTGTCTACCTTTATGTCGTGTGCGTCCTGCTGGCAGGTACGTCACACCTGTTGAAATCCTTTGTTTTCAGTTTGTTCTTTGTTATTGGTCTTGAGAAAGTTATCGCTTTGACGTCCAGAGCCTTGTCACCTGTATACTTTTTCTCTCGCATCAATAAACAGATTACTTAATTCCCTAATTGTGTCGATTGCTCTGGTGTAGATTATATCCGTGTTGTAAAAACGGATTAATGATTTCATAACGGTTAGTACTTACCTATCATTAGTCTTGACGATGCTGTGTCATTATGACTGAGAATAAAATCAAATTGACTTGCCACCCGAGTGGCGCAGTGGTCCAAGCAATGCCTTATGACCATTCCTCTGAGATGGGTCCGGGTTCGAATCCCGGTGAGGCGTAGATGATGTCGTTTTTGTCTTATGGCATTGGCTATCTCCATTCCCTGGAACTAGTGCCCGTAAATTAGGCCGGGCGACTGCTTATAGCTCACGGTGTCGTTAAACTTCCAGTCACAAAAAAAAAAATTGTTTTGTTTAAAAGAAGATGCAGATCCGAGAAGTAATTGCTTCGTTGGAGTTCAGCAATAGTTTCGAGTGAGCAAAGAAGACAATGATGACATTGAGATATAGTGCTGATCGTAGCAAGACCATTACCAATAGGCAAGATTACGAGAACAGCTACTAGGTGCAAAACAATAGGTAGAAATTAGTAAGGACAAGAGTAAGTTCCAACAAGGTGCAATGTTGTTCGGTGCACGTGTCAGAAGGCATTGAGGCAATTATCATAGGCGAGATGAAAAGTGCAGCACACAGATAGTAAGAAATCATGCAGAGAGAAGTGAGGGATTTCTATACGCAACTTAGGCTTGAAATAAAATGGAAGAAAGAAAGACAAGAGAGAAAAGGGACAGAGAGAAAAAACACCAACAGAGTTCACAGAGAGATACAAAAGCGAGTGCCCTGTATGAGAAAAATAGAAAGACGATTTCAAATTAAAGAAGTGATTTCACTTCCATAATGTGAGATTGAATGCGCATATGAGAATATAAATATTCACTTTAAGTATAAAGAAAATATTCTGGATTGGAAAGAGATAATAATTGCTGTAAAACAAGTGATATACCCTGACATGAAGGAAGGATTAGAGTTGATTCAGGGCACACATCAACAACAGCTTTTCAGAGAAATACGTGATAGAAAAATAATTTTATTAAAGTGTCGTCATCACTGTGTTTCAGTGATGACCATAACAGCTGAATTTAATGAAAACAATATATTTATGGTAACCACGTCACAACGAAAGAAGAAATTATGACAGTCCATGACAATTTTTTTTCGGTTAATTCATTGATTATTTCGGCTTTATGGTGGCAGATTTCTGCGTAATACTAGATGCGTGAAGCGAACTTAATTACTTACTTCGCAGCTTGATGGGGTTAAATGCAAAGGTCACGGCAACGCGTTGTCTCTCGTTGCCAATATGACTACTGAGCAGGTAATCATTTCTTTTTCTTTTTTTTTTTTTCTTTTTTTTTTTATGAAAACTGATTTACACGCAGGTGAAAGACAGGCACATGGTGTATGTAAAGAGAGAAACGTGGTAGCTAACACCTTCGTCAGTGATTTTCGAAACATAAATTAGATGTTTCCCTCTACTCCAAATTAAAATAGCCCTCATTACTAAAAGCTGAGAAAGAACACAAGCATGGCGCACTAAGATAGACTACGCATCTAACATTTATTTTTTAACTTTTTGACTGAAACTGCAGTCAAAAAATGTGAAGAATGACTTCAATTTTTTTTTGTTCTTGACATTTAATGACTTCATTGAAGAATGTTGAGTTAATCTTTCAACACACTCTTTTGTAAAACGGTCGTGATTACGACATTCGTATGTCGGTCCGCCCGTCTGTGGGAGCCATATTATTACTATTATTTCATTTTTAAAAGTTTTACTGAGAAGCCTCGGACGTAAGAACGATGATTTGTGCCTTCTCAGTTTTCTTAGCCCTCAGAAGGCGTAAAGGCGGATGTTATCGAAAGCAAAATACACTGATGTCCAAAAGTTAAGCATAATCAATGTACCTGTGAATATATCCAGAATCAATCGCCAGAAAGGCACGTAACTGGGTATGCTTGTGTACAGAGGCGGAAAAAACTGTTGCGGGCCCGGGGCAAAATTCCATTGAGGGCCCGGGGCAAAGTTCCATTGCGCGCCCAAGAAAATTAATCTCACAGTTTAATAAAATCATTAGGTGAAAAATGAAAACACACGAGAACTATTATAAAGAAAAATGAATATTTCAAATTACGGTATAAAATGGATTGAAAGTTCAGAAAGATAGACAGAGAGAGAGAGAGAGAGAGAGAGTAAAAAGTGCTAAAATCTACGATTTTCTTTCCTCAGAGAAGCGGGTTTAGGTTGCATTGTGATTTCCATAAAATTTTTCTCACAAAATGGTAAAAAGACAACCATAACTAATCCACGTAGCGAACATTTTCTCATAGCAAACCTTTTTGCGTAGCGAATAGTAAGAATCCCTCTTAAATAAATTGGTTTATATATTTTTTTCCTGGGACACGTTTTGTTGATAGATTTTTGATGCAAGATGGAATAATTGACAAATTAATGACTTTTTTATCATTTGTAACCACTTATGTATGAAAATTTCCTTTTTCTTTTTAATTTCCAGTACTGTTTTTAAAGTCATTAACAGTTGGCATCTATATATTGCCCCAAAACAACTTTGATATTGTCCTTTATATTTTTTTCAATTTCAGTACCTGGTTTACACATAAATTACTAAGCACACAGTAGGGATGAAATTCAAATTTGCTATTTCATGAATGTGGAAAAGTTTAAGCTTTAAAACTTGAGGGGGGGGGATTCTAAACTAAAGAACAACATTATGAAAATATATTTTTAAGGGCCTCGCGGCCCAAAATTCTGAAAAAAAAAGCAATTGCAATAGACAATTCTAGCAAAAATCATTTTGTTTTTCTTTTCTAAACTACGGGGCTCCGTGAAGACGTGGGGGGGGGGGGCGGTCCAGCCTGCCCCACTTGTGTAATGACATATTGCAAATACAACAGCAGACAAAACAAGTTAGGAAACAAAGTTTATTGCATTACTTATACAAATTTACAAAAAAAAAAAAAAAAAAAAAACAAGAACACAGTGATTTTCGTGTTGAGTACATAAAAGTGAGAAAAGGTTGCTGCACTATGTTTAATAATAAATGTGGTGACCCCTTGCAGCCACGCAAGCCTCGCGATAACTTCTCATGCTGCTTATCAGGTTGTCCAAGAGCTCTGTAGGCAGCAAGTCCCACTCCTGATGAAGAGCAGTTCGGAGCTCCGGAATAGTCCTTGATGAAGGCTCACGGGGTGCAATTCGCCTCCCAAGTGCATCCCATGCATTCTCTATCGGCTTCATATCCAGAATCTTTGCTGGCCACTCCAGCACATGGAGTGGCCACTTCACTTTGGAGAAAGTCCTGCACCTGCTGAGCTCGGTGAGGGCGTGCATGATCGTCCTTGAATACCACCTCTGGACCGGCAGCATCTCTGAAAAGTCTCAAACAAGGTGCCAGTATTTCGTCTCTGTACCTCAGAGCAGTAACAGTATATCTGTCGAAGATGTGAAGCTCTGTGCACCCATTCAACATGATGCTTGCCCATGCCATGACTCCACTGCCATTAAATTGGTTCCTTTCCCTGATGTTTTTGCGATTGTAACAGGTTCGCCGTTTTCTCCAAGGAGTGGATCGACGAGAATCAGTGTGTAAACTGAATCTGGATTCATCAGTGAAGACCACATTACTTCTGATTTAGTGATGTCCAGTTTCAATATTTCCGACCCCAGTTTAAGCAGGCCTTCCTGTTAGCAGGAGTGAGTGGGACACAAACTAGACCAGTTATCCTGAGTCTCCTGTAAACAGTTTGTCTTTAAATTCTGGGTCCTGAGGCGTCCTGTTATGTCGTGCAGTTAATACAAAATACCGGTCCTGCTAACGGGTTGTGATCCTTGGGCGACCTTGTACTGGTTGGTGTCTAACTTCTCCTGTATCTTAGAACCTTCTCCAGATGGTCCGGTGGAGCAGTGGTCTAAGCGATGGCTTCTGATCATAAAAAAGTAAAACAAAAAAAAGGTCAACCTGGCGTCTTTGTTCTATATTAGGTTCCTGATTACCAATGACAACAACTCTTCTCACGGGGATTGCAAGAAAATGGAATCATACATTCAGGGTATGGTAAGCTGTTTTTATGGAACTGCGAGATATTTGTACATATATCAAACATTAGTGGACGTTATTTGAGCGTGCACTGTGATTGGTCTAGGTGTGTGACTAATATACGTATAAATTTCCGCTGTTCTATCGGTTTTAACCTTTTACTTTGAATGTTTTACCAATTATGCTTAACTTTTGGACACCGGTGAGGATTACATTTTCATTCGATTGCTCTAGAAATCCCAATGATACATTTGTTTTTCCTTCAATACCTATTTACTACGAACGCCATTCTGCGTACAGTTTCTACTTCAGTTAATGTACAGTTTTCCTGTTAGGGACGCAAAAATATAATATAATTCTTCCAGATATCTCTGCCTGCAAAAGTTTGTTTTAAAAATCTTTATTCGTGTCACATAACGTTCAGGATGAAGAATATTTTTCATATATATTCTAATAAAAATAAATGTGCGAAATTTTTCATAACGCACATTTTTGCCACTAGGTGCTGTAAGATCATATTTGTGTTTGCAATATATTTGAAACCATATCTACGCTTCAAAATCTTGTTTCGGTCAGATGCCACTCACAACGGCACTGATTTTATACATATTTCCTACTCCAAATAATTATCAGTTTCTTCGCTAAGGAATGCAAGGATATTTTATAGTTTTATTGAAACTCTGTGTATTTTATACAGCATTGTTAGTCTAGTATCATCTTCACCACCACTATCAACCCACTCCTGGATGAAAGCCTCCCCAAGTTTCTTCCACAACAGACTATCTTGAGTCGTCTGCAAAGGTGAAAACAAAAAGTTGTAGCATACCAGATTTTGAAGAGCATGCAACTATTCGCGATATAAACTAAAATTGCACTAGTGACTATTCTCCTCTTAAGAACGTAACATTGCCTTTCAGAGGGCTTGCTTTGATCATGACTAAATTCGAGGCGGCACAAATACTTCTTTTTCTCAATGAGGCGCTTCAATAGATACGTCGATGTGATTTATAAGTCCAAGATTCGACTTCTGAAGCCATGCCTCGATAAGTCCATTCCTCGACTTCAGGGCCATGTCACTGCGGCATGCTTTCAAATTTCATTCCCTCATCTCCCACGTGGTCTTCTGGGTATTTTCCTGTTCCTTGGTAAGGCTAGTATATTGTGACTTTTCATGTTCCGCAAAAATATTATTTGAGGCTCCCCATTCTACACATTTTGAAGTCTGCATCCATATCAAAGCTGAGAAATTTGTTTTTTTTTTCAACTGTTTTTGAACAATGTTCCTCATTTAACTTCAGAATGTACTTAATCATTATTTCCAGCACATATAATCGCTCATTTTAATTCACTAATTATACACAGCACACAACTAAATAACTAGAGTAGCACGCATGCGTTTTCAAAAAAAAAAAAAAAAAAAAAAAAAAAAACGGTATCTCTTAACACTGGAGTCTATATCTTCGTTCAGTGAAGCCTTGCCAATGCATTTACTGGTGACCTTTCGCCACTTTCGTCTTTGTTGCCAATGGAACGCGATGGTGGATTTTGACGAAAAAGCGTTGATATCAGCCGACGGAAACGTTATTCGTAGAGCACGCTAGCGATCATATTGAAAGCCTTCGTTTGCGAGGCTTGATTCCCTTAGTCAAAGCTAATGAGTTCACTCATTTTTCTTAATACGAGGGTTGTACCGAAAGTAACGCAAAAGTGGGCATACATGTTTTATTAACTAACACAGGTCGTTCAAATTGCACATGTTGGAAGAGTAACTCTTCCTCTATATAAAGGTACTACTCAACATAGTCTCCATGACAAGCGATGTGTCTGCGCCATCTTTGAACCCAACTCTCGAATCCTGTTTGAAAAAATTCAGATGTGGATTGTTGTACCCACTTGTTGACAGTCACTTTCACCTCGTCTGTGTCATCAAACCGGTATCCCCCGGAGACTGTCCTTCATTGGACCGAACAGATGGTAGTCGGAGGGCGCCAGATCTGGGCTGATCGGTGGATGGGGAACCACCGACCAGCTTAATTATATGATCGCCTGATTTGTTGCCAGAGATGTGTGTGGTTTCGCATTGTTATGGTGAATGTGGATCCTTTTCAAATTCTTGTTCGGTCTCTTCCTCCTTATGGTTTCTCTAAGATTTTTGAGTTTCTCAATGCATCGCTCACGGTACGGCCACGTTCTAGAAAATCAAGGAGAATGACACTCCTGTCATTCCCCCAAAACAACAGTCATCATGACTTTTTGTGCTGATCGCTGGTTCTTGAAGTTCTTAGGTTTTGATGAAAAGCTGTGACGCCATTCCATGGATTCATTATTCCTTTCCAGATCGTAAAGATACGCCCACGTTTCATCCCCTGTCACAAGTTCGGAAAAAATACGTGTCTTCATTGGTTTCAAACGCTTCCAGCAGATAAAAGCAGAATTCCACCCTTCTCTCCTTCAAATCGGGTGTCAACTGCCAAGGTGCCCACTTTGCACACAGTTTCCGATACTCTAAGTCTTCCATTGTCTTCTGTATGGCATTGTGACCACAGTCCAGTGGTGCAACAAGCTCACGGATTGTGTCTTGTCTCCCCGCATGAATCAATTGATCCACTCAGTGATGATTCGTATCAGTGGTCGCAGATGATGATGGTCTCCCACTGCATGGCTTGCCTTCAATGCTGGTTTCTCCTTCTTTAAACTTCTTCATCCATCTATGCACATTGCTCTTGTCAATGGTGTCATCTCCTGTAAACATTCTGTAGCCTTCTGTGGATGTCAGACAGCCTGCATCCTTTCTTCGTCAAGAACTCAATGACGTCACGTTGCTTCTGCTTGGAATCCCTTATTTACTAGCAATGAAGAAGAATGCTTACTATAGAGGAAGCGTTACTCTAACAACATGTGCAATTTGAACGACCTCTGTCAATTAATAAAAACGTTATATCCACTTTTGTATTACTTTCGGTACAACCATCGTAAATGGATTTTTTTCAATTACTTGACTCCCAGCTAGCCGAGAACATTCGCCATTGATGTGAATATTTTGGAAAAATTCTTTTCTGATTCAATATTTCCTAAAGAGGTGTTTCTACATGCAACTGTCATATCGACCATTGCACAGTTTGCAATTGTACATTTCTGCAGATATAATATGAGAATGTACATAATACCTTGACCACTTGCTGTATATCAACGTGTCATCGAGTCAAGATATTATAAAAATGCTATAGTAAAAGTAATTTGTCGATAATTACCCAAGAAAAGTCATGTGAGGAGTTCCCAGGTATTTGTGGTCAAATATTTCTTTTGTGAGTATGTAAAAATGAATTTAGATATTTTACCGAAATTAAGAATTCTGTTGTTCTTTTGAAAATGAGCATTTTATTATTTTATTTTCAAAATGTGATCTTCCTGTTGTACGTTTAGCACCCGTAAGAAAATTTTCAAAATAGCTCAGTTTCAGGACTTAAACAATTCAAAAAGTTAGAAAAAAAGCTCATTTTGAAAGCAAGAAATCAAATATTTGCTAGTACCTTTTGTGTGTGCGTCTGTCGAAAGAGCTTATTTTTCCTTAACAAGAACAAAAACACAAGAGTTTGTTGGAATTTGCACCGAAAGTGTATTTTTATGCTTTACTGGACAATTAAGAAACAATTACTTGCATTAATTTATGGGTATAGTTCCTGTCTTGTATTTCAGTAAATTCGGAATAAATTTTTTGAAACAGAAAATTTAACATTAATTGGCTTAATGAACCAAATGGCTTAATGATTTCAGAACATCTGTTGGTATCATGCGTATGCATCAAAAGAAAAAAATAATGAAACGATGTCGAGATCATCTTTATTCAAAACATTATTGGTAACTTTTAAAGTTTCCATATTTAGAAATGACATTTCATAACTTTTCGAATGTTTGATTACTGCATTTTTGAAACTTCTGAACTTTAAATAAGTGCATGATTCAGAAGAAGAGTTCATTAACTTAGGTTCTTTTCATAAGAGGCATCTGAAAGTTTATGAATGATCATCTGGATCGAGTCTTTGCCTGAAGATAAAAAACATTTTTGAATCGGAGAATCAAGAAAGGAATATGGTGTTTACAGGAGATTTTGACAGAGGCATATATAAAATTATACTTTTCTTTTCTTCTTTTCTTTTGTTCTTTCTTAATTTCGAAATAGATATGAAAAAAAGTAGCAACTGAGAACTCGTAGGAAGCACTGATTAATATGTTTTCTTTTGATGCATACGCATGATTCAGTGTTTGTTCCAAATGAACTCCTAGCACGATTCATACTTTCATCGATTTCCTTGTTCACGATGAACTCAATTGATATGTTTTGAGAATGTAAATGCCGTAATCAACCAGTTTCATTTTCATGCCATCGATCTGCGGTTCTTCCTTTCCTCTGTTGTTTCGGGAAATCCGTTTTTAATGTCATTTCTTCCTGAAAATTATTTATGATTTTCCGCCATGGAGAGTTGTTTACAAAAAACACAATGTCATTATCCAAACTAAAGTGGCTTTAATCATCTTCATTAATCTATTTCTTTCGCTGCTCCTGTGGAAAAAAAATTCATATACTACAGGGCAGCATAATAAAATTTCAGAGATATTATCCACATCAATGTCCAAATACTTATATCAAGTAGTCCATCTGCGATATTTTTTTTCCACGTATGTTTTCAGTGAGCAGCTTTTCAAAGAACTGAAAAGTTTATTAAACGCATTTTTCATAAAAAAGATATCATGATCATTGGAAGATACACGTGATAGGAATTTATTTGTATTCGATATCTGAGTTTTTCATGCTCCTGGATTTTACCCATGTTTCCCGCTCAGGTGGCGCAGTGATCTAAGCGTTGACCATTTGTCTGAGATGGGTACGGGTACAAATGCCGTGAGGAACAGATATAAATGATAATTGGCTCTCTCCCTTCCCTGGAACCAGTGACCCTAAGTTAGCGACGGGCTACTGTACGTACGCTGTACGCTAGTTTTTAACGACCACCGTGAGCAACTCAATGGGCTATAAGCAGTCGCCCGTCCCTAATTTAGAGCCACTGGTTCCAGGGAAGGCAGAGAGCCAGTGCCGTAAGACAAACACAACATCCATGCCTCACCGGGATTCGAACCCGGACCCCGTTCGGACGAATGATCAGAAGCCATCGCTTAGACCACTGCGCCACCGGGCGGCTGACGGGCTACTGCTTATACCCATTGAATTGCTCACGGTGGTCATAAAACTGCTAATAATAATAACTATGCACAGTCGTATCAGAATAATATGACCATCTACCTAATAATAAGAATGTGTTTTTTTTTATTGGAGGTTTAACGTCCACCGTGAGCAACTCAATGGGCTATAAGCAGTCGCCCGCCCCTAATTTAGGGCCACCGGTTCCAGGGAAAGGAGGAAGCCAGCGCCGTAAGACAAAGACAACATCCATGCCTCACCGGGATTAGAACCCGAACCCCTTTCGGACAAATGATCAGAAGTCATCGCTTAGACCACTGCGCCAAGAGGGCAGTTAATATCGAGAATGCCCATCCTTGGTCCGGATGACAGCTGCAAGACGGCGTGGTATGGACGCAATGAGGCTCTGGAATGTTGCCTGAGGCAAACGTGGTCATTTGGACTGCAGCAGAGCACGGAAGTCCCGGAGATAGCTTGGTTGAGAGTCGGCAGGTCGAACCTGTCGATCCAAATAATCCCGCAAGTGCTCTATGGGATTGAGGTTGGGCGATATCGGCGGCCAAGGGAGAACGGAGACATCTCTGTCGTGTTTCTGAAAGCAGTCACGCACCCGCTTAGCGACGTGGCCCGGCGCATTGTCCTGTTGTTAGACCCCGTCACCAGGTGGGAAAACGTCCAACATGACGGGATGCATGTGGTTAGCGAGGATTGACAAGTAGCCATTAGCATTCAGGGATCCATCCAATGGTATCAGCGGTTCCAAGTCATACCAGGAAAACATCCCTCAGACATGCACACTGTCACTGCCGGCCTATACTTGTCCGACAAACGTGTCCAGGTGTTGGTTCTCGTGTGTCTGACGTCGTTCCCGCCACCGCCCGTCACTTCTGTGGAGTAGAAACCTCGATTCGTCGGAGAAGGCAACCTTTTTCCACTGTCCAATGACGGTGACGCAGCGTCGAATCCGGAGACCCATGCGTAACAGGGTGCGTTTTACTGTTATCGGCGACACGCATCTGGGTGCCCCAGCGTTCATTTGCCTGGTCAGTTGCTGCACTGTTGCGCGTCGATTGCCCTTCACCTGTCGACGCAGGCGACGTTCTCCTCTGGGGTCGATGGCCTTTGGGGCTGCACAGTTATGACGTCGGGAGGTATTTGGTGTGCCAGCGGTCCATTCTTGGTACACCCTTACTACAGCAACTTGCGCTCATCCCACGGAATCTGGTGTTTCTGAGATGCTTCCTGCTTTGGCGCAGTAGCCGATGATCATTCCTTTTTGAACGTCCGTCAAATCACTACTTCTGCCCATTGTGCTCAAGTTACGCACTATGGCTCATTTGTCCTGGCCGGCCGCTTATATCTCCATATAGTCGACCTGGTTATGTGACGCCCCTGGGCGGGTACACTGGGATTCTGGGGGTGGTCATTTTATTCTGATACGACTATGTGATTATACCCATATTTGGAGATGGGCAGTTTTTTTCTCAAAAATTGCCTAGTTCTTTTTGATAATACTTTTGTAAAAATCTTACGGACATAAAGTTAACAGAAATAAAAGAGTCTAAAGCTTTTTTATGAATTTTTGTCTTAGCAGGTCCTGTTTTGACATGAGAAGAATACTATATATATTTTTTCGTTTCAGAGTTTCAACGATCCCAATGAATATTTAAAGCCATAACAAGTTGTTCGCTCATAATTTGTAGGTAGCGGCTCCAGGTAAGGGGCAAAACCTCTACCGTAGCTCTAATACACCGTCCATTCTTTGAAAAATCAGGCAAAACCTCGCGTCCCCAGACTACACAATGACATCAAAAACATGCAAACATACCTGGAATTAGTATCCCATAAACCGTCTTTGGTCATTGTGTCTCTGCACCTATTAGCAGAATTGGAAAGCTTCCTTCTCCGTTGCATAGCGTAATCTGTAAAAACGATGATGTGTATCTTTTATTCAATGTCCGATGCACAGTCTGTCACTGGGTGACACAAATACACATGGATATTTCCCTTGATATTATTTTTTTATTCCGAACCGCTACTTCCAATTATTATTTTTCGGTACGGCGAATATTTTGTGTACATTTTCAATTTCAAACAATGCACAGTTTTTTCACTAGAACGCTATCGTGCTGTTCTAAGTTAGCTCGGCTCCTAAATTTTATATGTCAACAAATGCTGCATTTCCCATGATCACATTTTGGTTTGTATGAAAAGATGCGCTGATTTCATCCAAATATATTGCGCCATTGCTCTTTTTAGCTAATGAGGTTGACAAATTATTCCTCAAAAATGCTATTATTACTTGTGCTAAAAAAATGAAGTTCACAACAGTCACAGCAGCTATCGATCACAGATTTGATTTGCTTTCATTCAAAATTTAGATTTACACAACATTGAGCATTACTTCCAAGTGGGAGAAAATAAAAGCTGCCTGGAAAAACATTAAATAAGCAAATATTAAAATATAAGCAGTATCAAAATATTAAATAAGCAAATATTAAAATATAAGCAGTATCAAAATATTAAATAAGCAAATATTAAAATATAAGCAGTATCAAAATATTAAATAAGCAAATATTGCCTTATGTAAATACGCAGCTACGCTCCCGAGTACTTGTCAGTGTGTTCTTGGTTTATTATGAGTGCAAAGGATAATCGACATTGAAGGTAACACCTTTTCAGGGAATTCTAGGACCAGTGGACATCATTTCTGAAGAATACTTGGAGCCACTCATTACCAAATGATTTGTTGCAACATTTTCGCAACCAATAGCATATTATTTTTTAACAGTTCTATACTAAACCTTGCTGAGTGCATCATTGGCATTTAATTCTACAGAAATATTGCCGCTATCTCTTTCTCCAAAATTAGTTTATGAGGTGGAATGAAAAGAAATACTGCAATGACTGCAGATCTCAGTATACATTTCAATGGTCCAGCTTGCAGGAAAACACTTCGTCGGGAATTGCACAAAGTGTCAAGACACAAATCTGCCGGCGACGAGATCGAAGGCGCATCTCTCTGCTCCACAGCCAAATGCTTTCCCAATTAAGCTACACCGACGGGATTTATCACAGCAAATTTGCCGTCTTGACATGTGCTTCACCTTTGTAATACGTCACATATATCAACCCCCCCCCCCCTGAGATAGGCGAGGGCACAAAATTGAAGGTTTCTGGTCTGCCGCAAGCCTTGCTTGAAGCAACTATCCTGCAGAACAGTGTTTCTCAAAGGCGGCCTGTCAAGTGGTCCGCAGGAAATTTCAGAAGAAAAATTAATGAAGAAGGTGAAAATCTCTCCTCTTAAACTTTGAGTGCATGCTCGACACGAATATCCATAGCTATCAGATAAGGCCATCAAGCATCTTCTGTTCCCGACGACTTACAGCTATGAACTTAGATGAAATTAAGAGCAAGAAAAGAGAAACTCGTAGAATAGATGTGGAAGTTACTCTTCTACTCAAACTATCGGTCATCCAACTGCATATCGATAGCTTGATAAAAGATCGCAAGCAGCAGCATCGCTCTTACAGATGCTATTATTATTATTTTTTTTTTGTTATTAATTACTGAATCTTTATACGTGGGCTTTCAGAAAAGTGTTAAAATCAAAAGATAAAATCAAAGTGTAATTGTCCTTATAACATTTTGCGCATGATGTAACTTGAATTGTACGGACATTTTTTTTTCCGTGGCTCATGGGCGTAGCTAGAATTTACGTTGGGGGGGGGGATTCTCGGAGAAGGTTCAAGTTATTTTTCATAAATATTACCTGTTATAAATTTTACTTTTTGACGTTTCGAGCAGTGTTTAAACCCCCAAAACCTCCTCCCCTGTGTACACCCATGCTGTGACTATATTGCCAATTATTTAATTAAGCGAATGATCTCTTGTTCGTTATACAGCAGACAAAATAAAATCATAACTCACCAAACTCTTTCTTTCTTTATCAAATATACACTACTGGCCACCCAAAATGCAACACCAAGAAGGACACGAGATAGCAAAGCCAGATTTACTGGACACATAACAACCGATACAAAGATGAAACGATTGAGCTTACAGGCCCGTGCGACTTGCGGAACACGCAGACATCAATAGTTCGTGTGGCCCCCATGCCTGGCAATAACGGCCGCTACACGCCGCGGCATCGAACGAAAGAGGCTTTGGATGTGGGCTTGGGGTATGTCGGTCCAGGCTGCTTCCACACGATGCCACAGCTCATCAGGCGTAGCCGCGGCTGGTGCTTGCCGGGCCACTCGGTTGCCGATCAGCGACCATACGTGTTCGATGGGCGACATATCGGGAGAACAGGCGGACCACGGCGGCAGTGATACCTAGTGGGCCGTGAAAAATTGTTGCACGATGCGTGCCATGTACGGGCGCGCACTGTCCTGTTGAAACGTGGCCGCTGGCAAGTCTTGCAAGTAAGGGAAGACTACAAGCTCCAAAACGCGGAGATGTATCGGTGGCTGTTGAGTGTACCAGCGATGCGTACCAGGGGGTGCGGGTGTCATATCCAATTGCGTCCCAAACCATAACGCCTGGCGACCGACCGGTATGGCAATGCATAATGCAGGCGTCATACAGTCTCTAGCCGTGGTACCGCTACACCGCGATCCGCCTATCGTGGTGTTGCACGCAGAAGCGGGATTCGTCGGAGAAGACAATGTCGTGCCATTCCGTAGTTCAGGTGCGGCGATCAACGGCCCACTGCCACCGCACTCGCCGGTGGTGTAACGTTAATGGTAATCGGAGCAATGGGCGCCGTGCGGCAAGTCCCCGCTCCTGCAGACGACGTCGAACGGTACGTGCTGACACAGGTTGTTACGCAACACACCCTACTTCCTGCGCTAACGTTCGTGATGTGGCGGTGCGAGCCGTCAATGCCCGCTGCACAACATGCCAGTCCTCTCATTCGGTAGTGTGCCGCGGCTGCGGCAATCGCTCACGTCGGTCGGTCCGTCCCTTCTGCATCCACCGAATCCATACTCGCCTCACTGTGTCTGGATGTCGTCCCACACGGGCGCCGATGTCTCGGTACGATAAACCGCTGTCGCGATAAGCCACTATTCGTCCTATGTCGAACTCCGAAACGTGCTGGAATGACCGCCGTATACGAGGCATCAGGAAGCTTCCCACGCACAGGTCCGGCAGCACAACACACCTCCACTACTTACACCCTGCCTTCTGTGCACCTTTCTTATAGTGTTCCTCGATGGCGTGCCGGGCGTACATGATTTGCATATGCCCTACAATGCTAATTATTTGCATGTCCTCTCGCGAGCGACGCATGCTGTGAATTTCAGGCCAATCGGATGCTTCCTTCTTGGTGTTGCATTTTGGGTGGCCAGCAGTGTAGGTACCCCAAAAATTACTTTGTTTCAGATAGCGTTGGCAACCCACTGGTATTTTAATTACCTGCTAGGAATTTTTTGGCGATTTTCTGCCTAAGGCCGGTGGCAACTGCTTTCCGGCCATGTTTGACGGTATTATTTTCAAGTAAAAAAGCAGCTAAAGATTTGCTGAAAAACACTTGAAATTAACCAAAAGAAGCTAAAATTAACTAAAAATCTCATTTCAAGGGCGGAGGGGGTAAATAGAGCCGGAGCTCATATCTGTAAGCCCACCTACAAATCATATATATCGGAGGATAATTTCGTTGGGTCCTTCCTTGGAGGGAATGGGGGGAGTCATCACTCATCGGCCGATGAGGATGTCCTGCAGGTCCTAATATTATTAACCAGGGTTGGCAACCTTAGTTTCAGACAATATATCTTTCAACTTCAAATTATTTCTCCCAAGGAAGTTACCCAGATCACCCCCCCCGTCCGCTTGGTGGTCCGCGATAAGTAAAGAAATATTTAAAGTTGTCCACGAAGAACCAAAGTGTGAGAAGCACTACTGTAGAAGATGTTATTTAATCTAATTACCGACGATGTGAGGAATGAACATCACACATTTTTGAAGCGAAGGAATGTTTTATTAATTTCAGGTGATGTGTGGAAAAAACATCATACATTTTTTGAAGAACTCAACGGCCATTTCCACAATCGGTAGCCAATGTGAAAAACACAAATTTGCTGGTGTCGGGGATCGAACAATCTTGATTCTGCTCCGGAGCCGAATGCTTTCCCAATTAAGCTACACCGACGTAATTTATCACTGCTACTTTACTGTTTTGATACGCGCTACGCCTCTGTAATACGTCACATAGGCCACAGTTTAAGGCAGGGCTGTTATTACTAAACCACTTCTTACAAGCGCCCATGCCGGTTAAAGGAAAAAGTGGTGTAATTTCCACAGAAACCGAGCAACGGTTTGTTGAAAAATGTGTCATATAGTCTGAAATATTTTCTGTTGCACTCTTTCCGACATCCTAAAGGGTTCATGTGTAACAACTCCAAAAGATGCCCATAATCTTGAATATATCGTGCATTCAAATATACAGAAAGATTTGTACATGCTTGGTAAGCACCACCGTGGCATTCCTTGGGTATAAAAATTTCCCTACAAGGTAAAATTACCACTCCCTACAGCAGTAAGGTGACCAATGTTATACCACTGTTCAGACCTTGTTCTCTGAACGTAGTTTCATGTATCGGAATAATAATGCTCCTGTATATACGGCCAGATGTGTTGATTCCTAGTTGGGAGAATGTGAAGGCTGCACAAGCTCCATGGTCTGAACAATCACCTGATCTACATAACACTGAGGCAGTGTTATTATTTCTTGAAAATTAAGGGAGGTATAGTATAATTGTTTTAAATTTGTTTCTGACTTGATCTTTTATGTTACCGGAAATTTAACTTCGGCTTTAACTTATTGACTGCAAAATCCTTGATGTTTGACTTCACTTAAAGCTTAGAATTTCACTACATTCTTCAAAAACAAACAGAAACCAATTCCATACACACCAATTTAAAGTGCATTCGATAATATTATTTACTATTATATATAGACATATATACATATATATGGGATGTAAGGTCAGGTGATGCGTAACATCACAGCCTCTCCTTGACAAATGTCAACCCCGCCTTCTCGTGGTACATCCTGTTCCCACTAAAAGGGCTCCGACGACCGCCAATAGCGGTATAACTATACCATCGGGATTAGAAGAAATGCCATCCCACACTCATCAACCCGCTTGGCCAGCGTGGTGAGTTATGGCCAAACCCCTCCAAAATGACTCCACAACTTAAATCTTGGCCCTCAGTCTCCGGCAGCTGGAATGTACCTGGCCAAGGCAGCGGCCAGTGCGACATGAAGGCAGAGGGTGCTAAGAATCCCCGGAGGACCGGACTAGGCTGCCATCTGATGCTGGCTTTGGCTACGTATAACGGACGCTCCCTATCTTCTGATTCAAGGCTTCTTTAATTAGAAGAGGAACTACAAAGGATCAAGTGGGACATCGTCGGGCTAAGTGAGGTAAGGAGAAAAGGAGAAGATCTCATTGAACTGAAAAGTGGACATCTCTTCTACTATCGTGGGACAGATACTGGCAGAACTAGTGGTGTTGGATTTATAATAAACAAGAAACTGAGGGATAAAGTTGTAGAAGTTGAAAGTTCCTCTGACAGAGCTGCACGACTCGTTATCCAACTCTCGAGAAGATACCAGGCTCAGATTATTCAAACTTATGCACCCACCACAAGTCATGCTGAAGAAGAAATTGAAGAATTTTATGAGGAAATTCGTGATCTAAATAATAAATGTAAGCAACATTTGAAGATAATTATGGGAGATTTCAATGCAAAAATAGGGCAACGGCAACAGAATGAAACTTCAGTAGGTAAATTCGGTCACGGCAACAGATACCAGCGTGGAAATACTCTCGTAGAGTTTGCAGAGGCAGAAGGGTTTTTCATCTTGAACTCCTTCTTCAAGAAAAAGCCACACAGGAAATGGACATGGAGACATCCAAATGGGACGACAATTGAAATTGATTTTATTATGTGTAACAAAAAGTTCGTCATAGAAGACTGCAGTGTGCTAAACAAGTTCAACACAGGCAGTGACCATAGATTGGTGAGATGTAAGATGCACCTCAACACTAAACTCGAACGTGGCAAGCTCATAAGACAAACAAAATCTATTGACATAACCAACCTTAAAAAACACCATAATACCTTCAAATTGGAACTGAAGAACAGATTCTCTGCTTTAGAAGGCCTAATATCGGAAGAAGTGGATATTTCTGAAGTTAACAGAAAAGTAACCAAAGCTCTTATGGAAACAGCAACAAAATTAGCTGGGTCTAAGAACAAATTGCATGTGAACAAATTATCAGGAAAAACCAAAATGTTGATGCAAAAAAGAAGAGTGATGAGGACAACTAAAGAAGATGTGACTTCCAAAGTGGAATATATAGAGCTATGCAAGACAGTACGAAAAAGTATCACTGAAGACGTAAGGAAATTCAACTGTGAGCTAGTAAGGAAAGCAATTGAAAACAACCAAAGCCTAAAGATAGCAAAGGGACATCTCAGTAAGGGGAAAAAACAGATTATGGCACTGAGAAAAGAAGATGGTTCTGTAACAAGAAATAGAGGCGAAATGTTGACAAGAGTGAAAGATTTCTACTCCAAATTATATGAAAGGGATGATACATGTACTCCAGACATCATGAAAGGTACCAGTACCAGAGTTCTTCCAGTCCTTCCAGCAGAAGTTACACATGCAATCAAGAACATGAAGCGGGGAAAAGCTCCAGGAGAAGATGGAATTACTGTAGACATCATACAAGAAGCAAGTGGAGAAATCGAAACAGTACTCGCCCAAATTTTCACTCGATGCCTTAATGAAGGGAAAATTCCTGAGGATTGGAACAACGCTACAATGATCTTGCTACATAAAAAAGGTGACATTGAGGATCTCAGGAACTACAGACCTATCAGCCTCCTATCAGTGGTTTATAAAATCTTCACTAAAGTTCTTTCACACCGCTTGAAGGTGACACTGGACATGGCTCAACCGAGAGAACAAGCTGGATTCAGGAGTGGCTACAGCACAATACATCATATCCACGCACTGAGAGTACTAATTGAAAGAGCGAGGGAATATGAACTTCCATTGTGCATGGCTTTTATCGATTATGAAAAAGCCTTTGATTCGGTGAAACCATCAGCAGTTGCAATGGCTCTGAAATCCTGCGGTATTGAAGATGCATACATTAATATTATTAATAACATCTATGAAAATGCAAATGCAAAGATTCGGCTGTTTGAAAATACAACACACATAAAAATTGGAAAAGGAGTGAGACAAGGTGACACCATATCTCCGAAGCTCTTTAATGTCACATTGGAAAATGTCTTTCAATCACTGAACTGGGAAAACAAAGGGATAAAGATTAATGGAGATTATCTAACCCACCTTCGTTTTGCTGATGACATAGTCATTTTTGCAACTACCCCATCAGAGCTACAGGTTATGATCCAGGAACTTGCTGACAAGAGTAAAGAAGTGGGATTAAAAATGAACTTTCAGAAGACAAAAGTGATGTACAATGCTTTTACAAGAAATGTAGATTTATCGATTGATGGAGAAAAGCTGGAGATAACAGACACGTACGTTTATCTTGGACAGCAGATATCAAGTGAGGGTCACATTGGTGAAGAAATTAATCGGCGTACAAAACTTGCCTGGAGAGCTTTTGGAAGAAACAGCATAATTTTCAAGAGCAATATGCCATTATGTCTTAAAAGAAAAGTGTTTGATCAATGCATCCTTCCAGTGCTTACGTATGGTGCAGAGACGTGGACCTTAGCTAAAAGAGACATACAAAGGCTGCAGACAACTCAAAGTAGCGTGGAGAGGTGCATGCTTGGTGTAACCAGGAGAGATAAGAAGAGGAACACGTGGATCCGAAAAATGACAAGAGTGGAAGACATCATGATCAGAGTTAAATCCCTGAAATGGCAATGGGCTGGACATACTGCCAGAAGAACAGACCATCGATGGACAGCCGAAATTTTAGATTGGATTCCAAGGGACAGGAAAAGACCCAGAAGAAGACCACACGGAAGATGGGTGGATGAAATTCGAAAGTATGCGGGAGTGACATGGAGGAGACTGGCACAAGACAGACCGTTGTGGAGGAAACTTGGGGAGACCTTCGTCCAGCAGTGGATTGATAATGGTTGACAATGATGATGATGATGATGCATATATATATATCTTTTATAAAAAAATATACGTACCTTAATTATCAAGAAAGTGGTCATCTTTTTCGAAATACTGTCCATTGAACGAATACAGGCGTCCCAACATTCCTTCCGCTTTTTGAATATCTTCTGCAATTCTTTTTCGGTAATGTTGTTGAAGTACACCTGAGCAGCTTGAATAAGTTTTTCATGAGTCTCAAATTGTCATCCTCATAATGTCTGTTTTAAAATAGGGAACGACCAGAAGTCACAGGATAACATCTCTGGACTACATGCAAGTTGGGGTATGAACTTAATATTCATTTTCTCCAAATCGTAAACGACAGAATTGGCCATGCGCGTCCTTGCATTAGGCAACACATTTAAAGAAATGGGGAACCCAAGTTGAACAAACTCGTTTCATGCCCAAAATCCCCTGTTAGAATTCTGTGAATTGATGATTTTAAAACGTGAATCATATCTTTGATATCTCTAATTGAATGGTGCATGTCTTCCCGTATAGCAATACCTATAGTGTTGATGTTTCACTCGTTGTAGGTCTTCCCTGTAACACTCGTTGTAGGTCTTCCCTGTAACACTCGGTGTAGGTCTTCCCTGTAACACTCGTTGTAGGTCTTCCCTGTAACACTCGTTGTAGGTCTTCCCTGTAACACTCGTTGTAGGTCTTCCTACATGCGCGATTAAAGTCGCAGACTCTCGACCATCCAGAAATTCTCTATGCCATCTGTAAATTGTTGATTTTCTTAGACATTCATCTTTATAAGACTCTTGCATAAGACGGAAAGTCTCTCCGACAGACTTCTTAAGTCGACAGCAAATTTAATGGCTCATCTTTGTTCTTCTTTTACAACAAATTTTTCGAAAGATCACCGCGCAAAACACTTTTTAGGGGTTCACGAAACAACGCTTATTAAATCGCGCACTACCGACGACGCATACGTGATAAACAAGTGTGGCCGGTTGCTATGGTTACTACAGGGATATACGTATATCAGTTTAGTTACACCGCCAGGATTCAGTGTTAAAGTCTGCTTACTGGTTTCCACTTCCATTTAATCGGAATTCAGGCACTTCAATGTCATATATCAACAAGTCATCCTAATACAATAAAATTCGTTGATGGCAATCACTATTAAAACAGTCTTTCAAAAATATGAATAGCTCGTAAAAGTGTCGCTCTAAAGCTGTAGCTGTATTAATGTGAAGAGCTAGATGAATACAGCTAGCTCATATGACATCGCATTAAATACTGCACGTAAATAATCAGTGAATCCGGCTTTCATCATTAACACTGTTCAATTAACATTGTACATAAAATACTGCTCTTATAAGATTGCGCGCTTAGCTCTTATCTCAGAAGTCTTTAAGTACGTAGCTTGCCTTTTGAGCTATGCAAGAATTACTAACATCAAATTCTTCGGAAGTAATTCTGCGGCGTTAAGCTAGGAAAATTTCAAAGAGAAGAAACCAATTTACATAAGAACATAGAAACTCAAAAATGACGTGGAGTAGATTCTCTCTTCCTATTTCACTGACGGATCTTGAAGCTTTTTTCATCGAGAATGGTGTGATATTCCCTGGAAAATCATAAAAATTTACTTGCATTCATTTCACGCAGAATATAAAATGTACTGCGAGCAAATGGCGGTCGTACAGTGCAACAGAAACTGCATATAGTTGTTGCCACTAGGAATTCAATTATGTTGCCCGCTCTGCGTGTTATTAAAAATACGCTAAATAGAAAATGTTTTCTTCTCCATTGTACCCTATTTTCACATTCCCTATTTTCTCCGTTGTACCCTATATTCACATTCCCTATTTTCTCCGTTGTACCCTATATTCACATTCCCTATTTTCCCCGTTGTACCCTATTTTCACATTACGTTCAAACGTGAAAATCTTTGAAATACGTGGAGACAATGTAAATGGACAAAGTCATCGCTCTTTCCACGCTGTCTTGAACCAACACACAGAAACCGAAAAATTGTTATCCGGACACCGCTGGGATCGAGTCCCAGATCTCTCGATCACTACCCGAGTGCGCTCGCCTTACGATACGGTGGCCAACAATCCACGGCGCTATGTGAGTTTATCTGTCAGCATCTGACTTCACAAATCCGTAGGGATTGGGTCAGCAACTGAGACGTCTCCATCTGGTGGAGCTTAACTGCACAATCTATTTAATTATAGCTAAGAAATCCAAAGGACGAGAGAAATTGTGAAAATATTCCAAATACGTGGAGACAATGTAAATAGACAAAGTCATCGCTCTTTCCACGTGTTTTCTTTAATTAACACACAGCAACCGAAAAATTGTTATCCGGACACCGCTGAGATCGAACCCCAGATCTATCGATAACTAGCAGAGTGCGTTCGTCTTACGGTACGGTGAATAGGTATCGATTGATCTGGGGTTCGATCCCAGAGGTGTCCGGATAAAAAAAATGGCGGTTGCATTGTGTTAATTGAATATAAACGTAGAAAGAGCGATGACTTTGTCTATTTTGCTTTTGTTCAAATCGTTGTGACGAATACCCCTAATTTCACCTTCCTTTTGAGTCTCTCTCTTCGTTACTTGTCGGTTCAAGATTTTTTCACTGAACAGCACATTGTTTCACGAACAGCTTGTTCGATTTGATAAAGCTGATAGTGAGTCAGAAGTAAAGAAAAAAATCTGTGTCGAATGAAAAAGTGGTAGAATAGAGAAGGAGTAACGCAGAGATAAGAAAGCTGTTTGCCGATATATTTGTGTGGATAGATGAGTAACATGTTTTAGATATAAGTGGAGATTTCTATGTTTATGCACTGCCTGACAGAGAAAATGCCACACCATGAAGGAATGCTTGAAAACAGACTAAACTGCACATACAGATAGCTAAGTAGGTCCTGAAAAAATTTAACTGTCACATACAGTGACCGAATATGCAGGGTGCTCAACAAGCAGTGTTTCCCCTATTTCGGGCGATGTAGCGTTGATTCCGACTTGGCATCGAGGCAATGAGAGTCCGAATAGAGTCCTGGGGTATCGTGGACCATGAGGTGTTGACACGAGTTCATAGTTCATCTTCGTTTTGCGGTGATGGGAGAGTTTTGAACCGACGTCCAATCGTGCCACACAGATGCTCGATGGGCGAAAGGTCCGGGGATCATGCTGACCACGGAAGCATCCGCACACCGTGTAAAGCATTCAGGCTGATCCGAGCGGCATGCTGCCGGGCGTTATCCTGTTAAAAAACGGCGTTTGGGGTGCGCTGGAGATACGGTGTTGCCACGGGCCGCAACAGCTCGTCAACATAGTGGCGTGCCGTCAATGTGCCCCGCACCGTCAGTGAGCGGCTGTTGGCGCTGATAGCACCTCACACCATGATTCCACGTTACGGGCCGTGGGACTCTTCACAATGGCGGAGAAATCAACCAGTTGGACATCGCCTCCAGATCCTCATACGGTAATCATCCGTGGTGAGACAGAACCGCGAATCGTTGCTGAACACCACGCTGTTCCATTCGGCACCACACGAAGCTCTAGAGCGACATCACGCCAAGCGGTGACGAAGATGGCTCGCTGTTAAGGGTAGCCGTAGCAACCGACAGCTGGAGAGCAAACCAGATGCAGCCAATCAGCGTGACACTGTCCGCGTCGATATCGCAGCATCCAAGTATCCCGTACACTCCACAAAATGTCGCCTGTTGTGGCCTGTGGGTCCGCAACGGCATGACGTTGGATGCTACCGTTGTTGGGTATGGGCTCGCTACGGCATGACGTCGGATGCGTCAGTCCCCGTGCTCCGGTCCCCCTACGACGTTGCACAAATCCTTCCTGGGACCACCGTCTCTTAATGCGACCGACGGTTGTGGCATCACGTTGCGTTTCTTCCGCAACACGACACAAGGACCATTCGGCGGTACGAAGACTTACGATGACACCTATCGTGAATACATCCGTTTGACGAAATCGCGTACGATAGCATCTTAACTGCATTGGCACCCCTTGTTCATTCTCAAGACGCTCTGACAATAGAACCACTCACTTTTTGCGGCCGTGATGACGTCTCGACTGATGGCCTCGCGGGCTGGTTGTCCGCTTATATCCCACGCACCGTTCGTGTGATTGGCCTGCAAATGCAATCATTTGTATAACTTGTACGCGTGCACCCACTCTGTAATTTGCATGGCGCTCTGTTCACGTCTTCTTGGTGTAGCATTTATTTTCTCTGTCAGGCAATGTCTATGAGCTTGCTAACAAGTGTCCTGTGTTGACTTACTGCTTGATGATTATCAAATTTTATTTTTCTTATTGGAGGTTTAACGACCACCGTGAGCAACTCAATGGGCTATAAGCAGTCGCCTGTCCCTAATTTAGGGTCACTGGTTCCAGGGAAGGGAGAGACCCAGTGCCGTAAGACAAACACAACATCATGCCTAACCGGGATTCAAACCCGGACCCCATTCGGACGAGTGATCAGAGGCCATCGCTTAGACCACTGCGCCACCGGATTTTCAAATTAAAGAGCATTGGTTACTGAAACTTCCAGTGCGTCGCACGCCACTTCGTTGAATATCAATACCAGTTTCGGTAAGTGGTGATGCATTTCACATTGGCCGTTTATTTCTTATTAGTTACCTAGAGTGTTCTACGTTTAACAAAGTTCAACTACTAAAAATATTGCACATTTTGGAAGAAACTGTTAAAATTACCATATAAAATGTGCGAATGTATTTTCCAAGAACGAAGGGAAATTGTGATTATTTTTTCGTTCTGTAAAGTGATTATATTTTACTTTTTACTTTCAATAACTTTAAATAATTTGATTATTTGTTTTGAAGTGCGATGTGATGTATTTAAACATAACACCCCAATGGATCTCGCGAGCAATTAAGGGCACTTCTAATATCATATTAATATTTAAATGATTGTTACATTCCCTCGGTAGAATGTATCCGTTTCTTATTTATGCATTTAATAATTATGTCAAAGGTTTTATAATTACCCCTGTCCGAGTGCTTTGATCATATTAATTTTTTAATTATGTACACCAGCATAAAAAGTGAATAGCTTCTGGGTTTAATTTCACTTTAGTTGAATATGGCGGCACAACGATTTCGCAAGAATTTTGTTTTGCTTCGTTTTTTTTTTTTTTGTACTTCAGCTTTTATCACACCATTCACTTTGAAAGACAAACACTGTAAATAAAGGGGTTGGGAGGGACCGCAAGTGCAGGTAGGTGACCTCAGCCTTCTATAGAAAACCATCCCTTCGTGGGGAGACGATTTAATGAGAGCACACGTAGAAAACAGTTCGCACCCTTTCTTTCTCACTCCTCGTTTAATTATCGTTCCCAGGGTTCCATGGGCTTCCTAGGGTCAAGGGAGCTAAGGCTGCTGCACCCACTGCACTCGTGATCTGCATCATCGATCTCGATCACGATTCTTATCCAATTTTATCAAACTTTTAATCTGCTTCTATCGGCAGACTGGAGTTTGTTTGATTACAGAGAACGGTCTTGTAGCATTATTCTTTGACCCACGACCGAGCCTGGTAATGGCTCTCTTGTTGGATTAGCTATATTTGAAAACAAAAAATAAAGAAAAACCTAGCTCATCAGAAGAGAAGAAAAATGGCAATATTTTTCAGAAGATCATCGTCTTTTCAATTTTTCTCCCACCCCGCATTACAACGTTTTTTTTTTCCACAACGCTCATTTCTCACTTTATTTCATTTTCATTTTTATTTCGTGTCAAACATTTCAAACATCCAATTATAGAAGACTTGTCGTGATAAAATAGAAATGTAAAATAATAATTCGCAGGCATAATTAATTATATGTTAAATAATAGTGACAAATAGAGTGAACGATAGTTTCCAATGAAACCTAGACGGTAGAACCTTGAATAACAACAGTAGATAAAAACTGAGCCTCGATCGTAAGAATTATTTATTGTTGTAAGATAACTGAGAAAGAATTCAAGGGCAACAGATTCAATAAAATTTTGGTGTTAAACTCTCGTGAAACAAAACTGGACACGTTGTGAAGAAGTACCGCAATTAACAGAAGGAATACTAAACGCAGAGTTAACAGATGATTTTTCAGATATGATAATATTAATGAATGGTGACAGAAATTGGTGGAACTATCCGAAAGTTAAGAAAAGCTAGAAGAATTAATGTAAGGGTAACAAGAGATGGAAGAAAGCAACATAAGGATATCAGAAATCGGAAAAACTAGTAACAAGTAACCAAAAGTGGGGAAATACAAAAGTATTGCCAAATGTGAGTACAATAAAGGAAATGCAAAAACTTGAGAAAACGTACAGATGAGGATCGATATTTGGTAGGACTACCGTAAGCCAGAAAAACAGTTGGCACAATCAACGGATTATTCCCGATATTTGTCGGAAACAACTGGTAAGTACTAAGCCATGACAGAGCTCACGAGGAGGTATCAAAACTTTTCTGAACCAACCGAGGAGTACCGGGATTTGACTGACCCAGTACCGATACTTCGCAGAACTAACAAAAGAATGTTATCAGTCTCCCAATGGTCATAACCAACTAATGCTTACCAATGTTACTTAGTGCTGACGAAAGGATATCTATATAAAATCTGCTGAACCTACTCATGCTTACTAAATCCAGAACTTGCGAAGGACACAAAAACTTTGTTTAATCGATCGATATTTTCTTGATTTCTCACATACAGGAAAGAATATCAACAATTGCCTAAATGATTACTAGATCTTGTAGAAAGGAAGGTCGCCCCGGAGCCGCAGTGGTCTAAGTGTTGGCTTCTGACCAATCATCCGAGTTGTGGCCGGGTTCGAATCCCGGTGAGGCGTGGATGCTTGTGTTTGTCTTCCGGCACTGGTTCTCCCTCTTCCCGGCGACCCTAAATTAGGGACGGGAGACTGCTTATTGCCCATTAAGTTGTTCACGGTGTTCGTTAAACTCTCAATTCAAATAAAAGCAGAAAGATATCAAAACATCGAAACAACTAATGAGTACCGAGATCGGTCAGAACTTACAAAAAATCAGAAATTGGCAGGGTCAACTGATTAGTATTAAAATTTATTAGAACCGTTTGGTGAGTAACTAAAATTGTTGCCAGATCTCTGCTCATCAGCCAACTGATGAGCAGAGATATTTGGTTCTACCCAAAGGGTATCAGAAACCATCAGGAACAACTGCTAAGTGTGGAGCTTTGTAAAAACTGATGTAAGCTAATGGAAAAATAGAGTGAACTAAGACGAAGGTGCTGGAAGAAAAGCAGACGTAGGAAAAGAATACCTACATAGTTCGGAGGGATATGCGTTAATTCGGTGTGGTGATATTCATTGCCAGAGTCGATTTAAGACATATCTCTATCCGGCAATCCATTCGTCAGTTTGTCTATCCGCCCGGAAAAACGGTAATTTCGTCCAATTAACAGAGTGAAGAAATTATTTTTGTGGCTTGTAGAGACAGGTGTATTCAGCCTAACAAGATCTTCCCTTCCTTTAAACCCTCTGACTGTTGGAGTGCAGAAACGATACTTGGCCGTTAGAATCAGAAACATTTTTTAATACGGACGGGCGGACAGACGAACTCAGGGATAGACGAACTAACGGAAAGATGCCTTTAACCTAATGTTCATATTTTCCAGTTTTGCGCAGAGAAAGAATTTTAACAATGCGGCATTTTGAAGCCTAAGTATCGTTTCTCCAGACGGACAGACAGACGGATGAAAGGATAGACAGACATCGACAGTCTTGGGATCATGACTGTCTCTACCAGTTTCTGCTGACGGATAGACAGCTAAACTGACAAATAAATGCATGAACAGGAGGACGTCTGAAATTACGCACATACTGCTCCATCGAATAGGGAAAGCAATCTGAAATTTTGAAGTGGAGATGTAAATTCTTTGGACTGACAGGCAGACAAACTGATGAACTGATTAACGGACTGAAAGGTGCCTGAAATCCGGTCATTTCCCAGTGCACGTATCGTTTTTGCAGACGGACAGATAGGAGTGGAAATGGAAGATCAGATGTTGATGATCTTGTGGCTATTCTTGTCTCTATCAATCACAGAAAGTTCTGAAAGTTATTTAATCTGGTCTTCAGAAGCGGAAATATCATTTCTGCGGACGGACGGACAGAAAGATGAACGGAAGGTGAGATATGGATAAGACGGAAAATGAGAACGCATACCTGTCTCGGCCAGTTATAAAAACATTTCTTCGTTCTGGTCTTTGGAAGTGGAAACATAGTTTCTGCAGACGGAGAGAGAGAACAACTGACGATCGAGAGGACGGAAGGAGTGATGTCTAGAATACTATACACAAACTGAGTGCTCGCTAAATTAAGACCAAGTACCTGATACTTCGTGCTTTTCCTTTCACCCAGAGAACAACTGCATCGAACCCACGAAGTGTGCGTACAGTTGCATGGAGATCTGCAACCGCGCTGTTTGTATTGCTGTCCACAGTTCCAGCATGGAGCGGTGCAGTGCATCCAAATGCCTCACCTGAAGCTCCATTACACTCCAAGTGTTCAACTGGGTTAAAATCAGACGAATTTGGGGGCCATTCCAGAACTCTCATATCAGTGCTGTTTTCGTCGAACGATTCCTGCACGAGTGTGTCCAGATGACATGGGGCATTATTATCCTAGAAGAACCCATCTCCTTTGGGTAGAGGTACCACATTATGGGATATACACGGTCCGGAAGCAATCCCTGGTATTCACCGGTTCCATAAGTTAGTCCACATACACCAGGAGTACCAATTCCTGCCAGCTAAATAAGCTCCATATCATGCAACTGCCCCCACAGGCCTGGGTAACCGTTGACATGCAGGAGGAATCCATAGCCTCATGCTGCAGATGACAGATACGGGCTATGCCATCGGCAGTATGAAGTTCTTTTTTTTTTTTTTTTTTTTGATTGGATGTTTAACGACCACCGTGAGCAACTCAATGGGCTATAAGAAGTCGCCCGTCCCTAATTTATGGTCACTGGTTCCAGGGAAGGGAGAGAACCAGTGCCGTAAGACAAACACAACATCCATGCCTCACCGGGATTCGAACCCGCACCCCGTTCGGACGAATGATCAGAGGCCATCGCTTAGACAACTCCGCCACCGGGGCGGCAGTATAAAGTTCATACCGTGATTCATCGGACAGGCATGTCTGCTTCTTATCTTCTATTGTCCTGTCCGCATGCTGTTGCCACCAGAAGAGTCGTTTGCATTGATGGATTGTTGTTAAGAGAAGGTGGCGTACAGGGCGTCTGCTGTGGTTGCTAATCCGTGCCAGCGTGCTACACATAATCCCACGGGATATTGTTTCTGGTTGATTTATATCACATTAGGTCATCAACTGATAAACTGTGCTGCACCGATTACCCTCCATAAACGACGCACCCGTCGTTTACCTCTGGTATCCCCTTTTCGCCGCACTTTGCAATTGTATAACCAGTTGATTGTTTCGCCATTTTTGCACCAATCCTAGTACACTTTAACCACAAAGGCCTTCGAACAACGCCCAAGTGTCACCGTTCCTGAAATGGAAGCACAAATACCACGTATGCACGGAAAATTTACAATCGTAAACTCCGATAAATCCCTAGTTTTTACCTATCACATCCGTAACTTCGCTCTGAAATTAACTTTCTTCTTGCTTAAACCCTTTCAGCCAACAGGCCATGCTCTTTTTCTTGTTTCTCCAATATTGGGTGTTACTCATTTTGCACGGGGGTTTTCGCAATTCATTGATCATTAAGTGTATACACTCACGGACAATGAAATTTGCTCACCAAGAAGGAAGCATCGGATTGAACTGAAATTTTATGGACGTATGAATGATACACATGATGGCACAAACAGAGCTGCAGGACAATTACAGAGGGATCTGTGGCACGCAGTCTGGTCATCTTCAATAGCGCGTCGCACCGCCTCGTGCGGCGATACATGCTGCAATACGGTCCGGCATGGAGGCAAACAGACGCCTGATGTTGTCCTGCGGCCGACTGGTCCGCACGTGTTGGACGGTGTGCTCTAAATCCCAGATAGCGCGACACGGTGGCTGCTGGCGTTTCAACTGGTCCCACACATGCTTTATAGGGGACATATCCGGAGAGCGGGCAGGCCATGGAAGTGTCTACTCATGACGTAGGCTGTCCTGGGCAACCCGAGCGGTGTGCGGCGGGCGGGCATTATCCTGTTAGTATAGCACACCTGGAATTCTGGCTAGGAATGGGAGCACATGGGGCCGTAGGATCTCATTCACATACCGCTGTCCCGTCAATGATCTACGTACCACTACTACAGCTAATCAGCTATCGTAGGATATGGCTCTTCAAACCATAATGTTTGAAGTGGAGGAGGTGTGGCGCCAGATAGCGAGGTTAGGAATGTTCCGTTGACCGGGGAACCTCCACACCAGGACACGATAACCATCTGTCCCTGAAACGAAGCCGCCCTCATTGCCAAACACCGCACGTCGGCAGTCTGTGGCGTTCCACGTCGCTCTGGTCTGGCACCATTGCACACGGAGCCGGCGATATTCCGGCGTTAATGGCAGCACACGGAAGGAGCGCTGAGATCGCAGATTCGCTTCTGCAGACTTCGGGAAATGGTTCGTAAGTACACAGGAGCCGCTACATCTGCCTATACAGTGGTCCGGGACCCCGTGGGATCCGTTCGTGCCTGGCGCACGAGCCGTCGATCCTCTCTACCGGTGGTCCTCCTGTTCCGTTGGGAGCCGTTCCGCCATGTGGCAGTGCCGTCACGTGTCCACTGCTCCCAACACAGTCAGACGGTGTGGTCAGAACGACCCGCGTGGCAGGCTATACGGCGCGCCAACCACCCAGAGGTTTTCAGCCCGATGATCAGGCCTCTCTCAAAGTCCGTAAGTTGCGTAAATCGACGTCTCTGGAGTCTACCCGGGTTATTTTTACTCTGTACTCTTGCTTGCATCGGCCGGTGCGTTTCACTTGCGTGGGGTATCGACTGCACGCCGGTTTATAAGGCTGCCGGTTCGTGCTTGCAGCACCACCACAGGGTGTGCGGTCATGCACATCGCACCAAACGTGGATCATTTGCATACCAGCACGCACTCTATCTATTTGCAAAGTTTCGCGGTTGTAGCATGCTTTCTTCTAGATGCGCAAATTTAATTGTCTGTGAGTGTAGTTATTTCAGGAAATCGCCCTTTCAAAGCGGAGGAACCATTCTTGGGGGAGCAAGAGCCTGACGGAAAGAAAACCTAAATTGCAAGCTTTTCTGTATAGGATTTGTGGGTAACTAGCAATTGGGAACGCGGTGAACTAACGCTATACCGTTCGAAGAAAAGGAGGTTAACAAAAGTTAACATCTCATCAGTTTTTGGTCAATTTCGGTGCACATGCTGAACAGATACTGGCACCAATAAAAAGATAGAATTTTACTTCATGGATATATTTCGATTTTCTCAAAATCTGGCCTTTATTTTTCCTCAGGGGTTGGGGGGGGGGTAGTTTTGCTGACTGTTCGCCTGACTTCATTTATAACATGCACTCGTTATTGTAGAAGCCGAGACGTAGTACACCATGCATGTGAACCAAAAGAAATTCTCAAAACGAGTTCTGATATATGTACTTTCAGACTTGATTTCTTTTCTTAGAAAAGATTTTGACTTCATTGACCTTAATGTGAGGCGTGATATTGACTTTCTTCTGCCGGGTCATCAATAGTGATGCGTATGCTATTAATATCGTTTCTTTATTTTGCTACCCTCCGTTTCTATTAGGACTTACAGGCTTTCTTTGACGTGCTAATTTTGAGAACTGTCTGCAATTTACTTGTTTTTTTCTTCTGCCTATTCAGTTCCCTGAAAGGTTCCAACAGTTTTTCTTAGAAGAGAAAGCTTTCAAAGCTGCATGGTATCGTGAATTTAGTATTCGCTGATTGCTTTATTTTACAATTATTATTTAACAGTTTTAACGTCCAAATGTTTTTCACTTGTCTCTCACATTCATACATTTTTCCAACTTCCCCATCTTTTAAAATACGTTAAGCAACCTCTACAAACACATAGTACAGAAAGCAGTTATATTAAGACCTACATATGTAAATATCCGTAAGTAGTAATTACACACTAACGTATGATGGTATTAAGGAAATTTCGTGATTAAAAATACTATTCAACAAAATTACATTTAATGCGACTATGAAGCAATGAAATGTAATGATTTATTTAAAATGAACGCTTTTAAAAGTAAGCAAACCAAAAAATAAATGAAAAGCATTTAAAAGTAAAAAAAAAAACAAAGAATAAATTGCCGACATATCGTCATTGTCTACATTTTCTTAAATGCATTATTTTAAAACTGAATCCTATTTCATAGTCTTTATTTTGATGTTTCCAGTGGTTTCTCCTTACAGCGCTTACAACATTGAAAACACTATTGTATATACATATATAAAGTCACTTCTTTTCAAAACATTTTGCTGACCTCAACACCGTAAGCTTCATGTTTTATGAATTTTTCATTTTATAGGAGTTCTGGTCCAGTGAAAGTAATTTTATTTTTATTTCAATAAAGTAGAATACACACATTGGCTTTTTCTCCGTAGTAGCCATATCTACTTCCCTATTCCACTTCAGGTTCTAACCTGTAATGAAAAAATAAAGAGGTGAGTCGAAAGTTTTGCAATATTTGTAAAACGCATATGCTGCGGCGGGTATGTCAAGTGTTAAAACTAGTTCAAGTACCGAACTGCAGTCAGTCGAAAGGGATGTAAAGTGGTAGTCGCTGCTGTGAACAGCATTGCATGTCGTCGTTCTGTCTGTGGTTGGGACACTTAAAAGGTAAACAGCCGCAATCAGCTAACTAGGGAACTTTTGCTTTACGAGTTTGAACTCAGCATTAACGCTGCTCAAGCAACACGAACTATTTGTAATGCGAAAGGGGAAGGTTCCGCGGACCACAATACTGCAACCAGATGATTCAAGAAATTTCGCTCAGGTGACAAAAACCTCGATAATCAGCCAAAGGCCGTGCGCCAGGCCGTAGAGACAAATCCGACAACCAGCACTCGGAGATTATCAGGCGAGCTGGGCATATCACAGACCACCGCGTTTCGTCACCTTCAGGACCTCGGCAAAGTCTACAGGAGCTGCCACATTGTCCCTCACGAACTGACGCCAGCTGAAGCAAGCCGCTGAGTGGAAGTGTGCATGAAACCTCTTAAAAAACCCGCGCGATGTACGTTTCATCAAGAGAATTGGTACGTGCGATGAAAAGTGGGTCTATTTCCGTAATCCTAACACACAACTGCAGTGGTTCAGCCCGGGCCTCCTGCTTGAACCGGTTGCGAAATGTGGGCGCTTATAGCACAAGGTAATGCTCTGCGTCTGGTGGAATTTCGAGGGGATAATCCATTTCGAATTTGCTCCAGATGGTCGGACCATCAACGTCAACCTCTACTCTGAACAGCTGGAGCGGATGTATGTCGTTGTAGAGGAGAGTACCCGGCACTGGTTAACAGAAAGCGCGCTCTCCTACAACAGGACAACGCTCGGCCTCATACCGCGCGAACGAGCCGGGCAAAACTCCAGAAACTTGAGGGCATCGAACTGATGCCACACCCACCATATAGTACGGATCTTTCACCATCGGATTATTACTTGTTCCGCTCCATGGCCCACTTTCTTCGCGGGCGGAATTTCTACAACCAGGAGGAGGTGGCAGCAGCGGTGAAGGAGTTCTTGGCCTCGAAGGACAAGAACTGGTTCCGCCGCAGAATCGAAGAACTGGCAGACAGATGGCTAAAGACCGTGCAACACAATGGCCAATGCTTTGAACGCTAGTCAGCTTTCGTCGTAAAGGTGCGTATGAATACATAAAGTGATCCAAATATTGCAAAACTTTCAACTCATCCTCTGTAGAATAAATCAGAAAAGTCTCTTCTGTTTTCTTTCTTCCTTTAATTTTATTATGTGCTTTTTATTTTGTTTCGGAGTTTAGCGACCAGCGTAAGAATCTACAGTTCTAAGCAGTCGTCTGTTCTTAATTTGAAACCACTAGGTTCGAGGAAGGTAAAGAATTACCGCCGTAAAATAAGCGACCTATCTGTGCCGCATTTGAAATTCGAATGACCAAAAGCCTCGGCCATACAGAAAACCGTTTTACCACTCCAGTAGAGGAGAGCTATTACCTGACCTCTGACCAATCGGTCATAGAAGAAACTAGCCAGAAGCACGCGCCTCTGACTACTCGGTCATAGCGGGATCATGTGCTTAGAGACGAATCATTGTACTTAAGGTACAACATCTTTAGAACTAGAGCACATTTTGAAAATACATATACATTTTACACTACGGAATTCCATGCTTCTCGTTAGAGGACATAATTTGACATACAAATAGTACTTTTGAAAACATATCGAAAAACTGGGTTGTATCTTTTTGATGTCCAAAGGAGGCAATGCGTTCTTTCAGCAAAATAAATAACTAAATACAAATGAAAACGTAGCGTTGCATCAGCAGGTTTTTCAGACTGAAAAAATCGGCATATTTTCCGACTGTAGATTTTGCTTCTGAAACATTTATCGCACAATCCATTTGCTTTGGAGTTAAGTCTGGATTTTCAACAACGGCAAGATTTTTCAGGCAAAACTCTGTTCTTAATTCTGAGTCACTTCAGTTTTCCTGCAAGAAAATTCACCTTCTATAAAACGATTACTCGGACGTGGTTGGTAAGTGGTCAGAAGCGCTAGTTTTAGGTTAGTCGTTCGAACTCAAACCGATTTGTGTGAGGTCGGTGGCTCCTTCCCTTCGCTGGAATTGGTGGCCCTAAATTAGGAAAGGGAAACTGTTTATTGCCCGTTCCGTTACTCACAGTGATCGTTTAACATCCACGCCTAAGAAAATTAAAAAAAGGGATTACTTCTGACTTCTTCAAAACAGATATCCATGAAGATGATACACTTTCAGAGTGATTATATTCAACTTATATACACTGAGTGGCTATTCATTAGGACCAATAGACCGTTTTATGGAAATAGGTTGATACGTCACCAATTGGCGTTACGTAACAACGGTTGCATGAGCAGGTGAACGAGAACATTCCTAATACTAGTTCGGAATACGATCAACAAAATAACATTTATTGCTTAAAAAGAAAGCTGCAAGTAACTGAACGAGTAAGATATACAGGGGTTGGATAGTATAATGTGAACACTACGCTTAATGACGTGACTTTTAATGCAGCTGCGTACGTCGCAACACGCAAAAGGTACCCACCACATTTTGGTTGTAATAGCTTTGTTTAGAACCTCAAGGTCCTGTTTAAGTGCATTTAAAGTATCTTGTGGCAAAATTTCTCTCAGGGTGATGACGAAATGAGTGACCTGACGGACTTCGATACAGGGCTAATTGTTGGTGGCCGGCTAGCTGGTGCCTCCGTGAAAACAGTCTCCAGTGTAATGTGGTATCGAAAGCTACTGTGTCTGGCGTCATGACAACATGCTCTATTAGTGGCAAAATCTCGTCAGCAAAACACAAGAGCGACCGAAAAACGACCCTGACTGATAGAGATAGGAGAGCATTAAAAAGGATTGTTATACGTAATAAGACGGTCACGGCGCCGACAATTAGTGCGGAGCTCAATCTGCATCTCCAGACCCCAGTATCAACAAAAACAGTGGGTAGAGAACTGCATAAACAAGATATTCATGTCATAGCTGCCATTGCAAAAACTTCTGGTGACCCGGATGAATGCACAACGGCGACGGCAACGCTGCCAGGGGCATGCAATGTGCACTTCCCGTGCATGGAAGTGTGTAATGTGGTCGGATGAATCCACATTCACACTATTCCCCACCGCACGTGTGAAGAACACCGTCAGAAGCGTACAACCCAGACTGTCTGCTCATAACAGTGCAGCATGGTGATGGTTCTGTCATGCTCTGGGCGGCCATATCGTGGTTTTCAGTAGGTTCCCTGATCCCCTTGAAAGGACGGATGACTGGCAGGGCGTATGAAACCATTTTGGCCGGCCAAGTCCAACCAAGGGCTCAGGCATTATTTCCTGCAGGGGATGCCATCTATCAAGATAATAATACCCCAATTCACACAGCTCGGAATATCCAATCACGGTTTGAGGAACATGAGAACGAACTTCCTCACCTTCCTTGGCCTCCCCAATCACCTGACTTTAACATAATCGAGCCACTGCAGTCTGTGCTGTAAAACAGAGAAAGATCCAGTTTTCGTCCTCCTGCATCTCTCAAGGACCTGGAGCAGTTTCTGAATGAAGAATGGTGTAACATCCCACTAACCACCTTCCAGGATTTGTATGCGTCCATTCCAAAAAGGATTCAGGCGGTTTTGAATGCCAAAGGTGGTCCCACACCCTATTAGGTACGTAAAACCTTCTTTCTGCATGAAGACTGGTGTAACATCCCACTAACCATCTTCCAGGATTTGTATGCGTCCATTCCAAGGAGGATTCAGGCGGTTTTGAATGCCAAGGTGGTCCCACACCCTATTAGGTACGTAAAACCTTCTTTCTGCATGAAGAATGGTGTAACATCCCACTAACCACTATCCAGGATTTTTATGCGCCCATTCCAAGAGTATTCAGGCGGTTTTGAATGCCAAAGGTGGTCTCACACTCTATTAGGTACGTAAAACCTTCTTTCTGCATGAAGACTGGTGTAACATCCCACTAACCATCTTCCAGGATTTGTATGCGTCCATTCCAAGGAGGATTCAGGCGGTTTTGAATGCCAAAGGTGGTCCCACACCCTATTAGGTACGTAAAACCTTCTTTCTGCATGAAGACTGGTGTAACATCCCACTAACCATCTTCCAGGATTTGTATGCGTCCATTCCAAGGAGGATTCAGGCGGTTTTGAATGCCAAGGTGGTCCCACACCCTATTAGGTACGTAAAACCTTCTTTCTGCATGAAGAATGGTGTAACATCCCACTAACCACTATCCAGGATTTTTATGCGCCCATTCCAAGAGTATTCAGGCGGTTTTGAATGCCAAAGGTGGTCTCACACTCTATTAGGTACGTAAAACCTTCTTTCTGCATGAAGACTGGTGTAACATCCCACTAACCATCTTCCAGGATTTGTATGCGTCCATTCCAAGGAGGATTCAGGCGGTTTTGAATGCCAAGGTGGTCCCACACCCTATTAGGTACGTAAAACCTTCTTTCTGCATGAAGACTGGTGTAACATCCCACTAACCACCATCCAGGATTTTTATGCGTCCATTTCAAGAAGGATTCAGGCGGTTTTGAATGCCAAAGGTGGTCTCACACCCTATTAGGTACGTAAAACCTTCTTTCTGCATGAAGAATGGTGTAACATCCCACTAACCACCATCCAGGATTTGCATGCGTCCATTTCAAGAAAGATTCAGGCAGTTTTGAATGCCAAAGGTGGTCTTTCCCACGCCCTACTAGGTACTATGACGAAGTAAATTTCTTCAACATCTTTGTTTGCGCCGGACATCGAATCCGGGTCCCCTCACTCCGGAGTAAGTCGCTCTCCCAACTGAGCTACGCGGACGTATACTGTCGCTGATATCTGACTTTATCTCATGTGCGTCCTACGGTACAGGCGCGTCACAGTACGTAAAATCTTCTTTTCCTAGGTGTTCACATTATTCTGTCTAACCGATGTATATAAATCATACAAAGCATGGAACACGTCGTCAGAAAATCTAAGTGAAGCCAAATAGGCGTACAAAGAATTCAACTGAGAAAAGTGTCTAATGACAAAGAAGGACTTATCGCACTCTGTTAAAAATTCAGTAGGTGCACCAAAGTGTGATGCTACGTCAGCTTCACAACTTTTGGGGACAAAGAAAAAATCATTGTGTGATGCATGAAACATACAAAACATGAAGCACCATAATATAGAACTGAACCTGAATGGAGCAAAAGTGCACTCAGTGCGCCATATTTTTGTATGTTTCATGCATCACACAATGGTTTACCTTTGTCCTATAAGTGGTGCAGCTGATGTAGTACCAATTTTTGGTTCAACCTCCAACAAGTCTATTAACAGTGTATCCTGACTTACAAATGCACGTCGTTAGCTGGTATAATTTTAAGTTGATGGTTCGTCATCGTACAGCAATGACGGTGTAAGTACAGCAGAGTTATATTCAATGTACAATGATCCGCTGTTCTTGAAACTCATTTAAGAAGTTGCATAAACGGCTATTAGGGAATTCTAATTGCAGTCTACAACGCAGTCGAAGAATGAGTTGCTGACTTAGCGCTGATTGTGCAAAATTTAAACATACTCATGAGGACGTGGTAATGTTCATAAGCCGACACTGATGAACAGAAAAACAGGTAGGCTCAGTTCTGATTGAGCCATCAGTTTTGAACGCAGGACTACGACTTGCAGATCGGAGAGTTGAAATGAGCTAGTCGAGTATGGTTTCAAAGCGTTTATTTAATTTGTTATAGCCAACACAGGTCTTTGATATCAAAAATAGCTTACATAATTTTTACAAATAATACTGGATACATTGCGAACTCAAAGCAGATCCATACACGAATTACCCAACGTTGTGCTCTGTCTTCTTGGGCTTCTTACATTCCTCATCACTTGCTCTTGCCTCTCGTTTTGATTTTCTCCACTTTCGCTTGCGTTCATTCTGCGAATTCCGTGGCATTGTCAAAAATGTTAACCCGTTCACACGAAAACAATTTAAAAAAAAATTAGTTTAAACCACTGCCATATGCTCTTTATATATTTGAATAGATCTCGTCGAGAGCTTTAAAACGGTACCACGCACAGTACTTTTGCATTCACGGTTGTCCAGATAAACCGCGATATTGTCACAACTGTCCATCGTTTCACAAGAAAACAATTTTTCAAATGTTTCAGTTCAAACCACTGCGAAATGTTCTTCGTATATTTGAATAGATCTCGTCGAGAGCTTAAATACAATATCACGCACAGTCGTGTTGTGCTTACGGTTGCCGAGATAGACTGAGTCAAACGCGGCGGCACCCCCAGAATCACTGCATCATGTCCCCCGCGCACAGGGAGTAAGGGGGCGTTGCGCGCACGATGTATTGCACAGTACGCTAATTGGAGTCCATGCTGTTTACGAATATGCTAACACGATTAGTGTGCGGCACGTATTTTTAACGCTATAATGATATCAATCGGGGCCTATTTGTCTCACAGGCGGTCAGCCGTAAGTCGCCCTATACTATCCGCGGAGTTAGACGTAATCCTACTTCAAAATTATTCGTAAGAACGAAGAGGAATCGGTACAGAGCATAAGAGGAGGAAGCGAGCGCATATACCAGATACATATCAATATATCATTTGCTGGAGTCAGCTGTCGAAGCACGATACTACGGGACACACATTCCTTAGTTTAAATACCGGTGATCCAAAAGTCTTGCACATTATGAAAACGTAATAACTCGCGGAGTTTTGAGAATAGGGCAACGGGGTTTGTGTAGAAATTATCAGAATGACATCGGGTTTTTTATGAAATCACATAAATTTTTACTCATTTTACTTACATTTTTCATCACCAGACGGCGCCATAGTCGAACAGGTCTGGGATAGTGGGTATAAAAGCAGCAGCTGGGAAGCAACAACAAGTCACGAGCCGCGGATGGCTTAGTGGTTAGCGAGTCAGACTATCAATGCAAGGTCCTCAGGTTCGAACCTGCGCTGATCTCTCAGAGATGGTGTGATTTACTAACAATCGCTGAATATCCGCCGTGCATCGGACGAGCACGTTAAGTGACGGCCCCCAGGTTGGACCCACTGGTTAAATGGGTATTCTTTCCTATGCCCCCCCCCTGAAATTTTCTCACCCCTCTGTGTGCAACATCGTACTTGTACGGTGGCGCCATCTACTGTACTCTAATCTCACTACAAACTGTTCTGTCAAAGTCGCTAGACTTGCTCTCATTCCTTCCGTTTCTGTGTCCTGCCCAAAACGCGATCTCGCTGTAGGTGGCTGGGACCTAAACTCTACTCACTGTGGACGGAAGTCCTACAAGAAAATGGTAAATACGTAGCCACTCACGCTTTACTTACCTTCGAACAACCACAAGTCACAGCGGCCCGTGTCAGTATGCTTCAATTACCGGACAAAGCGCTCTTGGTGAATTTGTTCTATTGCAACGCTGAATGTGCGAGTGCTGTGTTGAGAGCCTACCGGTCACTAAAAGGTGATTGCAGTGGGAAAAGACCGATGGAAAGTGCTGCGCTGCGGCGATTGGTGAAACATTTCGAGGAAACGGGATCTTTGGCAGCACGTCCACGAAGCGGTAGACCACAAATACGTGCTGCTGCAGCAAAGACGATTACGCAGAAAATGGATGTGATTGCAATGCCATCCACACATTGCAACTCCAGTGCTCGCCATGTTTCTCTGAAAACAGGCATTCCACACGGAACTGTATGGCGAACACTACAACGGATTCTGAACAGATACCCGTACAAACTGCAACGGCATCACGAAATGCAAGCTGACGATTACGTGCAGCGTCAGGAGTTCGCAGCATGGTTTTTTCGACAAATGGATGTTGACGAGAACTGGCTGATGAACGTTTTATAGACCCATGAGGCACACTTTTCTCTAAACGGAGCGGTAAACACGCACAACTGCCACATCTGGGCCACGGAATAACCCCGAGCAGTCATTGAAGCGCCACTTCATTAGCCGAAAGTGACAGTGTGGTGTGGATTCACGGCTTCCTTCGTTATCGGTCCTTTTTTATTGGAAGAGGTCCGCGGCACCTCCTGCGAAACCATTTCAGTGACAGGTGCACGTTATGCGAACATGTCACGAACGTACGTTATCCCTAGCTTGCAAGAGCAGGATGCAGTGAATCTGTGCACATTTATGCAGGATGGAGTACCACCCCACATCGCACTTTCCGTTAAGCAACTGCTGCAAGAGACGTTTGGCGCAAATCGTGTGTTGAGCCGACACTTTCCGAAGGCCTGGCCTCCTCGGTCACCAGACCTGACACCCTGCGATTTCCGGCTCTGCGGTTACCTAAAATCCCAAGTGTACAGATGCCACCCCACTTCATTGGCCATGCTGAAAGATGCCACTCGACACCATGTGGCAGCTATACCACCGGATATGCTCTTCAGTGCCGTCCATGGTGTTTTCTCTCGTCTGCAGGAATGGAACAGGACGGCCATCACATTGAACACCTGGTACAATGAGATGTCTAACCTGGTACAATCAGGTGTCTATTTTTCTCGACACTTCCAACTTGTGGTTGCTGCGCCATCTGGCGGTGAAAAATGTAAGTAAAATGAGTAAAACTTTATGTGATTTCATAAAAAACCGACGTCATTCTGATCATTTCTACGCAAACCGCGTTGCCCTGCTCTCAAAACTCCGCGAGTTATTACATTTAAAAATGTGCAAGACTTTTGGATCACCCGGTACTTTAAGATTTAATCACATAAAATCTTTCACACGGGCCGTGCATCATCAGGTGAAGAAAACTGGCGGAAGAAAAAGAGACTACTTGCTTTATATATATATATAGGTTGGATTCATGATGCGCATTTCGAACGCAGCGATCAATATAATCCGTCACGTCTTGAGAAGTTGGGCAAACAGCACCAGCAGTCTTCTACAAAAGGCGCGGAAGTGGTTGAAATACCAAGAAACGCAAATAGGCCAGGACAAAATCAGCAAGCATGGAAGAAAATGTGCAAGTTTCCGTGAAAATTAGATTAAAGCGGAAAGGAAATTTTGACACTGGCAAACTCCCATTTAAGAAACGCCTCTGGACGTCTAGTTCCCTGGGAGAATTCCAGGTGTTGTGAGCTGTGCCCCAAATTCATTGTAACGAAGTGTGAGTCACCAGAGACTTCACTGGAAAGGAATATTTCAAGAGCAGATGAGATAAAGTTCTGCTGAAGACAATGCAGTTAGGAGCGTTTCTTATGTAGCAACTTCGCAAAGTTGCTATACAAGAAACGCTCCTAACAGCATGCTGCGAGAGAACGCAGCATGATGCACAGGGTTATATCCAGAGCCATCAAGAATCGATGGAAACGCCGTACATAAAGCAATATGAAGATGCTTCAACTTCACCGTAATGGGAAAGCGACGTCATCTAATGGTCTGTAACTGTGGGATGATAGGGCTGCTTGGAGAAGTTGTAAACGGCATGAGAAAAACTACTGTACTTGCCGAAAGTAGAACAGCAACAATAGTAAATATATACAGAGAGTGTTTGACGCAGTACAATAAACCCTTGACTCATAACTTGTGTTCGAAAGCGACTAGGCGATGCCCGAGATGAATGATCAAAGGGTGTACACATTTGTATGGCCCGACACACCTACGAACAATGAGTCAAATAATAAGATTTGAATTAAGAACACTCTGAAGCTGTATGCCGACGCAAAGTACGCAGTGGACTGCACAGTCTGTGTTAGAACAGCAGACGTTCTGTGCATAAACAACGGATAGGATTGCGTCGTACCTATATTAGGGTCAAAATTGGACACAAGTGAATACGAATGCATGTTGTATGTATGATCCCGAATATCTAGGTTTCCAGAATTAGTGCAATTGTGAAGCTATATTTTCAAGGAAAGCTTTAGACCCCTTTATTTAACCCCATGCCTTTTGGAGGGTGAGAATTTAGATACAACAGCATGGATTCACCACGGATTCACCTTGCGTAGTCACAACTCACCAGGCTGGAAGAATTTGTACAACGGTGTAGCCCGTGTTTTCGTAGGAGACTTTAGCCACCTTGATTCGACACAACGCAATGGAACGGTGATAATTTGTAGACACCGCATGAAAGCATGAATCTATCTTGCATGGTCACTAAACGTTATGGCAACTGTAGCAGTGTAATAGTGAGGCCATGTTTTCATTGCAGTCTTTAGGCTCCTTGATTCGAGTAGACCCGGGACTAAATGCCCAAGCGTATTTAAACACCATTACTGATGACGTCCATTCAACCATGGCCGCTCTCTTCCCTTACAGGAATGAATAATTGAAGAATGACAATGCACCATATAACAATGTTTGCATTATCCCAGTTTTGTTTTGGGAGACATAATAAAGACTTCGTCACGTGCTTCATTGGCTATCGGACCCAAGAAATCAGTCTCATGGAACATTTCTCGGATTAAGTCGAACGAGAAACCTTATTAGTCTGAATCCACTCCCATCTAGCTGGCGGGAACTGAAAGATGGTATTCCACATGAGTGGATCAGTGGCGTAACTAACAACCCCGCGGCCCTGCAGTTGCGGGGGCGCATGTAACAAATGGTTGTACCGGAGCTGCTAGTTATAGTTTCATGAAAAAATCCTAACAATCACAAAAACAAACAAATAATTAATCCAAAGATTTATATTTTTCATTAAGATATATTGTACCCAGCTTTGTCTAAATAGATGTCAACTTTAATTTTTAAAACACTGGATGTCGTACAGATTAAATCTATTGAGCCTTTTGGCTCCGGGTTGTAATACGATCACTCTGCAATGGGTTGTGAATAATACGATCACTCTGCAATGGGTTGTGAATAATACGATCACTCTCCATTCGCCCTCTCTCTGTGCTGCCGAGGAAAAGTGAGAGGCCACATGTGGATTCTCCGTGAATGATGTGGAAAAATAATCAGCCACCTAGAATTATGTACACGATAGGTGCCAACATATATTCACAGCAGGCATACGCTGAAGTGCCAGAAAAACTGGTACAGACGAAATTATGTAAAATACACAGCAACGTCATCTATGCGCGTACTCGGTTGCGTCCGCCAGTGCGTATATAAAGCGATAGACATCCTTGCCAGCTGTCAAAGCTGTTTTCGGCATGAGAATGACAAGTAATAACGATTTAAGCATAGTTGGCGCTCGTGAGATGGGCCATAGTATTTCGGAAGTAGAAACGAAGTTCGGATTTTCACGGACGACCATTGCAAAGGTGAACCGTGACTACAAGAATTCCGGCAAAACCTCCAACCTACGATACGAGTGTGGCCGTAAAAACACATTGGGTGAACGTGACCATCGTCGGCTGTCAAGAATCGTTTCACGCGATAGACGTGCAACACTCTCGCAGATATCATCGGAATTCAATACTGGAGCCTCAACAAGCATCAGCGTCCGGATTGTGCAACGTACCCTGCCCGATATGAGCTTTGGAAGCCGACGCCTAACTGGAGTCCCGTTGATGGATGCACAAAACAGAGCTATGTGCCTCGCTTGGGCACGGCAACACCGCCAGTGGACACTTGATGACTGGAAACAAGTAGCATAGTCTGACGAGTCGCGTTTCCAACTGCATCGGGCAGATGGAAGGATTCGTGTGTGGGGCAAACCCATGAAGCCATGGATCCCGCATGTCAACAGGGAACTGTACCGGCTGGTGGGGATCCGTAATGGTATGGGGTGTGTTTAGCCGGACTTCACTAGGACCCCTGGTACATCTACAAACGTCTGTGACCGGCCAATGCTATGTGTGCATCTTTTCTGACGAAGTACACCTGTTCATGTCCTGCATTCATGCTGATGGGTTGAGCCTGTTCCAACAGGACACTGCACCTCCACCCAAGTGTCGGGACGCCACATAATGGTTAGAGGAGCATTCATCTGGGTATGGGGTGTTGCCATTCCCACCCAAGTCCCCAGATCTGAATGTGATAGAACAAATTTGGGATGCCATGCAACGCGCTATCGAACACAGGAAGCCGAGAACTCGTAATACACCCGAATTGTGGAACGCTCTGCAGGAAGTATGGTGTGCATTGCCTACAGCATGTTTCCAGAAGCTAGTGGAGTCCATGCCCCGTCGTATTTCGGCAGTCCTGCGCTCCCGTGTGGGACCTACCAGGTGTTAGACTGGTGTACCAGTTTTTCTGGCACTTCAGTGTATGTACCTGACATTACATTTTTCATTAGAAATGCCTTAAACAAGATGGGCCAAATCCCTGGCATCCAGACGGCTGCATCGATTGTGAATACCCTTTCTCTGAGGAAGAAAACTGACACGAAGTAGATGGCAAGATTTTATTCCATCCCGCTTGAAAAACCCGACGGAAGCAAAAGTGGTACATAAGAATAACTAATGATTATTGTAATATGGAATCTTATAAGTAGAGGTTTTATGACAACAAAGTGCCTGACTTAGGGAATGGAATTCCATGCAAAAGTAACTTTTTTGTCTTTTTTGTTGGGAAATTTGCTCACAAGTAGAAATATACGCCACATTTCATAGAAATGAAGCCACATTCCACGTCTCTGGTATAGTAAATACTATACCGTACAAATTAATTGGGACAAGCTATTTTATTCTCAGAATTGTAATGTGATCGCCAGTTGATGTCAGAAACCCACGTAAACCGGTTTTATCAGCTGTGAGGTGGTGTGACTGTTAGAACTTGATATGATAGTAAGAATGTCTTTTACCGGTTTTAAACAGGAAATAGGCACTTCAGCTTCAGTTGGGAGCTTTCGTGTGTGACAGGTGGATGTTAGTTTTTACTCTATGTGAGTACGTGTTGCTTCTGTGTATTGAAAAATGGATATTTCCCCAAGGAAGCGTGCAAAGATAATTTCTCTGAAGGATCACACTTCTATGACAGTGAGAGATATCGCTTTTGCAGTTGGCGTTGGCAAATAAAGTGTTTCAAGACTGCTTACGCGATACAAAGCATCTGGATCATCGTCTCCAAAAAGGAGAGGTAAATGTGGAAGAAAACGAAAAGCAACTCCACGAACCGATAAATATCTAATCAGAAATAGTAAAATGAATTCAAAAAAACCAAACACGGACCTTCAAAGAGATTTATTGGCTAGTGGTTGTGATGTTAGTGATCAACTGTACACCGTAGGCTTCTGGAAGTTGGCAGGAAGGCAAGAAGACCAACGAAAAAACAATATTTGAATGCAAAAATGAAGATAAAACGTTAAGCATGGGCCATAAAGTATAAATCATGGGCTGCTGACGACTGGAAAAAGGTAATTTTCAGTGATGAAACTCATTTACTTGTTCAGGGTTACCAAGCAAATGTCGTTAGACGAAGCAACTGTGAACGCTTAAGACCTGAGCATGTCAAATAAACTGTAAAACACCCTGTGGAACAGATGTTTTGGGGTTTTTTCACATCAAATGGCACTAGAAGCTTAGTTCTTGTTCAAGGTTTTGACGGGACATTTCAACATGACTTGGCCCCATGTCACAATTCGAAATTGGTCAAGAATTTCATGCTGGAAAATTAAATTCATTTGCTTGATTGGCCTGAAAATTCACCAGACTTAAATCCCATAGAGAACTTGTGGAATATTTTGAAGAGACGTTTAGGTAAAATGGACTGTACAACCAAAGAACGCATGATAACGAATGCTATAAAAGTGTGGTTTATGAAGTCAAAAATATGTGCACTCAATTAGTAGAGTCAATGCCAAAACGAATTCAAGAGGTCATTTCTGCCAAAGGAGGACATACTTCATACTAATACAGGTATTTATCAGTGTATATCAAGGCATAGAATGATATAAAGGCATAGATTTCGAAAAAAAGAGTGATTTTTTAATTTGTCCCAATTAATTTGCACAGTATAGTAGGCACAATGTGCGAATTTGGGGGATCAGAAAATATCCCCATTATATCATTGAACAAGAGAGTTAGCCAGAAAGTGAACGTATGATGCGGCCTGATGCATGACAGAATCATTGGACTCTTCTTTTTTACAGAGCCCACGGTTACATGTAACGTGTAGGCTACCTAGACATGCTGGAACTTTTTGTAGCACCTCAATTGCATGCGCTCCAACCTTTGGTTATTTTCCAACAAGACGGTGCCCCACCACATTGGTCAATAATGGTTCGTAAGTTCCTGAATGCCACATTTCCGGACGGGTGGATTAGCCGCGACGGTCCCATGACATGGACACCTTTATCGCCCGGCATAACCCCTCTAGACTTTTTCCTGTGGGGTTATGTGAAAGACCAAGTTTACTCTAGCAGTGTTCCCAATGTCGAGATGTTGAAGAGCAGAATAACAGACGTCATTGGTTCTGTCTCTGCTGAGATGTTAAACAAAACATGGTGTGAAATCAAATATCGCTTAGATGTCCTCCAGCCCACAAATGGCGCTCATGTGGAGGTGTACTGACACTGAGGAACAAAACTTTACTTGTGCACCATCATTGTCGTGCAATCCCTTTCTTGTACCTGTAATACATTCTTTTATATTAATTTTTGTAATGTGGTAAAGACTTTATGGACACCTTGTATATTTGAGCTACCCAGCAAAAACACTATAAATCCTCAGGACAGTAAACACAGGTTTCTTTTTGTCATAGTTACTGATATCCAAAGCAGAAGGAATTTCCTTTTAAGTGTATTTTGAAGCGTAGTTAGAACTTCAAATAGAAATATTCATTCACGCCGTTAGCGGCAGAACTTCTAGTTAAGGGAATGCACAGGAGATGTTTATCATAGTGGTAATTATATGACACAAAAAGAATTGTTTACGTCAGATTTTTAGAAGTGATAGCCCAAGGGAAATTAATATACATCTACGCACCCCGACGGAGAATATATGCGCAAAAACGTTTTGTGACGAAAAGTATTTGGAAAAAAAAAATATCGATGGATTATTTGGAAAAAAATATCGATGGATTATTTGAAATCGGTGATTTGGAATAAAACAAAAATAGAGGTAATTATTCTTGTGCATTCACTCCTCTTGGTCACAAAATTGTGCATCACAAATGGCTAACGTAAAAAGAATGATTGAAATTCGATTAATAAATGAAAACAGACGAACAGACTATACTTTCGGTGCTAATGCCACGGTTTCATTTAATTCATATGCGAAGTATGAATAAACGTGCGAAAAAGAAATGGCTTCCTTTTAAGGGCATTAAAACAGCATTTTGTTATTTATTTATTTAGAGATATTGCACTAATGATATGATATATATAAATGGAAGGTTAATGAATTCCTTTGATTTACTGCTTACAGAAATCCCCGTTTGAGAGTTCAATTGAATAGCCTCAAATCGCATATTTCTTTTTTTGTTACATGAGACAAATTGTGACAGGTCGGTGTTTGACCTATTTGCGTCGTTTACCTTATCTTTTAATTTTCGTGTGATTTCTGTACTTGAGATGTCACGTCACGTACACTGATTCGTCTAGTCAATACGCATTCTTCTCAGAAGTGGAAACAGGGAAGGAAGGGAGATCGTTAAACAAACCACTTGGTGAAATACTGGTTCCCAACACATCAGGTTGCGGTCAGCTTCCATTAGAACGGGCTTAGGGCGGGGCAGAGCTCCGTTCCTCCAAAATTCTGCAAAAACAAAAATGCTTTTATTTATTTTTAATTCCGTTCCTTTTCTCATCAGAACAAGACAGAATGCGCCATCGCAAAACGGGAACATGGACGGCTGATTCTTTCTTTTTCTATCTTTTCGGGATCAGTTGTTTTAGATTACACATCCAAGTGGTCACACCCTGCAGGAAAGTTTTCAGTGAGTTTTCAGTTCTTTACTGCTAATATTGATAACTTTTACCCCATAATGACTGCACAGTCCAACAGTTTTTTTTTCTGGTGCTTTGGAAGTTAGACCTACTTTGGGGTACATTTAGGACGCTGCACTGATTCCGAAATTGGCATTGGTTTGGCCGTATCAGCTCTAGTTTTAGAGATACGGCATACCCACTTTAGATGCTGATGTGCAGAAATATAATAAAGTGTATATTTTTGATTAGTGATTGTTCATGGTGATAAAGGATCATTGTGGTTCCCTAGCGTGGGTAGGTATGCCAACTTAAGCGGCGATCCCGTGAAGCGAAGCTCGCCAAGAACAGAAATAAGCCGATAGCGAGTGGAATCGGATGAATGTGAACAGTCTGTGCTGCTCCGGGAATTAAGTGAACCAAAATTACAATAATTTCAATATACACTGTATTGACAAAAGTCACTGGACCCCCTTCAAAAGCAAATGAACGGATCTGCAGCGTTGTTAAGATGCGTGGTACCGCTGCAAACGGTATAAAAACAAACTTAGACCTAACCGCGATCATATCGCACTGTGAGGTTAAGTAAAAATGTCGTGTCGGGAGAGAACTGACTTTGACGAAGGAAAGATTGTTTGGTGTTATATTAGTGGGTTGCCCATAAGAAAAACCGAGAGGCGTTTAAACATACCCAAGTCAACTGCTTTAGATGTACTGAATAAGTGGAAGACACATGGCGTGCCTGAAGCAGCAAAACGAATCGGCAGACAAAAGAAAATCAGTGATAGAGGACGTCGAAGCCTCAGGAGAGTCGTTGCAGCTAATCGATGGAGTACTACACAAGACCTCAGTGTACAGGTGAGTTAAAATACTGAAACCTCGGAATTTACACGTACCATTTGTAGAGAACTTCATTCTATGGGTTACCGTGGTCGTGCGGCTGCTCATAAGCCTTTCATCTCCACTCGGAATGCTACTCGTCGTTTAGCACGGCGTGCGGAACATTTAACGTGGACCGTAGATCATTGTAAACAGGTCCTATGGACTAATGGATCCAGAGTCTGATGGCCGTATGTGGCTATGGCGGCAGCCGAGGGAACACTATTTACCACAGTGTACTGTTCCTACGGTCAAGTTTAGAATTGGCAGTGTACTCGTGTGGGGGTGTTTTTCGTGGTATGGTCTCGGCCCATTGATTATCGTGGATAAACCTGCTAACCAGCACGTCTACCTCGATATTCTGGATAGTTATGCCCTACCAACTCTGTGGCAATGCTATGGAACCGAACCTTGTTGGTACCAGCGGGATAATACACCGAGCCATAAAGCAAGGTCTGTTACGGCGTGGTTTGATGATAATTCCGTATCGTGTGTGGACTGGCCAGCACATAGCTCTGATCTTAATCCCATAGAGCAGCTATGAGGTGAATAAGAGCGCCGCATAAGAAGTTTGAAACCAAGGCCTACTACTAAGCCACACTTAGCGCAGCATTATGTACTGAATGGAAGCGTATACCTATCGCTGTGTTCCAATATCTTGGCGAAAGCATGTCTCGAAGGTCAGTGCATGCATTTAGGCCAAAGGTGGTTTCAAAATATCTTTATTCAAGGTAGAAATCAGGAGACGAACTAATAACGACGTCTTAATACAAATAAAATACGATCAAAGATCGTTAAACCACTAAAATCTATATACAAATATACAGCATAGTGCACAAGTTGAAAAATGGAGCAAACTCATAGCTCGTGATAAATGATCAGCGACAAGCATGTCTGGGCATCTCCAAACACAACAGAACCAAATTAGGAAGGATTTTAACAAAAACTTATTGCTCATAAGTGCATTACTGTGCGATTTACAAACTTGTTCAAGAAAATATTGAGAACTTAATGAGACAACATTTCTCTTGCAAAAAAAGTACAATAAGACAGTAAGTTTTAACACACCATAGTTACAAGAATGTACAGTACAAAGCAATTGACAAACTGATCATAAGACAAATCAATGAAATGATGAATATCAGGAGAAGAACAAACTTGGACTTCCTGGTGTAAATAGAATATATTACCTGTTCGGCAATATTCAGAAACAATGTATTAATATACAGCACAGTGTCAACATGTTACAAATCAAAATAGGACCATATACAGAAATGTAACACTATTCTGTTGACCAGATAGAAAATGTAAGTAGAATAAGAAAACACACGATGAATAAAGCTTTAACGTATTCTTACTATCCATATTTAGTAATAGAACCATGCAATTGACTAACTTGTGCAAAAATAAATACAGTAGGAATCATTAGTCAACATGTCTCTTGAAAGAAGGTACGATATGACAGTGAGTTTTAACACAACATATTTACAAGGATGTACAGTACTATGCAATTGAAAAACTGATTATCAGACAAATCAATGGAATGTTGAATAACAGGAAATAACTAAACTTGGACATCGTGATGCAAATAAGATGGATTACTTGTTCCGCAATATTTTTAAAACTATGTACAATTATACAGCACAGTGCAAACATGTTCGGGAAACAAAATAGAACAAAATTACAAAAAAACAACACTATGCAATTAATGCTCAAAATGTAGTCGAAAGACGAACTAACTTGAACGTCAATGTAAGAAAAAAATACAAGATGAGTGTCACAAAAAACAATTTACTGTGTAAACACGTATAGCCCTTTATAAAAAAAACAGTGCGGTAAATTTCCAAGCTGCGCAAAGATCTTTAAAACAGATTGTTGAGATTACATATGCATTTCTGATTCAAAAAGGTCAAATACCAAATCTGCCGACCGTCAGGTATAATAACGCTGGCGAGCTGGTAAACCATGAGGCAGCCGGTGACCAGGTGGCAAGGAACTGGCTCTCCCGACGCTGAGTAACTGCAACAGAATACTCTAGCCGAAGTCGAGATGTCAGGCGGTCGCGGAAGTGGCATAATAATGCCGTAGAAGCTTCATGCACAGTCAGAGGAGTAGTCAAATCTCAGCAGTGTTGATGAAACACGTAGATTACATGCTTCGCTAAAATAAAAATATAGGCACAGACTGATGGAAGCTTGACTGGGGAGAGTTCTGTAGCAGAAGAGTCCGATATGCATCAAATGTAAGATCTGCTGTAATGGAACATTGGGTGATAATAAATGCCAAGTTCCGCATTGGGAGTAATATAACACAGTGTTGATAGACATGGGAGACATCAGCCTCCCGAGCACAGAAAGGGCAAAGAGGGGAATCGAGAAGAGACATTCGGAAAAGAACGGAGGGAACACGAAGGCGGCGATGGAGGAAAAGCCAATGGGTATTAATTTCTAGAGGAGCAGAAAGAGGAGACAGGGCGGCGGACCACACCGTAGCAGTGGCAGCAGGGGGAACATCAGGAATGGGGAGAGGAGGAGAAGAATGGGTTATAGAGAGGAACCGATAAAGAGCCGACACCGAGAGACAGGAAATGGGATGAGCTGAGCCAGAAGTAAGCAAGAAAAGAGGAAATAGGAGAGAAGCAGAAGGAACAAAGGAAAGACCTGAGTGGGAAGCAAGATGAGGAAATTGAGAAATGATAGATGAAAGAATAGAGTCGTAGATGTCACGAGAGGAGGAGGAGAGGAGAAGAGAGGGAGGGAGGCTGGCGAAGGGTCGCCAGGAAAGGTCAGGGTTAGTGAGATCTTTAACTGTTACTACACCTGCTCGGAGCCAGGTAGGATAGGCAAAGTACGGAAGATGAGAGGGGTGAAGAATCGAAGAATAAAAGAGGGGTTCAGCAAGGAGCTCAGTTGTGGAATCAGGTGGAGAACGAGAGAGAGGGAGGGAACGAAGGAAAGTTAGAGCTTCACGGTAAACAGGGGGAAGTCGAATGAGGGTGAGGGGTCGGTGGTCCATGAGTAGTAAGGAGAGAAAGGAAAAGCTAGGGTTGCTCGGGGAGGCGATGACGTCCCTAGCTAAAACGACATCTGGTACTGGCGACGTGAAGAGAAGGAGAAAAGTAGTAATTCTGACGGCCTTGTAGTACTCCTGTGTATCAATGAGTCCGATGCCGCCGTGATCCGGAGGGAGGCAAAGCTTTGTGGCACTGACCCAGGGTGGCAGGTCCATATCAGAGAAGTAAGACATCGGGTAATTTCATGAAGGCGGAGTTGTAGAGACTTGACACCAAGCCAGGAGTGTGTGCACAAGGAGATTAGGTAAGTTTGAGAGAGGCGAGCTCTCTGGAAGAATGATGCGCAGAACTGGGCTCTCCTCCAGGAGGCAGTTGACCTGAGCCAGCATGGGTGGATAGCATTGCACGTGTAGAGGGGGAAGCTTGCAAGGAACCAAGATGAACTCCAAGGAAGCGCTGTGAGATAGACGACCAGCTTGCTCCCCAAGGGGTGTCTACACGATGTGCCCATGAGCCACACCATAAACCAGTTCTTTTAGATGAGTTGAGCGCTGCACCGGAGCATGAGGCATAAGCTGCGAATAGACGTTGGAGACACGGAAACTGTGAGTCATGACGGATGCAGATGGTGACATCATCTGCGTATGCAACAGAGGTAGTGGCATGATGTCTTGTGCAGGCAGAGAGTGGTGGCAGAATTTCTTTAAAGGATTGGTGTACAGAGCGGAGGAATGGTTCAATTGCGATTGCAAAGAGTTGTCCGGAGAGTGGGCAACCCTGCCGCACTCCCCGGCGGAAGGGAATGGGCGCTGTGAGAAAGGTGGGCAGCTTGACCTGGAGAACGGCGTCTTGATAGAGTGAGAAAGGAAGAGAGACGAAGGAATGAGGCAAACCGAAGTGAAGGAGTGTAGCCGATAGATAGGAATGTGAGATATTATCAAAAGCGGATTGTTGGTCAAGAGAGGGAAGGGTGAGGGGTTCAGAGCGAGATCGGGCAAGATGGATTAGATCATTAAGTAGATGGATATTATGAGAAAGTGAACGGCCGGGAACTGTGTAAGTTTGATTTGGGGAGAGAATGTGAGTGAGAATGGGGTTAAGGCGTTGGGAAAGAAGTTTAGTATAACGTTTATAATCTAGATTTAAGAGGGAGATAGGGCGCCAATTCCCCAGGTCAAAGAGATCACCTTCTTAGGGAATAGGACAACATATGCTACTGTGAATCGCCTTGGTAGAGGGGAGTGATTAAAAGCAGCAGAAAGTGCAGAAAAGATAAATGGTAGAAGGAGAGGTAGAAAGGTTTTATAGAAGAGGAAAGTGAGGCTGTCCGGACCCGGTGCGGCACTAGAGTTTAAAGAAGAAAACGTAGAGGATAGTTCAGAGAACGTGGGAGGAAGGAGGAGGGAAGAGGCCAGATGGGGAGGAACTTGTGGTAGGTTAGAAAGAAGTGATGCCAAAGCTGAAGAGGATGGCGGAGGAGATTCACAGAACTTCTCTGTATAGAACTTTCGGACCTGGGAACATAGAGTGAGTGGATCATCAGACACCTCTCCAGATGGGAGGCGAAGGTGCCAAAGTGAATTCGATGCTCTTCGTGTTTTTTCCATGGATGTAAGGAAATCGTAATTGGATGCGTCTGGCGATAGATGTTGTAGCCGGAGACGTCGTAGAGCTTGTTGAGCCAGAGGAAGGAGGATTTATCGCAGTTCATCTTGATAGTGGCAGAAAAGAGGATCACTTAGGCTTAGGATGGAGAGCATGGAACGGACATGGTTGAGACGCATGTTTTGAAGCGTTTTTGCTTGAAAAGAACGTTTTCGAACGTGGAGAACGAGTTGCTGTTTAATTTCCAACCAAAAAGTCAGACCACAAGGAGCTGATTGAAGTTGAGGTCGTTTTTCCTCAAGGAAGGAGTGTACTGAAGTACAGAAGTCTGGATCTGTAAGAAGAGTGTAGTCAAGAGTCCATAGACGAATTGTACGGGGTTGTGCTGGAACTGCTTGAACAATAAGAACGATGGCACAATGGTCAGAAGAAGCTGTAGGAGTGATAATAGATTCTGTCACAGCTGTAAGCAGACTAGATGAGGCGTAGTACCTGTCAAGGCGAGCTCTGTACGGATTTTGATTATGTTGTGAGCGCCAAGTATGTACAGTCGATAAAAGATGGAAGTGACGGTGAACATCAATGAATGAGTTGTCGGAGACCACTGACTGAAGAAGATTCACCAAGTTAACACGGCGTTCTCTGGTGGAAGGAGATCGGTCCAGGGTAGGATTCAGAGTGCAATTGAAATCCCCTCCAATTAAAACATGATCTATGGGAGGAATGCGTGACAAGGCACGACGAAGGCGAGTAAAAAGTATTGTCAAGTGGGTTGAAGAGCTTGGAATATAAATATTAAATATATAATAAGATGTGGAAGCTATGGTGAATGATGCACACTGTAATAGGTCTCGACATAAGTTTCGAACGGAAAAAGAGGTGATAATGGAGTAAAAAGTATGGCAGATACCTATAGCTAGACCACTATGGGGTGATAGTTGGTAGGCATGGTGAAATGTCTACTTCCACTGGCGCCATCGTGAGAATATCGTAGTGGATTGGCAATTTGTCTCTTGTAGTAAGAGAAGATCAGCTCCTAACGGAGTGAGGTCTTCATGTACCAAGGCATTAGAAAACGGGGACGCAAATCCCCTGCAATTAAGAGATACAATCTTGAAGACTTTTTTTCCATTAATGATTGCTGACGAACCTTCACAACAGGAGGAAATGATTTGAGTCGATTAAAATAGGTTTTAGCCCACGGATGTTCCTTGTGAAGGCGGGAGATGCATTGATTAAGGACTTGGATCTGATCAAGCACTAGAGGGAGAAACGATGCGTACTTTGAGAGTAAAGCATGCGTTGTGGAGTGGTCTGTCTTATGTGAGAGGTATTGATGTAAATCTTCATATGAAATCGGCCCAGTAGGAACCGAGCCATCCTTAAGGTATTCGACAAGATCCTCAAATTTGAGAGGAGGCTCTTCGTCGGCCTGGACAGAAGAGGTAGAAGCCTTTGATGGTGAATTCTTCCGAGAGATACTACCAGTACGGGGAGAGGTACGGGGTGATGCGGCAGTCTGCTTCTTCGGTGGGCGTCTTCGAGAAGAACTACGACGTTTCAGCGAAGGCTCAGTCGAGCTCTCATCAACTCGAGATTCGTGGCCAGAAAATCCGTCATCAACAGATTTAGAAGTATCGATAATAAGGGCAGTGGAGAAACCCCTGAAGGGGACTCCGCTACAGAATGACGACGCATGGGAAGCGGGAAAATCCAGTTGCTGGTCGAAGGAAGAAGGGTCCGTAGACACGCGTTGACCAACTCCTGCAGTCGACTTTTGTGAAAGTTTCGATTATTCTGAAGCTTTCTGTGCAGTGGAAGAAGATGTTGCTCGGCTCACAAGAGGGCCAGAAGTTGTAGGAAAATTATTAGGAGCCTGTGATGCTAGATGTGGGCAATGCACACGTAAATGATTCTCTCCGTGGCAAAAAGTGCAGTGGATGGAGGTAGTCACTTCAATTCTCCTACGTTGCTGTCCACAACGAACGTTGAGCACCTTTGGGCAGGCGAGCAAATGTTCATCAGATGGAAAGATCACTCTTGCACTTCGACGAAATCCCCCTATGGATTTATCGTCTGGATCTCTCGGCGCGGCTGAAAGAGTAGGAACGGGCCCAACAACTCGGCCGAACTTACTGAGTACAGTGCACAGCGCAACGTCTGATACCTCAGGTGGAACCGGATAAAATGTAACCTGGATGGGACGCTGAGAGACAGGTTCTGGTAGAAGATGGACGTCCTTGAGGGACAAACCTTCTGTCAAGACAAGATCCGCATGCTCTTTAAGAGCAAAGTACACCAACACAGCGCGAGGTTTTCGAGCCATGTGAGTAATACTGGCTCCAGCTGGAAGTATCTGCTTGAGAGCTATACTATATTCTTTCAACTTTGTGTCTGGGAGCGCATCAAAACACACTCCGAAGTCCATTGTAGAATAGAATTGTTTTCCCGCTAGGGAATCTTCGGGAATATCTATGGTGGCAGTAGTGCCATCAACACTGACGTACGAGTCTGGTAAGACTTCTGCAACAAACTTGGAAGGAGCTTTTGGTCCAGTAAGAGCGGCAGAGTATGCTCTAGGAGCAGGACTCGAGCGTGAGGGCTGCAACGCAACCGGCTGTTTGAACTGAGTTGAAGTAGAGGGTAAATTAGCAGCGCTGTCAGACAAATCCATGTCTTCACTTAAAGCAACAGAGGGTTGAGCTGCACTGACGTCACTGGTTGAAGCAGGGCAAGAAGCTTGAGCTGTAGTTGAGGAGTCACTTTCCACTTCTAGTGGTTGGGTGACGTCACCTGCAAGCATTGGAGGAGATTGGTCTCGCTGATATGGGCCTGCCTCGCTGATATGGGCGTGGACATCGCTCTTATCAGAAGCCGCCGCCATTGTTAATGGCGAGGGCTACCTGAGAAATCGACCAGCTCGGTCGACAATTCAAATGATGATAACAGAAAAAATAAACTACTCATCAACTTGGGAGATGTATCAAAACAAAGCACGAACCTTCAGCTTGAAGGAACACGAAAGGAAAATGACGAACCACACGATAAAACACACTAAATAGGCACACAACACGGAGCTCAGAAAAGCGTGACTTATGCCAAAGGTGGACCGATACCGTACTAATGTATGTCAATGAATGCTATATTGTGTTTCTGTTCTAAGTGTCCGGTGACTTTTGTCAATATGGTATATATGAATGTAATATCCTAATTCATGATTGCAAATCCAGTGCCTGTTAGTCTAATTGTGAGTTTGTGATCAAATATGCAACTAGAGAAAGTAATGTGATATATTTATGTTTGCAGATTGAGTAGACTCCACGGCTTCCTTACGAAAAAGCTGCTTGAACCATCCAGATGTCTTTTGCTACTTTTGTGGCGAGTACACCCTAAAAGACAGTTGGAAAACCATTTCTGAGTTTGTGAAGAGGGCATTTCTTGGTTATTTTTATTTCTAGCTTGGAAACCAAGATAAATCGTGGGCTCCCCATATCCTCCTCGGTTCCCGTGCATCACAAGTGATACAATGATTTCACAATTTTTTTAAAATACACAATGGCAGAAAATCTTCCAGAACCGGTTGTATCACATGTGAAACTATGTAAAATACTTTGCTAAATTTTCTCTTATCGTCAACAAATGGCAGCACGAGTCAACTTTCGTGACTTGTAGCGGTGTCTTGTAAGAAAATCACGATGTCTTCACATGGTAAGTGTTTTGTAACTACTTAAATAAAAAGTTATATCTATTTAAGTATATAGATTCCAGTATGGTAGTTATTTAAAGTAAATAAATTTAATTTCGTCAACATATAAGATAGTAGTAACCTGAAACATTTCTGTATAACAGGTGATACAATGGTTTCCAATCCTGTTGGAAAAAAATTTATGAGTTATTTTTAGCGGGTGTTTGCACTTGTATTTACTAAATATTTTCTACAATCTATGTAATATTTAATAAATATAATTTAAGAGAAAATTTCAAGTAATGATGTTAACACCATTACTTGAAATTTTCACTTATAATAATATTATTCATTTTTTCTGACGAATCCTCAGATGATCACAAACCACTTCCTAAACGTAGGATTATTCCTACATCTATCCCACATGATTGAGCACGAAATAAGCATGCAAGACACATGCCTGAGATGACTGTGTTCAGATTGTAAGGTGTTCCTCAGATGATAACAAACCACTTCCTAAACGTAGGATTATTCCTACATCTATGCCACATGATTGAGCACAAAATAAGCATGTAAGACACATGTCTGAGATGACTAGAGACAACGCCCACAGAGGGAGATGCCGAAATTCAAAGTGCGCTGAGTTAAATACAGTACGGTGTTCAGACTGTAGTGTGTTCATGTGTCTCAATGGCTCCAGAAATTCTTTCAAATTGTTCCATGAAAAATAAATTATGATGTATTACAATATTGCATAATATAACTTGAAAATCGATTAATTAAACCAGTAATTTTCAAATTCTTAAATATTACAGTTACAGCATCTTGGTCTTGATGTATCACATGTGATGCAATCCACGTAGCTCCCCTCCTTTCCATGAAAAATTAAATTAAACAATGTAGTAAACATCAATTTTCAAACCTGTTTTAAGAACTCAAGTGTTTAACTTCATCGCAGTGAGGTGAATATCGTATGCAAAACTTGCACGGAGCATTTGCGGCAATGGCCAAATGGAAAGAGGAGTTGCCTGAAATTTGGAGTACCAAGTTTGGAGTCAACCAAAAAACCACAATGACTGTTATTTTTGCCTCGTCAACATTAAGGGTATCAGTCGAAGTAATCGAACCTAGTGGATATATCCTGACCTAGATTCAGCAAGACGGCCTCATCCACACTCAAATAAGGTACCTCATCTATCTTTCAACTACCTACCAGAGCTCCCAGAGGATGATGAAGCACCCGTGTCCGGTAATATACAAGGTAACAGAAGAGTAGAAAGTGACAGTGATTTTGAACAAGCTTCATCAAGTGCTCAATGCTTTAACCAAAATGAACTGAGTGACCCCATCAGGGATCTAAACCTATCAAAGGAGTGTTCTGAATTTCTGGCCTCCATGTTGAATGAAAAGAATTTACTTCATTCTAGAACGAACATTACGTTTTACAGTAGCAGAGGAAAGAATTTGCTGCCCTTCTTCTCTAAGAACAACAACCTAGTGTTCTGTAATGACGTCAGAATTGGGTCCATCAAACTGATTTAGTAATACGTTTATTTCAACCCATTTCTGAGGGAATGGGTTGAATTAAACTGATTTAGTAATAATATGTAGTTGTCTTAATAATATGTAATATTAATAGCATCAGTTTGTCAAAATATTATCAAAAATAGCAGATTATGGCATTAAGGATCCTGAATTTTGACAGACGACCGGTTGAATCAGCATATGAGGTGGCTAGGCCGTATCTCCAAAACCATAGCTGATAGGGCAAAACTGATGCCCTTTTTGGAATCAACGCCTCAAATATATCCAAGAATAGGTTTAACTTTTAAGGCACCGAGATATGTGTTGGGCACTGTTATAAAACAGACTGCATTATTAAGCTAATACAACGTTTGACACAAGTATTTATTTTTCAAGTCGACAATGGTTCGCTGGGTATTGACCTAGCTTCATCAGGACGAATTGCACGTAAATTTATTGTACCTGCCATTATATTTACGTGCTACTCGTCCTGATGAAGCTAGGTCAATACCCAGCGAAACCATGGGCGATTTGAAAAAATAAATAATTGTGTATTATTTTAATAAATATTAGGTGTGCAACTTAATTCTCGGCCACAGGCAGAGCATGTTGACAGCAAATTATAGCAAATCGAATACGTACCTAATCAGGGAAATAATCCCCGTCGTGTTGGATACATTTGAGCCATCAGTCAGGGAGCTGCCGAATACCACTGCGGAAAAAAGAGGACTGTTTCGAGTTGATAAAATCATCAATACTTGTACGGACCTTCTAGACAGAAGTGAAGTGCGTATCACTCAGGTGATGTTGCAGGGAGCAAAAAAGGTAATAAATAGACAGGGCGAAGTCTGTAGAATACGCCGGGTGGGACAAAATCTCCCATCCTAGGTCGGTGATCGTGTGTAAAGTCGTTTTCGTGGTGTAAGGATGCGCGTTATCCTGAAGCAACAGGACCGTCCTTCTGCCCTTGCCGGTGTATGGCCTTTTCGCCTTCATTGCGTCACTCACATGAATGAGTTGCTGACAATAACGCTCAGCATTGACCGTTTCACCAAGTTTCATCAACTCATAGTGTACAACACCACGCTGATCCAACCATATGCACAGCAACAACTTCCTGGCATGGATATTCGGTTTGGCGGTACTGGAGGCAGGCTGACCTGGATAAACCCACGATTTGTGCCTGCCGCTTAGGATTATCGTACATGATCCACTTCTCATCACAGGTCAAAGTCGTGTGGAGGAAATCCTTCTTCTTGAATCTGGAGAGCAAGGACACAGCAACAGCGTAGTGCCTAGATTTGTTCGCAGTATAACGAAGTGAATTTCTCCGTCATTTTTATCCGCGCCGGGGTTCGAACCCGGGTCCACTCATTCCGGAATAAGTTGCTCTACCAATTAAGCTACGCGGACATTTTATTCTGATTCCTATCTGCCTTTATGTCGTGTGCATCCTTCTGGCAGGTACGTCACATCTCCTGGTACGTTACATCATCTCCCCCTTATTTTTTTTTTCTTTCGAAGTGCTGCTCATATTTTTCCTATCTCGCGGTGTGGAAATAACATCACACCAATGCGAGATTTTGAACGGTCGGGTCATCCGGATAGTTCGGGCGCCATTATAACGAAGTGAATTTCTCCGTCATTTTTATCCGCGCCGGGGTTCGAACCCGGGTCCACTCATTCCGGAATAAGTTGCTCTACCAATTAAGCTACGCGGACATTTTATTCTGATTCCTATCTGCCTTTATGTCGTGTGCATCCTTCTGGCAGGTACGTCACATCTCCTGGTACGTTACAGCAGCTGTGAGTTGGTGGGGCACCCAACGGCCCGCCTTGTGAATCCGTCCAAGCTTGTGCAGGCGCTTTGCAACGGCTTGCCGTGTTACTCCGAATTACTGGGCAAACTCTGACTGTGTGCGGCAGGGATTCGTGTCCGACAGTTGTTCCAGTTATTCATCGTCAACTTTCTGTGGCTGTCCCGGACTTTCTGCATCACGGAGATCGAAATTTCCCTGCTTAAACTGCTAGAACCACTTCTCACACGTACTGTAGGACACAGCAGCCTCACCCAAAGCAGCACAGATCATTTGCTGGGCTTCCGCGGCACTTTTTCTCAGCTGAAATGTGAACATGAGACAGTGCCTCAAATGTTGCTTCTCGAACGACATTGCTTTCACCGTCAACTTTCGTCAGTTCGGTCACCACAGTTGTGAGCGGTTACGGTTGCCTGGAAAGCTGTTGGATGGGGCTGAAATCAGCCATTATCGCACACAGTTATTTGCATTTGCCGACGTTCTACGATCGCTTGCTGTTAGGCACGGAGAATTAAGTTGTACACCTAATGTGATCTCCACAAGACTGTAGTCTCTGAATTCAAAACAGATTGCATTATGTTGAAGAAGAAATAATTATGGCTCTCCTACAATTAATTCAAAACGTTCCTACGCATTTCTTTTAAGGAGTTGATGCATCCTGTGGCTAACCAGTGCACGAGGAATGCTTAGTAAATTCTGGGCCTAATATTCATGAGTTTTATACTTCAGCAACTACGTATCATTAGTTTTCAACAGTATTTCAAAATATACTTTATTGGCAAAAACATAGGGAATACAGGCGTACCACATATGGCAAAATAAACAACAAAACAATGAGCGATACTGATGAAATATTACAGGTGAATGGGATACGGCAGTCAACTAAGGATGACAAAATGTTAAAATCAGTAATAAGGAACAATACATGCTTGAGGAAGATGATGCACAAGCAAAAGTAATGATTAATTAATAAAGCATGTGATGACGTGCAGAGTGAAAGCAGAGCACAAAACAACAGGTAAATATATTTACAAGAACATGGCTGTACAACGCAGTGCACAAAAAGAAGGGAACATGTAAAACACAACAAAAGCATATACTACGATAAAGGTACAGAAGTTCCCACAATCCAGGAAGCCACACGATATGTGACAAAAACATGATAAGTATTACAGAACATAGCGGAAACTTGGGCAAACTCCCCAAGTGAAACACAAGGATACACAAAATACAAACAGCAAGCCGTGCAGTATTGCATCGGTCCAAAAAACAACGACATAGGGACGAGCAAAAAATACATGACGTCAAAGAATGTGAAAATGCAAGACAGAAATAAGGTATAAATTAAAAGATACAACACAATGCAGCAAGAAAAAACAGAAAGAACAAAGTATCGCAGGGCAATACCTCTCGTATTGCTCCTAGAGAACAAATACACGGTGCGCAACTCAATGAAGGTACAGGCAGCAAAAGTAGACACATGAGTGAAGAATAAGTATTAAGGACAGGTGCAACGAAGAAACAAATACAACACGGTACATGCACACGAATTACACAAAAATTGCAGAAAACCCCTACAATACAAATCATAAGCAGTTACATGACAAACACTTAGTAGACGCTGTGACGAAGCACCAGGAAGAGAGAACACAAAATCTCGACTGATGCATTCAGATCTTCAAAGCTGGAAAAAAACAAAAAATCAGAAAGAAAGATGAATGGAAGATCCAGTGATTTTCGAACCAACCGGTCCCCTGCGCCCAGGTAGACCGGAAAGAGGCTTGAGATTGAGGGGTGGAAGCAGCGAAGTTTTCCAGGCGTAGTCGAGACACGACGCGATTCCTAAAAATCGACCGTAAGGCCGCGCCAGCAGAGAGGATACTAGGTGTGGTAGCAGGAGAGCGAAGAGATTGATGATAAAGAAAAACGACATGTTTCAAAAGTACGAAGAGATAGGCACAGGCATCCGGCAAAATAGCCGGGGGATGTTTGGTAAGCAATAGCCACTCGTACGCTTGAAAAGGGATGTCTCTGGAGCAAATGGTGCCTACAAGACGAAAGGCAGTATTGAGAAGTGGAAGGAGAACGGGACAGTGACAGTAGACATGAGGAACATCACCTTCAACACCACAAAAGCAGCAGAGAGAAGTAGAAGAAATAGACATGTGAAAGAGAGAAGAAGGAACAGAAAGGCGGCGGTGAAGAAACCGCCAGTGGATGTTTCGCTCTAACGGGGTAGAAAGGGGAGAGAAAGAGGCAGACCAGATAGGCAGCAGAAGAGAAGGGGAAGCATCAGGAAGACCATGCGGAGAAGTGAGGGGCGCACGAAGGATCGCATAGATAGAGGCAGTGGAAAAAGAAGAAATGGGAGCAACAGAGTCCCGAAAGGGAAGGAAGAAAGGAAGAGAGAGGCTCGGTCCAGAGACAGAAATAAGGCCAGTGTCAGAAACCAGAAGTGGGAAGAGGGTACGGAGAGCGGAGCGAAGAAGGTCATACTCCTCTTCCAAGGTGGAAGAAGGGTCAGAGAAAAGAGAAGAGAGGGTTTCCAGGTCAAATCGGAAGTTAATAAAGCTTCGACAGTGAGAATTCCTGAGCGGAACCAAGAGGGGAAAAGAAAGTATGGTTGATCGGGTGGATGAATCTGAGTGGAAAAGAAAAGAGGTTCTGCAAGCAGGTCCAGGGTGGTAGAGGGAGGAGCGCGGAGTAGCGGGAGAGAATGAAATACCGCTAGAGCGTCGATAAGAAGTGGTGGGAGGCGTTTAGAAGTAGAAGGAGATGAATCCATCCGAAGAAAAAGGAGGAAAGTGAAGGATGGATCATGAAGAGAAATAAGAGTATTCAGGGTAGAATAAAGTGCAGGGGAGGGCGAAAGGAGAAGACGAATGAAGGAGACGATTCGGTGAGCTCGATAATATGTTCTGACATCCGGGAAATGAAGACCACCAAATGATGTTGGCAGAGAAAGCGTGGCAGCAGAAATCCAATGTCTAGATGACCATATCACTGAAGTGAAAATACTACTGATGGCAGAGAAATGATGCGATTTAAACACACAGGAATCCCAGGGATAGAAGCATTGTAAGAGAAGATATCGATGAACAATTTGAGCACGTTGAAAGTAAGAGGAAAAGGAAAACGTAAATCGCCAAAAAACCAGCCGTGCAATGAAGTCGTGGGCGGAGAGCTTGCCAAGTGACGTTGCTCGCGGTAAAGGAGTGTCCAAAATGAGCTCCAAGAAATTTTTGGGTCGAGGAGGACCACACTGCTCCCCACGGTAATTCCAGATGTGATGCTCAACATCCCACTGGGGACCTCCTGCAACAAGACAATGCAGCTCCCGAATTGTATCCGAATGGTTAGATGAACATTGCACCGACGTGATTTCGCTTCCTTGGCCAGCTAGGTTACCTGACCTCAATCACATCGAGCACATCTGTGATGCCATCGAGTGAGATGTTCACGGCTCTGACCCCCTCCATCAAATCTTTGTGAACTGTGGGAGCTTGTTCAGGGGTTGTGGATCCGTATGGCTTCCCAACGCTTCCGGTGTCTTGTCGAGTCCATGCCGAGACGAATCGCCGCCGTCATTAGGGCGAAAGGTGGTGCTACACGTTACTAGACAGGTATCCATAATTCAGTTGCTCTTCAGTGTATACTCGTTATCTTCTTCGCTGCCAGGCATTCCTGTGTTTCTTCCTCCCATGATAACCTCTGCCTTCCTCGGTCTTTCTTTCCTGCCACTTAACTTGTGCTCAATAAATTCCCTTAGTTAGCTCCGCGTCAAGCAATCATTCAACATCGCCAGATCTCCTCAGATTATTTGTCTCCACACTACGAACTATATATCTTTTTTTTGCTGACATCATGGAACGCAACTAGACCTTCACTGACATTCCTTGTTCCTCTCATGAACAGAAAGAGAGAGAGATAGACAGATAGACAGGCAGACAGAGAGAGAGAGAGATATAGAGACAGGCAGACAGAGAAAGAGACAGAGAGCGACATAGAGAGAATCAGAGAGAGAGATAGGGAAAAAGAAACAGAGAGAGAGAGTGAGTCTTACCACACGAATTCCCCGCTAAGTTATGCGTCTTGCCAGCGCACAGACGACTCTCATCTCTCTTCTGCAGTGCCCAGGTTTCACTGCGATGCATCAAATTAGAAACAGTTACACTTCGACATAGAGTCATTTGGGACCTTTACGAAAACCCATCAGTCTTGTTAAATCGTCCTAAAGCAGTTATGACTTTCAAAGCTGAATTTCATCTCGCCCATTAACTTCACCGCCTAATCTGTGTTTTCATCATCAAACATGCTTCCTAGATACAGAAACTCATTCATGTGGTACCATCCAGATTTATCTGGTATTTAATAGTAACAGTCTCTTGCTCGAAAACCATAACTTCGGCTTTTCCCTCATTTTTATGAATTTTGAATTTCATACGTAGTTTGTTCAACGTGAACAATATACCCTGCAAGTAACTTTTGCTTTCAGATAACAGGACTGTGTCACCAGCATGCAACTAACTACGTGTACGATCTTCTAAATCAGGGATGGGAAACCTGCGGCCTCCTAGGCCATTAAGTGCGGCCTTTTGAGTGAATCCAAATTCTGCACAGCAATTTTTTTATTTTTATTAATATGTTTTGTTCGTCTTTTATTATTTTTATTTTAATCTTAAAATGACCGTATTTAAAATACTAATAAGGTACACCAAAATGACTGATTGCTGTCTAGACACGGTACCAAACCATGAAGATAATTGCAGATTAAAAGATGAACTTTTATTTCCAACTTAAAACCATATATACATGCGAGATCTTTCAGACCCACTATGGGTCCATCATCAGGCACCGCAGACGGGTGGTTCCGGGATTATAAAGTCGGGAAAAACAAGCCACAATGCATTGGCATGGAGGTGCCGCTCAAGCCCACGCATGCGCACTTGTTAAATATACAAACATGCAAATATTACAAAGATATCATAAACACGATTACGGATGACGATGCTATGTACAATGGTGTAAAATAAAATATCTCCATGATGAGGGTAATGACGACGGCATGTCGTCATTACAACATTGATTAGCAAATAGAGTTATATACATGCTTTCAGTGAATAATAAGCCAGTATTAGTTGCAGGTGTTGCTAAGATCTTGGTGTTGTTCCAGTCCGGGATGTGTTGGCTTTGTTTAACTGGTCGGAATAAGGCAGTGGTACTCGATCCAGTCCGGTCATTGTACATGTGTTCAGAAATACGGGTAGCAACAGTTCGAATCATGGATCCTATGTAATTGGTGTCCTGTATATCAGACTCAGTAGCTTTTAATGGAATAGAATTGACACCGTGCCTTTGGAACGTATTAACCTTGTCCCGATGACTCCAAATCAAGGATAATAATTTATGCCTGCATATGCCAACAGCTATGTTCTGTTCGTTACAAGCCTTTTTTAAAATGTATATAACCTCAGGAACATAGTCGATAGAACCGACGTATTTAACCGTTTCCTCATTTCCTCGTAAAGATGTGTAGGTGGATCGCTGGCATTTACGAAGTTGCCTTGCCACAAAATCCTGTGGGTATCCGAACCGGGAGGCCAAACCAAAAATAAATTCAATCTCTTTATTGCGATTTCTAGCGGAAGAAGAGTGTGAGTACGCCCTGCGAAACAGAAAAGACAATGCTGCACTCTTGTGTTGATATGGACTGGCTGAGACAAATTGAATCAATGCAGGGGGTGCAGAAGGTTTTCGATAGACAAAGAACGAGAAGGAACGGTTGGAGGTATTACGAGTTAAACATAAATCCAGAAAAGGCAATGATCCCTGAGTTTGACGTTCAATGGTAAATTTAATATATATTTTAAGATATATCGATGATGTGTTGGTTGTTTGGCCTCACTCAGTTCTTGCACTTCAGGATTTTGCAAATTTGCTTTCCACCCCTTTCCCTTCCATTAAATTTACAATTGAACTTGAAACTCAGGGATCCTTACCTTTTCTGGATTTCTGTTTAACTCGTAACACCTCCAACCGTTCCTTCTCATTCTCTGTCTATCGAAAACCTTTTGCACCCCCTGCATTGATTCCATTTGCCTCAGCCAGGATCTTTCTTAGCTTCAAAAAGGATTTTAAAATGGCATCTTCTGAGAGCTCAATCAATTTCATCTGTAGTTCTTTAGGAGCCATGGTGACACCAACTAGGTGAGGTCGAAATGCTAGTTTGAGTGTGCTGGAGGAGTCCTGGTTTGGGCTGACATCCGATTGGATGGATGCACGCAGGTGCACGTGTGTCCAGGAGACATCCTGACTGTTGTATGCTACGGGGATGCGATCCTAGAACCCAATGTACGGCTTTTCAGAGGAGCTGTTGTCCCCAGTACCTTTCTATGGACGACAAAGCCAGTTCCCATATGGCTCGGCTAGTAGAGGAATACCTGGAGACGAATATCTGGAGAGTGAGGATATTCACAGGATGTAGTGGCCCGCAAGATCTCCGAACTTGAACCCCATGGACCATGTATGAGATGCCCTGGGGAGAGCAATTACAAGTCTTCAGCCCCCTTCCAGAACCCTCCCGAAACTTAGACTTACCTTGGAGGAGGAGTGGCACATACTGCCCCAAAATCTCATTCACAGCCTTGTAAGCAGCATGAGGGGGTCATTCGTTGTGCCAGATGCATTTCTGTTCTGGTAATCACACTTCCTAAGAGCTCTCGAAATTTACGTTACTTGATGCATAGCTTTTGGACTGCCATGCTGTCGGGGCCATGCTTCCTGGTAATGCGGTGATGGCATTTCTTTTCTGTTGTGTATTGCTGCGTTATCGATATATGTATGTCCGTACTAACTGTCATTAAATTCTGTCGTGTAGATTTTGCGTTTTTTGTGATTTTGTGTTCGTCACTTTAATTTTGGACACTAGTGTAGGTTCGTGTGGTGGAACAGAGAACTTGCTGAAATGATAGCCACTTACTAATAGGAGGCTTTACACAACACTTCGAATACCACTAACGGTCTCAGGAATTGATATAACAAGAAATAGCCAAAAATGGAACTTACAGATTACGTAGGTCTTTCAAAAAGTAACGAGACTGACGTCATAGCGCCAAAACAAACCCACGCAGAAAAATGCAGCTGCCTGTGTCCGAACATCTGCAAAGTCAGTCACGGGACGACGCGTCGTTGCGATGCTTCGCTAGTTCATTCTTGTAGTAGACTGCGTAGAGTTCAGACGTGTTTCTGTAACCCAGTATGGTTTAAAACTGGAGCAAAGAGCAGCTGTAAATTTTAGGGAATTTGTTTGATCCAACATAACATATTGTTATCATGACAAAATGTTTTGTTGGATCAAACAAATTCCCAAAAATCGACCTAATCATTTTGTTAAATGAATAAAACGTTTTGTCGTGATACCAAAAAAATTTGCTAAATCAACAATAATTTTCAACAAAATAATTTTGCAAATTCAACAAAAAATTTGTTGACTGTATATCGACAAAATGTTTTGTTGAATTAACAAAACGTTTTTCTCTCAAAGGTCCTCTAAAGAAAAAAGAATTCCCCCAATGGCCCAGAATATGCACAAACTGGTTGGATTTTGCATCATCATAATACCCCAACACATCGTGCCTTGTTTACCCAGAAGGTTATCCAAGATGGCGGCATCGAAAGGATGCCACCCTCTCCGTATTCACCGGATCTGACACCATGTGATTTCCACCTATCTCCTGAAGGGAAAAAATAACTTCGTAGTCGTCGGTTTGCATCAAATACTGGACTGAACAATGCTGTGATGGATATCCTGAACCACATGTGGAGGAGGTGCACCTTCCGGAACTGGATAGAAAGGTGGGACCGATTCATTCAGATAGAGGAAGAATACTTCAAAAGTATGTAAGTATGTTTACTGTATTACATTTCTCTCCCATGTAAAATCAGTCTCGTTACTTTTTGAACGACCCGGGCATTTATTCCTGGTTGTTAACTTAAATCTCTCCAAACGCCAACAGTTTCTTTTTCAATGACAGATTATTAATCTCGTTGATTAAATTTATGTAGTGCATAAATCACTAAGACTACATGCTGTCTTCATTCAATCAGTAAATCATCCTTCGTCGTGAAAAACTTCCAAATACGTGGAGACAATATAAATAGACAAAGTCATCGCTCTTTTCACGTTTTTACTTTAACCAATACAGAGCAACCGAAAAATTCTTTATCGACACCGCTGTCTATTTACATTGTCTCCACGTATTTGGAAGTTTTTCACCATTTCTCTCGCCCTTTGGATTTATTAACTATAATTTTGCTGCTAAGCCTGGGGACGTATTAGTTGCTGAGCCCATCCCTACGGATTGCCGCCCGGTGGCCCAGTGGTCTAAGCGATGACCTCTGATCATTCGTCCGAAAGGGGTCCGGGTTCGAATCCCGGTGAGGCATGGATGTTGTGTTTGTCTTACGGCACTGGCTCTCTCCTTTCCCTGGAACCAGTGACCCTAAATTAGGGATGGGCGACTGCTTATAGCCTCATAGTTGCTCACGGTGGTTGTTAAACCTTCAATCAAAAAAAAAATCCTTGCGGATTTGTGAATTTAGATGATGACAGATAAACACATATAATGGCGTGGATTGTTGGCATCGTAGCGTGAAACGAACGTACTGGGCTAGTTGTCGAGAGATCTGGGGTTCGATCTTGTTGCTGTGTGTTACTTAAAGAAAAACGTGGAAAGAGCGATCGATGCCTTTGTCTATTTACATCCTTCACCGTACTACCACACCACACTCTCGTTATTTTCGAGGTGGCTTTTATTTACCTTAGGCTCACTGTCAATCGTTGCCAAAAAGTATGAGGAAACTGGGGAAGTGCCTTTCAGAAAGTAATTCTATCGGTGAAGTAACATAATGTACATAAGAACAGAAACTCAAAAAAGAAGGTAAAATTAGAAATGTACGTCACTCCTGTCCACAGAGAAACTCTCTGGGCATAAACCAGTATTGCTTTGTTTTTATCATCTCACATGCGTGTATCCAATAACATACTGGACAATCATAGATACATTAGACATTATGTGATTGCTGCACTAATGGAAATTTATTCGATATAAGAAAAATAGCGCATCGCTAAAGTCATACAGTGTTAGTCATGACCAAAATTGTCGAATGTTAAAAGAATTTTTGCAATCCGACAGTTGGGAAAGAATGTATTTCTGAACTGAAAATTCCAGTTCACATCTACTGGGGACATTTTGCCATCAAAGAAAGTTTCAGAATGCATCGTATATTTTGTTAGCAACTACACCATGAGATGCGGAAAGAATTTTCAAAAATGGTGTTCGGAAGCTATGATATAGTACCAAATGCAAGTACAAATTTGTACCACCTAGCGACAAAATTGTGCTTCGTACGATCAAAAGAATTCGTGGAAAGTCTCATACATAGCGCAAGCAGACTACAGAATGCAAACTTGGGATTTTCCAATCCAACTTTTACAAGTACAGATATTATGCCATATATCAAAATTGTCTCACGCCATCCAACGCGAAAATTGTTAACTCCAGAAATTCGGAAGAGCGCGATTCATCATACTCAAGACATAGGCTTGCCGATGTATGAAGAATTTCCTACAAAGATGCGTAGCTGCACACATATCATGTCTGCTGCTATTAACGTGTAATTTTCATTTCAAAACACGTGCAAAAATATCTCAGGCTTCTAACGTTCCAAAATATTTAAAAATACGTGAAATCTTCAAGAAAACTCTGAGAAAGCGCAGGCAGAAAGTGTACTCTGTTGGCTGTTAGTAAAAGGCGAAGAATTTTTGTATTAGCGGTCTGGTTCGAAATCCGGGAAAGACTGGAATGTTGCCTTAACTGTTCAATGCGTGTCCTATATCTGCAACAATGACTCTAAATTAGAGATAGGCGACTCTTTTAAGCTTTGATGCCCTCGCATCTACTAAAGGTATTTTGAAAATATGTTGCCTGTAGAAAAACACTGTTCTAAGACGAAACTCAAAAAAAAATCCATTATTTTTTTATGTAACTACTCATATGTGTATCGACCTATAGATAAAATCGCGCGTTGTGAATTAAGAAACGAACAAAAAAAAATACTCCAAGTTTTCTGTAAATTAGGATCTCTTTTATTTCAGGGTATGACTAGCCTAGAAATTGTTTTGCGGCGCGAATTTCCGCGATTGTTTTCGCGACTTTTAGGAGTTTTTCTTTAATTTCACAAATATCAAATATATCCACGAAATTCAGATTTTTTTCTCATTTTTGCCAAGTTCCTATTATAATTTGTTAATTATTTTTCATATTTAAATGATTTTAATACTACCTTTATTAAAATTTAAGCGAAAAATACACCACCAAGTAATCCTACTCCAAAGTTCAAACCAGAACTTAAAACATTGAATTATTCCTCAAGATGGTTCGTTACGAAGAGACTCTTATCAAAACAAACTTGGCGGGTAATTCCAGGTCACCTGCACTGTGCTGAAAAATGCACGTGTGGTCTTTCGTGATTTCCACTAACCACTATTGTTGAATGAACTTGGCGACTTGGCGCACTAGTAAACCTTAAACCGGATGTATTCAATTGTATTAGTAGTTTTAGCTGGGAAAAGCTGTTCACAGAAAAGAGTGTTTGAGTTTCGCAGACACCTAGCTTAGAAAATGTTTGTGCTTTCGTGTGAGTATTTATTAAGTTTCTAGATACTGTTCGTTAATTTTGAGAATAAGCCACGTGAGTAAAATCAATGCATCTAAAAGATGCAAGGAGTACAGCTAGAGAACGTTTCATGTGAACAAAAATCTATTGTTCTGTTAGTGTTGCTACATACCAGCGGATTTTGGAAGAAAGGGTAGTGTTGAAAAGCATTTAGCAAGCAAGCTACATTAAAACAAAAAGTTGTGTCCTAACAGTCAAGCGAAAATAATGCAGAAATGTGCGGATGAATTAAACGAGAAAAGAACTAAACAAGAACAGTATCGCTGAACTGAACTTTCGAATTTAACTGTGCCTTTTATGCAGCTAACATCCCACTTTCCAAACTGGACAACCTTACATTGAAACATTACTTAGAAAATTCGTTGAAAGATATTGGTGTTATTCCAAACGTAAATTCGATTCATAAATGTTATTTGTCGAAAATATATGATATTTGCAAGCAACAAGTGAATGATTTCTTTAAAATCAGTGTTTGGTGTAAGCATCGTAGCAGACGAAACAACTGATTCCGAAGTTAAGTACATTTTGAATATTCTTGCTGTTCCATCAGCCGAAAAGAATGTTGAAAGCTGTAATGCTGAAACCTCTTTGAATGCAATCTTCCTCTAGTGCATCACTTTGGAATTCGTAAATTTTAAAGCAGTCATCTTCGGTACGTTAATAAGTATGAAATACCTTTCGCGAATATAACCGCTTTTGTGACAGACAACGCATCTTACATACCCAAAGCGTGGGAAAAGAGCCTGAAGCCGATTTTTTGAGGAAATACGGTATCTTGCGAAATTTCGGGGTAAATCTTGAAATTTCGCCATAAGCCGCAAACTTTTCGCCAAATTTCTAGATTTACCCCGAGACCACCCCGAGAATTTTGTCTTTTTTTCCCCGCTATAAAATTATTAGGGGTATGCAAAAGTTTCCGCCGCCCTCCTAGGGGGCGCTGTAGGGTCTAACCGGCAGGCGACCGGTGCTGTCAGTTCCTACATGAAGCCAAACATGGCGGTCCATAAAGTTCATTTGCTGCAGTTTGTTACTCATGTTTAATTTAAGGAAAAGTGCTACTGAAGCACACGGTTCAATATGTCAGGCGTATGGCGAAACGGTTATGTGTGAGCGGACGTGTCGAGAATGGTTTGCCAGGTTTAAGAAAGGTGATCTAAGCTTGGAAGACAAGCCACGTGTAGGTAGACCGCAGGACTCGCAGACGAGAAGCTGGAATCGTTGTTGCAAGAGGATGCCACACAATCGACCACGCAACTGGCGAAACGTTTGAAAGTGGCTCAATCGACGGTGGTACGGGGTCTACAGGCCTTGTGGAAGATCCAGAAGATTGGTAAGTGGGTTCCGCATACTTTAACGGAGCGTAATATTGGTCAATGGTTGGGCATCTGCATGTCGTTGCTGAAGAGGTTTCAAGGGAAGAATTTCTTGTGGAAGGTTGTCACCGAGGATGAAAAATGGGTCTATTGCGACAACCCGTACGTAAGCAATCCTGGGCCGACCCAGGCGAGCCATCAACATCCAATGCAAAACAGGATATCCCCGGGGAAAAGGTGCTGTTGTGTGTGCAGTGGGATATGCATGGAGTGCTGTACTTTAAACTGTTGAAACCGGGCGAAACAGTCACTGCACAACGATATAGCGATCAGTTAATGAAACTGAACGTCACAATTGAGCACAAACGCCCATGGACAGTTAAAGGACGCCGCCCAGTCATCCTGTTACACGATAATGCCAGACCACATGTCGGTGCCACCACGAAATCAACCCTTGAACAGTTACACTGCGAGGTTTTACCTTACCCGACTTACTCCCCGGACACTGCACCCTCAGACTTTCATCTGTTCCGCTCTACGCAGCATGCCCTAGCCCAACAGCGGTTCACCACAGTTCCAGAGGCGTAAAATTTCGTCACTGCGTTCTTCAGCTCAAAACGCAAGTCCTTCTACGACAGGGGCACTTATTTGTTGCCGGAAATATGGCAAAAGGTCATTGATGCTAATGGCCAATATTTCGTTGAATAAATGTGTACTGGTTTCCTGATAGTTCCTGTCTCCTTAAAACGGCGGAAACTTTTGCATACCCCTAATACAACCTAATAACGACCAAGGCATGTAGGGTAGCCGAACGTATTTTTTTCCACTAGTTCCAGAGTGAGGACAAAAACATCAGAGTAGCGCATCACTCAGGCCTTATCCGAGACTTCACCCCGGAAAAACTAAGCGAAATATCAGAGTACAGCGCCACAGTACACTCGACCACCAGGACGCCTAAGTAAGAATTATATTGCGATATTTTAGAACATGTTAACCGATGACACGTGACTCATGTGAGTCTACAATCTCCTTTTACGGCGTAAATAAAAACAGTTGCTCAATAATTGCCGAGCTTTCGCGCTCTACTGGGAGGCTTCGTCTAGATTAATTATCAGAGCCTCAGAACATCAACAGACAACTCTGAAACAAATCATACAATGCCTCCCAGTAAAAGGTCGGCAATTATTGATTGAATGATTTTATTTGCGCCATAAAAGGACATTGCAGACCATATGAGTCATGTATTATTTTATAAGGATGATGTAGTGTGTTCGGTAATAATGTTAACCGATGGTAAATACTTTCATTTTAAATTTCTTAGTTCCGTTTTGTAACCACTTGCTTCAACATGGAAAGAAGCATATGTGTGCAAACGGTTTGTTGTGGTGTCAAATGGCTGATGAGAGGATAATATTTGTAATATTTGGAATATATCCACAATTTTCAGCCGAGTTGATGCCCCAATTAATTAGGTATTACAAACAGAAATCGAAGATTGAAGGAAGATTCAATCTGGAATGCTGGAATTGTAACTCCATAAAGAGATTACATTTGGAGAAATTTGCATTTATCTAAATTTTTTTGAGAGACCGCCTTTCATCAGGGTAGGGGAGCTGACGTGAGTTAAAGCTTCTTCAATTTTTGATTCCTGTCTATTAAGATTGTTTTTTGTTTTGTTTTTTATCGAGTGGCGATCAGAAAGTTTTGACAATTTCAGAAAAAGCACATGTCAAAATGCAGCAAAAAATAATATTGTGACCGAATCAATGTTTTAATTTTTTTGTATCATATCATGTCTAAGAAAAATATAAATAGTAATCTCTGCTGTCACCTAAAGCCCTATCTAGTGAGAAGACAGAACGTTTTCAAGAAACTGCTAAAGTCAAAAAGCACGATTTATTTTACTTTATTTTATTTATTTTTGTATTGTCTAAATCACATTTTAGGCAAGAACTCCTCTGCTATTAACGTTTCCTGCGTTCTAAAAACTCTAAGATTTCCAAGTTTTCAAGGAGAAATGAACGAGGCATATCAGTGTGCGAAAACCAAGATTGTTTTACGATCAAGCTGACAGCAACATAATTTTGGAGCTAGCTGAAAAAGTCTCTGTCGGGTGACTTCAAAGAATTAAAATTTTTCTCCAGCAAAGCTCACAATGAGAAATTTGCAACACAAATATAGATTAATATTTTCAAAGAATATCCAGTTTGTATTTGTTTTGGAAGTACTTTTCTACACAGAAAGAGATTTTACTGAAATTAAAATACTTTTTAAGCACCCAGTGAAAGATATGCACGACATTGAATGCTCCTAGTGAATTTTCTGAGAAATAAAGACGCTAAAGATATAGTTCTTCTCATGACCTATGATAGAAATGTTTTTCTCTAAATTTAAATAACAGCTTCGTAGACATTTCAAACTTTCAGAATTTCAACGTTTAGAATTCCTATGGAAAGTGTACTAGTTATTTTAAAATTGAAAATGTATCAATTCTTTAACACACTTAAATCATTATTTTTGTACCTATCAGCTGCAAAAATAGTTTTTGAAAACCTCAAAAAAAAAAAAAAAAAAAAGGATGTCAATGGACAGGCAAACCTATCACATTAACACTAGATTTTACAAAACGCGGTGGAAATGGAGTTCCTCAATCAAATATAACTCCGTAATTAAAAACTACGTTACCTAGGCATTTTTGTAAAACAATGAATTCGAAAAACAGATTGCTAATTCACTAGAAAGCAATATCCGAATTGATAACTAGATCTGAAAAAAAAAAATAACTTACTACTCCCTGCATAAGCTAAGTTTAGAAGTATACGTTGATTGAAAATCTGTGTTTTGGGAAAAATGGGAATATTGTTCTAGAAATATATCTTAACAAGCATATGCACATACAAATATGAAAAATTTACATAAAAACTGATTCCGAGAAAGTTTGACTGTTGAGATAGGAATCATGCACTGATTAAAAATCTACCTTCTGATTTAAACGGGAATATAGCTCCTGATTGAATTTTGGAACTTACATATAATGCGCAGATAGTTCGTCGAGATGTTATGAATCATATATGTTTTGTTTCCAAAAAATAATAAATCTCTCGAGTTTTAAGTAGATGTAGATATTTAAAGCCTTGAAATGCGAATAGAAAGCCTACCACACATACGACGTTTTGTTTTCGCAAGTTGCCCGAAGCACTGACAATCCCAGTGATGTATACTAATATATTCCCACGAGTGGGTGTTCCTTCTGTGGCCTAATAATAACTATAATTCAGTAGCCTCTTTACATTGATGCACTAGTTGGCAAGGTGCCTAAATTGCAGCAAAAGAACCTGCCATGCAAGCCCTTAGGCCGTACTTGAATTAAACCGCGGCTCAGTCTTTTCAACTGTTATTGTTATTAACGGCATTTCTCGGTTTGCTATCGGCCAAACATCGGTGTTGCGGCATTCATTCCTTGCAAAACAATGACGGAGAAATGGATTTTAAATGCTTTTCTCTGGTCAGTTCCTCTTTTGTTTGTGTCCGTTTGTTTGCGATTTCTTTCTTTCTTTTTAAACTGTAAAGAAGCGAGGTCGCTCTCTGGTGAAAGACGTTCCAGCCCAAAAAGGATACTCCTTCCTCCCGATATATCCCGATAGAGTTCGTCTACTAAATGGAGGGAGACTCGGGAGCAAGTCACACCCAGCCCCTATCTATCCTTCATAAGAGTTCAAGGCATGAAACAGACAAGAGCGTCCAAGGCTGTCCAGGTTACATAGTCCTAAGAAAGAAAAGTCTTGCGCGAGGAACAAGTAACAATCGCTTCTCGTCTAGCCGAACACTTACTACTCAAGGACACGCGAACTACTGTTACGGCAACGCTTCCACCTTGCCTTTAAAAAAAATGCCTTGAGGGGAAATATGGTTTGACTCATTCAAGCTTCGATGCTTATCTACAAGCCTTCTTCTTCGGCATATTTTTGCTGATAATGCATTTTAATTGATCTGGCTACCGGCACTGTGCGGTGCGAAAACACCTCCGGAAGGAAACAGCAGAACTAAGAAGAAATGGAAAAAGGCGTCGGCGTTTGCTTCTTCCACGTGCATATTTATAAGAAATTTCCCCATTGGGATTTACCATTTCGAAATACAATAAAATGGCTTCTCCACTAATATCGCAGGACTGGATGAGCACATTAATGAAGCAACACCCAAAGTTAAAAACAAAAAAGGATATTAGTTCAGATATTAGTTCTTTTTCCTTTCTCTCTTATAGTTTATTTAAAAGACTCAGCCAGTCAAAATATTTTCAATCGAGATAAAAGCGGAGATCAAGAAGAAAAGAGAAATGATTCATAGAGCTGAAATATGAAATGCTTGGGAAAATATTGATGAAAGCAGATTACACAAATAAAGAACAAAAATAATAGAGAAACCTGTAAAGTGCAACCCATGAGTGGATAGACATCCGAAAAAACAGGTAAGAACAAGGCACCCACATAGACAGAATCAAAGTGGAAAGAATAGCGAAAAATAGTCAAAATTTGGCAACCACGAAAACAAAGAACATTAAGGAAAAGAAAGATGATCAGAAACGTTCAGCAGCCTCCAACTAATACTAAGTGCTTAATCAGAAGTTTTTCAGTCGTAGCGAACATGTATGAGTAAGATGTGCATATTTTTTACGAAATTTCAGTGGTTTGCCAATTAGAAACAGCGATTTATCCATGAATACCCCACAACGGGATAAGCGCAGTAATCAGCTAACACCCAAAACACAGACTTCTCCGGAAGAAAGATTTTGAGTGCACTAGGTTCACTTTCTTTTCTCTTTCACGGATTATCAGCCATCTTGAACATCGATGAAACAGAAGTACATATTTTTTCAAAATTTCCCCACAGTGGGTTTCCACTTCAAAATAGAAAGGTCTTTCCAGTAACATCGCACGACGGGTGAACACATAATAGCATATCACCACCCAAAAACATCATAAATCTCTTCTTTAAAAGAAGAAAAATGTTTGACTCTCTAAGTTCTCTCTCCGTTTACAAATTTTCACTCGTCGTAAGCAGCGGTGATTACCAAATGTGTACTTTTAAGAAATTTCTCCGTGGGGATTTATGTCTTCGAAACAAAAAGGTTTCTCCGGTAACACTGCAGGATAGGGTGAACACTGTTATACACCAACACCCAAAGTAGCATATTTCTCTAAAAAGGAAAAAAAAATCAAAGGGGCGCAGTAGCAACTGTGTCACAACCTACAGCGTAGAACTACGTCAACTGTCACTATTTCATGGCACTGTCTCATTAGTTCTACGTCCATAAAGGGCTCAGCGAAGGACCTACAACGTAGAAATACGTCAACTGTCACTATTTCATGGCACTGTCTCATTAGTTCTACGTCCATAAAGGGCTCAGCGAAGGACCTACAACGTAGAAATACGTCAACTGTCACTATTTCATGGCACTGTCTCATTAGTTCTACGTCCATAAAGTGCTCAGCGAAGGACCTACAACGTAGAAATACGTCAGCTGTCACTATTTCATGGCACTATCTCATTAGTTCTGCGTCCTTAAAATACTCAAGGAAGGACAGCTGACGTAGCCTACGTTGTAGGTTGCGGTATAGTTGCTACTGTGTCCTTTGATTTTTTCTGATATAAAATTTTTAAGAATAAAACGGAAGAAATGTTTCACTTTATTTATTTTAAAGCAACTTATACTATATACATACTTAAAAGCAACTTATACTATATACAATTCATAGTAACTGATGCTGATTATAAATTAATGTTAGTAGAAGTAGAAGGCGTAGTATCATCGTTGTCTGTAGTTATTGCTAAAATTGTTTCTGAAGAAATCGTTCTTCAGAAACAATTTTTCAAACTCCTTAGCTGCCTTTTTATAAATTTTGCGATACGTCTCGGGCCTAATGTACTCTTCTTGTTGTTAGTCTTGATCTTGTCTAGATTCAGAATGCATCGGCGGTGTAAAGGTTTGGGACGTAATACATTCATCATCCAGCTAAGTTGTAAAGACCAAACACCAAACAGAAATCATCGCTCTTTCCACTTTAATAAGAGAGTCACGGAAAAATTCTCATCGGCCGCCACCGTGAATAGAATCCAGAGTCTTCCAGTTACGCGTCAGACATGCTACCACGGCACCACAGCGGCCTTGAATTCTCCAGACTCACAAGTGATTATTCCTAGCACTTTACGAGACTCCATGAAGCAACCTTTCATGTGGTTTGGCAGTTAATCACTTGTGAGTCTGGAGAATTCGAGGCCGCTGTGGTGCAGTGGTAGCATGTCCGGCGCGTAACTGGAAGACCTTAGGTTTGATTCCCGGTGGCGGTCGATGAGAATATTTCCGTGACGCACTTATTAACGTGGAAAGAGCCATGACTTCTGTTTGGTGTTTCTGATCCAAGTCGAGTGTATGAATTAAGTTGTAAAGACTGGCGATGTGCATTCGTATCCCGTGCTCGGTGTGAAAATTTGGAAATTTGGATCGATGACATCAATCTCCATCTCTTCTTGCTGTTCATGCTCAATTTGTGCAGCTGAAGTAAAAGGTAGCGGCTCGAGAGTCGAACTCGGGTGAAACGCATCCTGGCTCGCAGCCTTTTGACGCTCCATACATTCCCGTGACTTTTCGGTTGAATATTTAGATGGCCTTTTCGGAAACCTCTCATTCTCCTCTAGCTGTTTCTTCAACTCTTTCGTTGGTTGTTTTAGTAATTTTCTCTGAATTTTTGCGGCATTTCTAGATTTTCGTCACCAATTTTCTTTTTAAAAAGATAAATCAATTTTAAGTCCACTTTGTTTCGGTTTATCACATGCGTCCGTTACTTCTGACCGTCAGCTACAGAATGAGGGGCTGAGGTCATCGCTATCATTATCTATTCACTAGTTATCAACCTTAAAACGGCGTGCGGCGAAACAAAATCACGCAAAATTTAGCTTACATTTCTAACGCTCCTGAATCAAAGGGTTAAGGGGTGAAGGGTTGAAACTTGTATTGCTATAAATGGGACTTTATAAACTATCTAATGATATATGTCATTTATTACTATACGATTATTAGTTTGGAAGATATAAGCGTTCAAAGTGTGACATGTTTTCGTTGCATCCGTGCTCCCCATGCTACCCACTACCCAGCGCGGACAAAGACGTACTTCTACGTTAAAAAAGATAGTCCTGCCATTATATATTGAGTGGCCACTTTATTATGACCACCCCCTCAGTACTTCGTTGGGGCACCTTTTGCCTTTAATATTGCGTCGATTATTCGTGGCATTGACTCCACGAGATGTTGATAGGTGGTTTGTGGAATCTGAGACCATGCTTGATGAATAGGACTTTCCAGGAGTGTGAGATTGCAGGGTTGTGGATCCAGCTGTCTGATGGCTCGTTCAACTTCATCCCACACATTCTCAATGGGGTTGAGATCTGGAGATTGTGGGGGCTACCTAAGCAAAGTAAACTCACCGGCATGTTCCTGAAACCAATCCTGTACAATACGAGCACTATGGCAGGACGCATTATCTTGTTGAAAGTAGCCATCGCCATTGGGATAAACCATCCACATGACAGGATGCACTTGGTCCGCAACGATGTTTAGATATGATGTGCCAGTCAGGCGTTGATCAACACGAATTAAAGGGCCCAAAGCATTCCAGGAAAACATTCCCCAAACCATAGCGTTGCCTCCACCAGCTTGAAGGATTGTAGCAATGCATTTGGGGTTCATGCTTTCGTGCTGTTTCCGCCAAATTCTCACTCAGCCATCGGCATGGTACAACTGAAGACGTGATTCATCGGACCACATAATTTGTTTCCAATTATCGACTGCCCAATCCTTGTGCTCTTGTGCGAACTGGAGATGTTTTCTCTTGTTAACTGCAGACAGCAAAGGTGTTCGAAACACAGGCCTTCGGCTGCCATATCCCATCCGATGCAGTGTACGGCGAACAGTGCGTGCAGAGATCATTTGAGGGGATCCTCCATTAAATGGTCTGTAATTTGCTGCACTGTTGCCCTTCTGTTGTCTGTTACAAGTCTGGACACTCTCCGTTCCGCCCGAGTAGTCACTAGTCGATGACGACCACACGTTGCACGTAGAGACCCAGTTTTTTGGCTGGCAGTCCAGTCTTTAAACACTTTAACAACAGCTGCTCTGGAACATTTCACGAATGCGGCGGTTTTGGTGATACTCGCTCCATGGCTCCGAGCTCCTACAGTCATCCCACGTTGAAAGTCCGTCAAATCGCATTTTCTACCCATCTCGTCACCCAAAAATCACTTCTAATACTGTCGCAAGTACTAAGCTTTCCCTTTTTATACTAGCCTCGCCCTCTGGCGGCAACAGCGTGCAACCATAGCTCATTTGCTTAAAACTGTCAGATGGTCATAATAAAGTGGCCACTCAGTGTATTTTGTAGGCTGGTAGTCGCCATGAACATCAAAGAGTACGATAAATCCTCGTTTCTGTACTCCACACGAGAGAGAATTCTGCAGCGATCGCAACATACTTGCTTTGCTTGGACCTGGAATTCAAAGCTCCGGATTCAGGGGCGAGAACACAGGGCCCAATCTTTCTTTCATCATTCGAATTTTTAGGTTAATAAATCACCAGTCAAGTTAATAGTCAAAGATCTGACAACAGGGCACCACATACTAGTTAGAATAAAAAACCGGCACTTCTCAAAAAAATTTGTAGTTGATTGACAAAAAATTGAAAAATTTGTTGTCAGTCAAGAAAAGTAACTTTATATAACGCAGTACTATTCTTAGTTTGCAAAGAAAAATACTTGAATGGTGCAGATATGGAAAATACATAAAATAATTATATTGAATGAGTTATAAGGAAAGTAAAATTTACTATTTATACATAAAAGTTTGTGCTCAGTTTCAAAAGAAAATTTATTCCTCCTAATCTAAATATTTTTCCTTTTCATCTCTTTGCGGGAACAGAGCAGTTTTATTTTTTACAGGCCAGGAGACGTCTAATCAGGAAGCAAACCTGGATAATACAAAGAAAAACGCATGTACAGACACTACACAAAAAAAGGGCTCCCGGGAAAAAGCATAATGTCATAAATAGCACATTTTTTGCAGCGCTGCCGTTTTAATCATATGCTCGGTGCATGCGCACTCTTTGTGCAAGAGATGGGATAAAGTTCATCTAGCTCTTTTCACTTCTGAAGCACATATTTCCATAAGTTTATTTTTCTTGAATTCCGAACTCTTGGAGAATTGAACTGGCCTGGATAAACAGAGAAACCTCTTTCACCCTTCGCAAACATTTTAGGTAAACGAAAACAAGAAAAACATACTTGGAGAGATTATCACTGAGTTTGAATTTTGGTGTTGTTATTAAATCAGAACTCTGAAGAACTAGGAAGGAATTTGATGTTTTCTGTACAAGAAAGAGGGATATTGGTCGTTATCTTTTAAACGTTTCCGCACGATATGATATAGAGACAAGAAAATTCAGAAATCGTATAAATATATTTGGCACACAAAAGTTTAGTACAGGATCTTCTTTTCATTTCAGTTTCATAGAGCAAATTAAAATTAAACCCAGACAGAGACAGAGAGAGAGAGAGAGAGAGAGAGAGAGAGAGAGAAGGAAAGAGAAGGCAACATTTAACTTTTCTGAAACTATGAGAAAATGGCATTTATTTTTTCCCATCCCAAAAACGTATCCCCAGAATTATTTGCTGTTTTTTTACGCTAATTTTCACATTCTACTGTTATGGGATTCCCACATTCAACGGATGACTGTCGCAAACATTCCAGTTTGGATTCATTTCTTATTATCGGCCACTCGCGAATTTTTATCGATATATTTGTTATATGCCAATACCTTTCTTTATCAGATATTTCGTAATTAAAAGCTGAATCGTGCTGGCAAAGAATCACATATTTATTGTTGGGAGGTGTCGACGCACTTCACTGTTATAAACGAATTAATGTTTTATAAGACACTCTCAAATGCCTTTGAAGTGAAAACTGGATTGAATATCCGGAAAAAAAAACTAAGCAGTAAAATGCATATATTAAATTCAAAGTTCATATATAAAATGTGAACTTTATTCAGGCATGCGTTTAACACAGACCACTGTAAAAAAAAAAAAAAAAAAAAAAAAAAAAAAACATTTGGTGTCCTCTAATCTTTCTCCATTTCTTCCTAAACATTGCAATATTTTCTACTTCTACCTCATTGCTTTTCAGCTTTCTCAATCGCTGATTTCACGGCTTTAATCTGCTTTGTTCTAAGTCTGCCTCTTCATCTACCGATTATCACTAGAGAATTCAGTATCTCTTTAAGAAAGCCTTCATCTCCCGTACGACACACATTTTTGAAACTTCTTAAAATGTTCTTAATAACTTTTCTTCTACTGAAAAAGTACTTAGCTCAGTTCCCTAATACATTACATTCGTTGAATCTACCTGTTTTCCCCTGATAGTGCCCTGATCACTCACATTTCTACAGATTTTGACCTCTTACTGCGTGTTTGATATAGCCGCCAACTCTGAGTACCATAAAACAGGATATTTCTGAATGCTGCGAGATATAATGCCAGTAAAGTTCTCGGGCTAGCGCGTTTCTTGGTGAAATCAACATTATACTGGTAATAAGCATTTCCTGCAGTGCCAGTACGAATGTTTCATTCCTCTACAAGTCTTACAGTCGCATCAATAATCACACCTAGGTTATTAAAACCCGTTACTTGTTCGAAAGGCTTCCCCTGTACTACAAACTGATGTTTTTTAGAGTTTGACTAAGAACCACTGATTTAAATTTATCAATAATAATACTCATTTCAAGTTTTTTACATTGATTCAAATGACGCTGCAAATTGTTTGCACTCTTAGAAATTTGACTAAGTCATCAGATAGTAGAACCATCTACTTCAACATTCAAAACTAAGTTTCATTCCTTAAGCAATTCACCTGTACCGAACAGAAACAAAAGTGGAGACAATCTACACCTATGTCTTACTCCAGATTTAACTTTAAATCCCTTAACAAAGTTTCCTTTCATCTTCACCGTCGCAATGTTCTTAGCTACACACGTGATTGATTTCCGTAGGGTCTCTTTAGCGAAATGAACGTGTTATTTAAATCTCTTGCAAAAAAGTATTTTTCAACTCAGATCTTTAGAAGTGGACCTAAAATTCCACAATAAATAAATAAATAAATAAACATTTACGTTACTTTGTATAAAAATTTTTTGTACCACTTAGTGCGTAACTATATCCCCTTCAAAGCGAAATTTGGTTGAAATACGGTTTTTCACATAATTCTAGTCATTGTGCTCAAAATAATTTTTCCTCCGACTGTTACAAGTGTAGATATAATGCAAATCATCAAAATACACTTACACCTCCTAACGGGGAAACTGTACATCACAGAATTTCAAAAGCCCATGAATCATCATTCCTATGGTTAACATTATATGGTGCAAAAAGATCTTCTCAGATATGTCTTACAGACGAGTTTATGTCGCGTCTGCTGGCCCACGGACAATGAGATGCTGACAGACTTGCAGGTTCTCTTTCGAAGACTCTAAAAAGTGAGGCGTCGGACACGACTACGCATGTCGCATTCATTCCGAGTATACACAACCAAACAAATATTAAGAAATATTTTCTACGAGTGTCAGGGTTAATGACTCCCTGAGCAACTGAGGCTACAGAGAATCACCCATCCCAAATTTAGGGTCATTGGCTCCAGTGAAAGGACCGAGCCAGCGCTGTATGACAAACACATCACCCATGACTCAACCGGGTGTTGAATCCGAATCTAACTTAATTATTTTTGATGCATGTGTTGAATGTTTATACAAGAGTGATGAGCACGAGAACCGATGCTGATCAATTGTTTCGTTTTCCCACCGCAGTTCTACGAGACATTGTACTGCGAAATCTAGATGCTTGTATTCTACAAAGTTCGGTTTATGACCTTCCTAATCCAGCATGGACAGGCTTATTCTGCTCTCAGGGATTCAACGTGATCAATCACTACGTTCATCAAGATCTCCTGGCTCTTGGAAATCCAGCTTACTTGTTAACGACGATCTCGAGGACTCAACATGGTTAGTCAGAACGATTATCCCGCTCTCGACCCAGCTTTCCCAGTCATAATGTTCGTCACGTGTAAACACTTTGAACAGTATGAACGTACCAGTACCGTAGTGTTTTCTCAGTGTGTGGCAAAACACACTCCTCAAAAGGTTAATGATACAACCCGTTGAACCATAGTAATCAGTGATCCAATACAGTTAGACTGCACTGAGACACAGTTATCCCGTTCTCAGTGATCCAAGTTCACCACGCATTCAGTGATCCAACATGGTCAATCATCATGATCAATGTTCCAATATGGTTAGTCGGCATTATTATTCCCTTCACAGGAATCCATGACGATAATTCCATGCTAATGTTTTGGAATGGTAATGCTGTACACAGCAATTCAAATATATAATCTAAAACTCATTGATACAAAATTGCCATTTCTCATTTGGTGACACACCATTGTGTCTTCATTCAATGACTCAGCGCAGCAATCATACACTCAAAGATTTAGTGATCCACGGTGATCATTTTGTACTGATTGGCTCATTGCTCCCGCTCTGACTGGTGCAGCATACATTGGCCATGCAAAGAATACGAACTTTTAGTATTGAGTTGGATCAACTTTGTCCCAAAATACAGTATGGGACACGGCATCGATTTTGTGAGGTGCTTGAGCTCGTTTTGGTCCAAAAATAGCCATTCTGAAGCAAAGTATCGCGCAACTACAGTATGTCAGTGTTGACACCGAACAGCCCTTTCCAGCATGTACTTCATGTGTTAATTAAAATTGAGATCCAGAAAATTCGGAGGCCATGGGAGATCATGATTGAAATCGTGCTCATTCAACCATCCTTGCGCAAGTTCGGCATGATGCGCTGTTGCGTTTTCATCCATAAAGACGCCTTCACATGCAGGATAAAAGTGTAACATTGCAGAAGGGACGGATCCATAGGGGGTGCGCGAGGGCCGCGCGACCTCCCCTCAGGACCAAGGAAAAGCTTTGATTTGTTAGGTTTTAATAACAAATTGAATTATTTTTCGTGAAAGAAAGTATTACTTAAAAGTATATTACTATCCTTAACTAATTGGAAAAATTTACAGATCTACTAAGAACACTTTTCCATTTTCAGAAAAAATATCAGAAAAGAACCTGACACTTGCGCCCCACGCTCACGAAAATCCTGGATCCGCCCCTGCATTGCAGGATACATTTGGTTCTTTACAGCGCTTAGATATTGCCTGGATATCATCTTACCTTGCACTTGTTCTCGCCACACTCTGTGCGACCGTCAGTACAAAACAACTCTCAGAGATTCTGATCACATCACTTTCTTCCATTGCTCTATTGTATATTCACGGAGTTTTCGTCACCACTGTAAGCAGATTTTCCTCTTTGTTCCTAGGCAAATGACTTTCCAACGGTCAGATCACTTTTAAGAGTCGATTTCCTTAACTATCTGCGAATGGTTTGAGTCGAAATCCTGGCCATGGTTGAATTCAGCAGTCATTTAGCATACACTGGAAGTTCTCACAACGCGGACGTTCTCCTCACAACACGAAAGTCCTCCTCACAGCTCTGCGATCACAGCACGGTGATCACTAAAAGTCCTCCTCACAGTTCGGTGATCACTAAAAGTCCTCCTCACAGTTCGGTGATCATAGCAAGGTGATCACTGAAACTCCTCCTCACAGTCCTTCTCACAGCTCGGCGATCATAGCAGGTTGATCACTCGAAGTTCTCCTCACAGTTCTTCTCACGGCTCGGCGATCATGGCATGATGATCACTGAAAGTCCTCCTCACGGCTTGGCGATCATGGCATGATGATCACGGAAAGTCCTCCTCACAGCTCGGCGATCACAGCACCGGTCATCACTGGAAGTCCTCCTCACAGCTCGGCGATAACAGCATAACAGCACCGGTGATCACTGGAAGTCCTTCTCATAGCTCGGCGATAACAGCACCGGTGATCACTGGAAGTCCTCCTCACAGCTCGGCGATAACAGCACCGGTGATCACTGGAAGTCCTCCTCACAGCTCGGCGATAACAGCACCGGTGATCACTGGAAGTCCTCCTCACAGCTCGGCGATAACAGCACCGGTGATCACTGGAAGTCCCCCTCACAGCTCGGCGATAACAACACCGGTGATCACTGGAAGTCCTTCTCACAGCTCGGCGATAATAGCACCGGTGATGACTGGAAGTCCTCCTCACAGCTCGGCGATAACAGCACCGGTGATCACTGGAAGTCCTCCTCACAGCTCGGCGATAACAGCACCGGCGATCACTGGAAGTCCTCCTCACAGCTCGGTGAAAATAGCAACGGTGATTACTGGAAGTCCTCCTTACAGTCCACTTCACAGCATGGTGATCACGTTTTTTAGCCCGGTTTTCTATCCACATTTATGCCTTTCGGATATGAAAGGTCCGTTTGTATTCCAGTAGCTAAACATCTTTGAAATATTTGCTTTGGAAAATTAGTAATTTCCTTTGCTGTGCTAATCGCTGCTTCTGCTAAACGTACGCTTAGGATGAAACCTTTTTTGAATTCCGACGAATCCTGGGTATTTCCGATGTTTACGTGATCTACTGCAGACGAATAATCTGTACGCTAACAAATATATATGCGATCGATGAAGAAACGGGTTTCTGTACGCCCAATTAATGTGGAAGACAATAAAAATAAAAAGTGAACTCCGTTTATTAGGCGTAGAAAATAAGGGAATCAAAAGATGCTAGCTTTCACTACCTCCGGGTAGCTTCGCCAGGTATTTAGTAGTTAAAGATCGCAGAACCAACTGGAACAAATGTAATTCTAAGAATATAATTAAATTCAAAATAAGTAAAACACTTGCACGATGTCACGGGTTGTTTGATCCCAGGGCCGGGTGGTCACGTGTAACTTCTAGAAGCCGGTGCCATATGAAAGGAAGGCTCGTGGTTACATCTTTGTTACACACATTCCGTCGCGTGATGATCTCGACGGTTTCCCGAGGCGCAGTAGCTCTTGCGCTGACGTAAGGTGCTAGTTTCTTAAAATCTCCCCATCTGGGAACTGCCCTTTCAGATGCAACATCACAGGCTAGTGCCGTCGTAAGCTTTCTGGCCTTAACGTCCCTTTGGTGTTCAGAAAAACGGATCTGGAAGGATCTTTTTGTCATCCCGATGTAGGACTTAACGGATGCGTCTGGATAATCCAAAGGAATAGCATAGACTCCGGCTTCAGTGAGCGTAGAAGGTGATGCGCGCTGGTCTGCTGAGAGGATATCCGACAAAGGTCTAGGAGCTGTCACGCCGATATCATAACCTAGTCTTCGGAGAGCATTCTTCAGGAAGTATGTTAGCCTAGGAATGTAGGGAATCGAACCCACGAACCGGGCTGGCTGTGCCGCGGGGTTGGCACGAGGCTGTGGGAGAGTAGTTTTTGCAGCCTTTCTGACTATTTGGTCGATTGTGATCATGTCGTATCCCGCTGCAGCCGCTAGGTTTCTAATGCTACGGATCTCCTCCTCGCATTTGGCCTTGTTCGATGAGAGTTCGAAAGCTCGCTTTGCTCTGTCCTTAAAAAGGGCATATTTGCGTGAGGCCGGGCCTGCTGAGTCAGGGAGTATGGGGTTGTCCACGTGGGTAGGTTTGTAGTAGACCTCTGTGCTAAGAGCACCAGAGGGTAATCTTCTTACTAGTACATCCAGAAAAGGTAATGCGCCTTCGGACTCATAATCTGCTGTGAATTTAATACCTGGGTGCGCATCGTTCATTCTGGCGAGAAAATCACTTAGGTTGGCTTGTCCATGCTGCCAAACAAAGAAAATGTCGTCAGCGTACCTCAACCATATTTTATGAACTGTGGCCGACGATTGCAAGAGTTCATTTTCGAGTGGTCGGAGGATCGCTTCAGCAAGGACCGCCGACATCGAGGACCCCATAGGTAACCCTTTGTTTTGTTTGTAAATTCTGGATCGGAAGCTGAAAAAATTTGAGTCCGTGACTGCATCCAGTAGTTTGGAAATAGCTTCTACAGTTTCCGAAGGGTACAGGTTCGAGTCAGCGATAGAGCGCTTCAGGTTTGTGGTGGCGTCATGCACCGGCACTGAGGGGTATAAAGATTCGATGTCAAAGCTTCCAATTATGTCGTCTGGAGACACTGTCGTGGATCTCACTCTGGAAACGAAGTCAGCTGAGGAGAGTAGGACACATTCGGCTATCGGTAGGAACGGCCGCAAGAAGGACGAGAATGCTTTTTCCAAATTAGCTGAAGGGGCGCATTTCCTGCTAACAATAGGTCTGATTGGATTGCCGTGCTTGTGATGTTTAAGTCGAGCAAAAAGGAAAGGAACCTTAGGTCCCGGAGGGATCTTGGCAGCCCTTCTAAGTACTTCAGGTAGCGTCTTCATTCTTGCTATTCGCTTAATCTTGGCCACCCACTTGTTAAGCGGATTTACAGCTTGAAGAATGGAATCAGACTGGGTGATGAACTCCTCCAGCTTCCTGTAGTAGTCGGATTCGTCCATTACTGCAATTTGCCCGGACTTGTCTGTGAGGGTGAAGATCAGGGAGTGGTCTTTCTTGAGGTTGGAGACATATTTGGGTATTCCCGGTGCTTTTCCGATTCGGTGTCGTTTAACAGCACGAGTTAATCTGTCAACACATCCGAGTCTAATCCGGTCCCTTTCTTGGAGCGGAACACTCTGTAGGACGCTTTCAATGGCGGGAATAACGGCCTTAAGTCCGACTGGTTGGTAAAATGCAAATTTTGGTCCTTTTTGTAGAACTTTCATCTCTTCCGGTGAAAAAGACCGGGAAGAGACATTGACTATGGGAATAGCTGCCGGGTGCCGGGGAGGTCCAAGTTCATCTCTCAGGTTGGCTAGTTTGCACTGGTGCTTCGCCGATAGGGAGCTCTATTGGCGCCTTGAAAGCATATTAACCCTGCGGAGAAGCGCGTCAACCTCCAGTGGGGTAACCTCCTCTGCAAGGCTCGTATAAAGGCGGAATACACGGTTCTCCAGAGTCATAACAGCGATCCTTTCCATGCGTATAAGATGATTGAGCGTCTGCATTTGAAGTAAGGACTTTTTCCTTCGGAACCAACCGTCATCCACTGCCGATCTGAAGCGGAAGAACCTTGGGATGAAACCCAGTGATTTGCAATTGCTTAAGAAAAGTAAGTGGCACTTCTCCACTTCCAACTTGATTCTGCATCTTCGATACTCTGTAAAAGAACCCATTGTATTTGCTCGGAAACAGCAGAGATAACAAATATATATACGATCGATGAAGAAACGGGTTTCTGTACGCCCAATTAATGTGGAAGACAATAAAAATAAAAAGTGAACTCCGTTTATTAGGCGTAGAAAATAAGGGAATCAAAAGATGCTAGCTTTCACTACCTCCGGGTAGCTTCGTCAGGCATTTAGTAATTAAAGATCGCAGAACCAACTGGAACAAATGTAATTCTAAGAATATAATTAAATTCAAAATAAGTAAAACACTTGCACGATGTCACGGGTTGTTTGATCCCAGGGCCGGGTGGTCACGTGTAACTTCTAGAAGCCGGTGCCATATGAAAGGAAGGCTCGTGGTTACATCTTTGTTACACACATTCCGTCGCGTGATGATCTCGATGGTTTCGCGAAGCGCAGTAGCTCTTGCGCTGACGTAAGGTGCTAGTTTCTTAAAATCTCCCCATCTGGGAACTGCCCTTTCAGATGCAACATCACGGGCTAGTACCGTCGTAAGCTTTCCGGCCTTAACGTCTCTTTGTTGTTCAGAAAAACGGATCTGGAAGGATCTTTTTATCATCCCGATGTAGGACTTAACGGATGCGTCTGGATAATCCAAAGGAATAGTATAGACTCCGGCTTCAGTGAGCGTAGAAGGTGATGCGCGCTGGTCTGCTGAGAGGATATCCGACAAAGGTCTAGGAGCTGTCACGCCGATATCATAACCTTGTCTTCGGAGAGCATTCTTCAGGAAGTATGTTAGCCTAGGAATGTAGGGAATCGAACCCACGAACCGGGCTGGCTGTGCCGCGGGGTTGGCACGAGGCTGTGGGAGAGCAGTTTTTTGCAGCCTTTCTGACTATTTGGTCGATTGTGATCATGTCGTATCCCGCTGCAGCCGCTAGGTTTCTAATGCTACGGATCTCCTCCTCGCATTTGGCCTTGTTCGATGAGAGTTCGAAAGCTCGCTTTGCTCTGTACTTAAAAAGGGCATATTTGCGTGCGGCCGGGCCTGCGGAGTCAGGGAGTATGGGGTTGTCCACGTGGGTAGGTTTGTAGTAGACCTCTGTGCTAAGAGCACCAGAGGGTAATCTTCTTACTAGTACATCCAGAAAAGGTAATGCACCTTCGGACTCATAATCTGCTGTGAATTTAATATCTGGGTGCGCATCGTTCATTCTGGCGAGAAAATCACTTAGGTTGGCTTGTCCATGCTGCCAAACAAAGAAAATGTCGTCAGCGTACCTCAACCATATTTTATGAACTGTGGCCGACGATTGCAAGAGTTCATTTTCGAGAGGTCGGAGGATCGCTTCAGCAAGGACCGACGACATCGAGGACCCCATAGGTATCCCTTTGTTTTGTTTGTAAATTCTGGATCGGAAGCTGAAAAATTTGAGTCCGTGACTGCATCCAGTAATTTGGAAATAGCTTCTACAGTTTCCGAAGGGTACAGGTTCGAGTCAGCGGTAGAGCGCTTCAGGTTTGCGGTGGCTTCATGCACCGGCACTGAGGGCTATAAAGATTCGACGTCAAAGCTTCCAATTATGTCGCCTGGAGACACCGTCGTGGATCTCGGCACAGCCAGTCCGGTTCGTGGGTTCGATTCCCTACATTCCTAGGCTAACATACTTCCTGAAGAATGCTCTCCGAAGACTAGGTTATGATATCGGCGTGACAGCTCCTAGACCTTTGTCGGATATCCTCTCAGCAGACCAGCGCGCATCACCTTCTACGCTCACTGAAGCCGGAGTCTACGCTATTCCTTTGGATTATCCTGACGCATCCGTTAAGTCCTGCATCGGGATGACAAAAAGATCCTTCCAGATCCGTTTTTCTGAACAACAAAGAGACGTTAAGGCCGGAAAGCTTACGACGGCACTAACCCGTGATGTTGCATCTGAAAGGGCAGTTCCCAGATGGGGAGATTTTAAGAAACTAGCACCTTACGTCAGCGCAAGAGCTACTGCGCTTCGCGAAACCATCGAGATCATCACGCGACGGAATGTGTGTAACAAAGATGTAACCACGAGCCTTCCTTTCATATGGCACCGGCTTCTAGAAGTTACACGTGACCACCCGGCCCTGGGATCAAACAACCCGTGACATCGTGCAAGTGTTTTACTTATTTTGAATTTAATTATATTCTTAGAATTACATTTGTTCCAGTTGGTTCTGCGATCTTTAACTACTAAATGCCTTACGAAGCTACCCGGAGGTAGTGAAAGCTAGCATCTTTTGATTCCCTTATTTTCTACGCCTAATAAACGGAGTTCACTTTTTATTTTTATTGTCTTCCAAATCTGTACGCTTTTTATAAATTCCATGGCGAGACGCCATCAGCTATGTGATTTTCATTTTCATATATTGGCGTAAATTGTGTGACTGCCTTATAATAAAATTTCGTAATTTCTTGCCTAATATGTGTACACATGCCAAAGATTCAGCATTTCCATCGCTCGATTGTTAGTGCATTCATCCTTCACTGAGCAATGCAACACTGTCATTTTTCAATAAGTTGTATAGCTTTGTCATTTCTCACTGAATTATCTGCCATCACGTTAATGATTCTGCAGTTTTACCCTATGCGGAATAATGCAGTACCTTGATAACCCAAATTTCAGTGATTCAGTGTGGTAATCCAACCCTCGCTCTCCAACGCGGTCAGCTGTTTCGCCGGTTGTCATCTGCATCTGAAGCTGTATATTGTCTTAATTCGTGTTGGTCTTGCAGACCTACACCAAACCTGGACCTAATGCTGTAAAATTGTAAACACCAAATCATCTGACATTTTGACCTTAAACTCAATTAATTATTCAACAGTATAATTCAGTAATGCTAAATAGTGTTTCTGCATCAATGGATACTAGCATGATGATCCAGCACTATGTCTGAAGTATCCTAATATTTTTCTACTGATACATACGTACATACATACCAAATGAATTTTCCCCATCACAACATCGCATGCTCACAAACAGTACACATTTTTGACAGTTCCTGACAGACTTAATAAGTACTTTGAATAGCGTTTCAGCCTAACATATAAGAAAATTTGTAGCGGCGTTTATGAACCTCGTTAGTCTTCGTCTAGCCTTGATTGAGTAACCACTTTGAGAATTAAGATATATTCCCAGGCTTTGTTCTGTTTTCAAGCGTCTGAGTTGCAGCAAGAAATAATAAAACTTGCTGCTAATAACTTCTTGCACTGTTATCAATGAAGTGCGGAGCCAAAATGCTTATCAGTGGATTCATGGCTACGTTATATGTTCATGCATGAAAGATGGAAATTAGGAGGATCTTCATGCCTATTAGGGCGGGAATACATTTGCTATATTGAAAATAAATTAATATCGTAACAATCGTTGAATAGAGTGTTGAAGAAAGAAAATTATTTCGAACATGCGGTCTGTACCTTTCAATTATATATATTTAGCTGATATGTTCCCATGAAAATTAAGTAGTCGTTATCCGAAAGGCTAATGATTGGCCAAGATTTTTTCTTTGAAGCACGACGTAGGTTTCTATAAGACAGAAGTCGATAGGGCATTCAAAATTAATGAATAGCTGTAATGAGCAGTTTTAGAACAGGTAACAGAAGAAGACAGTTGGTGTCGGGTAATTGTGTCACCCTGTTGACAGCGAAGAGACGTTTCTGGCACACGAATGTCTGGGATTTCGTCTAGACAGATATCACCGATGGGGAGAAGGAAAATTCGTTCCTACGTGAAAAGAAATTTGATATGGCGGTGGATTCAGTGGTTTTGCAATTTCTTCTGCACGCACGCGCGCACAAGTTAACGTGCGCGCCCGTCGTTGTTTATACGTGTAATGAGATCGTTTAATCTTTGATATGATTGATTCCTGCAATTAAATGAACTAGTAAGACATTTTACTTTATCTTCTCCCCAGTCTAAATTTTCATTTGCAAAGAAAAACTATTTGTTCCGAATAAGATGTGTTTTTTTTTCTTTTTCTTACACCTAGACATTCTTTACTAATTTACTGTAACAGATCATTAGCACAGTAATATTATACGCTCAGTTGCAATAGATTCAGTTCTATATCTTAAATCTGAAGTAATCCCTTAGCTTTAACAAACAGGCTTGTCTCCTTTACATACATTTCTTTTGTCCAGATCTTCTTGTTTAGATTCAAGCTAAGAAAGTTCTAGAGCGAATCTTGTGAATAGAAACCTTCGTCTATCTGTTTTTGTCTAAAATAAATATAGAACTTAATGTCTAATTCTCAGGCGTAATGAACATTTCATTTCATAAAAGTCGTAAAGCTAGCATGCATGAAGAATATATACACTGCTATTAATAGAAATTGCAACACCATGAAGAAGTACTCGGATTTGCACGAAATTTGCCGGGTGCATAGGGCACCATGGGAAATGCAAATGCAGCGCACATGCAAATCTGAGGCGCGCGCAACTCCATCGGAAGCGTTACACAAGGGGGTATAGAAGAAGACGTACACACATCAGGTTTTTAAACTTGCTATCGCTAAACTCGACCATACGCCGTTGTTAGCATGTAAATATGTCGTGTAGGAGAACGAGAAAACTAAACGAACAATTGACGGAGTTTGAAAGAAGTAGAATAGAGAAGGTGGTTTACCACACCGTGGTATTGCTACACGCGTTAGGCGTAACGCAACTACCGTTATGCGTACATGGTGTCAATGGACAGCATTTGGTTCTATGCATCGCCGTGCAGGGTCTGCAGCTCGAAATCGCACGACTGAGGCGAGAAGATAGGCACTTGCACCGTATGGCAGTGACGTAACACACAACACCATCTACGACCTCGTTGCTCGCTGTCCATTACTACGACTTTCCTTGGCTCTGAAACATAAACGCCAGCGATTACAGTGGTGCCGCGAACGTCGAAACTGGAGTGCTGAATGGGAGCATATTGTGCTTTCGGACGACTCCAGATTCAATCTAATGCATCACGAATGTAGAATCCTTGTTCGAAGATACCGTGGAGAACTGCATCTGGAAGGTTGCATTGTGCAACGCCATACCGGTCCCACGCCGAGAGTGATGGTCTGAGGCTCAATCGTGTTTCATTCACGCACTCTCCTACTACGCCCCACAGACACGTTTAACAGCCAACGCTACATCGCGGAAGTGTTGGAAGCTGAACTTCTACAATTTCTTCAAACGATCTCGGAAGCCGTCTTCCAACAAGACAATGCCCAACTCCATGCTGCTCGTACTTTCCAAGACGTACCTTGTGCGCATCAAGTCGCTCGTCTTTCTTGGCCTGCTCGCTCGCCAGATTCGTCGCCTATAGAAAACGTCTGGGGTGTCATCGCGCAACGACTGTCTCGCATGGCCTCGCCGCTTGTGGCAACCAACGAATTGTGGCTGCGTGTAGAAGCAGAATGGAATGCAATACCGCAGACGACCATCAAAACTCCGTTTAATTCGATCCCACGACGCGTGGGATCGGTTATCAGCGTCCCTGGTGGATTTACTTATTACTAATTTTTTGGCCTTCCTCATCACGACCCGGTATGTAATTGCGATCGTTTCCATCTTGTACCATAACTAATCACTGCCATAAGTTTCATTCTGATTTTTGTTTCTTTCTTGGTGTTGCAATTTCTATTAACAGGAGTGTATGTATATATCCATAGTGCGATCGAAAGGTTCCGAGGCTAAGTACGTAGCGCGCCAACAGATGGCAGTACGCGGGTGCGCGAGCAGTGGTCGAGGGCAGTGACCTTCATGAATCATTGTGCCGAGTGGCGTCGTTCTGTGAACATCGGGAGCTGTGCTACATTATATTTGGTAACCACGTGCAGAACACAGCTGAGATTTCGGTAACGACTGCAAACTAGAGCAGCGAGCGAACATCAAATTCTGCGTCAAACTCGAAAATCGGGACCGAAGACGCATTAAATGTTGCGGCAGTCTTATAGCAATGACGCAATGAGTCGTGCGAGGTGTTTTGAGTGGCACTCGCGCTTCAAGAGCGGCAAAACGGCACTGGAAGACGACGAGAGGTCAGGAGACCGTCCACGAGCAAAACCCACGAAAATGTGGACAAAATTAGGGAACTGATGCATGAGGATCATCGGAGAACCATTCAAGACATTGTTACCATCGTCAATGTGTCATACGGAACAGTGCAAGAAATTCTGACGTCGGTTTTGATCATGCATCGCATTGCTGCAAAGTTTGTGCCAAAGATTCTGAACCCCGAACAGGAGGCGTTCCGTGTCGAACTCTGTCAAGATCTTCGTCAGCAGGTGGTGAATGGACCAACGTTCATGTCGTGAGTCATCACTGGGGACGAGACCTGGTTCCACGGTTACGACCCGGAGACCAAACAACAGTCGTCGCAGTGGAAGAGCTCAGCATTTCCACGACCGAAGAAGGCCCGACTGGTCCGGAGCCCAACCAAAAGCATGCTCATCGTGTTCTTCGACATCCGTGGGGGTGTGCATCGTGAATTTGTCCCCCAGTGCCTGACCGTCAGCGTCCTTTTTTTGCTGCGATGTTCTGCGGCGTCTTAGGGAGGACATTCGACGCCAATGACCTGAAATGTGGCGCAGGGTCGATTTCCTGCTCCATCACGACAATGCAACAGCCCACAGAGTGTTAGCAACAAGCCAGTTTTGTAGCCGCAACATAATGACTACCCTTCCTCGCCCGCCTTACTCGCCGGATTTGGCCCCCTGCGACTTCTTTCTGTTCCCGAAGATGAAGCTGAAGCTCAAGGGTCGCCGTTTTGAAACCGTGGACGAGATCCAGCGCGAATTGCAAACGGTGCTTGACACAATTCGCGAACAGGACTTTCAAGGAACGTTCCAACAGTGGCAAAAACGCTGACAGAGATGTATCGCTGCCCAAGGAAAGTAGTCACTTTGAGTGAGATCATAGCCAGATTTAAGTAACGTAAGTACTTTATTGTATATCGTTCTAGTCTCGGAACGGTTTGATTTTTGATATTTTTATACACTATATCATCAAAAGTACAACTCTTTGGAGTAGTGGATCTGCGCATATACGTCACATCCATGGCCCATACATATATAAAAACAACGCATGTGGCTTGACAAACATCATACCCGCAAGGGGTCTGGTACCTTGACGTGGTGTGGAGGCTCAGCTGATTTCAGCTGTGAAATCCAGGTCGTTCCTTACGGGTGAGTGGTACTTTATTTTGCACACAGCAGATATTCTACATTACCTCTGTGTGATGTTGTCGTTGCTGGTGGAATCTCTTTTCACCGACCTCGGTCTCCGAGGCAACACCTTTGTATATTGTGTTCCTGTGTCGTTGATACTGCTTGGTTAGCTAGTCATCGCACTGGCTCTGAGCTACGCAATAAGGTGAGTGCTGATCGTGGTTTCGACTTCAATTTGCTTTTGCAAAAGGGCTGTAGTATAAACGTAAGACACCCAACGCAAAAGCATTTTCTTTCGCCTCTTCTCGTACTACTTCTACAGCTTTGCAAAGGTCAGCTTTTAAAGAGTAAGATACCCAAGCAAAATCATTGTGCTAGGTTTGGTCTGGGATGCAGTATAATTACTTTGCCAAGGGCAGCTATATAAGCGTAAGATACTCAATGCAAAAGTAATTCTTCTTCTTCTGGAAAAATATAGAAAAAAAGAGCCGCTGTCAGGCCCAAGCGTGGATGGACCGACCTAGTCAAGGAAACTGCACCTATGCATACAAAGGCTCTTTTCAGGATCATTGTTCATTGCATCGATCAAAAAGGAATTTCCTCAATAGTGCTATGTACTATGGACTCAACCATGAAAAACTGAAACAAAAATAAATGCTGCAGACAGAAGAATACTTGGTACATGTTAAATGTTTTCACACACACAAAAATAAAGTTATCAAGAAACCACAAATTGATATCAAGAAAGGCAAATAGTTATTTCATTACATTTGAAGCAGCTTGTTGAGAGCTCTAACAAACCCGAACAAACCATCTACACTTGCGTGCAAAAATTAAGGACGAGAAGATTTTTCGAATGTAACGCCTTGCAGATGTGCTCCACATCGACTCAAATCATACCAGAAGATCCCCAAGATGTAAGAATATGGAACAAGTGAGCAAAACCGTCCAAACAAGGAATCCAAAGGATACAAAGGCACTTTATTGAAAAGGTAGCTTCGAGCACAACTGGACAGAAGACAGAAACGTCCATGTGACAAGCGGCTGCCAAGAAAAATTCTGTCGTTAGTAGGAGATATGATCACCCAGGAGTGCGTTGCAGAATTTACAACGTCTGTCCATGCTGAGGACGAGGTTGTCAAGGAGCTGTTGAGACATCGCGGCCCATTCTTCTTGTAGCGCCAATCGCAGCTGCGGAATCGTTGCTGGCGGCTGGTGACTTGCTACCAACCGCTTCCCGAGAAGGTCCCATACGTGTTCGATTGGATTTAGGTCCGGGGACCTTGCACGTGAATCCCTGCGTGGAATATCTTCACTCCCCAACAGCTCTGCGACAGCCACTGTAATATGAGGTGTAGCGTTGTCGTCCATGCAGAGGAACTCAGGACACACAGCACCTCTAAACAGACGCACGTGAGGCAGGAGAACCTCGGCACAAGAGCGGACACCAGTGACTGAACCTCCTTGGAAGATGTGGAGGCCAGTACGGCTACCAAGCATGATACTGCCCCAAACGATAACTCCGCCACCTTCAAACCGGCCCCTTTCCATGATGTTGGAGGTGTGATTGCGTGTTCCCTGCTCTTTCCAGATGTGTATACGTCCAGAATCGCTCGACAGACTAAATCGGCTCTCATCCGTAAAAGAACTCTACCCCATTGCTGATGTGTCCAGTTCTTGTGTTCCTGGCACCACAGAAATCGCCGTCTCCGATTCACAAGCGTTAATGGCACACACCGTACTGGTCGTCGTGCAAATAGACCACCTTTGTGCAGCCCGGGAAAACGCGATAACGGACGTCCAGTTGTCTGTTGCATGTGCCTTGCGATTTCTCCCGCTGTCTTCCGTCTGTGTCTTCTCGCCTGTAGGAGAATGTATCGGTCGTCCGCCACCGTCGTTGCTCATGAACGACCACTGCTAAACTCTCTGACAGCTGTACCTGTCGTTTGAAATGCTCTCCAAGCTCGTGAAAAGATGCTGTCAGCGATCCCGAAATCCTCGGCCACACTGGTCACACTTCGATCTTCTTCAAACTTCTCAGTGACGCGACCTGGAGTAAAGTCATCCAGATGTCGTCTACTGGATTGCCTGTTTGCTATATCACACGGTGGCAGCAACTCGACGTCGTTCAAACCGATGTATACCGTGCAATAACTTTCACCGAATTGCTGAGCGTACACCGCCAGTGTGCTTTTATTCCGACACTCCCCCCTCCTCTACGTCATGCTGCATATATGCGCATGCCCTACCGTACCGGACCCTAGTCTACTTCCTGAGTGGTCTTTCGGTCCGTTCTGCCTGTTCGTTCCGCTGTTATGCTAATTTCTCCTATTCGTTCTTAATTTTTGCACACCAGTGTATTTTTAACTTATGTGAATTAAGGAATAATAATTTATGCTTGGTCCTTAAAACACACACAATTTTCACATTGAAAAATAACCCAAACTTTCATATTTTCGTACGATTACTCTGCAATGGGTTGTACATGATACGATCGCTCTCCAATTGCCCTCTCTTTGCGGTGCCGAGGAAAAGTCCGAGGCCACATGGGGATTCCCCGTGGAGGATTTGGGAAAACAGTCAGCCACCTAGGATTATGTACACGACAGGCGCCAACATATATTCACAGCAGGCATATATCTGTCATGTATAAGAGGGTGATCTGTTTATGTCTTGGTAATATCCGTGTGTGCAGATTGCTGTATGCTGATGGCACAGTCCTGTTAGCAGAGAGCAAAAGTGAGCTGCAGAGTGTGTTGTCCTGGATGTGCGAAATTTGCATGAAATTCAACCTCAGTATAAATAATGTAGGAACCAAAGTTATGCTTTTTAAGCGAGGAACTGTGAGCACTTTGAATGTAATATAAGTCTAAATGGTACAGTGATTGACCAGGTGAATGAATTTCTGTATTTAGGAAGCATGTTTGACAGAGAGAACAAATTGGATGGTGAAATCACACTGGTGTGCAAAAATTAAGGACGAAAAGGAGAAATTAGCGTAACAGCGGAACAAGCAGGCAGAACGGACCAAAAGACCACCGCTCAGAAGATAGACTAGAGTCCGGTACAGTAGGGCAGGCACATATATACAGCATGACGTGGGGGAGGGGGGCAGCAAGGGTATAAAGCACACGGGCGGTGTACGGTCAGCAATTCGGTGAAAGCTATTGCACGGTGTACATCGGTTTGAACGACGTCGAGTTGCTGTCACCGTGTGATATGGCCAACAGGCAATCCAGTAGACGACATCTGGATGACTTTACCCAAGGTCGCGTCATTGGAAAGTTTGAAGTGTGACTAGTGTGGCCGAGGAGTTCGGGATCGCTGACAGCATCGTTTCATGAGCTTAGAGAGCATTTCAAACGACAGGAACAGCTGTCCGAGAGTTTAATACTGGTCGTCCACGGGCAACCACGGCGGCGGACGACCGGTATATTGTCCTACAGGCGAGAAGAGACATACGGCAGACAGCGGGAGAAATCGCAAGGCACATGGAACAGACAACTGGACATCCGTTATCGCGTTTTACCGTGGCCAGGAGGCTGCACTAAGGTGGTCTATTTGCACGACAACCAGTACGGTGGGTGCCATTAACGCCTGCTCATCGTAGACGGCGGTTTCTGTGGTGCCAGTAACACAAGAACTCGACACATTAGCAATGGGGTCGAGTTCTCTTTACGGATGAGAGCCGGTTTATTCTGACGAGCGATTCTGGACGTATACACATCTGGAGAGAGCAGGGAACACGCAATCACACCTCCAACATCATCGAAAGGGACCGGTTCGGAGGTGGGGGAGTTCTCGTTTGGGGCGGTATCATGCTTGGTAGCCGTACTGACCTCCACATCTTCCAAGGAGGTTCAGTCACTAGTGTCCGCTATTGTACCGAGGTTCTCTGTCGGAGAGTGAATATATTCAACGCATGGATCTGCCCGCAAGGTCCCCGGACCTAACTCCAATCGAACACGTTTGGGACCTTCTCGGGATACGCTTGGCAGCACATCACCAGCAGCCAGCAACGATTCCGCAGCTGCGATTAGCGCTACAAGAGGAATGGGCCGCGATGCCTCAACAGCTCCTCGACAACCTCGTCCTCAGCATTGACAGACGTTGTAAATCCTGCAACGCAGTCAGGGGTGATCATATCTCCTACTAACGACAGAATTTTTCTTGGCAGCCGCTTGTCACATGGACGTTTCTGTCTTCTGCCCAGTTGTGCTCGAAGCTACCTTTTCAATAAAGTGCCTTTTTATTCTTTGGATTCCTTGTTAAGACGGTTTTGCTCACTTGTCCCGTATTCTTACATCTTGCTGATCTTATGGTATGATTTGAGTCGATGTGGATCACTTCTGCACGACGTTACATTCGAAAAACCGTCTCATCCTTAATGTTTGCACGCCAGTGTAGTAGGCGAGTGAATTCTTCATTGACGGTCATAGCGGCTTTGGTAGGTTTCTACAGGAGTGATGAGTTCTCAATAGAGTCCCGAATGGCTGTGTATGGAAGGGTAATTGTTCCTACTCTGATGTATGGCACTGAAACCCGGATACTACAGGAAAAACACAGGAGTCGTTTGTGTGCGAGATGCGTTACTTACGAGGGATTTGTGGCAAGACACGTGCTGATATGTGAGGAATAAAGATGTGTTGCAGTTGCGTAATGTAAAGCAAATGTTGTTAGCAAGGTGGAGACTAATATTTTTAGGTTGTTTGGTCATGCTGAAAGAATGAGTGATGAAATGCTTACTAAGTGAATGTTTTTAGTCCAAGTGGCAGGAAAGAAAAGTAGAGGATGGCCAAGAAAGTCATGGGAGTATCAGATTCAAAAGTTCCTGCATGAGAAAAATATTCTGAGTATGAACAATAGAAGGTCTTGTATACGTCGTGGGATGGATGTCAGGGAAGCCCGAGTTGTGTGTCAAGATTGCTGTAAATGGAGAAATTTGATACGGCAACAGTAAGTAAATTATCAGTTAAAAATCTACCTGGTAGTTAGTATTTCTTTGTGGAGGTAACCTCTGAATCTAAAAGACCAGCTTAGTGATATATATGTATGAGAGGTGATTTATTTTAGTTTTGGGTAAAACAATTACGCGTATTGTTAAATCTATTATTTAAAAGGTTAAAACTGCAGGGCTCGAGGTACCACCCTTACTTTTCCAGACACTCTCCCTGACTACCTGTCTCTCCCGCACCACACATACATACATCGCGAAAAATTCATCTTCACTCGTGTTAAAAGTCCTGGGAAAAATACTGTTCTTGGGGTGCTGAAGTAAAACTTGCAGGGGAGGCGCACGATGTGCTAGTTACGCCACTGGTGAAAAGCTGGGTGTTTTTCTCGTTGTATTTTTCCGTGTGCTTGGTTTTTTTATTTTTCAGGTCCCCCTCTCCTGCGGCCCAGTTGTTGCTGGTCAGTGTGTTATTGTAGGTTACAAGTTTTTTTTTCTTAACGGGAAACAATATACCCCTAAAACACTAATTTTCTTTCGTCACTGCTTTCTCTTTTGGGATCTTTCATACGGAGCACTCTGTTCCCTTTCCCTAATTTTTTCACACCCTCCAAGAGGCGCAGCTCGCTGCAGGTTGAGTGGACACTAAGCCGTTCAGGGTTTCATCTTCGTCATTCGTCGACAAACATCACACCCCCACGGGGTCTGGTACTTTGACGTGGTGTTGGGGCTAAGCTGGGTTCAGCTGCGAAATTCAGATTATTCCCTTGCGGTTGAGTGGTAGTTTATTTTGTATGAAGCAAATATACTACATTACCCCCATGTGAAATCATCGTTTCTGGTGGAATTTCTTTCACAACCTCGGTCATCGAGGCAATGCCTTTGGATTTTGTGTTCCTGTGTCCCTTGGTTAGTTGGTCAATGCACTGCCTTGGAGTTACGCAAAAAGGCGAGGGCACTTCGTGGGACCTTGTCTTCAAGTTGCTTTGCAAGGGGCAGTTTATAAAGCTCTAACCGGCGAAAGCAAATGCAGTCGATCTGCATCTTCTGTACTCCTGGGATTTCTTCCTTTGCTTTACATAAGAGCAGCTTATAAAGCTCTAATCGACCCAACGTCATCAATTCTACAACAACTTTTCCTCTATATTAACAGAGAAATCACTGTATTTTATCACTATGATTTTTAACCAGGCAAATGTGATTTATGCAAACAAATAGTTATAGGCGCATACAGTTACGCTTCAAATAATTGTTAAGCAAGAAATTATCAATACATCACCTGCAGCAGGAAACTCTATTAGCAAGCAAGAAACGCTATTAGCAGTATGTAATGGAATTAGCGTATTGTAGAAATATTGCAGCTAGAGGAATATCAGGTACTTTTTAAATACTCAGCTAGTGTAATATGTGGTACAACAAAAAATTGCAGTTAGTGTAATATACGGCACAGCATCTACATTATAGAATTTACGCAGTAAATTAGATTTAATAATCAAATGCTTGGCCCTTAAAAGAATGACTCAGATACAACCTCCAAATCCAGCACACAGCATTTTTTACTTAAATAAATAAAATAATCAATTAATTAAACTAAATTAAATAAACTAACATTGAACACCCCTCATATCCCTTGCAGATGCTAAAAATCTCTGTAAAAATTTAATTTAATTATACGAGCAAGACGCAACATTCCTTGTGGTGATAATCTATAAATAAATACACAAATAATGGAGAAAATACGACAACACATCTCGTATATCTTATCAATGTGTTTTATTTTGTTATTTTACAGAGCCTCACCTTTCCCCTGGCCCTTCCTGCTTCCAGCGCCTGATATCTTTTCTGTTCAGCAGTGTGCAGGTAAGTATGTAGGGCGCTTTACAACTTCCTTACTTTACGGGAAACCGTATAGTTTGTCTTTTTTATTGGAGGTTTAACGACCACCGTGAGCAACTCAATTGGCTATAAGCAGTCGCCCATCCCTAATTTAGGGTCACTGGTTCCAGGGAAGGGAGAGAGCCAGTGCCGTAAGACAAACACAACATCCATGCCTCACCGGGATTCGAACCCGGACCCCGTTCGGACGAATGATCAGAGGCCATCGCTTAGACCACTGCGCCACCGGGGCGTCCCCGTATAGTTCTAAAACTTTCTTTTTCCGCACTGTTACATTCTCTTCTTTTCTATTAGGGCACTCTGTTCTCGCTTTTAATTTTTCTACATTTTTTTCTGAACATGTAAGAGCTGCAGTGCTCTAAAGATTGAGTGAGCTCAACCTTTTTAGGAGTTTCATCGTTCGTTTCGTCTACAAGAGACCGTTCCCAACACAAATGATTTAAAGTAACATATAATAAAATTAGAAATAAATGCCACGCCTGACAAGCAACAGAGACTTTAAACGAAAACATGAAACGTAAACAATGATATACATACATTCACAGACGATGAAATTTGCGCAGCAAGAAGGAAGCATCGGATTGAACTGAAATTTTATTGACGTAATGATACAGATGAATGATACACATGATAGCAAAAAGAGCGGCAGGACAATTACAGAGGGATCTGTGGCAAGCAGTCCGGTCATCTTCAATACCGCGTCGCCCACCTCGTGCGGCGATACATGCTGCAATACGGTCCGGCATGGAGGAGAACAGATGCCTGATGCTGTCCTGCGGCAGACTGGCCCACACGTGTTGGTCGGTGTGCTCCAAATCCCGGATAGTGCGTTACATCTTGTCCCACAGAAGCTCCATAGGGGACATGTCCGGAGAGCGGGTAGGCCATGGACGTGTCTGGACATGACATAGCAGTCCTGGGCAGACCAAGTCGTGTGCGGGCGGGCATTATCCTGTTGACATAGCGCACCTGGAATCCCGTCCAGGAATGGGAGCACATGGGGCCGTAGGATCTCATCCACATACCTCTGACCCGCCAATGATCCCCGTACCATTACCAGAGCTGATCGGCTATTGTAGGCTACGGCTTCCTTGACCATAATGCCTGCTGTGGGAGAGGTGTGGCGCTCGATAGCGAGTTTGGGACTGTGCCGTTGATCCGGGGACCTCCACATCCGGACACGATGATCATCTGTCCCCAACGAAGCGGCACTCATCACTAAACACCACATGTCGCCAGTCTGTGGTGTTCCACGTCGCTCTAGCTTGGCATCACTGCAAACGGAGCCGGTGATGTTCCAGTGTTAATGGCATAACCGTAAGGGATGCTGGGATCGCAGATTCGCTTCCGCGAGGCGTCGGGAAATGATTCGTAGGCACACAGGAGCCGCTACATCTGCCTGTATAGTGAACCGGGCCCTCGTCTGATTCGTTCGTGCCTGGCGCACGATCCGTCTATCCTCTATACTGGTGGTTCTCCTGGTCCGTCTCGAGCCGCTCCACCGTGTGGCAGTGCCGTCACGTGTCCACTGCTCCCAACACAGTCGGACGGTATGGTCAGAACGATCCACGTGGCGGGCTATACGGCGCGCCGACCACCCTGAGGTTCTCAGCCCGATGTCTCTCAAAGTCCGTAAGTTGCGTAAATCGACGTCTCTGGCGTCTACCCGACATTCTTGTCACTCTGTACTCTTGCTTGCGTCAGCCGGTGTTATTCTCTTCGTGGGGTATCGACTACACGCCGGTTCGTGCTTGCAGCGCCACCTCAGGGTGTGCGGTCATACGCAATTGCACCAAACGTGGATCATTTGTATAACAGCACGCACTCTAGCTATTTGCCAAGTTTCGCGGTTGTAGCATGATTTTTCTAGGTGCGCATATTTCATTGTCCGTGAGTGTATAACAAATTCAACTCGGAGTATGAAACTTAGCATTTCACCGACTTATCTTTTAGCCCTAAGCAATGCATACGTTCTACAACTCGATTTCTTCATCATTTTTACCTTATAATCTGTCCTATACTGAACACCTGTTCATTCCTTACTGCGTCACGTCCTTCCCGCCTGATAGAACTGTGTGCAGTGATCGTTCAGTAAACATTTTTGTTAAGGTTTTCAAATTTTCGTATTTTCAGAAAAACACCATACAGGATCAGTTCCTTGTTTGACTGCTAGGTAGTAAGACGTACATACAGTCTCTCGCTGCTGTTTTGGGCCGTCATCGAGCTTCGAAAGTTTTAATTAATTATTTTGAGTGCATTGTTCTTTTCTCATTTCAAGGTTCCTGTTCCAGATTTTGCTGCTAATTGTTATTCAACATTTCTAAGGATTGTGGTAAGTCTAAGAGAATAGATCGTGCTCCCAGCAATAACAGAGATTCATCTGTTTCGCAGAAATGCGAAGCCCTGGTTTATGCTGTTACCAAGTTGTTCTTTAACAAAATATTTCCGACAACTTCGGCAAACAGACCTTTCAATTCTTCTAACAGCGAGGCTGTTTCAAGGAAGAAACAAGAAATATGACACCGAATTTTTGGTTATAATAACACGTTTTTTGAATCCGTTCTGACGCGAATTAAACTTGTAAGAGCTATTCAAAGTCAAGGGAAACGGCTAGGAAAACTATCAACCGGTTTTTGCAATCGATAAAACATCCACAAATAGAAACATCTACTTAGTTCCACCAGCGGCTAAATACCATGTTACGAAAATTAACAAATAGTGCACAAAACGTTTTCATAGCACAAGGAAGGTATGACGGACAAAGAGATTTTTAAATCGAACATTTAAAAGAATAAATATAGAAAAGGAAACATGATATAAGTCTACGTATGCTAGCTGAACAATTTTGCATTGTGGAAAATTTAAAATCGGCAAAAATTATTTTTCATGGAAAAAGCTATGCTAAGACAAAAGAATTTTTCAAATACGTCTCCCGGAAGCAGAGATAGCGAAAAAAATGTTTCGATTTTTACGCAGCTTCCGCAAAATCTTTGCGTTATTTAAAAAAGAGAATGTTCCATATCTCGGTTGCAGCGAATGGCATACAGTAAAAAAGAAATTTCTCAATAGGCTTCTTAGAAGCTGAGGTAGAGCTGCAAACTTAAGTACACAAACATCACCTACCGACAGAAATGTGAACTACAAAATTCTTCCACATGTACTAGTCTAAAGTGTTCTGCAAGGTAAATGGCATCCAGTGTTGGAAGGATTTTGTAAATCGGACATGCAGTAGCAGAGATATTGAGAAAAACAGATTAAGCTTTTGCGCCCCCTAGCGGCGAAATTGTGTATTGTTTTGGAAAGAAAATACGGACAGAGTTTCCTTAGTTAGTAGTATCTGACGAAAAAGAAGTTTTTTCAATCAGATTGCCTGATACTCGTATCGAAAAACCTTCCTGATACTCGTATAAAGTGCACAAAACGTTTTGCGTTGTTTAAAAAATAACGTGGAAAGAGTGATGACATCGTCCATTTACATTGTCTCCACGTATTTGATATATATTAACCATTTCTATCGCCTTTGAATTTATCAGCTACAATTAAAATAGCTGTTGCGTTAAATGCCACCAGATGACGACATCTCAGTTGCTGAGACCATCAATACGTTCTCGTGTAGTCGGATGCTGACTGATAAACCACGCATGGCGCTGAGAATTGTTGGCGCTGTAGCGTAAATTCGAACGCACTCGACTAGTTATCGAGAGTTCTGGGGTTCGATCCCAGTAGTGCCGGAATACAATTTTTCAGTCGCTATGCGTTGTTTAAAAAATAACGTGGAAAGAGTGATGACATCGTCCATTTACATTGTCTCCACGTATTTGATATATATTAACCATTTCTATCGCCTTTGAATTTATCAGCTACAATTAAAATAGCTGTTGCGTTAAATGCCACCAGATGACGACATCTCAGTTGCTGAGACCATCAATACGTTCTCGTGTAGTCGGATGCTGACTGATAAACCACGCATGGCGCTGAGAATTGTTGGCGCTGTAGCGTAAATTCGAGCGCACTCGACTAGTTATCGAGAGTTCTGGGGTTCGATCCCAGTAGTGCCGGAATACAATTTTTCAGTCGCTATGCGTTGTTTAAAAAATAACGTGGAAAGAGTGATGACATCGTCCATTTACATTGTCTCCACGTATTTGATATATATTAACCATTTCTATCGCCTTTGAATTTATCAGCTACAATTAAAATAGCTGTTGCGTTAAATGCCACCAGATGACGACATCTCAGTTGCTGAGACCATCAATACGTTCTCGTGTAGTCGGATGCTGACTGATAAACCACGCATGGCGCTGAGAATTGTTGGCGCTGTAGCGTAAATTCGAACGCACTCGACTAGTTATCGAGAGTTCTGGGGTTCGATCCCAGTAGTGCCGGAATACAATTTTTCAGTCGCTATGCGTTGTTTAGAAAATAACGTGGAAAGAGTGATGACATCGTCCATTTACATTGTCTCCACGTATTTGATATATATTAACCATTTCTATCGCCTTTGAATTTATCAGCTACAATTAAAATAGCTGTTGCGTTAAATGCCACCAGATGACGACATCTCAGTTGCTGAGACCATCAATACGTTCTCGTGTAGTCGGATGCTGACTGATAAACCACGCATGGCGCTGAGAATTGTTGGCGCTGTAGCGTAAATTCGAACGCACTCGACTAGTTATCGAGAGTTCTGGGGTTCGATCCCAGTAGTGCCGGAATACAATTTTTCAGTCGCTATGCGTTGTTTAAAAAATAACGTGGAAAGAGTGATGACATCGTCCATTTACATTGTCTCCACGTATTTGATATATATTAATTTTTTCAATCAGGTTTTTAGTCCCGAAGACATTGCTATAAACATGAACTTACGCCCTCTAGTGGCAGACCTATGCGTTAAGAAAAATTTGAAATTATATAGGAAACATTTTTCAGCGGAAAAGCTCTCCAACCAAGAAATGATTTTTCAAATCGGACTCTTAGAAGCGAAACTATAGACATAAAAAAACTGTGAATCTACGCCCCCTGGCGGAAAAAGCATGCATTATTTTAAGAAGAAAGTATTCTCGGAAGGTTTTTCGATACGAGTATCAGGCAATCTGTAAGTGCCGGTTACCAAAACATCGATCATTCTATTTTAAAAATTTTGAAGGTGTGAACCCATTTTTTGATGTAAATATGACATGGATGGTAAGTCAGATAACATCCGAAAACTTGAAAATTTCGTCGTCCTGGAGAGGGAATTGAACCCGCGTCTCGTGGATAGCGCCGGATATGCTAACTACTACACCACCCAGAACGACCAAGTTTGAAGTTTCCGATTAATTTGAATATAACCATCACAGGATTCGCTAGTCGAAGCATCCGGCATTCATGCTTAGCGGGTCGCCCCGGTGGCGCAGTGGTCTAAGCGATGGCCTGTGATCATTCGTCCGAAAGGGGTCCGGGTTTTAATCCCGGTGAAGCATCGATGTTGTGTTTGTCTTACGGCACTGGCTCTTTCCCTTCCCTGGAACCAGTGACCCTAAATTAGGGACGGGCGACTGCTTATAGCCCATTGAGTTGCTCACGGTGGTCGTGAAACCTCCAATCAAAAAAAAAAAAAAATGTTTAGCGAATCTGGAGTTAAGAATTCTATCCCGTAATTGCCTGGAGGAGCAGATAAATCATGAATGCAATACGAGATAACGCCATACAATACCAATTTTGAAGATGTAAATCCGTTTTTTTTTTTTGGTGAAAATATGACATTAATGGTAAGTCAGATAATATCCGAAAACTTGAAAATTTATTCAAATTAATCGGAAACTTGAAACTTGCGTTTTGGGTGGTGTAGTGATTAGCATACTCGGGCGCTATCCGGGAGACGCGAGTTCGTTGAAAAGTTTTCGGATATTATCTGACTTGCCATCCATGTCATATTTATACCAAAAAACGGATTCACATCTTCAAAATTTGTATTGTCTGGTGTAATCCCGTATTCCATTAATGATTTGTATTTTAATTTTAGTGCAATCTTATCCTATCACCGGCATAGCACAGTTGGTTAAGCCGCTGTGCACTGTGTGAAAGGCGGACGTTTCTGACGAGTGTTCGTATCCCGGTCCTTCCGGCCATCTAGTTTGCGGTTCTTCCAGGGTTTTACGCAAACTCCCCGTGTTTGGGGACCCGAATGGGTGGATGGTTCCTTCTTAAGTCCGTCCCGGACGCCCTTTGTCCTTGGACCCCCTTCTCTAGGCTTTCTTTATTTTCCAGATGAGTGTCGAAGCGCTGGTCGTAAAACAATAAAAGACGATTGTAATCTGATGCCTCATGACACCAGACACCTGCGGAAATCTTCCCATGGTTGTTGGTGATGATGATGAATAGTATTCTACAAAGTGAGACTATCATCAGTAATTTGTCTTGCATGTTTCCTCTAAAGATGACAGGACTACAAAGCTCAGTTTATGCAGTTGTTTTGCCTTGTGATCTGTAAATACAATACTAACGTTACCATACGCATTTGCGAAAGCCGCTTGTGCTTCTGATGAAAATGAAGCGCCCTGAAATCCAGCCAAAACAAGCAAAACAATTTTTCAGCAAAATTTTACATTGTGGGGGGGTCGATGAAACTATGTTTAGGAAATGATGTCATTGAAAAGGTAGAAACAGGACGTAACACTGAAAGAATAATTTACACTGACCTAATGAAATATGAGCCCAATATTCAACCTCGGAACAGCAGCAACACGTCATGCCGTGGATTCTATCGGATGTCGGAAGCGTTCGTGGTACTGTGGGCCGCGATTCTAGGCCATGCGACGAGAAGTCAAAACGACGAGAATTCCCATGGGTGTGTTCCAAGCTGGAACACATTGGCCCGATTCGTCCCACAGATGCTCAATTATGTTTACATCCGGTGAACGGGAGGGCCATTCAAGGACTGCGAAATCATTGCCAAACGGAAGTAATGGTATGAGTCATTCTTCTGCTGAAAGGAGGCACCCTACTGTAGGACATGGATAGCCGTGAATGAGTGTAGGTGGTCGGTGAGTACGTCAACATAGCGTTGTACCGAAGTAATGCGACGGGACATTGTCTTTTTAAATCATTCATCCTGCTGTGGGTTATGGATAGCCTTTAATGGGTGTAGGTGGTCGGTGAGTACGTCAACATAGCGTTGTACGGGAGTGATGAGACGGGACATTGTCTGTTTAAAGGAAGCATCCTGCTGTGGGTTATAGATAGCCTTTAATGGGTGTAGGTGGTCGGTGAGTACATCAACATAGCGTTGTACGGGAGTGATGAGACGGGACATTGTCTTTTTAAATGAGGCATCCTGCTGTGGGTTATGGATAGCATTTAATGGGTGTACGTGGTCGGTGAGTACATCAACATAGCGTTGTACGGGAGTGATGAGACGGGACATTGTTTTTTAAATAAGTCATCCTGCTGTAGGTTATGGATAGCCTTTAATAGGTGTAGGTGGTCAGTGAGTACATCAACATAGCGTTGTACGGGAGTGATGGGACGGGGCATTTTCTTTTTAAATGAAGCATCCTGCTGTGGAATATGGATTGCGATTAATGGGTGCAGGTGGTCGGTGAGTACATCAACATAGCGTTGTACCGGAGTGATAAGACGGGACATTGTCTTCTTAAATGAGTCATCCTGCTGTGGGTTATGGACAGCCTTTAATCGGTGTACGTGGTTGGTGAGTACATCAACATAGCGTTGTACGGGAGTGATGAGACGGGACATTGTCTTTTTAAAGGAGACATCCTGCTGTGGGTTATGGATAGCCTTTAATGGGTGTAGGTGGTCGGTGAGTACATGAACATAGCGTTGTACGGGAGTGATAAGACGGGACAATGTCTTTTTAAATGAGTCATCATGCTGTGGGTTTTGGATAGCCTTCAATGGGTGTAGGTGGTCGGTGACTACATAAACATAGCGTTGTACGGGAGTGATGAGACGGGACATTGTCTCTTTAAATGAGGCATCCTGCTGTGGGTTATGGATAGTATTTAATGCTGAAGTCGTTGACGAAATTCGTGCAAATAACATCAATTGCTAGCATGTGCTGGGAGCCAGCATGAAAGATCTAGTGATGTGATTTTGACTTTTAGCTTTTGATTCAGTGTAATAAAAAGGCAATTTTCCATCGTTATATTTGAACTTCATCTTAAATCGTGCAACGAAGGCATTCTAGCAATTGATGATAGTATTTAATGGGTGTAGGTGGTCGGTGAGTACATCAACATAGCGTTGTTCGGGAGTGATGAGACGGGACATTGTCTTTTTAAATGAGGCATCCTGCTGTGGGTTATGGATAGTATTTAATGGGTGTAGGTGGTCGGTGAGTACATCAACATAGCGTTGTTCGGGAGTGATGAGACGGGACATTGTCTTTTTAAATGAGTCATCCTGCTGTGGGTTATGGATAGCCTTTAATGGGAGTAGGTGGTCGGTGAGTACATCAACATAGCTTTGTACGGGAGTGATGAGACGGGATATTGTCTTTTTAAAGGAGGCATCCTGCTGTGGGTTATGGATAGCCTTTAATGGGTGTATGTGGTCAGTGAGTACATCAACATAGCGTTGTACGGGAGAGATGAGACGGGACATTGTCTTTTTAAATGAGTCATCCTGCTGTGGGTTATGGATAGTCTGTAATGGGTGTAGGTGGTCGGTGAGTACATGAACATAGCGTTGTACGGGAGTCATGAGACGGGGCATTGTCTTTTTAAATGAGGCATCCTGCTGTGGGTTATGGATAGTATTTAATGGGTGTAGGTGGTCGGTGAGTACATCAACATAGCGTTGTACGGGAGTGATGAGACGGGACATTGTCTTTTTAAATGAGGCATCCTGCTGTGGGTTATGGATATCCTTTAATGGGAGTAGGTGGTCCGTGTGTACATCAACATAGTGTTGTACGGGAGAGATGACACGGGACATTGTCTTTTTAAATGAGTCATCCTGCTGTGGGTTAGGGATAGGACTGTAATGGGTGTAGGTGGTCGGAGAGTGCATCAACATAGCTTTGTACGGGAGTGATGAGACGGGACATTGTCTTTTTAAATGATGCATCCTGCTGTGGGTTATGGATAGCATTTAATGGGTGCAGGTGGTCGGCAAGTACATCAACATAGCGTTGTACGGGAGTGATGAGACTGGACATTTTCTTTTTAAATGAGACATCCTGCTGTGGGTTATGGATAGCCTTTAATGGGTGTAGGTGGTCGGTGAGTACATCAACATAGCTTTGTACGGGAGTGATGAGACGGGACATTTTCTTTTTAAATGAGACATCCTGCTGTGGGTTATGGATAGGCTGTAATGGGTGTAGGTGGTCGGTGAGTACATCAACATAGCGTTGTACGGGAGAGATGAGACCGGACATTGTCTTTTTAAATGAGGCATCCTGCTGTGGGTTATGGATAGGCTGTAATGGGTGTAGGTGGTCGGTGAGTACATCAACATAGCTTTGTACGGGAGAGATGAGACGGGACATTGTCTTTTTAAAGGAGGCGTCCTGCTGTGGGTTATGGATAGTCTTTAATGGGTGTAGGTGGTCGGTGAGTACATCAACGTAGCGTTGTACGTGAGGGATGAGACGGGACATTGTCTTTTTAAATGAGGCATCCTGCTGTGGGTTATGGATAGCCTTTAATGGTCTCCATTGTACAAGGGGCATATTTATAGGTAACATATATCGCAGAGTAAGTCACAAGATGCGGAAGTCCGTTACGAACAGGACGAATTTTTAATTATTGGGGAAAGAGATTGAACGGACTACAAGTTGAAGGTTTCAAACGGGAAGAGCGAAGATTGAATCTTAGACTCATCTTGAACAGGTGCTCCCTGATAGCTCGTGGTGACTTCTATTTCACATTTGCAAATATTCTGGAATGAATCGCAGCTTGTAGTCTTCTTCATTTAGTGGATGAAGAACTTGTGACTTCTCCTGCAACGCACGAAATGGAAACAGATTTAAAAGGCGGCGAATGAATACGGGTAGTTTCCGAAAGCTGTTCCTTCGTCTTACCTTGAAAACAAACCGCAAAATATATTTTGCCCTTGAAAGTCTTTCTAGTACTTTATTCAGCAGTTAAGAAAAAAATTACTTTGATGTAACAAAATCTAACAGAAAACATACCCTATTTTTTATTTTTTTCAGAGAGTTCTGCAATTGGGAAAGTACCGAGTGAAATCTTCCTCCTTCTTAAGGAAAACTAAAAAATCAGCTCCTTCACCTCCTTAAAAATATAAGGAAAGAAATTGGTAAATGCTCTTTACAATTAATTCCAACCTTGAGCTGGTCAATTTACTTTTTCCTTAATGCGTAGATGCCCATCATTTCTGCGGTTCTTCCTTGGGAAGCTCTACCGTTTTCTTGTTTCTCTCCTACTATGTTTGTGTTTTTTCGTTTTTATTAACACGCTGTACCAGCTGCCCTTAATGAATTAACCACAACAGCGCAACTGTTCATTATTTCACGTAATTAACAATGTTCGTCAAATAAATTCGCGTGTGTTCGAAAGTTTCGCACTACTTTATCTAGAATATTTCCTCATACAACATTCACTGAACTTGTGTCTGCATTATTGCCATCAGTGTAGGAGAAGCAACGTTCTAAAGATATGTAGTTAAGACTATAGCTACAGTGTTAATAAAGTTGGGTACTACAGAGAAACCTTTTTCCGAAACGGTGATGCTACGAGTAAAAAACATCCAGACTGGATTCATTATTCAGTATAAAAAAGTACAAGGCTTGGAGATTTGAAGCTTAATCGCCTCCAAAGTAGTTCCCTTCCGAAGCTACACACTTAGCCCAGCGTTGTTTCCACTGTTCGAAAAAACATTTTTAGTCATCTTCTGAAATAGCGAACAACTGCTTCATTGAATCTCCTCAATACATTGAAATATTTTTCCTTTCAAGTGGTATTTGAATTTTGGGTAGAGAAAAAGTCACGGTAAAGCATTTTAAAAAGTCCTTTTTAAAATGCGAATGTTTTGTAATTCTTTTCCAATAAAATAAATGCAAGAGAAAAACTGCACAGTTAGTGGAATTAAACGTCCCATGTTTGTTTGAAGGTAGAGTTAAGCTATAAATCCATTAACACTTGGCAGTCCCAAATGATGAAATCTTGTTCTTTGAATGCCAAAATGTGTAAATCCAGAAGTCTGATTTCGATCGATCACTGTACTTTGTTATTCTTTAAATATAAAAAAGTAAAAAAGGTAAGGAGAGGAAGGTATTGAATACGTAAAGGCACCGCGCGTTCTTGTACTTTTTTTGCTTAGCACTATACCACTGCCTATTATATCTAAGTATAGAATAGGGCAGCCTTATTAAGGCCTACCATGATAAATATTACAAACTGAGGAAGTGTTATAACCGAGACAAAAACAAACCAAACTTTCAAAATAAGCTGAACGGTTTTACAAAAAAATCTAAGGCACTTTCTAATGTTGCTGAATGCAAGTGGTCTATGAGGCTGGACAGCGTTTGTAACAAAAAACGTGACTCTTGTATTTGCCCAATATCAATCAAATGTACCTGTGAGAAATCGAAAAATGTCTCTTCGATTCAACTGAAGTTCTTGTATCTCCAAAAACACATTAGGACAGGAAGGACTGAACCAGTAGATATAGAGGAAAACCACAAAATTAAAAGAGGAAGCAAAGAAAAGAACGTAAATCCCAGTACACAGTCCTATCAGAATAATATGACCACATACCTAGAAATGGGAATAACCACTCTTGGCCCTGATGACAGCGGCGAGACGGCATGGCATAGACGTAATGAGGCCACGGAAGGTTGCCGGTGGCACACTTGCCCATTCGGACTGCATCAGAGCACGGAGGACTCTGTGATGACGTGGTTGTGGGTCGGCACGACGAACCTGTAGATTCAGTCCCACAGGTACTCTGTGGGATTGAGGTCTAGCGATTGCGCCACAAAGAGAGAACGGAGACGGAGACATCGCTGTCGAGTTTCTGGAACCAGTCAGGTACCCTCTTAGCGACGTGGCACGGCGCATTGTCCTATTGGTAGACACCATCACCACCAGGGTAAACGTCCAACACGAAGGGATGCATTTGGTCAGCGAGGATGAACAGGTAGCCATTGGCGTTCAGGGAGCCATCTAGTGGAACCAGCAGTCATACCAGGAAAACATCCCCCAGACATGTGCACTGCCACCGCCGGCCTGTACTTGACCGACAAGGGTGTCCGGTTGTCGGTTCTCTTGTGTCTGACGCCGTATCCGCCACCACTCGTCACTGCTGTGGAGTACAAACCTAGATTCGTCGAAGGAGACACCCTTTTCTCACTCTTCCACTGTCCAATGACGGTAGTCCCATGCGAACTGTAGGCGTCGTTGCCGATGGACCTGGGTTAACATGGGCGCCTTGACGCAGTGTCGACTGCGGAGACCCATTCGCAATAGGGTCCGCTCTACTGTGCCCCAGCGTTCATTTGAGTGGTCAAATGCTGCACTGTTACGCTTCGATTGCCCTTTGCTAGTCGATGGGGGCGACGTTCTCCTCTGGGGTCGAAGGCCTTTGGGGCTCCACAGTTATGACGTCACGAGGTACTCGATGTGCCAGCGGTCCATTTTTGTTACATCCTTACTACAGAACATCGTGAACAGCCCACGAAGTCTGCTGTTTCTGAGGCGCTTTCACCATTGGCGCGATAGCCGATGATCATTCCTTTTTGAACTTTCGTCAAATCACTACCTCTGCCCATTGCGTTCACGTAGTGCACTATGGCTTATCTGTCCTGGCCGGCCGCTTATATCTCCGTGTGGTTGACCTTGACATGTGCACTCTGTGACGCGCCTGAGCAGATATACTGTGATTCCGGGGATGATCATATTATTCTGATACGATGGTGTATATGTCAGGGATGTAAGGTCAGGTGATGCGTAATATCACAGCCTCTCCTTGACAAATGTCAACCCCGCCTTCTCGTGGTGCATCCTGTTCCCACTAAAGGGGCTCTGACGACCGCCAATAGCGGTATAACTATACCATCGGGATCAGAGGAAATGCTATCCCACACTCACCAACCCGCTTGGCCAGCGTGGTGAGTTATGGCCAAACACCTCCAAAATGACTCTACAACTTAAATCTTGGCCCTCAGTCTCCGGCAGCTGGAATGTACCTGGCCAAGGCAGCGGCCAGTGCGACATGAAGGCAGAGGGTGCTAAGAATCCCCGGAGGACCGGACTAGGCTGCCATTTGATGCTGACCTTGGCTACCTATAACGGACGCTCCCTATCTTCTGATTCAAGGCTTCTTGAATTGGAAGAGGAACTACAAAGGATCAAGTGGGACATCGTTGGGCTAAGTGAGGTAAGGAGAAAAGGAGAAGATCTCATTGAACTGAAAAGTGGACATCTCTTCTATTATCGTGGGACAGATACTGGCAGAACTAGTGGTGTTGGATTTATAATAAACAAGAAACTGAAGGATAAAGTTGTAGAAGTTGAAAGTTCCTCTGACAGAGCTGCACGACTCGTTATCCAACTATCGAGAAGATACCAGGCTCAGATTATTCAAACTTATGCACCCACCACAAGTCATCCTGAAGAAGAAATTGAAGAATTTTATGAGGAAATTCGTGATCTAAATAATAAAGGTAAGCAGCACTTGAAGATAATTATGGGAGATTTCAATGCAAAAATAGGGCAACGGCAACAGAATGAAACTTCAGTAGGTAAATTCGGTCACGGCAACAGAAACCAGCGTGGAAATACTCTCGTTGAGTTTGCAGAGGCAGAAGGATTTTTCATCTTGAACTCCTTTTTCAAGAAAAAGCCACACAGGAAATGGACATGGAGACATCCAATTGGGACGACAAGTGAAATTGATTTTATTATGTGTAACAAAAAATTCGTCATCGAAGACTGCAGTGTGCTGAACAAGTTCAACACAGGTAGTGACCATAGATTGGTGAGATGTAAGATGCACCTCAACACTAAACTGGAACGTGGCAAGCTCATAAGACAAACAAAATCTATTGACATAACCAACCTTAAAAAACACCATAATACTTTCAAGTTGGAACTGAAGAACAGATTCTCTGCTTTAGAAGGCCTAACATCGGAAGAAGTGGATATTTCAGACGTTAACAGAAAAGTAACCAAAGCTCTAATGGAAACAGCAACAAAATTAGCTGGGTCTAAGAACAAGTTGCATGTGAACAAATTATCAGGAAAAACCAAAATGTTGATGCAAAAAAGAAGAGAGATGAGGACAACTAAAGAAGATGTGACTTCCAAAGTGGAATATATAGAGCTATGCAAGACAGTAAGAAAAAGTATCACTGAAGACGTAAGGAAATTCAACTGTGAACTAGTGAGGAAAGCAATTGAAAACAACCAAAGCCTAAAGATAGCAAAGGGACATCTCAGTAAGGGAAGAAAACAGATTATGGCTCTGAGAAAAGAAGATGGTTCTATAACAAGAAATAGAGGTGAAATTTTGACAAGAGTGAAAGATTTCTACTCCAAATTATATGAAAGGGATGATACATGTACTCCAGACATCATGAAAGGTACCAGAGTTCTTCCAGTCCTTCCAGCAGAAGTTGCTCATGCAATCAAGAACATGAAGCGGGGGAAAGCTCCAGGAGAAGATGGAATTACTATAGACATCATACAAGAAGCAAGTGGAGAAATTGAAACAGTACTCGCCCAAATTTTCACTCGATGCCTTAATGAAGGGAAGATTCCTGAGGATTGGAACAATGCTACAATGATCCTGCTACATAAAAAAGGTGACATTGAGGATCTCAGGAACTACAGACCTATCAGCCTCCTATCAGTGGTTTATAAAATCTTCACTAAAGTTCTTTCACACCGCTTGAACATAACACTGGACATGGCTCAACCGAGAGAACAAGCTGGATTCAGGAGTGGCTACAGCACAATAGATCATATCCACGTACTGAGAGAACTAATTGAAAGAGCGAGGGAATATGAACTTCCATTGTGCATGGCTTTTATCGATTATGAAAAAGCCTTTGATTCGGTGAAACCATCAGCAGTTACCACGGCTCTGAAATCCTGCGGTATTGAAGATGCATACATTAATATTATTAATAACATCTATGAAAATGCAAGTGCAAAGATTCGGCTGTTTGAAAATACAACACACATAAAAATTGGAAAGGGAGTGAGACAAGGTGACACCATATCTCCGAAGCTCTTTAATGCCACATTGGAAAATGTCTTTCAATCACTGAACTGGGAAAACAAAGGGATAAAGATTAATGGAGATTATCTAACCCACCTTCATTTTGCTGATGATGTAGTCATTTTTGCAACTACCCCATCAGAGCTGCAGAGTATGATCCAGGAACTTGCTGACAAGAGTAAAGAAGTGGGATTAAAAATGAACTTTCAGAAGACAAAAGTGATGTTCAATGCTTTTACAAGAAATGAAGATTTATCGATTGATGGAGAAAAACTGGAGATAACAGATACGTATGTTTATCTTGGACAGCAGATATCAAGTGAGGGTCACATTGATGAAGAAATTAATCGGCGTACAAAACTTGCCTGGAGAGCTTTTGGAAGAAACAGCATAATTTTCAAGAGCAATATGCCATTATGTCTTAAAAGAAAAGTGTTTGATCAATGCATCCTTCCAGTGCTTACGTATGGTGCAGAGACGTGGACCTTAACTAAAAGAGACATACAAAGGCTGCAGACAACTCAAAGAAGCATGGAGAGGTGCATGCTTGGTATAACCAGGAGAGATAAGAAGAGGAACTCGTGGATCCGAAAAATGACGAGAGTGGAAGACATCATGATCAGAGTTAAATCCCTGAAATGACAATGGGCTGGACATACTGCCAGAAGGACAGACCATAGATGGACAGCCGAAATTTTAGATTGGATTCCAAGGGACAGGAAAAGACCCAGAAAGAGACCACATGGGAGATGGGTGGATGAAATTCGTAAATATGCGGGAGTGACATGGAGGAGACTGGCACAAGACAGACCGTTGTGGAGGAAACTTGGGGAGACCTTCGTCCAGCAGTGGATTGATAATGGTTGACAATGATGATGATGATGATATGTCAGTCGCTGCCACTTCCAACTGTGAGTTTCCTTCCGGTGGACAGACTGCAACTGAGCCCGAGGAACATGAGGAAAAGTTACTGCTTTCAGCTTCCTGATGTGTGTACTGAACAAAACACATCACTTCAAACTTAAATAGCTGATTTTCCACAAAAAATCAATTTTGTCTGAATATGTTTAATTTCTACAACTTTCATCTTCATGCGCAAACATAAAATATTTAATTCAAAAATCTTTTTTACTTTATATTTAGCTGTACTAGAGGCAATTTTTCGGCACTGTAACAATTCGATTATAATTTATTTAGTACACGGGAAAAAATCAATAAAATTGCTTTAATTTTGGAAATTTCTATAATTTTGATCGCCATGCCCGAGCGGAAAATATTGCTTGATTATATTTTTTTTTACTTTATCTTTAGCTATACCAGGGGCAATTTTTTCCGCACCATAGCGATTCGATCAAAAGGTTTTCGGTATTTTCGACCCACCCGATTGCACGCTAATAAATGTTGAAAAATTGCCAGGGGGATATAATTGTTTTCTTCCAGACGGAGCTTCAGACTCCGTGATTGAAGAATTCAGAAGGAATCCTCTTTTCAACATATTTTCAAAATCTGACTGCAGTGGCTCAGTGGTATACAAATCGGGTGGTCATGGAGAGCATAGGAAGTGTTGAGCACTGTCTTCAAGTTATTGCAGTCGCGAATTGATACATCTGTCTATGTGTGTATAGGATTATTACTACCCTAAAAAAAGGAAATATGTTTGCCGAACGTCATGGAATGTATCTGATCACCTAAAGATGTACATAATTACTGTCGGTAATTCCACCATTCACCGTAATATTTGGACTTGAGGAATGCGACCACATCGCTGCTCAAATAAATGTCTCCATTTTTTCGAGGGGAAGGGTTAACGGCTGCCATGAGCAATTCTAAGGCATGAAAGCATTCGCCCGTCGCTAATTTTAGGTAACTGATTCCAAGGAATGCAGTGATCCGGCACCGTATGTTCTCCGGGGCTCGAACCAAGCCCACCTCGGACGGCAAGTCTGACCTCTCTCGTCACAGGGGTGACCGTCCACCTTTGTCTCTTAATAAGAGGCATTCAGGATTATACGTATATACACTATATTGACAAAAGTCCCCTGACAACACTTTAAAAGAAAATGAACGGATCTGCTGCGTTGTTAAGATGCGCGGTACAGCTGCAAACGGTATAAAAACAAGCCTACAGCTGACCGCGATCATATCGCACTGTGAGGTTGACTTAAAATGTCGCAGCGGGAGAGAACTGACTCTGAGAAAGGAAAGATGGTTGGGTGTTATATTAGTTTGTTGTCCATAGGAGAAACCGAGAGGCGTTTAAACATACCCAAGTCAACTGTTTTGGATGTACTGAATAAGTGGAAGACACATGACGTGCCTGAAGCATCAAAACGAACTGGCAGACCAAAGAAAATCAGTGATAGAGGACGTCGAAGCCTCAGGAGAGCCGTTACAGCTAATCGACGGAGTACTGTACAAGACCTCAGTGTAAAGGTGAGTAAAACTGCTGGAACCTCGGTCTGTATACGTACCATTCGCAGAAAACTTCATTCTATGGGTTACCGTGGTCGTGCGGCTGCTCATAAGCCTTTCATCTCAACTCTCGGAATGCTACTCGTCGTTTAGCATAGTGTAAAGAACATTTATCGTGGGCCGTAGATCAATGGAAACGGGTCCTACGGATTGACAAATCCAGATACACGATCCATCAATCTTATGGCCGTGTGTGAGAGTGGCGGCAGCCAGGGAAACGCTATTTACCACAGTGTACTGTTCCTGCGGCCAAGTTTGGAGCTGGCAGTGTACTCTTGTGGGGGTGTTTTTCGTGGTATGGTCCCGGCCGATTGGTTATCGTGGACAAACCTGTTAGCCAGCATGTCTACCTTGATATTCTGGACAATTTTGCCCTACGAACTCTGTGGCAATACTATGGAACCGAGTCTTGTTGATTCCAGCAGGGTAATGCACCGAGCCATGAAGGAAGGGCTGTTACGGCGTGGTTTGACGATAATTCCGTATCGTGTTTGGACTGGCCAGCACAGACCCCTGATCTTAATTACATAGAGCACCTATGGGATGAATTAGAGCGTCACATAAGTAGCTTAGGACCAAGGCCTACTACTGAGCAACAATTAGCTGCAGCATTATGTACTGAATGAAAGCGCATACCTATTGCTGTGTCCCAAAACCTTGTCGAAAGCATGTCTCGAAGGGTCAGTGCATGCATTAAGGCCAAAAGTGGATCGACACCGTACACGAAACACCGTATGTGAATAAATGCTAGGTTGTGTTTCTCTTCTAGGTGTCGGGTGACCTTTTTCAATATAGTGTAGGTTACTACGGCGTTTCTCTAAATGTAAATTCATTGGATATTTGAAAGAATGAAAGATACATACGATTCTTCAATATATACGACGCGTTTCTAAAGATCTGAAGCAAGTTCTCATACCCTTTACATTACTACTTCAGAGCACCAGCGTTTGCAACAAGATGCTTATATAACAGTAGAAATTCTGCCATAAATTGTCTTTGGGCTGCTCCTAACGAACTGTTTTGCTAGAAATTGTACTGTCAAGACGTATAATGAGTTCTGTGGTTGCTGCAGGGTAGTGATTTTGCTCGTTTTACCTCCTATAATCCTTCACAACATTCTTCTGTTTTTTCCTTAGCGAGCCTAAGTTTTCCTAGCTACTACTACTACTGCTATTAGACCTCCTAGACGCTCTGTTCAGGCCATGTGAATTGCGCCATAGCTACAGAATGGAACAAATTAGCAGCTTGTTTTATTCACCTCTGCTGAATGACACAAAACTTTGCCTTGACGAAAATAGAAACATCAGATTTCTTTGTGCAATTTGTTATGTATCTCGAGTATTAGTTCTTTTAATTATGTTGAAACATATAGCAAGATATTCAGAAATAAAAAGAAGAAAACGCCATCGGTTCAAATATAGGTACTGCGTACAGTTATTAATGCATATGTTTGGTAAAGTAGTAGTAATGATGCTATATTTCCATTATTTATTTTCCACCATCTGCTTGTACTCTGAACAAATCAAGTGTCATCATGTGAAATGACTCAGTTTCCCAGTTTTGGCCTTTTTTTTTATCATCGAAAAGTCGATTGGCAGTGATTTGGCTTGGTCAGCATCATAAAGCAATATAAGTTAAAAATTCTGGTTTTGCTCATTCAAAGAAATTTCTAGTCGTTCCATATAGTAACATCGCGGTACTAGTAATACCATATTATTTATCAAAAATTCCCATACATGACTATGCTTTTTCTTGCTTTTGTTTTCGGTCATTTTCATATGGTCAGTGGAAATAAAATTTGCGGTAACGCTGTAATCATTTCTAGTAGTGGAAATAAAATGCGTGGTAATGCTGTAGAAAGTTTCTTTTCCTCATCCATAAATTATTTAATTGTTTCTGCAGTATAAATGGTCACATAACATTCCTTTTGCTTTAACTTTTTTCAGAAATTGAGGTCCAAGCAGATTTCCGTCCGCTACAATAAATGAAGACCTGCGCTCATAAACTTGAAGACCTTTGTCAAACATAAAATTCCAGCTGGGTTCCTTATTTCACCATCTGAAATTATAAAAGCTGAGCTTTTATTTCACATTTTTCTGTCCTCTCGCCACAGCGCACCAAAAAATATAGGAAATGTACGTATGCATTACTGCTGTTTCATTTCTGACAGAAATACATGAACACTGCAGAATGTTCAATAACAGGGATATTGGGACATGACAGCCATTTCAGCAGATCTCCTACTGCTGTTTTTTGTGAACTTCCGTGTCTGCGGATCTGTACAAATGAGATAGCCATTTCCTGGTAAAACGGAAAAGACGTTTTGGCGTTTAGCCAGAATGGAGGGGGAGGCCGTTTCCCCACGAAGCAACAGATAAGTACAACAATACTACTCCGGAGGCCAGGCTGAAACCTGCTCAGGCATGGCTACAATGGTATAAGCGCTGGCTTGTGGCCATTTGTCCAAGGTGGGTCCGGGTTCGAACCCTATAAAGAAAGAATGTTGGTGTTTAATTTATTGCACTGTCATTCTCCCTTCCCTGGAACCAGTGAATTTTGGGACGAGCAACTGCTTACAGTCCTCAAGCGACACATACAGCGTATTAAATCCGTTTATTTTTGTGGTGTAGCAAGCACAAAGATTCGACAAGCGTTCGCACTCCACTGGGAGGCTTTTTTAAGACAATGGTCGACATAAAAATGCAGGGAATCGGAACACGTAAGGAACAATGATGATTTTTGAAAATATATCCAGTACCGTAAGTTGGGGTAACTTTGCCACAAAATTTCATTCTTTGTCTAACTTAAGAGCAAAATTTGAAAGAAATATTCGATTTCTGTTGGGACAATATTTTTGTTTCGTATGCAGCATGAACAAAGGATTAATTTAAGTGGGTCGCATAATTTTTTTCGAGGTTTTAAAGGCTCTCCAAAACATTATTGAAATTTTGGGACAAAGTTGCCATGACGTTGGGTAACTTTGCCCCTGATGTGATATTACGCTGATTTGAGAGTAAAATATCATTGGGATCTTTATTCACACCATGATATACAATACAACAAATCAGATTGTTCATCTCTGGAACAAAAATGTATTCGTCTTTGAAATCACTTGTGGAGGATTTATTTTACCAAAAACATCTTGCCATTTGTACGGAATACAATCCTTCTTTTGAGGCCATCTCCAAAATTTGAAGCCTTTTTCCATACAATCAACTGTTGGTCCTTCTTCTGAGATGTTGACGATCCTTCCGGGGTAACTTTGACCGTTTGACAAAACAATTACAAAATGATCAACAGCGTAATCCTGAAGCGTAGATTTTGGGGTATGATAGATGCATCATGTGCAGGCTTTTGTAATTCATACAATGTTTCACGCTCTGTGTCAGATTCCAAGAGCATGTCAAAATTCCTTTCATCTAAATGTTCGCTTGAGAAAATGCTCGTAGATGGAAACTTTTGTCTTTCAAATGGAGACTGGGGTTTTGGTTTTGAAGAACTAGCATCAAAAATTACGACATCCCTGAGACAAACACTTTTGCTAGCTGGTATTCGGAATTCTCTAGAAAAAAAAAAGAGGACCGCATATATATCGCAAACTTGAAATTTCGAGCAGACTGTCATTTTGGCATATTGGGTGCACTGGCTTACAACATTTGGGGGCTTCGCTGCGAAAAAAAGTTTAAGGAGGAAGGTTTAACGGCCACATGAGTATTGTTGGTGAGTATTCAAAAACCAAGTAATATTCACCAGCCAAAGCTGTTAATGAAAGGTGACGGGGAGCACCGAGTTGGCTTAAGCATTCCAAATGATCCCAGAGAGAGAGAGAGAGGCAAATGGAAGAACTAGCGCTTTTCTTATAGAAGAGAGGAAAACAAAGGAAGTTTGTTCTGGCGCTCGAATAAGGTAGGAAGTGAATTTGGCGATTCTCCGTGCGACGGAGAGTTTTGCAACCTAAAAGATGGGAAGACTTTTAATGTCAAAATGGTAAATAGAGGGAGAAATTCAGTCGGTAAACGGGAACGAAGGGACTTGGCAGGAAAATTACAGAGAAACACGTCTGATCGACTAAGCAGGAGCATATCAATGTGTAAACAATAAAGAGCAATACAGATGCAATATAGTAATCGGAGCAAGAAAATCCGTGACCTCCCCCACATATTGCATTGAATAAAGGGCACCACTGCAGAGGAGCAAGTTCTCTTTCAGCTAGCAATTCATTACCTTGATCATCGGGGTAAAATATCTCTAAAACTCCAGAGCTACTAAATTGCTTTATAAGCTTAGGCTTGAAAACTCACACGACTGAGTACTGAAAGAAAGTGCCTGAGCCCCTTTCTCTCTGGCCATCTGGCTATTTCCTGAATGGTTAAGTCTACTCGGTGTATTTCCGTATGTGTGTATTACCATCATTGTGCCTTCCTCTTACGTGTGAGATATTGTTCTTTTCACACCTTTTCAAAAAATCCGAACGATCCTGAGAATTCCAAACCGGCCAAGTGTTTGCATCTAGTTCTACGTAGACGCTGATGCCATAAAACCATCAAACCATTCACTCCACTAAGTTCATCTTTTCTCAGGAAACAGGGGTGATCACTCTCTACCTTATTAACAACTAAACGCTACATAACAGGACCGTCTCAATGCCTTCCCGAAAAACGCTAACGAAAAGAGAAATAATTTTAACTTATGAGACGATAGTAAAAAAGGCCATTAATGCTCATTTCTTCTGTAGCTAATGGTCCCACGGGTACTCCACACCCTTTATTGACTTTTATTTCAAGGTGTGGAGTTTTAGTCTTTTGTCATCAGCGTTGATTTTGGGTGCATTTTAAAGTGTGCATTAACAACTGTTCGTTAATTCATTGTAATCATTGCATATTCTCACTGTGCCAATTTTGAGTCAAGTATTTGTACAGTAATCATTCGTGAATGTTGCTTTAATTTTGAAAACCAGTGTATTTTTCGTCATATCTCCTAAACAGTGACTAGTTCTTCGTGACAGATCCTTCTGAAGTACCTGGTCGACAGAGTCAGTGAAAATTTCTGCTTACCAGTTATTAGAGTTCATATGTTCTATATTCTACAATACAGAAACATTTATACAATATATACAGATGATGTATGACGAATATTTACATTATTAACATACAAGTATTTCAGGCGAGATGAAGAAAAAACACTAAATATTCTTTGAAGTTTGCAGACACTATCACGATGAGATTAGGGTTTTAGTTTTTCTGGTACTTGAGCACCTATTGAGCAGTGAGATATTTGATTTAGATTTATGTCACGCAGGGACAATTGTTAGAGCTGGGATTACGGTTGCATTAACCTCCACGTGCACTGAGGATGCCTCGACGCCGAATCCGTGCACAATACGAGTACTTCAGCGAATTTGAGAGAGGACATACAATTGGCATGAGAGTGGCCGATTGATCAAGTGGCTGTATCGCCAGGCATTTGTGTCGGAGCAACGCGGTAATCAAATGATATTGGCGTCAAGGGTTTGAGGAGCGCAAAACCCAGCGGTACACGGACAGTGGACGGCCGAGGGCAATGACAGAGCACGAGGATCGTGCGATTGTGCGAGACGCACGAACAGAACTGAATTCATCGCTCTCAACTATCTGTGTTCGTGTTGCATCGCCACAGATGCGGAAGTGGCCACCCGGACCGTCATCAGATGACTTGTGGCACGGAGACTACATTCGAGGCCACTCCGCTGCCTACCACTGACCAGCGACCATCGCCGGCACCGGTTGCAGTGATGTCGGGCCTGATCAAAGTGAAATGGTGTCCAGTGGCATCGTGTTGTCTTCGGTGGTGAGTCACGGTTTGCACTTGGCACCGATGACCAGCGCATATGTATCTGGAGATGATTCGGCCAACGCACAGGATCCTGCCTTTACTGTGGAACGGCACACGGTTCACACACCGGAAGCGACTGTCTGGAAAGCTATTTCCTACGATACCCGGACACACTTGGCAGTCCTGCGTACCACCGTCACAGCTCAACGGTACGCCGACGACATTCTACGATCTGCTATGTTAATGTTCCTGTAGCATCATCACTGAGAAATTTTTCTACAGGGTAATGCCCGGCCACACACGGCACGGCTCTCACGCGCCTACCTCCGTAATGTCGATACCCTTCCACGACAATCCTGATCCTCCGACCTCTCACCGATAGAACATGCCTGGGACACTGTGGGACGCCCGGAATGTCGGCAGACTGGCCAACAATTTGGACGTCATCTAGCATGCTATATCTTGCGATAGTATATGTGAACTGTATGCGTCTATGCCATGCAGGGTAACCGCTCGTATCCGAGCCAGAAGTGGTTCTATAACGTACTGACTTGTTCCACTCGTGTAGCTGTTATATCCAAATAAATGTCCTAACTGCTTTGGAATTGCAATCATTTCCCTTGCTTTGATGTTTGCTTCTGGATGCTTCGTTTATTTTTTTTATTTTTTTGGCAAAGAGTGTACATTTTTGCGTTTTAAAAGACTTATCAATATCCCTTATTTTTTTTGCTTTTGATAGAATATTATCACATTCTGAAACAACAATGTCAACAAATCTTGTTTGCCTTTTTGTTTTTAATTTGAAGACCAGCAGAATTTCCACTTTTTCCTTCATATGCATATGCCGATCTCGTCCATCGTGGACGAGCAGATGTATTTCGACTTGTAGAATCATCGCACCTACGACGTTATAAAAAAACACGAAAGCAATTCGGTGTTGCGGAACCTGTGTATGCATCGTGCATTCTTTCCAAATAGAGAAGAGCGACGCAGAGAGCATTCGGTGTTACCAAGCTGTGTTTAACTTAAAATCTGAAGCATCTTTGGGAAACAGTGCAACGCCAACGCCAGAGTCGACAGGATATGTATTTAACTCTTGCGAGATGGAGTTCGCTAATCTAAATAAATGTAACAAATGCATTTTTATGAATCTCTCTCTCTTCCTGGTCAATCACACCGTATGAATGACGCATCTGTATTGTAACCAGAGATAGGGATCTTCATGACACATCTTGATTTAGGAATAATGCCGAAACTGAGTATTCTTACAAATAAAGAGATAAAATCGTTAAGTTTTAAATACCATTTACATAGAATAATCAGTTATTTTCTTTTTCGATTGAAAACAGATACGATTCCTATGCAAAAAAAGGAAAACAAAATAACTGTGAATAAAGGGAAGCTTCTCTCTCTCTCTCTCTCTCTCGAAAAGGTTTGTACGTGATAAAATACATCGATCTTCGCAAGCGATAAGGTGTTTAAAATTAAATGGTCATCATGCATGAGTCAGCTATCAATCGGACAAGACCCGTAGGTGTTGACTGGGAGATTTGCATTTGTTAAGAAGGTTTGGAGATGTGGAGAACTGATAAATCTTTTACTTTTCGCGATGTCGGGCTCGGTAGGGCGTTGGTTCTTCCGACGAGTGACCCACATCTCTCTCACCGGACCATCCCCGCCTGGCACCGAACGAAACAGCTCTACGCCCGCCAACGCCTTGAAGGTTGTCCGCTTTCAACCGTACATCACGGGGAAAACAACAATAACAACACCAACAAAATGCTGACCAACAACAACATCATCTCCATGCAGTCATGATTACCCAATAGCCCTTAGCAGTACAAGTTTCTCCTTTCCGAGTGAAAAAGGATATTTTTCGCAGCCCTATTAAAATACTAGCTACAGAGAAAAAAATTCTCTTGGATGGATGCAGTTTGCAGTTTAATCCAATTATGTTAAGAAGCTTTTGCTGAAGAAAGTGAACTGGCAACCACTTGAGCGAGAAATCGTTCGCACAATCCCTGTTATCAGCAGCGCACGAAGAGCGGAAAGCTGCCATTAACATACTAGTTGTTCTTTCATCATTTATTGTTCCATTCCGTTGAAAGCAACAAAGTAAACTTTGGCGAAAAGCCTTTTTACTTGACACTTCATTAAAGTTGTGCGCTTTGCCAAACGATGGGCTGTGTAATTTGTTTATTATTGAGGATTGTTTTTACTTGCTGCTTCAGCAGTTAGTTTTTTTACATTTCATTTTTTTTTAGTTTAAAATAACTGAGTGCCAGAAAAAAATAGTTCTGAGAAACTATTTCGTTAGGACACAAGGGAGGGTGAAACTTCAGGGAATAAAATGTGGGGCTTGGAAAACATTTCATGCGAGTCAAATATATAGCACAACTGACTTTCTTTTTCCTTTTTTTTTTTTTTTTTTTTCGAATTTAACAATCATTCCACCAGGGTCGCCGACTTCACCAAATTATTGGGAGGGGGCGCAGGCGTGAAACGATGAGACGTGGGAAGGGAACGTCTCTTCTGTTGTGAGGAGGAAAATTAGAAAAAAGGCAAAAACGATAAACCACGAGGCCGGACATATATTTTAGAACGCAGTTATAATTGCTCGTCAGCAAATGAACAAGAAAACAGAAGTATTCTTTTGATGAATATTAATATTTAAAAAAAAAAAATTAGCTTAAGATCTTATAAAAGTATCCTTTCTGAGAGATTTTATTTCGAAATGTTTATAAAAAATATGAGAAATTAGCAGGGTTACTCAAACAAAGAACAAGAGGCATTTACCACATATCACGAGAACATGTCAAACACAATACGGGGCTGGATAATACTAAACGGCTATCGTACGAAAGATCACTATAAAATATTCGCCGTTGCTGTCGCACGTACGGTCATTCACAAACAAAATTTCCAAATTGCAAGTCAAGATTAAAACACTTTATTTACAATTAAAAATTAATATTTACACGCGAGATCTTTCGAGGCTGTACATAGCACCCATCATCAGGCTACAAGCGCCACGAAACACAGGAGCAGACATTATATATTGTCAACACGACCCACAATTCACTCGGTCTTCTCAATCACCGGTGATGCCATCAACAAATCGTTAAAGTCCAAAAATTAAGTCTTAATTTCTTATCATATAAAGTCCTCTTCTTTAGAGTTGTGTAAGGAGGGGCAACCATCCTTCTCCTCTGTCTTGGAACAAATGTTGGGAGTTCAATGTAAAAGCATGTTTCTCCATATGCAATAATGAAGAGGCTTTCCATAAGGAAGACAGTACGTTTATTAACATTTGAGTTAAGCACCCTAACATTTGTCCAATCTGGGGAGGAGTAACCTCCCTGGTTAACAGCATTAGTGAAAGCTGTGGAAACTGTTCCAGAACGAAGAGCGTATTTATGTTCACCCATTTTGGCATTTACGGTTCTTAGGGTAGGACCTATATAGTATTTAACTGCACTGTCTGGGTCTTCATGAATTAATGGTATGCAGTAGACGCCTGGTTTTTTAAGAGCTGGGACTCTAACTCTATCATTTCTTATCAAGGAAAAGAGGTTTCTTGTAGACACTCCAAACGTTAGATTGTGTTTGTGACAGGCTTTTCTTAAGATAGACACAAGAGGTGGAATAAAATCAACTTTGCCTGTGTACTTAGTAGGTTTTCTCTCAGTGGACAAAGTCGTGAATCTCAGTCTTTGAAATTGTTGTAAAAGTCCTTGAAAGAAGTTGACAGAGAACCCAAACGATAAGGCCAAGTTTTGAACTCTAGAAAGTTCATCACGTCGAATTCTACTTGTCGAGGAATGGGTGAATTCACGTCTTATTAGGAAACGTAGAGCTGAAGCTTTATGGTCGGGAGGGTGAGTAGAAGTGAATGGGATCATGCAAGGTATGAACGTCGGTTTACGGAAAACACAATGTTTGATTTTATTGGAATTCAAATCTCGAGACAGTAAAATGTCTAGGAAAGGCAATTTCCCCTCTTTCTCAAGGTCTTTTGTAAACTTTATAGTTGGAAACTGGGTAGAAAGACAATCTACAAATTCGTCCAGTAAAGGTAAAGCATGTGGCCAAAAAACCAACATGTTATCTACGTACCTAATCAACAGTGACGGTTGATAAGGGAAGTCCAATATGACCTTATTTTCTAGATACTGCATGAGAATGTCAGCTAAAATGGGGAGAGGGGGAACCCATTGGTGCCCCTTCCTTTGGATGATAGAACTTGCCATCAAATCTAAAGTAAGTTATCTTTGCTACAAGTTTGAGAGCAGAGATAGGAGGTGCTGTTTAACGTACCCATTAACTTCAGGTGGGGAGATGGAATTGTCTTCTTGTAATTTGTCCTTGATAATTGAGTGAACGGTGGTGAGTGAGCTGGTAATTCAGTTTCTTATCAAATGAGCAATGCTGAATATGGGGAAGATTTTTTGACTTATTTTATTATTTATTATTTTTTTCTGGATATAAAACGCTTTGGCCTCATATTATGAGGCGAGAGCGATTAATTAGTTAAACAAGACAAAAATTATTGGGTGGGTACTGTCCCCCTCCCGGTAAAGTTATTGGAGGAGCAAGATTCACCTTGGCTCCCCATAGTCCGCGCTTATGCCTTCCACCAGTTCCAAATGTCGAAGCCTGGTTATAAGAAAGGGAAGAAGCTGATTCCAAAAGACAAATACACTATCTGTGCCTCATCTAAGACTCGAACGCGGCTGACTGCTCGGCAGACTGTGCTATGGCTGCCTCGGTTTTGACAGCATCTCAGCTAATCAGTCAACAAAAGAAGAAAACAACCATACGCATATCGGTGCTGCAAATTTCCGTTGAAAATAATATTTATCCGACTGTCTTACCGCTACATGTCTGTCATTACGATAAGAAAAGTTTCCGGGTTCAATTATTTCATGAATTTTTTTGGAGGCTGATTTGTTTAATTTTAGGTTCAATGCTTCCACTACGTCGAGAAAAGAGGATCCTCGGCCCGGTGGCGCAGTGGTCTAATTGCTGGCTTCTGACCATTCGTCCGAGATCGGTCCGGGTTCGAATGCCGGTGAGACATGGATGTTGTGTTTGTCTTACAGAATTAGCTTTCTCCCTTCCCTAGGGCTAATGATCCTAAATAAGGGACGTGTGGCTGCTAATAGCCCATTTAATTGCTCACAATGGTGGTTAAACATTCAAAAATGAAAAAAAAAAAAAAAGAGGAAAAGATAAGAGGATCGTAAATAAGTTGTAAAAAAAGTGCAGGTAGGCTCAGTTCTGATTGAGCCGTCAGTTTGGAAAATAGGACTGCAACTTGCAGATCGGAGAGTTGAAATGAGCTAGTCGAGTATGGTTTCAAAGCGTTTATTTAATTCGTTATAGTCAACACAGGTCTATGATATGAAAAGTAGCTTACATAATTTTTTTACAAATAATGCTGGATACATTGCGAACACAAAGCAGATCAATAAACAAAATGTCCAAAGTGTTGCTCTGCCTTCTTGGGCTTCTTACATTCCTTATCACTTGCTCTGGCCTCTCATTTTGATGTTTTTCACTTTTGCTTGCGTCCATTTTTCGAATTCCGAGGCATTGGCGAAAATGTTAACCCGTTCACACGAAAACAGTTTTTAAAAACATTAGTTTAAACTACTGCGATATGTTCTTTATATATTTAAATAGATCTCGTCGAGAGCTTTAAAACGATACGATGCACAGTCGTGTTGCGCTCACCGTTGCAGGGTGTTTTATTTAAGATGCAGGATGTGCGCAGTGTCGTTCTTCAAAGTAAACGGAAGTATTTGCACAAATTACTTCTTGGAACTGATTTCTAACATCGGTAAAGCATTTGCAGGCAGAAATAGCTGCTCACATATACCAATAGCAGAAACGTGAGTAAAACAAAAATGAAAAATTGTATTCATAATCTTCCTCATCATGAAAGATATCCGAAGGAAAAGGATTTTTTTAAATGGGCAGTTAGAAGCAGAGATATGACGAAGGAAAATATAAAATAAAAAAATTGACTCCTAATGAAACAACTCAGCAGCATCGTTTGAAAAAGAAAATCAGAGCGAAATAATCTTCATAGGGAAGGTTATCCAACGGAGAAATAAGTTTTTAATATAATTTTTTTAGAATCGGAGATACTTTTGTAAATGGAAAAAAACTTGGGGACAACACTGTTATGAAAAAGCAGAATCTACATGCAAAACATTCGTCGTAGTATGAGGTGTACAATGAACAAAGAATTTTCCAAATACGATTTTTCGAAGCAGAGATATCAAGAAAGCATTTTATACATGTATGAGCCTAGTGGGAAAACTGTGCAATATTTAAATCAGAACTTTACTGTAGCGAAGGACATACATTACAAAAGATTTTTTCAGTCGGATTCTTAGTAGCGGAGAGAGACGGTCAGAAACAATAATATACACTTAAGCCATATCGATACAGAATTGTGCACTACAAAAAATTCGAAAATACACTGGCGGAAAGTGAAAAAGAACACCAAGAAGGAGACGTCTGATACCAAAGAAATTTATACAGCATAATAACGGAATACAAAGGATAACGTGATCAAAACATTATGGCAAAATACAGCTGTATTTGCTGGTAAACAGAAAAATAGCATTTCCATGTAACATGGTTAGTACGAGGTTGAACCGCCATGAACTGCGTCGCACTATGCAATTCTGGCATGGAGTCTGTCGTACAGATGTTGGATGTAAGTTTGGGGCATTGAGTTCCAAGCATCCTCAACCTGGACGCGTAAATCGGGGATGGTCGTGGCTGGCCGTGGAGACCGGATAAGTCGTTGTCCCATAAAATACTACACGTGCTCAATGGGGGACAAATCCGGTGAACGTGCAGGCGATGGAAGTTGTCTCACACCCTGAAATGCATGTTGCGTTGCACGTGCCGTGTGTAGGCGTACGTTATCTTGCTGGAAAACACCACGATGGACCGACCTTACATATGGCACAACAACGGGCTGAATAATGTTGTTGATGTAGGAGGTGCTGTTTAACGTACCCGGTACAAACACTAGTTGTGTACGGGAGTGATAGCTGATCGCTCCCCACACCAGGAGACCAGGTGTACGCCCTGTGTGTCGCTGGCGGATGCAAGAAGGGTGGAGACGCTCCCCTGTGCGTCTGCGAACACGCATACGGCCATCGAGGCTCCGAAGCAGAATCTGCTTTCATCGCTGAACACGACAGATCGCCATTGCGTTCTCCAGTGCAGACGTTGGCGACACCACTTCAGCCGTTCCTGACGGTGGGCTGGAGTCAGAGGTACACATGCCAGAGGCACACGTGCACGTAGTCCTGCATCCAGTAGACGGTTGCGGATTGTTCGCACAGTCACCTCAGGTGCAACGGCAGCTCGGATTTGCGTCGCAGTGCATGGATGTTCTGCTTGACAACGCCGCTCTTCTTATGCGTCGATTGGTCCGCTCATCAGTCCGTCTATGACTCCCGGCTCCACGTCTTCTCGTGTGGGAATGTTCCTCGGACCATCTACGCCACCATCGTACCACCACCGATACTTCCCTCCCATCACAAAGCCGTACATACCATTGGAAAACTCTGCTGCGAGATAATGCTGTATCTCCATACGCTCCTTTTAACATTCTGTAAGTTTCAGTAGCTGATTTACCAAGTTTCCAACAAAAACGGATGTTTACTCTCTGCTCTTCTATGGCTAAAATGAAATGGGACGTGAATGCTTGCTATATGACTGCCTTAATGCCCGTCTGCCGCCTGTCGGTACCGGTATAAACCGGTTTCCAGCTCTTCACTGACTGGCCAAGGACTGCTGTTTTCTGACATAGACATAAAATTTTTATCCTACCATTGCTACGTCATTTATACGGTCAGGAGCTTATTAGGCGTAGGTTGTACTTTGTTTGCTAACTGAAGCCAACATTGTTGTTGTTGTTGTTGTTTTTGTTTTTTTGTATTACTTAATTTTTATACTAATTTCATTAGAAAAACTTTATTATGTAATTCTATATGACTTCTTTTTTTCAATATATATATAAAAAAATTTGCTTTTGAAATATTTAGTAAATCCAAATACGATTATAATTTATATTCGATACCCCTACTGCCAAACCTTTACTTATAAGCATCACTGTTTTCAAAGCAATTTGTCCACTAGCTGATTTGGCATAAGTGCAGCGTTAAACATTCTCTAACATTAGCTTGTTTCAAATTTCTTGAATTCCGAGAAAAAAAAGAGTACTTTTGACGATATTTCGCAAATTTTTCGTTGCGTCATCTGTCTCATGGCTGCAAAAAAACGCTGTCTCGGTTCTATAAAGTTGTAACATACCGGGTAAGTATAGATGAATCCAAGAATCGTGTAACTTTGAAATTCTGAAATTCAAAATTTAGCGTATAATCGTAAAAGGAGTATAAATTAATTACCGTATAAAAGTGAAATATGTGTACCTGAAAAACGTATAAGAGGTTCCACTGTGTTTTTTAAACAGAAATTTGGGCTTTCAAAATTTTCTCATATTAAAAATTAGAAATCATATGCTAAATATTCTCATTATAGTCGTGTTCGGAGGCAAAAAGAATTTTCCGGATTGGACTCCTAGGAGCAAAGATATACGGAAAAATAAGATACATATTTATGTCTCTATCTGGAAAACTGCACATTATTTTGAATAGAAAGTATGCTCAAACTGTTTGCCTTAGTAAGCGGTATGTGACCATTGTTTTTTCTGTTCAGGCTTTTAGAAGCATAAATACGGCTAAAATACAAATGTATTGCGAACAGAAACAGAAAGTTATGCTTCAAGTCGCAAGATTGTGCGTTAAGAAAAATTTAAATATTATGCAAAATATTCATTTCAATATGAAAGGTATCCAACACAAAAATAATTTTTTAAATGGAAATTTACAAGCAGAGATACTGAGAAAAATACATTATACATGTATGACCTCTAGCGGGAAAACTGTGCATTATTTTAGGTAGAAACAGTGGGCAAAATGGTCTTCGTTGTGAAAGGTATTGGAGGAACAGCGAAAAGAAAATTCCGTCAGATATTTTAAAGCCATGTTGAAATTGAAATACATTTTGAACTCAATAATCTATATTCAGAACATATAATGCCGCTGTCCTCTGCACGATTTAAAACTTGATAACGCTAAAATCATCAAGTTAAAAAAATTATTTACAGATAAAATATATTACGAAATATTTATATCTGGTAATAAAGTTTTTTAACTTGATGATTTTAGCTTTATCAAGTTTTAAAGCGTGCAGAGGACTGCGGCATTATGTGTTTTGAGTACTGATGTCCATGAAGATTCTAACCTATGTACCTGCATCTACACCGACGAGCCATTACATTATGACCACCTTCCTAACAAGCTGTAGGACCCCCTTTAGCCCTCAAAACAGCGGCCCCCCGGCGATGCATCTATTCCATCAGGATAGGTATCCTGGGGTATCTGGTACCATAAGGTCCTTCAGTTACCGTAAATTTCGGGGGGGGGGATATAGCGCGAACCCGCTTTTCCAAGTCGAACCACAAATATTCGATTGGTTTCATGCCAGGTGAATTTGTTTGGAGGCCAGGGCATTAACAGAAATTTACCAGCATGTTCCTCGAACCACACCTTGACGATTTTGGCAGTGTGGCATGGCACATTATTCTGTTGGTAATGTCCATCACCAGCATGGATCACACTTGCCATGAATGGGTGAGTGAACTTGATCCGCAATGATGCTCACATACCTGACAGCTGTCAGGGATTGTTCTATTGGGATAATTGGGCCTAAAGTGTCTCAAGGAAACATCACCCACAGCATAACTCCGCCGCCGCCGGCCTGTTTCCGCCCAACAGTGCATCTAGGTGCCATAGCTTCGATTGGTAATCGGCGTACCCGAGCTAGGCCGTCTACGTGATGCACCAGGAATCTTGATTCGTCAGACCAGACCCATTTCTTCCAATCATCCACGGTCCAATCTCGATGATCTTTGACCTATTTCATGAGTTTTTGGCGATGACGTGCAGTGAGCATGGGGACCCGGCTGGGTCTTCGACTACGCAGGACTATGCGCAGAAGGTTGCGATGAACTGTGTGCTGTGACACATTGCCCTAGTCACCACTGTTGTAGCTGTGTGTGATTTGTCGCACTGTGGCCCTGCGGTCGCTGTGAACAATGCGCGACAGTCTCCGCTCCCCTCTGGCATCAGTGAGCTGCGGACAAAACACGGCTGGACGACAGTTCGTCGTTTGGTCATCTGTGCGCCACTTTTGATATGCACTCACTACCGTGGCACTTGAACAACCTAGAAGCCGCGCCATTTCCGAGATCGTAGTCGCGGGGCGCCGTGGCATCACAATTTGTCCTTTACCAAACTCCCATAAATCGGCAGCTTTCCCCATTCTGACTCCGAACACTCTACTAACCGAAGGCCGGTCCTCAGGTTGTCTATATACTGTTCTGTGAACTTCATTTGCGCCACCGTTCGGTATCCAGGCGCGCCCATTTCTCTAGGCTGGAGGTGGTCATAATGTAATGGTTCATCGGTGTATGTTCAATACAGCAAAGTTATGGCCGGGAAAAGGTGAAAGTTTATAGGTCATCGCTCTTAAAGTTCAGAATTCCGAATACAGAAAGAATTTGTCGAATCAGGTGCAAAGGTATGGTGTTCACATAAAGAAGGACTGATACAGTGACACTGTAAACCAGGGATGTCGCCAAGGGGAAGCGAGGTTCGGCGGGAGCCCAACCTGAAACTCTTCTTGCCCACCCAGTTCAAGATGTGCCATTTTTTATTTTATTTAACTTTAAAATATAATCTGGACTTTGCCAAGTAATAATGAGTCCGGTGCTTTTCGTTAGGTAGCCCTACGTATTTTACCCTAGAAAGTGCGTTGTTTACTTCTTCGCAGGAATGTTATTAAAACAGTATCGGCAGCGTCAGGAAAATGTAATTGTTCTCCACGGTCCGAATTCCTTAGTTTCAGTGTTGCCATATAGCAAAAATCCAGCCCAATTGCTCTCAAAAAGAAGCCCAAAAATAGCCCAATAATTATAAAATTCAACATAGCTTAAAGATAACCGTGTACTTAACGAATGTCATTCATATTATTTTGAAATGTTGGAAATTTAATTTTATATTTGCACAAATTGCTCTCATGGACTAAATTCCAGCTGTTTACATGCCTTCTGATGAAAAGCATATATTAATATATATTTATTAAGCATGTAATGTGCAATGTTGTCTTACATTATGACCGCCTTCATTAGCGGTACCGCTTTTTCTCGGTTTTTATGGTTTTAGCACTTTTTTTGTAAAAAAACGATCGTGCTTATGTTATCGGTTTGTCCGTCCGTCTGTAGACACGATATCTCTACAACTATTAGTCCGATTTGAAATTCTTGCGTTGGGAATCTTGAAATATGCGAATGATGATCCTTTATTTCGTTTTTTTTTTACGATGTACAATTTCGCCGCTAGAGGGAGTAAATGCAGATGATGTCAAATTCAAAATACATTTTATTCCATGTATTTGCTTCTAAACATCCGATTGAAAAAATTATTTTATCTTTGCATTCCATTTATGTTGAAGAGTGTTTTAGATATAGGTTACTTTTTCAAGTTACCCATGGATTTTACGCTAGAGGGCGTAAAAGTAAATTACGTTTTCCCCGATATCTGTTCTTCTAAAACTCCGATTTGAAATTTTTTTCTTCAGCGGATACAGCTTCTGATGGAAAATCTTTGGCATATATTTCTAATTTTTTGTAAAGAATAATTTGGCCAGAAGAGGGAGTAAGTGTTAATTTTTGCTACTGATGTATTTGCCATAAAATCTGAGCTTCTAAAATTTCGATTGAAAAAATTCGTTCGTTGGCCGATAGAACTCACGTCGATAAACCTTTTTGGAATATTTCTTCTTAAAATAGTGCATGATTTCTCCGCCAGGAGGCACAGATGTACATCCGATTTGAAAAATTATTTCTTTATTGGTTAGAGTTTTCGATGTGACATGTTTTTCATATAATTTCAAAATTTTCAAGTAATTCGTACAGATTCCGCTATGGGGCGCAAAGGTAAGTGGCGTTTCCCCTGATATCTCTGCTTCTAAAACTCCGATTTGAAAAATTCTTTCTGCACCGGATACAGCTCCTGATGGAAAATCCTTTTCATATAATTTCAAATTTTTGGTAAAAATGGTTTGCCCACTAGGGGGCGTAAATCTTAATTTCCGCTTCTGATATATTTGCAGTAAAATCTGTGCTTCTAAAATTTCGATTTTAAAAAAAAACGTTTGTGGGCCGATACAACTCCCGTCGACGAACCTTTTAGGAATTTCTTCTTAAAATAATGCATGGTTTCCACGGCAGGGGGCGTAGATGTATATCATATTTTTGTCAATATCTCTACTTCTAGGAGTCCGATTTCAAACATTCCTTCTTTTTTCGATAGTGTTTCCGATGCTAAATGTTGTTCATATAAATTAAAAATGTTCAAGTAATTTCGGCTACGGGCGAAAACGTAAATTGCGTTTTCTGCGTTATTTCTGCTTCTAAAAGTCCGATTTGAAATATTCTTCCTGTGCCGCATACAGCTCCTGATGGAAAATGTTTTTCATATAATTCTAATATTTGGTAAAGAACGGTTTGGCCACCAGGGGGCATAAGGTTTAATTTCTGCTTCTGGTACATTTGCAGCAAAATCTGAGCTCCTGAAAACTCGACTAAAATTATTTTTTTCTTGGACCCATACCGCTCACATCGAAAAACCTTTTGAGGATGCTTTCTTCCTAAAATAATGCATGGTTTTCCCGCCAGGAGACGTAGATGCATATCTTATATTTGTCCATATTTCTGCTTCAAAGAGTCCTATTTGAGAAATTCTTTCTTTGTTGGAAAGGATTTCCGCTGCGAAATGTTTATCATGTAAATTCAAATTTTTCTTAACAAACAAGTCTGCGACGAGAGGGCGTAATTTCACGATTCGGTTTATAGCAATATCTGTGGGATTAAAAACCCGACTGAAAACTTCTTTCTTCGGCCAGATACTATTTTTTCCATACCGGTTCCATTGACTTTGAATAGCTTTGATAAATTTAATTTGTGTCAGAACGGTTTCAAAAGACGTTCTCATTACACCCGAAAATTTGGTGTTATCTTTCTTGTTTCATATTTCCTTCAAGAAGAAACTAATTTCAAAAACTTAAATCACAACACTCGACTGATATAATTAAGAGTCAGTAGTTAAAATTTATGTACAAATTAAACACTGGTTAATTTAAAGTTTATGAGATATATCAATGAATTAGATTCCGCGATTAAAAGGTGAAATATCTGAATTGTTTTTTAATTATGAAAAAACAGGGAATTTTAAAGGAATAATTGAAAATGTATGTTAATCATGTAATATACCAAAACACCTGTTTTTTATTTCGTTGCAGTGAAATGCCTTGCATGTTCAGAAAAACTATGGGAATAAAAACACTTCTTTTCAGTGATGCACAATTTCTCTCTATCCTTGGTGTTTGTGCGCATACTGCATATTAATGCCGAATGTTAATAATTGCTTAGTATCGCATGCAAAAGACATGAAACCCAGCAGTCAAATTAATTAAAATAAAACTCTAGCACAAAACACAGCAAACAAAAGTTGAAATAACCGAAAATTCCGCAACCCGCAACCATCAAAACTTTCCCGCAACTCCCTCAGAAAACTAGCTCAATTGGGCGGGAAAACGGCGGAACTGGCAACTCTGCTTAGTTTAAGCCGTTTTTTCATGTTGGTATGGCCAAGGGACAGGAAAACACTGAGAGGGGTTCTTTACTAATTGCTCTGCTGTTTGTTCTGCTAAGTAGGGGGTCTCAACACGGAAAGGGGAATCTAAAGTTGAACAAGTGTACCGGGAGAGTGAGGGAGCGTGAGGTGGCTGACGTCTGCTTTGGAGGTGAAGAGTGTAAAGCAAGGTAGCGGATTTGAAGGAAGGAAGCCGGGGAGGGGAGGTGTGTCCGTGTGTCACGACATTAAATTTCGATTTAGGTAAATAAATACAGCATTTTTTTTAAATTGTTCAGGTACTGTATACTATTTTCATAAAAGCATAAAAAGCATTAGGAATTCTTCTTTTCAGTATTTCGTATATTAAGTTGCTATCAAACCGGTCCCAGTAAAAATAATACTGCCCCACCCTGATTTCAAAGTCTAGCAACGTCTCTGCTGTAAACACGTTCTTCTGTTGTTGTTGTTTTTTTTCTAAGAAACGTGCTAAAAATGTATAGAATACAGAAGAAAGATTACCGTTTATGTTTGCTGTACATCATTAGTTTATTGAGAAAAGTATGGAGAAAAGTGAAGAAAAAACTGACAAGTCGTAATTTGTCTCAAGCAGATTTGTTTCTTCAGAGAGCAAAAGACCACAGATGGAACTGACGATTTCCTGCCATTAAGTAATCGGCCAAAGAGATTGCGTCGTTGATCTGTTATGTGACACTCGGATGAATTCGTAAGTTTAAATGAAAATTCTTCAACCGTAGAGACTCAAGCGGATTTTCAAATCGTAGAAAAAATTAAAAATTATGACGAAGAAATTGATTGCAAAAACTGAAAATGCATAGGAGGAAAATGCTTAGTGAAAAAAATGGTTTAAATCAGCCTGGTTAAAACCTTGAATGTAATGACAAAAATCAGGTGGATCAATTATAATGATCAATATGGATCAAAATATAATGACAAAAAAGTGAGATTGGAAGTCAATTCGAGATCGGTAGAAGCACTTTGACATTATAAAGATCATCATAAACATCATGCAGCCTGGGAGGAAGTGACCAGCAAGTATATGGCCAGCAGCTGGAAGAAACTACGGCAGGAAACATGTCATAACTTCATGAGAATTGAAGATAACGGAGCAACCATTACTAGGGTAGTAATTTTATCGCGGGGAAAAGCCGAACTTCGCTGTGCGGTCGCAGGCTGAATCGCGAAATTTCGGGATTTACACCCAAATTTTGCGAAATACCGTATTTTCTCAAAGATTCGGATTTTGTGCTCTTTCCCCACGCTTTGTATATATGAGATGCGTTGTCTGTCACAAATGTGGTTATATTCGCAAAAGGTATTTCATACTTATTAACCGAATGAAGTTTTGCCTTACAGACAGCTGTAAAATTTACGGATTCCAAAGTGATGCACTCGAGGAAGATTGCATTCAAAGAGTGAACAGCATCACAGCTTTCACCATTCGTTTCAGCCAATGGAACAAGAAGAATATTCAAAAAGTACCGATCTTCTGAATCAGTTGTTTCGTCTGTTACGATGCTTACAACGGGTACTGATTAAAAAAAAAAAGCTTTTTACTTGTTGCTTGGGAATATCATATAATTTCGGAAAATAGCATTTCCGCGTCCAATTTGCATTTGGAATAACACCAATATCTTTCAACGAATTTTCCAAGTAATTTTTTAATGTAGGGTCATCTAGCTTGGGAAGTGGGATGTTAGCTTCACAAAAGGCCCCAGTTAATTTTGAAAGTTCAGTTGAGCGATTCTGTTCCTGTTTGACTCTTTTCTAAATTAATTCATCAACACATTTCTGCATCCTTTTCGGTTAGCTGTTAGGACACAATTTTTTTTTCAGCTTGCTTGCTAAATGCTTTTCCCAACTGTCCTTTCTTGAAAAATCCACTGGTATAATGCAAAAAAAAAAAGACCCAACAGAACAATAGATTTTTGTTCCCATAAAACGTTCCCTTGAAGTACTGTACTGCTTGCGTCTTTCAGATGCACCGATTTTACTGACGTGGCTCGTTCTTAAAATTAACGCACAATATCTAGAAACTATATAAACTAAACACTCACAGGAAAGCACAAAAATTTTTCTGAGCTAAGCGTCTGCGAAACTCAAGCACTCTTTTCTGTGAGCTGCTTTTCCCAGCTAAAACTACTAATACAATTGAAGACATCCAGTTTACAGCGCGGCAGGTCGTCAAGGTCATTCAACAGTAGAAAAAAAAACGACCAGTGGAAATCAAAAACGACCACAAGTGCATTCTTCAACGCAGTTTATGTGACCTGGAGTTACCCGTCAAGCTTGTTCGATAAAAGTCTCTCCGTAATGAACAATCTTGAAGGGTAATTCAAGGTTTAAAATTCTGGTTTGGACTTTGGAGTAGCATTAATTTGCAGTATATTTTTCGCGTAAATTCTAATGAAGGCAGTAATACAATTATTTAAATATGAAAACTAATCTAAAAATTATAGTAGAGATTCGGCAAAAATAGGAAAAAAATCTGAAATTCCCGGACATAATTGATATTCGTGAAATTACAGAAAAAAATCTCTAAAATTTGCGGAAATTCGTGCCGCGAAACAATCACTAGCCTAGCTAATGGCTGTTGTTGTTTTTTTACCTTTTTTGTTTTTTTTTTTTTGCTTGCAAACTAGCTGGAAAGCGCTGGAAAATTTGACATTCACATTATGCTTCTCCAGTCTCGCCAACGAAGAGCTGATACAGCTGAAGCTGCAACCCATCAAGAACGATGACATTCTACGGAATTTCGACGCAGAACATCAGTCAGTAGTAAATAGACTGGTTCTCTTCACCGTCGCGCTGCAGTGACGAGAATCGTTGTCGATGCATTCTCCAGCTAAAAATAAATAATCTAACAGGAGAGATTCGGGCAAAAGACAAAATCTTTAAATTGTGACAAATAAAAAGAGATATAAAGGAAAACTTTAGAGACAAAGAAAACGATAATAGAGGAAAACATTAAATAACGTTACACCCCTGGCAAAAACGTGTAGTACTTAAAGAGGAAAATGGGTTCGGAACCCTCTTCAAAATGAAGAATATCCTGCCTCCCCACCCAAAGATTTTCTGATGGATTTTTACAATGGACGTGACTTGTTCAAACGGAAATGTACGCAGACTCCCTCTGGTAGAAGAAATTTTGAATAATGGAAAAGTAAAAAAATATGCTGAAAATATTCTTCATGGCAGCTTTGCTATGGAAAAAGAATTTTTCAAATACGTCTCTTGGAAGCAGAAATATCAAGAAAAAGGTTTGACATTTAAGCCCCTAGCGGGAAAACTGTGCTTTGTTTAAAGAGGAAAATGTTCCTCTTCATAACTACAGCGAATGGCATACAGTATAAAAGAAATCTTTGAATAGGACTTTTAGAAGCAAAGATACGGTAAGATGCATAATTACAAAGTAAAATCCCTAGCGGCAGAACTATGAACTACAACAGCCCACGAGTCCATGCAAAGTGTCCCACATGGTAAATGGTATCAGGTGTTAAAAGAATTTTTAATCTTTTAGAAGTAGAGCTGCAGTGAATAACATGTCAAGCATTCGCGCCCCTAGCGGGAAAATTGTGCATGATTTTCGGTAGGAAATTAACACAAAAATGTTCTCATAGTTAGTGTCGGACCGAAAGTTAATTTTTTTAAATCAGTTGTTCAGGCGCTCAGATATTTTTGTAAATATGTTGTAAACGAAGACATGAACTTATGCCACCTGGTGACAAACATCTGCGTTAAAAAACCTTTGAAATTATATGCAAAACATTTCACACTAAAAACGTTCTCCGACAAAGAAAGCATTTTGTAAATCGGACTATTAGAAACAGAAATATCGAGAAAAGTACGATGTACAATTACGCCCCTGTCGGAAAGCCATACATTACTTTAAGCAGAAGGTATCCTGAAGAGGTTTTTTCTCGGTGAGTGGTATCTGATTACCAAAGAATTTTTTCAATCGAATTTTCAGAAATGCTGATATTGCTCCAAATTCAACAGAAATAAAAATTTACATTTACGCCACCTACTGGCAAAACCGTTCTTTAACAAAAATTTGAAATTACATGCAGAACATTTCTCATCGTTGAAAAAAGAATTTTGCAAGTCAAACTTTTTGAAGCAGAGATACCGAGGAAATCGATACTTACCTTACGCCCCCTAGAGGAAAAGGTGGCCACTAATTGAAAAAGAAGTTGTTCCCAAATTAGTGTACTTTACAAATGGTATCGGAGGGAAGTAAGTATTTTTTCAATCGGATATTTTGTAGCAATGATATGGAATAAAATGCATTTTAAATTCGATAGCATCTTAGTTTACGCCCTCTAGCGGGGAAGTTACGCACTGGTAAGAAACCGGAAAGCAAGGATCATCGTTCTCACATTTTAGTCTTCCCAATGCTAAAAGAATTTTTCAAATCTAAAAAATAATTGCAGAGATATGCTGACCATAAACGGATGGACAAGTGATACATAAGTTTTTTTTTTTTTACAATGACATGCTAAAATATCAGTGGGAGATTTTCATCCAAATAACCCAGTCCTATTTGCAGAAATATCCAAAACATTTTGTAAGTCAGTGAGAAAATGTCTTTCAATCTGTAATAGCCACACACTCAGTAGATCCAGGTCACATCACATTGTAGTTATTTTTATTTCCGGATTTAGCGACCAGTGTGAGCAACTCTAAGAGCTATATGCGGTCTCTCTTCCCTAATTTGGAGCCGCTGGTTCTAGGGAGAGGGAGGGAATAACCAGTGTCGTAAGTCAGGGGCACCACCCATGCCGGGCCCACTGCGCCACCGGAACAGCCGATATACAGGGGTTGGATAGAATAATGTGAACACCGAGGAAAAGGAGGTTTTACGTAATAGGGTGTGAGACCCCCTTTAACATTCAAAACCGCCTAAATCCTCCTTGAAATGGGCGCATGCAAATCCTGGATGGTGGTTAGTGGGATGTTACACCATTCTTCATGCAGAAACAGCTCCAGGCCCTTGCGAGATGCAGGAGGAGGATAACGGAATCTTACTCTCAATGAATGAAATACGAGATTACACCATTGTACAATACAAATTTGGAAGTTGCACCTCCATCTCCTGGGATCTGGAGATGCAGATTTCCCGCTTCAGGACGAAGAAATTTTAAAGTTTTCGGGCATTATCTGACTTAACATCCATAGTATGTCATATTTGCACCAATAAACGGATTCACATTTTTACTCTGTTTTCCAACACAGACCACAGTGTCTCGATGATGTTTAAGTCTGGTGATTTGGGAGGCCAAGGAAGGTGTGAAAGTTCGTCCTCATGTTCGTGAAAGCACTGGACATTCCGACCTCTGTGAATTGGGGTGTTATCATCTTGATAGATGGCATCACTGCAGGAAATAATGCCTGAGCCATTGGTTGGAGTTGGTCAGCCAAAATGGTTTCACACGCCCTGCCAGTCATTCGTCCTTTCAAGGGGATCAGGGGACCTGCTAAAAACCACGATCAACATGACAGAACCACCAACCACATGCTGTACTGTTGGGAGCAGACAGTCTTGGTTGTACGCTTCTGACAGTGTTCTCCACTCGTAAACACGGTGGGGAATAGTGCGAATATGGATTCATCCGACCATATTACACGCTTCCATGCATCGGCAGTCCTCGTTGTTTTCTCCTGGCATCACTGTCGTCGCCAGTGTGCATCATCAGAGGTTTTGCAATAGCAGCTCTGCCATGGATATCTTGTTTATGCAGTTCCCTGCGCTCTGTTTTCGTTGATACTGGGGTGTGGAGATGCAGACGGAGCTCAGCACTAATTTTCGTTGCCGTAGTCTTCTTATTACTGGTAATAATCCTCTTTAATGTTCTCCTGTCTCTATCAGTCAAGGTCGTTTTGCGGCCGCTCTTGTGTTTCGCAGACGAGGTTTTGCCACGAACACGGTAAGCGCCACCAACAATTAGCCCACTTTAGAAGTCCGTTAGGTGACTCATTTCGTCGTCACCCTGAAAGAAATTTTACAACAAGACACTTTAAATGCATTTACACAGAACCTTAAGGTTCTAAACAAAGCTATTGCAACCGAAATGTGGTGGGCACCTTTGCGTATTGCGACGTACGCAGCTGCATTAAAAGTCACGTCTTTGAGCGCAGTATTCACATTATTCTGTCGACCCCCCGTATGTTGAAATGATATTTAATTGGTATTAATGTCTGCTTGTCTCTTACATGTAAGAACAAACTCATATTTTGAAAAGTAACTGCAACTCAGTTCCAAAATTAGGTAAGGGAGCCAGTTACTAAACTCCTTCCTTAAAGTACACCGACATGGTATAAGTAAATATGCACCTGATTTATTAATAATATTTATTTTCTATCTGCATGGAATGGAAGGAGCTGTAGTTGTAGATGGATTTAATATCTAGTAGACATACCCTTTGTAGTACGTAGGGATTTCACTCTGTCAGGCATTGTGGAAATGAGATCAGCAACGGTGCTCTGTGGAATTTGAGTCAACTATTCACGTGACACGGCCAGAAGGTGTGCCTTGGCAGTTGGTTTCGGTGGCATCCGTCGTAATTTTCGATCTAATATCCCACAGGTATTCAGTTGAGTTAATATTACGGCTCTGCCTTGGCCACGACAGTTTCTGGATGGCGTTTTGTTCGTACCATGTTTGGGTACGTTTTGCCCTATGGCATGGAGCGCCATCCTCCAGGAACAAATAGATGGTCTTTGGCATCTGACCACTGGAGAACATCGGTAGCAGATCCCTGTCAAGGATGGTTATGCATTTTTATGTATTGATGTTGGCTTCACATTCTATGAGAATTGAACGACAGGTCATCCATATGGCTCTTCATATCATGAATGAAAACCCGCCGTGTTTCACAGTTGACTCTCGATGCTTCAAACGGAATTCCAGGCTGGCCAATCACCTCACCGAGGCCCTGTCACTATCTGAAAATTGTGCAAATCGGGACTCATCGGATAATATGACAGTGTGCCAAAATGCTATGTGTCTCACAATCATGTCTGTCGCCTTTGCCAATCTGCGACGAATATTTGCTTCTCGTAAAAGAGGTTTACATCGAGCCGCTCTTTCATGATAGGCAAGTCGGTGAAGATACCGCTGAGCAGTTCTGAAACTCACTTGGAGCTGTTCTGCAGTCTCAGCGGCCTTGCTACGAGGATTGGTTTTCACAGAACGCTTCACAGCTCAAACACACCTCTGTGATGGCCCAGAGTGACCCGTACATAATGCTGCTGCTTCTTTGCCTGTCTTCTTGAATGCCACTAGCACTCGATTAACTGTGGCAAAAGGAATTTGCAGTTCGCAGAAATCTAACGATGGCTGGTTCCGAGATCCTATTGCCCCACGATTCGTCATCTCTGGAAGTCGCTTTGTTTCTTCGCTTCCTAGGGTCGAGGCATGTTCCTTTGGTGTCACCCACTCACTGACGTTGGCCTGCAAGAGATATGAAAGGGAATTCAAGAATGCAAGGCAATATAGACTCCACTCAGTGGCTAAGCGCCAATTGAAGCAAGGGAAGCACTGCTTCCCTTTGGTTCATGTGCTTTCTCTTGCGTGAATTAAAAATATGTAGCATTAAAGTAAAATAAAAATATCACACCAACATAACGCAGCGGGCATTTTTTTTCAGTATCTTTTACTTTTAAGAAAGCATATTCATATTTGTATTTTTACGAAAACGAGAACAAATGTCTCTTACGTCAGTCGCTCGTTGGAAGCAACGCAGATAATGCATCCAACTGAACCTCAGTAACACGGCATGCCCACCCGCATCCAATAATGCTATGCCAAGCATAGAGCGAGAGGAAGCATTCTCCCAAACGCTTCCACGGCGCCTAAGGCCGAACCACACAAGAGAGCTTCAAGGATAAAGCCACTAACTTGAGCATGCGCTCTTTCCAAACGTTCAGTCAGACTCAGCACTCAGAGGACTCCCGTAACAATAGTTTGAAGTGGCAATTTGTCAAAAGTGTTCTATGTTAGTGTAATTAGTTGATTCAGTTTCATTATTGGCTTATGGTTTGACCTTTCATTAGTTTTATGTCACACGTTCTTTAGCGGTGACATGTCATTATTTAAGGAATATAAAAGTAAGCGTTTCTTTTTTTAGTGTAGCTATTTGTTTCTGTGATTCTTCTGAGGAATGTAAGCGCCATGGAAGCAATGGTCTCTGGCACATCTACAGTACACGCCCACGTGAACTCCTTAAACTCCGAAGACTGCATTCTAGAAAAAATACTTTCTCTGTCTTTTGGATCATTTTCATAATCATATAAAATCACATTTATAAATAGAAAAAAATTATTTATAAAAATCATATAAAATCACATTTATAAATAGAAAAAAATATTTATAAAAATCATATAAAATCACATTTATAAATAAAAAAAATTCTCTCGCTCTCCCTAAGAGCCCGAGGCCGAACCGTAGTAAATATTCTACAGCCCGTCTCAGCTCTGATAGAAGCAACCTCCAATTCTTTTCGTTGTGTGGATAGACAAGTTTCCTTCCCTTTTAATATTTCCACTGAATACTTTTTTTGTAAATCTTTGCATTTGAACTTCTACATAGACATTTCTTTTTGGTGGTACCGCGCATGGTCGCGTTTGGGGGGGGAGGGGGCTTACAATGCTTTCTGCCATGCCGTATTGTCAACGTAGTATGTAAACTACGGGTAACTTGCTGATTTTAATTATTATAAATTATCATTCATATCACTTTTGCCATCTATTTATCGCATATTAACTGCATTGCTTCCCTTACTTACAAATTCACGCTTCGCCACTGGGTCCACTACATAGCAAAAGTTACATTACGGCAGGTATCTGTTTACTTATGTCATGTCTGCGTATTTCTTTTAAACAGTAGCGTCAACAAGTGTATATTTTAAAAGTTCCACTTTGTGATCTGGCAGTGGTGTGTTCACTTTTCTGCCAGTTGTTCGATACGTTAACAGAAATTACGTGAGCATCTGAGGAGGTAGGAATCTGATTTGGTCGAAGCATCTTGAATATTAATAGTGAACTCCTGAAATCCAAATCTTAGGGTAATGAGCGGTAAAAAGTAATACTAATGATGCAATGGGTATATGTGCTTTCTGTTCTTCACGTATGAAATTACCAGCTCAAGGTCAATTGTGGGCTTGACGTAATCCACAGTTATGAAGAGCGTACACATTCTTTTTCCTACGCCGTTATTACAACAAGTCCGTTGTCCCAGGATGTCTTAGTGTCATAAGAGAGTAAATGAATAACTGTTTGAACCTCCGCTAATTGCACAGGACTGTTTCCACAGATATACGCTCTGACGAAAATTCAACAATTATATTCTGAAAAAGGAATTATATACAATTAGGTAGATGTTCTTTCTGAAGAAAGTATTTTACAATTAGTGAGTTGCAGAAGGTTGAACTTCACCTCTTAACCCTTTAGCGACCATAACGCCCAAAACGCCCTTACGTACAAATTGCCATAGGCACCCGGAACGCCTGTCTAGAGTTAGTCAGATTTCCTACCCTTACTTGTTCTTCAAACTTTCTCGACCTATAAGGGATCAGCAGAAGTCACCCTCAGTCACTATTGTTGTTGTTAAACAAAGAAGTGAAACATAAGACAGTTTTGGGCGTTATGGTATTTAGAGTGATACAAGATTTTTGGCAATGGTCGTTAAAGGGTTAAAAATCACCAAGACGTTCCGTTACTTCGGAATTTTTGCAATAAACTCGTGAGAAAAGTAAAGCAGAAAGAAAAGTTAAGTTCTTCATATTTCGGTGATGCCAAGAAGCACACGGTGAACCTTGAACTGAACTCCATACGCCAAAAACAGAAGGCAAATATTCACGTTATATCGTTATTATGCACTCACTGGCTAGATAATTATGACAACCCCTGTTTCTTTGAGTGGGCGCGTCCCACAGCACGTAGCAGTGACATCACCGACAGGCGTGGAATGCACCCAAACGGCACGAAAAGACGGTGTCAGTTCGCCAGTACAAAGCCAGGGCAATGAGTAAAGGGACGAACATGTCATTGTTTGAAAGGGGAACGACCATCGTCGAGAAGACGGTGTCAGTTCGCCAGTACAAAGCCCGGGCAATGAGTAAAGGGACGAACATGTCATTGTTTGAAAGGGGAACGACCATCGTCGAGAAGACGGTGTCAATTCGCCAGTACAAAGCCCGGGCAATGAGTAAAGGGACGAACATATCATTGTTTGAAAGGGGAACGACCATCGTCTAGAAGACGGTGTACGTTCGCCAGTACAAAGCCAGGGCAATGAGTAAAGGGACGAACATGTCATTGTTTGAAAGGGGAACGACCATCGTCGAGAAGACGGTGTCAGTTCGCCAGTACAAAGCCCGGGCAATGAGTAAAGGGATAAACATGTCATTGTTTGAAAGAGGAACAATCATCGTCGAGAAGAAGTTGGAGTCCAGCAGAAAGGAACCCGAGGTATTATTATCCATGCTGACCAAAGGTTATCGACAACACAGCTTGTAATGAGCACGGAGCAGTATTACTCCACATTGGACGAGTGGTAAAGATTCGTCACATCACATGAGGCCAAACTGCAGTTGCAACAGACAGATGAACGGGCCCGTATTCTATGCCAGGAATGCGAACGGCTGCAACCAGACCGCATAGTTATAAAGAAGCAGGCCGGTGTCGATGGCATCATGACTTCGAGATTTTTGTGAACACATCACTTAGTCCCTTCATCCGCTTTGAACACACGCTCTCCCCCAGATCCAACGTCGGCATTGTTCCGGACCACTTGTTTCCTTTCATGGTGACCGTATATCTTCATGCACTGGACTTTTTCAGAACTATAAGGCCCCATGCCTCAAGGTTTGCATTATTCGAGGATTAAGTCCAAGTATTTTGTGTGATCCGGTGGCCACCAAATTCCCAACTTGAATCCCATCGAACATTTGTTGGAAGCAATGAATACAACAAGTGCATGTCCATGCCAGTGCCTCGCTGTCTAACGGAGCTCTAAACGTCATTACAGAATACGTGACGACACCTTCAATTGTCTAGTGAAACCGATGCTAAGGCACGTGCAAGCGCTTATGGTGTCGAAAGGCAACCAACACGCTGTTAAGGTGGTTCCACCTAAAATCTCGGCCTTATGCTTCCAATGGTAAAACTTCTTTACATATTTTCTTCTCAATTAATGTATTCCTAAGGATGAAAATTTGCACATCGATAAAACTAACTTTAAGTTATAGCATGGGATACTTAATACTCGCTAAAGCATAACTATAATTAAGCAGTTCAACATTTGTTTGTCTACTGACGTCATCAATGTACAGGTCGCGCCATCTATTAACACGTCTGAGCATTGCTCAAAGAAAAATTATTGATTTTTAATGTAATTATGGTTATGTTTTTGCAAGTATTAAGTATCTCATGTTACTGTATAACTTGAATTTGGTTTTACCGATGTGCAAATTTTCATCCTTGGGAATACATTAATTGCGAAGAAAATATGTTAAGAAGTTTTACCATTGGAAACATAAAACAAAAATTTTAGGTGGAACCACCTTAAACTCTACGAGACCCGCCATCTTGTATTGCTGCCTTCTCTTATTAACCAACGGACAAGCGTATTTCACAAATTGCTCGGGGCAATTTTGCACATTTTGGAACACCATTTGTGGCTAACGCAAGATATATGATAAATAAAGAGTTCCCTGGTTTCAGAATTTTTATTGACCTTTCCCTTCATTTTTTATCTGCAGCCAAAGTCGTACCAAGGCGTCCTCCATAGTTTTATTAATTAATAAAAAATACTTAAAGAGTCTAAAATGAAAATCTGAAACCAGGGAACTCCTTATTTATCATATATCTTGCGTTAGCCACAAACGGTGTTCCAAAATGTGCAAAATTGCCCGAGCAATTTGTGAAATATGCTTTCCCGTTGATTAATAAGAGAAGGCAGCAATACAAGATGGCGGGTCTCGTAGAGCCTTAAGTGGATGTACATAATGCTATATCTTGTAGCGTATATACTGAGTGTTGTGTGTGTGTGTTTAACGCAATTTGGTGATACATTCTAATAATCAAACGTCACAGAAGCAAAGCTTTCTTCATAAAAACTTTGAAGTTGCCGTGTCATACTCTCAGGAACTTCCTAAGAATAAATGCAACTTCAAATATGCTTAAAATGTCTGCATAATTTCAAAGACTCTCGTAAAACTCATCTGAAAATCTAAGCTTCGTGTAGTAGAAAATGACTGTATCGCAGCTGCAGAACTGGTTTGAATTTTAAAAGTAATAATTTGAGGCTCGGTTTTCAATATTGAATTTTTTTTTTGTTTGTTTGGGGTTTAACGATCACAATGAGCAACTTGTTTGGTTATAAGCAGTCGGCCGTCCCTAATTTAGGGTCACTCATTCCAGGGAACGGAGTGATCCAGTTTCTTAAGACAAACACAACATCTGTGCTTCACGGGATCGAACTCGGACTCATCTCGGACAAATTGTTAAAAGCCTGCGCGAGCTGGTCGGCATGTTGAAACTGTATGTCTTGATTTCTGTTGCTTCAAGGTAAATAACTTCGACATTGACAAGATGTCCAGAAAGATCTAGTTCTCTCTGTTGTTTCTTAATTACCACCGGCTGGTGTCTGAAATTGCAGTCAACGCAGTTCATGAAAACAATAATTTCCTTAAAGTAACGGGAACTGGAGGCAGTGACGACACTCGTTATCTTCGTCATCGGACGGTGATCGAGATTAAGTCTACCTTGTGTGTTTTCTAGAAGTGCTTAGAGATGTTTATCCCAGGTGGGCGTATTCTCAGCTGATCTGCGCATTACTGTGCTTTCTGCCATTGAAGTCTTTGCTATTTTCTTCCGTTTTCTTGGCATTCAGTTGGCGCTTAATGCTCTTCCTGAAAAGTGTTGCACCGGAATAGCAAAAGGCCAATTAATGAACCATATAGCGCCGATTCCTTGACCTCGTTTCCGCCAAGAACACAGCACGTGCTACCGATGTTATACCTTTAGAAAGAGGTTGATCGTGGACATTAGGAAAGGGTGGGAGACAAATCCAAAAACACACAACCTTCCTCCATCATACAATGTATCCAAAAATTCACGCATCAATGACAAAGCAGGGATTGTTTCTTGTTGGCTTTGCATTTCTTCAGCTTCATTATCCTGATATGAGCTGTTTTTCCGGCGGTGTCTCAACACAGCGCAGCAATTAAAGCCATCATACACAGTCTCGCAGCTGTCATTTCTGGTAGTGACACTTTCTCTTTATTTATTTTTTTATTTTATTTTTTTGCACACTTTCTCTTTCTTAGGCCAAAACAGTGTCTCCGATCTGAGCAAAAAGAAGAAGAAAAGTTCTCTCTCTGTCTCTCTCTTTCGACCGTTGAGGCGTGTCCAGAGCGGCGAGCAAATAGGACGTGACGAGAGTGATGATGATTAAGAAAAATATTGACAGAAAAAAGTGGAATTTTAAAGAAGGGTTCTGGATTTGGAATAGTAATCATCTGATCTGGAAAAGTTGCATACAATGAAATTTGAAACCGATACGGAGGAAACATTTTCAGTTTTATTTCGCGCATATTTCGTCTTTGTAACACTGAAACTCGTCGGTCGTGGGAATTGGGTCGAGACAAGAGGCCATTTCTGCTTCTGTTTATGGCAAAGAGAAAGAACACAGACAACTTCTCCTCTTTTTTGAACTGATGGGTGACAAAATGCGTTGTAGATGCAGTGCCCTTTTTGAAGACTCGCCCATCCACGCATCACGCTTCTGAGGCAGACTGACCGGCTCGACGATTTGTTGCGCCTCTTCTTCATAAAACAGGAAGGCGATTCCAGCACCAGATTACAGCAATAATACATGAAAAACATCGAAGTCTCGGCCGTAATAACTCCCTTTAAGAAATATAAATTGTACAGAACCTTTTTTAAAATTCTTTAGAATACTCCACAAGAATATAAAAGCTTTGAAAACCCCCCTTAGAACAAGCATGTCATTTTCCTCGCAGGGGCAGGACTAAATTCAGTCAAAAAATCTTTCAAACGGACCGCAGATGGTTCATATTGAAACCCTTCCTTTAATTCATGTTAATAAATAAATTATTTCAGTCATTATACAAAGTTATGTATGTGTGTTCCTCTGGTTTTATTAGTTGAAGTCATTCGTAAAACATTTGCCATCTTCTTCTGTAGGTGCCACGTCCAGACAGGGGCGTTTAGCGATTCATCATCACGAGTTGCATACAGTCATGGTGACGAATATCCTGGGGAAAGGGGAGTATGATGAGGAGGTTTCCGATTGTCTTCTTCATTAAGTATCAAACGGAAGCCGCCAGAAATTGTTCGTAGGTCCAGGGTTGGCTTTAGGTATCCATGCACGCACTCACTTCACATTCGCGAAAACCCTGTAAAACCGCGAAATTGATAGCCGGTATCACCTGATTTGAGCCTGGAACAGGTGCCTACCGTAAGCGCATGCGCCTTAGCCAACTGCGCCACGCCATTGATGGATTTACCCTACTGAGAATTTCTGTCTTAGTAATTAAACTTTTTTGTAATAAAAAAAATGTAAATAATCACAAAATACACACAAAGTATATAAAAACAAGATTTGTCTTACGGCACTGGCTCTCTCCCTTCCCTGGAACCAGTGACCCTAAATTAGGGACGGGCGACTGCTTGTAGCCCATTGAGTTGCTCATGGTGGTCGTTAAACCTCCAATCAAAAAAAAAAAAAAAAAAAAAAGAAAAAGAAAAAAAAATTATATCCAGCCTTATGTACAGTTTACTTTGCCTGCTTTCAGCAAGTGGATCCAAGAGTTGTATGCAACATCAGAATACATGATTTAACTGCCATGCGAGGAAACAAATATGGATTCACCAAGCGAGAATCGTACTTTAATTTGAAGAAATGAATTGCCAAGGATCCGAGGTACACTTGGTTTTTTTTCTCTAAACCGAGCTTCCGTAATATTAAATTCTGGACCGCTAGAGTCTGTCAGTGTATCCAGGAAGTCCCCCTTGATGTGTCCGCGAGGTCCATGATCTTGGGAGGTGCGGGGGGGCTTTCCCCAAAAATGTTAAAATGGACGTAGAGCTGTAAACATTAGTAACATGCTTTATATAATGATTCTGTACAGGACCACGAATTAACAGGAGGGTGGGGTAACCCCCCCTGTTTCTAAGAGCTATTCAGGGGTAACATCGAGGATACACTGACCGACTCTAGAGGTCCAGAAAATAAAATTACGGAAGTTGGAGGTAGAGCCCTCCAAACCAAGCACCTCGTATCCCTTTCACAGGCTTCACCAAATTTCTGGGGGAGGGGGAAGGTCATACATAGTTTACCATTAAACACAACATGAAGCATAGAAATTGCGAGCAAATCCCTTACCTCGAACACTTGTCTGCGCTCTTAGGAACTTGCACCCCTCCTTCCTGAAAATTCGTGGTCATGTACAGAATCATTATGCAAAGCATGGTTCTAATGTTTACAGCTCTACGTCCATTTTAACATTTTCTGAACCCCTCCCCCAATCTCACGGATCTCGCGGACTCTTCAAGGGGAACAGCCTGGATATACTGACAGACTCCAGTGGACCAGAATCTAATATTACGGAAGTCGGGGTTGAATCCCCCCCCCCCCAACCAAAAGTACCTCGGATCCTCGGCAATTTATTTCTTCATATTAAAGTACAATTCTCGCTTGGCTTACATGGAACGTTTTCTCGAAATTCGTTTGGAGTTCCCAATTCAGTTCTCAATATAAGCTCAGAAACGGGAATCTTTATAGGCCCCCTCCCCTTGAACTTTTGTGGCCAAGTTGCTGAAAGATGTGTGGCAGGGTTGCCGGTAAATTGCCAAACCGGAACACTGCCCCACATCAGTGTTCCTGTGTGGCAGTTTACAGTGAACCGTTTGTTCTGGGGGTATTTCTTCCGGGGGCATTTTTTCCGCTTTTCAGTTTTCAAGGGTATTTTCTCCGGGGGTATTTTTTCCTGGGGGTATTTTTTACCGTTTACCATGTGTCACATCGTAGTGCTTAGTTAAATACCTCAGTTGTTTGGATTTCATTAACCTGGGTAGTGTAATGGTTAGCATACTCGAACGCAAATAGGGAGATGCCGGTTCGATTCCCGTTCCAGGACGATCAAGTTTTCAAATTTCTGTGGTTGCGTTGCATGGAAAGAACAGCTTGATTTATATCTAAATTATATCTCTCTTTCTTATCTGTCCACATGCACACGTCACGCAGTCTGACCTCAAGACTGTCGCCAACATACATTCAGCGAGTGAGAAAATATAACTTAAGGTTGAAATCGCTAAAAGGGAATGAACTCAAACTTTACATAGAGAAAAGAAACTAAAAATGAAAGTTAAATTAGAGTATATATCATAGTAACACTCCCCTGTTAGCACCATGTGTAGTCTGGTGGTTAGAGCTCACAATTTGGAACCCCCGATTTCTTTCTCGCTGTGACAAAATTCGGGCCTGTTTCTGAAGTTATATTTAGATGATGGTAGAGAGGTAGAGACTTTACGATATGAAAACGTCTAACTTCTTCTTGGAGCCCAGTTTACAGCACAGGAAGGGCCTTCCTGGTACTGTGGCATCAAGAACCACCAGAAAACCCTATTCGTTCTGAAATCGACTGCGCAATCTCTCTTCTCGTTTTAGGAATATAACATGTTCGAGTTTGCTGAAAAGTTGGCATCAGGGTGAGAATTAAATTCGGCATTTGAATGCCATAATTTAATGAAAGTTAAAAATTTTCCCGTAGAGAATCATCGGCATAATCGCGCAAATATTTCAAATGCGACCGTTTCAGGATAGAATGCTTTTTCTTGAGAAAAAGCAATTTTTTCTTTTGAGATTTGCCTCCAGAAAAGAAAAACCGTCTAGTCTTTTTTTTTCCCCATTCTAAATGAATAGTGCAACTATATTTTGAAGATCAACCAGTTTTCCCAAAAGGTAAAAAAACAAAGTAATAAAAGAAAAATGTCTTCACGCATGAATTCCTTAAATTGGCAGATGCCACCGGAAACAGAGCTCTCATTGACGTAATGAGAGAGTGTAGGTCTTTTCGTCCTTGTAGTTCGTCTCATCATCAGCGAGCGCTTTTTCACCCATCCTGCGCATCGGTAGGACAAAGATTTCAGTGCTGTCAGGACTTTTTTTATTATTTTGTAGATTTTTTTAGAATATCAGCCTCCTCCTCCCGCTCACACATTTTACGTTAGAGCGAACACACCCCTTCCCATCTTCAAATTGCAGCACTCCGTTTCGAAAAAGTACCAGAAAAAAAAAAAAGGAGGGGTCGTTTTCTTTTCCCTCTGCAGTTCAGGTTTTCCGCTCGCATTTGGAAGATTTCATGTTCTGGAAATGACAAAGTCTTCTTAGGTCATCTTTAGCCTCAGGCTACATGCTGAGATCATCGTTGGAGTTCCAAGCGACCTTCACTTGGCACAGCGGCTCAAATGACGGCACGCTCGAAAAAAAGGTACTTGGGAAATGAAAGAAAGTCAGGTAGTTGCGATACTTTTCTGAGAATGACGAATTTTCTGCACTGCAATCATCTTCAGGAAGGTAAAGCAAAACCTCTGAGCAAAATTCGTTTTGACCTTTCCCTTACTCATTGAACAAAAAACGAAAACAAAGGTGTGTGAAATTCTTACCAACTTAATACTGAACAACATGTACGGCTCACAAAAGTAATTCCAAAATTCAATTTCCACTCGACGCCCTTAAATCTTGGCAATGAACAGACTCTGCCCTTTGTTTCACTTGAAGTGCAATCAATTTGCCATCTTCATGGCAAGTTCTATGCTATATAGTAATAGCCGAAAATACTACCTCATGCCTCTTTTGTTTTATGTGGGGTGGTAGAAACCTCCGTGAGCAAATCAATGGGCTATAAGCAGCCGCCCGTCCCTAATTTGTGGCCACTCGTTCTGGGGAGAAGCAAGTGCACCATCCATAACACACCAGAGATTCGAGCCCGGACCGGACTCTGGAGTATGGTCAGAAGGCAGCACTTAGTCCACTGCACCACCGGAAGCTATGTCGTTTCTAGCTGTATATGATGCAAATGGAATTTTTTTTTTTTTGATTGGAGGTTTAACGACCACCGTGAGCAACTCAATAGGCTATAAGCAGTCGCCCGTCCTTAATTTAGGGTAACTGGTTCCAGGGAAGGGAGAGAGCCAGTGCCGTAAGACAAACACAACATCCATGCCTCACGGGATTCGAATCCGGACCCCTTTCGGACGAATGATCAGAGGCCATCGCTTAGACCACTGCGCCACCGGGGCGGAGAATTGTTTTGTCAATCCACCTTTTCGACACTGTTCTTGTTCGTTGTGAAACGGGGCGATTATACATGTAATTTATATCTTTAAGCAGAAAAGTTCTGTGGGGAGAACCGCGGGGAATCGCGCAGAAGGTCTTTGAAACATTCATCTAGTGCTAGACCTTAAAAAATGTGTTTTTGAGTTACATTTCCAAGAAACACAATTTATTTTCTTATTTTATTAACCTCAAAATTTTAGCGCCGGGTGGGCAAATGAATTTTTCAGTGGGTCACGTAAACACATATTTTCATTCTGCGCTTTCTCTCCATTTTTAAATGTTCGATTTGAAAAATTCTTTCTCGGCACTCTTTTTGGGAAAATATTCGTGCTCAAAGCACTACTCTGTCTGTCAGCCTATGGGCTTCACATCTCTGTACTAATTTGTCCGATTCAAAAAGTTCCTTTAGTGTTGGAAAGCTTGGTTTAACAGCACAATGATATATGTTTTTTTTTTCTCGATGCATAATCACTTCGCTAGAGTGCATAAATACAGATGCTATTGTGCTTCGATATCTATTTTATTCCATACCATTTCGAACAATTTGTTTGAAAAATTAATTCTTCCATCAGATACTTTTTCCGATGAAAACCGTTTTTCGGAAACTTTCTGCTTCAAAGTAATGCATAGATTTCTTTCTGAGAGAAGTAAACAGGTACTTTCCTCTCTATCTCTGTTTCTGGAAGACGGATTCAACCCGTTAATTGGCACAAACCTTCAGTTGTAGGATTTCATATGTCAGTAAATCTTCGATGTTTTTTACAGTTTATGTTACTAGAGCTTCTTTTGAGCAGAAAGACGTGCTCACTACACCCGATGATTTGGTGTTACATTTCTTTATAAATTAAATAGATGTAGTTAAGAAGAAAATCTTCCATATTTTTTTCACCTTTTTTATCAAACTTACTGCCAGTAGGTGGCGTTAGTTTAGATGATTTGCTAAACGATGCCTGTGCTCTTAACTGTCGGATTGAAAAAATCATTTTAACATCGGCTGGTGCTATTATTGTGGGTAGAGGTTCTCGGCTCCTATTGGCACCTAAAGCCGTCGATTGGCCCTTCACCATACTTCATCCGATACCAGAGCGATTCGTTAGAAACCCGCGCATAAGCCTTTTAACAATATGACTCCCATGCTATTTAGTTTTCTAGAAACATTTTCTCAATATAGGAGTTCCGTCCCCGTGCTCGAGTGTTGGGATGTGATGGTTTTGACTAGTCGTCAGTGTTGCGCCCGAGTTGGACTCCCGAATGAGGCAAGGACTGTGTTACGAACTCTCCCTGTTTCCAGGAACTTAGAAAACGGGCGACAGCATATAGCCGTATGAGTTGCTCATGGCAATCATGAAACCCCGAAACTGAAAACAAAATCAGTGGATCATTGCGTTAGTTACAGAGGATATTCACACATTTTGTAACGTACCAGGAGATGTGACGTACCTGCCAGAAGGACGCACACGACATAAAGGCTGATAGGAATCAGAATAAAACGTCCGCGTAGCTCAATTGGTAGAGTGACTTATTCCGGAATAAGGGGATTCGGGTTCGAATCCCGGCGTAGACCAGAAATGACGGAGAAATTTACTTCGTTATAATGGCGCCCGAACTATTCGGATGACCCGACCGTTCAAAATCTCGCATTGGTGTGATGTTATTTCCACACAGCGAGATAGGAAAAATAAGAGAATCCCTTCTCCAGCACTTCCAAAAAAAAAAAAAAAAAAAAAAAGGAGGGAGATGATGTAACGTACCAGGAGATGTGACGTACCTGCCAGAAGGACGCACACGACATAAAGGCAGATAGGAATCAGAATAAAACGTCCGCGTAGCTCAATTGGTAGAGTGACTTATTCCGGAATGAGGGGATCCGGGTTCGAATCCCGGCGTAGACCAGAAATGACGGAGAAATTTACTTCGTTATAATTTTTAGAACGTTTTTGCTACATTACATTACATTAACGGAGTGAGTGGACTTAACAAAATTAAATGAATAAAATGTGTAAAAAAAAAAAAAACAGCGAACGCGCCGTAACTTCCCACATACAGGCTAGTTTAGAATTATTTGCCCGTGAGATGAAAATTAGGGGTGAGACCAGAATGTCTCAAAAAAATAAAGTTCTAAAGCCCTGTAAAAACGTAGTAGAAATCCGCCTATGTATAAAAAAAATTGGCCAGTTTTAATGAAAGTGAAGAAGAAAAAACTTTTTGGAATAAGCTAAAGAAGATCCCCCACCCCACCCTCACCCCAAAAGGGCGTGCGTTCAGGTAGGGACACTAGTGCCTCTTTCTTCGAAGAATATTTTTGAGCTTTCTAATGGTCCCTGGATCCAATTCCTCATCACGAGAAAAGGAGGGTGACCGATGTCTCACTCTTTTTGTGGTTCTCGGCGTTGGGGACCTTGAGGTTCCCTCCTTCGAGAACTCTGTGTATCCCGGGAACGGGATTGGAATAAGGATTTAGAAGGGGGGACGGTGCGCCTGGAGAAACGCCTGTCCCAAGCCGCCAATATCACAAATTTTTTAACCGCTATTGGATGACCGAGCAGTTCACTAATTTGAGGAACCCCAGAGGCCTTAACATGAAGCATGAAAAAGTCGGGGGGGGGTCTGCCGTTTGTGTGAAACATACGAAAGGCTCTCTCATAGGTAATTCCCTTACAGTAAACAAAAGAGGTTCAAAGAATCGAAACTGGTAACAGCATGTTAGATAAGCAGGAAAGAAACATCTGCTGCAGTTAAATATCGTCTGCTAAGAAAATGGCCCACGTAAACAAGCTGTGGATAGAAGGTTATGTTTTTACTCATTACGAAGCGAAATATTCCTATTCGGTAATTAAAAAACGCTGTGAAAATCATGGAATTAGCATTTCGAAATGTGAAGTAAGCAATATTATTAATAACAGAGGGGGAAATCGTCAAGCACTGCTTTTAACCGAAAAAAAAAACACCAAATGAATATCCAAAGAAGGTGCGTTCTTTTACGACTATTTCAAAAGTAAAGCCTCTAGTTTTAAAAGAAAATCCTCCTACCAAAAGAGCAATAATCTCTAAGTCGTTAAAAATCTCTGTATCAACTGTAAACAAGGTAAAAACCAAGACTTGAATCTGAAGAAATTCAAAAAACATAAATTTCCCGCCTTTTGCCAAGGCATGTGGCTGACCGCAGAGTAAGGTGTAGACTTCTTTAAGAAAATCACTTAGCCGGAGACAGTTGGAAATTTATTGTGACTATCGATGAAGCAGGATTTTTTTCTTAGGCACGTGGCTCAGCGCAGAACACGGTGTAGACTTCTTTATGAAAATCACTTAGCCTGAGACAGATGGAAATTTATTGTGACTATTGATGAAGCATGGATCTTTTTCTTAGGCACGTGACTGAGCGCAGAATACGGTGTATACTTCTTTATGAAAATCACTTAACCGGAGACATGTGGAAATGTATTGTGACTACTGATGAAGCATGGATCTACCTGAACGACTGCAACAGAAAAAGGTTGATTTACTATCGTAAAAGAGCACCAAAAGCTTTCGAACTTGCCAATTTGTTGAAGCACTAGAACTAGCTGAAAGTTATTTCACAATCAGAGAATTCTGATTATTACTTGTTTCTCGTACAACGGGAAATTAAATTTAAGAAAAGTTGAAAAGAATGTTGAAATAAATTCTACGTGTTACCAAAACAATGTTTTAAGTCCTATATTTAAAGAGAAAATACCATTCCTTTATCCACAGAACCTTCTGGGAGTAGAACTCCATCAGGATAAGGCTATACATCCAAATCTACCACTCTATTTCTTTAAAAAATGAAAAAAGAGACGCGTATCAAGTCGATCCCTTTTGCTCATATTTTTCAAATTCCCCTGATGTGTCACCAATGAATTATTGTGCTTTCGGATTGATAAAAACAGCTCTTTCGAAACGCAGACCGAAAATAATGATTGGACTATGGAAAGCAGTGAAAGAGGAGGTTCACAGTCCAGAGAAAGGGCTACCAGACAGAACATTTAAGAACGAAATTATTTTATTTCAAACATTAATTATATTGCTGGAAAATGGATCTAAAAATGTGCGAAAATCTTCTGTAAATTACAAAATGAAACTACATCTGCGCTTTTAAAAATCTGGTTTAAAAAAAATATCTGAGACCTTCTGTAGCTATGAACATAACTTTCTATTGCTTTTGAATTCTTTAATATAAAATTTTCTAACTAGGTGGCGTAAACAATCTTGTTTTCACAGGCCGAATTGGAAAAACTGTGTTTAACATTGGTTAGATCATGCAGAGATAAACATTATCACTATGTCTTATAATTCTCGAGATTCAAAATTTTCTCACTAGTAGAGTAACACTAGTGAGAAAATTTAGCATTGTATTCGGGTTTCTGAAAAGCCCGTTTTAAAAGTTATTTTTAAATCCGATTGCTGTGACCACGATCCCAATTCCCCACGCATTTTCCAGCTTTGCAGATGCGAAACTTTTGCTTTTGCGTGGCGTAAAATTCGATTTCATTTCTGCTAATCATCTAACTCAGAGTTTAAACAAAAAATACTTGAATTTTCTTTAGAGTTGTAAGTTTGAGATTTTTACCAAAATAAGTGCTTGTTTCGCCCAGTTTTGTTTCAGTGGCATCTTTTTTCTACTTCGACTCTTCGTGGGGCCTGGTGCTAGAAGCAAAAGAATAAACAATAACAGTTGTCCTAACAGTCGTGAGCAGATAATTAGAAAGTGGGCTTTTCACCGGTTTAAAACCAAATTAAAAATTACAGTTTAATAATTACGGAAATAGCTGATATTTCCAAATTCCCAGGTTGTTTGTGATAGCTATAACCGGTTAGGTTTGTAGGGTTCTCAGAACTTTGCCATTTCACAGAAGCATAATCATCGATCTCATAGTGGCATTGTAGCATCTAAAATACCAAAAAATGAACGAAATTCGAAGCGAAGTCGTAAAATCTAGGGATCATAAGTCCTCAGGTGCACATATATTGAAATAGAAATCCAATTGTAACAGTGAGCCACAGAAATGTTAAGTGATATCTTTTTATAACACGTGCTGCTTTTTTAATTCGCTGTATTCCTCTGAACGTCCTTGACCAGATAAAAATACCTTATTACAAAACGCAAGAAAGACTCACAAATAAAGCTTTTTTCCTTAATTGAATTAAATCAACGAATTGAATTAATCAATTAATTAAGTGCCTGCAAGCAAAACTTGAAACTAGATTATGTTGCTGGCGCCAGAGGAAATGTTGCACTTTTTATGAATACCTGAATGAATGAAAAAAAAAGAAGAAAGAAACTGAACAGGGTTCTCTCTCTCTCACACACACACACACTCCCTTTCCTTCTCTCCTTGAGATATTTCATTGAGTGGTAGCGGCCAAGTATTGCACAGCCTCACGTTCAGATTCTGTGTTATCAGCCTTCAGGCTGAAATGAGTGCTACTGCATTTCCTTGTCTGTTTATTTGCAGATACAACCCTAAAGTTAAGCTAATGCATATGTGCCTGTCATTTAAGTAAAGAAGATGATACCAAAAAGAATGCGTAATTTTTTTTGTAGTTTCATATTAAAAAAAATTTAAATTTATACAAAGTAATGGAAAACAATTTTCCATCAATAAAGCTGAAAATGCGTGAGAAATGATGGCAATAATTTTACTAAAGAATTTGCGTAAAATGTTTAACAGAGTTGGGATGGATATAAAAATAATTTTAAATGGTTCTTTTGAAGTGGTAACACGGTAACAGTAAAATGCACAATAAAAAAATATTCGTTTTAAAGAAGCCGGTCTGGTGCAAAAGCGAATTTTCCAATCAGAATCTGAAAATCAAATTCGTAGCTTAAAATAGGAATATATATTTACACACACTTCCCAGAAGGAAATCTTTTCACTATAAGAAATTGAAAATGCTCTGTATTTTTTACATCATTACAGGCATCCACGCAATCAGAGTTTTTTCATTCTGCATTTCACAAGTTACAGTATGGCTTCATTAATACACATATTTAACGTGGATCAGGAACATCAAACAAAGATCTTCGCTCTTTCTACGTTTGTAAGTGAGTCACGGAAAAATTCTCATTGGCCGCCACCGGGAGACGAACCCAGGGTCTTCCAGTTACGCGCCAAAGTAATGGAGCGAAGATCTTTGTTTGATGTTCCTGGTCCACGTTAAATGTCTGTATTAATTATTAATTCGCCTTCTAATTATTTATTCAGTTGCTGCTGACCATCTTTGGTGAATCCCCAGCATTGTGCGGGGCTCCAAGAAGCAACCTGCCAAATTGGCTTGGCAGTTAGTGTGTGTGAGTCTGGAGGAATTCGAGGCCGCTTGTGGTGTAGCGGCACCTCCAGCGATTAATCAGAAGCCGGCGATGCTTACTAAAATAACCGATGCCTACATTTACCTTGGACAACAGATATCAAGCGAGAGTCACACTGATGAAATTAATCGATGCATAAAACTTGGCTAGAGAGCTTTTGGAAGAAACAGTAAAATTTTCAAGAACAATATTCCATTATGTCTTAAAAGAAAAGTGTTTAATCAATGCATCCTTCCAGTTCTTACATATGGAGTAGAGACATGGGCCTTAACTAAACAAGACATACAAAGGCTGCAGATAACTGAAAGTAGCATGGAGAGATGTATACTTGGTGTAACCAGCAGAAATAAAGGAACTCGTGGAAAAGGAAAATGACAAGAGTGGAAGATATCATGATCAGAGTAAAATCCCTGAAATGGCAATGGTATGGACATGTTCACAGAAGAACGGGCCACCGATGGACAACCGAAATTTTAAACTGGATTCCAAAGGACAGGAAAACACCCAGAAGAAGACCACGTGGGATATGAAATTCGAAAGCATGCCGGAGTGATATGGAGGAAAGTGGCTGAAGGCAGACTACTGAGGAAGAAAGTTGGAGAAACCTTTATCCAGCAGTGAATTGATAATGATGATGATGTTATAAACTGAGTGATCTTTGAATTATGACCACTTCCCCAACACTTCGCCCTCAGTACAGCAGCTATCCGACGTGGCATCCACCCAATAACATCACGAAAGCAGTTGGGAAATATGGCCAACCAAGCTGTGTGTAATACGACCTTCAACGCAGGTATGGAGTTCATTGGTGTAACCAGACGCCTGATATGCCGTTCCATTGTGTCCCAGAAGTGATCTACGGGATTGATATCGGGAGAGTCCGGAGGCCAACTGATATGTTAGAAGTCTGAACTGTGTTCCTCAAATCATTCCTGCACAACATTGGACCTGTGGCTCTGTGCATGCTCATCTTGGAAGAACCGTCGCTATTTGGGGAAAAGTGCAACGCTGCTGGGTGTACAGAGTCAGCAAGCAGTTCACAAAAGCACCAGTCATACGTTGTTCCACATACGCCATGGATTAAAGTTCCTGCCACGTAAACATGCCCTACACCATACAATCGCTTCCACCAGCTTGCGCCTTGCAGACTCTGCAGGGTGGATCGAATGCCTCATGTTTGCGCTAAATACGTACACGACCATCCACGAAGTGGAGTAATAAACGCAACTCCTCACACCAGCACACTTTTTTCCAGTCATTCGACGTCCAACTTGCATGATCTCTGTACTAGGCGTGTCTTTTGTGACGATGAACTGTGGTTAGGAGAGGATGTCGTCGGGGTCGTCTGCTGTTATTATAGCCCAAACGTGCAAGAGTGCGGCGCATGGTCATGAGGGATACTGTTCCGAGTTTGCCTCTCTTGTATTGGGTAGTCAATTGTTGAACAGTGCTGCGACTATTGGCCTGTAGGAGTCGTCGACCCAGCGCTCACCGCTCACATCAACCTTTTGCTGTCCTTTGCAGGTTTGCCTCCTGATCATTGTTTGATCTTTTTCACGACAGTCCTGATGTACTTTAAGTACGGCGGCTCGCGAACTACGCACGAGTTCAGCTGTTTGGGATATCGTGGCATCCGGTCTCCGATCTCCCATAATCTGTCTTTTCTCAGTCTGATAAAATCTTTGCGTTTATCCATCACACTCCGAATTTTACTACCTACTGTTTCCCTCACACCTTATATATACTACCTCGGTACACTAATCGCGGTCTCTCGGAAATCACGTGGTCAACGGGCCGCATCCAATTTTAATAGTGGTGGTCATAATTCAGTGATCACTCGGTGCATATATATATATATATATACCCTGGCATGCAAAAATTAAAAACAAGACGGTTTTTCAAATGTACCGTCGTGCAGAAGTGCTCTACAACGACTCAAATCATATTATAAGATCCCCAAGATGTAAGAATATGGGACAAGTGAGCAAAACCGTCCAAACAAGGAATCCAAAGGATACAAAGGAACTTTATTGGAAAGGTAGCTTCGAGCACAACTGGACAGAAGACAGAAACGTCCATGTGACCAGTGGCTGCCAAGAAAAATCTAGTCTTTAGTAGGGTATATAATCACCCCTAACTGCGTTGCAGGATTTACAACGTCTGTCCATGCTGAGGACGGGGTTGTCAAGGAGCTGTTGAGGCATCGCTGCCCATTTCTCTTGTAGCGCCAAACGCAGCTGAGGAATCGTTGCTGGCGGCTGATGACGTGCTGCCAAGCGTCTCCCGAGAAGGTCCCACACGTGTTCCATTGGATTTAAGTCCGGGGACTTTGCGGCCCAATCCATGCGTTGAATATCTTCACTCTCCAACAGCTCTGCGACAGCCACTGTACAATGAGGTGTGGCGTTGTCGTCCATGAAGAGAAACTCAGGACCCACAGCACCTCTAAGCAGACGCACGTGAGGCAGGAGAACCTTGGTACAATAGCGGACACCAGTGACTGAATCTCCTTGGTAGATGTGGAGGTCTGTACAGCTACCAAGCATGATACCGCCCCAAAGGAGAACTCCACCACCTCCAAACCGGTTCCTTTCGATGATGTTGGAGGTGGGATTACGTGTTCCCTGCTCTCTCCAGATGTGTATACGTCCAGAATCGCTCGTCAGACTAAATAAAATAGGCTCTCATCCGTAAAAAGAACTCGACCCCATTGCTGATGTGTCCAGTTCTGTGTTCCTGGCACCACAGAAACCGCCTTCTCCTATGAGCAGGCGTTAATGGCACACACCGTACTGGTCGTCGTGCTAATAGACCACTTTTGTGCAGCCTCCTGGCCACGGTAAAACCCGATGACGGACATCCAGTTGTCTGTTGCATGTGCCTTGCGATTTCTCCCGCTGTCTGCCGTCTGTATCTTCTCGCCTGTAGGACAATATACCGGTCGTTCGCCGCCGTGGTTGATCGTGGACGACCACTGCTAAACTCTCGGACAGCTGTTCCTGTCGTTTGAAATGCTCTCCAAGCTCGTGAAACGATGCTGTGAGTGACCCCGAACTCCTCGGCCACACTAGTCACACTTCGACCTTCTTCCAACTTCCCAATGACACGAACTCGGGTAAAGTCATCCAGATGTCGTCTACTGGATTTCCTGTTGGCCATATCACACGGTGGCAGCAACTCGACGTTGTTCAAACCGATGTACACCGTGCAGTAGCTTCCACCGAATTGCTGAGCGTACACCGCCAGTGTGCTTTATGCCCTTCCGACCCCCTACGTCATGCTGCATATATGCGCATGCCCTACCGTACCGGACCCTAGTCAATCTCCTGAGTGGTCTTTCGGTCCGTTCTGCCTGCTCGTTCCGATGTTATGCTAATTTCTCCTCTTCGTCCTTAATTTTTGCACACCAGTGTATATATATGTACACTATCTACCAACAAGTAATTGGACACCCCTGCAATCGACGATATCTGCGGTCCTGATACACATCACGGCCGTCGCCGTTAAATATCGTGTGGGAAACAACAACGCAACCAGTCGCATGCAAGATGCCACGCAGTTCGGAGCTCTCTGATTTCGAGAAAGGTGTAATCGTCAGATATCACAAAAATGGCCGATCCATACGTGACATATCCAGCGAGTTGATACCCAAAATCAACAGCGGCCTACGTGATTGGCAAGTGGAAGATGAGAGGTTACTGTCCGAATGTGCCCCGACCCGGCAGACCCAAAAACTGGGAGTTAGAGACCGACGGGTGCTGGCCAGAGAAATTCGGAATAACCGCACCAAATCGATGGACCACATCCGCGAGGAGTTTCAACAGGCATCCGGGAGTGTTCTTTCGATTAATACCATCCGTAAGGAAGCCCATCTGCTTGGTTATCATGGACGTGCTGCCGCCCACAAACCTTTGATCACCAAGTCTAATAGCGCTGCTCTGCTAACGTGGTGCAAAGAACGTCGACAGTGGACCGTTGAACAGTGGAAACAGGTTTTCTGCAGAGACGAATCAAGGTTCACCCTCTACCGTTCGGATGGCAGGGTCTGGGTTTGGCGTCTGCCTGGAGAAAGCCTCCTGTCGGAATGTATTGTGCCAACTGTGAAGTTCGGTGGCGGTGGAATTATGCTATGGGGGTGTTTCTCCTGGTAAGGCATGGGACCCTTGGTCGTAATTCCTGGTAGACTCAACGCCGAGACCTTCTGCACCAGTTTGGATGACCATGCGCTTCCTACGTTGTGGCAGTTTTTCCGGGTGGACCCATGTTACTTTCAGGATGACAATGCCACCTGTCATGTTGTGAGGTCCACCATGGCTTGGTATGGTGACAATGGGGCTAATCGAATGGACTGGCCTGCGCAGAGCTTGGACTTTAACCATATCGAGCACCTCTGGGACGAGTTGGAGCGTCGACTTAAGGGGTGCCCCCACCGTCCGAAATCGGTGAAGGAACTGACCTGTCTTCTCCAATCCGAGTGGAAGGAAATACCGCTAGCCGTCGTACAACGCCTGGTTGAGAGTATGCCCCGGAGGGTCGCAGCTGTAATCGCCGCTCGTGGAGGCTCCACCAACTATTGAAGGTGAATAAACTTCGTTGTCCTTTGCTATCACAGGTGTCCAATTACTTGTTGGTAGATAGTGTATATATAGCATTGTCCTAATGATAACTGTAGTGATAGATGTTGAAAACAATCATGTTGAAACGATATTTCATAGTTCGAGCTGGCGATAAGTACCACTCATGAGAAGATTTCTGCATAGTTAACATATGCATTCTAGTGTTTTTTCTGTAGTTCGCAAACTGTTAAAGTGAGGTATGTTAATGTCGCCTACGGAGTTTGAGCTTCTGAAATGCTCCGTTTTTTTTTTGTTTTTTTTTTGAGATTTCAAATTCTTTCGAGGGACTGAAAAGAAATTTATTACTTTACAAGTGCTGTACTTTGTTGTCGAAAAATCCACAAATATGAATTTGGGGATCACCTTTGCCGAACAGAAATTATGTGCTCATCGCATAAACCCTATATGATATGCCTCCGGAGATAGACAGGTTTGTGGAAATTCAACAACACCATTTCCGACATACAGTGTTCCGAATCAAAATTATGTTATGTAAATCTAAAGAGTGTAGTATTTCTAGAAAAGGCATCTATAGTGGTCAACACTGTATAGAAGATAAAACAAACTGTCAAAACTGCACAGAGCGGTCAGCCACACACTAGCTGTTATCAAGAAGATCTGCACAACTCGCAGCAGAGCTGTACCTTGCAATCCAGAGAACCATCACCAGAGCTATAAATGTGTCTCAGCCAACTACAGTATATTCCGCTTAATTGGGTCATCGGTTAATGGGGGCAGCCGTTTATTCGGGAGGATTTTTGAAGAACATCCCAAATTAGCTCTTTGGGATAAGGCTTTGCATAATGGGGCAACCCTTAATTGGGCCAAAATGTTCTAGTCCCGATGTGTCTCAATTAACCGGAATGTACTGTATATTCACAATATCGTCTGAGATAGTGGCGGACGGGCGATACATAAACGGCCCTGGAAGTTGATTTTGAGAGGCCCATTTTTAGGGGAAATTATCAAGGTACTCCTCCCCCCCCCCAAAAAAAAAACAATTATTGCAGCATCACCGTTTAATGCTTAAAAATCTCTTCAACATAAATTTACGAATCATCGAGGTTTTTTGCATTGAGGCAATAACATTTAACAACAATTTACCCATCTTCCTGGACACACCGCTGTTCTCTATTAAACTTCAGTGTAAAAAATTACTTTCGTTGCTGAGAAGCAGCAGACGTTCTCTCAGAGATAGTGTAAGAGGCTTTATTCCATTCGTGTGAATTTTATTGCGGTAACTGAATTCAGAATTTGTAATAGTTTCAACAGTTTTTGTAAGAACGAAAATCCAAATGTGCCACAAATTAATGTATTTTTCAAGACTTACCTATCATTAATAAACTATTTACTAAAAAATATTTTGAGAAACTTGAAAATGTCTAGAACTTCAAAATTTCAGTGCAGATTTATAAAATGAGAGAAGTTAAAGAAAGTGAAAATTAATTTTTGTTTAATTACTTACAACTAAAAAAAGTGTTTCCGCCGTGGCGGAAACAAACTTCGCAAAACTGCAGTTCAAGAATTCGTGTAAGTGAAAGGCCCAAAATGTAGTAAATCAAATGCAGGTCTCTTACAAAAAAAGAAAGAAAAAAGAATGTATATATGAAAAGCAGCATCCAAAATTTTACCGTAAGTGAAGTTCAGTGCATTAACGTATGCACAATTCTATCACACTTCTATTCCAGACTGTTGATAGTAAACGGTCGAGTCACATTATTGTGGTCACCACTTAATATCCAGAGTAACCGCCGTGTGCAGCGCGGACAGCAGCTAGACGGGCTGGGAATGACTCAGTAAGGTGCTGGAAGGTATTCAGTGGTATGTGGTGCCATGCTAACTGCAGTGCATCTGGCAGCTGTTGGAGGGTGCGTGGTGGAAGTTCCATAGAGCAAACAACACGATTGAGGTGCTCCCACCGATGCTCAATTGGGTATAAGTCTAGGGAATTAGGAGACCAGGGAAGTACCTTGAAGTCTTCATCGTGCTCTTACAACCACTCTCGGACATTTCTAGCTGTGTGACACGTCGCATTGTCGTGCTGGAAGGTCCTATCCGCTCCATGGAAGGCAATCAGCATGTATGGGTGTATTAGGTGTGCAAATTAATTCTAGGCTCCTAACCGCACGCATGGGTGTATTATGAGTGCAACTTAATTATCGGCCCTTAACCGCAAGCGATCATAGAACGTCGGCAAATGCAAATAGTTGTGTGCGATAATGGCTGATTGCAGCGCCATCCAACAGTTTTCCAGGCAACCGTAACCGCTCACAGCTGTAGTGACAGAAGGGACGAAAGTTGATGGTGAAAGCAATGTCGTTCCAGAAGCAACATTTAAGGCACTGCCTCCTGTTCTCGTTTCAGCTGAAAAAAGGGGCGCCGAAAGCCAGCAAATGATCTATGCTGCTTTGAGTGAGGCTCTTGTGTCCTGCAGTACGTGTAAGAATTGGTTTCAGCGGTTTAAGCAAGGAAATTTTGATCTCCGTGATGCAGAACGTCCGGGACAGCCACAGAAAGTAGATGGTGAGGAATTGGAACAACAGTTGGACGCGGGTCCCTGTCCCACACAGTCAGAGCTCGCCCAGGAACTCGGAGTAACACGGCAAGCCATTACAAAGCGCCTGCACAAGCTTGGACAGATCCACAAGGAGGGCCGTTGGGTGCTCCACCAACTCACAGCTGCGAAAAAGTGTAGGCCCTACGATGCTGCTGTGTCCTTGCTCTCCAGATTCAAGAAGAAGGATTTCCTGCACAAGATTTTGATCTGTGATGAGAAGTGGATCCTCTACGATAATCTTAAGCGGCGCAAATCGTGGGTTTATCCAGGTCAGCCTACCACCAGTATCGCCAAACCGAATATCCATGCCAGGAAGTTGTTGCTGTGCATATGGTAGGATCAGCGCGGTGTCGTACACTATGAGTTACTCAAACCTGGTGAAACGGTCAATGTTGAGCGTTATTGTCAGCAACTCATTCGTGTGAGTGACGCAATGGAAGCGAACAGGCCATACACTGACAAGGGCAGAAGGTCGGTCCTGTTGCTTCAGTACAACGCGCATCCTCTCACCGCGAAAACGACTTTGAACACCGACTTGTGATGGAAGATTTTGTTCTACCCGGCGTATTCTACAGACTTCGCCCCGTCGGATTATCACCTACTTCGCTTTCTGCAACATCACCTGAGTGATACGCACTTCACTTCTGTCGAGAAGGTCCACACAAGCATTGATGGCTTTATCAACTCGAAACGAAACAGCTCTCTTTTTTCCGCAGTGACATTCAGCTCCCTGACCGATGGCTCAAATGTATCCAACACGACGGGGATTATTTCCCTGATTAGGTACGTATTCGATTTGCTATAATTTGCTGTCAACATGCTCTGCCTGTGGCCGAGAATTAAGTTGCACACCTAATACGTGATCTGCAAGTATGGATTCATGATGAATTCGGTCCATAGTGCCTTCCACAGGTATGAGTGGACCAGGATAATGCCACGAAAACATTCCCCAGACCACCAGCTTGTTTTCTTCCGGAAATGGTTGAAGAGTGTTTGTTCTCCGATGTTTCTCGCCTTATACGCCAACATCTATCCGTTCGATGAAGCAGAAAACATGACTCATCGTAGAACGCAATTCTTTGCCAATCAGCGGTGGTCCAATTCCGATACTGCTGTGAAAATGCAAGCCTTTTCTACAGATGCACCTTCGTTAGAACAGACCATCCGTCTGCATCGGAGCCCCATACGCAGCAAGGTTCGCTGAACTGTCGTTTTCGGCCAGTGAGTTGCTCCACTCTAGCGTGTCGATCGGCCCTCACGCACCTTCGAAGCCGACGTTCACCTCTCACATCAATGGCACGTGGTGCTCCGCAATTTCCACATCACTTATTCGCAATGGTGCCATTTCTCCAATCAAGATACACTTTAACCACAGCAGCACGCGAACAGTTCACAAACTGCGCTGTTTCAGGAATACTGCCATCCTTGCCCCGAAAGCCGATAATCATCCCTTTTTGCAAATCTGATAAACGCTACTTCTATCCATGACAGCCACGAGTGATGTGTTTTCAGAATGCCTACAGCACACCTTATATACCCTCCAAGCCAGCTCACGACACGTGCATTCTTTCTTTGGCCACACGCTGTTGACGTCGAAAGTACGAGGTGGTCACAATGATGTGACTCGATTGTGTATATTTATTTAGATTATGTTGATTATTCAACTGCAACTGGCAAAAGCGGGCTGAAGTACCTGAAAATATAGAAAAGTGATGCGGGATATGGCACCCTGGTTGGAAATTTTAATAACAAAGGGAGATGAGGAAATAAAGAGATCAGAATTGTAGATTTAGACTCAGTTTGTTCAGAGGTTGACAGTCTAAATTTATAATTTTCATCCCCTTTTACTGTCAAATTTTAACCACAATAAATTACGCTACTAATTCGCAATCTCCTGAAACCTCTTAACTGCATAAAAATTCAGCTGAGTCCCTTAAATTAAAAATATGTAAAATATCCTTGGAGTTGCACAAATTCCAAACGAAAAGTCCCATTCTTTTTGTCCGATCTCCGAAGTTCAGCAAAATTAGATACGTCAACAGGCTGCCTTAGGCTCAGAAATGAATTCAAACTTCAAAGATTTTCTGAAATAAACAGTTCTAAAGTTCCAGTAAATTCTCTCTTCTGGTAACTTGAATACTTAATTGCTACTTTAATTTAACTTTCCCATCTTGAGTCATGTCACCAGAAACTCTCCTCAATGGCCAGCTGACCCTCTCCAACAGCCTTCCTGAACAAGGGAGAGTAAAGGTTTCCCAGGAATTCAGCTCCATACAGGAAAAGTTTCGATCTCACCAGATGATTACTTCATACCCCTTCCGTTTTCTAGAAAGAGTGTTGTGCTTCCTACAAAAATTTACCACTTCAGACATCTTAAGCCTCCCTGGATGCAACGTACCAGAATATCAACAAATGCTCCTCCATACCGTTTAAAGCTTCTAAAATGAAATTGATGACAATAAGAGTTCCACAATAAATTCCAGATCATCAGGAGTATCATCAGGAGTGGTCTCAGAAAAGTAACTTCGATCGACAGGCTTAAAGTGTAAGTTGCTGAAGCTCTTATCTTCCTCCTCCACAAACACAAACATTCACTTCATCTAAAGGCTGCCCTTATTCTCAACTCCATCCTTATTTACAATTTAAGCTTTCCTCTTGCTTCTGGCCAAGCTCATGAATTATCTCCTTCCATAAAATACCTGGTCATGCGCATCCCTTACAAGGGACATTTCTGTAGTTTTTTCAAGACTTGGCATCGCTGCGTAGAGTGTCTCGCGAATGTAAAACTGCAAACAAGTCGATCTTGAAAGATGGTCTTGATACACTCTCCCATTCGGATATCCTGACTGAAATTCGGTTTTCGGAACGTTACGATAAAATTCACGCATTCTTGGATAAAAATAAACCCAAATGAAAAAAAACTCAGCCGAAGACCTGAAAATGAGCATAAAGTGTTTCTGTGGTGAGCTGTACCTGAACAAATTTTTTCAATCGGGTTTTTAGACTCGCAAATACATTTTAGTGCCAAATTCGAGAGTTAAGAAGATGTTTAAATTACATGCAAAATATTTTTTGTCCGGCAGAAAAACAATTCAAAATCGAACTGTTAGAAGCACACATTACTAGAAAAATAAGATATACCTTTACGCCTTCTAGGGGGAAAAATGAGCATATTTTGAGCAGAAAATATGCAGAATATGTTTTCCGACGGTCACGACGGGAAAAAAATTGAAAACATTCTTTTTTATCTGACCAAAAAAGAATGGCTTCAATCAAGTATTTAGTAGCTCAGATAGAGCTGCAAATAAATCAGAAATACAGATACTCACTTACTTCCTTTGTGAACAAACCCTGTGTTGCGAAAAATGAGAAATTACGTGCAAAACAGTCTTCACCACGGACTCTCTCCGACGCGAGAAGCATAATTTTTATGATCAGACCTTTAGTAACACAGATATCACGATAAGTATAATATTCCTTTACGTCTTCTAGCGCAAAGCTTATGCATTATTTGAAAGAACTGCGCGCAAAATGCTGCTCCGATAGGGTGAGTTCACCACAAACTCTATGGAGTTCACGCTCCCCTAGCGGCGGAGTTCTGCTTCGGAAAACGATTGAACGACAATAAATAATCGTTCTCATAGTTCAGACTTTCCAGTGCAGAACAATGTTTTTCAGATCGGTCTAATTGGCACGAGGAATGAACATGGTGATAGGATAAAAACATCCTTTTGAGAAGAGATGGAAGAGATGATATAAAACGGAGGTACTGCAGGGCAGTCTCCTCCAACTTCAAAACTCACCATTATTTCTTCTAAAATCCCCTATCTATGTCTAGTTTTGAAGCTGCGAAATCCCAGATCGTAGTTAACAATTGCCAATAGGAGCCTCCTAGAAACTATTGGTGGACCATCGGTTCAGTGGACTTTGCTTAAGCATCACCTCATCATCTTCATTTTCATCTCCATTTTATCTCATTGAGCATCACCTCGTCATCTTCATTTTCATTTCATACGTGGACTGAAAATGAAGAATCATGCTCTCTTTCGTCTCACATCTCTTCGGTTGGATAATTCTACCCCACCCTTTCTTCCTTCATGTCGTTTGTGGTATTCAGTCAAGTACTTTCAATCTACAACATTCAGATCATTCCCTTTTGTCTTAAACTTTTCCAATCAGGAGCCCTATCACGCATCTCAATATTCCGATCCTTTGGGCTTTGCAACTGCCTGTGAGTCCCGAAACCATCTGGTAAGTTCGATACGGATTGTCAATTCTCCAGTAAGAAGCCCGTGCAATGCGGAAGGGGACAGACTTATCAGAATTTAAGCGGAAAATTGTTATGGGAGTAAGAAAGGCCGGGGTCAATATCTCAGAAACCGCAGGCACTGTTGTCTAGGGCCGCGGTAGTGAACGTTTCTCGGGAATGATTCGAAGTGGGACGCACATCCACTCAACATACTAGAAAGGGAAGATCGCCATTGGTTAATACTTGGGGTAAACTACGGTTGGCACGTGCTGTTTGGGACAACAGACAGCTCAGGATCCATAAGTTAACGACAGACTAAAACCAGGGCGAACAGGAAACGTTTCGGAGTGCACAATCGAGCTGACGATCTAACGGATAGTCTTAATTTATCGGCGATCCGTTTATATGCCAATAGTGACCTACCGTCAGTAGTATCTCAGCCTACAAAGGGAACGGGACCGGATATTAGAGAACTAGTAAAAAGTCGCTTGCTCGGATGAGTCTAGGTTCCAGCTCCACCATGTCGATGGATGTTGCTACAGTGAAAATCCGAAAATCCTCCAAATACATGGCGTCAGTGAATAAACAAAGACACCGCTCTTTCCGCGTTTTATCAATACACAGCAACCGAAAAATTGTTATCCGGTCACCGCTGGGAATCCGAATCCCAGATCTCTGGATATCTAGCCGAGCGCGTCAGCCTTACGCTACAGTGGCTAACAATCAACGACGCTATGTGTGTTTTTACCGTCAGCATCTGATATCATAAATCCGTAAGATGGGCTCAGATACTGAGACGTCTCCATATGGTGAGCATTAACGGCACTGGATATATATTAATTATAGCAGTTAAATCCAAAGGGCGAGATCCAATGTGAAAATCCTCCAAATACGTGGCGTCAGTGAATAAACAAACACTCTTTCCACGTTTTATCAACACACAGCAACCAACAAATTGTTATCTGATCAACACTGGGGATTCGAATCCCAGATCTCTCGATATCTAGCCGAGCGCGTTAGCCTTACGCTACGGTGACCAACAATCATCGGCTAGATATCGAGATATCTGGGATTCGGATCCCAGCGGTGACCGAATAACAATTGTCCATATGTGTTGATCAAACGTGGAAAGAGTGATGTCTTTGTTTATGGATGTTGCCATATTTGAATCCCTGCGAGTGAAGAGCTACAACCGCCTTGAAGGGTTGGACGAAAACAGGCCGGCGGCTGCGGTACCATGATATGGGGATTGTTCTCATGGACATTCCTGGGTCCCTTCATCCCAGACCAAACTGAGGCACTGTTTTTGACCACATGTATCCCTGCATGGTGACCGTGTATCCTCATGGCACGGGACTCTTTCAGAAAGACATCTTATGTCACAAGGTCCACACTGCACAGGAATAGGTTGAGGGTCATGACGAAGCATGTGATATCCCCGGCCACCGAATTTCTCTGTCTTAAATATCAGTCTACATTTGTGCGATGCGGTGGAAGGCAGCCTTCAGTCGTTCACGCAATTATCGCGCTGTGTGATCGATCGTCCAGACGTCATTTTGTCCAGCTGATACAGAGTACAAACACAGCTTAAACAAAATTCACGGGAAGACATTTTTTGAGCTCAGTGATTAAGAACGCTCCGCCTTGTTGAAATATTTTCAGGTATACATTGTTGTATACCTGAAAATATAATCGGATTGTCGTCTTCAAAATTTGTATTATATGGCGTAATCCCGTATTTCTTTCATGATTTATTTCATGATACATTGTATAATGCATAGCTGAATTAAAAAGATATTTCAGAAATAGGTTTTAGTTGTGTTTCGAATAATAAGTTGTTGTTTTTTAACATTTTGCAACATATCGTTTAAAGACATTTTTCACCCGTTATACTGTGTAGTGTATCTCCTTATTAAAGAACTTTGCTTAAAAATTGTTGTACAATGAACCGGTTTGGATTTTAAGTATTTTGTATGAAAAATATCGCCCAATTCCTAAGTTCTTGCGCTTAATGATCTACAATCTATTGACAAATTAATGTGATTTTTCTTGCAAAATACTTTAAAAACCAGCTGAGGCAAAAAAGTTTCTTCTCGATGTGTCACTTAAAATATCAGTAATATCCTAATACAGACATCTTTGAAATTCATCGGCACATGCAGCTGAGCTTCGCGGCGTAAAGCACTGGCGGGCACGGCATGTCACGTTGCGGACGACCGTAGACTCTTGTAGCCTTAAGGGGACCGTAAACAAATTTCAAATGTAACAGTTACCTAGGAAACGAAGACGGGTGGGTTCTCTTAAGGGACCATCTTGCACAAATTGAAATGTAACTTACTACGGCCGCTCGAAAGCATTTTCCTTAACAAGTAAGTAGCCGATTTGCACGCAAACAGTCTCTTTCTACTCAGGAACGAATCTCCCATAAGATACGATACAGGATTACGTTCTATCCGTCCCGAAGAATAAAGACATATCTCCTCCGAGAAACAATCAATTTACACAGAAATGATTTCTTACTATTTAGGGATGTCTCACACCTATAAGATACGATAGAAAATTACATTCCATCCGTCCGCCGTCTGTCTGTAAAAAATCCACGCGTTTGCTGTCTGTCGGATAAATAATGCACGGATGGAACGTAATTTTCTATCGTATCTCATAGATGTGGTTCGTCCCCGAGTAGAAAGAAATCATTTTAGTGCAAGTCGGTTGTTTCTCGGTGGGATTACGTACTTTTATACTTCCGGGCGGATGGACAGACAGACATCGGACGGAAAGAACGTAATTTTCTATCGTATCTGATAGATGTGAGACATCCCTAAGTAGAAAGAAATAATTTCCGTGCAAATCGGTTGTTACTCGGTGGGGTTTCGTACTTTTATATTTCCGGGAGGACGGACAGACAGACAGCGGACGGATGGAACGTAATTTTCTATCGTATATTATAGGTGTGAGGCGTCCCTGAGTAGAAAGGAATGATTTCTGTGCAAATCGGTTGTTTCTCGGAGGAGATATTTATTTTTATTCTTCAAGACGGACGGGAAGACGGCGGACGGATGGAACGATAAGATACAGAATTATCTTATCTCATGGGTGATTCGTTCCTGAGTAGAAAGAGACTATTTGCGTAAAAATCGGCTACTTACTTGTTAAGAAATATGTTTTCATGTGGCCGTAGTGAGTCACGTTTCAATTTGTAGATGGTTTCTTAAGAGACCCTCTGTTCGTTTTGTAGGTGATTGCTACATCAGCAATTTGTTTACGGTCCCCTTAAGGCTGCAATAATCGACGGTCGTCCGCGACGTGAGATGCCGTGCCAGTCAGCGCTTTACACAGCGAAGCTCAGCTGCATGTGCCGGTGGATATCAAAGGTGTGTTAGGACATTACCAAAATTTTTAAACAATTGAAGATGGTTTCAGGCAGTGTAGGAATGATTCCACTTTTTCTTAAGAGAAAATAATGAATTTCTCCTTTTTTTCTACGGAAGTTTTATTATCTTTGCTTGAGGGCCTAAAAAAATTTAATGGTGAGATCTTCCTACTTTATTTAACCTCTAGATCTCCAAAAATTGTACGTTTTTGAAATTTCACTTGCAAACTGCTAACTTAATTTTTCAGACAGCTGATATCTTATGAACAGGGAGCGGATTTACAGGAAAGACAACGAACCCAAGCGCGGGGCACCGCGATGCTGGAATGCCTCAAAAATAATGATTCATAATTTTTTCTAAATTTTGCTTCTAGAAAATGAGAAAACTAATAGAGCGAGGGATGGATTCGATGGTCTGGGTTTGGAAATATTTGGGGGGCATGATTCCGCCGGAAATCGAAGTACGTCATCTACGAGTATGAATTAAATAGCTTAAATGCAAGCTCACTAAACATCGTTCTGGAGGTAATATTACTTAATTCTGCACTACAACTGAGCTTAGAAATTGGGGTGTTATTTCTGGCCAATTTTCTTAGAGTGTTATGAGCATTTAGCTCTTTTTTTTTCTTTTTGATTGGAAGTTTAACGACCACCGTGAGAAACTCAATGGGCTATAAGCAGTCGCCCGTCCCTAATTTAAGGTAACTAGTTCCAGGGAAGGGAGATTGCCAGTGCCGTAAGACAAACACAGCATCCATGCCTCACAGGGATTCGAACCCGGACCTCTTTCGGACGAATGATCAGAGGCCATCGCTTAGACCACTGCGCCACCGGGGCGTCATTTAGCTCTTTAGTTCAGTGCTGTATATGATTCCCCTTCTTTCGCTTACAATTCCTTTTCCCCCATTAAGTTTAGTTTCAGGGGTAATCACAGGTCTGTTATCGTATGAGTCAAATGTCATTGGAAAACGTGTATTACGAGGCACAGTAATTGATTTCATGCATGTCTGCACTGTTTGTAAGGGAACTAACTGTCAGTTCAGCGGAATCTGACTATATGAGACAGCATATCTTACACCGCATATAACATAAATGTCAATTAAAGCAGTACCATAAACAAATCTTACATAACATGTCAAAGTACTGTGGTTCGCTGATCATCTTTATGAAAGTTCCAGCTTTTCTGGACTGAAAATGAAGAATCAATGATATCACAAAAGCCATCGGTATTAAATTTCGTCTTGATAGCTATAATTGTTTTTGAGTTATGGCGACTATAGCTATAATAGTTTTTCGATTACAATACTTTTTTATACGTTAGTGGGAGAGTGTAAAAATGCGCGGGTTGTATTTTAAGGATGCCCTGCACAGTGAAAGAGGGGCCCCAAAACCTCTGTGCGCAAGACCCCGATAACTCTACATCGGCCACTGCTTATGGAGTTTGCTTCATACGGTGAAGATCCATATTGTGAAGCAAAATAGTAGTGCAGTTCTACTAAAAGACAAATTATTTTTTTTTTTAAACTTCAAGACGTCGACAAATATTGATCGGTTACATTCGCTCTTAGCCAAAGCGTATTAGACGCAATAGAAACCATTTAATGCATAACTTGCGTTAGTTTTGCTCTTCGAAAATCGATTAATCACATGAAGCTGATCTAACATGGTCTTACTCCATCGACATAAATCACTGCAGCCTTGGCCGCTGCTGCTTCGTTCTGCTATAAATTAATTTCCCCTGAATTAGAGTTGAAACTAAAAAGCCCACCACACGCATACCACTTGAGCTGTCACAAAGACACTCCTCGCTGTTTATAATGCCACACACGACGGCATTGGACCTTCTCTAGGAAGCAGCTCATGACGTTTAGAGGAATCAGCAAATGAAAAACGTTCTTTTATAGTTGTTTATTACTCTTAAATGCTATTTACTTTTGGTGAGGAAATCCCCATGGGCGTCGGCAATGCAGCTCATTTCCCAAGTCATAAATCGGGCTATATGTCTGCTAACTTTATAAGTAACCGTCAAACAGGATATTTTGCACACTAAAACATCAACGGAAAATGTATGCTAATATTATGAAACTTTTTTCCCTCTTTAACTTTGTTTACGAATAAACGAAAAAAATTCTAAATTTCCTAAGCAAAACGTTGTACGGAAAAAATGGAGTTCCGGCACAAAAACAAGAGGACAAAATCGTCGGACCATTCTGTAAATCTTTTGACATGCATATAACTGCCAAAACTCGTTTATTTGTTTATTTTATTAATTTCACTTGCTCGGTAATGTCGGCAGTTTCAAAACAGATTTATTCTTTCAGATATTTAATTTGTTCTTCAAAGTTTTTACTTAACTACTTGTGACGAATATCTCTAAATTAACATTCCTTTTTGATTTTCTGTTATGTAAATTGCGTTACCTATTAGTCATATTTCTTTCTGAATGCCACGTCAAAACCTCGGAATTTTGTCATACCTTTTGCTAATAGCTGTCAGAAAACCAGAGGTTAATTAAAAAAACCCAGCTCAGTGTAAGAGTATGTGTGCATGTAAGATGATATTCTACCTGAAGAAGGACCGCATGTTTTCTTGATAATCTGTACTCCGAATAAGTGTTCATGTGCTATCTAAGAGGTTGAAATATGATTGTCACCCCAGTGCCGCAGTAAGCGCTGGCTTCTGACTATTTGTCCAAGATGGGTCCGCGTTCGAATCCGGAAGAGGCATGGATGGTGTGTCTGGCTTACGGCCCTTACTCTCTCTCTCTCTCTTCCCTGGAACCAGTGGCCCTAAATTAGACGGGCAACTGCTTATAGCCCATTGAGTTGCTCACATTGGTCGCTAAATTCTCAGACAAGAAAGATATGATTTAGTCTACAAGGCTGTTATAGTTATTCAAAGGGGATTTATGTTTGTGTCTAAACTATGTTGTGGCTCCGTAGAGTTCAGTTGTAAATCAAAAACCAACTAAATAAAAGAGCTAACTAGATGTTCTGTGGGTTGAAGTTCTTTCTATATCGATCCCTGTGAAGGTTAGATGTTATTCAAGTGTTACTGTTCAGCAGGACCGTAGCAAGCTTTTCTTATTTGGAAAGGCAAAACTTGAAATTACGCCCGTTTGAGTTCAAAATTACGCTCCTTCCAGTTCCACTCAAACAAAACGTAGTTTTTAATTTCTTATACACCGCCGTTATAGGAAAGTATTTTGATAGTTCAAAACTCATACTTTATGTTTTTGATGTAATTTTGTTAAAAATGTAAAAACTAGGTAAATACCCAAGAACCATAGGTAGTAAATACCAAGTAAAGTGTAAAGGTTATGTGAATGCCGACAACACAACACTCCTCAGAAATGCAGGACGAAAAAAAAACCCAGCGCGGAACGAGTGAGTATCGGATAGTGAACGTAACAATAGGAAAAGCTTTAGGGGTAGGGCTTGGAAAAATGTCGTTCAAGGTTAAACGCTCAGAGAACTTTCTGCGCAGAGCAGAAAATTAGCTCTTCATCCTAAAGACATGTTCGGGAAGGTCATGGAGGTCAGACATATCAGCGTGTTGTTTTCTATGCCTCCATTCACTGTTTTTTTTTGGAAAATTCCCTTCATGGATATGAGATGTACACACCTCATAGTGTATGTTACTCTGTACCCTGGTTAGCTGCATGGAATACTGTATAAGACTATAACTAAAGTCTTTAAAAAAAGAATACTAAACAGTGTAACTTCCTCATTTTAGTTACAATTTCTATTTTTTACATCTCTAAGTGCATGAATTTACGCCCCTCGAATGACAATTTTGGGAAGGCGTATGCCCTCACTGCCCTCACGGTAGCTACGTCCCTGGTGTTCAGTATTCAGTGTTTAAGTAGCCAAGTATTTGATGCTAAAATGTTATACACTCGTGGGCTTTATCATTATGACTACGAATGTCTTTGAGGGTGCACGCGTTCTATTACAACCGTAGTGATGTTTGCGACCGGAGCTGAACATATAAAGACGGCATGAACATGTCGGTAGAACAGTATGAAGCACATGCAATAGGGAAAGGGAAGAATTGCTGGAAGTTTAAACGGGGAAAGGTTTTCGGTCCAGGAAAGGTAGTGTCCAGCATCTAAGCAACAGTAGACGTTGTTGGCTGCTCAAGGGTCACCGCAAGGATTGTGTGGTGGGAATGGTCCGGGAGTGACAAACATCCACCTAACGAATCAAAAATTGGAGACCACCGCCAGTCTAAAAGAGAAATGACTACAGGCTCTCTAATGCTTTCGGGACCATAGCCTGCTCATGATCCCTCAGTTTGCGGAACAGGCCAGAGGGGGCGGTAATATAGTATGAGATTGTTTTCATGGACATCCCCGCCACGGCCCTCATCGCTGTTGAATATACCAACGTATCCTACCTAGGCACTGTTTCAGACTTTTGTTGCTTCATGGCTAATGCCCGTGTATCCAGATGGTACGCATTAGGCAGGAATGGTTCTGCGATCACAAACTTGCATTTACAGTGCGCCTCTGTTCGCCAGATTACCGCGACTTGAATCCATCGAACATTTGCAGGAGGCAGTGGAAAACAGCATTCGCCGGTACACGTAGTAAGCGCCTCGGTTCGAACTCCGGAACATCATTTTATCCAGATTGTACAGAACACTTGAGTACACCTTCGGCGCTGTGTGCCAGAGTCGATACCAAGTGAAAACACCATCCAACACGCAATTATGTAGGTGGGTAGTAATGATGTTGACTCCATAGTGAACAGATACTCTGTCAAACAAAACTGCAACACCAGTAAATAGTGCGATTTGCGAGGGGCAACATTGTAACGTGCTGATATGCAAATAATTCTACTATTTAATCCATTCCCTAAAAGCGAAAGCTGTTATAACAATGTGAATCCGGTAATCCGTAAGAGACCGGCATGTATTTCCGAGAAGCGATGTCGCAAATTGATGAAAAGATACTCTTGTAGGGAAACTCGCACAGGGAGAATACCGAATACCCATTAGTACCGTGCTTAGCATCATAGCGGACAAACAGACTTCGAAAGAGGACGCATTTTTGGCCTACATGAAATCATCTAGTCGACTCCGCGCATAAAGTTGGCGACCAAAATGTTACATACAGTCCATGGTTTTTGCACACAGTGAATGAGAGAAGGCATGCACAGCCATTGTGACGTACTACAGAGGTGACGCACAATGTCAAGACGACTAGTGGCAGTGATAAGCATTTGTCGCAGTAGCGTAATTGCGAAAGCATTCGTCTCCGGAACTGAAGGATGTGAGTTCGTTACCGCTACCGGCGAATTTGGGTTTCACATTGGCACCCAAATGTAAAAATGAATCTCCTGGCCTTTGGGTTCTTCGAAAAATGTGTGGTATTCTCCACATCGTCTGGAGTTCCTGGGAACTCCTTCTTCTACAGAAAGTTGCTTCAAGCATGGTCTGTGGCGGTCCTGGAACCTGTGATTTCGTGCCCCCGCCTTTCCAAAGGGAATGGGGGGGTATATATGAGGCTCTACAGAGGTAATGCACATATCAAGACGGCAGGTAGCACTGATAAGTCTTAGCCGACGTAGCTTAATTGAGAAAGCATTTGGCTGCGGAGCACAAGGCTATGGGATGGGTTCGGAAAATTCGGGTTTCATACCGTTTATTTGGAAGAAGTAGGTCTAGAGCGATTACAGGACGAGAAGATCGTTTGATATGGCAACAGCCCCTTAGAGAACCGATAGCATAGTGCTCAGCCATGAGAAGAGCAATGATGCTGAGCATTATTTCATCCAATCACACGTCAAACCATTTTAAACCGTCTAGACCTAGAGGAAGCAGGCTTACCCATACGGCCTCCATTGCTTCTTCTACCAGTCACTCCTTCCCACCATCAACAGTGCTTGGAGTGTCGCCACTCCTAGGCAACATAGCTTGAATAATGGTGTCATATAGTGAAACGATGATCTCGTTCCTGTCTTCAACTAGATGGCCGTCAGATATGCATGTAGCGCCGATGTGGTCAACGCGATCATCCATCGAAAGTCATCGAACGATGCACTACCTGAACAGAGATTCATAGCGTGGGGAGCTACCTTCCGCGATTCGCGCTCTAGTGTAGAGTTAATTACATGAATTCTGACTGAGCCGCCCCGGTGGCGCAGTGGTCTAAGGCGTTGGCCTCTGATCATTCGTCCGTAAGGGGTCCGGGTTCGAATCCCGGTCAGGCATGGGTGTTGTGTTTGTCTTACGACACTGGCTCTCTCCCTTCCCTGGAACCAGTGACCCTAAATTAGGGACGGGCGACTGCTTATAGCCCATTGAGTTGCTCACGGTGGTCGTTAAACCTCAAATAAAAAAAAAAAAAAAGAATTCTGACTGCTCGTCGGTGTGTTGAAGAAATCCTTCAACCCTTTGCGATACCGTTTGTGGCAGGACTAAAGAACGAATTGTTTCAGCATGATAACGCCTGCTCTCATTCTACAAATGCTTGAAAGCAATATCTATACAAAGTGTGAACATGCTACCTTGGCCAGCCCGATCCCCTGATGTCCCTCCGGTAGAGCATGTCTGAGACATGTTGAGATGATACATCCACTGCGTTAACCACCTACGACATCATCTCGACGAAGCATGGTGGTCAGTTCCTCAGGACTCTATAAAACATCTGCACAAATCTGTTCCACGGAGTGTTGTTGAACTCATCGCAGTATTTCTTTTCTGGCATAACTTATTTCTATTTATCTAAATATGTTATATTTCTTAGGAATCTATTATCATGTGTATCCAGTAAGTTTCGCAGCATTTGCGATATTACTTCCTGATGTAATTTTCTTTTAATTTTCTTCACAGAGTGTAACACTTCAGGGATTTCAGTTGCTCAGAAATGTCGTTACTTATACAATAGAGCTCAGCTATTCATTTAGTACCTACTGCCGTTACTCAGAGATCGCGTTTGGTTTTTCATGATATTCACTTTTTCTTCATCGTTCTTACATACAAATCACACGTATTCATTCACGGATTTCACTGATTCAGTATTTTCATGACTTCAGTGCTATCTTATTGTTTCTTTCTTTTCTTTTTTTCTTTCGGATGCGAAATTTGCTTTAAATTTTCGTTGTTTTTGAACTTACAAGTTACCTTACTAATTGCTTTCATCATAATTTTGCACTTTAATCCTTTTGAAATAATTCATTTATTTATTTACACACGCTTGCAATGATACCAGTTTACGAAATGAGCTGTTCAATTACTTCAGTCTTTTTTGGGGTCATTATGAGCATACACTGTCCTTTATGTCGTTATGAGTCAGTCCTGCGATTTTCTCATCTTTTTCTTCAACCGCCCATTGCTTTTGTTTCGTCCAACCGTGCTCCAACCTTTCACCCCTTTTTATGTCACACCTCGCCCTCGTCCTTTCTACAGGATGTGCGATAACTGTTCATTTGCTGAACCAACTGGATTGGCTGGGAGTCACACCTGTTTCTGCTGCTTGTCTTTCAAGCAACTTTACAGATCAAATTGAAATATCATCGCTGTTTAATTCTTCTTCCAGTTTCAGATCCTCAAGTAGAAATTCACTTGAATATGATATAGTGTGCATCACAATATCAGTATGGTATTAAACATTATTCTGCTTGATAATGAAGTTAAGGCACAATACGAATTATTGTTATTAGTACGAATTAGTATTACCATCATCGTTTTGTTACCCCACCAACCCGTATACTTACACCAATCTGACCACACCCAAATTCAACGAGCTCAGGGGTGGGAATTCAAAGTCGGATTACACGCAGTTGTGATGGCCATGGAGAGAAAAACAACAGATTATGGCGTTGCCGGGGTTCGAAACAAAGTCTAACATGTACAAGAGATTACATACCCACCCTTTAAACTTTTCAACAACCGGAGCAACCAAAAAAGTAACGAACATATTTTTGTCAGTCAGTCTGTACGCCAAGTTTCTGCTTCTGTGTAGCTTACTTGAAAATGCTGTTTTGCTTTGGATAAACTTTAATGTAGATATCCGTGTCGGCTTGTCTACTACCAGGTACAGCTTCTAGGAGTTCTATTGGAACAATAATTTTCCTACTGGAAAAGAATTGTTCCAATACCCCCCCCCACACACACACACACACACAAATACACTGACGGAAAAAAATTCCAACACCAAGAAGGGTTTGTGTTAGATAAACGACAGTTGGTAGGCGGTGAGAGTACATCTGTAAGATGACGTCTATGCAAATTTCGCGCTCGACGCATACGTGTGGCGCTAGTAGCGCCCCTCGGAACATGCAAAGCAGGTTTGATGTAAATACGTGCTGTAACGTTCGTGAGCGTTAGTTATCGTTGAGATTCGACGTAGTGTGATGATGTTAATCAAGAATGCCTTTTAAGAAGACGAAGAAGTCATTATCAACAGCTCACGGAGTTTGAACGAGGTCGTGTAATAGGGCTACGAGAAGGTGGATTTTCTTTCCGCAATATTGCAGAACGACTTGGCAAGAATGTAGCCACTGTGCATGATTGTTGGCAGCGGTGATCAAGGGAAGGTACTGCCTCAAGAAGACCGGGTTCCGGCCAGCCACGTGGCACTACTGAGCGGGAAGACCGCCGTGTACGGCGTATGGACGTGGCGCATCGTACAGTGTCTACGGCAGCAATTCGAGCTGCAGTTGCCACCCCAGTGACACAACGAACTGTTACAAATCGGTTACTTGATGGACAGCTCCGAGCCAGACGCCCTGTAGCGTGCATTCCACTTACTCCAAACCACTGCCGTTTACGACGTCAGTGGTATCAAGCTAGAGCTCATTGGAGGACGCAGTGGAGATCTGTTGTGTTTTCTGATGAAAGCCGGTTCTGCCTGGGTGCCAGTGATGGCCGTGTGTTGGTTAGAAGGAGGCCAGGTGAGCGCCTGCAACCAGCCTGTCTGCGGCCGAGACACACTGGACCTACACCTGGAGTTATGGTCTGGGGAGCAATTTCCTATGACAGCAGGAGTACTCTCGTGGTTATCCCACGCACCCTGACGGCACAGTTGTACGTCGGTTTCTTGATTCAACCTGTTGTGCTGCCATTCATGAACAGCATTCCAGGGGGTATTTTCCAACAGGATAACGCTCGCTCGCATACCGCTGTTGTAACTCAACATGCTCTACAAAGTGTCGACATGTTGCCGTGGCCTGCTAGATCACCAGATCTTTCACTAATCGAGCATGTATGGGACATCATTGGCCGACAACTCCAGCGTCACCCCCAACCAGCATTAACCGTCCCTGTATTGACCGACCAAGTGCAACAGGCATGGAACTCCATCCCACAAACAGACATCCAGCACCTGTACGACACAATGCATGAACGTTTGCGTGCTTGCATTCAACATTCTGGCGGTTACACCGGTTATTAATGTACTAGCATTTCACGTTTAAAATGGCTCTTCTCGCGCTTACAATAAGCTGTGATCTTGAAACCTTAATCGATTAAATATGTTACCTATACAAATGTATTGCCGCCATTTCATTCCTCTACAACTATTATTTCGTGGTGTTGGGATTTTTTTTCCGTCAGTGTATATGCATCTCCCAAGGAGATTCAAGGTTCCAACTGTGACTTATGAATTATAAAAAATATATATATTTCTGAAAGACAGAATCTGGATTTTTTGTTTGCATCGTGTAGGGACAAACTACCCAGTACCTTCTGTGTTCTTATGCTTCCCTTTATGCGCAGTTTTTCCACCAAGAGAGAACTTTTTTAAGTAGAACTCGTAGAGTGACACCCTGCTGGGATCATCCCTTTGGTTACTATTAACTTATTAAAAATATGGTTATTTTGCAGCAGGTCGCCTAGAGATACAGCACACAGCTTTGTCACAGGAAGACCCTGAGTTGTGAACCAAACTCCTGTCGTGGTTCGAAATTCACATTAAACTGATGATCACGGAGCACAGATTTCTCGCCTCGCTATAAACAATCTACTTTCCTTCCCTTAGGGCTTTCGCCCTTCTCACTTGAACCCACTTTATAGCATAATTAGTTCCCGGTCGAGATTTAATCTGGTGGCTCACCATTATGCTACGATAGTCAGTTTACTATTTGTACAAAGATATTTGAGCAAGAAGCAGTACCTGACGAATAGAGAAGTACTAAGTTGAAACCTCTTCAGAAAGAAAAAGGGATGTACCGAAGTACAACAACTACGAGGATATAAAACTAATTGTGCGTACCTTGGAAATATAGGAAATAATACTTGGTAATTGATTGAGAAATGAGTCAGGACCGCGTGTCGGGAAGAACTGAAGCAAATGCCGTACTTATAGAGAAGTACAAAGAAGGAAAGGCAGTACTTCATTTAGCATTTCTAGAACTGGAGAATGTTTGCCATAGGCTAACTGGGCTGGAAATATGGAATGTCTAAGCGAGAAACACAACCTGAAAAATATGTGCAGTGGATGAAAGAAGTGTACAGCAGAGATGGAAACGCGTCACGAGTCAGCGGGTCGAGGAGTCGACAATTTCTTGCGGGTCATACGAGTCGGGTCAAGGTATTCCTTACCCGATTTCGATCCGGTTATATTTCCGTTGTATTTTTGAAAATGAAATAAAACATATTTCAAAGAAAAATGCGTACTGTGGAATTCTGTGCTAGAAACTGGTGCCAGCGAAATAAAAAATGATTTCTCATGCAATAATATTGCCGTCTCTTTCTTAAAGCAACGAAGATTTCCACCGACCTACGATACTACTCAGACGCTAGACTCACCGATATCATATCGTAAAATGAAACTTCTTTTGCGTGTGTTTTCAGTGCGATTGTCTGAAGCAAGATACAGGCAAACGCCTATCACCTGCTTCTCTGGTAATTCACTCTCTCACAAGTCGGGTGTCACATTGTAAGACCGAGAGTTACTTTTCACATCACATCTTTTGCATTAAGCATTCAGAGGTTTTCGTTTGACGTGGTTACAACCTGTTCTATTGCATGTGGTGTCGAAATTAATGCCTTATTCGTTGATTTGGATGAATTTAGTATTAAAGAAATTAAAAAGGGCGTCGAAAAACAAAAAGGGGAAGAGTGAATGGTGGAAGTTGTGTCGTCTCACTAAGGAACCAGAATATGTTTCACACCAACGCCAATTTTCACAAGCTTGTGATGAGTTGAAAGTTTGCAAAATGTGAATATGGATTTCATGAGTGTTCCTTCTCAGGGGGCAATGATGAAATCAGCATCCACATTTTGAAAACTTTCAACTCATCAGAAGCTGGTGAAAATTGGTCAAACATATTCTCAAGCTTGATATCACATCAAGAAAACAGCAAAAATTGAAATTAAACATACAACAATTTACGTAATTCAAAAAGTTTGACTGTAGCACTATCAAAATTAAGTGGAACAGCCTAAACATTACTTCAGAGGGGCTTTTTGACACTCATAGATATGTTTGAAACTATGTGTAAAACAGTTAGGTTCTGTGAAGGACGACCCTTTCAATACTTTCTGTAATTAAGTGCGGAAATTATACATTCCCGTAATACATTTGTACGATTTCTGTATAACATACGATATTCACTGCAGAGAGACTTTTTTGGGTGTGTGTATATATATGATTATGTATAGTCATAAATTGAGTTTCGAATTTATAGCTCAAAGTAGATTTTTCCGGGTCGTGTAAAATTATATGATATCCTGGTCCAAAGTTTTTGACCCGTTTCCAACTGTTGTGTACAGATATACCTGCATATGTGTTAGGTATAACGTACGGCAGAAAAGAATTCAATGTGAGAATTGGAGTATGCTAAGAATCGTCATGAAGTTCATCCTTATTTGATATTGTATAGCTTAGACAAGTTTTTCCGCGCCGGACATCGAACCCAGTCCCCTCACTCTGGAGTAAGTCGTTCTCCCAACTGAGCTACACCGACATGTGTTCTCACAGCTATCTGCCTTTAACTCATGTGCAACCTGCGGTGCAAGAACGTCACAGTTGCTTTAGGTGTGTGACAGCAGAAGAGAGGGAAATAGAAACGCGGACATATTGTTTGCAGATTATTTGCTATTATAACAGTAAGTTTCAAATAAATAAGGTATTGATGCTTCTGGAATATGGATATTCGAAGTTAGAAAAGACGAGCAGAGTACGAGGATGATGGAACAGAAGGAAATTAACATCAGGTGTACAGTGTGATAGACACAGTGGTGCCGGAACGTCCCTGGACGGCGTTCCGGTACTTTGCTTTTCTAGCTGGCACGCGTTCCGGTAACGTAATTCGTTTTCTTTTTAAAATGCGAATGTCCTCTCAATCTTTTCCAATAAAAAACGCAACAGAGAAGCTACATAGTTAGTGGAATTAACGTACAACGTTTTTTAACACGTCTTTTGTAAAAAACGATCGTGCTTACGTTATCGGTTTGTCCGTCCGTCTGTAGATATCAAATCTCTGTAACTGTTTGTCCAATTTGAAAAATTCTTTTGCATTGGGAAGCTTGAAATATGCGAATGATGATCCTTCATTTCTTTTTACTCGATGCACAGTTTTGCCGCTACAGGGCGTAAATGTAGATGATACCGAAATCAAAATACATTTTATTCCATATGATTGCTTCTAAACATCCGACTCAAAAAATTATTTTATCTTTCGATTCCATTTATGTCGAAGAGTATTTTAGGTATAGTTACTTTTTCAAGTTACGCATAGATTTTCCGCTAGAGGGCATGAAAATAAATTACGTTTCCCCCGATATCTCGTCTTCTAAAACTCCGATTTGAAAAAAAAATTCTTCCGCGGATACAGCTCAGGATGGAAAATCTTTTCCATGCAATTTCCAATTTTTGGTAAAGAATACTTTGGCCACCAGGGGGCGTAAGTGTTAATTTTTTCCTCCTGATGTATTTGCCATAAAATTTGAGCTTCTAAAATCTCGATTGAAAAACATCGTTCGTGAAGCGATGCCACTCACATCGATAAACATTTTGCAATATTTTCTTCTTAAAATATTGCATGGTTTCTCCGCCAGGAGACGTAGATAGATGTATATCTTATTTTTGTTAATATCTCCGCTTCTCATGGTCCTATTTGAAAAAAAAAATTCTTTATTGGATGTAGTTTCCGGTGTGACATGTTTTTCATATAAATTTAAAATTTTCAAGTAATTCATAGACTTTGCTCTAAGAGGCGTAAAGGTAAATTGCGTTTCTCCCGATATCTCTGCTTCTAAAACTCCGATTTTAAAATAATTTTCTGCACGGGATACAGCTCCTGATGGTAAATCCTTTGCATATAATTTTTAAATTTTGGTAAAAAATTGTTTGGCCACCAGAGGGCGTAAGTCTTAATTTCCGCTTCTAATGAATTTGCAGAAAATTCTGAGTTTCTAAAATCTCGATTGAAAAAAAATCTTTCGTGGACCAGTACTACTCACGTCGACAAACTTTTTAGGAATATAATGCATCGTTTCTACGCCAGTTGGCGTAGATTTATATTTTATTTTTGTCAATATCTCTCCTTCTAGGAGTCCGATTTGGAAAATCCTTTCTTTGTCTGATAGTATTTCCTATGCGAAATATTTTTCATATAAATTCAAAATTTTTATAATTAAATCATAGACTTTCCGCCAGAGGGCGTAAAGATAAATTGCGTTTTCCTTGATATTTCTGCTCCTAAACTCCGATTTGAAAAATTCTTCCTGTATCGTATACAGCTCCCGATGGAAAATGTTTTCCATATAATTTCTAATATTTGATAAAGAATGGTTTAGCCACCAGGAGGCATAAGTGTTAATTTCTGCTTCTGATGTACTTGCAGCAAAATCGGAGCTCCTGAAACTCGACTAAAATTTTTTTTTTTTCTTGGACCGATATTGCTCACATCGAAAAACCATTTGAGAATACTTTCTTCCTAAAATAATGCATGGTTTTCCCGGCAGGAGGCATAGATGTATATCTTATGTTTGTCCATCTCTGCTTCGAAGAGTCCGATTGAAAAAGTATTTCTTTGCTGGAGAGCGTTTCCGCTGCGTAATGTTTCTAATATAAGTTAAATCTTTTCTTAACGCACATGTCTGCAAATACAGGACGTAAGTTAAAGATTCCGTTTACAGAAATATCTGCGGGATTAAAAACCCGATTGAAAAACTTCTTTCTTCGGTCAGATACTATTGTTTTCCATACAGGTTCCATTGACTTTGAATAGCTTTGATAAATTTAATTCGCGTCAGAACGGATTCAAAAGACGTGCTCATTACACCCGAAAATTCGGTGTCATCTTTCTTGTTTGAAGGTAGAGTTAGTCTCTAAATCCATTCCCACGTGGCAGTCCTTTCAAACTCCTTTTTTCTACTGCTGACAAGGACGTTGATGTGGAGATATTGCAGTGGGAAAATGATTGTAATTGGGTATTTAATTAACCTAGGCATGTGTAAATCCGGGACTCTGATTTCGACCGCTATACTTTCTTCAATATAAATACACTGCTGGACAATTGCTAAGGACGGATCATAAACGGCTATATAGCGCATAAAAAAGTAAGTGTGGTTGGATGCCAAGTGAAATAAAATAATGTCAGAATGCCAGGACATTACAAGAAAGACAATTTATTGTGCTCTGAAATCCAGAAAGCTTTGGAACGTGTTCAAGGGACAAACATGCCATTTTGTGCAGAGTACGTAAACGTGAAAAAAATGCAATTACCGTCCGCAGGCGTTCCGGCGTAAGATGTTAATACGGGATATGGCCACCATGGAGGGCGATGCAAGATTCCACACGTCGTGTCATGCTTTGCACAACATTATCAAGCAGCTGTTGGGGTAATTTATTCCATTCCTCTGTCAGTGCACGGATGAGGGTGTCCTTGTTTATTGGAGGGCATTGGCGACCAGCAAGACTCCTCCCCAAAGCATCCCACACATTTTCAATGGGATTCAGATCTGGAGAACGTGCTCGCCATACAAGGCGTTGAATATCCTCGCTCTCAAGACACTCCTGGACAGCGACTGTTCGATTACATGTTGCGTTGTCGTCCATGAAAATGAATCTATCACCGACAGCACCACGGCACATGCGAACATGAGGTAGCAGAACATCATTAATGTATCGTTGGCCAGTCATAGTCCCAGTTGGAAGCACATAGAGGAACGTACGGCCATTGATCATGATGCCAGCCCATACCATGACACTACATGTCGGATATCGGTCCCTTTCCTGTATGTTTGCTGGACAATATGCAGTACCACTATCACGCCACATCAGTTGTCGTCGACAATCAGACGATAGACGGTATCCACTCTCATCTGAGAAGAGGACAGCAGACCAGTCGTTATCAGTCCAATTGCGATGTTGATGGCACCATTGCAAACGGGCGGTACGGTGACGTCTGGACAATGGGATGCACACAACAGGACGGCGGGCGTATAGTCCTCCTTAATGCAAACGTCTGGCGACAGCTTTTCGGGAGATCCGCTTGCCAGTAGCAGCCATAAACTGATTTGCTACCTCACTAGCTGTGCTGTGCTGCGCCGGTGTCTTTTTGTTGATAGCACTATGTACCGATCTTCTGCAGGTGTCGTACTGCGAACACGACCTCCCCCGTGACGTTTGCTACACTCTTCATTTGTTTGAAATGATTTCCAAAGCCTTGAACAAACACTGTGGCTGACGTCGAACTCCCTGGCAACATCTGTTATTTTTCGCCCTTCTTCAATCTTGCCAATAATACGGCCACGCGTAAAATCATCTAGGTGATGTCGGGAAGACATACTGAAAATTGCAAGTTCGTCAATTGATTCTTTCCCTTTCAACTTTGCATTTGAACAACAACGGTCAATACGCATCAAATCCTTTATATCTCTTATCAGCGCTATGACGTCACGAACAAGTTCGGCAATCCAAAATTTGCATACGCACAACACGTCTTACTGTATCCCGCACTGATGCAAATTTTCCCATTTTCCTGCCTTCCATTTTATGGTTGCTATCGTTGCTATTGTCATCCGTCCTTAGCAATTGTCCGGCAGTGTATAATAAAATAAAAAGGGGAGAGATGGAATGGGTAAGAAGAGAAAGGTGTTTCACCGCGCATTCCTGTAAGTTTTCAATTCGCACTAGACCTCTAGATAGATGGATGCCAATGAAACTGAAAAGTCGGATTTTCCAGACTGTAGTTAGACCAACACGTTCTTTCTCTTTCGGTCCTGAGACTTGGTCAATGCTAAGGTGTTTTGAGAAACAGCGAAATGTTGCCGAAATGAAGATGCTGAGGTGGGTATGTAGGGTTGCCAGGAAGAGTAGCAGTAAGAATGAGAGGAAAATGAGAAAAAGTCAAATGAGGCACAAACAGCAAGATATTTTCAGCTGGAAATAGCTCGCTTATACATATAAACAGTAGGCGGTATTGTCAAGTTTTGAAAATTAAAGAAATGCGAGGAGTGCAGAGTTACGGGCATGGAGCTACCTGGACAGCAAACTAAAGGAACGTTTATGTAAGGGCTGTGTCAACAGCAACATGAAGGGGAAAAAACTGAAGAGCGAGTAGACGCAAGACAAACTAATGCAGGAGTATCTGCAACAGCGACCCCACATCGGTGTGGGACTGACTAATCAGCGACGAGTTTAGATATCAGTGATGGGAATAAATTTTCTTCAAATTTTTATCATCCTTCGATAATTCATTTTCGAGAATTTTAACCAAACAAGAAAGAGAAAGAACATGTAGAACGTTAATTTAATTAAAGAAAAGATTTTTCTTCCTTGAGAGAATATACACAGTTGTATCAGAATAATATGACCACCTACCTAATATTGGAAATAACTACCCTTGACCCGGTTGACAGCTGCGAGAATGCGGGGCATGGACGCAATGAAGCCCGAGAAGGTTGCCGGAGGCACACGTGCCCATTCAGTCTGCAGCAGAGCACGGAAGTCCAGGAGATGACGAGATTGTGGGTCGGCACGTCGAATCTGTCGATCCAAATGGTCCCACAAGTGCTCAATATCATTGAGATCGGGCGATTTCGCCGGCCAAGGGTGAGCCCTAGAAGGTTGGGGTGGCCCACGTGCCCATTCAGTCTGCAGCAGAGCACGGAAGTCCAGGAGATGACGAGATTGTGGGTCGGCACGTCGAACCTGTAGATCCAAATGGTCCCACAAGTGCTCAATGTCATTGAGATCGGGCGATTTCGCCGGCCAAGGGTGAGCCCTAGAAGGTTGGCGGTGGCACACGTGCCCATTCAGTCTGCAGCAGAGCACGGAAGTCCAGGAGATGACGAGATTGTGGGTCGGCACGTCGAACCTGTCGATCCAAATGGTCCCACAAGTGCTCAATGTCATTGAGATCGGGCGATTTCGCCGGCCAAGGGTGAGCCCTAGAAGGTTGCCGGTGGCACACGTGCCCATTTAGTCTGCAGCAGAGTACGGAAGTCCAGGAGATGACGAGATTGTTGGTCGGCACGTCGAATCTGTCGATCCAAATGGTCCCACAAGTGCTCAATATCATTGAGATCGGGCGATTTCGCCGGCCAAGGGTGAGCCTTAGAAGGTTGCCGGTGGCACACGTGCCCATTTAGTCTGCAGCAGAGTACGGAAGTCCAGGAGATGACGAGATTGTTGGTCGGCACGTCGAAACTGTCGATCCAAATGGTCCCACAAGTGCTCAATGGCATTGAGGTCGGGCGATGTCGCCGGCCAAGGGAGAACGGAGACATCACTGTCGTGTTAATGGAACCAGTCACGCACCCACTTAGCGACGTAGCACGGCGCATTGTCCAGTTGGTAGACACCATCACCCCCAGAGTAAGCGTCCAATATGAAGGGATGTATGTGGTCAGCGAGGAGGGACATGTAACCATTGGCGTTCACGGACCCACCCAGTGGTACCAGAGGTTCCAGGTCATACTAGGAAAACATCCCCCAGACATGCAAACTACCACCTCCGGGCTGTACTTGATGGACAAGTGTGTCCGGGTGTAGGTTCTCGTGTGTTTGAAGTCATATCCGCCACCGCCCGTCACTTCTATGGAGTACAAACCTCGATTCGTCGAAGAAGGCAACTTTTTTCACTCTTTCACAGTCCAATGACGGTAGTCCCATGCAAACTGCAGCCGCCGTTGCCGATGAACATGTGTTAACATGGGCGTCTTGACGCAGTGTCGACTCCGGAGACCCATGCGTAACAGGGTTCGCTCTACTGTTATCTGGGACACGTAACTGGTTGCCCCAGCGTTCATTTGCGTGGGTAATTGCTGCACTGTTGTGCGTCGATTGCCTTTACTAGTTGACGAAAGCCACGTCCTTCTTTGGGGTAGATGGCCTTTAGGGCTCACAGTTATGACGTCGGGAGGTATTCTGTGTGCCAGCGGTCCAGTCTTGTTACATCCTTACTACAGCATCTTGCGAGCAACCCACGAACTCTGCTGTTTCCGCGATGCTTCCACCCTTGGCGCGGTAGCCTATGATCGTTCCTTTTTGAGCGTCCGTCAAATCACTACCTCTGCCCATTGTGGTCACGTAACGCACTATGGCTCTTCTGTCCTGGCCGACCTGTTATGTCTCCGTGTGGTCGACCTTGACACGTGTACGCGCCTAGGCGGGTACACTGTGATTCCGGGGGTCGTCATATTATTCTGATACGACCGTGTATAGAGTACGCTTACATCCATTCTATTTTTCCTACGTTAAGATGCATTTTCTAAGCACTTAGAAAATACTAATTAAGAAATTCAATTCAAGATGTTTTCCGAAACATTCTATAACGCTATGCAGTTTTTGCATATATACCTCTTCCTTTCGCTACTTTGTCGCCTTTACATCCCTCTTTACGCCATTTTTTAATTTGCCTTCTTAAAATATCTTCTCTAAAGTCTTCGGGACCGGCATTTAATAACTTTTATTCAAAATATTCTTCGAGATATTCCACAATGTTATTTATTATTCAAATACTTTGCGCTTTCTTTTGAATTACTTTTGCCTTTAAAGCACTTTATGAATGTAAGTTTTGATCTACCGCTAAATTAAAAAAATACCAATAAAAAAATTCATTCGTAATATTCTTGAAACATTCCACTTTAATCATATCCATTTCATTCTGTGAGCGAAAGAAAATGCTATGTAATTTTTGCAGGTGTGGCTTTTCTGAGGTTTCACATTTTTCTTCTGTGTCCATGAATTGGCAATTTAGCAGACGTCAATGCCTCCTTGATGCATCTGAATCTGCGCCGACCTTTAGACGTATGCGGGATCTAGTTAGAACCAAACCAGAATTTATGTCATTGCTAGAACAAGCATCTACTCAAGGACTTGACATTTACGCCCTGAGCTGTTAGCACACGTCAAATCCATTGGCACTACCTCAGCAGGCATCGGACACGTAGACAGAGGCTTCCTAATCGGAAATCAGTGCTTGAAAGGAGGTCTTCCTTCTTGAATGTGGCATTATTGCGTGGATGTTGCCTAACGCAAAAGAATTTTCAGTCTGCGTCATTGTAGTTGCGTCATAATTATTTTTTAAAGAGCATCAGAACTGTTCTCGCTTTTGTAGACAAATACTGAAATCTCTTTATTCTGTGAAAATACCTGACAGAAGTAGCTCGATCTTATCACACTTGGTAATATGTATTGTGTAAGTAGATAATGGAAAGCCAATAAAAGCGTGATATCATTCAAACTAATTCTGAAGTACAGAAATAAACAGGTGGGAAGTTACACCAGATGATAACGATTCTTGTGAAAATCCGTTTATTTTGGCGTAATATACGGTAAAGAAACGAGCGAGCTTTCACTACCAACGGATAGCTTCTTCAGGATGGAATAACGTCTAAAGAATATATACAAGAATTTACAAGAATTTAAATGCAAGATAACAATAATATAAACGTAAAAACTTCGTGCAGACGGGTGAAAGGCATGTGCTAGGCGTGTGCTGTTTGCAAAAACATGCGCCATGTAAAAGGTAAATCAAAAGAAAGCTCATCGTTGCACGCGATCGGGTTGGCTATAGTTTCAATGGATTCTCTTATCGCAGTGGCCTTGGCGTTCGTGTAGGAGGCGATTTTCTTCATGTCGCCCCATTGTGGAGTGGCTGAATGTGTTGCGACTTCCTTCGCTAGTGCTGTGTTTACACTTCCCGCTGCAACATCTCTCTTGTGCTCCGCTAATCTTACCTTGAAGGAGCGCTTTGTCATGCCCACATATTCTTTCATTGATCCGTCGGGGTAGATTAGCGGTATAGAGTAGATTCCGGCATCTGACAGATCCGTGATAGTGCTCTTTTTTGAAGTGAGGATCCTGGCGAGTGGTTTTGCTCCTCTTATCCCGATGTCAAGACCAAATTTCCGGAGTGAGTTCTTGAGAAAATAACTGAAATGCTGTATGTAGGGGAAGGATCCAATGTAGCGGGGTGGGTTGTCATATGTCCGGTTGTCAGGGCTGGTTGATTTAATTTTCGCCCTTTCAATAATGGCTTCTATCCTCTGTACGTCATAACCTGCTGTGGTTGCAAGGATTCGCAAATCATTGAGTTCTTTCCGGAGAGTAGGTAGATCAGAACAGTGCGTGAAGGCCCGTTGTGCCCTGTGCCGGAAAAGGGCCTTTTTGTGCATCATCGGGCATGATGAGGAAGGCAGCATCACGTTTGGGATGTGTGTTGGCTTGTAGTAAACACTTGTTAGCGGCCTTCCGTGTGGTGTCTTTTTAACAAGTACATCAAGGAACGGGAGCGTGTTGTTGGATTCCTGTTCCATCGTGAAATTGATGCTTGGGTGCATAGTATTGAGCCGTTCGAAAAAAGGATCGACATCAATACTGTCATGAGGCCAGATGAAGAATATGTCATCGGCGTATCTCAGCCATGTTGTTGGGAGCAGGGTTTGAGCGCTGAGGATTTTCTCTTCTAGTGGACGAAGGACAGCTTCAACAAGCACGGCTGAGAGTGCTGATTCCCATAGGGACTCCTTTAGACTCCTTTAGATTACACACAGAGTATAGAAGCCATTATTGAAAGGGCGAAAATTAAATCAACCAGCCCTGACAACCGGACATATAACAACCCACACCGCTACATTGGATCCTTCCCCTACATACAGCATTTCAGTTATTTTCTCAAGAACTCACTCCGGAAATTTGGTCTTGACATCGGGATAAGAGGAGCAAAACCACTCGCCAGGATCCTCACTTCAAAAAAGAGCACTATCACGGATCTGTCAGACGCCGGAATCTACTCTATACCGCTAATCTACCCCGACGGATCAATGAAGGAATATGTGGGCATGACAAAGCGCTCCTTCAAGGTAAGATTAGCGGAGCACAAGAGAGATGTTGCAGCGGGAAGAGTAAACACAGCACTAGCGAAGGAAGTCGCAACACATTCAGCCACCCACAATGGGGCGACATGAAGAAAATCGCCTCCTACACGAACGCCAAGGCCACTGCTATAAGGGAATCCATTGAAATTATAGCCAACCCGATCGCGTGCAACGATGAGCTTTCTTTTGATTTACCCTTTACATGGCGCATGTTTTTGCGAACAGCACACGCCTAGCACATGCCTTTCACCCGACTGCACGAAGTTTTTGCGTTAATATTATTGTTATCTTGCATTTAAATTCTTGTAAATTCTTGTATATATTCTTTAGACGTTATTCCATCCTGAAGAAGCTACCCGTTGGTAGTGAAAGCTTGCTCGTTTCTTTACCGCATATTACGCTAAAATAAACGGATTTTCACAAGAATCGTTAATTCTGAAGTATTGCATATTCTGAAGTTTTGCCTTTGACAACCTCCCCCTTCCCAATGGCCGAGTAGTCACAGGGGTGGGACCTCTGGCCAGCCATTAGGATCCAAGTTCCTGAAGTGGTGTTTTTGCTCTTCCTTGCTAATTCTGTTCCGTCTTTGTAATCAATCATCCCAAATAAGAGGCGGCTGATTCTTTATATCCTGGGAGCCTCAAAGTGGTCGTTAGATTCCAAAACTTAAAATGCGATTAACTTTGACTAGATGATAAATTCTATCTCTACAGACAGATAGATAGAAATTAGAAAGCATTCCCATTACGTCTTATGGATATGAATGCTTCACTGCACGATTACTTGGATCTATGACAAGTTGTTCCAGTTTGCTGAATATGAATTTATGGCTGAAAAGTGTTGGAAACATGCTAATGTTATGCTGGGTGTTATGGTTCAAAGGGTGGGAGATACTGAAACTTGTTAAATGAGAAAGCAGACACTTTTGTCACTAAGCCGATTCCTCTACACGTGTGTGAGTGACAGGTGTGCCTTCTGTTAAGTGACCGTGACACCTGTACATGTCAATTAAAGTAATTTCCATAAACGCGAACACCCTTTGATGGCATTGCAGACAGAAAAGATGAAAATGAGATCATTTCCTCAGGAGTTGCTCTGCCCCACTTTAATGGCTTTTTCATGTTCATCACGAGTTCACTCTTATGGAGCCGTTTAACAATTTTCAATGATAATTATTGAGAATGTCTACAAAACTTATGCGCACAGTTACGTCCTTCTCCAACAGGAAATTTAAAGACATATTCCAAAGAGAAACAAAGCTATTTAGCAGACAGCTTGATTTTAGTTTTTAATTGACCGACATGTTTTGTCTACTTATTTATTCTTAATCGATAGAAGAGAACACAACAGTGTTCCGGACATTGTAGCTTTTCCATGAATTGGTGAGGACACTACTTAAACTCCACGATGGAGAAAATGGCCCCGGGCTGCTACTGCGGTTAACAGTACGTGCTGAGCCCGGGTTTGTGTTTCAGGTGAGGCACAGATTATGTACTAGTCTTTGGTTTTGTATTTTCCAAGGAAATAGTAGCCTAAAATGGGGAGCAGTCGACTTTTTATAATCGTCATCGGGTCGAAACATAAAAAGAAATGGCTTGGGCAAAAGCTGCAAGAGAAGATTGCTTACCTGTTTATAAAGAGGAGTGAGGTGACTTCAAAACCATGGGCAGTGTTTGGTGAAACACGAGCCTGGGGCCCGCAATCCCTACTGCAAACAGTGTGTCCCAACAACTAGCCTACCTACGGCTCTTTGTACAGGGGACGCAGCAATAACGCCACTTTAATTTCAATTTATGTTTATTTACAAAGAATTTTTTTTTAATTTTAGATAAAGATGCTAAATTAATATTAATGTAAATCGAAAGGAATATCACCAAACAATCATGTTTTAAAACTAATAAAATTTCAAAGAGCTTAATCTGTTATCTAACGAAAAGTCACTAGTTATTTGAGTTGACTCACCTGACTTTATAAGGCCGTTAGCCTTCTTGACACAGCCAAGCTGGCCGCGGGTGGCCTAGTGGTCAACGTTCGTGACTGCCACGGAGAACACCTCGGGTTCGATCCCAGGTAGGTACGAACGCTCGAACCACTAAATATCAGCCGTGCGTCGGATGGGCACGTTAAGCCGTCAAGCCCCGGGTACCGGCCTCCCGGTAATAAATAAGGGCGTCTTCCTCCCCCTTTCTACCTCGCTTCCGTGTCACTTTCCTATCGTACACTCCAGCCCAAATCGTCTAGCTTCATATTTCTAAGGGTTGTTTAAAACCAGGGGACAGACACCCCCTTACTGAAATCGTCTACATATGATCTGATAAGATCTGCGACAGCCAAGCACCGGCTTAGGTCAGATTTGTTTTTGGACTGAGTATGATCGTACACATGGCTACACACAAAAGTATTGAGTTGTGTAAAAAACATTTTCTCATTTATATACAAAAGTGAGAGACGGACTCTTTCATAATAATGGTATTTTATTTAAGAATGCTGGCGCTGTTGTTTTCTAGCACCTCTCGCTATTTACAAGATAGTTCGAGGATTCCATACGTCTTGAATTTTGCAGTTTTGGGGCGAAGAATTGGTCAAGACAATTTTTCCAGGCCTCCAAAGAAATGAAGTTCTTCTCTTTCAGAGAGTTCACGAGAGGCCGGAATATATGGAAATTTGACGGCGCAAGATCCGGTGAATAGGCCGGGTGAGTTAGGAAGTCCAACCCAAGCTCCAACATTTTTTTTACCTGATGATCAAAGATACATAAGGAAAGCCCTGGTGAAAGACAACGCCCTTCCATTTCATTTCTGAGCGTTTTTCATTAAATTTTACCCTCAGTTGGTCCAGTTGGAAACAGTTGGTCTAGTTGGAAACAGTTGGTCTAGTTGGAAACAGCACGATAACACATCACACCATAATGCACATCACACCATACTAGAATTGATCATTCGATTGCTTGGCAGCAGTTAATTACAAAAGAGTTCTTCACAGTTCCACCACACACTAAGCATTACCTTCTGGGAATGCAGACCAACCTTTGGACTGGTTATATGAAAGCTAAACGTCTCCAACTATATATAGACTATAAGTACACAAATGCTCTAGACCAGTGTTTCCCAAACAGTGGGTCGCGAGCCGATTTTTGATGGACCGAGAAATGTTTCTGAAAGTTTAAAATTTTGTAATTGCGTATTTGAAAATACAAAATCATGAACAAATGGGAAAGTGAAAAAACTAAAAAAAAAAAAAACGGGGGGGGGGGGGGGAGTAAGGCACATAATATACGGATAAGGGAATTAAGGTTCGTGTTGGTGCCTCTGCTGGCGCCTTCCGAAGCAAGATATGCAACCAACCACAACTCATTAGTGTTGCCATGTAACGACAACAGCGCAAACCGGCATTTGCAACCAGCCACAGCTCACTGCTGCCATCAAACGACCACAGCGTGCGTCTAATTCGAGAACCTACTGAACGTTTCCACTTCAAGACGTTTCCATTGCTAGAAGTTTCCAGAACTTTCCATCACATATTTAAGGAGGATCAGCTTCTCTCGAGTCCAGTCCGGATACAATGGAAATCCCATTTCCGCTAATGAAGAATGTATAGGATTTCCACGTGCGACCGTCGCACGTGTGTACCAAGACTACATCAAAACTTGCAGCTGCCGGGCAAAATGTGGCAATAGACGGGCCGTTGATTTTCGAGGTAGCCGCCACTTTTCCCGTGCCGTAACATTAGATCGATGTGGGACGTTACCCTCTCCACAGTAGAGAGGATAACTTCGGAATTCAACGACAGGGCACCTAGAAAGGTTTGTACAAAAACCATTTCGAAGTACAATGGTATGACTGGGCTTCACATCTAATTATCTTGTTAACAGCACGTCACCGGGATATTTGGCTACAGTGGGCAAAGGAACATCGCCATGGGAACGTGGAAAACTGGAAACGTGCATCTTAGTCAAACCAATCGAGGTTTCAACTACAACACATTTTTTTTTTTTATTGGAGGTTTAACGACCACCGTGAGCAACTCAATGGGCTATAAGCAGTCGCCCGTCCCTAATTTAGGGTCACTGGTTCCAGGGAAGGAAAGAGCCAGAGCCGTAAGACAAACACAACATCCATGCCTGAACGGGATTCGAACCCGGACCCCTTACGGACGAATGATCGCAGGCCAGCGCCTTAGACCACTGCGCCACCGGGGCGGCTACAACACATTAGAGTCCAGTGGACGCGATGTAACGTTCTGGGTCGTGTTTACGTAGGCCATTTTGAGACCCTTTCCACCTGATAGGACCGTCATCATCGTACAATGCTGTCTTAAGGTGTTCTGCCACCACCTACACCTGATATTGCTATCCATTCTCCACCAAGAGGATAACTTCTTTCAACAAGATAACGCTCAGTCTTACTGCTCCCGTTTGGCAAAGGACTGATTGGAGTAGTATTCAAACGAGTCTGAAATCCTAGGATGGCCGTCCCGCTCGACATATCTGAACTCAGTTGAGCAGCTGTGGGACGTAATGTTGTGATGAATTCGTGCCCGAACCCCACCACCTGCAACTCTGTCCACTCTCGGGGCATTATCGATGGCTGTACTAGAATCAGAGACCGAAATGCCTTATAAGATTGTAACTAAACACAAGGGTTCTTGAAGGTAAAAATGCGCTGAAAATGTTAGTGAAGAAAAAAACTTACATGTTCTCCAGTCCGAAATTTTTATTGGCTTTCTTGTTGAGTAGCCTTGAACACCTTGCTGATAAACACAGCGACAACACACTGAAAACGTTACCTGCTTTAGCGTTTTCTGAGGTTACTAAGTTAAGAAAACTCTAACGCATGTTATTAAACTTTCGACTTCAGGAAACACAATGACAAAGTTACTGGTTGTGGGGAACTACGTATATCGAGAAAACGGAGTTAACAATATCCCAAGGATGTAGCAAGCACTATCGAAACACTTAAAGTAGAAGCATCTAACACCTCACACTGTAGATATCATTGAGACTGGTTTCATTAATTGCCTGACCTCTGAGTGACCGCCAGTATTGCCACAAGATACATACAGCCTTAGAAGTAAAAAGAGTTCTGAAAGTATAACAACAGATAACCAAAATTTACATAAGAGACACTCCGTTTTCTCGAGGTATTGTTAAAACAGATAATACACGTCGTAACTACCCTGACATTTCCAACATCAAGTATAGTCCATGCAACGATCTATTGCGCTGTTGTGAGAGAGAAAGGTGGGCACACATGTTATTTCGTGGATGTGTCTATAATAAATTTTTCTTTTGGTGGATTTCGCTACGTAAAGAAATCACTCATGCGATTATACGAAAATGTTCATTCAATAAAACCTGAACATTTAACATTAATGTCATGGAAGTTGCTTTTCTTCTCCAGATTTTTATATGTGAATGTGAAATTTGCCGTGACCCGTGTTTCAGCAGACTGTATTTGGGATTTTTTTTTAATTTAAATTGAGTAGTCCAGTACTTTAATAAAACGCTAATGTTTTTCTCCACCAAAAAGAAATATTTTTCATAAGAAAAAGTTGTCAAATGTATGGAAAGTCGTAATAGTTATTACAACAGTCAGATAAAACAGGGGTTTTAAAATCCGACTATTAGATGTGCAGATATAGTAATAAATCGGTGCCCTACTTTGACAAGGTTCTAACTGATCGGAGAAGCATTTTGAGAAAAAGGAGTTTAAAGTTTCATTTTGTTGTAAGCTTATTTGTAATGGAGTTTCGGCAAAGTGAAATGCTGAACACCTATTTAAGCATTTCACTTTATTACAAATAAAGTGAAATGATAAATACTTTTAGCCTACTTTCCGATGAAATATTTTGTTTTTATATGTAGAAAACTGACGTAGTCCGTTTTGCCGTTTGAACCTTGTCACTATCATATTGCCAATTCGGGAAAGTGACAAGGGTGTAAGTGAACAAACAACTTTGTCAAACTAAGGTATTTAGTTAATTCCGGTACAATTTGTAACTTTATAACATCAGTACAAAATATCTGCATTATGGATTGAAATGTTAAGTTTGAAATATTCAAAAGATGAAAAACAAATATAAGTAGGTTATTACATAAACAAAATAATGTTTTTCAAACAAAAGGAGAAATAACATAAAACCAAGTCTACAATATTACTGCAAAGGAGCCTACTTTATATAGTGTTGTACAATAATATTGCCTGTCTTATAATGGCATGAAAGGAAAAACAGCTTTAATGTCCCTTTTCTCTAATTCAGATATTTCATTTTTTGTTCTCTGCGCTTTAAATGTGACTTGGAAAGCTCCCAGAAACTCACTTGAACGAACAACTGATTTTCTGTTTGATGTTTGAAACTTAATATTAACAACGTGTTCATCAGTATCTGGTTTATGATTAACTTTGTAGCCCACTTCATGTAGCTTGTTTATGAACTTCAAGCTTAACACTGGAGTATAAGGAATAGCCTAATATTTCAAAAGCTTTGCAGGCGTAGCAAAATCTTGGAAATCTTGCGGTTTGAGTTGTATAGTTCTATACGGATTCCTTTGACTAACTTTTAATAATGCTCTGACGAGTCCAATTCGAGAATGCACGTCATTGTGTTTCAGTGTTCTTTCAGTGCAGCTGTGACACTGTCTACCTCTTGAACGCAAGAGTAGCGGGAACAGAATACTTCATTGTTACTGAAGAAACTCTTGGATTTTCTTTTATAAATAGCTGCACTGCATATGATATGATTGAATTCCTGTTTTGTATTACACATGAATTAGACCCTGTAATTAGTTCAGATAACTCATTTTCTTCAATCAAAACATCAAGAATTTTTCTAAGTGCACTGGCAATGTCATTCCCAGCCCTGCCAATGCTTCAGGCCAGATAGCGCAATAAACTTTTTAGTCACTGAATAGTATGCGATTAAATTGTAAACATTTAATTTACGAAGATAGAAAAAGCAACTTGCATCTGATCGTGGAAGAGCAAGAACATTTTCAAGGCCAAACAAAAGCACTCGTTTACTTCCTGTTTTGTCTTTATTCTTCTCTTCTCTCATTGCATTTTTAACAATTTCATGATGCTGATAACCATTTTTTAAGTCATCAGTAAGTGTTCTTGTCTTCTCAGGAACTTTGAATTTTTCGCACAAGTCACAACGATCGCTTTTTGGAAAATGAACCCCTAAGTTAAATTCCGTCACGAAAATTTTGTTGCATGCGTAAATGTTCATTCTGTTCATACACAGACAATGCTGCGTAATTCTTTTTTTTAATCTGTTATACGCGATACTAACAGCTAGATGGAAGGTTTTACTTTTAGAAAAAGTGGAAAGTGTTTGTTGCGCAGGGCTTTGCCAGAAATAAAAAACTTTTCTCGCTCCTAGATGTAGAAACACAGATACCGCAAAAAATGCGGACATATTCTTGGACCACGTAGCCGTATCTATCTTGACGAGGAAAAGTGGAAAATACATTCCAAAACATTGGTAGGTTTATTCTACAGTACCTGGAAAGAATTCTTCTTAATCTTTCTTATATCATCGTAAGAAACGACTAAATTATTACGCCACCAAACAATGTAACCATATACTAGGAAAACAGCAATACTGGCCTTTAGCATAAGTGAGCATGCAAGGTGCGATAGTGCCCGGATTTCAATCATATATCAATTTTTCTTATCATCAACCAATTTTTAATCTGTATTGTCATCGGAAGAAGATGTAAAATCACTATTAAGACAAACAGTCGAAGTATGCCTTTCCGCTTTTCTCTCTCCCGCTACTTTTTTCAAGATACCGTTATGTGAAGCTATGAGGAAACGATTTTTCTCTTCCCTCTTTTTTTCTATGAATTTTAATAAATTTTTCGCAGGCTTTACAAATAAAATGGCAATAATACAGATGGAATGGGTAGTTAATGGACAAAAGGCAGATAAAGGTTTCCTGAGCTGGGTAAAGAATAGAAATTCTCAGATGTGCTAATTTAACAGGATTACACTCAGGGGTTTGTCCAGAAATTTCAAATGGAAAGTGTGCTAAAACGTTTGCCATGGGTGTTGGGAAAATGAAGGGAATGCCTTGGACGAAAACAAGCTTTTTGATCTCTTAAAAATTTTATTTTGAAATATTTAATCTTCAAACCTAATACTAAAGTAGAGAAAACTTCCAAAAATGTCGAGCTGTTAATTTTTTTATAGTTAAAAATGATAACACCGTGAGATTTTTTTTCAAAACTATACACGGTTATTTTGTTTTTGTACCGTTTTTATTTTTACCTGTTATGTCTAAATGCTTTTCGAAACAAGGAAAAATCAAAGAAGTATTAGCATGGGTTCCTAAAGTAGCAGATTTTGATATTTTCATAAATCTGGTGCGTTCTGAAATGACTCAGAAATTTATCTGCAAAGTTTGTAACAGACTAAATTGAAGAAATACACACATATCTTCTGTTTGCAATGACTGGCTTTTTTGGTGAGACAAAGGGTGAAACGGTTATTATGAGCAACTCTTGGAAGCTAGAAGTAGTCGACAGTCCCTGATTTAGGGCTATTGATCCCAAGGAAGGGACAGAGCCAGCGCCAGCAAACAGACACAGCACCCAGGACTCCTCCGGGATTCGGACAAAAGATCAGAAGCCAGTGCCTCAGACCACTCGGCCACCTGGGAAGCCAATGACTCATTTTAAGCATATGCTTTTAAAAAAACTGAAAAAAGAAACAGACTTTTGTAAAGCTCAAATATAAAAAAAAGGGGGGGGGTTAAAATTCTTGCGTTATGATAGAAAATACTGAAATTAAAGATAAAAAATTCAAGTAAATGCTAACTGCTACTTACAGCTATGCTATATGATGATTAAAAGGGCTAGTAAGTGTGTGTGTGTGCGCGTGTATGCCTGTGTGTGTTACACACCTTAAATGGAAAGGTGTTGAGATTTTGTTTTTACGGGGCTGTATTGGTGCTGGGCGGTTATAAATCCCTGATTATTGTCCCTACAGTTTTGAGTAAGGTTACAATAGATCGTTGATTTATATAAACACAAAAACATTCTTTAACAGAGGATTTCATAAACTTTATACAATCCTAATCACAAACGCAATGTACAATGATACAAATAACCATACTGTAGCCAGCTTAAGTTCATACATTCAACAATACGTAACGCATTTTTTTTATTTCAGTTTCCGGCCATTGAAGGAAAAATGATTTACACACGCCTGTTTAGTAATAAATAATATTTTAATGATTTAAAACGGTGCACATGTTTTTCAGTAAAAAATACTATTCGGAGCTGACAAATCAATCTTTTCCAAGAGCCGCCGAATTTCTTAAAGATATGTAGAAAGTTTCGTTGGGCTGGTTCTTAATAAACAGAAATAAATGTTTTCCAGTACATTTTTTAGAGACTTGCATTTCGACAAGCACACTAAATTTTCTTCTTTTCCTGCTTGTGAACTTTCAGTGATGCGAGCTTTTTCCAAACGGCTCACCAGAGTTTCATCGGTCAGCCAACAGATGGCGCTACGCACTCATAAACAGCTGCTAGACATCTCTGATCTCTACAACGTTTTTTCCCTGCGGTTTCGGTACACATAATACACTGCTGGACAATTGCTAAGGACGGATCATAAACGGCTATATAGCGCATAAAAAAGTAAGTGTGGTTGGATGCCAAGTGAAATAAAATAATGTCAGAATGCCAGGACATTACGAGAAAGACAATTTATTGTGCTCTGAAATCCAGAAGGCTTTGGAACGTATTCAAGGGACAAACAGGCCATTTTGTGCAGAATACGTAAACGTGAAAAAAATGCAATTACCGTCCGCAGGCGTTCCGGCGTAAGATGTCAATACGGGATATGGCCACCATGGAGGGCGATGCAAGATTCCACACGTCGTGTCATGCTTTGCACCACATTATCAAGCAACTGTTGGGGTAATTTATCCCATTCCTCTGTCAGTGCACGGATGAGGGTGTCCTTGTTTATTGGAGGGCACTGGCGACCAGCAAGACTCCTCCCCAAAGCATCCCACACATTTTCAATGGGATTCAGATCTGGAGAACGTGCTGGCCATACGAGGCGTTGAATATCCTCGCTCTCAAGACACTCCTGGACAGCGACTCTTCGATGACATGTTGCGTTGTCGTCCATGAAAATGAATCTATCACCGACAGCACCACGGAACATCCGAACATGGGGTAGCAGAACATCATTAATTTATCGTTGGCCAGTCTTAGTCCCAGTTGGAAGCACATAGAGGGACGTACGGCTATTGATCATGATGCCAGCCCATACCATGACACTACATGTCAGATATCGGTCCCTTTCCTGTGTGTTTGCTGGACAATATGCAGTACCACTATCACGCCAGATCAGTTGTCGTCGACAATCAGACGATAGACTGTATCTACTCTCATCTGAGAAGAGGACAGCAGACCAGTCGTTATCAGTCCAATTGCGATGTTGATTGCACCATTGGAAACGGGCGGTACGGTGACGTCTGGACAATGGAATGCACACAACAGGACGGCGGGCGTATAGTCCTCCTTCATGCAAACGTCTGGCGACAGTTTTTCGGGAGATCCGCTTGCCAGTAGCAGCTATAAACTGATTTGCTACCTCACTAGCTGTGCTGCGCCGGTGTCTTTTTGTTGATAGCACTATGTACCGATCTTCTGCAGGTGTCGTACTGCGAACACGACCTCCCCGTGACGTTTGCTGCACTCTCCATTTGTTTGAAATGATTTCCAAAGCCTTGAAGCAACACTGTGGCTGACGTCGAACTCCCTGGCAACATCTGTTATTTTTCGCCCTTCTTCAATCTTGCCAATAATACGGCCATGCGTAAAATCATCTAGGTGATGTCGGGAAGACATACTGAAAATTGCAAGTTCGTCAATTGATTCTTTCCCTTTCAACTTTGCGTTTGAACAACAACGGTCAATACGCGTCAAATCCTTTATATCTCTTATCAGCGCTATGACGTCACGAACAAGTTCGGCAATCCAAAATTTGCATACGCACAACACGTCTTACTGTATCCCGCACTTATGCTAATTTCCACATTTTCCTGCCTTCCATTTTATGGTTGCTATCGTTGCTATTGTCATCCGTCCTTAGCAATTGTCCGGCAGTGTAGTTGTCAAATCACTGTATAACAAGGCTAGGTATAAATACAAAGGGCCAGTGAAGAAGCGGATAAGTCTCATGGGTAGTATTTGGGAGAAAGAAGAGGTTATGTCGGTTTCCTCAATTCCGTCGGAGCATGAAACTGACATCTCTCAAACTGAAACCCATGAGGATTTGCAAACACGTCCTTAAAGTGGCGACTTACCTGTTGACCGTATGGATCAGGTAAAGAAAATTGACATGAATATTGACACTAGTGTTTCCAAAGTTTTCTTTTCTTCTGATGTTAATGTACATAATAATGTTGACTTTACTTGTGATTTACCGTGCCAAATAACATTAAATGATAATGCAAGAGAGCTCCCTGTTAAAGAAAAGTGTTTTGGCGCAAATTTCAATGAGGAACAAGCTGATGCTGTAGAGCATCAGGTCCAGCCGCTTCCTGAGGGGACACACAGCTTTTCTCGTTTGACCTTGAAGAACGCTTTTGTTTCAATGTTAAATTAATCTTTTTGTTTAGTTTTATCTGAACATGCAGTTAGGTGTTTTATGTGTTGGAGGCTGGTGGTGCGCGGGGGTTGCTAAAGCTTCTGAGTTCACGTAGGCGAAGGTTAACCCAAGCATTCCGCAGATCTCCTTCTGTTTTGTGAGGTTCATTCGCTGAACTGAATTTTGTGCATTCGCTGTCGGTGGGCTTTGGAAACCGGATGTTATACCTGATGTTTGGTGTTGGTTTAAATTTCTTACATTTCGTGTTGGATGGATCTTCACATTGTATTCTGCTTTTTTCTTCTACGTTTTGAGGCTGGTTATCTCCTAGGTGAGCCTCATTCACACTCGGGATTCTAGATTTCAAGATTCCCTCCTGGGAGTTGCTCCGTCTACTCTGGAGGGGTTTTTTTTTTATTTTTTCGCACTTAGGTGGGCAGCTCTCCGGGTGGGAGCTTTGACGTTGAGGTTTTCTTTATCTTGGGTTGCTTGTTCTTTGTCGTATGCGGTGCTTGTTTCTCGTGGAAGGAATTGGATGTTGGATTTCTTCCGCCGCTCTCCTTGGGGGAACTGTTAAGAGGTACTGTATGGCTGTGGGCGTAAGTAGGTGACAATATTTGGGGGTTGCACGAAGTGTGTCGGCTCTGTTCTGTTGGAATCCGTGTTGCACCTATCGGGAGTGAGTCCTTCTAGGCTGTACGGCAGAAGTCCTGGAAAGTTTTCTTAAGCTACAGATGAATGGAGAGTTTATGTGCTGTTGCTTGGGAAACGGTGGTGCGAGTGCGTGGTGTACGTTTGAGCTCACCCACAGAATCGACCTCGTCTCTTTCATGTAGGAACGGGAGGTACGCAAGTGCTTACAATCGGCAAAGAAGCGCCTAAGTGTTATCCATAACTGATTCTGACTGGTGGTAGAAAGGTATGCGAGAGCCAAATGTGCCACTTCTCCAAATCAGTATCAAGTGGCCAATCATTCCGGGACAAAGGCAAGATGTAGCTACAAGGAGACAGTTGCGAATCGAAAATACCTAAACTTAACCCCAGAAGGGGCAGTGTGAAATGATACACGTTGTTCTAGTAGAATTGCATCTACGATACTATTAGGAACATCCATGCTTCTTTGTGTGAGATAACACCAAGAACACAAATAGTGTGTGTAAGAATTTGTGCGTCTAGTTTTCAGAGTAAAAACTTCGAGAAAGGGGAAGCAGCAATAATGAACAACTTGCTGATGAAGACATTGAAATAGATATCGATCGGCATGAAAAGGATTTTGAGCAATTGCTGGGAATCCATGAAAAGCAAAATTGTATAATAAAGAGATGGAACTGATGTTAAAGAGAACGGAGGAAGAAGCTCCATTACTGACCAAGGCAGGAACTGGCTTGTTTCGAGTCACAGGATTTGAATGCTGATAGATTTGCAAAAAGTGTTTCCACCAGTGGCAGATCCAGGATTCTTTTTGTAAAGGGGGAGCCTGGAACTTTACATGGTTCTGCATATGGGAGATGGGTGGACGAAATTCGAAAACATGCCGGAGTGGAATGGAGAATACTGGCTCAAGACGGAACGTTGTGGAAGAAACTTGGCGATAGGGAGACATTTATCCAGCAGACGATTGATAATGGTTGACATTTATATATAGATGTGTGTGTGTGTGTGTGTGTGTGTCATCGTCAACCATTATCAATCCACTACTGAAGGGAGGTCTCCCCGTGTTCCCTCTACAATTGTCTGCCTTGAACCTGTCTCCCCCATGTCACTCCGGCATTCTTTCGAATTTCATCCATCCATCCCCCACGGGGTCTTCTTCTGGGTCTTTTTTCTGTCCCTCAGAATGCAGTCTAAAATTTCGGTTGTCCATCGGTGGTCCGTTTTTCTGGCAACATGTCCAGCCCATTGCCATTTCAGTGATTTCACTCTGGTCATGATGTCGTCCACTCCTGTCATTTTCCTTATCGCAACTTCCTCTTATCCTTTCCGGTTACACCAAGTATGCATCTCTCCATGCTTCTTTGAGTTGTCTGCAGTCTTTGTATGTCTCTTTTAGTTAAGGTTCAGGTCTCTGCTCCATACACAAACACTGGCAGGATGCATTGCGTAAAAACTTTTCTTTTAAGACATAATGGCATACTGCTCTTAAAAATTGTACTGTTTCTTCCAAAAGCGCTCCATCCAAGTTTTATATGCCGATTAATTTCTTCATCAATATGACCCTCACTTGATATCTGCTGCCCAAGCTAAATGTAGCTATCAGTTGTCTCAAGCTTTTCTCCATCAGTCGATATATCTTCATTTCTAGAAAAAGCATTGTACATCATATTTGTCTTCTGAAAGTTCATTTTTAACCCTATTTCTTTAGTCTTGTCACCAAGTTCTTGGATCATACTCTGCAGCTCTGAAAGGGTAGTTGCAAAAATGACTACGTCATCAATAAAACGAAGGTGAGCTAGATAATTTCCATTAATCTTTATCCCTTTGTTTTCCCTGTTCAATGATTGAAATACATTTTGCAACGTGGTATTAAAGAGCTTGGGAGATATGGTGTCACCTTGTCTCACTCACTTTACAATTTTTATTTGTGCTGTGTCCTGAAATATCCGAAACTTTGCACTTGCATTTTTATAGATGTTATTAACAATGCTAATGTATGCATCTTTAAAACCGCAGGATTTCAAAGCCATGGAATCGAAAGCCTTTTCATAATCAATAAAAGCCATGCGTAGTGGGAGTTCATATTCCCTTGTTCTTTCAATTAGTTCTCTCAGTACATAGATATGATCTACAGTGTTGTAGCCACTCCTGAATCCAGATTGTTCATTGGTTGAGCCATGTGCAGTGTCACCTTCACGCGATCAGAAACAACCTTAGTGAAGATTTTATAAACCACTGATAGGAGACTGATGGGCCCTTATCAGTGGTTTATAAAATCAAACCTTAGTGAAGATTTTATAAATCACTGATACGATGCTGATATACATATACTGAAAAGCAATTGAATTAGAGAGGCCTGTCTAGTAACGTGTAGCACCACCTTTCGCCCTGATGACGGCGGCGATTCGTCTCGGCATGGACTCGACAAGATACCGGAGGCGTTGGGAAACCATACGGATCCACGACCCCTGAACAAGTTCCCACAGTTCACGAAGATTTGATGGAGGGGCGTCAGAGCCTCGAACATCTTTCTCGATGGCATCCCAGATGTGCTCGATGGGATAGAGGTCAGGTGACCTAGCTGGCCAAGGAAGCGAGGTCACGTCGGTGGAGTTTTCATCCAACCATTCGGATACAATTCGGGAGCTGCATTGTCTTGTTGCAGGAGGAGCTCCCCAGTGGGATGTTGAAGACGCACAAACGGGAGCAAATGGTCGTACAGGATATCCCGGTAACGTTGACCTGTGAGGGACGATGTCACGCGTACCAGGGGTCCCATTTCAGTCCACGTAAGCAGTCCCCAGACGAGAATGCCATCGCCACCAGCTTGAAGGGTACCCTGCTGGCAAGAAGGATCCATCGCTTCATGTGGTTTGTGCCGTACTCGTATCCTGCCATCCACATGTACCAACGTGAATCTCGACTCATCAGTCCAGGCAACATTTTTCCACATGTCTAGGGTCCAGTTGCGATGTTTCCGCGCCCTTGCTAATCTTTGCACCCTGTCATGTGCGGTCAGCAGCGGTACCTTCGTGGGACGAAGGCTTCTGTACCCCATAGCGAGGAGATGGTTCTCGACGGTGTGGCTGCTTACACGTTTTTGTGCACCAGCATTAAATTGCCGAGTGATGTCTTGCACTGTGGCCCGTCTATCCGCTGTTACAATGCGAGCTAGCCGACGAGGACCCTGCTCAATCACATGCTATTGTCCACGGCAGTTGGCTCTTGCAGGGATGGTTTTACCGGATTCGATGTACTCACGGTGCACCCGTGACACAGTGGCTAGTGAAAATCCGAGTGCCTGCACGACTTCCGAGATGGAGTGACCCATTCGTCGGGCTCCGACGATTTGCCCACGATCAAATGCGTTTAGATCCTTCTTCTTACCCATACTGCGTCCGACTCTTACTGAGTCCCGTTGCATCACTCCTTATATTGTCGGATCCTGCATACGTCATGTCGTTTCCGTTTACAGGGTCGCCCACAGCACCACATTTGCATAACGCTAGCTGTCTCTAATTCAATTGCTCTTCACTGTATCATCATCATCATCATCATCATTGTCAACCATTATCAATCCACTGCTGGACGAAGGTCTCCCCAAGTTTCCTCCACAACGGTCTGTCTTGTGCCAGTCTCCTCCATGTCACTCCTGCATACTTTCGAATTTCATCCACCCATCTCCCATGTGGTCTTCTTCTGGGTCTTTTCCTGTCCCTTGGAATCCAATCTAAAATTTCGGCTGTCCATCGATGATCTGTCCTTCTGGCAGTATGTCCAGCCCATTGCCATTTCAGGGATTTAACTCTGATCATGATGTCTTCCACTGTTGTCATTTTTCGGATCCACGAGTTCCTCTTCTTATCTCTCCTGGTTACACCAAGTATGCACCTCTCCATGCTGCTTTAAGTTGTCTGCAGCCTTTGTATGTCTCTTTTAGTTAAGGTCCACGTCTCTGCACCATACGTAAGCACTGGAAGGATGCATTGATCAAACACTTTTCTTTTAAGACATAATGGCATATTGCTCTTGAAAATTATGCTGTTTCTTCCAAAAGCTCTCCAGGCAAGTTTTGTACGCCGATTAATTTCTTCACCAATGTGACCCTCACTTGATATCTGCTGTCCAAGATAAACGTACGTGTCTGTTATCTCCAGCTTTTCTCCATCAATCGATAAATCTTCATTTCTTGTAAAAGCATTGAACATCACTTTTGTCTTCTGAACGTTCATTTTTAATCCCACTTCTTTACTCTTGTCAGCAAGTTCCTGGAACATACTCTGCAGCTCTGATGGGGTAGTTGCAAAAATGACTACTTCATCAGCAAAACGAAGGTGGGTTAGATAATCTCCATTAATCTTTATCCCTTTGTTTTCCCAGCTCAGCGACTGAAAAACACCCTCCAATGTGGCATTAAAGAGCTTCGAAGATATGGTGTCACCTTGTCTCACTCCCTTTCCAATTTTTATGTGTGTTGTATTTTCAAACAGCCGAATCTTTGCACTTGCATTTTCATAGATGTTATTAATAATATTAATTTATTCATCTTCAATACCGCAGGTTTTCAGAGCCATTGTAACTGCTGATGGTTTCACCGAATCAAAGGCTTTTTCATAATCGATAAAAGCCATGCACAATGGAAGTTCATATTCCCTCGCTCTTTCAATTAGTTCTCTCAGTACGTGGATATGATCTATTGTGCTGTAGCCACTCCTGAATCCAGCTTGTTCTCTCGGTTGAGCCATGTCCAGTGTTACCTTCAAGCGGTGTGAAAGAACTTTAGTGAAGATTTTATAAACTACTGATAGGAGGCTGATAGGTCTGTAGTTTCCGAGATCCTCAATGTCTCCTTTTTTATGTAGCAGGATCATTGTAGCGGTGTTCCAATCCTCAGGAATCTTTCCTTCAATAAGGCATCGAGTGAAAATTTGGGCGAGTACTGTTTCGATTTCTCCACTTGCTTCTTGTATGATGTCTACAGTAATTCCATCTTCTCCTGGAGCTTTTCCCCGCTTCATGTTCTTGATTGCATGTGCAACTTCTGCTGGAAGGACTGGAGGAACTCTGGTACTGGTATCTTTCATGATGTCTGGAGTGCATGTATCATCCCTTTCATATAATTTGGAGTGGAAATCTTTCACTCTTGTCAAAATTTCGCCTCTATTTCTTGTTACAGAACCATCTTCTTTTCTCAGTGCCATAATCTGTTTTCTTCCCTTACTGAGATGTCCGTTTGCTATCTTTAGGCTTTGGTTGTTTTCAATTGCTTTCCTCACTAGTTCACAGTTGAATTTTCTTACGTCTTCAGTGATACTTTTTCTTACTGTCTTGCATAGCTCTATATATTCCACTTTGGAAGTCACATCTTCTTTAGTTGTCCTCATCTCTCTTCTTTTTTGCATCAACATTTTCGTTTTTCCTGATAATTTGTTTACATGCAGCTTGTTCTTAGACCCAGCTAATTTTGTTGCTGTTTCCATAAGAGCTTTGGTTACTTTTCTGTTAACTTCAGAGATGTCCACTTCTTCCGATGTTAGGCCTTCTAAAGCAGAGAACCTGTTCTTCAGTTCCAACTTGAAGGTATTATGGTGTTTTTTAAGGTTGGTTATGTCAATAGATTTTGTTTGTCTTATGAGCTTGCCACGTTCAAGTTTAGTGTTGAGGTGCATCTTACATCTCACCAATCTATGGGCACTACCTGTGTTGAACTTGTTTAGCACACTGCAGTCTTCTATGACGAATTTTTTGTTACACATAATAAAATCAATTTCACTTGTCGTCCCATTTGGATGTCTCCATGTCCATTTCCTGTGTGGCTTTTTCTTGAAGAAGGAGTTCAAGATGAAAAACCCTTCTGCCTCTGCAAACTCAACGAGAGTATTTCCACGCTGGTTTCTGTTGCCGTGACCGAATTTACCTACTCAAGTTTCATTCTGTTGCCGTTGCCCTATTTTTGCATTGAAATCTCCCATAATTATTTTCAAGTGCTGCTTACCTTTATTATTTAGATGACAAATTTCCTCATAAAATTCTTCAATTTCTTCTTCAGGATGACTTGTGGTGGGTGCATAAGTTTGAATAATCTTAGCCTGGTATCTTTTCGAGAGTTGGATAACAAGTCGTGCAGCTCTGTCAGAGGAACTTTCAACTTCTACAACTTTATCCTTCAGTTTCTTGTTTATTATAAATCCAACACCACTAGTTCTGCCAGTATCTGTCCCACGATAGTAGAAGAGATGTCCACTTTTGAGTTCGATGAGATCTTCTCCTTTTCTCCTTACCTCACTTAGCCCCACGATGTCCCACTTGATCCTTTGTAGTTCCTCTTCCAATTCAAGAAGCCTTGAATCAGAAGATAGGGAGCGTCCATTATACGTAGCCAAGGTCAGCATCAGATGGCAGCCTAGTCCGGTCCTCCGGGGATTCTTAGCACCCTCTGCCTTCATGTCGCACTGGCCGCTGCCTTGGCCAGTTACATTCCAGCTGCCGGAGACTGAGGGCCAAGATTTAAGTTGTGGAATCATTTTGGAGGGGTTTGGTCATAACTCACCACGCTGGCCAAGCGGGTTGGTGAGTGTGGGATAGAATTTCCTCTAATCCCGATGGTATAGTTATACCGCTATTGGCGGTCGTCAGAGCTCCTTTAGTGGGAACAGGATGCACACGAGAAGGCGGGGTTGACATATATATGTATATATATATTCTTAAAAACTGAAATATGCTGAAATGCAATTATTTAATTATAATAATATGTATATTACACGAGAAAGATATTTACAATATTTTAAATATTACTAATTCATCATTATTTTTATTTTTCATGTTCAAATGTTATGTAATTACTATATGAAAACATATGATATGTAACTACTATATTAAATTAAGGTATATAAAAACACGTGTGCAGTTTTGAAAGAAAACTAAAATTCACATGTATTTACGTATATTAGCAATTAGTTTTCAGTAGCAATGACAATTGTCAAAGCCAAACACATCTCTGCAAAAGTAAGCTTTATTTCGTTAGGAAAACAATACAACAATCAGGAACGATGACTTGCTCGTTTTAAGCTCCAATCACTTGATGCAACGAACTGTTTTTTCTTAATTATTTTTTCAATGCGTTCTTATACTGACGTTCATAAAAAAACAGAACGCCTGAAAAAAATCGAGCAAAACGACTTTGATTTTTACAGGATACGCTAATCAAGCAATATCACAGAAATTATTAGAATTTCGGCGTCACAGGTGCATGCGTACCGCTTCTAGGCAAATCAGATCGCGCATCGTGATAGACCCGAAGCAGGACGTTTTTCTGTTGTAAGCGCCGCGTGGTTCGGTGGGCATGTCACTGTTTGATCAGGAGTAGGTAATTCCTATAGGAAAAACTTGTCGTGTAAGACAGTCGTCCAGTCACATCAGCGAGTTCGATAGAGGTCGCATTATCGGCATGAAGACAGTAAAGCTTCTCTCCGTGAAATTGCCGGTCGTGTGGAATGCAGTGTGTTCGTCGTGGCAAGAGTGTGCAGGAAATGGTACGAAGAAGAGCATGGGGCATGAAAAAAGATTCTGGATGTCGTACACATACAACGCACAGGGTCAACCGTCATCTCATGAAGACGTCTTTGAGTGACCGTTCTGCAACATCAATTGCGTTGGCGCGGTTGCGGCAAACTGTGGCGTATTCTTCTGTGTCAGCTGTAAATGTACGTCGCCAGTTGTTACAGTTTGAACTGCAGGCTCGTTGGCTCTTCCTCAGGCTACCTTTGCCACCACAAGGCTGCATCGAACGAATGAATATTAGTACATTTGTTACTGCGGTGTACTACTAGGCACGAATGTACTACTTTAACATTAGTACATTCGTGTCTTGCGGTACGTCGAACGACTGCCAGGCTGCATAAACGAATGACGTGGTGTGACGAATGACACAATCACGTGTACTCGGACGAAATGCGCTGTAGTTTAGGTGAAAATGATGTCCCACATCTGGGTCCGCCAAAGACAGTAGGATAGGCGTTGGGAAGACTGTATTCGCATCATCCATACTGCACCGACATCAGGCATTATCGCCTGAGGTGCTATCGGGTACGAAAGCAGATCAATTCTCGTGAGTCTGTACCATTACAACGAGTGTCCGTAACATCAGTGACATTCTAAGGCCGGTCTTTATTTAGTACCGGCAGGACTTTCCTGTGGCCATATTTTCACACTACAATGCCACACTGCATGTTGCAACGACAACGCGTGTCTTCTTCAACGATAACAACGTTCCACTTCTGCTGTGGCCGGCTAGATCTCCGGATTTGTTCCCCATAAATATCTGGGACATGCTCAAACGACAGGTTCATTGGTACGACCGTACGCCAGGAACACTTGATGAAGTTGGAATGCGGGTCAATACAGCCTATGGATATTCCACTGGACACCATTCACACATTATTTGATTCGATGCCTCAGCATGTACAGCTTAAACGACAGGTGCATTGGTACGACCGTACGCCAGGAACACTTGATGAAGTTTGAATGCGGGTCAATACAGCCTATGGATATTCCACTGGACAACATTCATAGCCGGCTCTTTTCAATGGTCATTTTATGTCTTTCCAAAAGACTGTAACTTAATCAATAATAAGCACACACCATTAATTAAAGCCGGCCCTTTTACTGTCTGGATTAACGTACGGACAAAGTGTTCTTCAAGTGATGCCAACATCTTGACACAAATTGTTTAATTTTAAACAATTAATACCTTTTCCGAGTTTTTTGCGTAAAGATTCATGGTAGAAAAATAGATGCTACAAGCAGATGGATGCAAAAATAATCAAGCAAGAAGACATGCCTCAGAAAACTTGAAAATTACATCGTCCTCGAATAGAACCCGCATCTCTCGATTTACGTTCGAGTATGTTACCGTTACACCAACCAGAACAAGGGACCCCCAAGCAACTGAGGATGTGTTTTTTTGGAGATGTAACTCTCTGCCGTGCGCAAATCGAAGCACATCGTCTTGGCGGCACACCAGCAGAAAACGAATCCCCTGAAGAATAACACTTCAAAAATACGCTGAAGTGACAAAAGTCATGGGATAGCAGTATGCGAATTTTTAACTGGCGCTGCTGTCGTATAAAGACTTCGACGCGCGTCACGATTTTTATCAGTTCTGAGGTGCAATCTCATGAGTCAGGTTGAACAACTGCCAGTAGGATTATGACAAGCCGACGTGAATTATCGGAGTTTGAACGAAGCATGGAAGTGGGAGCTAGACAGATGGAACATTCAATTTCCGAAGTTGTGCGAGCATTCTTTCTTCCTCAACCCACGGTGTCACGTGTGTACCGAGAATACCTCAAGGAAGGCATTACCACACACTGTAGACATCGCAGTGGCCGACCACGGGTGCTGAATGACTGTGACCAGCGGCGCCTGCCTAGGATTGTCCATGATAACAAAAAAGCGATACAGACTCAAAGAATATCCACATTCAATGCAGGAGGTATCAGAGACATATCCATCAGGTCAGTGCAGCGTAATTTAGTGTCCATGCGATTTGGGAGCAGAAAACCCACCAGAGTGCCTTTGTTGACGCCATGACATCGGACACAACACCTCACCTGGGCTCGTGAACACGGTAATTTGACCCTGAAAGACTGGTAACATGTGGCGTAGTCAGATGAGTCACGCTACCAGTTGTTACGAGCTGATGGTAGGGTTCGGGTGTGGCGCAGACCCCATGAGGCTATGGTCCCAAGCTGTCTACAAGGCACTGTGCACGCTGGTAGTGGTTCCATACAAATGTAGGGTGTCTTTACATGGCATAGTTTGGGTCCTTTGGTCCTCGTAAACACGTCATTAACAGATAATCGCTTTGTTGCTCTGGTAGGTGACCATTTGCAACCCTTCATGGACTTCATGTACCCCAACAACGATGGGATTTTCCAGGCGGACAATGCACCATGTCATGGAGCCCAAGTTGTCCAAAATTGGATCAAGGAGCATTCTAGATACTTCCGACGGATGGTGTGGCTACCACGTTCGCCCGACATGAACCCAATTGCGCACTTATGGGACGTGGTGAAAAGGTTCATTCGCACCCAAGATTCTGAACCTACAAATACCAGGGAACTGTGGGCGGCTGTTCATACGGCATGGCTCAACATATCTCCAGAAGTCTTCCGGCCACTTGTGGAATCGATCCCACGTCGAGTTATTACACTTCGCAGGTCTAGAAAAGGTCCTACACGATACTAGGTACGTATCCCATGACTTTTGGCACTTCAGTGTAAATGATAAACAAATAGATGTTACAGACATATATTTTTCTATCATTTTGGCACCCATCTGCCTGTAACATCTATTTGTCTACACTGTAAAAAATTGACTGTAGATTTTACGGTTTTAAACAGTTTTCCAGGGTGCCAACACAAAACCGTGAAATTTACAGTTTTATGCAGTGTTGGAGCAAAGCTATACAATCAACACATTCGTTCCAGCTAAATTTTTGTGTTTTCGTGATTGTTTAGACTGTGACTCGCTCCAGCCAAATTCTGTGCTGTTTTCTTCATTAAATGAGGTGTTGGAGCAAAGCTATAGCGTTGCTCCAATACTGCATGCATAAAACTAAATTTTACGGTTTTGTGTTGGCACCCTGGAAAACGGTTTAAAACCATAAAATCTACAATACATGTTTACAGTGTACCATTTATTTCTGAAGTGTTATTCCTTCAGGGAATTCGCTTTCTGATCCCGTGCTGCTAAGATGAAGGACCATATGTGCTTCGATTTGCTCACGGTGGAGCATTGAATCAAGGCCCAAACACACATTCTCAGTTGCTTGGAGGTGCCTTGCTCTGGGTGGTGTAATGGTAACGCACTCGAGCGCAAATCGAGAAATGCGGTTCCGATTCTCGTTCCAGGACGATGTAATTTTCAAGTTTTCTGATGCACGTCTACTTGTTTGAGTGTAGATTCATATTTTTTTCATCCATGTATTTTCAACACAGTCTGCTTATTTTGATTTCTTATATCAGTAACATATGGAAAATCCGTTTATTGATGTGGTAAGTATGTAACTACATGTGTCAAAAATATAAGCTCTTATATATTTACGCCAATAAACAGATTTTTCATACGTTACCACTATTTTTCCTTAGGTGGCGTACTTTACTCAGTTTTTGAAAAGCCCTTTAATTTCGTATGTCTGCTTGCGGTCTTTCGTATTACATTTTTAATTAAAAATATGTAATATTTTATTAATATATAATTAGTTTCCTTATTTTTATTAATCTTGCCTGTTACCCAACATTTTTCGTTATCCGCCATCCTCTCGTTCCCGATTATACAACACTTTTGATTTGCCGACTTCATCTCGTTCTCGATTATACGACATTTTTTATTATCCAACGATTAGGTCCGGTACCCGGGATTCCACTTTATTCCATGTCTTTGCTGTTTCTGCTCCTGAAAGTTTGATTTAAAAACATTTATTTTGAGGGGGGAAAGACCACCAAGACTACTGGGTGTCGCTGAACCTTAATTTGAGGCCACTCTTTTCAGGGAAGGGGATGGCCGCCGCCGCCGTGTAGGAAAATGGCACCACCAATACCTATCGAGAACTCTAATCCAGACCCAAATCGAACGAATAATCAGAATCCAGCGCTTCTGACCACGCGGACTCAGGAGTGGAAAAATTATTTTGGCCTCGAACGTCATGCAATCATAAGAAATAATTTGCATGTACTTTTTAATATTTCGTAAAGGACAATTACATTTTTTTTTTGATTGGAGGTTTAACGACCACCATGAGCAACTCAATGGGCTATAAGCAGTCGCCCGTCCCTAATTTAGGGTCACTGGTTCCAGGGAAGGGAGAGAGCCGGCGCCGTAAGACAACCACAACATCCATGCCTAACCGGGATTCGAACCCGGACCCCGTTCAGACGAATGATCAGAGGCCATCGCTTAGACCACTGCGCCGCCGAGGCGGCGACAATTACATTGATTGGAAGCAAAAGCTTTGTAACCTTTACCGAAGTTGAGGGAAATTGCTCTTTTCACGTTTATAAGTGAGTCACGGAAAATTTTCCATCGGCCGCCACCGGGAATCGAACCCAGAGTCTTCCTGTTACGCGCCGGATATACTTCCACTGCACCACGGGGCCACGAATTCCTTCAGACTTACATACACTAACTGCCAAGCCTATTGGCAGATTGCTTCAAGAGAGCCCCGCAGAATGCTGGGGATTCACCAACGATGGCAACCAGCAAATGAACAAATAATTAGAAGGTGAATGAATAATTAATACAGACATTTGACGTGGACTAGGAACATCAAACAAAGATCTTCGCTCTTTCCACGTTTATGAGTGAGAAAAATGACTGAAATGGCAGTTAGTGTGTGAGAGTCTGGAAGAATTCGAGGCTGATGTGGTGCAGTGGAAACATATCCGGAGCGTAACTGGAAGACCCTGGGTTTGATTCACGGTGGCGGCCGATGAGAATTTTTCCGTGACTTACTTATAAACGTGGAAAGAGCGATGACTTCTGTTTGATGTTCCTTCCTAGCTATGTCAAATATCTGTATTATTTATTGAGAAAAATGTTCTTTTTTTTTTTTGTTGTATACTTTCTTCTCATAAGTGTTGGATCTGAAAAATTATTTTTTGCTTGAATACTCCGGACGATGAGAAATGCTTCGTGTATATTTTCTATTCTATATAACGCGCAGTTCTTCCGCTAAGAAGCAGAAAATCATTATTCTCTTTGAAGCGATATAGCTTTGCTTTTAAAATATCGATTGAAATAATTCCTTCTGCTTCCGATAGCAATCAGCATGAGAAGCTTTTTCATACGTTATCTTTTTCAAATGATTTGCAGTTTTTTCTTTAAGGATTTATAATTGTACTTCCATTTGAGGTCATGTGTCGTCTTCTAAAAATCTAAGTCCGACTCAAAAAACTTTTTGTGTGGGAGTGTTTTGCATAACGAAATTTCCCCTCAGGCACTTGTTTTGACTTCCAAATTTTCTAGCAGGGGTGATGAATGTATGTTTTTATTTGCAGTAGTATCTCCGCTCTAAAAATACCGATTGAAAAAATTCGTTTTTGTGTCAAACTCCGTTCTGTATGTCAAACCCTTTATTAATTATCACAACCTATATTTATAAGATACCATATGCCTGTAAATGCTTGACAATTGCAACGTTTTACGTAATCACATTTTCTTTTGCGTTAAACGAGTACTCGTCACATCCAAAAATTTGGCGGCATGTCTCTTATTGGAATAACACAAAGGCATCCGGATTCGTTTGAAGCAGATAGTCAGTTTTGGACCCAATTCCATCACCAAAGAGGAAGCCATCAAAGGCTTACTGGATGGAACGCTTTTAATGTCAGAACATTCTATGAGATACGAAAATCCAGTTCTTATGCTAACAAGATATAGGGTGTCCGAATAATGACTGTGCACTGAATGTACGAATTGCAGTAATGTAATAATAAAGAAATTTTGAATGGAATTATAGTAAAAGTGACCCGCCACGTGAAAGTGTTCTCTATCTGGTAACCTTCGAGTCTCCCCACCCCGAGGCGTCATTCCCAAGCGTTTGGTCGACGGAGGCACACGTGTCAATTGATCACTCGTCTCGGTACAACGACAAAGATGTTGACGGTTGAAGAGAGAGTGTTTTTGGTGGAACATGTCTTTCGCCATGGCGACAAATACACGAACCAATCTGACACCGCATGATTTTTTTCTGTGGGAGCACTGAAGGATAAGGTGTATGCAGATAACCCGCATACACTTCAAGATCTACAGGTTGCAATAACGACCCACATGCAACAAATCACAACACGTACCCTGAGAAAGGTCTTCACTAATATGCAGAAGCGTGTAGAGACATGCCTGGATGTCGGTGGGGCCCATTTCAAACACCTCCTGTATATGAACCAGTTCTACATGGTAAGTGTTACTTTCAGTGCAGAGTTATTTTTCGGACACCCTGTACTTTGGCGTGGTATAGGTGAGGAATACAGCAGTAACATGTACGGTGTAATTTTGCCTGAATGTGGACACGATATCACCATGGGTTTTTTAAATCTCTTGGAAATTCCAGATTATTTTAGGATGAAAATAAATTTAGTAGTGTCCGAGAAAAGAAATACCCCCTGAGAATTCAGGAGCATCCTTTATTTATTTATTTATACTTTTTGCTTTCTAATATCATTAATATTTTTTTTGTTTAATTCCGAAGAGGACAAAGCTTTCAAGAATGATATAGTCCGGATATAATGTTAATGATTCTTATTTGAATATCCTGAAGCTGCAGTCTTCGTTGTATTTTCTAGTCTGCGTCACTCAAAGAGAATTTACTTTCGGACACCAAATTGAACAAAAATTAATTCTGGTGAAACTCTGTTCATTTGACTGGTACAAACCGGCTTCAGAAAAAGCGACAAAGTTGTGTCTCCATTTGCGCTAAACTGGATTGGCAAATCACGAAGATAAACATCACTTTAAGATATCATAATGAAAAACTGTATAAAAAAATAAACAAAACTAACCTTTCGTTTCTTTATTCAGCTGTAATTACTTGGATTTTTATCAACGAAAATAAAACTAAGCTGAATTCTGAAACTAGCTTAATAATATCACTGAATCGAAACCTGAAATGCGCGTGCTGAAAAATAAATGTGGTCTCTAAGTGGGATGGCAATAACACCTTTTAAGCTCCAAACTAATGACCATCTAACGCGCTATTTCTAGAAAGCCAGTTAGATACCTGAGATAAAAATGCAGATGCTGATTTTTTCGTGGATTGTGCAAACGCATGTTCGTCAACTATAATTTTAAAAAACATATTCTCTCTTTTCTTAATTTTAGACTTTATCTTTTATCGTAGGGGAGGGCAATTGCAACTGACCTTATCTGTGTCTGAAGGCCCTTAAAGTAGAGCAAATGTTTGAAAGATATGAAAACTTTTGAAGGTGATAAATAATTTAGTAGGTAACGTAAAAGCAAGCTCCATGACACGTTCTTCCCGACATCCATGCAAATTCCAACGACAAGGATGTTACTTAGGCTCAGAATGGATCACGAACGTTTTCTGAAAAAGTATTCAAATTTAAAGAGTAGATTTGCTCACAATTCCGTGTCATAAAGCTGGACAGCAGATTCCTTCGTCGTTTCGTTTTTCTTATGGTACGTCTTCTAGTCCGAAAATTTCAAATACAAGCAAATACTTACGCCATCCAGCGAAAAACAATTCTGCTAAACTGAAAAATATATGCGTTAAAGAAGAGGAGAAAATGAAAGGGTTACTAATACGGTTACCACCATTTGTTCTATATGCAGCTTGTGTTCTTTTTATAAGGGATTCAAAGAAATTTTGAGCAGTCGCCACAAGAATTTAGCCCAGCTTCGTGAAGTAAAGTTTAAAGCTATGTAAAAGGGTAAACAGGAAAAAATCTATTCTTCTTCCTGTTGTGATTAACTCACCATAGTGCTTCGATGGTATACAAATCGGGTGACTGTGCAGGTCATGTGACGTGTTCAATGTCATCATATTCTTTCTACTTCGACTTGATACATCTGGATGTGTGTATAGGTGCATTATCATTTTAAAAATGGAATCATGCTCGGTCTGAACCACTGCAAAATACTTCTTCACCTGAAAGATATACTTAATCACTGGCGATATTTCTGCAATACAGCGTAGCGATGGGGACTTGAGGAATAAGCTGATATTACTCCCCAGACAAACGTCAGTGTTTGATTATCGGTACAAGACATAGAGAATTATATTCATCTTTTGGCAATTTTGAAACATAACCCATAGCAAATGTCAAAATCCTTCACATCATATGATGTCTGATGCGCCGGTCTTATGCGCATTATATCACGTATTCATCTTCAGAGGGTTGGCGTTAGTACCGTGTAATTTAGCAATAGCAACTCTGTCATAAATTATGGTTCTGTGTAGTTCCTGACTTTCTGTTTCTTGGGGAACTGGAGTTTTCTACTATTTCTCATCCTCGTAGGTGCTCTCTTCCCTTCTTTTTTTGTTAATGACTCCGGGACTTTGGAAGTAATTTTTTAGAGGCACTGAAAAAATTACCAGTTTTAGTAACGGACACTGCTGCTAAGAGGTATCAACCATTTGCACTCTTTGGAAAACAGATACGTCCCTCATTATTCTTTGCGTAGTTTGTTATACGTCTGGAAAAATCACTCCACTTATTATGGTGAAACAACTGGCAGTTTGCCCAGTTTAAACAGCTAACCCGATATCACTTGAACTGTTTACATTGCCAGGGCCGCCCCTAGGGTGTGTGGTGCTCCGGGAAAATATTTTTTGCGATGCCCATGTCTGTATAAACAAATTAATTTAAAAATGGATTACGAAACTCGTGGACTGGTGTGGTATACGGATCTGTCGATGAAGATTTAGAATAATGGGTAGAGAAGAAGCACAGGGATTTATTTCAAAATAATGGAAACACTTACTATTTGTGGATAACTTTTTATTAATAAACTGTAAGCCCGCCTTGGGCTTTCACAAGAGAAGCGATTCAATTTGGTGTAGACTTGTAGACTTACACAAGTCGTGCACATACGGAAATGGAATTTGAGACCATTCTTCCTGTAAAATATGTCCCAACTGTGCCAGTATGTTGGAGGTGGAAAGTGTGATCTGACCTTTCGCTCCAGATATTGCCATATATGTTCAATAATATTGAGATCTGGGGATTTAGATGACCAGGCTAGCTGTTGTACCTCATCCTCATGCTCTGGAAACCACAACGTGAAACGTTTCGCATAATGCACGGAGGTATTATCTGATTGAAACCAGGGATGGTCATTAAAGAGCAATGCCTCAAACACTGGGTGCAGGTAGTCCCCAAAAAAATGAATTCGTACTTTACAGATATGACACGGCCTAACACAATAACCAATGCCCCTAAGGAACACCATGATATTGCACCCCACAGTATCAGGGATACATCTCCATGAGTCACAGTCTTGGAACCAAACAGTCGGAGCGGTACGCTTCTGTAGGTTTTCGCCAGACGTACACTTTACCAGTGATAGGAAACAATGTGCAGCACAATACATCGGACCAGATGACACGTTGCCAGTCTTTAACATCCCAGTTTTTATGTGATTTGAACCACCTTACAGGTTTTGTTGCATTGATGTTGGTAGGTTTGAGGATTGCAGCACGTCCATAAATGCTAACACGATGGAGTTCCGATTTAGCCGGCGTACGCTAATTAGCATTTTTCAATTCACGCAGACTGGATGGCATATGTTCCAGACACCGGATATTTACTTTAAGATTCAGGCCACAAATGCTCCATAGGATTGAGGTCTCCAGAAGCAAAATAAGCTATAAGGCAGAGGAAGGCCCACCATCCTACTTCAAACCCAACTCCAAGACAATTGGGGCATTCTGGCATGGCATATTGTTTCTGATTGAAGTATCCATCGCCACGGAGATAGAGTGTGAATAAATTTATTCAGAAATGTTGTTTAAATGCTTTTGGGTATTGAGATGTTGGCTGAGTCCAATCAAAACACCTGAATTCTACCATGAAAACATGGCCCACACCATTACACTGCCTCTCCAAGCCTGGAGAGAAATGATCACGCTTTCATACTGTTACCTTCAAATTTACAAATTCCCATCGGCTTACGCAGTTGAAACGTTATCTATTTCCGATCATCTGAAGTCGCGCCTCTACTGAGATACCATCTGTCACTGTCTCTTACTCAAATCTTGTGTTATTTAAATATTTAAATAATTTTTTTATGTCTGTAAGTTCTAAAAACTAAAATGTGTAGGAGAGACAATAATTCGTCCCCCTAAAGGTGTTTCAAGAAGTTCAGTTTGGGGGGAGGGGAGAGGGGGTGGTGATAGGAAGTCAGTGTATGAAATATAACGAAGAAAATTTCTCCGTAATTTCTGTCCACGCCAGGATTCGAACCCGGGTCTCCTCATTCCGGAATAAGTTGCTCTACCAATTGAGCTACGCGGACGTTTTATTCTGATTCCTATCTGCCTTTATGTCGTGTGCTTCCTTCGGGCAGGTACGTCACATCTCCTGGTACGTTACATCATCTCCCCCTTATTATTTTTTTTTTCGAAGTGCTGGAGAAGGGATTCTCTTATTTTTCCTATCTCGCGGTGTGGAAATAACATCACACCAATGCTAGATTTTGAACGGTCGGGTCATCCGGATAGTTCGGGCGCCATTATAACGAAGTAAATTTCTCCGTCATTTCTGTCCACGCCAGGATTCGAACCCAGGTCCCCTCATTCCGGAATAAGTTGCTCTACCAATTGAGTTACGCGGACGTTTTATTCTGATTCCTATCTGCCTTTATGTCGTGTGCGTCCTTCGGGCAGGTACGTCACATCTCCTGGTACGTTACAGAAATGAATAATTTAGCAGTAATTTCGGAGAGTTCGTTAAATATTACACACGTTGTGAAACAGTCAGCAATTGGTTCCTTAATTTTTTTTAAACTGCATTTCATCTTTCATTTCAAAGGTTCAAATGAAATCTCCATTTAAGAAGAGTAGAATTTTTCATGTTTTATACATGCAACTTAAAGAAGTAGTATGGAACTTGAACCTTTGCGGACTTCTTTTGTTGAAGAAATTATTTTTCCAAGAAAAAGTAATTGCCCTCAATAATATTAAAGCTTCTTATTAGGCAATTTGGGTATAATTCTGATTTTAAAATTAGAATTTTGTGAATTTCGTACTTGCTAAAATTCCGTAATAAACTTGAACTTAAATTTCTCAAAAAATATACTGTCTCCCTTAAGGTAAAGACATACTGCCATATCAAAAGAGGACGTCCTATATAATGACAGAGTGTTTTAACTCGACCTATTTCAAAAGCGTTGAGTATTTCGTGACTTCCATTTGTTTAAGCATTTTGTTATGCTCCTTTACCAAACAGCAGTAGCTCTTTAAAATTTTATTCAAAGCATCTTTGGAAGCAATGAAATTTTCGTATTATTGTAAAATGATTACATCTTCGTTTTTTCTTCTTCCAATCTAAGGACGACAATAAGTGCTCATTTTAAAGTGGATGATCGCTGAGTTAACTTCACGATCGGGCATAACCCGCACATTTCTTCTTCTTATTGTTATTATATGTTGTACAAAAATTCATATCAGCCCAAAGCACATGACGAGGAGATTAGAAAGTTGATGGAATTCATGATGATGATGAAGTTCGTGATGTATATCCTTTTTAATCGAATGAGTGGCCAACCCTTTGAGTGGTTGAACTCGTTCGTGTTTCGTGTAAGAAAGCGGCGTTACGCATTGTTACATCACTCGGAGGCCCTGCTGAAGAGATTGGGAGGGTGTCTGCTTCTCAGGGTAAATCCCAAGGAGCTCCACCCTGATTCGCATCTCCCACTCCCTACCCTCAGGGCCCGTCACCAACTGGGTTACTTCACGCCAGAGATGCTTAATAATCCCTCTCCGTTTAACTGCATGTCAAGCCATAAATCCTACTTTCTCTTCCATTTGGCCCTGATAGGCAGATATTCATAATTTCATAATTTCAGGCCGCGATATCTTCTTGTTCATTCAACCTGAATCGGAAGCACACTTCTACGCTGAAACTTCAGTCCTGTGACTTCGCCTCCGGTTGATCACTTTTGTTTCAACCGTACTACTAAGGTAATCACGACAAGTTTAATTTCTTGAGCTACTAGCTCTCTTAAAATTAATGTTTATTAGCTGTAATCCAATTGCATTAAAACATGGTAAAGTGATTTCCTTTCTTGTATAATTGTGACCACTTCAGCCTACGCTTTCGTCAACTGCCAAATGGCCACCTGATCTACGGATTTAAACTAAAGACTATTGGCATTCTGAGTGAAACCTCACAATCATTCCTACTGAGAATATCGTCAATCTTTTTTACTTCTGTCAGCACTTCATCAATTAAAATCGTTTCGATCACACGCCAAAAGTTGCCACACAACGATTGAAAGGATGCAAAAATTTTGTTTTATGAATTTCAGAAAGCATTCATACTCGGAGGCCCCAGTCTGATTTATTCTTAAATGGAGTCATAAATGATAAATCTCTCAAGCATAAAGGGCTACGGCGTACTACAGAGGTGAAGCACGTGTCAAGAGAACAAATCTGCAGCGATGCATTCCGTCGGTGTAGCTTAGTCGGTTAGAGCACCTCACTCTGGATCATGGAAACGCAGGTTCGATCACCGTCACCGAAAAATTACCCTTTTCTCATTGGCGCCCGAACGTAAAAATGAATCTACTGGTAGTTGGGTTCTTGGAAAAATGTGTGATGTTCGTTCCACACATTGTCAGGAATTAATGAAAGGTTCCTTCTTGTGTCAAGACAACAAATCAGCAGCGATACATTCCGTCGGTGTAACTTATTCGGTTAGCGCAACTCACTCCGGAGCGAGGAGACGCGAGTTCGACAAATTCCTGTTTTCACAGGTCATATGAAAATTCGTTATTTGTTTCGATACTAATGGAGCCCGAGATAAAGCGCGTAAAAATTCGCAACCCATTTCAACATTAATTAATCCCTGAATAGATGTATGTGAACTTTACGACTCCATTCCAATATTCTGGATCCCGTGATAAAGTGCGTGAAAATTCGTAACGCATATCAATTTAGTTCTCGATAAAATGCATGTAAAGATTTGTGATTCATTTCGGGATTAACAGAGCTGGAGATAAGATGCGTGTAAATTTGTTATCTATTCAAATATTAATTTAGTCTTGGATAAAGTGCATGTAAGCATCGCAACCCATTCCTCGTAGCGGAAAATTTATCAAAATTTGATTTTTATTTTCAACTTAGCACTTACAGAAAAGTCAAAATCTTTGGTAATGAAAGCTTTCCGGACGAGTTAACAGCTCAGAAAGACATATGTTGAGAAACTCTGAACTGGATGACATTTTCCCTTTTTAACGACTTTTCACTCTGCGTGAAATTTAAATTTCCTCGATTTTGTAGCACTGTTAAACCGTCAAATTAATATATCCAGTTAACTCTAAAAATATCTTACTGTAAAAACAATTAATTGTGCATTTAAACACTTTAGCTTTGATAATTATTTTATATCGGTTTTTCAGAAGCAGAAAGTTACAAAGGTTTATGTTAAGAAATATCGTTGATGGCGTTGTTCAGCAGCATTGTTGGTTTGTGTACATCTTTTCCAGTGTCACATTTCGTAACAATATACAAAATACTGGGAGCTTGAGACCGGATGGACACAGCTGATCAAATCTTAAAGACAACCTTGTTAATTTCTTCATTCCTCTCATACTGAAATTTTAGAACTCCAAGTGGTATTTTCTCAATTTTTCAACTGTCTGAATGCAACAAGAAAAAGAGTATACCGCGCAATCAACACATTATTTGCAACTTTACACATTTCTATAACTTCCATTCTGTTTTCATATCGTGCACATTTGCGTCACGCATGCCGTCCTGTTGACGTAGTGGACTATGCCCTCTGGCTTCCGAGATGTGACCGGGTTCATGTTCGGAAAGAGGAATGGATACTGTGTTTTCATTACGACACCGATTCTGTCTCTGGAACCAAGCCATCGCTAGATCAAAAATAGTAAAACCTATGGTGAACAAATGCCTTACAGCGTGAATTCAATCGGTAGCTTGTTAACATGTCGGATCTTTTCTTCTAATGGTTCTGCACGAAAACTTTTCCATGTGGGCAATATTTTGTGTATTTGCGTAAAATGTTTAATAAAACGTTCCAATGTTTTGCTCTACGAAATTCCCGTTCATTTTTTGGATTACCTACATCATACCCATGAACTTCTATGCATATTTCTTGTCAAATATGCGTAGAAGTGAATTGAAAGATTCGCTTGTTACCTTCCCTTCCTGAATCTTATATCCAGTTCTTTCCACCTACTTGACAAGTAACTTGAAAAAATTCATTATATTCACTGTACTAGAGCTTCTCTTAACTGAACCCAACCACGTCGTCTTTATTGTTTAATCTGGCAATCGAAGAGGGTGAAAGATCTTAACTTAAGGTAACGATGAATGCAAATGAAATAATAACTCCAGAATGAACGTGACAGTGTTTATAAGAATTTAAATCTATTTTTTGTTTTCCGCAAAGTATGTCGTACCGCTCTGAACGGAATCGACTTTTTGGCGAACGCGCAAATTCCCCAGGAAATGGGTTGGTGTTATTAATCATTCTAAGTCCTGTGACTTGCTTTCCGAACTAGAAGAATTTCCTTGAAGTGTAGATATACGGACCAGCTATATCCACATATCTACACTTCAAGGAAATCATCCACTGAGACAGGCGTATGTGGATGCACGTTATTGTCCATAAGCAAGAATTGTAGGCCAACAATACCCCACCTAGGGATCGATGATTCCGTTTGCGTAAATGATGCTTGTCGAAGTTCCTCCAGCCGCCTCGGTGGCTCACTGTTTGCCTTACTGCACTGGCTCTTTCCCTTCCCTGGAATCATTGGCCTAAAATTAGAGACGGGCTACTGCTTATAGCCCGTCGAGTTGCTCACGGTGGTCGTTAACCCTCTTCCCCAAAAAACCTTCCTCCAGAAGAAACGTGCGTACATGCAACATCTGATATCACCCCAAACCAATGCACCACCATTTCTGTGATGTTTAACTGATGACGGTGGTTTTCAAGTTATCTCCAAATAACATGATGATAATCATCTGTAAACTGAATCTGGATTCCTCAAAGTAGAGAACGTCGGCCCATTAGCTTGCGGTCCAGTCCCGCTGTTGTGTGCACAACGAGAACCTGCCTTTTCTCTCTGACAAAGTATGTGAGATGAAAACTCAACTGTAAGTCGTTCTGCATGAAGTCCTTGTTAATGAAGCTTTGGGTGTACTGTTTGACCCGAAACGGTTCACCCACTAGCCGCAGTCATCTGTGCAGCGAACTCTTGCTGACATGTATCTGTTTCGTCTCGCCGTTAGTACAACATGGCTATCATCCTGAGACGTTGTAATTTGTGATCTACATTGTACACTGAGGCTTTGTGATTCGGGATCTACAATGCACACTGATACCTTGAAATTCATGATCTAACCCGGCACACTGAGACGTTGTAATTCGTACTCTACCCTGCAAACGTGGAAGACTAACGTTTCTCTTCTCTTCTCTTCGAATCTACTCCACAACCTTGGCACCACGAATTGATGCACACCACTTGCCTTGGCCACATGCCTCCATTTGGCCTGATTCCAACATTCCGACTATGTGTAAGAACATCCGTATGTTGTCTGTGTGACATATGCATGAGTAGCGGAAGGTAGGGGACGCGGGGGTCCGGACCCCCTCTGGAATTTCATGGGCCCCTCAGTGTGGGTCCATGAATTCACTGTGGACGCTATTATAAATCTAGAACTGTAAATCAACAGAAATAAGAGTAAGGAGGGGGCTAGAATTAATTATTTATGAGGTATGAACTCATTTGCTTAGTGTTAGCTTACCTACACAATAAATTTATTAGCAATTCCCCATATATTCACAGTGAATTCATGGGGGTCCATGTATTCACTGTGGTCAGAGGGGTTCCACCCAGGAAACGTCCTAAAATTATGTGGTTCACATATAGTTTATAGGTTTTTTGTTTTGTTTTTTTACGATTTCCTGGATACCGACACCATGCTTCGCAGTTTTCTGGAAAACTCTTCAAGTACAATTTTGAAAATTGATTCGCACAAATTTACTGAAAAGTTCATTCAACGCTCTTCATTTCTCCTTAAAAAAAAGATCGTGAAAGAATTCTTTAAATTTCTTTAACGCAATAACTAGGGCGAAGAAAGGTCTCTCTGTTGTGTGTGTTTTTTTTTTGTTTTTGTTTTTTTTTTGTTGTTTTGTGATTCCAAGTCCTAATGTGTTTTACTGGAGATCAGAAAATCCATTAAATACATCTGAGAAATAAAAATAAATAACTGAACAAAAGAACTCGAACTCAAATTAAGCGGTGAGTATACTATTTGTTGTGAACAGAGAACGGGTCCTTCTTAGTGTTTCGTCACATAGAAGACAAACGATTCTGGACGAATATGCATGCTTTTTCTGCGAGAACAACTATTGTTGAAATAACGGTATCGAAATCAATTTCCTCTCGCATTCTGTATCGTCCTGGATGGTGTTTTTGCCGAGGGTAGAAAAAATCTATCGGCGTTTCTTTTATGTGTGTGTTTTCATTCGTCTTCTTTATGCACAATGTTTATGTGAGGTGGAGAAAAACTCAAGAGATTTGTTTAGGCACTGGGATTGATGTGAATTTCAAAGCGCCCGAGTAAGAACTGGCTCCTGCCATTTAAACAACAGACTTACCCGTTTAACCCAAGAGATATGTAATTGCAATACTAAATGGTTGTTGTCATCCCAGGTACAATTAGGCGTTCACATATAATTATAGCTAATCAGATCTTGGCGTTTGTTAGCTGCAGTAAACATCTAAAGAATTCAGACACCCTTTTTAATTCATTTATGACATTTGCTGACAGTCGAATGATGAAAGGATTTCGGCCAGCTTTACACGTTTCGTATTTCACAGGATGGAACGGGAAGAGGGGTTTCATAATCCCCTCACCTCTTTAAGCCTTTAACCTCCTATTGAGTCCGGCGCCTGCAATTTATCAGGCATATGCTACAAGGCAACAAACTGACTTCGAGGTGCACTCCTTTCTGAATATCAGTTGAGAGGTGATAACACATTTTCAGTTGCGCCCAACATTTTCTAATATTTGTTTTCAGTCTAGCTGTTCAGGTTGGGTACGAATTTTTGTTAGAAAACGAAAGCCCTGCCCTATGAAGCAACCAGAATTTCTTTATGGGGGTGGCCTAAAATATTGAAGATACAAATAAAATAACTTAGGGAAAACGTCACCTGAAGCATTGGGGAGCGATTAACAAAACAATATCCGCTATTTTAGAATGAGTTTCCAATGATTCGTAAAATACGTATTAAAAAATACACAGTCGAGTCATATTATTGTGACCACCTGCTACTTTTGACTTCAACAGCGCGTAGCCAGGGTGAGCTGGCTTGGAGAGTATATAAAGTGTAGTGTAGGCATTCTGAAAACATATCGCTCATTGCTGTCATGGATAAAAGGAGCGATTTATCAGATTTGCAAAAAGGGATGATTATCGGCTTTGAGGGCCAAGGGTTGCAGTACTTCTGAAACAGCGCAGTTTGTGAACTGTTCGCGTGCTGTTGTGGTTAAAGTGTATCGTGATTGGAAAAATGGCACCATTGCGAATGAGCGATGTGGAAACGGCGGAGCACCACGTACCATTGATGTGAGAGGTGAACGTCGGCTACGAAGGTGCGTGAGGGCCAATAGGCCCGCTACAGTGGAGCAACTCACTGGTCGAATGAACCAGGGCGCTACCGGAAGTGTGTCTAAAACGACAGTTCAGCGAGTCCTGCTGCGTATGGGGCTCCGATGCAGACGGATGGTCACTGCATTTATGCTAACGAAGGTGCATCGACAGAAAAGGCTTACAATGGAACTGAACTCCGCTGATTGGCAAAGGATTATCTTCTCCGATGAGTAACGTTTTCTGCTTCATCAAGTGGATGGACGTGTTGGCGTATGAGACGAGAAACATCGGAGAACAAACACTATTCAACCATTGCTGGAAGAACACAAGCTGGTGGTGGCAGCGTTATGGTCTGGGGAACGTTTTCGGTGCATTCCCTGGGTCCACTCATACCTGCGGAAGGCACTATGGACCGAATTCGTTATGAATCCATCCTTGCAGACCACGTACACTCATACATACTGGTTGCCTTCCCTGGGGCGGATGGGATCTTCCAGCACGACAATGCGAAGTGTCGCACGGCTAGAAATGTCCGAGAGTGGTTGGAAGAGCACGATGAAGACTTCAAAGTACTTCCCTGGCCCTCTAATTCCAGACTTAAAACCAATTGAGCATCTGTGGGACCACCTCGATCCTGTTGTTAAAATTTTGGTACCGCCACCACGCACCCTCCAGTAGCTGTCAGATGCACTGCAGTCAGCATGAATCCACATACCTATGAACACCTTCCAGCACCTTACTGAATCTCTCCCAGCCCGTCTATCTGCTGTCCGCGCTGCACACGGCGGCAACTCTGTATATTAGCTGGTGGTCACAACAATATGACTCGACCGTGTATATACAAATATATTTTAAAATAAGTAGTGAATGACAAACAACTAAGCACGAAAGACCAAGCGACACCTTATGGGGAGACAACAACCAGTGCTCGAAGTAGAACAGGCAGCCCCGGTGGCGCAGTGCTCTAAGCGCTGGCTTATAAACATTCGCCTGAGAAGAGTCCGGGTTTGAATCCCGGTGAGGTATGGATGTTGAGTTTTTCTTACGGCACTGACTCTCTCCCATCCCTGGAACCAGTGACCCTAAACTAAGGACCGGGACTGCTTGTAGCCCACTGAGTTGATCACTGTGGTCGTTAAACCTTCAATCGAAAAAAAAAACACTAATTTAAGGTACAACTTAATGTTCTCAACTTATTACAATTTTAGAAGCTCTTTAATCTGTCCCTAAACTTTGTACTAAAAAAATTGTCAGACTGATTTTCCCTAAAATTTTGAATTTGCTGAGGAAAATGATATTTTTGACTTTTTTTTCTTCTCTGAGCTTGGTTAAAATACGTACATTCTGTTAACACACAGACATATATATGTACAGGGGTTTATCAAAATAATGGTAACACTGACTGCGATTGGAGTACACGCAATGTGCTGTATGCAAATCATGGGGACGACGTCACCCAAGATGCGAAGTACATGAAGGGACGCAGTAGAATGTCGGCTATCACATAATGGTGCCGTAGTCGCAGGTGAAACAGCTGTTGTGGAGTAATGCTCGACAATACTTGATCTCAGTGACCTCAAAAAAGGCATGATCATTGGTGCGCTCCTTGCAGGGGCTTTATTAAGTACAACGGTAGAAACCATACTGTAACACGATTAATTGTATCGGATATTATGAATACCTATCAAAAACGATATGGGGTTGCCTCCAAATATGCAAACTGTGGACGCCATAGGAAAATGTCAGATAGAGATAGACGAACGTTCGCACGGACTGTACAGCAGAAGCCCAAAACCAGGGCACTCCAAATACACTGCTGGCCACCCAAAATGCAACAAAAAGAAAGAAGCATCCGATTGGCCTGAAATTCGCAGCATGCGTCGCCCGCGAGAGGACATGCAAACGATTAGCATTGCAGGGCATATGCAAATCAAGTGCGCCCTGCCCGCCAGCGAGAAGCACTATAAGAAGGGTGCACAGAAGGTGGGGTGTAAGTAGTGGAAGTGTGTTGTGCAGCCAGACCTGTGCGTGGGAAGCTTCCTGATGCCTCGTCACAGAATACGGCAGTCATTCCAGCACGTTTCGGAGTTCTACAGACGACGAATAGTGATTTATCGCGACAGCTGTTTATCGTACCGAGACATCGGCACCCGTGTGGGGCAATACACAGCCTCAGAGAGGCGAGTATGGATTCGGTGGGTGCAGGAGGTACGGACGGACCGACGTGAGCGATTCCCGCCGCCGCGGCACACCACCTGAATAGAGGACCGGCATGTTGTGCGGCGGGCATTGACGGCTCGCACCGCCACATCACAAACGTTAGCGCAGGAATTAAGGTGTGTTGCGCAACAACCTGTGTCAGCACGTACCGTTTGATGTCGTCTGCAGGAGCAGGGACTTGTCTCACGGTGCCAATTGCTCCGATTACCATTGACGTTACACCACCGGACAGTGCGGCGGCAGTGGGACGTTGAACGCCGCACCTGGACTAGGGAATGGCACGGCATTTTCTTTTTCGACGAATCCCGCTTCTGCCTGCAACAGCACGATGGTCGGATCCGCGTGTGGCGGCACCGCGGCGAGAGACTGTATGACGCCTGGATTATGCATCGCCATACCGGTCCGTCGCCTGGCGTTATGGTTTCCGGCGCAATTGGAAATGACACCCGCACCCCTCTGGTACGCATCGCCGGTACACTCAACAGCCACCGCTACATCTCCGACGTTTTGGAGCCTGTAGTCCTCCCTTACCTGCAAGACCTGCCAGCTGCCACGTTTCAACAGGACAATGTGCGCCCACACGTGGCTCGCCTCGTGCAACAATTCTTCATGGTCCACCAGGTGTCACTGATGCCGTGGCCTGCCTGTTCTCCCGATATGTCGCCCATCGAACACGTCTGGTCGCTGATCGGCAACCGAATGGCCCGGAAAGCACCACCCACGGTTACGCCTGATGTACTGTGACAACGTGTGAAAGCAGCCTGGACCATCATACCCCAAGCCCACATCCAAAGCCTCTTTCGTTTGATGCCGCGGCGTGTAGCGGCCGTTATTGCCAGCCATGGGAGCCACACGAACTATTGATGTCTGCGTGTTCCGCAAGTGGCACGGGCCTGTAAGCTCAATCGTTTCATCTTTGTATCTGTTGTTATGTGTCCAGTAAATCTGGCTTTGCTATCTCGTGTCCTTCTTGGTGTTGCATTTTGGGTGGCGAGCAGTGTAACAGCAGAGTTGAACACCAATCGCAATGATCCTGTTTCCGTCATAACATTTCGTCGGGAACTCCATCGCGCAGGTATTTATGGCCGGTCTGCCATCCACAACCTCTGATGCAACAAAACATGTAAGATGGTGCAAAGTACATAAACATTGGAATGCTAAAGACTGGCAACGTGTCATCTGATCTGGCGAATCGTTCTTCACATTGTTTCCTACCATTAGTAGAGTGCACGTCAGGCAAAAACCTGCAGAAGCGTACTAACTCGACTATTTGAGTGCTACTGTGAAGCACGGAGGTGGATCCCTGATGATGTTGGGTGTCATATCATTGCATTTCTTAGAGCCATTGATTGTTCTGCAGGATCGTGTAACATCTGCAATGTATTCATCCATTCTTGGGGAGCACCTGCACCTAATGTTGCAGGCAGGGTTCTCTAATGGCCATCGTTGGTTTCAAACAGGTAATACACTCGTGCGTTGTGCGTAACGTGTCAAGCTGTGGTTTGCAGAGCATAAAGATGAGGTACAACAGCTATTCCAGACCTCAATGTTATTATTGAAAATTTGTAGGAATATCTGGGGCGATAGGTCAGTCCATCCCACTTTCCACCTCGAACTTCACTGGCACAGTTGGGATATGTTTTACAGGAAGAATGGTTCCAAATTCCATTGTCGTATGTGCATGACTTGTATAAGTCATGCACATACGACATACGAATCGCTTGTCAGAGCTGGGCCTATAGCTTATAAATAAAAAGTTATCCGCAAAGACTAAGTGTTTACATTATTTTGATGAACCCCTGTACATATATATGAGCCCTTTTCCGCTTCATGTTCTTAACTGCATGCACAACTTCTGCCAGTATTTCCTTCAGTCCTTCCGGCTCATGTTGCTGATGCCATTAAGAACATAGAACGGGGAAGATCTCCAGAAGAGGATGGAATTTCCATGAGTAATGAACATGCAACCCAAGGAGAAACAAACTACACTCGTTCAAATTTTCTTTAAATGCCTCAAAGAAGGAAAGATTCCTGATGACTTGAACAATGCATCTTTGATCCAGCAACATAAAAAATTGGACGTTGATGACCTCAGGAACGGCAGACCCATCAGCCTCCTATCAGTTGTTCACTACATTTTCATGCACGCACTGTCGCATCACTTGAAGGAAAAATTTAACTTGACTTAACTAAAAGAACAAACTGGATTCAGGAGCGGCAATTGCACTATTAATCATACTAGACGAAACCCGTCGGAATCGGCGGTAAGTTTGTTTGTTTTTGTAAAGAATAAACTGATATGAAACAACAAATGTAAAATTTATTGATTGACAAATTCATTCAACCACTTCAGTAAAGACAATAATAGTCCAGGCTCATGATTTTTTTTTTTTTTTTTGTGACTGAAGATTTAACGACCACCGTGAGCAACTTAATGGGCTATAAGCAGTCGCCCGTCCTTAATTTAGGGTCAGTGGTTCCAGGGAAGATAGAGAGCCAGTGGCGTAAGACAAACACAACATCCATGCCTCACCGGGATTCGAACCCGGACACTTCACGAACGAATAATTATAAGCCAACGCTTGGGCTATAAGCAGTCGTCCGTCCCTAATTTACGGTCATTGGTTTCAGGGAAGGGAGAGCGCCAGTGCCGTAAGACAAACACAATATCCATGCCACACCGGGATTTGAACCCGGTAGACGAAACCCGTCGGATTCGACGATAAGTTTTTTTTTTCTTTTTTTGAAAAGAATTAACTCATATGAAACGTTTATTTGCATCTTTACATAATGGGAAACGTCTTACCTACGTGAATAAACTGAATCGAATTATGCCTCACTGGGATTCGAATCCGGTAGACGAAACCCGTCGGAAACGACCAATAGTTGTTTCCCCCGGTAGACAAAACCCGTCGGAATCGACGATAAGTTTGTTTGTTTGTTTTTTTTTTTTTTTTTTTTGAGAAGGATAAACTCACATGAAAAGTTTATTTACATCTTTACATAATGAGAAATGTCTTACCTACGCGAATAAACTGGATCGAATGAATGTTAAATTGTATATATACATCACACAGTCCAATGGCACAACGCAATCAGGTCTTCGAGTGTTCGCTGTTCTGATAAGTACTTTCAAACAAATTCCTGCTAGCGTTGTTTCGCACAACGATTCGCTAAGAAGAGGAACTTCGGAATTTGGATTATCTAAGTCCCTCCATACTTTTGCCTTCAACAGCGCGTGAGTCAAGTGCACGCTTCTCCCATTGACTTTACATGGGAACTTTGCCGCCCCACAACGCCCGAGCCGTTTCCCCAATCTCATTTTTCTCTTCAACTGGTACATCTACATGGTAAGATTTTTATTTTGATACCCCAACCATATGTTTTTTTCTTAGCCGTTCTGTCACAACTGGTCTTACAGTAAAAAACTTCATAGAATTAATATATAGTGTGACGTACCTGCCAGCAGGACGCACACGACATAAAGGCAGATAGGAATCAGAATAAATGTCTGCGTAGCTCAGTTGGTAGAGCGACTTGTTCCGGAATAAGCGGCCTCGGGTTCGAATCCCGGCGTAGACCAAAAATGACGGAAAAATTTACTTCGTTATAATGGCGCCCGAACTATCCGGATGACCCGGCCGTTCAAAATCTCGCATTGGTGTGATGTTATTTCCACACCGCGAGACAGGAAAAATCAGAGAATTCCTTCTCCAGCGCTTCGAAAAATAAAAATTTGTGATGTTGCATTCCACACAGCAGATTGACTGGGAGTTCTCAAGTGCACGTTCTACAGTGGATGGCTGCCTGCAACGATTCATGGTCACGGCTGACCCGTGGGCCATGCCCCCGGCCCTCTTTCGGGGGAGGGAGATGTGACGTACCTGCCAGCAGGACGCACACGACATAAACGCAGATAGGAATCAGAATAAATGTCTGCGTAGCTCAGTTGGTAGAGCGACTTGTTCCGGAATAAGCGGCCTCAGGTTCCAATTCCGGCGTAGACCAAAAATGACGGAGAAATTTACTTCGTTATAATAGTTACACGTACTGAGAGAACTAATTGAAAGGAAGGATGAATTTGGAATCCTGGCTTTTATTGATCATGAAAAGGCTTTTGATTCTGTGAAATCATCATCAATGTTGATGTCTTTGAAATCCTGCTGTACTGAAGATGCATACATAGCCATCATTAATAACATCTATGAAAATGCAAGCAGAAAGGTTCGGCTGTCTGAGGACACAACACTTATAAAAATTTGAAAGGGAGTGAGACAAAGTGACAGCATATCTCCCAAACTCTTCAATGCCATATTTGCACAATGTGTTCCAATCATTGAAATGGGAAGACAAGGGAGAAAAGATTAATGTAAGTTATTTAACCCACCTTCGCTTTGCGGACGACATAATCAGTTTTGGGAATGCCCCCTTAGAGCTAGAGTGCATGATCCAGGAACTTGCTAACAAGAGCAAAGAAGGGGGTTTGTAAATGAGCTTACATTTGACAAATTTATGTGCGATGCTTTTACAAAAACTGTAGATTAGGAAGTTGATTACCTTGAACAACAGATATCAAGCAAGGTCTACATAGAGAGAAGAAATGTGAAGGTGAGTCAACAGTTCGTCCCGTTTCCAGCTAAAAAGTTTAATGATGCAGGATAGCAACACACACTCACCTCATTCTGCAAAGTACAGGCCGCTGTTTCCTATAGTTCTTTGCTAACGTTCCATTAGAGCCACATTACCACTGCGGTACCACTCGGTAGGTTTAAAGGACAGAAACTATCTGATGTCAGATTCCATATCTACCAATGAAGCAAAGTGCCTTCCTCGTAGCGAAACAGATGGCATTCAGATGGAGCCAAGTCAGTGCTGTATGGAAGATGGGGTACTATCACAGCCCCTTCCAATTCCTATAGTTTCAGGCGGACCATTATGTAGGTACGCCTTGGGAGTGTTTATCCACGGCCACTTTCTATTGATGAGTGCTGGGTAGCGGCGGTTGTTTCGCGTAGAGAATCCGTCCGAAACCTGAATATCTGGCACAAGTTTCCAGTGTAGGGGACACTCAGAATTTTACCAAAGGCGCAACATGACTTTCCAGAAACACCTTGTTCCGCCTTCTGGGGTGTAAATGCATGGGGAACAATTCGATAGCACCTGAAGGAGAAAACAAGCTTGTGCAGGTGATAAACAAAAATGGATTGGGAAGACACCATCTCAGCTGTCATTTGTCGTGTATTGATACCGGGGTTCGCTGTCACAGCTTTCGCCATGGTGTCGGTGTTGGTGATCAATGGACTTCGGAACCATTTTCGTGCAGTGCAGAAATTTGCCTCGCTGATGCCGCGTTTAATGCATTTTTCCAATAACAATGTAGGTACACTCAAACAGTGCGTTTATCGATCTCCATCATCTGCTCACCTGATAACACAATGTAGCTCCGTGTCAAACGTACGTCATTAGCCTTTTATGCTCCACGTCATCGCTGTACGCAGTCGACGGTGGAGCGCGTCTCCCACAGGAATGGAAGACCAACATTATGTGGTGCTCAAAATGAAACGAACTTTTATTTCGCCCAGGTAAATAGGCGTACAAAACTTAGTTGGAGAGCATTTGGAAGAAACAGTACATTTTTTAAGAGCAGTTTACCATTATGTCTTAAAAGAAAAGGGTTTAATCAATGCATCTTTCCAGTTCTTACATATGGAGCAGAGACATTAACATTAACTGGAGAAGACATACAGAGGATGAAGACAACTCATAAAAACATGGAAAGGTGCATGCTTGGTGTAATCAAGAAAGGTAGGAAGATGAACACATGGATAAAGGAAATGAAAAAAGTTGTTGACGTCATGGTCAGAGTGAAACCCCGCAAATGGAAATCGGCGGAGCGTATTGCTAGAAAAACTGGCTGTGCTTGAGCAATTGAAATATTAGATATAATACCAATGGATAGGGAAAGACACAGAACAAGACCACGTGAAAGATGAGTTGGTTAAATACGGGTCTGCGGGAGGGCCTTGGAAAAGACAGGTCCAAGACAGAAAGTTGTGGAAGGTACTTGGGGAGGCCTTCATCCAGCAGAGGATTCACAATGGTTGATGATGTTGACATGTATGAGTATATACTCATCTACTCTACGTTGTTTTGTTTTGTTTTGTTTTGTTTCTCTCTCTCTCTCTCTCTCTCCCCCCTTACTTTTTTTTTAAATTGTTTTCGCTCTCGGAGAAGTTGCCCCCCCGAAAATATTAGGTTCCGCCACCGATGGACATATGTATTATTAAAGCAACTAATCGATTCGAACACAAACAGAATATGCCGAAGAAAGGAAATGAGGGCTTCCATTCTTGTCCCGTGTTTTATTACCATTACAAGTTTGCTGTTCTTGTCTCAAACGCATTGTATGAGGTCACATGCTATGGAGGGTGCCATTACTTCCATATATGCATGTGCCGTTCGTTATTTGTATTCGCCTTTTGTTGCTGTTTCTGTTGATCGTTTTTTCAATATATCCCATTTTGTCAACTATGCTTAACTTTTAGATACCACCCATCATAAAAAATTCTCAAAACCCAAAAACACTTTGAATTGTTATTTTCATCATTCTTACTACACCACAACTTTCACCTCACCATCGCAATCTTTTGATTGCAACATAAGGTAAAGCTAGTCTTTTGAATATTTAATTTGAAAAGATGTTTTGAGCATGTTTTATGGATTACTATTGTTTGAGATGGTGATTTGGAAGATATAGATATATTCTTGTCCTACCTGAAATTTCGTTTGAAATGCAAAGTAATTATATATTTTGTTTTTAACATCTTTTTTCAAAATAATTACGTGTTTGTATTGTCACCGTCTGCGTCCTTACGTCCTTCCGTCCGTCCGTCCGTCTGTGGACATCATACCTCTACACCTATTAGTCCCATCTGAATTCTTTTTTCTTTTCATTGAGAAGCTTAAACTGTTAGAAAGACGTTCCTTGATATTTGGTCATTTTTATGCATAGCTTCGCCGGTAGTGGACATAATTGTAGGTGTTATCGACTTCGGTATTCAATTTTTTTCCATATAATTTTTTCTAAAAAACCGATTGAAATAGTTCTTTTTCATTCTATACCTTTTACCACGAAGAACATTTTGTGTTCAGTTTTTTTCTTCAAATAATGTACAGTTTTCCGTCTAGAAGGCGTAAATGTATAGTGTATTTTTACCGATTTGCCTGTTTCTGAAATTCCTATTGCGACGAGTAGCATTCATCGCGAAGAATACTTTGCACATAATTTCTAGCTTTTGTTTCATTCGAAAAAATCATTTTTCGATAGGATACCTTTCAGTATGAAGAAAATTTCGAACTCATTTTCATCTCCAAATAGCGCCTGGTTTTCCTCGTCGGGTGCCTGAAGTTTTATTTTGTTTTCCTCCATATCTCTGCTTCTAATTGCTGGATATGAAAAAATATTTTGCTTCTGATATGTTCCGGTAGTAGAGAGACTCTGAAAACAATTTATGATGTTAAGTTACTTACCTTTCTACTCTACTAGTGAGCGCATGTTGCTGTTTCTATTTGCAAACCTTTTACTGACCCGGTTAATTCTTTATTTTTATAACTGGTTCCATTCACTACGAAAAACTATGAGAACAGCGCATTTTATTTAATAAGTTGCTTTTTCCGCTTGACTGCGCAAATGTGTTTTCCTTTTCGATGATTTCCTACCTTTCTAAAATTTGCTCTGATAAATTATATTATCTTTTTGTGTCGGAAAGAATTCGAGAGTCGTGCCACATTACACCCGGAAGCTCGATTTCTTATTTTTTGTTTTCACAACAGGGCTTCTGCAGATTACTATTCAGAGTAACAGCTACAGTGATCATATTTATTGTTTTCATCTTTTTTGCTATAATACCAAGTCTGTTGTGTTTGACAAACTTGTTGGTAAGGACGATTCTCTGGACGCGTAGTATTGATATTCTCATTATAATAACAGCTTCTTCGAGACATATACATTTGTTTGTCAGGACATCAAAACGAATTTTGTTACCAAGTGTTAACACAGATGAAAAAAGATATATTAAACACACTGAAATTACCGAAGTCTACGTCGGAAATATACTCAGTTTGAAAGCCAAGGCTCACCTGTCTTTAACTCTATACAAAACCTGTCGTATCATGTCCAATTAAAACAAGTTACATGTATTCGTCTTAAGGAAATTATGCAAAACGAAGTGCTGTTTCTTTTGATGAAGTCCTGGTTTTCTGAACATTAGTACAAGACTTTATCATTACCTATTGTGTTATCTCATCAAATGTCGTCATTTTCAAAGTGTTGCAAACTTCCTTCTCAGAGAAGTGTTGTGGCTGATAACAATCTTCGGGCAAGGAAATATTTATTATTCATATTTCCCCCGGCATGGATTTTAGATTTCCCTTCTGTCCTTGTAATAACGTTCAAATTTCAAATACGACAGCATTATTATTTCAACCACATGCTGTTGGGGAAAACACCACGTACACAAGAATCCCACGATCCATTATATTAAATAGACCCGAATTCAAGCAAAGATCATCCTTATGATTCTGAGGTCAAGGACCTCTCTAGCGCAATTATGAGTTAGGTGGGGCAGTTGCTTCTGTGTCTGATACAACACCATAATTGTGTTTCTTTATCAAGCGGAGGTGGGTACTGCTCAAGTTAATACGAATAAAGGATGCATTTGCAATCAAGCTTCAAGGCTGACTGCTTTTAGAGAGTTGTACTTGACGACATATAAACACTTCTTAATGGGACGTTTTCCCGGAGAATTCTTGCTTACTCATCAGCGCAAAGATTTAATATTCAGTTCTGGAATATGAATATATATACTAAGAAATTGGATAGTAAAAAATTATGAAGCAGTGGCATTCGCAGGTGATATGCAGGACAGTAGAGGTCTGCACGGGCCTTAATTTGGAAAGCCCGGCCCGGCCCAAGCCCGCACGTCCAAGACCCGGCCCGTACCAGGCCTGTTTCAATTTTTTTAATTAAAGCCCGGCCCAGTCCATATATTTCTTCTGTTTCCAAGGCTCGGGCTGGCCCGTAAAAATTCATCAATTACTAAAACACGAATTTGACACCTGGTGCCCTCGGTCATTCGACTCCTGAAGAGTTTTCGTTTTCTTAATTGCAACACGTATTCCATTACAATAAACGTTAATTCACAATATTTCTGAGACACTGTATAAGTCACATGACTTCCGAGGAGGAGATGAGGCTTGTATACTCAAAAATATTGCATCAAAAGGACAATTTCCATGCCCTTCAAATTTTCTGGGTTTTTTTTTTAATTAATTATCATTCCGCCGGACCCGGAAATATCCTTGGGAATAAAGAGGGGGGGGGGTTAATTCGAAAAGCACGAAATATTCAGAATTATGAGTCCGATCGTTCTATAGGGAGAAGATTTTTTGGCTTTATAAACTGCACCTATATCTACTGGTATATCATATTGCTGGAACCTAATACAGTATGTCTCTCGTGTGTGTGTGGGGGGGGGCACATTTGTGCCGCTTAAGATGCGATGTTCCAGATTTTGTGCTATCGTAACTCAAAACGTTTTTGCATTTAGTGCACTGCACAGCGTTTTCCGGCCGACTAGTTTCAGAACGGGACAGTAATTTAAAATATTTCCAAATATCGCTTTTCCCCTTTACATTGTCTACAAGCACATATTCTCCGGAAGCGATTTTTTCGCGAAAATCTTTCGCTTTCTTAAACTCTATAATAAGTATGGAAGAGTATTTATCAGCAACACTGAACTGAGCATATGCTAAGGGTAAACAACGACAGACTACCCAGCTAATGAGTGTCACAGAAGTATTGAAAACGGCTGCCTGAGAGTACAAATGGGGAAAATACGGCTCAGATTTATACACAGAAGTAAGTTTCTCCTGGTTCATTTCTCCCGTGCCATTTAAGACAACTTAAAAGCTTTTCACAATTCTAGAGAACAAAGTGCCGCCGACCAGAACAATGAAAAAGATCGTCTGCGAGCGGGTGGCTCGGTTTAGAAATTCTGCAGTTAATAGCCTGCCCTGAAGCATGAGAGGAGGGTGAAAGTTAGAGAGAGAAAGAGAGAGAGAGAGAAGGGACCACATTCGCATTGAAAAACTAAGGGAGCTGACCCACTCCAATTGTTTTGTAGGAGGTGAGGATGTCGTAAAACTTCTATTTTTTCCATCAGCAGAAATTATTCCATCTTATCCTGCTGCTGTATGTTGCGAGTTTTTCACACGGGAAAGGCACCGTACAGCGATTGTTTTGCTCATAAAAAAAAACCCTGCTCGGCCCGTTTCTGTTTTACATTAAATATTGAAGACCCGGCCCGGCCTGTTTTCCATACTTAGAAATGATCAAAGGTTCGACCCGGCCCGTAGACCGGGCCGGGGCCGTGTAGACCTCTACAGGACAGTATTGTATGCCCACTTTAGAAATCAGCAACCAATTTCGTAAATGTCTTTACTGTGATAGGTCTACCTACAAGATCTGGCAATAAAGTTTCGTGAATGCATGGTGAACATGAACAACAGAAAATATTTATAAAACCCTGCTTCACTGGTCTTCAAACTGATCTCTCCAGGATAAAATACACTTTTGATATCGTTTGTATGACTGCTGGAAGTTATGAGAAAAGTCCTTCTTCATAATCGTCTGCAGTGAGTCGTCACGCTCGCGTGAATGACCAAAATGTCCTCAGGTCTCGTCCCTTTCAGCGCTAATTTCATTCGGGGAAACAAAAATTAGTCAGCCGGTGCTAGATCAGGCAAACGTCGTGCAGATTTAATTTGAAGAAGAATTTGATTTAGGTTCGTTGCTCCATTTTTGCATATCAGCTGTAGCAACACGCCCTCTGTGCCACATCCTTTCTTACAGCTCCGTCACGGTTACGGATATCCCCCCCCCCATGCATTTAACTGCGTCGTGTAAATTACTGCACCTTTCACAACCTTCCCTTTTACATGTTACGACAGCACTCATCGAACTTTATTGACACACCTTTTATTTATCTTGAGCAGTAGTTTTTCGGTTCTCAAAAATTAAGGCAGTTCTTATATAATTTTGCTTCTTTAAGAGCAGTTTTTCGCTTCTCTATAAAGTGCTTTCGATTGTTATTTTTCACCCGTAACCAGGGCCGGCTAGACCACAGGGGCAACCAGGGCAGTCGCCCAGGGCCCCGCAGTTTAGGAAAACAAATATTTTCGGTAGATTTGTTTACAATTATTGTTTGTCTGCAAGTTTTGGGTGCAAGGCCCTTAAAAAGATGTTTTTCTAAGTTTTTATTTTTTTTTATTTTTTTCAAATCCACCTGATTTTCAAATAGGTTACGCCCTTTGCCGTACAAGTACTGAGATTTGCAGATTTCATAATTGTATTACTTGATTATTGTAATTATCTAAATATTTTCCGCATTCATGTTAGAGCGAATTAAATTTTATCATTTTGTGGCCCTTTTACATATTTAACAATTTGCGTGCAAACCAGATACTTAATTTTAAAGGAATAAAAAGAATAATATCAAAGTTAGTTTCGAGCTGCATATGGAGTTCATTTATTCAGTGACTTTAAAAGCATTACTAGAAATTAAAAAAAAATCATATATGAGAGCGCGCATAAAAGTTTAAAAGTTAACAAAATTGTCACATACTCCACTTTTCATTAAAAATCAATCACTAAAATATGTATCAGGTAAAACACTATTTATAGGAATTTATTAATAACAATAAAAAACATTACTACATTAAAATTTTCGCTACGCAGGTAGCTTTTTGCCATTTTGTGAGGAATTTTTATAAAAGTCATAATACTAGCTCAACAGTATCTTTCCGAAAAGAAAGACATAGATTCTAAGTTTTTCCTCTCTCTATTTCTATCTCTTGTAACGTACCAGGAGATGTGACGTACCTGCCAGAAGGACGCACACGACATAAAGGCAGATAGGAATCAGAATAAAACGTCCGCGTAGCTCAATTGGTAGAGTGACTTATTCCGGAATGAGGGGATCCGGGTTCGAATCCTGGCGTGGACAGAAATGACGGAGAAATTTACTTCGTATACTCTCTCTCTCGGAACTTTCAATCTATATTACGGTCTCTTTCTTAAGCTTAAAGTACGTACTTCTTTGAAATATTCATTCTGTCTTTTTGATAATTTTCGTCATAGCGTACTACAGAGGTGAAGCACATGTCAAGACGAAAAAGTTACAGCAGTAAATTCCGTCGGTATAGCTTAATTGGTAAAGAATTCGGCTCCGGAGTAGGAATGCGGATTCGTCACGGCAGATTTGTGGATTTCACATTGTATGTGTTCCTTACGGACATTTTTCACGTAATGACTTTATTAAAATATGAGATTTATTTCCTAGTGCCAGCAATGAAATTTTGCTTCATCTGGCCCTGCACATAACTCATCTCTTCCTAATTTTGTCGAGGTAGGTAAGCAGGAGGAATGCCTTTTCTTAGCTTGCTCCAGCTGGCACATGGCTGACGCATGCGTACTGACTAGGTAGTTTGGAAATCAGACCTCTGCTGTTTAAGAGAGTTCTAATACTTTTTTTATTATTTTTTCAGCGGGAAATGTGAGAACAGAAATATTATTACATTTATTATTATATTCAAGAACTTTATTTGAAACGAGTGAATAAAAATTATTTTCGCTGTTAATTAAAACATTTTTTTTTCTGCATTGAACCAATGTAATTTGATAGCACTGTATTGCTCTTTGATAATACGCATTTAGTTAAAAGAAACAGTAATGCCTGTTTTCTTTTGTGACTTTTTGAATCTCACATAATACGGATTTGAGAATCCTGATTAATACACCTAAAAATATCCTACATTGTGAGGTTTCACTCAGAATTATTTAAATGTACGTGAGCTCATTCTTATTTAATTTCTTAAAAATGTACAAATCGATTTTTGTTATATTAAGGGTATGCAAAAGTTTCCGCCGCCCCAGCTAGCGGGCACTGTAGATATCTCACCGGCCGGTGACCCGTGCTGTCAGTTCGTACATGAAGCCAAGCGTGGCGGTCGATAAAGTTCATTTGCAGCACTGTTTGTTATTCATGTTTAATTTAGGGAAAAGTGCGAGTGAAGCATACGGTTCAATATGTCAGGCCTAAGGCGAAACTGTTATGGGTGAGCGGACGTGTCGAGAATGGTTTGCCAGGTTTAAGAAAGGTGATCTAAGCTTGGAAGACAAGCCACGTGTAGGTAGACCGCAGGAACTCGCAGACGAGAAGCTGGAATCGTTGTTGCAAGAGGATGCCTAACAATCGACCACGCAACTGGCGAAACGTTTGAAAGTGGCTCAATCGACGGTGGTACGAGGTCTACAGGCCTTGGGGAAGATCCAGAAGATTGGTAACTGGGTTCCGCATACTTTAACGGAGCGTAATATTGGCCAACGGTTGGGCATCGACATGTCGTTGCTGAAGAGGTTTCAAGGGAAGAATTTCTTGTGGAAGACTGTCACCGAGGATGAAAAATGGGTCTATTGCGACAACCCGTACGTAAGCAATCCTGGGCCGACCCAGGCGAGCCATCAACATCCAATGCAAAACAGGATATCCCCGGGGAAAAGGTGCTGTTGTGTGTGCAGTGGGATATGCATGGAGTGCTGTACTTTAAACTGTTGAAAGCGGGCGAAACAATCACTGCACAACGATATAGCGATCAGTTAATGAAACTGAACGTCACAATTGAGCACAAACGCCCATGGACAGTTAAAGGACGCCGCCCAGTCATCCTGTTACACGATAATGTCAGACCACATGTCGGTGCCACCACGAAATCAACCCTTGAACAGTTACACTGCGAGGTTTTACCTTACCCGACTTACTCCCCGGACACTGCACCCTCAGACTTTCATCTGTTCCGCTCTATGCAGCATGCCCTAGCCCAACAGCGGTTCACCACAGTTCCAGAGGTGGAAAATTTCGTCACTGCGTTCTTCAGCTCAAAACGCAAGTCGTTCTACGACAGGGGCACTTATTTGTTGCCGGAAATATGGCAAAAGGTCATTGATGCTAATGGCCAATATTTCGTTGAATAAATGTGTACTGGCTTCCTGATTGTTCCTGTCTCCTTTCTCCTTAAAACGGCAGAAACTTTTGCATATCCCTAATAGAACAGTTGTTCCAAACACCGTTCAGGCATAGCAATGTCAATATGCTAAAGATTTGAAAAAAATCGAACTGTCAGAAATACTATTTGAACATAAGAATTCCTTTGAATAAACTGACATTAAAGTTGTTAAAATTTCAAGACTCACCTTGCGGCAAAAACCACCTCAGGCCATTTTCCGGCAGGTTAGTAATTTATGTGGTATACAATTAATACACTAACCCTACATACACTATCCGATCAAAAGTATCCAGACAGTTGCCTACCCACAAGCTCCCTGTAGTACGAAAGGAATTAAATACCGAGTTGGTGTATTCATTGCTGCTATCACAGCCTCCACTCTGCAGGGAAAGCTTTCCACTAGATTTTGGTATGTCGCTGCGGGAATCGTTTTCTCTTTTACGACAAGAGCACTAATCAGGTTGGTCATGGGTCATCGGTTGGTCATTAATCAGGTTGGTCATCGTTCATCGATGTCGGGCGGTTCGGCTTTGCTCGCAGTCGGGTTTCCAATTCATCCCAAAGGTGTTTTATGAGGTTGAAATCGAAGCTTCGTGTAGACCAGCCAAGTCCTTCCACACCCATCTCATCAAACCATACATACACGGACCTTGCTTTGTAAACGGGGACACTGTGTTGTTAGTAAAGGAAAGGGACTTCATCGAACTGTCTCCATAAATTTTGGGCTCATATAATTGTGAAGAATGTCATTATAAGTCGCAGCGCTAAGATTTCCTGGCACTGAAACTACGGGGCCCAGTCCAAACTATGAAAAACAACCCCAGAGCATGATGCTTCCTCCACCAAACTTCACAGTTGACACAACGCAGTCTGGCAGGCAGCATTAACTTGGCATCCTCCATAGTCAGACTCGTCCGTCGGAATTCCAGATGGTAAAGCGTGATTGAACTCTTCATAAACACTTCTAATTCGTTGAAGGCCACCGTAAAAATGGCAATCTCTTGACGACTCCAGTTTTAAATGACAGTCCTGCGCCACCTCTGGAATTACCAACCATCGAAGTTTCAGAATTACTATTGCAGATTTCAAGTATTCTTTTCCTGGAATTACGAAAGGAGAGTTTTGATTTTCATTTCTATTGGATTGTTTTCTGCTGAAATTGCTATTCGTACTTAATCTGCCAAAAAACCTTAAGATCTCAAATTAGAACAAAAAGGAGGAAATAACCTTACAAATACAAAAATATTAAAAAATACGTGCTGAATAGTAATCAAATCAAACAGCTGTCGAAGCACGATCAAAATATATGATGCAGATCTCAAAGTATTTAATAAATCCTGAAATATATACATTATAAAAACGCAAGATCTTTCACATGTGCCGCACATGTGAAAGATCTTGCTTTTTATCATGTATATATTTCAGGATTTATTAAATACTTTGAGATCTGCATCGTATATTTTGATCATGCTTCGACAGCTGTTTGATTTGATTAACTTTAGAAATATTTTTACACATCACTTAAAACTCTCAAAATTCTGAAACACCTGCCTATTGGTGATACGAGCACTCGGGTGTGCCCTGGAGGGGAGCGTGCGTGTGTTGCCCGCGACCACCTTGTCTTACCTCAATACAGGGTACATTTCCACAAGTCGAAACAAATCTCTTCCTAAATATTTTGATATGTACTGTGGAATCACCTCATTCACTGATATTTCCCAAATTCTCCACGTAGACTGTACAGTGAAACCTCCGAATAACGGTCGCTGCTCGGACCGTGGAAAAGTGGCCGTTGTTAGGAAGTTAGGCCTAAGTTAACATTTCTACTCCTTTGCGTTTCAGCAACAGCAGAACAAATGAATGACGCATTTGCGCAATAAAGAAAACGTTGCAGTGCTTTTTACAAATGCTGACTGCTGAGTAAAACTGAAGATAATAATTAAATAAGTAATTCATTAAAAACAGTGTCTGACGTCTGGCGTAAAACAGCCCTTAGAAATAGCAAGCAATGAGATTAGGGTTAGGTTAGGCTATAGGAAATTAAAAAGAAAAATGTTGTACAGTAAAGCGTAACTGCACAGTTAGCTGCCCTCGCTCCGTAAAGCATGAACAGAGCCCACAGGGACCAAACCAAGAAGCATCGCCCTCAACGGGTAAAATTCCAGGCTCCATCCACAACGCTCGCAGCCCCGGGGGCGATTGAAACATACATGGAAGCTGCATCTCGCCTCACGTGGATTTAACTCCTCTCTTTTCATTAAGCATATCACTGTACTAGCCGTAATCCAATCCATTATGTCTTTAGCAATAAATATTCTTTGTCCCTATTTTATCCCTCTTACCCAAGTACCAAAGGAACTACGTGAAATCTGAGGAACAGGGTGTCCGTTAGTTTTTGTTCGGGCTGACTGGGATGTCCGATGACCGCTGTTAAGAGGTTTCGTTGTTCGGAGATTTTCGTTAATTTTAACCCTACGGAAGCTGCTCGTTACCAACCAAAACTTATCGTTGCTCGGAGGTTACCGTTGTTCGGAGGTGTCCGTTGATGGAGGTTTCACGGTATTTGCAAGAAAGCACGAAAATCCCTTAAACATCGAGTCACGTATTATTACTGTTAATACTGTATTATTATTATTTGTTCTGCGACTACCTCGACAATGGTGGTAATTCTTTGCATACCCCTAGCAGTCTGAGATAATCCCTTTACACCCCAAGGGACAAGTGGTAATCACAAGGGGCGAATATTCGGGGTATGCTAGGTGTGCGGCGCACACCCACATAGAGTCACAATTTAACTTACATCATCAATTATTTTTTCGGATTTATTTCATATAAAACTCGCCAGCGTTTGTCCTAAGGATTCGAGTGGTGGTTGAAATTAATTTCCCCATATAAGGTTTTCATTAAGAGGAGAAGGTTCGTTCAGTATGCATATTGCATTCGCCATCAGGTCTGTAGGTGTGCGGTTCGGCAGGCGGACATGGTACGATGTCAAGCAACTGTGATGCAAGAGCTCGCAGATGGCGCTGCAGGTCACGTTCTTATTTGCCTGTAGTTTCAAACGTAACAGCGAACTCTCAGGCTGTGCTAGGCAAAATAAACACCGTTTATAGTCCCGTGGAATAGTGGAACTGAACGTTGTTATACGAGTTGCTGTTATATATTAGTTATTATTTTTTGGGGGGAGGGTATGTAATTCATATAAAACTCTCCGAAGTTTGTCCTACGTCTTTGCGTATGTGGCTAAAATTAATTCCCTTGTGTAATATTTTCGTGAAGACGAGAAGGTTCGTTGCTTCGTTCAGTAAACGAAACATTGTAAGTAATATTTGCAACTGCAGGAGTGCTGTTTTTTAAGCAACTGTAATACAAAGCTCTCCAGCTATTTTTATTTCCTTGTCGTTTCAATGCAGATTCTAAACTTTCTAGGGTGTGCGCCCTTAAAAAAGCACTACTGGTCATACTTGTTTGCGTTTGGAATAGCGTGGAATCATAAACACAATTCAATGTTCTACTACGAGTAACTGTTTTTCTGTCTTTTTGTCGCTGTGTGAATCGATATGTTTATGAGCACAGATTTAAATATACAATTTGAATTTCGATAACCATTTAGGATGGAGAACAGTGCTAACGATGTACTAAATGTCCCATTTTCTGTCAGAATTTTTGCAGATTGTGTAAAAATAGTAAAGGAAGGTGAGCCTCATCCTGTATTTAGAAATCATTAAAAAAATACCGAAAATTCGTTCATCACTTTAGTACTTGCACAGGAAATTCGGAGTTTTATTACAACGGAGTATATATAAAAATCTTCACCATAAGTAATTAGCCGACCGCTAAATAAAAAAAAATGCTTTCGTATGTGTGACGTATATTCTAAAATAACTTTCGTTTTTAGTTCCTTTTCCTATGTAAATTGAGTTTGTTCCCCTTTATACTTTTCAAACTTAACGTGATATCTTCTCTCTCACAAGAATGAGGTTGGCAACACATTTGAGGTCAGAGAGAAAGTGACGTATGAATGTGATAAGAACGATGGATAAAAAGGACGATACAACAGTTGCTCAGGGGCATGTGTCTGTGTGTAGACGTTCGAGCGCTAAGATAAATGTGAGTTTACCTGCTGTGTTATATGTTGGATCTACTGAAAGATTGTTGGACCAATAAAAAGTTATCGTAAATCTGACTTCTGTGTATGTTTCGTCTGGCCTTAAAAGCTTAATTAGGAACTATTGCATCGTATTCTTATTTAGTTCAACATTCCTTAGTCATGGTTTTAGACATAGCGTAACACAATCTTGCTCACGAAAAAGACATTACGTTATATACGTTCAAAATCAATGAGCGAAGTTTGCAGCTCAGGGTACATAAAAACAATTTTGCGGTTTTTTTCGCATAACAGCAAACACCTAACCTAAATGGGCACGAGTCGTCACTGGTAATCACTAGAATATACCAACAGCAGGTGGAATCTTTTGACTGCCCAGAAACATGCACTGATTTCTCGACTATTGCAGCAGGAGTTGGTATTCATTTCATGACCAATGCAATCCGCAGTAATCCCTTGACGATCCTAGCAATAGACAGAGTACGGTCGTCCAGAAGGAGAAATCTCTGTGGAGTCATGCATAATTTGATGATCAGCTTGGAGAAGATCCAAGGAGCTGAGATGCCACTGCAGCCGGTGTTTTGACTCCATCGAATGTTGCAGACCAACAGCTATTGAAAATATGCAGCCTACAATACTTTACAGTGCAGCAGCCTTTTGCATTATGCAACTGCGACTTTACTTTCTTAGCCAATTAAATTTTGAAAGTAAAGACAAAATATACTCGGGGTTGTTGTTTTTTTCAATCTTTTCATACAACGTACATCCGAAAAGTTCCAGGACTGGCACAATAAAGAATATAAAAAAAATACCATACTCAAAATTACCGCCCTTTTGAATTAACACACAGTTCCCAGCGTTTCTGAGGATCCTAAAAACAGCTCTGGAAGGCACTTTCCGGGATATCCGCAACTTGTTTTGTCATAGCTGCTTGAATAGGTGTAATGCCTGCGTGATACTGTGAGTGGGTATTTCTCCATTCAGCGCTTTGTCGTTTGGTTTGTGTATCATACTGCATGCTTCATCTCCTGCAATAATTCTGGAGCAAACATCAGGATCCTCAGCTGCAGAGTTCAGTAGATCAGAACATTTCGATGAACGAGTATCCTTTTGGTCATCATTCAGAATGGATACCAAACTGGCATGAAGTTTTCGTTTTTCCAGATCCTCACGTAGAATCTCATGACAGATGGACTTATTGATGTCCACCAACTCACCCAAAAGTCTTGCTGTAATTCTGCTATCTGTCCTTAACTGATTCCTCACCTCTTCGCTTTTTGCCGCTATCCGCTCACCAGAGGAACGCCCAGATCTCGCAGGAATCCCTCCGTCACGAAACCGTACATACCATTCAAAAATTCTGCTGCGGGATAATGCTGTAACTCCATACGCTTCTTTTAACATTCTGTAAGTTTCAGTAGCTGATCCACCAAGTTTCCAACAAAAACGGATGTTTACTCTCTGCTCTTCTATGGCTAAAATGAAATGGGCCGTGAACGCTTGCTGTATGACTCCCTTAATGCCCTTCTGCAGCCTGTTGGTACCGGTACAAACCGGTTACCAGCTGTACGCTGATTGGCCAAGGACTACTGTCTTCTGGCATACACGTGATATTTTTATCCCACGACTTTTACGGCAGTTATGCGGTCAGTCCTGGAACTTATTGAACGTAGGTTTTACATAAAAATGATTTTTAGAAACTGGAAATACCAGTGAAAAGGAAATTAATTTGCGCTCCCCTTGATGAAAACAAATTGCCAATATTTCACATATACAATGGCGCACTGTTCTTCACAGCGAATGGAACCGGTCACGAAGAAATTGTTTTCAAACGGATTTCTAGAATCGGTAGAACATTGTTTTTGTAAGTAGAAATAACATCTTACACAATCCAACGGAGTAAATGTACTTTACGAAAAATCAAAGATTGTGGGCAAAGGCGACCTCTTACCGGAAGTGTACGAAGCAAGAAGAATGTTTCATGTTGGAAAATTAGAAGGAGAGATATGAAGGAAAACGTAATAAATTTTCATGCTCCTAGTGGGGAAACTGCCTGTTATTTGAAGAAGAAAATGGCGCAAATTGTTCTTTATAGCGAAGAAAATCCTATCAATAAGAGGGTTTTTTCAGTTGGATTTTTAGAATCGGAGGAACTCTTGCAGATATATTATAAATATTAGGCGTCCCAGTCAGCGGAACTGTGTATTATTAAAAGTAGAAAACATTATGCGCGAAAATATTCTTCATAGCAGTAGAATGCGGGGGAAAAAAATTTTTTTTTTTTGAAATGCAACTTTTGGAAGCATTTAAATACCAAGAAGTAGTTTTTTTTTTTTTTTTTCGTACAGTGGAGAAATGTGGGAAAATTTTGTATTTTTTAAGATAAAATGTTGGAAGCGAATGGCATATAATACAAAAAGATTTTTTCAAATGGATTTTTTGACGCCAAGATATAGATGCCACAAAAGAAATACTGCCTAGCGTCAAAATTGTTCATCGTGAAAAATTCGAAAATATTCGTACCATGTTCCTCGAAATGAGTGGTGACCGATGTTAGAATTTTTTCAAATCTAACTATGAAATCACAAATATTGAGAAAAATAGAATGCAGATTTACGCCTCTTAGCGGGAAAATTGTATACTACTTTGGGCAAGAAATGCGTATAAAATATATTCCGTAGTGAGCGGTAATTTACCATGGACAAATTCCTTCAATGAGATTGTTATACGCATTAATACAACTGCAAAGCCATTATAAAGTGATTTATACACTTAAATCCTCTAGTGGAAAAAATTTCGTTTTACGAGAAATTGTAAGTTACATGCAAAATATTTTTCACTGTAAACATTGCTCGATGCAAAAAGAATTTTTCAAATCGGACATTTAGAATGATAATAATTGCGAAAACTAAGATGTACGTTTACGCATTCTAGCGAAGAAACTGCATGAAAACTGGTTTTCGCTGTAGCAGATAACGAAGGAGAAAAGAATTGCTTCAATCGGATTTTTAGAAGCAACGCCATTGAGCGAAAAAAAATGAATTCAGTAACTTCAGAATATCTGCGCCCCCAGAGATTTTGAAGTTACTAAAATCATCTAATGGAAAAAATTGTACATCAGAAACAGAGAAAGAGCACAGGTCACCGTTCTCTCAGTTTAGGATTTTTGTAGTAGGTTTAACGACCATCGTGAGCAACTCAATGGGCTGTAAGCAGTCGCCCGTCCCTAACTTAGGACCACGGGTTCCAGGGAAGGGAGAGAGTCAGCGCCTAAAGATAAACACAACATCCATGCCTCACGGGATTCGAACCCAGACCCTTCTGGGACGAATGGTCAGCAGCAATCGCTTAATCCACTGCACCATGGGGGCGGCCAGTTTAGTCTTCCCCACACAAAGAGAATAAATTCTTCAAGTGGACTTGCAGATGCAGAGGTATAGTGTCCGTAAGCAGCTGAACTTAGTGTCACCATAAACATCCCTATGGCCATCTTAATTTTCCATTTTTAACATGTCTTTAAAAAATGTTGCCAGAAAAGGGAAATTAAGTGAAGTGAAAGTCATTCGAAAAACTAGATTCAGAAAAATTCAGTACCAAAAGCCAACAAGAAAACTTTTACTGTTCGCAGATAAATTAAAAAAATAACGAAAGTGAACGTGGTACTGAAATTCTTGTGCGCGAAAGAAAGTCTTAAATTTATCCTAAACTAAAATGAAGAGCCGAGTGACAGTAGAACAGTGGTTCTAAAACTTCTGACACCGCGGAGCTCCAACATTTTTAGCACGTCTTTTGTAAAAAGATCGTGCTTCTGTTATCGGTTTGTTCGTCCGTCCGTCCGTCCATCTGTACCCACGATATCTCTGCAACTATTAGTCCGATTTGAAAAATTCTTTTTGCATTGGGAAGCTTGAAATATGCAAATGTTGATCCTTTATTTCGTTGTTTTTTTTTACGATGAACAATTTCGCCGGTAGAGAGCGTAAATGCAGATGATGTCGAATTCAAAAATACGTTTTATTCCACATATTTGCTTCTAAACATCCGATTGAAAAAAAAATTTTATCTTTCGATTTCATTTATATCGAAGAGTATTTTAGATATAGTTACTTTTTCAAATTACGCATAGATTTTCCGCTAGGGGGCGTAAAAGTAAATTACCTTTTCCTCGATAACTCTTCTTCTAAAACTCCGATTTGAATTTTTTTCTCTTCAGCGGATACATCTCCTGATGGAAAATATTTTGCATATAATTTCAAATTTTTTGATAAAGAATACTTTGGCCACCAGGGTGCGTAAGTGTTCAATTTTGCTTCTGATCTATTTGCCATAAAATCTGAGCTTCCAAAATATCGATTGAAAAAATTCTTTCGTGGACTGATGCCACTCACATCGATGAACCTTTTCGGAATATTTTCTTCTTAAAATATTACAGTTTCTCCGCCAGGAGGCGTAGATAGGCATCTTATTTTTGTCAATATCTCTTCTTCTAGGAGTCCGATTTGAAAAATTCCTTCTTTGTTGGATACTGTTTTCCGTGTGACATAATTTTCATGTAATTTCAAAATTTTCAAGTAATTCATAGACTTCCTGCTAGGGGACGTAGCGGTAAATGGCGTTTCCCCCTATATCTTTGCTTCTAAATATCCGATTTGAAAAATTTTTTCTGCACCGGATACAGCTCCTGATGGGAAATCGTTTGCACATAATTTCCAATTTTTGTAAAAAAAAAAAAAAAAAAAAAAAAAAAAAAATAGTTTGGCCACCAGGGGGCGTAAATCTTAGTTTCCGCTTCTGTTGTATTTGCAGCAAAATATGATGTTCTAAATTCTCGATTGAAAAAAACGTCGTTTGTTGACCGATACTACTCATGTCGGCAAAGCTTTCAGAAACATTTTCTTCTTTCAATAGTGCATGGTTTCTACACCAGGGGGCGTAGATGCATATCTTATTTTTGTCAATATCTCTACTTTTAGGAGTCCGATTTGAAAAATTCCTTCTTCGTTGGATAGTGTTTCTACTGTGACATGTGGTTCATACAATTTTAAATTTGCAAGTAATTCATAGACTTTCCGCTAGGGGGCGCAAAGGTAAATTACGTTTTCTGCGTTATTTCTGCTCCTAAAGATCTGATTTGAAAAATTCTTCCTGTATAGCATACAAGACCTGATGGAAAATACTTTTCACATAATTTCTAATGTTTGGTAAAGAATGGTTTGGCCACCAGGGGTCATAAGTGTTAATTTCTGCTTCTGAAGTATTTGTTGTAAAATCTGGGCTCCTGAAAACTCGACTAATTTTTTTTTTCTTCGACCGATACCGCTTATATGGATACACCTTTCAAGAATACTTTCTTCCTAAAATAATGCATGGTTTCCCCACCAGAGGACGTAAAGTCACATCTTATTTTTGTCGATATCTCTGTTTCTAAGAGTTCGTAAGCTCACGATTCCGTTTACAGCAATATCTGAGGGATTAAAAACCCGATTGAAAATCTTCTTCCTTTCGTCAGATCTATTGTTTTTCATACCGGTTTTATTGACTTTGAATAGCTTTGATAAATTTAGTTTGCGTCAGAACGGATTCAAAAGACGTGCTTATTACACCCGAAAATTCGGTGTCATCTTTCTTGTTTTTTTCTGAAACTAAAATGAAGAGCCGAGTGACAGTAGAACAGTGCTCCTCAAACTTCTGACGTCGCGGAGCCCCACCATTATTTTCCTTAAATAAAATGAAAACCGAGTGACAGCAGAACAGTGTTTCTCAAAATTCTGACATCAAAGAGCCCCAACATTTTTTTCTGTGCCCATGTTAATATTCAGTGCAAAACTGTGTTTAAACAGACAATGAGGATTTTAGAATTTCATTTTTAAGAAATCTGAAAAGAGTTAGTTTCATTTCTGAGAAGCATTGGTTTTACTTAGATAACAGCGTACCAACACTTTTAGTGTTTCTGATATTCTAGTATTCTTTCATAATAAAACCAATAGAGTTAAGAAGAAAGAAAACTTTCTTACAAATCGCTCCTAAAACAGTGAACCAACCGCATTGTGCCAATTCACTGTTTTAGGAGCAGTTTTGTCCTTCTGAGAACTAACCCGTTTGAGGCACGTCCTTTCGCAGCAATACAGCCATTTCGATCATCGGGCCTAACAGCACGCAGGCGTGAAAGAAAGATATGGAAGGCGAGAGCGCCGCTGCGACCCCACACTTTATTAATGCCCTTCCTGTTTCGAAACTGCTACCACGCCGCTCCGAGGATAAAGGACAACTACGCGAGGCTTCGAATATCGGTCTCTATATATCACTGGTACATACTTTGAAGGAAGCATTATGTACATTAACTGTATAAGGAAATTGAGGAAGTACATAGATTTTTTCCAGCGTAATTTCGTTGTGATTTAACATGACGGTGTCACAAGGGATTTTTCATGGAAAGAGTCTTGGAGCCCTTGCGGAGCCTCAGGGCTCCGCGGAGCTCACTTTAAGAAACGCTGCAATAGAATGAATAGAGTACCGCGCGCAAAGGAAAGGTATAGGAATAGTTCATCACAGAAGGCACGTACCCTAAGTCCGCAGATAGCTCGGACGGAGTCTCCATCACTGAAACAGTTGCTTTATCAACCAACACGTTGAGCAGAATGCGGCAATACTCGGCTAACGTTGAAAGTAGCGTTAACACAGGACAAAAAAATCCTTCTTTTTGAATTCGATTTTAAAAACAAAAGGTGAAATGAGGTCGGCTATATTTTAAAATTTCATAGAAAAAATTTATAAAATGTGAAATACTAAGTAAAAATGGCAAATGAAAATACGTGACTGATATCAAAAGTCATGCAGGACAAAATAAATTTGGCATTTGAAGACAAAAACTGGAAATCAAGAAGTGTGTGCCCGATACTCATTTGAACGCGAAACAATATTTTCTTGCCTCCCGTTTCTCTAGTTGTTACAGAGCATCTTCTCTGGTTCGATTCGAGTTTCAAGTAGGACACAGGTGTCGCTTTTGTTTTGCCATTACTGTTCTCTTTCTTCCACAATATTAGAAACCTTAAATCCAGAATGAGCCACACCTTCTAACCTTAGACATTCATAGAGGTCAGAAGGCTAATAAGAGCAATAACAATAATCCCTTTCCGTTTTTCTCCTTTTCCTTTTCTTTGACCGAGTTACTGTCAAAGAGACTTGGCTTCTTGTTATCTCTCATCTGAGGTAATCCAAGAATTTAATGCGAAAGTTAACAAGCCTATGGTTTTTGTTTAAATGGATTTGAGACAGAATTGTTCTTTCTTTGAAATTGTGCATCTGGCATTAGTGGCTTCCGACTAATCAGGCCCAAAAGCATTAAGCAGAAGTACTTAATAAATGAGCAACCTTCCGTTGTTTTACAGAAACTTAGTCATAAACCGTTGTTGTTCCATCTCTAGGAATCCCCATCTTTTAATGAACAATCCGTTTTGTTAGAGTTAGATAAGGATGCATTGGACTGATATATTCCCACAAACTGCCGAAAAAAGAAAGGAGAAAAGAAATGTTTTGTAACTCTTCCGTGATCATCTGAAAGGCCTTCGCCGTCCTTATAGGGAAAGATGTAGTTTCGATCTGGAGAATGGCATTCGCTAACATGACAATAGGACTCAACGAGCAGGGCAGCAAGTGAAAGCTTCCTTAATGAACGCTCACTTGTGCTTTTTAATTATCTCCGGTGCGAAGTAGACGATAGACGGAGTGTGTGAATTGGGTCAGTCGGCCTGTAAACAAGCATTCATGTAACGACTTGTGAGCAATACGAATGATGAATAGCCGACTAACGTGTACGAGGCCAGTTCGTTTCTCTCCGTCAGTGAGCTCTCGGGTTCCCACGTATCAGTGTTTAAAGGATTGCACATTACGTCTTCAGATCACGTGCCGCCCTCCTCCGGTAGACCACCAGAGGTCAGATCGCTTAGTCTTCCGACGCCCATTCCCTTCAAATCATCGCCTTATACCCCTTGACACTCACCGCAATATTATGCAGCCGGGAAGAAACAAACCACCTTCGAATGCATGAGTTTCGATTCATTTGAATGGAATTTTGCAGGTGAAAGCGACTCTAAGGACAATACCCCCAGTCTGACCGCTGAGGCTTCGACTACCACAGGTGATTACAAAACTGAACGGAAATGTGCTACCGAACATTCATGCATATGCATGATTACTGCGTCATGACGCTCTGCATAGCACAATAATTGTCTATGCTGTTATACCCAGTCAGAAGAGGCGAAAAAAATCTTAGAGTAATTTAATTGATGTGTAAATAAGATTTAGTGCACTTATATCGAGGTCGTAAAAACGTACGACTGACAGGTGCAGCGAAACTGAAGTAACACAGTGTGATGGGATGGAACAAAGCGTTTTTCAGGACGCCACATCAGAGCAGCGTAAAACCTGTGTGCCGCCGTTTCTCATGACAGAAGTGACCTACTGCTTTTATAATACTCAACAAACTTTTAACCAAATATCGTGAGAATGAGCAAGATCACGCGCTGAGTTCATTTTTAGGAAACAGCCTTTTTATTTATATCTGTATACCACAAGCTGTTTACCAGGCATGGTAACTTCGAATGACCAAAATCAAATAATAAATTCTCTCTTTTTGGAAGCAGGGTCTTTTGGAATTTAGATATAACACTAGCTGCTCTACATCTATCGTAGTAATGAATATAACACTAGCTGCTCTACCGAGCCCGAACCGCAGTAAATATTCTACAGTCCGAGCCCGAACCGGGCTCGGACGGGCTCAGGCTGACATACTTCGGGCTCGGATGGGCTCGGGCTGACATACTTCGGGCTCGGACGGGCTCAGCTCTGGTGTCTACTAGACGAAGCACACACACTACGGACGTAGGTAGCTATTGCACTGAGATAGGAGCATTCGGCGGATTTCCGAACTTCACTCCAAGCAAGACGGTCGTCTCCTCTTTGCTGATGGGGGAAGAGAGGAAAGGGGTCTCTCTCTCTCTCTCTTCTTTGACAGGCAGATTGCCGTGGCTGCTGATCCCGGTCCGGCTGTAACACACTATTCGTTCTTCTGTACACTCCGTTTCCGGTTTCTTTCTTTTTTATTTATTTATTTATTTTGATTGGAGGTTTAACGAACACCGTGGGCAATATTTAAGATAAGGATTAGATACACTTCTTAAGGCAACGAAAGACGACAGAAAAACAGTGAACGAGTTTCCAACAGAATTTAGCACCAAATATATTCCATTAATATCAAATTTTGTAACAAGCCCATAGGAAATGTATGGAAGTTACCGTAATTTTCGGGTAAGCGCTGCACCATCACAAGAGCAGAAAGTCGAGAAAACAGTATTTTTGTTACAATAAGAACAGCAGCTCTTAGCCCAAAAATTACGGTAGTTCTCATTTTTAGCGTCCTTATAAAATTAGTTTCTGAGATTTTGAGACCAACATAAAAAACTCAAAACGTGTTGAATATTATAACTGAACTGAAAGATAAAGCTTTTCTTCTTTTTCAAGATATATATAGCACGATTACATAAAGGGATTTCAGAAACGACACTTTGAAAATCCCTTCAATAGCAATTTAAACAGAGGGTTAATGGGTAATTTCTTCCTCAGCGATGAGGGTGGAATATTTTTAGACTTGAAAAAACAGTTTAGTGCACACAAACTCTTCCCATACATTCTTACGGTATTCAGAAATGTTATTTTAAGTGTGCCATGTCAGTCAACACTGAGTTGTCATTGAATTACGACCTCCTGCCATATGCTTCGTTGGCCCATCTTTCGCCCGGAGAATGGCCACCAGATTACGTGGGGTCGAGTCCACGAGGTTTCTTTACGGTTGTAAGGGGATCTGCAACTAAGCTCTTTTGATTGCTGTCCAGAGTTCTGGTATTTAGCGTGGTGGTGTGTCCAACTGCCTCACCTGGTGTTTCACACCATCCCACAGGTGTACAATCTATTTGAGATCAGCGTGCTTGGAGACTATTCTAGAACTCTCATGTCATCCTACAGGACTCTCGTGTCATCCTACAGGTGTACAGTCCATTTGAGATCAGCTTGTTTGGAGACTATTCTAGAACTCTCATGTCATCCTACAGGACTCTCGTGTCATTATACAGGTGTACTCTCCGTTTGAGATCAGGCGTGTTTGGGGGTCATTCTAGAACTCTCGTGTCAACACTGTGTTGGTTGAATCAATCCTGCACGAGGTGGGCCCGATGTCATGGGGCATTACATCCTGGAAGAACCTCTACCAATCTTGGCAGAGGACTAACGTTGTGGTTTGTACATATGTACACAGCAAGCAGTCCCTGGTAGTAACGGTCGTCCATACGTGGTTCATACACAAGTGGAATCACAGTTCATGCCACTTAAATAATACAACCCCCCCCCAAGCCTGAACAGTTGAAGTCATACATGAGGGATCCATAGCCTCATACTTCTGATGTCAAATAGAGATTAGACCACAAACAGAATGCAGTGCACATTGTGATTTATCGGACAAACACACCTGCTTCCAATCTTCTGTTGTCCAGTCGTCATACTGTTGGAACTAAGAGAGCCGCTTACGTCGCTGGACTGTTGTTAAGAGAGGGTAGCTTACAAGACGTCTGCTCTTATACCCCGTCCGTGCTAGCGTGCGACGCATAAGATCACGGGATGTTGTTTCTGGTTGACTTGTATTGTGTCGTCAAGTGCGAAACTATGCTGCGCCGATTGTCCTGTACGAGGCGACTCATCCGTCGTTCAGATCTAAAATTCATCTTTCACCATCCTCAACAGTTGTGTCGCCGGTTGGTCCTTTCGCTATTTTGGCATCACTCCTAATACACTTTAAGCATAGAGGCCCTCAAACAACCCAAAGTATCACCACTTATCTAATAGACGTATCCATACTTCGTGCGCCCACATTTTGGCTTTCCTTAAACTCCGATAAATCCTTGGTTTGACCTATCACGTCCGTAACTTCCCTCTGATTAGATCAGATCATATGTAAAGGATTTTAGGAAGTGATGTGAGACCCCAGGTCTTAAATAACCCTTAGAAATAGGAATCTAGGAGATTTGGGCTAGAGTGCTCGACAGGAAAGTGACACGAAAGCGAGGTAGAAAGCGAGGTAGAGATTTGGGCTAGAGTGCTCGACAGAAAAGTGACACGAGGTAGAAAGGTGGAAGAAGACGCCCTTATTTATAGCCGGGGGGACCAGTATCCGGGATCCGACGGCTAAGCGTGCCCACCGACGCACGGTGGATATTAGTGGGTGGAACCTGACATTTCTCCGCGGGTAGTCACGAACGTCGGTCACTAGGCCATCCGCAACTTCCCTCTGATGATGATCATATGTAGAGGATTTTAGGAAGGGAGTGTCTGACCCCAGGTCTTAAACAACCCTTAGAAATTGGAAGTTAGGAAATTTGGGCTAGAGTGCCCGATAGGAAAGTGACACGGAAGCGAAGTGGAAAGGGGGAGGAAGACGCCCTTATTTATTACCGGGGGGCCAGTACCTGGGGTCCGACGGCTTAACGTGCCCATCCGACGCACGGCGGATATTTAGTGGATCGAGCGTTCGTACCTGCTGGGATCGAACCCGAGGTCCTTTCTGTGGTAGTCACGAAGGTTGCCCACTAGGCCATCCGCGGCCACAACTTCCCTCTGAGCTGATCCCTAACTCTTTATATACAGCCCTTTATCCTACAGGACACGCCTTTTTCCTCGTTACGTCAGTGTCAGGAATAACTCATTTTGCATAGGGGTGGTCGTAATTCGGTGAATACTCAGCACATATCTCTAAATTTCAAGTGTGAAGATAAAAGCAAGTAGTAATAGATCGAATACAAACCAGGTGTGCAATTAATGCCGATTACATGCGCTTCAAGGTTTCTAAAGTATTACTGAAAAATGAGAGGAAATCCTTAGAAATTCTTAAACAAAATCATCAGTATTTGAACACGGGCTTAGATCGAGCAGTCGAAATGTAAAATTTTGTGTACTTATCTTCAGCCGCATCCCTTAAGGGAATTTTTAAAAAGATAGCTCGCTACTGTGACGCTTTATCATTTCAAAAGTTGTTTTATATAATCTGGCAAACACTTAAATTAGCCGCCGTCACGTGGAATATTTTTCACAAATCGTAAGCAACAACTGGGTTCTGAGGAAAGCCAGTACCTCTCCTTAAGTGGTACTAATAGTATATTTCTTGACCTCCCATGCCTTTTACGTTCTGTTGTTGTTTTCAGTCACGGATTTTTATCTCGCTTCTAAATTTCACTGTCCAGTTACGACAATATATTCGTCGCCGTGAGGTTTAGCGACCCCATATAAGCATCTAAAGCTTTATACGAAGATTCAAGTTCCTAATACATTCCAAGGAAGAGCTACCGACGTAGAACAACACGTCTGACACGTCTGCCGTGCCTTTGAAATTAAAAGCCGGGCTCAACTGGTACGATTAATTAGAAGACCGGGCCTGTTGCAATTCGGCTAGAAACATCTCTTCGAGATGAGGGTTCATTGTTCTGAACCTTCCTTCTTCCCAGGTAATATGACGATGCTTTACTGAAAGAGCAATTTAGCTTCTGATGAATAAGTGCGCTCTATCGTAATGAGTTTTTGCACATCATTCTTTTTTTTTTTTTTTTTTTTGACTTTTTTGTAAAGAACATTTACAAGATTTTTCGTACTTTTATTATTAATTATGTTAAACATAATGCCATTTTTTAATTAAGTGGCTCGAAAATACTGTTTAAATACCTTTGTGTTAATAACTACACAATAAAATACTTACAGAGCACATCTATACTGTGGAAGACTGGTCATGAAGTTCTCGCTTTAAATTCTGAAAAGTGCGACCTAGATTAAATAATATTATCAGTAACTTTCATTTACTCTCGTTGTATTTGGAATGTTTGAAGTTTATCACATATATTTATCGTAAATCGAGTGTTTGGTATCTCTTTTTTCTTTTTGATTGCACGTTTAACGCCCAGTGTGAGCAACTCAAGGAGCTATAAGCAGTCGTTCGTCCCTAATTTAGGGTCACTGGTTCCAGGGAAGGGAGAGAGCCAATGCTGTAAGACAAACACAACATCCATGCCTCACCGGGATTCGAACCCGGGCCCCCTTTCGGACGAATGATCAAAAGCCATCGCTTAGACCACTGCGCCACCGGCGCGGCTCTGGTATCTCTCTGCTGTTCTACATAATATATGGTATATTGTGCGCAAATTTTGTTCATTAAAATGAGTTTTCTGCTGATGACAAACCCCTGACGTATTTGAGAAGTCACATTTAAGCTCCAGAAACCGGGGTTGAAACTCTTAGTTAAGAGGGCGGATCAAAAATTAGTTACACTGCTGAGCAAAAATATGAATAAAGAGATATACTCGGGAGATGTACAATGTTGGTTTAAAGGTTTAACATTTATTCATTTTTCGATATGGTCGCCTAAGGACTGTAAACATTTATCGGTACGTGTGATTAACTTTTCCATACCCGTACAGAAAAAGTCTCCAGTTTGGTGCAACCAGTTAAGGACCGCAGTTTTCACAGCCTCATCATCGGTTTGTAATCGTTGTCTACAAAGGTCCTTTTCATTTTACCGAACAAATGGCAGTCGCACGGGGATAAGCCGGGGCTGTACGGTGGATGTTGCTACACCTCCCACTTGAATGACTGCAGTAATTTCTTTGTGTTCCGTGTGTGTGGGGTGTGGCGTTGTCGTGCAGCAGAATGACACCTTTGCTCGACTTACTCGGCGTCAGTCCTTAATTGCCTTCGTAAATTTCGTAGCGTTTGACTATATGAGTCAGCATTGATAGATAGTCTTCCCTCTTGGCAGAAATTCTGTATAAACAACACCTTCACAGTCAAAGTAAATAGTCGCCATGACCTTTCCCGCAGCCGGTTGGACTTTGCATTTCTTCCTTTTTGGAGAAGCGACATGCTTTCATTCCATAGATGATCGTTTGGTTTCAGGGGCGAAATGGTGAAGCCACGTTTCGTCCCCTGTGATGATTTGACGCAAAACAATTGTGACCCTGAGCAGAATACCGTTGCAGAAGAGCGAAAGACGATAGGAAAACTTTGGTTTCTGTGCTGATCGGTGAGTAAACGTGGCATCCATCTCGCACACAATTTCTGAAATTCCAGTTGCTCGTGAATGATGTAATGCACAGTCCCGTACGAAATGTCTAACGTACTGGCTATTTCCTTGATTTTGATAGCCTTACTATCCCGTATCATGTCGTCAACGGCGGCAACATGCTCCGGAGTGCTGGATATTGATGGTCTGCCTTCGTGGTATTTGTCCATCAAATTTGTGAGACCCTTTTCAAATTGTTGGCAACACTTTGCAATGGCCAGGCGACACATGGCATTTTCTCCGTATGCAGCACAGATTTCGCGATGGATGTCAGTGCAATTTAAACTTTAGCCCACAAATATCGAATGGTTCCTCGCACGTCCAATTTGAAGTAAGAATCCAGTTGACGCGAAATTACGAACTGCCTTCTGCACACGCCTTATGCAGTTACTGAACTAAAACACCACCGGTCGGCAGCTCTGACGTATTGTCTGACTGTAATCCCACTCCAGATGGCGCTAAGAGTAACTTACTTTTTCATCTACCTACGTAGCTATCCAGGTTTTAAAATAAAGAGGCAAAAAAGATCCACCGTCATTTTCGCTTTTCAAACCAAATTATTATTACTTTCAGACATTCTTGAATCTTATCATCCTATTATTTCTTCTCTTTCCCTGAGCCCCTGAACTTTCTTTTCTGCCGCTTTTGCCGCATGAATTCTGTTAGCACCTCATCACGTATTGTTTCATAAAGTAATCAAGGCAGTTGACTTCGATGCATGATCTTGAAAAGAACAATCCCACACAATACAAATTCAAATTCACCGGCTGAATTTAAAGATTTTATTGTATATGGTTTGAGGTATAAGAACTTTCAGGTTTCTGTAGAACAAATAGTCAGATACATAAACAACAGCAGAAGAAAGGGAATACGTTTAAATATTAGTAGAATATGGTACGTGACATGTTTTAGACACGAGTTAATTAGGTAAATTATGGTTCAAATTATCTAAACAACGTGGTAAGCATCATGAAAGAAAAAATATGGAATGCAGGAATACATACAATACTGTGTTGTAATAAATGACAGAAAAAGTAATTTGTAACTAAATTAATTTGTGTTGTTCTCAGTTTGCTATATATATCTTCATCTGGAATTACAACAACGAACGCCAAAGCAGTAATTGAGATGTATACCATCCTCAATTTGCCAGGTGTTACAATAAGGGGTGGCGTCCTCAGTCAACTTGTTATCTGTCCCTTGTAGGAAGCAGTTAGAAACTATCATTGTAGTGAATGAATAGCACAAGTTCTTTCATATTAAGTGACTTCGTCCTCAGTCTTACGCGTATCCGGAACAATAAATAGTTTCCAGATTGTCCGTATAGATGTAGGATTAGTGCCATTACAGCATAAACGTCTTTGAGAAGTAATTATAAGACTCTCAGTGAACAGCAATGAAGAAACAGCAGTAGGTGTTACGACAATGGAAGCATCATTCCAAACTGGGTTGTGCAGGCCATCGCTCACGAGTCGGGGCAGTGCACAATTTGTAAGTCCATTCTTTACCGCATATTTATGTTAATTTATTCTTGTTGCCAGTGTACCATTTGTAAATCAGATATACACTGCTGGCCACCCAAAATCCAACACCAAGAAAGACACGAGATAGCGAAGCCAGATTTACTGGACACATAACAACAGATACAAAGATGAAACAATTGAGCTTACAGGCCCGTGGGACTTGCGGAACACGCAGACATCAATACTTCGTTTGGCCCCCATGGCTAGCAATAACGGCCGCTACACGCCGCGGCATCGAACGAAAGAGGCTTTGGATGTAGGCTTGGGGTATGTCGGTCCAGGCTGCTTCCACACTTTTCCACAGTTCATCAGGCGTAGCCGCGGGTGGTGCTTGCCGGGCCCCTGGGTTGCCGATCAGCGATAAGACGTGTTCGATGGGCGACATATCGGGTGAACAGGCGGTCCACGGCAGCAGTGACACCTGGTGGGCGGTGAAGAATTGTTGCAAGATGCGTGCCACGTGCGGGCGCATTGTCTGTTGAAACGGCCGCTGGTAGATCCTGCAGGTAAGGGAGGACTACAATCTCCAAAACATCGGAGATGTAGCGGTGGCTGTTGAGTGTACCGGCGATGCGTATCAGACGGGTGTGGGTTTCATATCCAATTGCGCCCCAAACCATAACGCCAGGCGACGGACCGGTATGGCGATGCATAATTAGCACGCGTCATACAGTCTCTCACCGCGGTGCCGCCACACGTGGACCCGACCATCGTGGTGTTGCAGGCAGAAGTGAATTCGTTGGAGAAGACAATGTCGTGCCGTTGAGTAGTCCAGGTGCGGCGTTCAACGGCCCACTGCCGCCGCTCTCGCCAGTGGTGTAATTTCAATGGTAATCGGAGCAATGGGCGCCGTGCGATAAGTCCCCGCTCCTGTAGACGACGCCGAACGGTACGTGCTGACACAGGTTGTTGCGCAACACACCCTTATTCCTACGCTAACGTTCGTGATGTCGCGGTGCGAACCGTCAAAGGCCGCCGCACAACATGCCGGTCCTTTCGTTCGGTGGTGTGCCGCGGCTGCTGGAATCGCTCACGTCGGTCCGTCCGTCCCTCCTGCACCCACAGATGCCATACTCGCCTCACTGTAGCTGGATGTCGTCCCACAGGGGCGCCGATGTCTCGGTACGATAAACCCCTGTTGCAATAAGCCACTATTCGTCCTCTGTCGAACCCCGAAACGTGTTGGAATGACTGCCGTGTTCTGCGACGAGGCATCAGGAAGCTTCCCACGCACAGGTTCAGCAGCACAACACATTTCCACTACTTACACCCCGCCTTCTGTGCACCCTTCTTATAGTGCTTCCCGGTGGCGTGCCGGGCGCACATGATTTGCATATGCCCTGCAATGCTAATTGTTTGCATGTCCTCTCGCGGGCGACACATGCTGCGAATTTCAGGCCAATCGGATGCTTCCTTCTTGGTGTTGCATTTTGGGTGGCCAGCAGTGTATTTACTATCAGCAGTGTCAGCGTCAATCCTTTTTAAAGGGATGCAGTACATGCCAAATTTATTTAGGCTCGTTACTTGGTCTCGATCTTTTTTTGATTAACTTGAAAATGTTTGTAGAACGTATTTTTGTACGTATCATTTCCCATCTAACATTAAGAAAACAAGACGATGCACGACATCGATTAATCAATTCGATTCGAAAATTTCATGTTCACAAACCCAACACGGAATCGATCCGTCTTATAGAAGAAAAAAAGCAACTTATTTCTATAAGTTGCTTTTTTTTCTTACGTAACAACCTTAATATATCGATCATATCCGCTGATAAAACCTCGCACATCATTATTCTGAACAAAATCGACTATCGAAAGAAAATCCTGGAGGCAATTGATAATATCCCGCACGTTACTGTTAGTTCAAACCCTATTAATGCTACCATAGCGGCTATATAAAAATTGAAGAAACTTAAACCTCCCAACGTCCGTTTCACAGTGCGTGTACAGCCCACCTGGTGCACGAGTTTCTGAACTTTTCGGTAATCTAAAGACTCAAAAACTCGGACACCCTTTACGCCCGCTAGTTTCTGGATTTGCAGCAACCACCAGACCTATAGAGAAGGCACTTGCTACGTTCCCTTAACCACTCATCAATAATTCACTCTACTCTGTTAAAGGCACAGTACAAGCTCTTAATAAGATCTAATCTTTTAATGCGAATAACTCAACCTTTATTCTGGTTTCACTCGATATCATTTCTTTGTTCCCTAATGTTCCGATCTCAACTGTACATGACATCTTTCAAACAAAACTACTTGAACTTGGGTACGAACCATAGACGATTCAATCCATCCTTACAACCTTAAAACTAGTGCAGAACAGATCATACTTTCAGTTCGATAACATTATCTATCGTCAAACTGAAGGCGCCCCAATGGGATCACCACTACCTTCGATTCTAGCTGAAATTCTACTACAACACATAGAAAATAAAGTGCTACACGAAAGTCAACAACCTCCGTGCTTCTACATAAATTATGTCGATGACGTACTTCTCTTCTGGGATCACGACCCAGCCGACCTACGAACTTTTGCTGAACACTTATCATCCCAAATCCCGACCATAAAATTATCCATTGAACTGGAAAGGGGGGGTAAATTGCCATTCCTGGATTTTATGCTTGAACGAGATGCCGTCACTTGCACTTTGCAACACTCTGTATATAGAAAACTCAATTCTATATCTACATTGATACCGGCTTCTTTAGCACAACCAGGAACTGCAAACTCTCCTGAATCAATTTCCTTCTGTGCAGAGCCATCAAGCATTCATTTAGTTTCAGCAGACGTAAATGTGAAATTAACAAAATATTTAACATCGCCCTCAACCATGGCTTTCCCAACTTTACCATAAAAAAAGCTCTTTAGAAGCTCCAGCAAGAAAACACAAGTACTCTCCAGAGGGACCAACAACTTCATAGATATGAAGGTACAATGGATTATTATTCAACCATTACACTTGTTCTCAAAACCATTTGCAGAAACTTTCGACTTCGGAATACGTACTTCAAACATTTTCTAGTTAATCAAATAAGATCGAGACCAAGTAACGAGCATAATAAATTTGGCATGCACTGCATCCCCTTAAAAGCATTGACACTTACACTCCTGATATTAAATATATAGGATCTACAAAACGAACACTGGCAACAAGAACAAATTAACATAAATATGCGGTAAAGAATGGACTTACAAATTGTGCACTGCCCCGACTCGTGAGCGATGGCCTGCACAACCCAGTTTGGAATGATGCTTCCATTGTCGTAACACCTACTGCTGTTTCTTCATTGCTGTTCACTGAGAGTCTTATAATTACTTCTCAAAGACGTTTATGCTGTAATGGCACTACTCCTATATTTATACCGGCAATCTGGAAACTATTTATTGCTCCGAATACGCGGACGACTGAGGACGAAGTCACTTAATATGAAAGAACTTGTGCTATTCATTCACTACAATGATAGTTTCTAACTGCTTCCTACAAGGGACAGATAACAAGTTGACTGAAGACGCCACCCTTTATTGTAACACCTGGCAAATTGAGGATGGTATACATCTCAGTTACTGCTTTGGCGTTCGTTGTTGTACCTCCAGATGAAGATATATCTAGCAAACTGAGAGCAACACAAATTAATTTAGTTACAAATTACTTTTTCTATTATTTATTACACTAGCGTGCAAAAATTAAGGACGAGACGGTTTTTCGAATGTAAAGTCGAGCAGAAGTGCTCCACATCGACTCAAATCATACCATAAGATCCCCAAGATGAAAGAATATGGGACTAGGGAGCAAAACCGTCCAAACAAGGAATCCAAAGGATACAAAAACACTTTTTTGAAAAGGTAGCTTCGACCACAACTGGACAGAAGACAGAAACGTCCATGTGACAGCCTGCTGCCAAGAAAATTCGAGTCTTTAGTTAGGGATATGATCACCCCTGACTGCGTTGCAGGATTTACAACGTCTGTCCATGCTGAGGACGAGGTTGTCAAAAAGCACTTGAGGCATCGTGGCCCATTCCTCTTGTAGCGCCAATCGCAGCTGCGGAATCGTTGCTGGCGGCTGGTGACGTGGTCTCAAGCATCTCCCGAGAAGGTCCCACACGTGTTCGATTGGATTTAGGTCCGGGGACCTTGCGGGCCAATCCATGCGTTGAATATCTTCACTCTCCAACAGCTCTGCGACAGCCACTGTACGACGAGATGTAGCGTTGTCGTCCATGAAGAAGAACTCAGGACCCACATCAACTCTAAACAGACGCACGTGAGACAGGAGTACCTCGGTACAAGAGCGGACAACAGTTACTGAACCTCCTTGGAAGATGTAGAGGTCAGTACGGCTACCAAGCATAATACCGCCCCAAACGAGAACTCTGCCACCTCCAAACCGGTCCCTTTCGATGATGTTGGAGGTGTGATTGCGTGTTTCCTGCTCTCTTCAGATGTGTATACGTCCATAATCGCTCGTCAGACTGAATCGGCTCTCATCCGTAAAGAGAACTAAACCTTATTGCTGATGTGTCCAGTTCTTGTGTTCCTGGCACCACAGAAACCGCCGTCTCCGATGAGCAGGCGTTAATGGCACACACCGTACTGGTCGTCGTGCAAATAGACCACCTTTGTGTAGCCTCCTGACCACCGTAAAACGCCATAACGGACGTCCAGTAGCCTGTTGCATGTGCCTTGCGATTTCTCCCGCTGTCTGCCGTCTGCCTCTTCTCGCCTGTAGGACAAAATGCCGGTCGTTCGCCGCCGTGGTTGCTCGTGGGTGACCACTGCTGAACTCTCGGACAGCTGTTCCTGTTGTTTGAAATGTTCTCCAAGCTCCTGAAACGATGTTTTGAGCGATCCCGAACTCTTCGGCCACACTAGTCACACTTCGGCCTTCTCCCAACTTCCCAATGACGCGACCTCGGGTAAAGTCATCCAGATGTCGTCTATTGGATTGCCTGTTGGCCATATCACACGGTGGTCAAACCGATGTACACCGTGCAATAGCTTTCACCGAATTGCTGAGGCTACACTGCCCGTGTGCTTTATACGCTTCCGACACCCCCCCCCCTCCCCTACGTCATTCTGCATATATGCGCATGCAGTGCCGTACTGGACCCTAGTCTATCTCCTGAGTGGTATTTTGGTCCATTCTGCCTGCTTGTTCCGCTGTTATGCTAATATCTCCTCTTCGTCCTTAATTTTTGCACACCAGTGTACAATGCAGTATTGTATGTATTCCTGCATTGCATATTCTTTCTTCCATGATGCTTACCACGTTGTTTAGATCATTTAAATCACGTGACGTTATATCATATACCCTGCTGGCAACGCAAAATGCAACACCAAGAAGGACACGAGGTAGCAAAGCCAGATTTACTGGACACATAACAACAGATACAAAGATGAAACGAGTGAGCTGACAGGCTCCTGCGACTTGCGGAACACACAGACATCCATAGTTTGTGTGGCCCCCATGGATGGCAATAACGGCCGCTACACGCCGCGGCATCGAACGAAAGAGGCTTTGGATGTGGGCTTGGGGTATGTCGGTATAGGCTGCTTCCACACGTTGTCACAGTTCATCAGGCGTAACCGGGGGTGGTGTTTGCCGGACCACTCGGTTGCCGATCAGCGACCAGACGTGTTCGATGGGCGACATATCGGGAGAACAGGCGTGCCACGGCAGGAGTGACACTTGGTAGGCCGTGAAGAATTGTTGCACGATGCGTGTCACGTGCGTGCGCGCATTGTCCTGTTGAAACGTGACCACTGGCAGGTACTGCAGGTAAGGGAGGAACTACAGGCTCCAAAACGTCGGAGATGTAGCGGTAGCTGTTTAATGTACCGGCGATGCGCGCCAGAGGGGTGCGGGTGTCATATCCAATTACGCGATGCATAATGCAGGCGTCATATAGTCTCTCGCCGCGGTGCCGCCACACGCGGATATGACCATCGTGGTGTTGCAGGCTGAAGGGGGATTCGTCGGAGAAGAAAATGTCGTGCCGTTGAGTAGTACAGGTGCGGCGTTCAACGCCCCACTGCCGCCGCACTCGCCGGTGTTGTAACGTCAATGGTAACCGGAGCAATGAGCGCCGTGCGACATGTCCCCATTCCTGCAGACGACGTCGAACAGTACGTGTTGACACAAGTTGTTGCGCAACACACCCTAATTCCAGCGCTAACGTTCGTGATGTGGCGGTCTGAGCCGTCAATGCCCGTCGCACAACATGCCGGTACTGTCGCTAGGTGGTGTGCCGCGGCTGCGGAGATCACTCACGTCTGTCGGTCCATCCGTCCCTCCTGCACCCACCGAATCCATACTCGCCTCATTGTGGCTGGATGTCGTCCCACACGGGCGCCGATGTATCGGTACGATAAACCGCTGTCGCGATAAGCCACTATTCATCCTCAGTGGAACTCCGAAACGTGCTGGAATGACTGCCGTATTCTGCGACGAGGCATCAGGAAGCTTCCCACGCACAGGTCTGGCAGCACAACACACTTCCACTACTTACACCCCGTCTTCTGTGCACGCTTCTTATATTGCTTCTCGGTGGAGTGCTGAGCGCACATGATTTGCATATGCCCTGCAATGGTAATTAAGGAAGGCTGTGCCTTCCTTAACAATTGCGCAGATCGTTTCCGAGTATCATAAAAGGCCGACTTCTCGTCGCAGGTGACGATTCCATGCAGTAGAGGTTCCTGTTTTTTTCCTGGAAAGCAGCGACATTCAGACTTCCAAAAGCCTAGTCTTGTTGGCAGTTGTCAACTCATGCGAGAGCCACGTGTCCAGCTTTATAACCTTACCCAGCGCAGCCAGACGCCGAACAACTGTCGTGTGGTGGACACCTACCTCTGCTGCTATCTCACGACACGTTTTTCTGGATCCGCTTATCGTCAGAAACAGCAAAAGGTCGGTGATCACGTTCTTCCCTTTGCAGGTCTGTATCCCCGTGCCGAATGGTTCGTTCGTTGGCTGCATTCTCCTCACACCATTTGTTAAGGTTTCGAGGGACAATTGTTTAAACGAACGTGCTGAATGGTTCGTTCGTTGGCTGCATTCTCCTCACACCATTTGTTAAGGTTTCGAGGGACAATTGTTTAAACGAACGTGCCGAATGGTTCGTTCGTGGCTGTATTCTCCTCACACCATTTGTTAAGGTTTCGAGGGACAATTGTTTAAACGAACGTGCCGAATGGTTCGTTCGTTGGCTGTATTCTCCTCACACCATTTGTTAAGGTTTCGAGGGACAATTGTTTAAACGAACGTGCCGAATGGTTCGTTCGTTGGCTGTATTCTCCTCACACCATTTGTTAAGGTTTCGAGGGACAATTGTTTAAACGAACGTGCCGAATGGTTCGTTCGTTGGCTGTATTCTCCTCACACCATTTGTTAAGGTTTCGAGGGACAATTGTTTAAACGAACGTGCCGAATGGTTCGTTCGTTGGCTGTATTCTCCTCACACCATTTGTTAAGGTTTCGAGGGACAATTGTTTAAACGAACGTGCCGAATGGTTCGTTCGTTGGCTGTATTCTCCTCACACCATTTGTTAAGGTTTCGAGGGACAATTGTTTAAACGAACGTGCCGAATGGTTCGTTCGTTGGCTGTATTCACCTCACACCATTTGTTAAGGTTTCGAGGGACAATTGTTTAAACGAACGTGCCGAATGGTTCGTTCGTTGGCTGTATTCTCCTCACACCATTTGTTAAGGTTTCGAGGGACAATTGTTTAAACGAACGTGCCGAATGGTTCGTTCGTTGGCTGTATTCTCCTCACACCATTTGTTAAGGTTTCGAGGGACAATTGTTTAAACGAACGTGCCGAATGGTTCGTTCGTTGGCTGTATTCTCCTCACACCATTTGTTAAGGTTTCGAGGGACAATTGTTTAAACGAACGTGCCGAATGGTTCGTTCGTTGGCTGTATTCTCCTCACACCATTTGTTAAGGTTTCGAGGGACAATTGTTTAAACGAACGTGCCGAATGGTTCGTTCGTTGGCTGTATTCTCCTCACACCATTTGTTAAGGTTTCGAGGGACAATTGTTTAAACGAACGTGCCGAATGGTTCGTTCGTTGGCTGTATTCTCCTCACACCATTTGTTAAGGTTTCGAGGGACAATTGTTTAAACGAACGTGCCGAATGGTTCGTTCGTTGGCTGTACTCTCCTCACACCATTTGTTAAGGTTTCGAGGGACAATTGTTTAAACGAACGTGCCGAATGGTTCGTTCGTTGGCTGTATTCTCCTCATACCATTTGTTAAGGTTTCGAGGGACAATTGTTTAAACGAACGTGCCGAATGGTTCGTTCGTTGGCTGTATTCTCCTCACACCATTTGTTAAGGTTTCGAGGGACAATTGTTTAAACGAACGTGCCGAATGGTTCGTTCGTTGGCTGTATTCTCCTCATACCATTTGTTAAGGTTTCGAGGGACAATTGTTTAAACGAACGTGCCGAATGGTTCGTTCGTTGGCTGTATTCTCCTCACACCATTTGTTAAGGTTTCGAGGGACAATTGTTTAAACGAACGTGCCGAATGGTTCGTTCGTTGGCTGTATTCTCCACACACCATTTGTTAAGGTTTCGAGGGACAATTCCTGCAGAATGATCCAGTTTTAAGTTCATACAGGAAGATGACTATCAGTTCCGACGTCTGCATGTTTCCTTTGCAAGCCACGTTGCGTCGAGACAAACCGCGCCTAAACCTTGTTCTTCATTGAACAAGTTGTCATTTTCTTGTAGGACTTCCGTCCACAGTGAGTACAGTTTAGGTCCCAGCCACCTACAGCGAGTTCGCCTTTTGGGCAGGACACATAAACAGAAAGAATGAGAGCAAGTCTAGCGACTTTGACAGAACAGTTTGTAGTGAGATTAGAGTACAGTAGATGGCGCCACCGAACAAGTACGATGTTGCACATAGAGGGGTGAGAGAATATCAGGGGGGCATAGGAAAGGATACCCATTTAACCAGTGGGTCCAGCCTGGGGGCCGTCACTTACCGTGCTCGTCCGATGCACGGCGGATATTCTGCGATTATTAGTAAATCACACCATCTCTGAAAAATCAGCCCAGGATAGAACCTGAGGACCTTGTATTGACAGTCTGACTCGCTAACCACTAAGCCATCCGCATGTCGACCTTGTTCTTCACGCACGTGATAACTATTTATAGTAACTCTGTGACGTAATGCCCGCACCATCTGTGGGTGGTTCCATTCCGCTGTGGTGGGGTCCTGTCTCAACTGCTCTTTCGCGCAGGACATTTCATTCGCACCAACCCCATACCTCAAACGATATACAATAATATCTTTAAATTCATCCGGTGAATTTGAATTTGTATTGCGTAGAATTCTTCTTGTCAAGATCATGCTTCGAAGGTAACTACCTTGATTACTTTAGGACTATTTCAGCACGAATTTGGATTTCCTAATGCGTATAGTTTCAGAATGTTCAAACCACGTTAAGTACTTTCCTCATTCCTACTGCCAACCTTTTTTCTTACATTACACATCCATAGGACATCTTCATTCCGTATATCATACGAACGAATTTTCGTCACATAATCCCCATATAAGTAAGCGACACTTGTGTCTTTTCTGCAATTCCCAGTTTTCACTATAGTACATCAGAGTAGGAACAATTACATAGCCGTTCTGGAGTTTTTGTGTCAACCATCACTCTTTGAAATCTCACTGAAACAGATGGGACTTTCAGAGCTAAATGCCCGTATGTAATCCTTTCTGTCACTTGAGTACACTTTTTTGTTAATCACGCTTCTTAAATTCACTTACTCATTCACCTGGTGTAATTCTGTACCATATGATATGTTTCAGAAAATGTAATTTGTCAAAAACCAAATATTTTAGACTGAAAGTTGTATTCATTTCCTTTTACGAAATACGTAGTGCGATCAAAAAGTTCCAAGACTAGCTGCGTAGTGCGCCAACAGATTGAGGCTGTACCCGGACACGCGAGCAGCTGTCGAGAGCATTGACCTTCATGAGTCATTGTGCCGAGTGGCGCCGTTCTGTGAACATCGGGAGCTGTGCTCCACAATATTTGGTGACCGCGTGCAGAACACATCTGCGATTTCTGTATGGACTGCAAATTAGAGCAGCGAGCGAACATCAAATTCTGCGTCAGATGTTTCATGATCTCTGTCAGCAGGTGGTGAATGAACCAACGTTCCTGTCGCGGGACGTCACTGGGGACGAGACTTGGGTCTACGGTTACGACCCTGCGACCAAACTACAGTCGTCGCGGTGGAACAGCCCGGCATCTCCACGACCGAAGAAGGCCCGACAGATCCGGAGTGCAACCAAAAGCATGCTCATCGTATTCTTCGACATTCGTGGGGTTGTGCACTGTGAACTTGTCCCCCAGAGCCAGACCGTCATCGCCCTTTTTTATTGCTATGTTCTGCGGCGTCTTAATGAGTACGTTCGCCGCAAACGACCTTAAAGACCGCGCAGGGGCGATTTCCTGCTCCATCACGACAATGATGCAGCTTACAGAGTGTTAGCAGCACGTCCGTTTTGCAGCCGTAACAGCATGACTACCCTTCCTCACCCGCCTTACTCGCCGGATTTGGCCCTCTGCGATTTGTTTTTATTCCCGAAGATGAAGCTGAAGCTCAAAGGGCCCTGTTTCGAAACCGTGGACGAGATCCAGCGCGAATCGCAGACGGTGCTGGACACGATTCGCGAACAGGACATCCAGGGAGCGTTCCAACAGTGGCAAAAACGCTGGCAGCGGTTGAGACTACTTTGAGGGAGATCATAGCCAGACTTAAGTAACGTAAGTACTTTGTTGTATATCTGTCTAGCCTCGGAACTTTTTGATCGGGCCTCGTATAAATCGAGGAGCTAAAATTCAGAGAACATAACACCATGAAGAATATTCCCACGGTTCTCTTGGTATGTACCTTTAGGTTTAAATTCAGGTTTTGTTTTCAAACTCAGCCTAACGTTATGGCGAATTTGCTGGAAGGCAAAATTAACGCTTTGAATTGCGAATAACTCTTCAGAATTGATTGAGCGAATTGAAGGGCTGGAGGTTAGCTTTTATAATTGATGCCGCTCACTGAAACAGGCATGGAGAAAGACCGGGAAACTTATCAAGAAGTCAGATATTACGGCAATTTAGTAATGCACCGTTAGCTAGTACTGTATATATGCTAAACATATCAACATTATTCTGCAATATCGAGTATTTGCCTCGCATGGCATTTCGTACTAATGTATAGTAACAAGCTGAAGTGACAATGAACAGATTTGACCTCAATTGGCTGAAGAAGACGGCGTAAGGGTGGAAAGGTGTTAAGAGTTTCCGTCTTGGGTTTCCTTTATCGACTCCAATGAGCGTCTAAAGTCATACAGAGTCCCTCGTCCATCGTTTCGGGCAACTGATGAGTAACGGAACAAAGGATACGCACACCATCCGTGCCTCTTCCCCGTCTCGTGCCCGGACTTAACTTGAACTATTAGCCAGGAATCTACGCTCTGACGGCCTGATCACAGGAGAGGCATTCCCATTTCTGATTTCTGGTGAGAAATTTCTCATGATCTTCAAATAGACTGGTCGCAGTTCGTACATGTGCGTTTGCTGTTTTAGTAGATACCGTTTGCTGTTTTAGTAGATACCGTTTGCTGTTTTAGTAGATACCGTTTGCTGTTTTAGTAGATACCGTTTGCTGTTTTAGTAAAACAAGGAGTTGTGTTCAGGGGAAGGTCCAGTAGTGGAAAATGAGGAAATTGCTTAAATTGTCCAATGAGGTTTTTGTAGCTTTCATCTGGCTTCAAACACCTCATTAGATGGCCTAATGACGCATAAAGGGTTGAGACGTTTGTTCTGAAAACAGTGCAGTAAACCCGAAGCACACTTACTGTTGACTCTTCGTACTTCCGGCGTTTTTAAGATGAACCAGCAGCATTTCATTTGCATTGTGAAAATGATAGCATACAACCTACGTCCAATAAGTTCCAGGACTGACCGCCTAACTGACGTAACAGTAGTGGAATAAAAAATGTCACGTGTTTGCCAGAAAACAACAGCCCTTGGCCAATCAGCGTACAGCTACAAACAGGTTTATACCGGTACCGACAGGCGGCAGACGGGCATTAAGGGAGTCATGGCAAACATTCACGTCCCATTTCATTTTAGCCATGGAAGAGTAAACATCCATATTTGTTGGAAACTTTGTAAATCAGCTACTGAAACTTACAGAATGTTAAAAGAAGCGTATGGTGATACAGCATTATCCCGCAGCAGAGTTTTCCAATGGTATGCACGGTTTCGTGACGGGCGGCAATCCTTTGATGATTATCCGAGATCTGGACGTTCCCTCAGTGTGCGGGTAGCGGAAATAAGCGAAGACGTGCGGAATCAGTTACTGTAAAAAGATAGCCAAATTGCAGCGACACTTTTGACTGAGTCGGTGGCCTTCAATAAGTTTATCTGTCGTGAGATTCTATGCGAGGATCTGGGAAAACGCAAACTTCATGCCAGATTGGTACCCCGCAATCTGAATGATGACCAAAAGGAGGCTTGTTCATCGAAATGTTATGATCCGGATTATCACAGGAGATGAAACATGGTGTCTGCAGTATGATCCCCAAACCTGGGGACTGTTCCGGAATAAAACGGGCACAAAAAGAACAGTATCATGCAGACATTACATGTATCCAGGCAGCCGTGGTAAAACAACTTACGGACATTCCGGAAAGTGCCTTCCAGAAGTGTTTTCAGAATCTTCAGAAACACTGGAAACTGTGTTAATTCAGAACGGGTGTATTTTGAAGATGGCCAGCATTAATTGTGACTATGGTACTTTTTTTATGTTTTTTATTGCGTCAGTCCTGGAACTTTTCGGACGTAGGTTGTAGATGTTGAGTTTTTTTCGTATACAGAACTTAAACTACCTCAGAGTTAATGAAATCATTATGTCTAATTCATTAATTTATGATTTTTCCTTTCTCTATATTGTTTTTTTCCTTACTAATGTTAATGTAAAATTTTATTTTACTGTGGATTTGCGTATCAGAATTATGTTGGACTCATGAATCTTTCACAGATTCTAAATTTGTAGTTACGTCACACGCTCACAGTTGTAACGAGATGCTCATGACGTCTTGTGCTTGATTTTGGACTTGGTATTTGCTTTTCCACATGCAAATTCCGAGTTCCAGTAAGAAACAGAATATCGGCGGCAGAGTGGGGCACTGACCGTGTTCACCGTGTCAGATTAACGCCTATTAAAATGGGCTGTGGATTCTGCATACCGGTTACGTGTGAAGCTAAAGACACCTACTTAAGGAAATGGCTTGATGAGGTAACACGCCTTTGAGCCTGCCTTAATTATTTGGTGCGAAGAAACCCATCAGAGGAGAAATGAAATTACCTTTCCTTCTTTTTGATACCCTCGTTTGATTTGGGAATCTGGAAGATTTCTTTCACTTTCGATGGCGTTTATTCCTTAAACTACTCTTCCGGCTTCGTGTTATTCATACCATCAGGCCCTGAGGAATTTTCTCAATCTCGATTTCATCGTCAGAATGTATGTCACTCTGCAGTTGTTTTTTTATTGCAATTCGATAATGCATTGATTGAAATTCCCAGATGGAAACTATCCCTAGCAAGCAGCATTTAAGCCCGATTGTGAGAACGATGTTTTTTTTATCATTAAATAACAAGGATGGTACCAGATTAGAATGTGTAATTAATACGTACAGACATTCAGTCCTGAATGCATTTCAAGTCATGTTTTTCTTTTATTTTAAACTCTTGAGTTTTCAAACAATATACCGATTGAATAAATTAGCAACGTTGGTAAAACACAAATTTGTCCGTCACGGGGATCGAATCCACGCCCCTTCATTCCGGAGTAAGTTGCTCTCCCAACTAAGCTACACGCACGGAATGTATCGCTGCAGATTTGTAGTCTTGACATGTGCTTTGCCTCTGTAGTACGTCACACGTTTATTCACAATTAAATGTTTATTTAACATCGACTATAGTTTCGCAGAGTGTTTGGCTCGGCATCATCGGGACAAATGCACTGACCGTTTTCACCGTGTCAGTGTATTTGTTCTGATGATGCCGAGCCAAACGCTCTGCGAAGCTATAGTCGATGTTAAATAAACATTTAATTGTGAATAAACGTTGCTAAGTTATTCTATCTCAACATCTCAAGTTTTGTAGTCATAAAATAAATGTACCGATTCTCTACCATTGCGGAAAAACTGAGAAATTCGCAGCACACTGTGGTCGCGGTATGGGATAATAGTTGTTTGTAGAGTAATATTTATTTCACTTGATAACTGTTTAATGTTTAAACTAATACCCTAACATGAACTTCACTGTAAAGCATTAATCTGATTGCAGGCTAAAGCTTAAACTCCCGAAGTAAATTGCTTTACTCTGAAGCTTACTGAATTCTCTTAGTTGAATAGCTTTAGTTGAATTCCGGACAGCTTCACTTCGTCAAGCTATTAGTTTATTTTTGTGAATTATAGCTTTAGTTTTGAATTCAACTAAAACTATCAATCAACAAGAATAAACTAATTAAACACTAAAAACCATAACGGCATGAATAATGTCAAAGATATTATGTAGGTTTCCGTCTTTCATTTGACGTTCGTCTAGACCGAGTAGTTCGTCAAGACAGAGTAGTTGCACCACAATCAAATAGCCTGTTAACACAGAACAGGAACCTAAAAGTAAATCCTCGGAATGCTTTAACATAGGCACGTCGATCGTTGATTATCCGCGTATCGATACTGACACAGTAATAAAGATTGAGTGACACAGTTACGCAGGAAAGCCTTTTTGAAAATCAAATCCTCAAAGAGACTTAAATAATATACGTAAAGAAAAATAGCCAAATACATTTGTTTATATAGTACAACATTGCCTCGAAGACGGATAATCACATTGCCCCTCGAAGACTGATCATATTCATTCTTACCATTTGCTTGCGACTACATAATTGAACTTTGACCTTCTGCCAGGGTTGCCAAAACACAAAATCGTCGAGAAAGAAATTGTAGCGTTAAGATGAAAATCACCTAAGGGGAATAAACGAAACTTTACATAACCAGAACAGAAGGTTAAAAGAGAATATACGTCTCATTGGTTTGAGCAATCGGATGAAAAAGGAATTTTTAAATTATGATTTTCAAGCACTGATTCATTGTGAGATGCATAAATGTGGTAACTTTTCCCTTCAATTAGAAAAATTGAGTATCTGGAAAATGGTAAGCCAAGTGAAATGCACTGATTGTAGTTAAATAATATACAGTATTTTAAAAAGTTAGTAAAACCCTTAGAAGCTGAGGTATCATCGAACTGAGTATGTAAATTTGTGCCACCTAGCGGATTGATTGTTCATTAGAAAGCCGGGAAATGATGCAGAAAATAATAGTCATAGCTAAAGCAACAGGATGCACAGAACAAATTTTTGAAGAGAGCTTTAGAAAGGGCAGGTATAGTTCTACATTCCAATATGCCTCTATTCTCTCTAATGGAAAGTAGGGCATCTCGAAATCTGGCACCACACAGATTATCTTAGCGTGGTTAATGATAGTTAAAAAAAGAGAGGAATATTTCAACTCTGACAGTTGAAAAAGGATAAATCGTTAAAATGAGAAAATAAATGCATACTTCTACAAAAATAATTACGAGGTTGAGTCAACAGTTATCTGCAGTGTAATGCGACTTCTTTTTAGTTGCTTGTTGCTTTTGCATCTGTAGACGCGGTGTCGCTGACGTCACTGTAATGAAGGTTTGAACTTGAACGTTCAGTTCTTGTGCTATTGTCGTGTCTTTATCAAGGCTGCTCCTACGTCCTTATGTGCCAAAGCAAAGCAGCGATTCGTTTACTTCTGGACGTGTATCAGGAGTCGGTATTTATCGAATGCTTTCAGTACGGTGTAGGAACTTTGTTTTCCCACCGTGAAGTGTCTGTCAATGGAGTTCAAAAAATATTCGCACAAGTGTAGCGCACGATGAAGGATGCCAGTTCACGTCCACGGCGATTAAAAACGTTGAACAAGTTCGCGCCGTGGTTCTGGCAAATGGACCGGTGGTATTTGATGAACTGGCAAACCATGAGCAAATTATTCATGATATTGCCTATGAAATCATAGGATAACAGATTTAATTTTCCCCAAGTCTGTGCAAGATGCATATTAAAACTTCTCCCAGTAACGTCGAAACGCACTGGTTTAAATATGTGCGGACGCCATTTGGACTGTTATGATAACAGTCCAAATGGCGTCCGCACATATTTAAACGGTGATTCTAAAAAGCATCACCCTTTAAATAAATGCGTCTGCAGATATTTAAAGGGTGATGCTTTTTCGAACAGAATCAATGCTGCCTCGGTGGCTGGGTGATCTGAGGCGCTGGCTTCTGGCCATACGTCCAATATAACCCCAGGTTCTAGTCCCGGAGGAGACATGGGTGGTGTGTTTGTCTTGTGGTGCTGGCGCTGTTTCTTATCTGAAACCAGTGGCCCTAAATAGGAACAGGCAACTGCTTATAGCATCATGGTGGTAGTTGAACTCCGAAAAAGAAAGCATTTTTTTTTTTTTGATTCGAGGTTTAACGACCACCGTGAGCAACTCAATGGGCTATAAGTAGTCACCCGTCCCTAATTTAGGGTCACTGGTTCCAGGGAAGGGAGAGAGCCAGTGCCGTAAGACAAACACAACATCCATGCCTCACCGGAATTCGAACCTGGACCCCGTTCGGACGAATGATCAGAAGCCATCGCTTAGACCACTGCGCCACCGGGACGACGAAAGCATTTCTGGTCGGGACGTTATATCGTCTCTGATCTAAAATGCCACTACATGCCGTAGATAATGATATGCGACCATCTGTCGCTTCGAAATGGGATCTTTACTCATGTGTAAATAGCACGTTCCTTCCTTCTATAGTCCACTATCTTTTCTTTCTGCAGCATTCCCGAATGCGATCCCTCTGATGTGGTTGTAACGGTCGTTCCGGACTAAATGTTTCTCCCGTATTTCCACGGTACATAACATGTACACACTGCACCCGTAGCAGCTCGCAAGTCACGTATCTGCAAGGCCGCTGCTTAAATCGGGTTGCAAACAGTTGCTCGATGGAATAGGAGATGCTAGATCCGGCAACTTGTTCCGCTTCCTTCTCTTCGCGTCATTAAGTACCGCACGTAGCAGGCAACGTTGCACTATGTTCACACTACACCACAGTTGTTCTGAAATCTCCCGTAAGTTGAGACCCAGCTCTCACATACCGACGATCCTCTGCAGCTTCATGTCACAGAGTTGGACATAGGTATGCTGCCGTCGTATCCGTGCCACATTCGCGGAGTTTTAGAGATACACTCGCTCTAAACGTTTCTTTTACTCTGAGGAGAAACTGAACGAGCGCCGTCTTTAAACTCTTCGCAACTGGCATCTACGTGACTGATAATTGTGAATGTTTAAATATTTTCATTTCTCTGGTAGCCCATATCCTTACGCGAATATCCACGTCTCTAAATCAGGTCTTTAGTGTTGCAATTTCCATGTTCAGCAATGTGCACTCAGTGTTCAATGAATTACTACCACACCTATGGAAAGTGAGTTACACCCGATCATAACGTAACAAAGAGGGAGTCGTGGCATGTGGACTAAAGAGGTGCATATAAGAGAGTGGTGATTCAGTTGAGAGCGAAGTTACGGACGTGATGGGTAAAGCCAAGGATTTTACAAAAGGGAAAATTGTGGACTCACAAAAGGATACAAACCGAAATGGACGCACCAGTCAGGTGCTCGAGGAACTCCGTAGTTAAAGTGTGCTAGGAATGGTGTCAAAATGCAAAAAAAAAAAGAAAAAGAAAAAAAAGAACGCCAGCGGTGCAACTTTAAAGGGCGGAGAAAGGTGGAATTCAAAAGTGGACGTACGTATTTCGCCTTGTACAGGACAATCGGCGTAGCACAGTTTCGTTGGTGGCTTCTCAGTATAATATGGGTCAACCAGAAACGACACACAGTGATCTTATGCTTCGCACTCTGGCACGGATGGGATACAAAAGCAGACGTCCTATACGCCATCCTCTCCTAACATCAGTCCATCGACGTAAAGGACTTTCTTAGTGCCAACACTATGACGACTGGACAACAGAAGATTAGAAGCAGGTGTGTTGGTCGGATGAAATGCAAAGTGCACTCCATTCTTCGATGGTCTAGTTCACATTTGGCATCAACAGCATGAGGCAATGGATCCCTCAAGCATGGCATCGACTATCCAGGCTAGCTGGGAAGGTTTTATGATACTGGGTATGTGTAGTTGGAATGAACTGTATCCTTGGTGCGTGTAGACCACCGCATAGACTTACTACCAGGGATTGCTTGCATACCATGTGCACCCGGCATTGCTGTACCTCCACCTAGAATGCAATGGGCTCATCTAGGATGATAATGCCCCATGTCATCGGGCTTGCATTGTGCAGGAATGGTTGTATGAGCACAGTGCTGACATAAAACATCTCAAATAGCCCCCAAATTCTTCTGATTTCAACCCAATTGAATATCTGTGGGATGTTGTGAAGCTCGAAGTGAAGGAGTTGGACATATCATCCCGCTCCATAGAGGAACTATTGGCAACAATAAAAACAGATTCGTTGCAAATTCCCACACATCGATGCAGTCATCTCGGGGAGTCGATGCAACATTTCCCCAAGAGAACGGCCACCGTTCTCTTGGGGAAATGAGGACCCACGAAGTATTAAGTAGGTGGTCGTAATTCAGTAACGACGTAGTGTGTATTAAAGTTCAGGGTTTCCTTTCTGTTCAAAGAAAGTCCACCCGGGTTGATAAATTTACATTCTTTGCGCTGCTATATGTGTTAAAGAGAATTTAATAAAATGTCCTAAACTAAAAAAATAAACGGATTTACTACACTCTAAGAGTTTCATGGGTATCAGCGCCCTGTTACCAAATGTCGAAAAAAACAATGTGAAGAGAAAGAAAGAATTTGGGCATAGTTTGTTTTTGATGTTCTAGAGGAAGCTTTTTTCCCCCTTGATTGAAGGTTTAACGACCACCGTGAGCAAGGCAATGGGCTATAAACAGTCGCCCGTCCCTAATTTAGGGCCACTGGTTCCAGGGAAGGGAGAGAGTCAGTGCCGTAAGACAAACACAACATCCATGCCTCACCGGGATTCGAAGCCGGACCTTTCACGTACGCATAGTCATAAGCAAACGCTTAGACCACTGCGCCACCGAGGAGGCCAGCGGAAGTTTATCCAAAGCACCACTTCTGAGCCTTTCCGTGGTTTCTTAGATTTTTGAGGCGCACCAAAATTACTGCATGTTTTCAACTGCAACATTTTCGTATTGTTATTTACATCATTCTAAGGCAGCCTTCTCTCTCTAGCGATATTTTTATTCATTTCGAAGCTAAAAGTTATTACATCGTGCAATCATCTAGATAACCACTCAAGAATAATATGTACGGTAAGAACTTGCCGTTATGAAATTAGAGATTTGGTTTCGTGAGAGTAATAAACTAATTCAGTGAGCTACGATTATTAATGAAGCATTCCATTAGTTTGACGCAAAAGCCTTTTTTGTCCTCAAAATAACAACCGCGAATACTCTGTGATCAAATTGCAATCTTTCAAGGAGTTTCCGTATCACGAAACGGAATTGAATGCACACTGAGTGCTCAATTCATTGCGACTACCTACTTAATACTTCGTTTGTCCTCTTCAACACAACAGAACAGCATCCACCCGGTGTGGCATCGACTCCACGAGATTACTGCATCGTTGTGTGGGAAGTTGCAACGAAGCTGTTTGTATTCTTGTCAACAGTTCCGCTATGGAGCGGGATGGTGTGTCCAACTCCTTCACTTCACGCTTCAAAACACCCCACAGATGTTTAATTGGGTTAAAATCAGGCAAACTTGGGTGACATTCGAGATGCCTCATATCAGGACTGTGTTCATCCTACTATTCCTGAACCAGGCGGGCACGATGACATGGGACATTATCATCATGGAAGAACCCATCCCCTTCTGGGTAGAAGTACAGAATTGCGAGGTATCCATGTCTTGCAAGCAATCCCTGGTAGTAAGTTTATACGATGGTGCACACGCACCAGGTGTCCAATTCATTCCAACTACGCGTGCCCCATATCATACAACCACCCTCACCAGCCTAGATACCATGCATCGGGGATTCACAGTCACATGCTTTTGACGCCAATTACAGACTAGGCCACCGACAGAATGCATTGCACATTGTGATTCATCGAACAAGCACACCTGCTTCCAATCGTCTATCGTCCTGGATAGTCGATTCCATGTATGAGAGAACCATAGCCACATGCCATTGACGTCATTTACGGACTAGACCACAGTCAAAATGCAATACACATTATAATTCATCGGATCAGCACATTTGCTTTTAATCTTCTGTTGTTCATTTGTCATTCTGTTGGCACTAAGACAGTACTTTACGTCGATGGACTGTTGTTAGGAGAGTATGGCGTGTAGGACGTCTGCTCTTTTAACCCATCCGTGCCATCGTACGGGGCATGGCATCACGAGATGCTGTTTCTGGTTGACCCATATTGTACTGGGCCATGAACTGCGAAACTGTGGTGCGCCGATTGTCGTGCACATGGTAACGCACTTGCCTTTCACCTTTGGAAACCATGTTTTGCCGATCTTTACTTCCACCGCTCTTGAAGATCTTCCAACTTCTCAGTTCTCATTTCTTGGAGACTCTGTCTTAGAAATCTAACTTATATTTCAACTCCTGAGTTTGTTTCATAGTGTTTCCTCTGTAATTTGTTTCGACGTTGACTTCAGTTAGTAGTTTTTCTCTACTTCGTGTGGTTCTAAAAAAATGTCGAACAAATTTTCCATCAGGTCAGCATTCTGTGTATTTATCTGATGTGCTTAACTCAATGATGCAGTATTCTTCTTTGCAAACTGTACATTTAGTTGATGAATTGCCCGTATCTTATTCTCCGACTTTTACGCATATGTCTTCATTATATATCTTTTTATTACTGGTATTGCGTACTTATAATCTTTAATGTTGGTTTGCTGTCTTTCCTTTAACTGAGTTCAGTTGCTCGTTTCATTCTTCTACTGTAATTTTTTTTTCGTTTTCTTGAATGTCGTGTCTGATCAACGAACTACCCTTGCTTTTTTTCTACAATGCTTCACTTCCCCTCCCCTATGTATAATACAGTCGACAGCTTTGCTTTGTTTTGTTTTATTGGACATTTGACGATCACCGTGAGCAACTCTATAGGCTATAAGCAGTCGCCCGTCCCTAATTTAGTGCCACTGGTTCCAGGGAAAGGAGAGAGCCTGGGCCGTAAGACAAGCACAACATCCATTCCTCACTGAGATTCGAACCCGGACCTATCTCGGACGAATAATCAGAAGTCATCGCTTAGACCACCGCACCACCGGGGAGGCGGCATCGCCAGTTTGGAAACATCATGACTTTGGCGAAGCCGTGAGGAATAACGACGATAAGGTACTTTAGCTTTGTCTTCTCGCCACGTGTTGTGAAGTCAGAAGTACAATCTCTCTAACATGAGCTCAAGAACAAAAACCACATACTCGAGAGGAAATGAAATCCCGAAGAACACTGCGCGCTGCTCGTACTTGAGCCGTTGGCAAGCACAACTGCTGAGTCGTACACTGTGACGTCACACTCTGTTATGATGTTGCCATTTACGTGAAAGAAAGTGTGGAAGATAACCTTATGTTTTGGCATATGCGTAGACATTTATGAAATGATTCCAGCTTCTTCGCTTGTTTAAGACATACTTGGGAAAACAAAGCTTTGTATGTTTAAATGTTTATATGTTTGGAGGTTTCGAGAACAATTCACAGCCAATACTACACGTATCGCTTGCAATTTTTTCGAATTTCGTTTGCTCTGAGCTAATCTGAAAGAGAAACAACATCCGTGCAGCATTTTGCTTCCCTTGTGAAAACATAATTTTTTTTTTCCTTTCTCTTTTCAATGTGTCAGTTTCAGAAGAAAATACTTTCGTCTTCTTCTTTGTACATAACCGAGTTTCTCCAGTTCCGGGAAGAAATGAAAGCCTACTTAGGTCAGGGCCAGGTCTCGGGAACGCGGTGGGTGTGGAGCAAGAGGCGGCAGAAGATGAAATTTCCTGATCGGACTTTGAATCTTAAACCGTGTTTGTTAAAACAATAAGCGCCGGTAAGGAAAAATCATAATTACGTATTAGCGGCCAAGATCTGTACTTAATTACTAACAGATAGCTATATAATTGTTTTACCAGAAAATTGTGAAAATCTTATCAAACATTTATTAAATTCCTAATATGAATAATATAATTAATCAAAACACTATATCATACTCCTAAAACAACATTTCATACGAGACAGCATAAATTCACATTTATGACACTTCTTCACCAAACACAAAACAGCAGAAAATCTCACTCTCACACACACACACACACACACATACACAACACCAAAGCGATCAAGGCAAGTGTAATCAAGTACCATACCATAATTTAAACACTGTCTTACATGAAGATCAACGAGGATGGGTAAGAAACTGGTATATGAGTTAGTGACATCAGGATCTTTGATTTCTAAAGGTCACGAAGATAATATAGATTTTTCAAAAATTTTCTGAAGAGAGATAAACAAATCGTCGTACACTCTGCGACGTGTGCCACACCAACAGGTGAAAGAACCTTAAATAAACAATGACGTGAATCAGAAAATATATTCCTGAACTGAAGGAAGGTCAGTTTTCTTTCTTTTATTTTTCTTTCGTGGGTTTTATGGCCCCGTGAACATGTAAGATGGTAAACAATCGCCTTTTGTTAATTTTTGTGCCACTGGTTCTAGGAGGGAAGGGACAAATACATTGCCCATGCCTGATATGGGACTGGAACTTTGGCCCAACTGGGACGGTTAGCCAGAAGACTACGCATATGAATACCTGGTTACCGAGCTGCGAAAGTCCACGTTCCGTAGAGTATGTAGGGATTACTGTTCCCAGAGCTGTTTTCTGTTACTCGATAAAGGGGGGGGGGGTACACGTACTTGCGTTGAAATGTAAGTCCAAAGTAAATTGCACGCGGAAGTCCAAAGTAAATTGCACATGAAAATGTTGGGCATGCTTATCTCTTTCAAACACAAAAAGAACTCTTCGGACCGTCATTTTAAAAGTCTCTTCATAATTCCAAATTTCAGAAATTCCTTACGGGAAATTTCGAACGTGCAAAAAAGTAAAATAAAGCCTTAAAATTAACGGCTGCACATGTTCTCCCAGAAAAAAACAAGTTTTTTTCTCTACAAATATCCTTTTTCCACAGTGTCACTTCAAAGAATTTGTAAAATTCCAAATTTCAGTGCCCTAGCAGAAATTCTGTGAATTGCATAGAAAATCTTAATGCGTTAGATTTCTCTAAAAATCTTTAAATATTTGTGATTTTTCTTCATTCCGGATCATCAGCAAAAGAATTTTTTAAATCCCCAAACAAGCCGGGACGTTCGATGGCGATGATAGACAAAGAGGTTATATTAGCACTTTTTTTTATTAAACGCGCTAAAATTGGCTCTCCGTCAAATAGCTAAGCGTTTGAGATCTATTCTTTTTTATTTTTTAATAATGTAATCGTTTTCTTTTGATCCCATATAATAATTTTAATTTTGTTATTAATATTTGTATATATTTCACAGCATCAATAAAACAATTGAAGAAGCACATAAATTTTTTTTCGTTAACGTAACAAACTGGAACGAAATAAACTTTTTTATGAAACAAACATGTAGCAGCACACACTTGAAATTACTGAGTGCTGCTTCAAATCTTGTTAACGCCTTTACTATGATGGATGGCGAATCTCACACGCCTGCTAGAAGCTGTGTTTCTTCACTATTTTCAACGTCTAAATCTCGGATTTCACTTCTGCTGTATTAATTTCTTTACAACTCTCTTCTGCACGACAGCAAGCACTCATTTCGGAATCTCTCCTGACTTATAATGGATAAGTAATTAAAACGCAATTATGAATATGAATTTCAACCTACGCGATGGCTCAGATGGAGAAATGCAACAAAGGAGAGATTGCAGCTCGCATATTAAAATACACGAGTAGTTACTTTCGTATTAATTGCTGGTAATCATGATTACTTTGGCAAAAGTCACGTTTTGATTTTATTCGAGAGTGGCCTCAATGAGCAATAGTACGAAGAAAAGCATCCGCAAGGTAGCGAAAAAGAAAAAAGAACAAGCATGAAGCTACATAGCTTTAACTTCAAAGAGTTCTAAAGAACTTATGTGTTCACTAGATATACGATAAAGGGTAAGCCATAAAAGCGAATATTACTTTGTGGTGTACGAAGCAAGGTTTCTGACATTGTTAAACTAAAAATATAAATCGAGGATTTGGAAAACTAATACTTCATTTGCCTGTATGGCGTAATTTTTCTACTAACTGAAATGTCTTTCCCTGTAATTCATTGATATTCTTATAAAACTGATTCTTATTATCCAGCAACGCATTCAAGTATTTCCTCTTCTTATTCAGTAACAGAAATCAAGTACTGAACAGTGACGACAATTCAGAGTAAAACAAAGTGAGCGACAGATGAGAAATTGAGGAAAGTGTGCACTTTACTCCCAACGAATGGAGAGAGTGGCAGAGCGATCTAGGGCATAGGCTTCTGACATCTCATTCTCTTAGTCTGGGTTCGAATCCTGGAGAGACATGCATGCTGTGTTATAGGATCTCTCCTCTCATGGAAACTTCGAATCAAGAGTGGGAAACTCTCTACAGCTTTAGGTGCTCGCAGAAGGTTGTTCAGTTCAACCTCCTCAAACACAGACGAAACACTGAAAAGATTTTACTGAACTTTTGCGTTACCTCGCGTTGAGTAGCTCAGTATTTTACGTCATTTTCAGTTTTGGCATTTACTGGATGAAGACAAGGCAAGATAAAGGTGGTGTGAGCTACCAGAAAGGCAAATGTAATGAAGGATACATGTACGTCGAGTGCGCCGGATACTACTTTGGAAGATAGTTCTGTACAGCACAACAGTGGGTGTACTTACTTTTTTAAATGGAACTTCTGTTTATAAAGATGTCGTGACAGATATTGCCTCTTGCACATTCTACATAATTTGCTTACCCTGAAACTTTTCGTAATTGAATTTTAAGTTTTAAAGTTTCCAGAGATCCTTCTTTTTTTTTTTTTTTTTTTGTTGGAGGTTTAACGACCACCGTGAGCAACTCAATGGGCTATAAGCACTCGCCCGTCCCTAATTTAGGGACACTGGTTCCAGGGAAGGGAGAGAGCCAGTGCCGTAAGACAAACACAAAATCCATGCCTCACCGGGATTCGAACCCGGACCCCGTTCGGACGAATGATCAGAGGCCACCGCTTAGACAACTGCGCCACCGGGGCGGCAGAGATCCTTCTTGTTCTTGGTCTCTGGTTTTCAGTCCACTGTTAATCGACGATTTCTCTCAAATCCTTCGATTGCATCTTTAGCTCTGCTTTTCTAGTTTACTTCATGCCGATATCTCTCCACCTGTTTTTCTTTATGAGAAGGGAGGGGGGTGTCACTGACCATCATAAGTAATCCTTAGGGCTGTAAGAAGTAGACCATCCCAGATTTTGGACGACTGGTTCCAGGGAAGGAAGAAAATCATAGCCTTGGGACAAGCTCACCAGCCCCTTCCGGGGCTCCAATCAGGGCCCAAGGACTCGAATCCGGCTTCCCTTTCAAAAACTTTTTACCTATTCGATTGCAGCAACAAACACTATGATTTTTCAAGCATCTTTAAAGTTTTTCAATGCCAACTTTTTCTGTTAAGTGGCGTAGCATATAATATTTTATAACATATGTGACGTATATTCTAGATTAACTTTCCTTTTTTAGTTTCTTTCCCTGTGTAATTCTTATTTTATTCTCAGTATTCTTCCCGCTTAACGAAATATCTTTTCCTTCAAATGAATACGTTTGGCAACATTATTGAGCTGGAATGCACGTGACGTATGCATGTAATAAGATAAGAACAAGAGATAAAAAGCGACGACTGATCTGTTGTATGAGGGAGGTGTGTTGATATTATTGAGAGCGATTATTGAGGTGTGTTGATAAGAGCGATTATTGAGAGCTATTATTGTGAGCGATTATGATGAGCGTTGTTAAGAAAGTGCTGTACGAAAGAATTGAATAGTGTTGAGCTAAATGTGTGGAGAGTGTTGTGATTCGATTCCGAATAAAGGACTGTTTCCGTAAGTTGACTTCTGGTTATATGTTTTGTCTGGCCGTTAAGGTTTGTTTCATTTAAGAACAATGTATTAGTATATGTTGATATTTTAAGTTAGCGTAAAGGTCAAGACTACTTTTACGCGACAGATACTAAATGCAAGGTTTGAAAAAAAGACTTTGAATTTTACATAGCGAGTTTCAGATTTTTGTGTAAGGACATGCTCACCACACTCGAAGATTCGGTGCCATGTTTCTTGTTTGTGCCGCAAAAATGATACATTCTAACAGTTGTGCCAACCATTTTCTTTTTTCGTCGTGATTCTGTTACTATTGTGTTTTCGGTTAAAAAATTCCGAATATAAAGTTTCACACGTGTTACAACCAAGAGCGAAGCGTGCTGTCATCAAAAGTTACCACTGCAAACAGATTTAAATAAATAAAAATAATTTATTTAACTAGGAAACTGTAATACAGTTCAAATTACGTGTGAATTCATTCGTTCCATATTGACAGTCGAAACATATCACTGTGCCTTGGCAAAGGGCAAGGTCTGGCGTGTTACCACTTCCAATAGTGGTTACTAAACACTGCGAGTTCTGTCGAGTGCGCTTGCGCGCGTATCCTAACAGTAACCAGGAGCTCTTAGAGTCTGCCCCCTAGAGCGTATTTCATAACATTTGGTTACATTGGAGGTTACATTCTTTTTTTTTCTTTTATCTCATTTCAGTGCTTTTGTTGCGGTTTTGTTTACAAGCTAGTACTGCATGTGGACAACTCTTTTATTATTGCTTATTTCACTTTTACTTATTTCTGTCCACAAGCTGTTTTTCGGACATCCAGAATAAACGGTAGTGCTTCATTTACGTCAGACCCGTCCAATATTATTGTGGTGAATGAATGAGTTCGTGTAGTAACGAATTCGCTGAATTTAGCCTATTCTGCTAGAAAGTATAAAGGTAAAATAATTAATTGAAAACTCTCTCTCATTCAATATTTCCCTGCTTACTTTCAGATTCTTTGGAGAATGATCACTGTACTTCTGATCAAAAAATCGTGGTTGTGTTTTATACTTTTCTAGAAACCAAGTTTTTGAGAATAAAATATTGAGATTTGTTTTTATAAAAGTATCACCCACCCCAAGAAAAAAATTTAACATGATAATAGATATTCTAGTAACACTATCAAAAAGGCATACCTCGCCACTGGCTGCAACTGATATTAGTTAGAAACACGTTTATCAATCTTTCACTAATGTTTCTGGAATATTCAAGAGCTTTTTGCTCATTGTTGGCCCAAACTTTAATAAGAAAGATGGAAAATGGGACTATTATACACGTAGACTGTGATACTGAAATCGCAGTGTGATATTAGAATGATCGGAAGTGCGTGGAGATCGGCAGGTGGATCAATAGTGTCTTGATATGCAAATGACTAAAGTACGGGACCAATCGCATGTAAGCTTCGGTTGATATGAAAATGCACGTAGAGAGCGTGGTATTCAATCTGCTTTTGCAATTCCTGTAGGGTTTACACCCACAGAGAATATTTAGCATTGATTAGCTATGCCTGAAACAGGCTTCTGAGCCGAGTAGGAGAAACAAAGAGGTATTAGGTAGATGGAACCTTGAGGCTCACTCTAGGAAAGCCACTTAGGTCACGCAACGTCAAAACACACACAGCAGTAGGGAGTAGAGAAGAAAGTGGAGGGAGGAACACAGACGCGCTCATTTTTAAACAGAGGGCAGGACCTGGAGTCTTACTGCTTAACGTATCCATCCGGCGCACGGACGATATTTAGTGGTTCAAACGTTTTTGACCTATCTTAGATCGAACTAAGGTCCTTTTCATCAGTAGGTAGAAACTCTGACCACTAACCCATCCGCTGCCCTTGCGTGGCATTCAAAGAAACTCGTATGTGAGGCGGACTTCAGTCTCACTTTGAGAGTGTAAAGAAGTTATCGAAAATGCCATGACGCCACTTTCAACACCGATACAAGCAACTCGGCGGCTTCGACAAGGGGAAAAATACTGCCCTTCGAGGGTCTGGAAGGCGTGCTTTACCGTGTGGCGGAACCTGTAGACTTTGGTAATAGCACAGTGTATGGATGTCGGCCAGAGTGGCTTAAGGAAATCACAGTACTCGTTGAACTGTTTTTTTTATTGGAGGTTTAACGACCACCGTGAGCAACTCAGTGGGCTATTAGCAGTCGCCCATCCCTAATTTAGGGCTACTGGTTCCAAGGAAGGGAGAGAGCCAGTGCCGTAAGACAAACATAACATCCATGCCTCACCGGGATTCAAACCCGGACTCCTTTCGGACAAATGATCAGAAGCCATAGCTTAGACCACTGCGCCACAGGGGCGGCCCTCGTTGAATTAGTAGTGGAACACGACGGGTGTCCATAGAACGCAAGAATCTTTTTTTATTTATCGACAAGTTCTTACCGCTTACACAACCACTCAAGCGACCATTTCTTTGTGTGCGACTTCCGCTGACTGTCACCACGAATCCCATGGAACTATTGTGGATTGAGTGGTAGAGGAGTCCTCTGTCCATATCGGTCGTTTCTGAAAACGACATAGAGAACCCAATGAAGATACAGAAATCGTGGAACGACTGCACGTACTGCTATAGTTTTATGGTCTGGGAAACAATGAGCAAAGATCATCGTCCATCGTTGTTGTTCGTCAATGACTATCTGACTGTTCGCAGCTATGTCGCTGAGATTACAGAACCCGTCGCTTCCCCCTTTCTTACTGCGATGTTTTCTTACTGAGATGTATGCTATTTTTGAGCATGATAATGCCCTTATGCTTACCTTAGGAGCTTTCTCTCTCTTCGTGATGTAGACGTACAATTTTGGCCATCCAGTTCCCCCGATTTCTTCCCACTCAAAAACACGTGAGTCATGATTGGAAGCCATGTACCGACACATCCGGAGTCAGCACAGATCACTCACGACTTTCCCGTGGGACTAGATGAAAGCAGTTTGGTGGGAAATACAAAAGGTGGCTGTTCGACAGTTGTACGATTCCATTTCGAGACAGTTGGATCAATGTATCTGCAACCGAAGTGGTGTTACATCATATTTATCCATCCACGGTAAGTAACGTTTTGTGCCAAAAAATGTGCTCATTAGCATCTGCAAATCTTGTCATGTGTATTCCTTACCTAACTGGCTGTCCTTATTCTAATTATCACATTTGCATTCCTGTTCCTTCAAGTTGTTGTAATTTCAATGTCGCACTGTACTATAATAATTTTACTGCTGGCAAGAAAAGTAGAAAATTACTAAATCTCAATACTGTCTTTGGGACCTTCAAGGCACATTTTCTACTAGGGATGTTCTCTTCCGCATTTTTAGCTTTTACATCATCTTTGCAAGAAACGTTTTCGTCACTTTTTCTTCTTCTGAACGACATCAAATTTATTTTGCGCATCTGTATTTAATTAACTTTCATCGATGCTTACAGTTCCGCCCAGATACTGAGTAATAGAAATTTGGGGCAGTCTTTTAAGAAACTGATAGATAGTTGCCAGTTGTATTTCTTGTTGTTTTTCTTCAAAGAGAAAGCCTCTGTCCAGTATAAAGTATTACTGATTTTCTTTCCCTCACTCGACTCCATACTTGTATTTAAATAACAAATGGCATCCAGCAATCATTCTTTCTCTCTTTAATGCATTTTATAGCTTTTCAAAAAACTTGCTTGCGGTATTTTCTTTTTAAAGGAACTAGAAGTATTTTAAGTTAGATTCTTAGAATTTAGTGGAAAAATTATAAGGACAAAAGAGAAAACGAAAGTACTCTGTAGCAGCTCGTGGTAAGCTGAGAAGGGGAACTGCATCCCAGTTTTGAGCTATCACTTTTTAAAGTAAAATTGTGGTGTCTGTTAGTGCTTTAAGAATGTTATTTACTGTTGAAACAGAGTTCACTACATTCACTGAAGTGTCAGTCACTTAATGATGTGACGGTGTTAAACAAAAGAAATCGTGGCATAAACTGGGTCTTCGTCTACGCAAGCCCATGCGCAGAAGGCTGCGATGAACTGTGTGCTGTGACACATTGCCCTGATCAACACTTTTGTAGCTGCGGGTGATTTGTCGCACTGTGGCCCTGCGGTCGCTGTGAACAATGCACCACAGGCATCAGTGAGCTGCGGACGACACACGGCTGGACAATGGTTTGTCGTTTGGACATCTGTGCACCATTTTTGATACGTACTCACTACAGCTGCACGTGAAAACCCACAAACCGCGCCGTTTCCTAAATCGTAGTTCCGAGGAGCCGTACCATCACAATTTGTCCTTTCTCAAACTCCGATATATCGGCAGCTTTCCCCATTCTGACTCCGAACACTCTATTAACCGAAAGCAGATCCTCGGGTTGTATATATACATGCCTCGTGAACTTCACCTACGCCACCGCTCGGTCTCCAAGCGCGCTCATTTCTCTTGGATGGGGTTGGTCATAATGGAAAGGCTCATTGGTGTACACTAAAATGCAATCTGCATGTTCTGATTTTTATTGCAGTGGATGATTGCGTTTTCGGCTAAATCTCGTAAAACCCTTAACCATGAAAAGTATTCGTGTTTCTTGCACTCTGTGTATGTAAGTCTTGTTATCATCGCCGTAATATTAAGTTTGAAATACAAGAATACAGAAAAAATCTCAGTTCATGACACCTCTTTATCAATTACGTTAATCGGCTTTCCGTTATTTGTAAAATGCTTATTTTTTCTGCCCTCTCGCTTCTTCTGTTTCCATAGCTACAGCTGTAGCTATGAATTTCTTATTTCAGAGGGAATGTAGTGAAAATGAGTTTGACATACACATCCTATGCAGTCTAATAAAACATAGGTAAAATTGTTTACCCATTTGGACACCAGCAGTGAAACACTGCACACGAAAGTGGAGTGTACTCGTCACTACCAAAAATTGCGGCCACGATGGAGTAACAATAAACAATTACGAAAAGTCGTTTTACTCTCGCGATGCACACGTGAGAACATTTCAATGCCAGTGCTACTGGTAGCGTCCGCACGTTAAAGATGACATACGCTTTCTCAGATATCTCTTTGGTTCCCGTAGAAATGGCATGATAATTTTATTTACTTCTAGTGAGCCCCCGTTTAGGAATTTCAACTTGAAACCGGTTACTGCAAATCGAAAAGCAGTAAAAAACAACGTACCAAATTCTGAAGAGTCTGCCACAATTTTCCGAAGTGTTATGGTTGCCACACACACAAAGAGACATTTTCTTTCTTTATTATAAGTTGAAGACATTCGGCTTTCATTTTGCAGTTGTGACTTCACTTTACTGAGCTTCTGACCATTCGTCCGAGATGGGTACGGGTTCGAATCCCGATGAGCTATAAACGATGTGTTTGTCTTACGACACTGGCTTTCTCCCTTTCCTGGAACCAATGACACCAACTTACGGACGGGCGACTGCTTATAGTCGGTGGTGTAGTGGGACCGGAACGGCGTTCCGGTACTTTTTAGTAGCCGGCGCGAGTTCCAGTAAATTCTATATAGCATAATTTGTTTTCTTTTTAAACTACGGATATCTTATAATTCTTTTCCAACAAAAAAATTCAACGGGAAACCTGCGCAGTTAATGGAATTAACTTCCCATGTTTGTTTGAACGTAGAATTAGACTCTAAATAAATTCTCACTTGGCAGTCCCTTGAAACACTTTTTTCTACTGTTGTTAAGAACGTTGAAGTGTAAATATTGCAGTGGAGAAATTACTGCAATTGGAAATTTAATTAACCTAGTCATTTTTAAGGAGTTTATAGTAGTGAGTTTCAGTGAATTTAGTCCAGTTTCGAGTGCCCTTAATTACGGTGGAAGCAGGAGATTATTTTTCTCTGTGCACCTTTAGGCTCGTTTCACACAGAAGAATAAAATCCGTCGACGCAATACATCTCCAGGCTGTTCTACCTCTCGCTATCAGGCGGACTATGGGATTGTCCGTGCTGTACCCAAACTGTCCATATCAAAATATCTCGAGAACTAAGACTCCCAGTGATAAATGGATTTCACCATTGCACTTTAAATTAGTTTCCGCTTCCAACGGAACCTTATTCGATAATATGGAGCTGATTTTAGTTTTTACAACCCAAAACGGCCCCGATTTGGGCCCCAACATTTCAGTGCTTTCTTACCAAAATTGTGAAATCTTGTTCCTTGAATGCCAAAACGTGTAAATCCGGAAATATTACTTCGACCGATCCCCATACTTTCTTATAAGAATAAGAATGTAAAAAGGGGAGCAGCGGATTGGAGGAGGGGGTAAGAAGGGAAAGCTATTGAAGGCTTAAAGGCACCGTGGGTTCCTATGCTTTTTCAATTAGCACTACAGCACTGTTTATAACCCATTGAGTTGCTCACGGTGGTTGTTAAACCCCAAACAAACAAACAAACAAAAACCATAACTGCAAAAGATTACATTTGGTAAATTTACCACCCTGATAAGTTCCTTGAACAGTAAAAGTTACATTGATCAAAGTCTTTGGTTTGAACAAAATGTACGTATTCGGAGTTCTTTGGTGATTTTAAGAAAATAAAGCTCTTCTAATTCTTCTTTTATGCCTAAGTCTCTGATTAAGCGTTGTAGCACAAATTTTTGAACACAGATTTTGATAAAATTCCCCATGTGGTATCTTCGTAAACAGCATAATTTATACTTTTTAATTCTTAGCCGTGCATAGGTTCAAATTCTTTCATATAAGTTGGACTAAATTTCACCGCTCAAAGGAAGAAAACGACCTCCTTTCCCAGGACGTAAGCACGCTACTTTCAAGCGATGAAAATAATTTTGTCACAAGGGCTGCAGCCATCACAGCCTCAGTGACCCTTTTCATCTATGGGTCTAAACCATGTTGCGACTGATGTGGAAGTCCTAGCGCTTGTGGCTGAGATTTCCACTTCAGTTGGTTTTGCTAGATTTTGGGACTGCGATCAGTAGCACCTCCCGGCTAACAGGAGATTTCAGGGACTGGTGGTTTTACAAGAAAACCACCACCAATCTGAGACCTGAAAACTTTGGTACGGCATGAAAGAAAACAACAAATGCTTTGGGGGGGGGGGGGAGCTGTAGTCCCATGGAACCAAAGATCATTGAAAGTATTGATGACTCTAAAACGGAAGTTGGCATTTTTTATCAACAGCATTATAAGGAAGATTGTTATATACTGCTTCTAACGACAATTCGTTGGGGCAGAAATATGTATTGAAATTTTTGCCTTACGGACAATTTCTTCCGTTTTTTGTTCCATGATTATTCACTTGTTAAGAGAAAGTCGCGCAAATGAAAAGGTCGCCGACCCGCTCCTATACAGGAACAGAAGTTGAAGCAGAAGGCTCCCTTTTCGAGGCGGGAATCCATTACTGATTCATCCAGCGTATTTATTCTGAGATGGGAGTGGGGTATGGCTTTTGTGGATGGACGATGGTCCGTCTATACGAACATTGTAATTTACATTTTGTGAAAAGCGAAGAAGAGCTCCGATATCGAAAGAATGATGCATTGCAGAGAAAACAGTTGAAGCGGATGTTCTTGCTTTCTTCACGCGCAGTTAGAACATTCACCCGGAAGTTAACGATTCGATGCTAGGCTTTGAAAAAGATCATTAGCGCCTTTTTTTATTGCTGCGTTTTAAGTTGTTGTTTTTTTCTCTTCTGCTCGAGGTAAACAACATTATGATATTCAAAGGCCATTTATGCCGAAGATACGAACTCTATTTCGCCGTTTTTGCTCTTTTTCGCAGTTTGGGCGACGTTGGTGAAAAGTACACATCACAATTTTTCGGCTCTTTTCATGGCAGATGATATGATAGACTAGCAACGTACGCTTTCACCGCAGGTAATCTGAAGACCTCCACTTACTCATTTTAGGAGGTGTGAAGTCGCTTCTTGGAATTTTTCCCAGAAAAGTGTGATGGCTCATCTCTGAGAATTAAAGTCTTCAGAAAAGGTAAAAACTCCCTCAAATGATAGATAACTCTGCTCGTCTTACGGGGCAACATTAAAAAAGAAAAGAAACGAAAAGAAATCTGCAACAATTGTAGGAATTTGGCACAAACAAGGTTGCCATTTCGCAATGTTTGCTTCGCTGAAACTTTTAGATGATATCACCCCACAATCTCTCTACAGACGAATAGCTCTGTGGCAGTTGATCATCAAAACTGGATATACGACACCATTTCGTTCTTAAAAAGTTATTCGGAAAACGAAACAAGGGAAGAGAAGTTGAATCAAAATAGTGACTGCTTTCTTCATGGCTATTATTTTATTTTATTTTTTTGATTGGGGGTTTAATGACCACCGTGAGCAACTCAATGGGCTATAAGCAGTCGCCTGTCCTTAATTTAGGGCAACTGGTTCCAGGGAAGGGAGAGAACCAGTGCCGTAAGACAAGCACAACATGCATGCCTTACCGGGATTCGAACCTGGACCCATCTTGGACGAATTATCATAAACCATCGCTTAGACCACTGCGCCCCTGGGGCAGTAGCCATTCTTTTAAAAGACGAGCTCATAGTTCATGCCATGCACGGGTGAAACAGCTGTGACTGAAATTTTCATAACACGAATCGTAAAATGCATAGACATAACTATTATAAACAGTTGAATTATTAATGGGCAGTCTATAAGATAGGTCACCAGCATCAAACTTTTCATAATATTCCCGTTCAACATTTCCATGACAGAAGCCTATTACATAGGTTAATAGATAACGTACTGTGAGTGTCATATGACACTCACAGTACATTATTTTAAGAATTATGTTACTCTGCAATGCGAAGAAAATGAAATAAAACACGACATATTACCTACGTAACAAAACAGTTGTAGCAGACAGTTGTTCGAGGGCGTGCGTGTTGCCACATATGAAGTCGTTTGTCTTACTAACTTTATTTTATTTTCTGACATTTCTCTTTGATTTTACGTAGCGTGTGATAGCGGTGAGCTTAGTTCCGATTTCGGCCACCGGATGAAACCAGATGGCGCTGCAAGTACTGAATGACGTCAGAGCCTTAGGGACAGACGTAGCCTATTAATATAAGTTTTATTTGCAATTCACAGTATGTGTACAACATAAGATTTTGATTTTAAATACACTGAAACAACATTAAACATGTTTTAAAAGATCTCTGGAACTGCCAAATAAAAAATATCCCATTATTTGCTATGTGCTTCTGAATAGAGTTTTCTATCATAGTTTCTGAATTTTCGTCATTTTCCGTTTATTGTTTCATATGCAGTTGTTGGGCGAAATACTTGAAGCAGCTGATGTTTCGCGAGACCTTCACAAAACATACATTTCATTGACAGTGTCTATACATACAGCTGAACCGATATCGTTTCTGATCTTTTATAAAATGTGCCAGGTGCTTTAATTTAATTAACGGAGAGAATATTCTAGATGTTTTACAAATTATATGAAGAATGACAGGCCTGTCTGTCTTCCAAAGAAGTAAATGTATTTGTCGAACGCTCCGCATTGACGTACGTGATTTGTCCTGTGTCTTCAGAGGAGTTGTTTTGTAAAGTCATAGTGGAACTGACAAAACATGGTCGGACACCATGTGTGAACGACACATTGTTGAGTTTATTCATACTAATTTACTACAGAGATAAAAATAACGCCGTCTTTACACAATTAATTTTTTTACTATATAAAATTTAAAACCCTACTGGTTAAAAACTTTATTTACCCAGTAAAATACACAAGATCTTTCAACCCTACATTAGGATCATCATCAGGTGTTAGACTAAAAATTGCGTGGGTGGAGACAAATGTTTTATACATTGACTGTTTAGTGACTAGTGACGCAGTCATGTCATGGTGCATGCGCCTTGTGAGTATACATCACGCTCAGCAATAGACACTGTTATGCGCATATAATACATATTGTTATAATGTGAATGTTTGACTAAGTTTCTTCTTGATGATTAAGATTGTTTTTCAAGTTTTTCAATAACAAATATCCACGGTTGTGGTATGTATGCGGGAATATTGTCATTGCAACATATATGTTCATTACAAAATATGTGTGAATTTTCTGTAAACAAGTAAGATGATTTTGACGAAGGAGTAGCGATGACTCCCAAACAGGGTAGAACTTACCTTCTTTAACCAATCTTGGTAATGATGTTGATACCAAACCGTTTTTAGTACTGTATTTGTGCTCTGTAATCCTTGTCCCTAGGATGCATCTTGTGGATCTTATATAGATCTTTTAGGGTTCATCCTGTTCTACACTTCGTAATAGAATTCTGTATATTCCATGTCTATCTCTTTGTCCCCACGGGTTCACGATCATTCTTGATAGTTGCCAATATATTTCGCACTCTTGTCCCAAAGTCCAGACCAAATCTTCGACAGATTTGTTTTAAAATTGGAGTAACTGTGGGGTGGTATATCATTGATCCTATGAATTTAGGTTGCGGTTGGTCCCGCTGTAGATTTGACTGACTAGAATCTATTAGTCTTCTAAGAATGCTGTTAACCATATATCCAGGGTAACCAAAGGTTTTTGCTATTTTTATAATATTTTGAATCTCTGTGTGTCGTATTTCTTCGGTAGAAGAGTGCGAGTAGGCCCTTCGCAACATAAACCCCAAAGAAGCGAGTTTATATTTTTGTGGATGTGTAGACGAATTGGGAATGAGTGACTCACCAGATGGCGGTTTTCTGTATATTGAATGGTGTAGCATATTTGACACAGGGTCTCACCTAAGTTGGAAGTCCAGGAACGGTAACGAGTATTCCTTTTCCGTCTCTACAGTGAAGGTTATTGTCGGAAATTGCGGGCCGCCCCGGTGGCGCAGTGGTCTAAGGCAATGGCCTCTGATCATTCTTCCGAAAGGGGTCCGGGTTCGAATCCCGGTGAGGGCATGGATGTTGTGTTTGTCTTAGGGCACTGGCTCTCTCCCTTCCCTGGAGCCAGTGACCCTAAATTAGGGACGGGCGACTGCTTATAGCCCATTGAGTTGCTCACGGTGGTCGTTAAACCTCCAATCAAAAAAAAAAATTGCGGTGATAGGGTCTCTGCAAATTGATCCAGTGCTTCCAAGCCATACGTCCAAAACACAAGTACGTCATCTACATGCCTTATGTAAAAAACGGAGCCCTGTAGATACGTAGATAATATCCTATTCTCGATGTGCTGCAATACAACTTCAGCAAGTATGGCTGATAAATAAAGTTTTTAAATAGTAGGGTTTTAAATATTGTTACTGTGTAAATAAAGTTTTTTACCAGTAGGGCTTTAACAATCCACAAAACTCAGTACGTGTCCAAAGATGTGCTTTGCAGCAAAACGTCGGAGGCTGCACAGAGATTCAATTTGTAGTTGTGTTGCTATTGCTGAACTACCACTTACAAACGCTAATGCTCTGCAACAACAGAAGTGGTGAAATGTGCATAATTTCGGTGTTTGGAATTCGCTCATGAGCTATTACATTATGACTACATAATATCAGGTTGGGCTGCGTTGGGTGACTGAGAACGGTATATACAGTCTGAAAACTCATGTTTTTCACTCTGTCTAACATCCAGTTTAAGTATGTTTCTAGAATTTCAAAAGAAGCGTACAATTCTGACTGTCTTTTATCAACACTAAGCATTGGAAAGGAGCAGTACTTGCTTAGGCAGCAGTATCAGGTAACTAAATGCTTAGATCGCATCGTTACGTGGCATGGTCACAGCGATCTAGAAAATCAACAAAAGTGGGTGCCACAAAATTTGAAATTAGATTCTCAAAATGAAAATATGACGAGGCAGCAACTTTCCCTCTAATATTTTTCGATTACTTTTGGGATTTCGATTTCTTTCAAATAGTGCACTTAAAAAAAACAAAAAAAAAACCACCTAGTGTCTCGTCATTTTTGTGCCGTCAAAAAGATAGGATTAATTTATTTGTCTTTATTAAAAAGTACGCATTCATCGAAGAAGGTTTGAGATTTCATATTTGCTATAGTAATTAACAAATCTGCTGAAATTGGTAGTTTTGTGGATTTTCCGCCAAAATTTGCTATTTCTGAGATTCTGAACTCAAAATTTGTACTTTGTACTACGAGACGCCATTCTATTCAGCCGTTGGGGAGTACCTGAATGCACCTTTTGCGATCTAGTGGACGACGTCACGCCGAGTACAAGCGGTAATAGTAAACGAAAGGCAGCCCAACCTGATATTATGTAGTCATACTGTAATAAATAGCTCATGAGCGAATTCCAAACACCGAAATTACTTTACCATTATCGCATTCTGTTCTCCTTTGTCATTATAGCTTGCACGTCGTGTGTACATCAGCAGTCTTGCTTGTTGAACTAATCCAGTTTGAGTTAAAGGATTTTAATACTGTGTACACGACCTATTTTAAAATTTGAAAAGTTGTCTTTTCGTTTTTTAAGAACGAAATATCTTGAAGTGTTTATCTGCTTTCTTCAGACCTTTCAGCAATTTTTAAAGTTCATCTGTACTTGTGACCTATAATTAAGCTTCTTCATTTTTCTTGATGCGCAGACAAAATAAAAGTTTTGACCCGACGAAGTTAATTAATTGGTGTCAAATTCCGGTAGACCTACAACGTGAACCTTGAAGGAAACGTGCTGAACGAGCCCAGAAAGTTACTTTTTACTCTACCGAGTGCCAAAATGAAGGACTCTGTTGGGCAAAAGGCCCATAAGGTCAGAGGGTAATCAATCAAGTATTTTTCATTTTCTGCTAATTTACGAAGTCTTACTTGAGAAATGATAAATGGCTCACAACGCTTCACGCGATATTAATTTTTAGCTTGTTCATATTAAAAATGAGTAACTTCTAATGTTCTCCTTTAATTAGACTCTCTGAAATTCAGAAATATTTTTCACGTTACCCGAAAAAACGTGCGTGGTTTTAGAACATCCTTGTATATCCGTCTGTGGACTCTGTATTTTCACAGCCGTGAGCCTGATACAAAAATTAATTTTTCAGGGAATACCGCTAACCGTTACAGATGATGATTCCTTCATTTTCAAATTTCTCTGATGTTGAGGATTCAATAGGGTGAGTCATCATCATCATCATTATTATTGTCAACCATTATCAATCCACTGCTGGACGAAGGTCTCCCCAAGTTTCCGCCATAACGGTCTGTCTTGTGCCAGTCTTCTTTCATGTCACTCCCGCATATTATCGAATTTCATCCACCCATCTCCCATGTGGTCTTCTTCTGGGTCTTTTCCTGTCCCTTGGAATCTAATCTAAAATTTCGGCTGTCCATCGATGGTCTGTCCTTCTGGCAGTATGTCCAGCCCATTGCCATTTCAGGGATTTACCTCTGATCATGATGTCTTCCACTTTCGTCATTTTTCGGATCCACGAGTTCCTCTTCTTATCTCTCCTGGTTATACCAAGCATGCACCTCTCCATTCTTCTTTGAGTTGTATGTAGCCTTTGTATGTCTCTTTTAGTTAAGGTCCACGTCTCTGCACCATACGTAAGCACTGGAAGGATGCATTGATCAAACACTTTTCTTTTAAGACATAATGGCATATTGCTCTTGAAAATTATGCTGTTTCTTCCAAAAGCTCTCCAGGCAAGTTTTGTACGCCGATTAATTTCTTCATCAATGTGATCCTCACTTGATATCTGCTTTCCAAGATAAACGTACGTGTCTGTTATCTCCAGTTTTTCTCCATCAATCGATAAATCTTCATTTCTTGTAAAAGCATTGAACATCACTTTTGTCTTCTGAAAGTTCATTTTTAATCCCACTTCTTTACTCTTTTCAGCAAGTTCCTGGATCATACTCTGCAGCTCTGATGGGGTAGTTGCAAAAATGACTACGTCATCAGCAAAACGAAGGTGGGTTAGATAATCTCCATTAATCTTTATCCCTTTATTTTCCCAGTTCAGTGATTGAAAGACATTTTCCAATGTGGCATTAAGGAGCTTCGGAGATATATTGTCACCTTGTCTCACTCCCTATCCAATTTTTATGTGTGTTGTATTTTCAAACAGCCGAATCTTTGCACTTGCATTTTCATAGATGTTATTAATAATATTAATGTATGCATCTTCAATACCGCAGGATTTCAGAGCCATTGTAACTGCTGATGGTTTCACCGAATCAAAGGCTTTTTCATAATCGATAAAAGCCATGCACAATGGAAGTTCATATTCCCTCGCTCTTTCAATTAGTTCTCTCAGTACGTGGATATGATCTATTGTGCTGTAGTCACTCCTGAATCCAGCTTGTTCTCTCGGTTGAGCCATGTCTAGTGTTACCTTCAAGCGGTGTGAAACAACTTTAGTGAAGATTTTATAAACCACTGATAGGAGGCTGATAGGTCTGTAGTTCCTGGATCCTCAATGTCACCTTTTTTATGTAGCAGGATCATTGTAGCGTTGTTCCAATCCTCAGGAATCTTCCCTTCATTAAGGCATCGAGTGAAAATTTGGGCGAGTACTGTTTCGATTTCTCCACTTGCTTCTTGTATGATGTCTACAGTAATTCCATCTTCTCCTGGAGCTTTTCCCCGCTTCATGTTCTTGATTGCATGTGCAACTTCTGCTGGGAGGACTGGAAGAACTCTGGTACCTTTTATGATGTCTGGAGTACATGTATCATCCCTTTCATATAATTTGGAGTAGAAATCTTTCACTCTTGTCAAAATTTCGCCTCTATTTCCTGTTACAGAACCATCTTCTTTTCTCAGTGCCATAATCTGTTTTCTTCCCTTACTGAGATGTGCCTTTGCTATCTTTAGGCTTTGGTTGTTTTCAATTGCTTTCCTCACTAGTTCACAGTTGAATTTCCTTAAGACTTCAGTGATACTTTTTCTTACTGTCTTGCATAGCTCTATATATTCCACTTTGGAAGTCACATCTTCTTTAGTTGTCCTCATCTCTCTTCTTTTTTGCATCAACATTTTGGTTTTTCCTGATAATTTGTTCACATGCAACTTGTTCTTAGACCCAGCTAATTTTGTTGCTGTTTCCATAAGAGCTTTGGTTACTTCTCTGTTAACTTCAGAAATATCCACTTCTTCCGATGTTAGGCCTTCTAAAGCAGAGAATCTGTTCTTCAGTTCCAACTTGAAAGTATTATGGTGTTTTTTTAAGGTTGGTTATGTCAATACATTTTGTTTGTCGTATGAGCTTGCCACGTTCGAGTTTAGTGTTGAGGTGCATCTTACATCTCACCAATCTATGGTCACTACCTGTGTTGAACTTCTTCAGCACACTGCAGTCCTCGATGACGAATTTTTTGTTACACATAATAAAATCAATTTCACTTGTCGTCCCATTTGGATGTCTCCATGTCCATTTCCTGTGTGGCTTTTTCTTGAAAAAGGAGTTCAAGATGAAAAATCCTTCTGCCTCTGCAAACTCAACGAGAGTATTTCCACGCTGGTTTCTGTTGCCGTGACCGAATTTACCTACTGAAGTTTCATTCTGTTGCCGTTGCCCTATTTTTCCATTGAAATCTCCCATAATTATCTTCAAGTGCTGCTTAGCTTTATTATTTAGATCACGAATTTCCTCATAAAATTCTTCAATTTCTTCTTCAGGATGACTTGTGGTGGGTGCATAAGTTTGAATAATCTGAGCCTGGTATCTTCTCGAGAGTTGGATAACGAGTCGTGCAGCTCTGTCAGAGGAACTTTCAACTTCTACAACTTTATCCTTCAGTTTCTTGTTTATTATAAATCCAACACCACTAGTTCTGCCAGTATCTGTCCCACGATAGTAGAAAAGATGTCTACTTTTCAGTTCAATGAGATCTTCTCCTTTTCTCCTTACCTCACTTAGCCCCACGATGTCCCACTTGATCCTTTGTAGTTCCTCTTCCAATTCAAGAAGCCTTGAATCAGAAGATATTGAGCGTCCATTATACGTAGCCAAGGTCAGCATCAGATGGCAGCCTAGTCCGGTTCTCCGGGGATTCTTAGCACCCTCTGCCTTCATGTCGCACTGGCCGCTGCCTTGGCCAGGTACATTCCAGCTGCCGGAGACTGAGGGCCAAGATTTAAGTTGTAGAGTCATTTTGGAGGTGTTTAGCTATAACTCACCACGCTGGCCAAGCGGGTTGGTGAATGTGATAGGGGGAGTAAAAGTATTTTTATGCTTTCAATGATGTCCATTCGTCCAAAAGTAAGATTGGGTGCTCGGAGAAATGGTTCGACTACAGCAAAATTACGGCATTTCTGCAAAGCAGAAGAGGAACAGTCTTAAGCGTATACAGTGAGGGGGTTGACGCAGCAAATTCTGGAAGTGACAGCATAACCGGCTGTTGGAAAAACTGTAGGGGAGCGATTGATAGAGACATATGTACAAGACAATAGATGAGCAAAGTAATACAGGGTTTGAATCAGACATCCGTGTAACTCGGATGGTGTAGTTTACGTGAGCCTTCGTTGCACCTTCTGCATTACAACAATAAAATACCTAAATACACACACTGCTGCTGTCTGCAGGGAGCAAGACAAAATCGTCTCCACTGGACGTTGGAGCACCCGAGATGACTGGGAAAAGATCATGTCTGACAAATGGCGTTCTCAACTGCACTTTGCCGGTGGAAGATGGGGGATTCATAGACAACAGCATAGATAGCATGATGGCGTCTCTCCAAGTTGCTCAGTAAGTATAATGATATGAGACATATTTTCTTGACAGGCTTTACCCCGTGATTTCAGTCAACACACTCCTGAATGACTATGCGTATTTAAACATTGTTTCTTTTCAAGTTCATCTAACCAAGGTCGCCCTCTACCCCAGTGGTTATAGATACTTCCAGCAGGACAGTTCACCATTCTACAACTCCAACATTGTCTCGAAATACACTGCTGGCCACCCAAAATGCAACACCAAGAAGGAAGCATCCGAGCGGCTTGAAATTCGCAGCATGCGTCGCCCGCGAGAGGACATGCAAACGATTAGCATTGCAGCGCATATGCAAATCATGTGCGCCCGTCACGCCACCAAGAAACACCATAAGAAGGGTGCACAGAAGGCGGGGTGTCAGTAGTGGAAGTGTGTTGTGCCGCCGGACCTGTGCGTGGTAAGCTTCCTGATGCCTCGTCGCAGAATACGGCAGTCATTCCAGCACGTTGCGGAGTTCGACAGAGGACGAATAGTGGCTTATCGCCATAGCGGTTTATCGTACCGAGACATCGGCGCCCGTGTGGGACGACATCCAACCACAGTGAGGCGAGTATGGAGTTGGTGAGTGCAGGAGGGACGGATGGATCGACGTAATTGAGTGCCGCGGCCGCGGCACACCACCGAACGAGAGGACAGGCATTTTGTGCGGCGGGCATTGACGGCTCTCACCGCCACATCATTAACGTTAGCGCAGTAATTAGGGTGTGTTGCGCAACAACCTGTGTCAGCACGTACCGTTCGACGTCGTTTGCAGGAGTGGTGACTTGTCGCATGGCGCCCATTGCTCTGAGTACCATTGACGTTACACCACCGGCGAGTACGGCGGCATTGGGCCGTTGAGCGCAGCACCTGGACTACGGAATGGCACGACATTGTCTTCTCCGACGAATCCTGCTTCAGCCTGCAACACCACGATGGTCGGATCCGCGTGTGGCGGCACCGCGGCGAGAGACTGTATGACGCCTGCATTATGCATCGCCATACCGGTCCGTCGTCTAGCGTTATGGTTTGGGGCGCAATTGGATATGATACCCGCACCCCTCTGGTACTCATCGCCGGTACACTCAACAGCCACCGCTACATCTCCGACGGTTTGGAGCCTGTAGTTCTCCCTTACCTGCAGGACCTACCAGCGGCCACGTTTCAACAGGACAATGCTCGTCCGCACGTGACACGCATCGTGCAACATTTCTTCACGGCCCACCAGGTGTCACTGCTGCCGTGGCCCGCCTGTTCTCCCGATATGTCGCCCATCGGACACGTCTGGTCGCTGATCGACAACCGAGTTGCCCGGTAAACACCACCCGCGGCTACGCCTGATGAACTGTGACAACGTGTGGAAGCAGCCTGGACCGACATAATTTAAGCCCACATCCAAAGCCTCTTTCGTTCGATGCTGCGGCGTGTAGCGGCCGTTATTGCCAGCCATGGGGGCCACACGAACTATTGATGTATGCGTGTCCCGCAAGTCGCAGGGGCCTGTAAGCTCAATCGTTTCATCTTTGCATCTGTTGTTATGTGTCCAGTAAATCTGGCTTTGCTGTCTCGTGTCCTTCTTGGTGTTGCATTTTGGGTGGCCAGCAGTGTAGTTCCAGGAACACGGAGACATTTCTCTCATTCCTAATCCACATCAGCCACCAGTTCTCAGTCCGGTGGAACATTAGCAGAATGAAATCGAAAAGAACATCAGACATCTGGATCTATTGCCATCCAATCTGCATGAATTGGAGGATGTCATGCAGCATGGATGGGCCAATGTTACATTGCAGCCTGGCAAAACTTAGTCGAACAAACGCAGAGGCAAATTCGTGCTGTTCTGAAGGGCGAAAGCATTCCATTGTATTTTTAAGCAAATAGTACTAATATACGGGCATCACAATGTATGTCTGAGCTTTTAAAGCTCAGACATACATTGTGATGCTTTTCTTTCCATTATGTTGCTATATCAGTGATCATTGTTTTCCGTTTCGTTTTTAGGTTTTCTGATTTCACTTTTTCCGGCAAGATGGCGGAAGTTTTTATTATTTACGCTTTCCAACCGTAGGTTGAAGAAGCGTATATGCTCCAGCTTTGTCCGTCTGTCTGTCTGTCTGACCGTCCGTCGGCACGATAACTCACGTAAAAATTGTTCGATTTTGATGAGATTTTAGTATGTGGTAGGAGACCACCAGGGGACGAACCTATTGAAAATGGGCGAAATGGGTCAAAGGTCAGGACATAGAAGTGGAATCCATTCCATTGCCCTTATGCGTCATAACTCGCGTAAAAACAGTTCGATTTCGATGAAATTTTAGTATGAGGTAGGGGACCACCTGGAGACGAACCCTATTGAAAATGGGCGAAGTAGGGTCAAAGGTCAGGATATAGGAGCCGGATCCATTCCATTGTCCTTATGCGTCATAACTTGTGTAAAAATGGTTCGATTTCGATGAAATTTCAGTATGTTCTTCTGGAGGTATACTGAACCAATTCTGTTTAATATCATTGAAATGGGGTCAAAGGTCAGGGCACAGGAGTAAGATTTGTTCCGCAGCCATTATCCTCTTAACTTGAATACAAATGCTTCTATTGTGTTAACAAGTTCGTTGCTATCTTTGTAGCCTGTTGTTAACATGTTCGTATTAACTTCATAAATATTGCGTGCTTGAGTTGCTAAGTCTTGTATGGTGGATGATGATAGTCATTAACACGTAATGACCAAATGATAATGATTGGATTCAAATAATACTTGCGATTCGTAAATATGTCTAAGAAACTTTTACTCTTTTATTCATTTACTTGCCTGCAAAGGTTGTCCGTTTGTTGTGCTATATTTCCTAACTCTCCCGCTTAAAACTCCAATTCATTTTTTCTTAAGTCCTGCTTTCCTTCATCTCTCGCGCTGTCGTGAAATCCCCTAACCTGCCGGTCCACCTAAGACCTACCCTGGGGCGATTACCTCGTCGTACTTTTCGTGACCGCTCGCTCTCCTAGACCAGAGACAACTGTCTTCTCGCCTCCCTCCCTTGTCTCCAAAAAATGCCCTTGAGCATATCCTAAAATTCCCAGTGAGAAACAACCACGCCGCTCTCGGTAAACCTCAAGCCTCAAAGTAAAATGTAAGGGGCCAGTGCATTAGTCGGCAGCCTTAAAATTGAAATCTGTAAAACATTAAAAGAGGCGCGATACAGTTAATCTTCACTCAACATACAAAGTGTAGATACTAAGCTTAGACAAAATTTCGTCTTAGTAAATAACCGTGCATCCGGTGTCTAATGGGGAACTGACTCTGAAAAATTTCTCTCACGCTTTGTGGAAAACAAAGGAAGTGGAGCACGAGATGGGAAAAGGTTGCATTTTGAGATTTCATATGAAATCCTAAAACCCCGTATAAAATCTTTGTAACAATTGCGACAAAACGTTAGTATGTTGTTCCGGAGGTATACTGAACCAATTCTGTTTAATATCATCGAAATGGGGTCAACGGTCAGATCACAGGAGCGATACTTATTCCACAGCCATTATCCTCATAACTTGAGTAATAGCTTGAGTAATGATTTCTGGTATGTTGGAAAGCGTATCATAATCAATACATTGCATGAGTTTACTAACTTGTTCATTTTATTTCTCCTTTTCTGCAGAAGGACTGGTACGAAACTCCTTTTTCATTGATTTTTCCTAACATGGTCGTCATTATCAAATGAAATTTCTGATTTTTCACATTTACCAATTTCCCACTAGGTAGCCCAATAACATTTTGCTTCCTTTGCCTTTATCTGTGCCTCTAAAAGTTGTATTTCTAAAATATTTTCCCTAGGATTGACAATTACTTTACGTGCACAGTAAGTAAAACAATTACTTTACATGCACTTTCCAGCTTTTCTGATGAAGAAGTTTCCCTTTATATGACCTAAAATTTGATTTTACTGTTAGGAATCTACTATCGAACAATCAATTTCTTCAGTAGATGACGAAGCAAATACTGTCTGAGTATTCATAATCAGAGGAAGGATGGGGGATAGAATACTTTAGAATTGTTCTCGTTTCTGGTTGGAACAAAATTTGATTTTACTGTTAGGAATCTACTATCGAACAATCAATTTCTTCAGTAGATGACGAAGCAAATACTGTCTGAGTATTCATAATCAGTGGAAGGATGGGGGATAGAATACTTTGGAATTGTTCTCGTTTCTGGTTGGAACAAAATTTGATTTTACTGTTAGGAATCTACTATCGAACAATCAATTTCTTCAGTAGATGACGAAGCAAATACTGTCTGAGTATTCATAATCAGAGGAAGGATGGGGGATAGAATACTTTGGAATTGTTCTCGTTTCTGGTTGGAACAAAATTTGATTTTACTGCTAGGAATCTACTATCGAACAATCAATTTCTTCAGTAGATGACGAAGCAAATACTGTCTGAGTATTCATAATCAGTGGAAGGATGGGGATAGAATACTTTGGAATTGTTCTCGTTTCTGGTTGGAACAAAATTTGATTTTACTGTTAGGAATCTACTATCGAACAATCAATTTCTTCAGTAGATGAAGCAAATACTGTCTGAGTATTCATAATCAGTGGAAGGATGGGGGATAGAATACTTTGGAATTGTTCTCGTTTCTGGTTGGAACAAAATTTGATTTTACTGTTAGGAATCTACTATCGAACAATCAATTTCTTCAGTAGATGACGAAGCAAATACTGTCTGAGTATTCATAATCAGAGGAAGGATGGGGGATAGAATACTTTGGAATTGTTCTCGTTTCTGGTTGGAACAAAATTTGATTTTACTGTTAGGAATCTACTATCGAACAATCAATTTCTTCAGTAGATGACGAAGCAAATACTGTCTGAGTATTCATAATCAGTGGAAGGATGGGGGATAGAATACTTTGGAATTGTTCTCGTTTCTGGTTGGAACAAAATTTGATTTTACTGTTAGGAATCACTATCGAACAATCAATTTCTTCAGTAGATGACGAAGCAAATACTGTCTGAGTATTCATAATCAGTGGAAGGATGGGGGATAGAATACTTTGGAATTGTTCTCGTTTCTGGTTGGAACAAAATTTGATTTTACTGTTAGGAATCTACTATCGAACAATCAATTTCTTCAGTAGATGACGAAGCAAATACTGTCTGAGTATTCATAATCAGTGGAAGGATGGGGGATAGAATACTTTGGAATTGTTCTCGTTTCTGGTTGGAACAAAATTTGATTTTACTGTTAGGAATCTACTATCGAACAATCAATTTCTTCAGTAGATGACGAAGCAAATACTGTCTGAGTATTCATAATCAGAGGAAGGATGGGGGATAGAATACTTTGGAATTGTTCTCGTTTCTGGTTGGAACAAAATTTGATTTTACTGTTAGGAATCTACTATCGAACAATCAATTTCTTCAGTAGATGACGAAGCAAATACTGTCTGAGTATTCATAATCAGTGGAAGGATGGGGGATAGAATACTTTGGAATTGTTCTCGTTTCTGGTTGGAACAAAATTTGATTTTACTGTTAGGAATCTACTATCGAACAATCAATTTCTTCAGTAGATGACGAAGCAAATACTGTCTGAGTATTCATAATCAGTGGAAGGATGGGGGATAGAATACTTTGGAATTGTTCTCGTTTCTGGTTGGAACAAAATTTGATTTTACTGTTAGGAATCTACTATCGAACAATCAATTTCTTCAGTAGATGACGAAGCAAATACTGTCTGAGTATTCATAATCAGAGGAAGGATGGGGGATAGAATACTTTGGAATTGTTCTCGTTTCTGGTTGGAACAAAATTTGTTTTTACTGTTAGGAATCTACTATCGAACAATCAATTTCTTCAGTAGATGACGAAGCAAATACTGTCTGAGTATTCATAATCAGTGGAAGGATGGGGGATAGAATACTTTGGAATTGTTCTCGTTTCTGGTTGGAACAAAATTTGATTTTACTGTTAGGAATCTACTATCGAACAATCAATTTCTTCAGTAGATGACGAAGCAAATACTGTCTGAGTATTCATAATCAGAGGAAGGATGGGGGATAGAATACTTTGGAATTGTTCTCGTTTCTGGTTGGAACAAAATTTGATTTTACTGTTAGGAATCTACTATCGAACAATCAATTTCTTCAGTAGATGACGAAGCAAATACTGTCTGAGTATTCATAATCAGTGGAAGGATGGGGGATAGAATACTTTGGAATTGTTCTCGTTTCTGGTTGGAACAAAATTTGTTTTTACTGTTAGGAATCTACTATCGAACAATCAATTTCTTCAGTAGATGACGAAGCAAATACTGTCTGAGTATTCATAATCAGAGGAAGGATGGGGGATAGAATACTCTGGAATTGTTCTCGTTTTTGCTTGGAACAAAATTTGATTTTACTGTTAGAAATCTACTATCGAACAATCAATTTTTTCAGTAGATGACAAAGCAGATACTGTCTGAGTATTCATAATCAGAGGAAGGATGGGCGGTGGAATACTCTGGAATTGTTCTTGTTTGTGGTTGGAACAATTGCAGTAAACCAAGGGGACACAAAAATACTTTTGTAGCACAGTAGAAAACTGAATTAGGTGATATCAAGGCAGGTAGTTCTTGAGAGACAGCCCCATAGGAGTGCCAGTAGGAAGTTGGTTCCCAAACTAGGGGTCATGAAGAATTCAACAACGCAGAAATGCAAGCTTTTCAAGTTTGATTACAATTTAAACCAAACAAAGGAATCGGTTGGATGCTGAAAACGATATATGTTGTTCACTTTAACCTTTTAAGCCTAAGATTTGGCTCCGATATTTTCTTTAGCAAAATTTCGTTTTCATTACCTCTTCTGTGATAAAGAAAACTTTTGTGTTTAGTTTTAACTTTTAATTACCTTACGAATTAAATTTTTTGTTAAAAGAGAATTGGGTGACGGTAAAGGAGAAAGGATGATATGAGAGTTTTTCAAAAATCAAAAAGGGGTCGTGTTGCCGAAACGTCTGGAAACCGCTGCTGTAGAAGGCACGAGATTTGTTCCAAAAGTAAGGCGCACGCGTCAAGAAAAAATCGTATAATTGATATTTTGGCATAAAACATGGTGCAATTACTTACAGCTGAATCAAGCTTTTTTCATACACCGCTTAAATTCAAGCATTTGTACCACCGGTGTATGAGCTGAATAATTCGATCTCCGTAATAATCCATACACTTTGTTAGGAGAAACGTTGTGGCAGCCTCTACGACCTCTTTCTCCTAGGTGTGTGAGCCGCCTTTGTAACCTTCCCATTGTCAAAGAGATGCTAGGTCTGGGCTGTAAGGAGTATGACTCCTCACAGTTCACTCGTTTTTCTCCAGCAGTAGAGTATGTGGTGTTGCGTTGCCGTGAAGCAAAGGAGTTTATTTGTTTGTGAATGTCCCACGTCATTTGAAACGAATTTTTTCTTTCAGCTTTTCTTATGTCTGCATGTAACAGTTTGCATTTAATGGTTTCCTCATGTTGTAAAAAGTCAAATGGAAAAATGCCTTCGTGATCTCAAAATAATGTAGCCGTGAATTTCTTCATGGAAATTGTTTTCTTAAACGTTTTTGCGATTGGTGAGCCAAGATGTTTCCACGTCATAGAATTTTTCTCTGAAACGGTAGTGACACATTCATACCACGAAATGTTCGAGGAAATTTACATTAGTTCGAACGCTGCAGAAATATTCGACAGAAATTTCCATGCGTATCTTTTTGTGGTCTTCTAACTAAAGCTTAGGCACCTGAAAAACACAAACTTCTTTACAATTCCATTGTCTGGAATAATTCGATGAACACTGGTCTTGCAAAGGTTCAAATGAGTCGCGATTTCAGGGACTTTCAGTTTTCTGTCTCTGAGGAAACAGTGGGAATGACGTCAGGTGTGAGCGAAGCAATCAATTTTTCTTCTGAAGATTCATCAGATACAGTGTTACTGTTCGATTTGAATTACGGACACCAAAGCTGACACTTATTTTCTTGACGAAAGCATCTGGATCGCATACACCACAACTCTCCATGTGAATATCTGTGGCATATTATATCATACACCTTAAAAAAGTGTGCATGCTGATAAAAAAAAACTCTTTATACGTTGGTTTTGAGTGGCTAAGGACCACACGACATTGAAGTATAGTAAGTCTAATGGATGACAACTGATATATATTGCACTGACATTTATTTTATAAAAAATATATACTTAAAAATGTATGATCTATCTGTTGCTATTGTCATTGTAGCACGTTGTAAAAAAATCAAATATTTATGCGGATGATTTACAAACATATGTACATACACTATTACGTTCAAACACAACTATATATATTCATAATATTCAAAGAAGAAATTGTGTGATCAATGTCTTGAAATCATAGAGCACCTGGACAGCAGGCATTGTGTTTCTAATTTATATATGCATTTTGTAAATTACAAGAACATATCGATTAACATTTAACCGTTGTCATTCTTCGCCGTAGATAGCGCACATTACAGTATCCATGTGCGTATATAAGTGATTATTAAGTGTCCAAGTGGTGGCAGTTTCTTCCTGAGGATTTTCAATGTCGTGTGGTCCTTACACTCTCAAGAGCATGGACTTCAATGTCGTGTGGTTCTTACACTCTCAAGAGCATGGACTTCAATGTCGTGTGGTCCTTACACTTTCAAGAGCATGGACTTCAATGTCGTGTGGTCCTTACCCACTGAAGAGCAACGTGTAAAGAGTTTTTCTATAAGCATGCACACATTGTTTTTTAAGGCGTATGATATTATTATATATCTCCAGTACGTTTCATTTAAACGAATCTACAAAGGTTAGTATCGAATTTAATAATTTCTGTGGGATTTAAACCTTTAAAATGCAAATAATGAAAAACGGAAAAAAAATAATAATAGCGAGGATCTCTTTTGTCATGTGCATTACGTACTGAGTAGACACTTTACACCCCTGTAGCTTACGGAGCATTTGTGTGAAATAGCTCTAATGTCGCTGACACATAGACTGCTGCACCTCAAAACCACGTAACCAATTTGAAGCGTATGGAGTTATTCGTTTGTAGTGGAAACAAAAAGTGTATCTTACTGCCTACGTTTCCACATCCTACCGTGGAAAACAGATTGCAGAGAGTCAGTGAATGTCGAGCTGTTAATCAGGCGAACTGTACTTCTCTCTACAGAATCAAGAACAACTGCAAATGTGGTGGCAACACTAATTCTGGTCAAGCTCGCGACTTTTTTTTTTCTTGAGTCCAACTGGAAAGAGAAATTCTAGGTCTTTTGTGACACAACAAATGTCAAATGTACCTATGTAATCAATCTGAAGTAAAACTAAAGTACTTCTAAACAATGGCTTATGCAGTACAGAAACTAGAAGTGTGCGCGGCCTAGCCGGTTCAAGTTTTTCATATACGTATAAAAGATTAACCTATTTCTGACCTTACATTATTAAGCCTATTTCTGACCTCAGGAAGGAGTCCTACTGGCCTATTAGCCTATTTAATCCTACTGGCCTATTAACCTATTTAGTCCTACTGGCCTATTAACCTATTTAGTCCTACTGGCCTATTAGCCTATTTAATCCTACTGGCCTATTAACCTATTTAGTCCTACTGGCCTATTAGCCTATTTATGACCTCAGGAAGGAGTCCTACTGGAGTAGAAGATTCTGTGTTTTGCTACTTAAATAAAGAAAGAAATTTCGTCTTGGAAAAGCAAGAATGACGAGTGACTTGTGGCATCATCTGTTGTTCCGTATCTTCCCCTCTCAATACTACTCCTACATACGAACAAATTTTACGTATCAAAGACGTCGTTAGATTTCAAAGTCAGGGAAGGCGACGGGTGGGCGGACATTATTTTTGGTGAGGCAAGTTTGATGGCAACTTTATTTGCGAAGCTGTGGAAAAAGCATTTTTAATGCTTTTCACTACTGACTACAAAGGAATTCGTGCAATCCCCGCTCCTCTATCTGGACACACACACACACCCGCAAGGATCTGACTAATTACGACACAATGCCGCCCCGGTGGCGCAGTGGTCTAAGCGATGGCCTCTTATCATTCGTCCGTAAGGGGTCCGGGTTCGAATCCCGGTGAGGCATGGATGTTGTGTTTGTCTTACGGCACTGGCTCTCTCCCTTCCCTGGAACCAGTGACCCTAAATTAGGGACGGGCGGCTGCTTATAGCCCATTGAGTTGCTCACGGTGGTCGTTAAACCTCCAATCAAAAAAAAATCTGCTCTCAAACTTGCCCCACCAAAAATAATACCCGCCCACCCGTAGCCCAGCCTGACTTAGAAGTCTAGCGACGTCCCTTATCTCCCCTAAGTCCTTTTAAAATGGAACTAAAGTAAATAGAAAAGATCACTGAGTGCAAAAGGAAATTGATTTCAATGTCTTGGGGTTCCGTGTTTCTGTTCAATGGGAACAGAGGTATGATAATAATGGTGTTTGGTGAAGGCAGGTTCTGTAAAGCTTCTTTTAACCTCTTAAGTGGCTGATGTACCTGAGCAAAATGGTGCCCAAACTTTTCTGCCCTTTTTGGATTTTATGGAAGCTGGGCCAAAACTATTTCTTTCCTTTTGTTTTCATCTCAGTAGTACCAACCATAAAAGACCTATCACTGCTGATTAGCACTCGCTTCTACTCCTTTGTTCTTTGCTCCGTAACTGAAGGCATGATGGGGAAGGGCAAGTTCCCAAGACAAGACATCATGCCACTGGGTAGAAACAAGTTACTCAAACATCTTCTCTCTCTCCTGTCTTAGTTCGGCGCCATTGTTATAGCCCACTGAGCAGGTAATCAGAAGAAAAGATTAGTGTCAATCCCACCCCTAAATGAACATTCTGAACAAGGACACTAAGAGGAAAGCGAAGCTTTTGATGCCCATATTCACTCTTTACAGCCACTTTGCCTCACATCTTGCACAGCGAATATATTCGTTGGAGCTGATTTCAGCTCATTTTTCCAACCCTGAGTTAATTCATTTCATCAGGCTAAAGGGTCAAACAATCTGAATGAAATGTTTATCAAAATATCTCCACTTTGAGACAATCATATTTTAAATGAATATCAAAATCGGTTCCATATTACTTAGTAATATGTAGCAGGGACATCGCCAAAGGGGTGCGAAGTTGGGCTCCAGCCTACCCTGAAATTGGTCTTTGCACACCTTGCCGCCCATCCAGTTCAAGATGTGCCATTTTTCAATGTATTTAATTTTGAAATCTAATCTAGTCTTTGCCAAGTAATAATAAGTCTCGTGTTTTTCTACGCGTACCCTTACGTATTTTTCCGTAGGAAGTGCGTTGTTTGCGTTTCCAAAAAAGGTTATCAAAGTAGCATCCGCAGGGATACGAAAATTCAGTTGATCTCCACTCTTTCAATTCCTTAGTTTCAGCCTCTTTTTCATGTTAGTATGGCCAGGTTACGAATGAAGAGGGTATACATGAATTCAGTGAGAGAGGCCATTACTTATTGCTCTACTGTTGGAATTAGTTTCTAAATATGGGATTCCAACATCGAAAGTGGAGTTTAAAGCTGCACTGGCGCTCTAAGAATGTCGCGGTGCAGTGAGAGAGCAGGACGTAGTAGTGCAAGGCAAAGTTACTGGCTTGAAGGTAGTTAAGGAGGGAGGAAGTATTGTCTGCGTGGCACGAAGTTAAAACTCGATTCAGACAAACAAAAACATTTTCCTTTAAATAAATTATTGAAGTACAGTACTATTTTCGTATTTAAGTACAAAATTCTGAAAAGCAATTAAGATAATGCATTCACAGCAAGAAAAATGTTGAAGGCCACATTCTATTAACACTTGTATCTCGTACCAGTTTCGTAATTTTTTTTTTTTTTTGAGTGGAGGTTTAACGACCACCGTGAGCAACTCAATGGGCTATAAGCAGTCCGCCCGTCCCTAATTTAGGGTCACTGGTTCCAGTGAAGGGAGAGAGCCAGTGCCGTAAGACAAACACAACATCCATGCCTCACCGGGATTCGAACCCGGACCCCTTACGGACGAATGATCAGAGGCCATCGCTTAGACCACTGCGCCACCGGGGCGGCAGCAGATTTATTTACAAGAACGCTTAAAGCAAATATTTTAAATTGTTTTCACTACTGGCTGCAAAGGAATTCTTGCAATCCCCATCACTTTCTCTGGAGATAAACACGCGCGCGCGGATCTGACTACTTAAGCCATTAGTGTAAGATACAAATGTTGGTAGAATGTCTCTTAACTTTCTTTCCTGCTGTGGATGCGTTGTCTTAATTGATTTCAAAATTTTGCAGTTTTGCTTACGCTAATAGTACTGTACTTGAACAATGTTTTTAAAGGAAAATGTCCTTTCTGTTTATTTAAATCAAATTTTAACGTAGTGACAAGCAGACACAATACGTAGCTCCTCCCTAACTTCCTTCCTTCAAGCCAACTACCTTAGTTTGCACTCCTCTCCACCAACGTTGTCGTCAGCCACGTCCTGCTGCCTCACTGCCCCGAAAAAGGTTTAGGAGCGCTAGTATAGCTTTTTTCTTTCTTTGCAGTTTTAAAGACCACTGTGAGCAAATCCTGGATGGGCTATAAGCAGTCGCATGTCCCTACTTTAGGGTCACAGGTTCCAAGGAAAGAAGAGAGCCTGTTGCTCATGGTAAACACAACATCCATGCCACGCCGGGATTCAAACCCAAACCCATCTCAGAACAATAATCAAAAGCCAGCGGTTAGGCCAATGTGCCACCGGAGCAGCATGGTATAGTGGACTACACTTTTCGTGTTGGGATATCCTACTTATCAGCAAAAACAAACAGTAGAGCAATTAGTAATAACCTCCCTCAGTAAATTCCTATCCACCGTTTCCATTAGCCCCTGGCCATACTAAAATGAAAAGGGCTTAAACTATGGATTTGGAAAAGCGGAGAACAACTGAATTTTCCTGAATGTATGGATACTATTTTGATAAGCTTTCTACGCAGACGTAAACAAAGCACTTTCTATGGAACTACACTATATTGACAAAAGTCACCGGACACCTAGAAGAGAAACACAACATAGCATTTATTGACGTACATTAATACGGTGTCGGTGCACCTTTGGCCTTAATGCATGCACTGACCCTTCGAAGCTCGAAGTGGTTGGGTTTTGAGCTCCGTGATTTTCGTTGCTATAAGGTGTTTATTGAGTGCTTTAGTTTCTGTGGTTGCGTGTATCTTCAAGTTGAAGATCTACACTTTACATTCGTGTATCTCCCAGGTTGGTGAGTGCCATATTTTTTCATTATTCATTATTCACTGTTTTATTTTTCAACCAAGCTGGTCTTTTTTCGTTAAAGTCTCGCCATTGCTTCGATGGCGGACGCAGACAAGGGTGACGCCCACATCCTTATCTTGGCAGATCAGCCAGCTCTCTCTTCTTCTTCTACCGCGGTAGCTCCTGCTCAGCTTAATGAGGTGGCTCCCGAGCGTCATTGCGACGTCATGGACACCTCTTCTTCTCCAGCTATAACTCCCGCGAAGTGCGGTGGTGCCAAGTCTCCTATCTATATCTCAGCAGATGATGACGTCTCCGTTATCAGCGATACTGAGCTCATAGCTTCCACTTCTCATCAACTTTCTGATCCACCCTCACTGCTAGGGGCCGCTCCATCGACTTCTCGACCCATGTCTGCCCAAGCGTCCTATGCTTCTGCAACTTCTGGGGTCCTCACACACAAAGTTTCATCTGCTATGCCTTTTCCCGAATCCTATGTCACTGTCGTCGGTTCTACTGCTACAATTGACATACCAGAAGATTCCCGAGCTGGTCACCTATTTTCCTCCACTATGGAACGGGGTGTCTATTTTGATGCGCTTTCCGACACTAAGTTGTGGCAATATAGCCGAGCCCTCAAAACTATCTTACCAAAGGATGCTATAGACTTTGTAGCTCGAAAACCCAGATCTGTCTTGGTCTATTTTAAGGATAAAGCGCATGCTGACCAGGTCCTTACAGAAGGTCTAACCATCAATGACGTGCATCTGTTAGCACAACCGGTTGCGCACCGCCCGTTGCAGGTGACCTTCTACCCCGTACCACCAGAAGTATCCGACGCTGCACTCTGCACCTTGCTCAGCAAGTACGGCAGAGTTGTTGGCTCCATAACAACTCTCTCTGCGGCTCCCAGGGACCCTGAAAACAAATCAATTCGGGGTTTCCGCCGCACTGCTAGAGTCCTCTTTTCATCTGATGCTCAGCTGAAAGCGGTTCCGTATGTGGATAGCAACGCCGAAGAGTTGAGATAATCACTTCACAGTATTGCACTATCTGTCAGAGCGAAAGTCACATAAGGGCTCAGTGCCCACGTGCCTCCCTGCAAACAGCTCCACACACTACATCTTCTTCTACTTTGTCCACCAACGCTTCACAGACTTCTTCCTATTCGAGGAAAGTCGCGGAATCAAGATCTTTCAAAAGTCAGCTTACTGCCATTGGTCAACAAACGACTTTGATGCCTCCACCTCCTGCTGATCCTAAGAATTTTCCCAGGCTTCCAAAATCAACTCCCCCTAGTACTTTTACAACCACTGCTGATGTACATGTTGACCACTCCTCAGCTTTTACCGTTGGCTCCATGACACGAGTCACAGGTAACGCTTCGGGTTCAGACTCTCCAGACGATCATGAAGCTTTAGTGGTTGCTGGAAAATGCAGTGGTGCTTCTCGCCCCAAGACGAAGAAGTCAAAGACTCTGGCGTCCCGAAGATCATCTTGCTCTTCTACCCGCTCATCCACTCGCTCCGTCAGCTCTCGACGACCGTTCTCCAGGTCGCCTCTACACATTTCCTCTGAGACAGCATTTGAGGGTGCCATTCCCTCACTAGATGAATTCACAACTTTTCTTGCTGAAAATGCTTTCCCTGCTGAGCCTCTACCATACGAGGACGTGCAGGATTGCCTTTTAGGGTCCTCTAGCCCTTCCTCAGCACGCACTTCCATTCAGCAGTATGATGCAGCTCTACCACAAGTGCTGGTTCAATTACACTCACTTGAAAACACTCTTCGGCGCACTGCGGACGAGGTCCCGTGGAGTGCTTGTTTTCTCCATCAACTCCACTCCATCACTACAGCCAGTCAATTCCTACTGCATCCCACAACTAACCTAGACATTCAGGGTGGTGTCACTTAATTGTCGCGGTTTTGCGACACCTCTTGCGAATACGCTGGTACGAGAGGATCTTGCTCCGCTGAATGCTGATATATTACTTCTGCAGGAAACAAATTGTACTTCCACCACCCAATTTCATCAATGGCGCCAGTGGGATCATACTTTCCATCACGCCTACAGCCAACTGTCGCGTGGTGGCATGGCAGTTGGTGTTCACTCACGTTTTCGTTCAACTCTTTGCTCCTTCTCAGTGAAAAACTTATGTCGAGACTTATTACAACGGGTCTCTTTTACCGTCGCAGCTGAAAAATTTCATGTTTTCAACATTTATGTTCCTTGCACTCCTACTCACGTGCCAGAGCTGTTTGCAAAACTTCGACGGGCTCTGTCACGTATTCCCATCACCGACCGGGTACTTATCGGAGGTGACTACAATTGCACTCTACATCCCCTAACTGATCGCTCTTCTGCTTCCAAAGAACACCGTACGGAAGTAGTACATCTTTTACAGTCTATCACTTCAGACTTCTCACTCGTAGATGTTCAACGCCATTTGTCACCAACCCAGACTACACATACATGGCGTGCACCAAGAGCCATTGATCCTCTTACAGCAAGATTGGATCGCTTTTATGCAACTTCTCTTCTTCTACCAGCAATATCAGATTCATGCTGTACACCCACAGCTTCCTCGGATCATTGCGCCATTAACATAACAGTTTTTGCTCTTTCAACACAGCCACGTACAATCCGGCCTTGGACTTTTGACGACACTCTTTTAGATGACCCAGCCTTCTGCTCATCGGTGCGAGATTTTCTCGCGGATTGGCGTCCAAGGCTTCATTCTGCACCGTGCCTCCTCAACTTTTGGTTGGAAGTAAAACTCCACCTCATACTACTGGTACGAAACCTGTCATACTCGATCATGACACAACGGAGGATGCGACTTGATCATACTAGGCAAATGCTTTCTTTGCTCAATCTTGCTGATCCCCTATTTCAAGTCTACCAGTCAGAATTACATTCACTTTTGGTGCCGCTTGCAAAACAAGCCCTTCAACGCCTTAAACTACAACACCTGAAACCTGATGCTTGTTCGTACAAATTCCTTACGTCACTTGAGTCAACTCGCCGAGCCTCTTCTGTTCTACAGCACCTTCGTCTTCCAACTGGAGTAGTATCGTCCTAACCAGTTCCAATTTGTGCTATGGTACGGAATTATTACATTTCAAAATTTTGTGAAACTCCTCCTCCCTCCCCTACGGCTTCTGCTCTTCTGTTCTCTTCTTTGCCTCAGGTCCCTTCTCATCTTTCAGCTAGCCTTCTCCATCCTCCCACTTTAATTGAGCTCTCTGACACTTTCTCGTCCCTCAATCCCCGGGCTTCACCTGGCCCGGACGGTCTCCCTGTTTCTTTCTATAAGGCTTTTCTTCCTGCCCTCCTTCCGTTTCTCCTCTGTGCTTTTTCTACTGCCATGCATCTTACATCTCTTCCGAGGAGTTTCACGCTCGCACATGTTGTACTTTTCTTCAAGAAGGGTGATCCGCTTGACTTGGGGAATTGGCGTCCCATCTCACTCTTAAATACTGATTATAAACTCTATACTAAATTTCTGTCCTGCCGGCTTAAACCCCATACTCCCTCATATTCTCTCCACTAATAAAACCTATACTGTACCCGGCCGCTCCATCTCCCATAATATTCAGCTTCTTAATGATCTAATTCACCTCGCCCGCTCTCGCTCAGAACCCCTTGCTCTTCTTTCCCTCGATCAACGCTCAGCATTCGATAATATTTCTCATGATTACCTTCTTGCTACATCACTAAATTTCGGCTTTCCTCCTTCCTTTGCTTCTCTTCTCATCTCCCTCTACCGGGACGCAGTTTTCCACGCCAAGCTGCTCAGCCTTCTCACAGCTCCCATACCCTTTCGTCGCGACGTGCGTCAGGGTTGCCCCTTATCCGGGCAGCTCTTCGCCCTCGCAATAGAACCTTTTTTACGCGCAGTCCATCGATCCTTCTTTCCTTCACTACCACCGGTGGTAGCCAGCACACGTCATCATGTTGCTACCTATGTTACCTAAGCCGACGATATTACATTCTGCATTCGGCAAGACTCACAATTTCACGATCTCCACAATCTCTACAATACCTACGCCTCATGTTCCGGAGCAGCGCTAAACACAACGAAAAGCACAGGCTTATGGACCGGTTCGTGGTCTAACCGCACTAACTCTCCTTGGGGAGCAGAGTGGTCCAACACCTCTCAACGATTCCTAGGAGTCCACCTTGGAAAACCAGCAACTGCTCCACTCGTCACCTGGACGACTCTCCGGCCACGCCTACATCGCTCGGTCGCAATCTGGCGGCGCGCACAATTCTGCACCTCCGTCTTTCAAAGAGCACGTCTAACGCACACTCGCCTGCTTTCAATGTGCACGTATTCCTGGTTGGCTTCGAAGCAACCAGCCCTACGTCTTCTTGAACTCACCCGCTATCAAACTCAGGTTATCTGGCCCGGCCATCACTGGGTCGGAGCACCTCAACTCAGCTTGTCTCCTTCCAACGGAGGCATTAGTCTACCCGACGTCAGATCCTATTACAAGGCTTATCGTGTGTCTACGTTTTTACGATCACTTGCGGCACCTGCTCCCTCTGCAGTTGCTGCTCGTGATGTCATAGTCTCTCCGCATAACTCACGCTTTACTCTCCTTTCGTTCTTACTCATGGACCACTGTCCCCTTCTCACACTTTTCCCTCCTGTCTACAAAGAGGCTATCTCCTTTCTTCGTTCCTCCCTCTTTCTCGCTCTCTCCCTGCCTCCACAAATGACCTACTTTCCGAACCTCTTTTTTTTTCTTCTCTGCTACACCCTCCCCATCTCCCATGTTTTGCTTTTCCTTCATGGCTCCGAGCTGGAGTCGTTACAGTCAGTGATCTTGTTGACACCGATCTTTCCTGGCTCCCCTTCTCTTCTCTTCTCTATCCTCTGCTCTCCGTTTCAATGCCAACGCTCACTTTGTTCACAACTCTCTTATTTCTACTATAATCTCCCTGTTCTCTGAGCTTGCTACTCCCTTAGGTCTCATTTCTGTCCACTCTGCATCTCTCCCTCTCCCAGTTTTTCTGTCGTCCAATGGCCCACCTCTTCCTCTTGTCTCTTTCTCAACAGCTGATCTCTACCGTTTTCTCTCTCGCTCTTCCGCACCTCTTCCCATTTCTGGCATTCCACTTTCTTCTACCTCCGCAGTGTGGTCCGCTGCTCTTTCCCCACTTTCAGCACCCCTTGAAGTCAATTCACATTGGCTTTTTTTACACAACCGCCTCCCTGTGCCGTCCATTTTACATCGCATGACCATTTTATCTTCACCCTCCTGTCCGTATTGTGGCGAGGAGGCTGACGTCCAGCATGTCTTCATGTATTGCACAGTATTATTGCCAATACTCCATCTCGCTTTCACGCTAGCGCAACGATCCTGTGAGACCGTCCTCACCTTCAGCGCCTACCGAACACTACTTCTGAACTCTTCTCGCCCTATTCACCTTCCGGCAGTCTGCTCCTACATCTTCGTGCTCGTAAAACATATAGTTCACGTGTTTCATCTTCAGCTTCCCCCGAAGCTTCTACTGACATAAATAAAGTCAGTACTGTGTTACTTTGTCATTTTCGTAATCGTCTGCTCTCCCGCCTTCGACTAGAACTTGCCACTGCAGTTGCACGCTGCAGTGAACCACAGTTCCTATCAACTTGGTCACCAGCAACCTCTTGGTTTGCAGGGTCGCCCACAACGCTTCACCTTACAGTCGGAACTTTTGTTTCGCCTACCTCCTGATAGATACAATTTTTGCCATGCTGATTTGTTTTCAATCTCTGCTTCACCAGAGACTATTTTTTGTCTTTCCCGATAAATTTTCATACATAAATTGTATTCTCTCATCACTGTATTGAGCTTTGTGAATAGGTCGTTGCGTCAGCTACAAGCACCTGTAAATCTTCTTTTCATATGTCATTTTGAGACGATTTTCCTATACACATTTCCTGTTTTTTTCTTGCTTCGCAACTGAGTTGTAATCTTGTTCCTCAACATTCACTGTACTATATTATTTGTACTCTCTATTTTATCAGAATTCTTTTGTTTGTCTCACTATTGTACATCACTTTTAGTAGATCAATTATTGTATAGAATCCTATGAATTGTTCGAAGCATGAGCTACTTATAATTGTCAATTTCTTTTCACGCTTTCTTTAAGACTCAGTTCTCATCCTCTTCACATGTTTTATTTCATGTATAACTCATGTGTAATTTTTTTGTTTTTCATTACTCATCTTGCTGAATTATGTATTCTCTCTGCGATGTCAGAGACTATTTCTTTTTACCACCTCTGACAAACCAATATATATAAATTGTAACTTCTCATTGTACAGAATCATGTAAATAGGTCGTATCACGAACCACAGACATCTGTAAACTTTCTCTTCTTTTTCGTTTTTACAGTATATTCTTATCTTCAGTTCCTGTATCAGCTGTATAATTTCGCTTATCAACTGTGTAAATTTGTGTTCTCCAATACTCACTGTGATGAGTTGTGTCTTCTCTCTGTATTTTCAGAGATTATTTTTTCTTTTGTATTCTCAGGAAAATTAATGTATATAACTATTTTTCATATCACTGTTGTATGTAACATGTAGTACCGCGAGCCACATTCATCTGTAAATTTTTCATCATCTGTCTTTTGAACTTTTGATTTCATGTTTGTCTCCTTGATCACCTGCAGCCTCCTGGTTTTCCAGGTCACCCACAACGTATAACCTTTCGGTCAGAAAATTTTTTTCATCAATATTGTGTAAAATTTATGCTCTATAGTGCTCATCATTCTGGATTGATTCTACTCTCTGTATTACCAGAGATTCATATTGCCTCGCCAGATTTCTACTGCACTTAACTGTTGTCATGTCAACGTTGCACAGAATTATGTAATTAACGTAGCGCAAGCTGCATACATCTGTTAATTTCTCATCACCTGTCTTTTGAATCTATGTCTGCAAGCTTGAATTCTGTATTATTCCTTGCATCAATACTGTGCAAAATTAATATTGTATAACCCTAGCTGAATTGTTCCTATTCTCTGCTTTGTCAGAGACTTTTGTTGCTTCACCAGACACTTGAGTGTAACTAACTGTTTTTTTACTATCATCAATGTACAGAACCGTGTAAAAAGCAGTAGCGTAAGCTACAAGCATCTGTAAATATTTTTTTTGTCATACATCATTTGAGTTGATATATTCAAGCACATCTCCTGTATCTTTCTTCTAATAAATACTGTGTAAAAACTGACCCTTCGATACATGCTTTCGACAAGGTTTTGGAACAGAGCGATTAGGTATGCGCTTCCATTCATTACATACCCAAGTAGCAATTAATATCGGTCCGATATCGGCTCAATGTCGGTAGCCGATATAATCGATATCGGCTAAATATCAGGGAGGATAACTTTTTGCAATATCGGTCCGATATCTGTAGCCGATATGGGTCCAATATCTGTAGCTGATATCGGTCTAATATCTGTAGCCAATATCGGTCCAATATCTGTAGCCAAAATTGGTCCGATATCTTTTGCCGATATCGGACCGATATTGCAAAAAGTTATCCTCCCTGATGTTTAGCCGACATCGGTTATTTCGGCTCCCGATATGGAGCGGATATCGGACCGATATTGCAAAAAGTTATCCTACCTGATATTTAGCCGATATCGGTTATATCGGCTCCCGACATGGAGCCGATATCGGTTAGATGACAGTTATATCTCATCAGCATTCTCAATTAACACTGCGTTCTGTGAAGTTGTTTCACCATAAAAAACAGGATTATTAGTTGCAATAAAAACGGGAAAAGGCTGTTGGGAGTTTTCCTTAATTTTAGGCATTTTACATGGAACTCCGTTATCTTCCAAAATATTATGGCGACTGTCAGATGCTCCACTACAAAAAACCGTAAGCATGTCAGCTGCGACACGTTTTTGCACAAAACGAGATTTGTAGGCTTACTTTTATACATACCAGCTGAAATCAGAAAAAAAAAATGTTGCAAAGGAATAAGGCACCGAAGCGAAGTACAGTCAGTAAACAGTAATCAACAATAAAGCTCGTGTGTGATTTTTTTTATTGGAGGTTTAACGACCACCGTGAGCAACTCAATGGGCTATAAGCAGTCACCCGTCCCTAATTTAGAGTCACTGGTTCCAGGGAAGGCAGAGAGCCAGTGCCGTAAGACAAACACAACATCCGCCGCCCCGGTGGCGCAGTGGTCTAAGCGATGGCCTCTGATCATTCGTCCGAGAGGGGTTCGGGTTCGAATCCCGGTGAGGCATGGATATTGTGTTTGTCTTACGGCACTGGAACCAGTGACCCTAAATTAGGGACGGGCGACTGCTTATAGCCCATTGAGTTGCTCACGGTGGTTGTTACACTTCCAACCAAAAAAAATAATAATAATAACACAACATCGAACCCGGACCCATCTCTCGGGCGAATGGTCAGAAGCCGGCGCCTTAGACCACTGCGCCACCGAGGCGGCCGTTCTTGGCTTAATTCGACATTGCACTGATACGAGAAACATAATAGTATTTTCTTATTTCAACTCGGCTATTCAGTATATATAATACAATTTTTATTTTACATGATATAAAAACTGGAAGCGGTGTACTTTAGATTATTTAATTTACCTGTCTGCATAAAAGGTGAAGAACGGAAAGATGGGCATTGCCGACATCATGATCTATCGGCTGAAGAACGGCAAGACGATTTTGGATATGCCGACAATGCCGATATCGGCTGAAGAACGGCAAGACAATGTCGGATATGTCAACAATGCCGATATCGGCTTAATGTCGACTGATATTAACGACATTCGACCGACATAACCAATATCGGCCCGATATCTAGCCGATATTCACTGCTACTTGGGTAATGCTGCCGCTAACTGTTGCTTAGTAGTAGAAATTGGTTCCAAATTTCTTATGCGGCGCTCTAATTCATCCCATAGGTGCTCTTTGGGATTAAGATCAGAGCTCTGTGCTGACCAGTCCTCACACGATACGGAATTATCGTCAGACCACACCGTAACAGTCCTAGCTTTATGGCTCGGTGCATTATCCTGTTGGAACCAACAAGGCTTGGTTCCATAGTATTGCCACAGAGTTGGTAGGGCATAATTGTCCAGAATATCGAGGTAGTTGCGCTGGTTAACAGGTTTGTCCACGATAACCAACGGGCTGGGACCATACCACGAAAACACCAACACACGAGTACACTGCTAGATCCAAACTTAACAGTAGGAACAGTACACTGTGGTAAATAGTGTTCCCACGGCTGCCGCCATAGCCACACACGGCCATCCGACTGATTAATCATGTATCTGGATTCATCAGTCCATAGGACCCGTTTCCATTGATCTACGGCCCACGATAAATGTTCTTTACACCATGCTAAACGACGAGTAGCATTCCGAGTGGAGATGAAAGGCTTATGAGCAGCTGCACGACCACGGTAACCCATGGAATGAAGTTCTCTACGAATGGTACGTGTACATACCGAGGTTCCAGCATTTTTACTTGCCTGTACACTGAGGTCTTGTGCAGTACTCCGTCGATTAGCTGTAACGACTTTTCTGAGGCTTCGACTTCCTCTATCGCCGATTTCCTTTGGTCTGTCGGTACATTTTGGTGCTTCAGGCACACCATGTGTCTTCCACTTATTCAATATATGTTAAACAGTTGACTTGGGTATGTTTAAACGCCTCTCGGTTTCTCTTATGGACAACCCACTGTTATAACACCCAATAATCTTTCCTTTCTCAAAGTCAGTTCTCTCCCGCAGCGATATTTTCACTCAACTTCACAAGGCGATATGATCGTGGTCAGCTTCAGGCTTGTTTTTATACCGTTTGCAGCTGTACCGCGTATCTTAACAACGCAGCGAGTCCGTTCACTTGCTTTTGAAGGGATGTCCGGTGACTTTTGTCAATATAGTGTACATAGGGCTACATGACGAGAAACACGATACTTATTACTCGGCAAAGTCCAGATTGTATTTTAAAGTTTAAAAAATTTTAAAAATGGCACATCGTGAATTGGGTAGGGTGGGCTGTAGCCTACCCTCGCACCCCCTTGGCGACGTCGCTGGGGGAGACGAAGAACGCAGAGTAAAAATAGAAGACGTAGAAGCGCATCAAGAAACAGGCGTGTTCCTTAATCTGAACTGAAATCTACTGGTATGGGTATGAGTTGAAAGTCTAAAATGAGCAGTGACCTGAGCACCCACACATGGTTCGGGCCACAGGTTTGAAACGAGCTGGCTTTGGGTATTCAGGTTTGTGCCGGGATATCAGTTCGAACCGGCCAATCACGGCGATAGCACCTTGTAAATTCGGCTTAACCAGAGCAGGCTTCTGCTGGAAACACACCGAAAATTTTGAGCTGATTTTTTTTTCATTTTTTGTTACACTGGAATCATCTTGTTAGATAATCATTAAAGAAATTTATAACTACGGATGAAATGATCAGGATTCGTTGTTTGCGAGCTGCAGTACAGGCGTAAGAGGTGATCAGAACAATGAATCTGTCCTCTCTTGCCATGATCGCGTGGTGATAAGGGAAAGAAACCCATTAATTCTCGTATCCCGCACACTCCCTCCACTGGCTCGTGCTATATGTCGATGGAATGCCCCAGAGAATTACGAAATTCCATCATGCAAACGGTCAGAACACGTGTCTATGAGAGGCGGATGCCATCTTGCAACATCGACCCCTCATAAGATTTGCAGGAATGATCTGACGACCTTCCTCCTGAGTGCAGATAGAGCCAATCGTCATCTTCCACAAGATAAGCACCTTGCCAAGGATGAGTCAAGGGGACTTTGCAGCTCGAAGCTTTCTTTAACCAAAGAAGCTAATGAGAAATTGTGACGCAAGAGCTTCCATGTGTTGTCACCATAAGTGAAAGGACAGAATAAATGGACAAAGGCGAGGGGGCGAAACATTAGAGGAGGGGCGCCACAGTGCTGCTAATGATCTTTGGTTATTTGGCGGACGCATGAAGATCTGGAAGAGAGATCGTCTGGCCGAGGGCGGGGCCTGTAACAATGGGTGCAAGGATCCGATGGCGGTCATCTTCCAGATACCCTGGAGGCTTGCCAAATCTTTCTCCTCTGTCCATTGGCAACACAATCAAATGGTCCATTGTTCAGTCCGGTGCTGGAGGCTCAGTAGAATGAGGAAATAAAATCTCTAAAACGTATCTCGTAAACGACACGTCTCTTCAGATTCTATTGGCAACGAGTTACAACCGAAATTAAAATCCTAGGTTGCCTCAAAATCACCGCCAGCACAGCCATGTCCCTACCGTTTAGAAAACCCTAGTGATTGCTCATTTAGAGAATTCATTATTTTAATTAAAATTAATTTCCAGTTTGGGGTACAAATAAATATTGAATCGAATGGGCATAATTGTACTTTCGCTGCACTCGTTGTGCAGTGAAAGTGAAAAGTAGACACACCCTAACATTTTTGCAACGTAATGGAGGAATTCACTTTAATCCACAAGGCCGAATCCAACAATCTTGCAAATTGTATCATCGTGCAAAACATACTGGAAATCGGGAGTTGCAGTGTTATTCGAAGTTGCACTGCAGCTCCTTATTTCTGTTTGAGTATGTTATCGTTACAGCCGGGGAGGAGTTCTCCCCCTCCAACTCACACACACATACCTTGTGGCTTGAGGTTTAGTGGACAGAACTGCTAATTTCGCTTTACTGGTTAATCTGTCCTCTCCCTCAGGAAAGAGTATTTTTTTCGCGTTTAAAGATTTTGTGCATATTCCCACTAGGAGCGTTTTTTCCTATGAGGCTTTTACCGATGCCAGTGGTTGCCACACCTAGAAAAACGTATTTCCAAGCACATGAAGCAAAACAATGTTAAGAAATTGACTAGAACTCTCTACGAGCCTGTGCCCGCTCAAGATTCACTTACCGTGCCCGCTCAAGGTGTACTTACTGAAACCGCTCAAGATTTACTTACCGTTCCCGCTCAAGGTTTACTTACTGAAACCGCTTAAAATTTACTTACCGTACAAGCTCAAGATTTACTTACCGTGCCCGCTCAAGATTTACTTACCGTGCCCGCTCAAGATTTACCCACTGTAACCGCTCAAGATTTACTTACTGTAACCGCTCAAGATTTACTTACTGTAACCGCCCAAGATTTACTTACCGTGCCCGCTCAAGATTTATTTGCCGTTACCGCTCAAGATTTACTGACCGTGCCAGCTAAAGATTTACCTACCAGAGCTGAGTTCGGGCTCAATTTTCGGAGCCCGAGCCCGTGGTATAAGAGCCCGAACCCGTGGTATAAGAGCCCGAAACCGTGGTATAAGAGCCCGAGCCCGTGGTATAAGAGCCCGAGCCCACCAGAGCCCGAATTTTATATTGCATGATAGATCCCGGGCCCGAAAGAGCTCGAAAACTGGCCAACTATCTCCTCTTCTACACGTCCACTTTCTTCTCCTTCTGCAATTAACCAAAGGGATCTCTATCTATGTTTATAGTGTAACTGTACGATTTTCTTTGACCGTTCGTTTCCACTTGAAGCGCTTCGGGAAGCCGGGCATCCAAAATGATCGGGCGATGCTGCAATTGTATGTTGCTCAAATAATGTTAATAGTATATTATCGCGCCATTATGCGCCGCAATATGTACGTTGCTAAATAGAATTAGCAGGAAGTTACTGCGTGGAGATAGAGCGTTAATTATCGTCGGCATGCTATCAAACTATCTAATATCTGTACTTCTTGAAAGAGCTTTTTCTTCTCCGCAAAAACACTAATGCGCGGCCTATAGCATTTTCTACCCAAGCCAGGAATAAATAGCCATCTCGAATGTCGGCTCCCTAACCAGAACCAGTTGACGAAGAATTCCCTTTACCAACTACAATATCTACCAACAAGTATTAGACACCTGTGATAGCAAAGGAAAACGAAGTTTATTCACCTTCAATAGTTAGTGGAGCCTCCACGAGCTGCGATTACAGCTGCGATCCTCCGGGGCATACTCTCAACCAGGCGTTATACGACGGCTAGTGGTATTATCTTCCACTCGGCTTGGAGAAGACAGGTCAGTTCCTTCACCGATTTCGGATGGTGGGGGCACCCCTTAAGTCGACGCTCCAACTCTTCCCAGAGGTGCTCGATAGGGTTAAGGTCCGGGCTCTGCGCAGGCCAGTCCATTCGATTAACCACATATGCACCATACCAAGCCATGGTGGACCTCGCAACATGACAGGTGGCATTGTCATCCTGAAATTAACATGGGTCCACCCCGTAAAACTGCCACAACGTAGGAAGCGCATGGTGATCCAAAATGGTGCAGTAGGTCTCGGCGTTGAGTCTATCATTAATTGCGACCAAGGGCCCCGTGCCATACCAGGAGTAACACCCCCATAGCATAACTCCACCGCCGCCGAACTTCACAGTTGGCACAATACATTCCGGCAGGAGGCGTTCTCCAGGCAGACGCCAAACCCAGACCCTGCCATCCGAACGGTAGAGGGTGAACCTTGATTCGTTGCTCCAGAGAACCTGTTTCCACTGTTCAACGGTCCACTGTCGACGTTCTTTGCACCACGTTAGCCGAGCAGCGCTATTGGACTTTGTGATCAAAGGCTTGTGGGCGGCAGCACGTCCATGATAACCAAGCAGACGGGCTTTCTTACGGATGATATTCATCAAAAGAACACTCCCGGATGCCTGTTGAAACTCCTCGCGGATGTGGCCCATCGATTTGGTGCGGTTCTTCCTACTTTCTCTGGCCAGTACCCGTCGGTCTCTAACTCCCAGTTTTGTGGGTCTGCCGGGTCGGGGCACATTCCTACAGTCACCTCTCATCTTCCACTTGCCAATCACGTAGGCCACTGTCGATTTTGAGTACTTCAACTCGCTGGATATGTCACGTATGGATCAGCCATTTCTGTGATACCCGACGATTACACCTTTCTCGAAATCAGAGAGCTCCGAACTGCGTGGCATCTTGCATGCGACTGGTTGCGTTGTTGTTTTCCACACTATATTTAACGGCGGCGGCCGTGACGTGTATCAGGACCGCAGATATCGTCGATTGCAGGGGTGTCCAATTACTTGTTGGCAGATAGTGTATAAAGTGTCTCATTTGCCAAATCATATAAAATCACATTTATATATAAAAAAAACTTCTCTCGCTCTCCCTCTCTAAGAGCCCGAGCCCGGTTCTGGCCCGGGCTCTGCTTTGGACTCAGCCCGTCTCAGCTCTGTTACCTACCGTGCCCGCTCAATATTTTTTTTTTGATTGGAGATTTAACGACCAGCAACTCAGTGAGCTATAAGCAGCCGCCCGTCCCTAATTTAGGGCCACTGGTTCCAGGGAAGGGAGAGAGCCAGTGCCGTAACACAAACACAACATCCATGCCTCACCGGGATCCGAACCCTGACCTTTCGGACAAATGATCAGCAAAAGCCATCACTTAGACCACTGCGCCACAAGGGCGGCGGTGAAGATTAACTTACCGTGTCCGCTCAAGATTTGCTGACTGTGTTCCGGGCCTTTACCGTCAGGGTCAGGTATCTTTTTTTTATTGTTATTTTCTTTTGTGAGTTGCACATAAACATTCAAGGCATAGTAGGTAACAGTGACTGTTATATAAATACTTATCTCCAAACTCACTGTATGTGCGCCTTTCTCTCTAAGCTCGTGATCTCAAGCATAAATTGACCAGATGTTGAAGGTTTGCTTCTGTCGTTTCGAAGATCAATCACTCAGCACAACAATCAAGTTAAAACATTTCAGCGATAAAAAATCAAGTTTCGTGTTCTCTTCCTCCAAAATAATGGGAGCACGTTAACACCAGTGAGTGGTTGGGTTTTTTATTATTATTGGAGGTTTAACGACCACCGTGAGCTACTCAATGGGCTGTAAGCAGTCGCTTGTCCCCAATTTAGGGCCACTGGTTCCAAGTAAGGGAGAGAGCCAGTGCCGTAAGACAAATACAACACCCATGCCTCACCGGGATTCGAGCCCGGACCCCTTTCGGACGAATGATCAGATGACATCGCTTAGACCACTGCGCCACCGGGACGGCACCAGTGAGTGCATGGTCAATGGGATTGTTACGTGGATGTAATGTTTTAAAGCATTTATGTATTAATTCGAAAGAGGTTATCTACGTAGGCAAAAGGTAATTGGACTTGTGAGAATAAGTTTCAAAAGGAATCGTTTCTTTTGTGTGGAAGATCGTTTTAGGAAACTTAAAGTGCCTAATCGTTTTATTGGCACGCGCTGTAATCACAGGTATTGTTATCAGCGAAACGATTCCAGACTGTTTAATTAGTCTATTGTATCAGAGTTGCCATAGAACCTCAAACTAGGGACAGGCAGCGGAGTTCAAGCTAAGGAGTTTGGAGGGGTCAAAACTTAAGGGATGATGCTTTAGGAAAGGAGTTTTTTATTTATTTATCTACTTATTTATTTATTTATTTATTTTTTGGGATAGCGTGGTGGATAGAATGAGACGACTTCGGAGAGCTGGGAAGGCCTCCGTCGGAATTTGGCAACGCGATGAATAATGAGTAAATGAATTAAAAGAGTAGTTCAACATGCAGATGACAGGCAGAAAGTAGAGCAATCGTTATTAATTCAGTAATTAATATAACTTCTGGACATACCCAATAAGTGAATGAAATATTAATAAATGACTAATTCAATAACGCAAATGATCTTGATGATGGACGGAGGAGTCCCCCACAGGAAATCTCCCCCCTATCGGAAAAGTCCCCCATAGGAAAACTCCCCACCTTTTTCAGTCAGGGACCATGCACAAATCGCATTTGACACAAAATGTCGAACGTGGGGTAGACTTCCGTGGTAACCATTTCCATTTCCAAGCTGTTTAAAACAAGATGCAGCCGAACAACGTGCACAAATATGTGTGGGGTTCCGGGCTCGGCATTTCAAACATTTATCGCACTTTATACACTGCCGGACAGTTGCTAAGGACGGATGACAATAGCAATGATAGCAACCATAAAATGGAAGGCAGGAAAATGTGCAAAATAGCATAAGTGCGGGATACAGTAAGACGTGTTATGCGTATGCAAATTTTGGATTGCCGAACTTGTTCGTGATGTCATAGCGCTGATAAGAGATGTAAAGGATTTGACGCTTATTGACCGTTGTTGTTCAAACGCAAAGTTGAAAGAGGAAGAATCAATTGACGAACTTGCAATTTTCAGTATGTCTTCCCGACATCACCTAGATTATTTTACGCGTGGCCGTATTATTGGCAAGATTGAAGAAGGGCGAAAAATAACAGATGTTGCCAGGGAGTTCGACGTCAGCCACAGTGTTGTTTCAAGGCTTTGGAAATCATTTCAAACAAATGGAGAGTGTAGCAAACGTCACGGGGGAGGTCGTGTTCGCAGTTCGACAATTGCAGAAGATCGGTACATAGTGCTATCAACAAAAAGACACCTGCGCAGCACAGCTAGTGAGGTAGCAAATCAGTTTATGGCTGCTACTGGCAAGCGGATCTCCCGAAAAACTGTCGCCAGACGTTTGCATGAAGGAGGACTATACGCCCGCCGCCCTGTTGTGTGCATCCCATTGTTCAGACGTCACCGTACCGCCCGTTTGCAATGGTGCCATCAACATCGGAATTGGACTGATAACGACTGGTCTGCTGTCCTCTTCTCAGATGAGAGTAGATACAGTCTATCGTCTGATTGTCGACGACAACTGATCTGGCGTGATAGTGGTACTGCATATTGTCCAGCAAACATACAGGAAAGGGACCGATATCCGACATGTAGTGTCATGGTATGGGCTGGCATCATGATCAATGGCCGTACGTCCCTCTATGTGCTTCCAACTGGGACTATGACTGGCCGACGATACATTAATGATGTTCTGCTACCTCATGTTCGCATATTCCGTGGTGCTGTCGGTGATAGATTCATTTTCATGGACGACAACGCAACATGTCATCGAACAGTCGCTGTCCAGGAGTGTCTTGAGAGCGAGGATATTCAACGCCTCGTATGGCCTGCACGTTCTCCAGATCTGAATCCCATTGAAAATGTGTGGGATGCTTTGGGGAGGTGTCTTGCTGGTCGCCAATGCCCTCCAATAAACAAGGACACCCTCATCCGTGCACTGACAGAGGAATGGGATAAATTACTCCAACAGCTGACACGAAGAGTGGAATCTTGCATCGCCCTCCATGGTGGCCATATCCTGTATTGATATTTTACGCCGGAACGCCTGCGGACGGTAATTGCATTTTTTTCACGTTTACGTATTCTGCACAAAATGGCCTGTTTGTCCCTTGAACACGTTCCCAAAGCCTTCTGGATTTCAGAGCACAATAAATTGTCTTTCTTGTAATGTCCTGGCATTCTGACATTATTTTATTTCACTTGGCATCCAACCACACTTACTTTTTTATGCGCTATATAGCCGTTTATGATCCGTCCTTAGCAATTGTCCAGCAGTGTAGTACTGCAAGTAGCTGGATGAGGCGGGGGCAAATTCCGAGTTAGTATATTAACTTACCGCGCTTTTTCGTGAAAAACGGTCTTACAATAAGCAGGCTGACAGGGTGGAGGAATATTCCGAGGGGGGGGTGCTAAGCCCACCGCTAACGTCGCGCCTGTCTCTTTATGTTTCGGAAACATATTTCCCGTTCTCCTAACTTCCAACGATAAACAGTTTCTGAAAACTGTAATGGGAAAGTCCCCACAGAAAAACTGCCACTCAGGAAACTACCCCACATTGGAAAACTCTCACACAGGAAAATTGCCACATGTTTTTCATTAAGGGACCGGGCACAAATTGCTGTTCCTCCAAGGAACACTTTGAATGTGTGGCAGTTTTGCAGTGTGGCAGTTTTCCAAGTTTCTGAATTACTTGAGGCAGTTTTCCAAGGTGCCTCACGGCGGGAACGAGCTCTTTTGTTTGTCTAAATTTTCATTTTCATGCCGGTTCATAAGAGTTTACGGCAATTGGCCACAAACGTCAAAGCGGGGGGGGGCTATACAGATTGGCGTTTCTCGGCCTATATTGAGAACTGAATTGGGAACTTCAAAAGAATTTTGAGAAAACGTTCCATGTAAGTCAAGCGAGAATATTACTTTAATTTGAGGAAATAAACGGCCAAGGATCCGAGGTACACTTGGTTTGGGGGTTCTACCCCCAACTTCCGTAATATTATATTCTGGGCCACTGGAGTCTGTCAGTGTATCCAGGATGTTCCACTTAAAGCGTCCGCGAGGTCCGTGAGCTTTGGGGGGCTTTCCCACAAAATGTTAAAATGGGCGTAGAGCTGTAAGCATTAGTACCACGCTTTATATAATGATTCTGTACACGACCATGAATTTTCAGGAGGGTGGGATGGATCCCTGCCCCAGTTTCTAAGAGCTCTTCAGGGTTAACATCAAGGATACACTGACCGACTAGAGGTACAGAATATAAAAATACGGAAGTTGGGTGCAGAGCCCCCCAAACCAAGCACCTCGTATCCCTTTTACAGACTTCCAAATTTCTGGGGGAGGGAGAAAGGGCATACATACATAGTCTGCACTAAACACAACATGAAGCATAGAAATTGCGAGCAAATCCCTTACCTTGAACAATTGTCTGCGCTCTTAGAAACTGGGGGGGGGGGTGAATATACCCGTCCCTCCTGAAAATTCGTGGTCGTGTACAGAATCATTATAAGAAACATGGTTCTAATGTTTACCACTCTACGTCCATTTTAACATTTTGGGGAACCCCCCCCCCCCCCCCCCAAAGCTCACGGACCTCACGGACGCTTCAAGTGGAACATCCTGGTTACACTGACAGACTCCAGCGGCCCAGAATATAGTATTACGGAAGTTGGGGATAGAGTCCCTCTCCCCCTCCCTCCAAGTGTACTTCGGATCCTCGGCAATTTATTTCTTATTAAAGTACAATTCTTGCTTGGCTTACATGGAACGTTTTCGCGAAATTCCTTTCGAGTTCCCAATTCAGTTCTCAATACAGGGGTTCAGATACGGCAATCTTTATAGCCCCTCCTCTCCTTGAACTTTTGTGGCCAGCTGCCCTAAACTCGTATGAACCGGCACGAAAATTCAGAAAAACAAAAGAGGTCCTTCCCGCCGTTCGGCACCTTGGAAAACTGCCACAAGTAATTCGGAAACTTGGAAAAACTGCCCTACTGCAAAACTGACACACACTCAAAGTGTTCCTTGGAGGAACAGCAATTTGTGCCCGGCCCCTTAATGAATAACATGTGGCAATTTTCCTGTGTGGCAGTTTTCATGTGCGGCAGTTTTTCTGTGGAGGACTTTCCGATTACAGTTTTCAGAAACTGTTAATTGTGGGAAGTCAGGCGGACTGGAAATGTATTTCCGAAACATAAGAGACAGGCGCGACGTTAGCGGTGGGCTGAGTACCCCCACCCTGTCATCCTGCTTATTGTAAGACCGTTTTTCACTAAAAAGCGCGGTAACAGTCGAAATACTAACCCGGAAATTTCCCCCATCTGATCCAGCTACTTGCAAGACAGTTTTTTACGCTTTCGAACCGTAGGTTGAAGAAGCGTATATGCTCCATCTTTGTCCGTCCGTCCGTCCGTCCGCACGATAACTAGCGTAAAAATGGTTCGATTTCGATGAAATTTTAGTATGTGGTAGGGGACCACCTGGGGACGAATATTATTCAAAATGGGTGAAGTGGGATCAAAGGTTAGGACATAAGAGCGGGATGCATTCCATTGCCCTTATGCGTCATAACGTGAGTAAAAATGGTTCGATTTCGATGAAATTTCAGTATGTGGTAGGGGACCACCTGGGGACGAACCCTATTGAATGTGGAAGGGGTCAAAGGTCAGGACATAGGAATGCGATCCATTCCATCGCTCTTATCCCATATTATTAAGGTGGACGTCAAGTAATTTTGCTTCCCATACTTCCAATGGAAAAAATTTTGTACACATTTCCTTCACTATTAATGTGTTCCCAAAGATGAAAATTTGAACATCGATTAAAATAACTTTATTACAACTTGGAATGCTTAATATTTTCTAAAACATAACTATAATTACATTAAAAATCAATAACTTTTCCTTTGGTGGTGTTGAAACCGGAAAGAAGATGGCGCGACCTATACTTTGATGACGTCAGTAGACAAACAAATGTTGGATTGCATAATTATGGTTATGTTTTAGAAAATATTAAGTATTCCAAGTTATAAAATGAAGCTATTTTAATCGATCTTCAAATTTTCATCCTTGTGAACGCATTAACTGTCCAGAAAAAAGATGGCGCGACCTGTATTTTCATGACGTCAGTAGACAAACAAATGTTGGATTGCATAATTATAGTTATGTTTTAGAAAATATTAAGTATTGTAAGTTATAAAATGAAACTATTTTAATCGATCTTCAAATTTTCATCCTTGTGAACGCATTAATTGTCCAGAAAAAAGATGGCGTGACCTGCATTTTCATGACGTCAGCAGACAAAAAAATGTTGGATTGCATAATTATGGTTATGTTTTAGAAAATATTAAGTATCCAAGTTGTAAAATGAAGATATGTTAATCGATGTTCAAATTTTCATCCTTGGGAACGCATTAATTGAGAAGAAAATGTGTACAGAAATTTTTCCATTCGAAGTACAGGAAGCAAAATTACTTGACGTTCACCTTAAAGGAGCGATTCTTGTAGGTATGTAAATTTTATTTTGAAAACGGCTCTGACGATTTTGATGAAAGTCGTTAACCTACCGTTTTCTGGTACTAGAAATCGATTTAGCTTGATCTCCACTTTAAGAAAATTTGTTTAGTGGGTTAAATAACCACCCTGAATTACGAAGTTTGCAGTGTGGTGTGTGGTAGGGGACCACCTGGGGACAAACCCTATTGAAAATTGGCGAAATGGGGGTCAAAGGTCAGGACATAGGAGCGGAATCACTTCCATCGCCATTATGAGTCATAACTTACGTAAAAATGTTTCGATTTGGATGAAATGTTGGTATGTTGTAGGGACCTTCCTGGGGACGAATCCTACAGAAAATGGGCGAAATGGAGTGAAAGGTTAGGACACAAGAGCGGGATGTATTTCATAGCGCTTATGCATCATAACTTACGTAAAATTGCTTCGATTGCGACAAAACTTTATCATGTTATTTCAGAGATATACTGAACAAGTTCTGTTGAATATCATCTAAATGGATCAAAGGTCAGGGCACAGGGGTGAGATTTATTCCACAGCCATTTTCCTCATAACTTGAGTAATAACTTGAGTAATGATTTCTAGTATATTGGAAAGCGTATCATAATCAATGCATTGCATGATTTTACTAACTTGTTTACTATAAACAACCATAAATGTTTGAAATGTCGATCCCGGAATTTCACCCCACATATTTGTGCACGTTGTTCGGATGCACCTTGTTTTAAGCAGCGTGGAAATGGAAATGATTACTCCGGAAATCTCTCCCACGTTCGATGTTTTGTGTCAAATGCGATTTGTGCATGGACCCTGACTTAAAAAAGTGGAAGACTTTTCCTGAAGGGGATTTTTCCTATGGGGGAAATTTCCGATTACCGATCTTGATAATTTGGTGAAGTACAATTCCTTTGTAGTATCCGCTAAGAGGTGCTAAAAGGCACAAACATCGAACCCCTTAGGAACTGTGTTCCTTCACAAAACGAACCCGTTAAGAGGATCTTCTCCGTTGTCGCAAAGTTACCTCAGAGTCCGTTCCATGTCCTCCGGGCAACTGACAACAGCCGCTTCGTAACACCCATTTCTTACGCCAGTGGGTAGCTCCATATTTTTTTCTTTTAGGGGTTTGACGAACCCCTTGGGTATCTAAGGCTATAAGGAGTCGGATGTCCCTAATTTCGGGCCTGTGATTTCCGGGAAGGGACGGCAGCAAAATTCCAAACACGCCATGAATGCTTTATCCAGGACTCGAATACTGGCCTAAACTTATTGTTCTCTAGACGATGCGTTGAAAGCTTTCAGGTCTCCATGAATTTTACGATGGGAGATACTTAGTATTTTCTTTTCATTTTCATTTTATGAATGCAACTGAAATTTGACTCAGCACATGAAGAGAGTTCTTTACTCCCACATAGATCCATGACTACTTTCTCCCTTCTGATTCTCAGTGGACGGGCAGGACCTGGCTATAGGTAAGCATGCAACTCCGAAATCGACTGGGCCGGTATTCCCAATTGTTTAGGCCCGTGCAGGTATTTACATAAGATTGCGCCTATCGTGGCGTCTAAACCCTCCTGGTAGCAATGAAAAATGACTGTTCCATCCATGCAACATATTCAGTACATAAATTGATGTATAAGTTCTTCAGGTAAATATTAACGATGAATTAATCCCACAATTGGATGGGCGGAATACAAACGCATTGTGTATTAGCAGTTGGACTGAAATTGGGAAATGCTACTTCCATCACTGATCTAGGGCGATACAATATATACATTTGTGTCCAAAAATCACCGTGTATCTCTTGCTTTCCCGGAAGCATAATTCTTTTAGGCACGAATGTATATTTTCACACTATACGCTTTTAAATCTTTATTCCTACAAGATAAATATGAAAAAATATTTTTGCGACGAACAGGCGTGAGGCGATTCGTGATTGTTTATGAATTTGCTGAATTTTCTTATGAGAAACTTTCTCAATATGTAACATTAATGTATGATTTCATTTGTCACTGGACTTCTGTTTCTACCAAACGTAATAGGGATTTTCTTTTTAGATGTGATGCAGAATAACACGCACACAATACATTTTATACAATTTCTAGCATTATCTCTCTCAAGAAAATGTTCTTGCGTAGTTGAAATGCAGATTTCTGTGTGTCATGGTTCTGTATTACCAGATGACCGCACCGAAAACTCTTGAGTTAAACACCGACAAGGTTGCTGTACTTTCTTGCTCAATTGTTTTAGTCAATAATTTGCAAATGATGATTTGTGCTCGATTTGGTTTTCATGGCACAGAGGAGACCAAAATTTCCCGATTTTTATAATAGAATTGTTTCCTTAGGTTAAGAAAACTGTATACGAAAAAGAACACAATGTTGTCTGTTACTGGCATTTCCATTTCGAAGGTTCTATCTCACTGTGATTTTGGAGGTTAGTGCCTTTAAAAGTTTACATGATGCATTGCCAAATTTTTATTCATTTGCTCAACAGATTAATCACACACACTTCACATTGTATAATTTTTCAACCCTGTTGAAATTAACTTTCGAACGAAAAATACAGTATAATTAAGAAGTGTAATAAAATGTGAAAAAAACTTATCCATGACAAAATCAAAATTCAAGCATTTCATTACCAATCAACCGAAAGTTAAAAAAAATAAATAGCTTTAAATTCTGTTTCTTTTACTTCGAAAGGAATTGGAAAGCATCCAGATGAATAAATTCAATTCCTCGGTTTTCTAAAACTCTAAATTTCAAAAATAATATACTTCTTCAAGTGCCAGACAGCAACGCCCACCACAAGGACACATTCTTGGTCTTGGCTTAACGCCAAACGAAAAATATAATCTAAACGTATGTGTAGAAATCACTTACAAAATAATTTGAATCTGTTCCAACCAAACGTTAGTTTGGTCGACAAAATTGTGGTTGCACTTAAAGAAATATGAAAACTCAGCTTTGAAGGAATCTGAAATTTAAAGTGCTATTCGAAATAGGCAAAACACAGGATACCTAGACAAAGAAATATGAATTACAGAAAGATTAATATCTTCCCCAGTATCAGAACAAAATCCGTCTATGGTAAAACTGACAATCCACGCTCATCCATTTGCAGACAAATTTGTATCACGTTTAACCTACTGACCTGACATGTGTTGAAACAACGTTGATGCAAATAAATTCCTAGGTGCAATGAAAATGCCTTTTGTCAAAAGAAAGAACAACTTCGGGATATTCCAGAACCCCAAAAACCTTTTCAAAAATCCCATTCTAGGGGAAATATTGTGTAAATGATGTGCTTTTCCAGCTGTAATAAACACCACTGCCCCACATCGGGAAAATTTGACACTAAATATATGGAAGATTTTAGGGGTTACAAAAAAGATGAACCACCTCCCCAAAACGTCCCTGAGCCGTCAGAGTCATATGTTTCTGACTAATCGTCCAAGTCAGACCAGGATTCAAACCCCAGATGAGGTATGGGTGATGTGTTTGTCTTACGGCTCTGGATCTCCTCCTTCGCTGGATTCAGTCGCCGAAAATCAGAAACGGGAGACTGCCTATAGCCCTGGGAGTTGTTCATTGTAGTCGTTAAGCCGTAATGTCAAAAACAAAACAAAAATAATCAGAAAACCGTTGTGAAGCTGAAATTTTATCACTGAAGACAGGTGATTTTTAATAGAAATTTTTTGTTGTTTTTGTGAGATTAATGACTCCCTTGAGCGTCTAAAGCTGCCAGGAGTCACCAATTCCTAATTTTGAGCCTCTGACTTTGAGAAATGGAAAGAACTAGGGCCGGAACGACAAAATAAACTCCGTATCTTGCCCCGATATTGGAACCGAACCCAAAAGTACGAGAAGACTAAAACCCAAGCCCTGAATCACCCAACCGATTTTGGAAACAAACGCTGATGAGGACAATTAAGTTACAATACTCACAAGGCACCTGCACATCGTGTCTAGATTGTGAAAAAACAAGTTTGCTAATCTGGACATTTCACGAGCTAAAAAACAAGAAGAGTTTATTATTTCATGTGCTCAATTCAGAAAGATATATAAGTGTTTTTGTTTCGTTTGGAAGTTTAACGACCACCGTTAGCAACTCTAAGTAGCCGCTTGTCCCTAATATATGACCACTGCTTCCAGGGAAGGGAGAGAGTCAATGCCCTAAGACAAATACAACATCCATGCCTCAACAGGATTTGAACCCGGACCCACTAGGACGAATGGTCATAAGCCGGCACTTAGGCCACTGCACCACCGGGTCAGCGATATATCAGTTCAAACATTTTCAGAAACATACGTGCCTTTTATTTTGAAAATCATGAATCTGGAGAAAATGAGACTAAAATTTTTATATCCCTTTAAAAATCCCCGATGTTTAACTACGGGGTTGTTCTTCGACTTCTTCCAAAGTAGTTTTGCATGCAGTTGTCTTTTCAAAACGCTGAAGTCGTATGCCACACGTGATGAAGTTGTGATTCGGCCCTCTTCTTACAGTTCCAATCACGTGTTCTGCGTAATTGGCAGCAGATCAGCTGATTTTGACGTCAGGAAAAAACTAAGTCGGGAAAAGGGGTGACTAGCCAAATGGGGATGGTTAACTGTAGAAGTGCACGATGGCAGGCATCGAGAAAGTCTTAAATAAGTAACTGAAAATGATGTAGGCAACCCCGAACCAGTAAGCGCACGTTCTATAAAGCAAAATGTTTTGGAACCTACATGAAATGTCATAGTAGGACAATTTTTTAACACCATTTAACGAAAGCACACGGAATTTAGTAAAAAGCTGATAATGAAGTTTCTTTGCAAGAAGGGAATTACAGAGACCACATCAGTGGATGCACTTCTTTTCTATCTCTGATAGCACTGAGTGTTCAAACAAAAGCAACTTTTCTACCTGGAAATCACTGTTTCAGAATACACTATCAAATTTATTGTACGATGTACCCACAGTGAGTTGATGTATTGACACAGCATAGGTGTGCTGATCATGTTTTCCTTTATGTCGATAGAAAATAAGATTGCTTGCATTCCTCTCATAATCTTCATGCCATAACCTTACTAAGAGAATATTTGAACGCACATAAATTAATAAAATGTTGGGTAACACAGTAGTTGATCCTTCAGTTACAGGAAAGTATTTGGGTTCGACATTTCCTTCCTCACCTGTCATCGGAAAACTCAGATGCCGCTTCCATGTGATGGTGGGCGTGGACGTATCCGAAGTAGCTGAATTAGGCCAAATATCATCATCATCATCACCGTGTGGACATCTTGAACCACATTTCACCTGTTGTCACTGATACAGTCATCAGTTCCAGCAGTAAAGGCATGCCAGTCAAGCGTCCATTCCGGGACAAACGGCGGCACCTGCAGTTTCCTCACAGCTCGTCTTCCACCTCCAAAAGCCAATCCTCTCACATTCTTCTTTTGCAAAGTTAAAGAAAATGACTTTGCTTCCCAGAAAATGATGAAAAGTGATTTAAAAACTTAAAAGAAGAAACCAAGAAGATGGGGTAAGAAAGCAGAGAAGAGATCACAATGGAATACCGATGTCTGGTGTGATAAGATACTTTTTTTATTATTATTATTTTACTCACCTTTTTTCGGATCCGCGTTTCCGCGTAACCATTAAAAACGAAAAGGAGTTGGCAAAATTAAACTTTCTTTTCTTTTCGAGTTGAATCAAGTATCAAAGCAAGAGTTTTCGGGTTTTCAAAATACTTTTACTGAACCTTCTCACCTCAAACACTGCGATACTATTTGATCGAGACATTTACTATTTTCATTAGAAAATATATTTATTTATTTATAAACACGAGAAGAATCACTCAGGACTTTTCAAACCCGTTCATTGAAATTAAAAGAAATAACTTATTCCTACACAAACAACTGACGCAAAATATGTTGCCTAAATCACACATTTTATCCCGAAGTCTGTGAAAATAAACATTTACCGGTGAAAGGAATTGAATCCCACATCCCCTCGCTCCGGTGCCAGTTGTTCTAACCGACTAAGCTACATCGACGGAATATATCGCTGCAGATTTGTCGTCTTGACAGGTGCTTCACCTCTGTCCTCGTCGAATTTTAAACTTCTTAAGTCGATATCAAGTAAACAGTAAACGAAGATTCGACTTTTCAAGAGAAACCAATACATCTTCGCTACGTAGTGTAGACGTCGATTCTACGTTGATATTATGCAGTTTGGTCATCGATTCTAGTACTGTTGTAATGTCGAATCTACGTTTACTCTACAATTTAGATGTTGAAACATGAAATTCTAAACTTTTAATCGTGGCATAGAACCTAGAATTTATTCTAGCTGGTTCAATTAACATATATTAAAACTGATACAGTTACAATAAACCCCAGTATTTCGTCTTTTCATACTAACGTTTGGCGGGAAACATATTTATTTAGCCAACATATATACACGGTTGAGTCACATTATTGTGAACACCAGCTAATATCCAGAGTAACCGCCGGGTAGAGCGCCGACAGCCGCTAGACGGCCTGCGAGTGACTCAATAAGGTGCTGGAAGGTGTTCACAGGAATGTGGAGCCATCCTGATTGCAGTGCATCTGACAGCTGCTGGAGGGTGCGTGGTGGAGGATCCATAGAGCACACAACACGATCGAGGTGGTCCCACAGATACTCAATTGTGTTTAAGTCTGGGGAATTAGGGGGCCAAGGAAGTACTTTGAAGTCTTCATCGTGCACTTCCAACCACTCTCGGACATTTCTAGCTGTGTGACGGGTCGCATTGTCGTGGTGGAAGATCCTATCAGCCCCAGGGAAGACAATCAGCATGTATTGGTGTACATCGTCTGCAAGGATTAATTCATAACGAATTCGGTTCATAGTGCCTTCTACAGGTATTAGTGAACCCAGAGAATGCCACGCAAACATTCCCAACATTCCCCAGACCATAACGCTGCCCTCACCAGCTTGTGTTCTGCTAGCAATGGTTGAAGATTGTTTGTTCACCGATGTTTGTCGCCTTATACGCCAACGTCCATCCGTTCGATGAAGCAAAAAACGTGACTCATCGAAGAAGGCAATCCTTTGTCAATCAGCGGTGGTCTAATTCCGATACTGCCGTGCAAAGGTAAGCCTTTTCTGCCGATGCACCTTCGTTAGCATAGGTGCAATGACCATCCGTCTGCATCGGAGCCCCACACTCGGTAGGGTTCGCTGAATTGTCGTTTCAGACACATTTCATGTAGCCCCCTGGTTCATTCGGCAAGTGAGTTGCTCCATTGTGGCGTGTCGATTGGCTCTCACATACCTTCGAAGCCGACGTTCACCTCTCACATCAATGGCACGTGGTGCTCCGTAGTTTCCCCGTCGCTTATTCGGAATGGTGCCATTTCTCCAATCACGATATTCTTTAAATACAGCAGCACGCGAACAGTTCACAAACTGCGCTGTTTCAGAAATACTCCCACCCTTGGCCCGTAAGCCGATAATCATCCCTTTATGCAAATATGATAAATCGCTCCTTTTATCCATTACAGCAGCGAGCGATATATTTTCAGAATGCCAACAGCACACCTTATACTGTATATCCTCCAAGCTAGCTCGCGACTAGTGCCTTCTTTCATTGGTTACGCGCTATTGACGTCTAAAGTAGGAGGTGGTCACATTAATGGGACTCGACTGTATATATACTGTAGTTATATATATCATCATCATCATCATTGTCAACCATTATCAATCCACTGCTGGACGAAGGTCTCCCCAAGTTTCCTCCACAACGGTCTGTCTTGTGCCAGTCTCCTCCATGTCACTCGCGCATACTTTCGAATTTCATCCACCCACCTTCCATGTGGTCTTCTTCTGGGTCTTTTCCTGTCCCTTGGAATCCAATCTAAAATTTCGGCTGTCCATCGATGGTCTGTCCTTCTGGCAGTATGTCCATCCCATTGCCATTTCAGGGATTTAACTCTGATCATGATGTCTTCCACTCTTGTCATTTTTCGGATCCACGTGTTCCTCTTCTTATCTCTCCTGGTTACACCAAGCATGCACCTCTCCATGCTGCTTTGAGTTGTCTGCAGCCTTTGTATGTCTCTTTTAGCTAAGGTCCACGTCTCTGCACCATACGTAAGCACTGGAAGGATGCATTGATCAAACACTTTTCTTTTAAGACATAATGGCATATTGCTCTTGAAAATTATGCTGTTTCTTCCAAAAGCTCTCCAGGCAAGTTTTGTACGCTGATTAATTTCTTCACCAATGTGACCCTCACTTGATATCTGCTGTCCAAGATAAACGTACGTGTCTGTTGTCTCCAGCTTTTTCCCATCAATCGATAAATCTTCATTTCTTGTAAAAGCATTGTACATCACTTTTGTCTTCTGAAAGTTCATTTTTAATCCCACTTCTTTACTCTTGTCAGCAAGTTCCTGGATCATACTCTGTAGCTCTGATGGGGTAGTTGCAAAAATGACTATGTCATCAGCAAAACGAAGGTGGGTTAAGATAATCTCCATTAATCTTTATCCCTTTGTTTTTACAGTTCAGTGATTGAAAGACATTTTCCAATGTAGCATTAAAGAGCTTCGGAGATATGGTGTCACCTTGTCTCACTCCTTTTAAAATTTTTATGTGTGTTGTATTTTCAAACAGCCGAATCTTTGCACTTGCATTTTCATAGATGTTATTAATAATATTAATGTATGCATCTTCAATACCGCAGGATTTCAGAGCCATTGCAACTGCTGATGGTTTCACCGAATCAAAGGCTTTTTCATAATCGATAAAAGCCATGCACAATGGAAGTTCATATTCATTCGCTCTTTCAATTAGTTCTCTCAGTACGTGGATATGATCTATTGTGCTGTAGCCACTCCTGAATCCAGCTTGTTCTCTCGGTTGAGCCATGTCCAATGTCACCTTCAAGCGGTGTGAAAGAACTTTAGTGAAGATTTTATAAACCACTGATAGGAGGCTGATAGGTCTGTAGTTTCCTGAGATCCTCAATGTCACCTTTTTTATGTAGCAGGATCATTGTAGCGGTGTTCCAATCCTCAGGAATCTTTCCTTTCATTAAGGCATCGAGTGAAAATTTGGGCGAGTACTGTTTCGATTTCTCCACTTGCTTCTTGTATGATGTCTACAGTAATTCCATCTTCTCCTGGAGCTTTTCCCCGCTTCATGTTATTGATTGCATGTGCAACTTCTGCTGGAAGGATTGGAAGAACTCTGGTACCTTTCATGATGCCTGGAGTACATGTATCATCCCTTTCATATAATTTGGAGTAGAAATCTTTCACTCTTGTCAAAATGTCGCCTCTATTTCTTGTTACAGAACCATCTTCTTTTCTCAGTACCATAATCTGTTTTTTCCCTTACTGAGATGTCCCTTTGCTATCTTTAGGCTTTGGTTGTTTTCAATTGCTTTCCTTACTAGTTCACAGTTGAATTTTCTTACGTCTTCAGTGATAATTTTTCGTACTGTCTTGCATAGCTCTATATATTCCACTTTGGAAGTCACATCTTCTTTAGTTGTCCTCATCACTCTTCTTTTTGCATCAACATTTTGGTTTTTCCTGATAATTTGTTCACATGCAATTTGTTCTTAGACCCAGCTAATTTTGTTGCTGTTTCCATAAGAGCTTTGGTTACTTTTCTGTTAACTTCAGAAATATCCACTTCTTCCGATGTTAGGCCTTCTAAAGCAGAGAACCTGTTCTTCAGTTCCAATTTGAAGGTATTATGGTGTTTTTTAAGGTTGGTTATGTCAATACATTTTGTTTGTCTTATGAGCTTGCTTCGTTCGAGTTTAGTGTTGAGGTGCATCTTACATCTCACCAATCTATGGTCACTGCCTGTGTTGAACTTGTTTAGCACACTGCAGTCTTCTATGACGAATTTTTTGTTACACATAATAAAATCAATTTCACTTGTCGTCCCATTTGGATGTCTCCATGTCCATTTCCTGTGTGGCTTTTTCTTGAAAAAGGAGTTCAAGATGAAAAACCCTTCTGCCTCTGCAAACTCTACAAGAGTATTTCCGCGCTGGTTTCTGTTGCCGTGACCGAATTTACCTACTGAAGTTTCATTATGTTGCCGTTGCCCTATTTTTGCATTGAAATCTCCCATAATTATCTTCAAGTGCTGCTTACCTTTATTATTTAGATCACGAATTTCCTCATAAAATTCTTCAATTTCTTCTTCAGCATGACTTGTGGTGGGTGCATAAGTTTGAATAATCTGAGCCTGGTATCTTCTCGAGAGTTGGATAACGAGTCGTGCAGCTCTGTCAGAGGAACTTTCAACTTCTACCACTTTATCCTTCAGTTTCTTGTTTATTATAAATCCAACACCACTAGTTCTGCCAGTATCTGTCCCACGATAGTAGAAGAGATGTCCACTTTTCAGTTCAATGAGATCTTCTCCTTTTCTCCTTACCTCACTTAGCCCGACGATGTCCCACTTGATCCTTTGTAGTTCCTCTTCCAATTCAAGAAGCCTTGAATCAGAAGATAGGGAGCGTCCGTTATATGTAGCCAAGGTCAGCATCAGATGGCAGCCTAGTCCGGTCCTCCGGGGATTCTTAGCACCCTCTGCCTTCATGTCGCACTGGCCGCTGCCTTGGCCAGGTACATTCCAGCTGCCGGAGACTGAGGGCCAAGGTTTAAGTTGTGGAGTCATTTTGGAGGCGTTTGGCCGTAACTCACCACGCTGGCCAAGCGGGTTGGTGAGTGTGGGATAGCATTTCCTCTAATCCCGATGGTATAGTTATACCGCTATGGGCGGTCGTCAGAGCCCCTTTAGTGGGAACAGGATGTACCACGAGATGGCGGGGTTGACATTTGTCAAGGAGAGGCTGTGATGTTACGCATCACCTGACCTTACATCCCGTTATATATATCATCATCATCATCATTGTCAACCATTATCAATCCACTGCTGGACGAAGGTCTCCCCAAGTTTCCTCCACAACGGTCTGTCTTGTGCCAGTCTCCTCCATGTCACCCCTGCATACTTTCGAATTTCCTCCACCCATCTCCCATGTGGTCTTCTTCTGGGTCTTTTCCTGTCCCTTGGAATCCAATCTAAAATTTCGGCTGTCCATCGATGATCTGTCCTTCTGGCAGTATGTCCAGCCCATTGCCATTTCAGGGATTTAACTCTGATCATGATGTCTTCCACTCTTGTCATTTTTCGGATCCACGAGTTCCTCTTCTTATCCCTCCTGGTTACACCAAGCATGCACCTCTCCATGCTGCTTTGAGTTGTCTGCAGCCTTTGTATGTCTCTTTTAGTTAAGGTCCACGTCTCTGCACCATACGTAAGCACTGGAAGGATGCATTGATCAAACACTTTTCTTTTAAGACATAATGGCATATTGCTCTTGAAAATTATGCTGTTTCTTCCAAAAGCTCTCCAGGCAAGTTTTGTACGCCGATTAATTTCTTCATCAATGTGACCCTCACTTGATATCTGCTGTCCAAGATAAACGTACGTGTCTGTTATCTCCAGCTTTTCTCCATCAATCGATAAATCTTCATTTCTTGTAAAAGCATTGAACATCACTTTTGTCTTCTGAAAGTTCATTTTTAATCCCACTTCTTTACTCTTGTCAGCAAGTTCCTGGATCATACTCTGCAGCTCTGATGGGGTAGTTGCAAAAATGACTACGTCATCAGCAAAGCGAAGGTGGGTTAGATAATCTCCATTAATCTTTATTCCCTTGTTTTCCCAGCTCAGCGACTGAAAAACACCCTCCAATGTGGCATTAAAGAGCTTCGGAGATATGGTGTCCCCTTGTCTCACTCCCTTTCCAATTTTTACGTGTGTTGTATTTTCAAACAGCCTAATCTTTGCACTTGCATTTTCATAGATGTTATTAATAATATTAATGTATGCATCTTCAATACCGCAGGTTTTCAGAGCCATTGTAACTGCTGATGGTTTCACCGAATCAAAGGCTTTTTCATAATCGATAAAAGCCATGCACAATGGAAGTTCATATTCCCTCGCTCTTTCAATTAGTTCTCTCAGTACGTGGATATGATCTATTGTGCTGTAGCCACTCCTGAATCCAGCTTGTTCTCTCGGTTGAGCCATGTCCAGTGTTACCTTCAAGCGGTGTGAAAGAACTTTAGTGAAGATTTTATAAACTACTGATAGGAGGCTGATAGGTCTGTAGTTTCCGAGATCCTCAATGTCACCTTTCTTATGTAGCAGGATCATTGTAGCGGTGTTCCAATCCTCAGGAATCTTTCCTTCATTAAGGCATCGAGTGAAAATTTGGGCGAGTACTGTTTCGATTTCTCCACTTGCTTCTTGTATGATGTCTACAGTAATTCCATCTTCTCCTGGAGCTTTTCCTCGCTTCATGTTCTTGATTGCATGTGCAACTTCTGCTGGAAGGACTGGAGGAACTCTGGTACTGGTATCTTTCATGATGTCAGGAGTGCATATATCATCCCTTTCATATAATTTGGAGTAGAAATCTTTCACTCTTGTCAAAATTTCGCCTCTATTTCTTGTTACAGAACCATCTTCTTTTCTCAGTGCCATAATCTGTTTTCTTCCCTTACTGAGATGTCCCTTTGCTATCTTTAGGCTTTGGTTGTTTTCAATTGCTTTCCTCACTAGTTCACAGTTGAATTTCCTTACGTCTTCAGTGATACTTTTTCTTACTGTCTTGCATAGCTCTATATATTCCACTTTGGAAGTCATATCTTCTTTAGTTGTTCTCATCTCTCTTCTTTTTTGCATCAACATTTTGGTTTTTCCTGATAATTTGTTCACATGCAACTTGTTCTTAGACCCAGCCAATTTTGTTGCTGTTTCCATAAGAGCTTTGGTTACTTTTCTGTTAACTTCAGAGATGTCCACTTCTTCCGATGTTAGGCCTTCTAAAGCAGAGAACCTGTTCTTCAGTTCTAACTTGAAGGTATTATGGTGTTTTTTAAGGTTGGTTATGTCAATAGATTTTGTTTGTCTTATGAGCTTGCCACGTTCAAGTTTAGTGTTGAGGTGCATCTTACATCTCACCAATCTATGGTCACTACCTGTGTTGAACTTGTTTAGCACACTGCAGTCTTCTATGACGAATTTTTTGTTACACATAATAAAATCAATTTCACTTGTCGTCCCATTTGGATGTCTCCATGTCCATTTCCTGTGTGGCTTTTTCTTGAAAAAGGAGTTCAAGATGAAAAACCCTTCTGCCTCTGCAAACTCAACGAGAGTATTTCCACGCTGGTTTCTGTTGCCATGACCGAATTTACCTACTGAAGTTTCATTCTGTTGCCGTTGCCCTATTTTTGCATTGAAATCTCCCATAATTATTTTCAAGTGCTGCTTACCTTTATTATTTAGATGACAAATTTCCTCATAAAATTCTTCAATTTCTTCTTCAGGATGACTTGTGGTGGGTGCATAAGTTTGAATAATCTGAGCCTGGTATCTTTTCGAGAGTTGGATAACAAGTCGTGCAGCTCTGTCAGAGGAACTTTCAACTTCTACAACTTTATCCTTCAGTTTCTTGTTTATTATAAATCCAACACCACTAGTTCTGCCAGTATCTGTCCCACGATAGTAGAAGAGATGTCCACTTTTCAGTTCGATGAGATCTTCTCCTTTTCTCCTTACTTCACTTAGCCCCACGATGTCCCACTTGATCCTTTGCAGTTCCTCTTCCAATTCAAGAAGCCTTGAATCAGAAGATAGAGAGCGTCCATTGTAAGTAGCCAAGGTCAGCATCAGATGGCAGCCTAGTCCGGTTCTCCGGGGATTCTTAGCACCCTCTGCCTTCATGTCGCACTGGCCGCTGCCTTGGCCAGGTACATTCCAGCTGCCGGAGACTGAGGGCCAAGATTTAAGTTGTGGAATCATTTTGGAGGGGTTTGGCCATAACTCACCACGCTGGCCAAGCGGGTTGGTGAGTGTGGGATAGAATTTCCTCTAATCCCGATGGTATAGTTATACCGCTATGGGCGGTCGTCAGAGCCCCTTTAGTGGGAACAGGATGCACCACGAGAAGGCGGGGTTGACATTTGTCAAGGAGAGGCTGTGATGTTACGCATCACCTGACCTTACATCCCGTTATATTTATATATATATATATATATATATATATATATATATATATATATATATATATAATTAAATTATCAGGAAAAACGAAAATTTTGATGCAAAAAAGAAGAGAGATGAGGACAACTAAAGAAGATGTGACTTCCAAAGTGGAATATATAGAGCTATGCAAGACAGTACGAAAAAGTATCACTGAAGACGTAAGAAAATTCAACTGTGAACTAGTGAGGAAAGCAATTGAAAACAACCAAAGCCTAAAGATAGCAAAGGGACATCTCAGTAAGGGAAGAAAACAGATTATGGCACTGAGAAAAGAAGATGGTTCTGTAACAAGAAATAGAGGCGAAATTTTGACAAGAGTGAAAGATTTCTACTCCAAATTATATGAAAGGGATGATACATGCACTCCAGACATCATGAAAGATACCAGTACCAGAGTTCCTCCAGTCCTTCCAGCAGAAGTTGCACATGCAATCAAGAACATGAAGCGGGGAAAAGCTCCTGGAGAAGATGGAATTACTGTAGACATCATACAAGAAGCAAGTGGAGAAATCGAAACAGTACTCGCCCAAATTTTCACTCGATGCCTTAATGAAAGAAAGATTCCTGAGGATTGGAACACCGCTACAATGATCCTGCTACATAAGAAAGGTGACATTGAGGATCTCGGAAACTACAGACCTATCAGCCTCCTATCAGTAGTTTATAAAATCTTCACTAAAGTTCTTTCACACCGCTTGAAGGTAACACTGGACATGGCTCAACCGAGAGAACAAGCTGGATTCAGGAGTGGCTACAGCACAATAGATCATATCCACGTACTGAGAGAACTAATTGAAAGAGCGAGGGAATATGAACTTCCATTGTGCATGGCTTTTATCGATTATGAAAAAAGCCTTTGATTCGGTGAAACCATCAGCAGTTACAATGGCTCTGAAAACCTGCGGTATTGAAGATGCATACATTAATATTATTAATAACATCTATGAAAACGCAAGTGCAAAGATTAGGCTGTTTGAAAATACAACACACATAAAAATTTGAAAGGGAGTGAGACAAGGTGACACCATATCTCCGAAGCTCTTTAATGCCACATTGGAGGGTGTTTTTCAGTCACTGAGCTGGGAAAACAAGGGGATAAAGATTAATGGAGATTATCTAACCCACCTTCGTTTTGCTGATGACGTAGTCATTTTTGCAACTACCCCATCAGAGCTGCAGAGTATGATCCAGGAACTTGCTGACAAGAGTAAAGAAGTGGGATTAAAAATGAACTTTCAGAAGACAAAAGTGATGTTCAATGCTTTTACAAGAAATGAAGATTTATCGATTGATGGAGAAAAGCTGGAGATAACAGACACGTACGTTTATCTTGGACAGCAGATATCAAGTGAGGGTCACATTGATGAAGAAACTAATCGGCGTACAAAACTTGCCTGGAGAGCTTTTGGAAGAAACAGCATAATTTTCAAGAGCAATATGCCATTATGTCTTAAAAGAAAAGTGTTTGACCAATGCATCCTTCCAGTGCTTACGTATGGTGCAGAGACGTGGACCTTAACTAAAAGAGACATACAAAGGCTGCAGACAACTCAAAGTAGCATGGAGAGGTGCATACTTGGTGTAACCAGGAGAGATAAGAAGAGGAACTCGTGGATCCGAAAATGACAAGAGTGGAAGACATCATGATCAGAGTTAAATCCCTGAAATGGCAATGGGCTGGACATACTGCCAGAAGGACAGATCATCGATGGACAGCCGAAATTTTAGATTGGATTCCAAGGGACAGGAAAAGACCCAGAAGAAGACCACATGGGAAATGGGTGGATGAAATTCGAAAGTATGCAGGGGTGACATGGAGGAGACTGGCACAAGACAGACCGTTGTGGAGGAAACTTGGGGAGACCTTCGTCCAGCAGTGGATTGATAATGGTTGACAATGATGATGATGATGATGATGATGATATATATATATATATATATATATATACGCATCACCTGACCTTACATCCCGTTATATATATATATATATATATGGGATGTAAGGTCAGGTGATGCGTAACATCACAGCCTCTCCTTGACAAATGTCAACCCCGCCTTCTCGTGGTGCATCCTGTTCCCACTAAAGGGGCTCTGACGACCGCCCATAGCGGTATAACTATACCATCGGGATTAGAGGAAATTCTATCCCACACTCACCAACCCGCTTGGCCAGCGTGGTGAGTTATGGCCAAACCCCTCCAAAATGACTCCACAACTTAAATCTTGGCCCTCAGTCTCCGGCAGCTGGAATATACCTGGCCAAGGCAGCGGCCAGTGCGACATGAAGGCAGAGGGTGCTAAGAATCCCCGGAGGACCGGACTAGGCTGCCATCTGATGCTGACCTTGGCAACGTACAATGGACCCTCCCTATCTTCTGATTCAAGGCTTCTTGAATTGGAAGAGGAACTACAAAGGATCAAGTGGGACATCGTCGGGCTAAGTGAGGTAAGGAGAAAAGAAGATCTCATTGAACTAAAAAGTGGACATCTCTTCTACTATCGTGGGACAGATACTGGCAGAACTAGTGGTGTTGGATTTATAATAAACAAGAAACTGAAGGATAAAGTGGTAGAAGTTGAAAGTTCCTCTGACAGAGCTGCACGACTCGTTATCCAAATATCGAGAAGATACCAGGCTCAGATTATTCAAACTTATGCACCCACCACAAGTCATCCTGAAGAAGAAATTGAAGAATTTTATGAGGAAACTTGTCATCTAAATAATAAAGGTAAGCAGCACTTGAAAATAATTATGGGAGATTTCAATGCAAACATAGGGCAACGGCAACAGAATGAAACTTCAGTAGGTAAATTCGGTCACGGCAACAGAAACCAGCGTGGAAATACTCTCGTTGAGTTTGCAGAGGCAGAAGGGTTTTTCATCTTGAACTCCTTCTTCAAGAAAAAGCCATACAGGAAATGGACATGGAGACATCCAAATGGGATGACAAGTGAAATTGATTTTATAATGTGTAACAAAAAATTAGTCATAGAAGACTGCAGTGTGCTAAACAAGTTCAACACAGGTAGTGACCATAGATTGGTGAGATGTAAGATGCACCTCAACACTAAATTTGAACGTGGCAAGCTCATAAGACAAACAAAATCTATTGACATAACCAACCTTAAAAAACACCATAATACCTTCAAGTTGGAACTGAAGAACAGATTCTCTGCTTTAGAAGGCCTAACATCGGAAGAAGTGGACATCTCTGAAGTTAACAGAAAAGTAACCGAAGCTCTTATGGAAACAGCAACAAAATTAGCTGGGTCTAAGAACAAGTTGCATGTAAATAAATTATCAGGAAAAACGAAAATGTTGATGCAAAAAAGAAGAGAGATGAGGACAACTAAAGAAGATGTGACTTCCAAAGTGGAATATATAGAGCTATGCAAGACAGTACGAAAAAGTATCACGGAAGACGTAAGAAAATTCAACTGTGAACTAGTGAGGAAAGCAATTGAAAACAACCAAAGCCTAAAGATAGCAAAAGGGACATCTCAGTAAGGGAAGAAAACAGATTATGGCACTGAGAAAAGAAGATGGTTCTGTAACAAGAAATAGAGGCGAAATTTTGACAAGAGTGAAAGATTTCTACTCCAAATTATATGAAAGGGATGATACATGCACTCCAGACATCATGAAAGATACCAGTACCAGAGTTCCTCCAGTCCTTCCAGCAGAAGTTGCACATGCAATCAAGAACATGAAGCGGGGAAAAGCTCCTGGAGAAGATGGAATTACTGTAGACATCATACAAGAAGCAAGTGGAGAAATCGAAACAGTACTCGCCCAAATTTTCACTCGATGGCTTAATGAAGGAAGGATTCCTGAGGATTGGAACACCGCTACAATGATCCTGCTACATAAGAAAGGTGACATTGAGGATCTCGGAAACTACAGACCTATCAGCCTCCTATCAGTAGTTTATAAAATCTTCACTAAAGTTCTTTCACACCGCTTGAAGGTAACACTGGACATGGCTCAACCGAGAGAACAAGCTGGATTCAGGAGTGGCTACAGCACAATAGATCATATCCATGTGCTGAGAGAACTAATTGAAAGAGCGAGGGAATATGAACTTCCATTGTGCATGGCTTTTATCGATTATGAAAAAGCCTTTGATTCGGTGAAACCATCAGCAGTTACAATGGCTCTGAAAACCTGCGGTATTGAAGATGCATACATTAATATTATTAATAACATCTATGAAAATGCAAGTGCAAAGATTCGGCTGTTTGAAAATACAACACACATAAAAATTTGAAAGGGAGTGAGAAAAGGTGACACCATATCTCCGAAGCTCTTTAATGCCACATTGGAGGGTGTTTTTCAGTCCCTGAGCTGGGAAAACAAGGGGATAAAGATTAATGGAGATTATCTAACCCACCTTCGTTTTGCTGATGACGTAGTCATTTTTGCAACTAGCCCATCAGAGCTGCAGAGTATGATCCAGGAACTTGCTGATAAGAGCAAAGAAGTGGGATTAAAAATGAACTTTCAGAAGACAAAAGTGATGTTCAATGCTTTTACAAGAAATGAAGATTTATCGATTGATGGAGAAAAGCTGGAGATAACAGACACGTACGTTTATCTTGGACAGCAGATATCAAGTGAGGGTCACATTGATGAAGAAATTAATCGGCGTACAAAACTTGCCTGGAGAGCTTTTGGAAGAAACAGCATAATTTTCAAGAGCAATATGCCATTATGTCTTAAAAGAAAAGTGTTTGATCAATGCATCCTTCCAGTGCTTACGTATGGTGCAGAGACGTGGACCTTAACTAAAAGAGACATACAAAGGCTGCAGACAACTCAAAGTAGCATGGAGAGGTGCATACTTGGTGTAACCAGGAGAGATAAGAAGAGGAACTCGTGGATCCGAAAAATGACAAGAGTGGAAGACATCATGATCAGAGTTAAATCCCTGAAATGGCAATGGGCTGGACATACTGCCAGAAGGACAGATCATCGATGGACAGCCGAAATTTTAGATTGGATTCCAAGGGACAGGAAAAGACCCAGAAGAAGACCACATGGGAGATGGGTGGATGAAATTCGAAAGTATGCAGGGGTGACATGGAGGAGACTGGCACAAGACAGACCGTTGTGGAGGAAACTTGGGGAGACCTTCGTCCAGCAGTGGATTGATAATGGTTGACAATGATGATATATATATCAAACTCTCCACACCTTCAACCAAGAACTTCCAGTAGAAATACCTTAATCCCACTAAATTAACACACGCAAACGCTGCCCCCACCAGCTTTTATATATATATATATATATCATCATCATCATCATTGTCAACCATTATCAATCCACTGCTGGACGAAGGTCTCCCCAAGTTTCCTCCACAACGGTCTGTCTTGTGCCAGTCTCCTCCATGTCACTCCTGCATACTTTCGAATTTCCTCCACCCATCTCCCATGTGGTCTTCTTCTGGGTCTTTTCCTGTCCCTTGGAATCCAATCTAAAATTTCGGCTGTCCATCGATGATCTGTCCTTCTGGCAGTATGTCCAGCCCATTGCCATTTCAGGGATTTAACTCTGATCATGATGTCTTCCACTCTTGTCTATTTTCGGATCCACGAGTTCCTCTTCTTATCTCTCCTGGTTACACCAAGTATGCACCTCTCCATGCCTCTTTGAGTTGTCTGCAGCCTTTGTATGTCTCTTTTAGTTAAGGTCCACGTCTCTGCACCATACGTAAGCACTGGAAGGATGCATTGATCAAACACTTTTCTTTTAAGACATAATGGCATATTGCTCTTGAAAATTATGCTGTTTCTTCCAAAAGCTCTCCAGGCAAGTTTTGTACGCCGATTAATTTCTTCATCAATGTGACCCTCACTTGATATCTGCTGTCCAAGATAAACGTACGTGTCTGTTATCTCTAGCTTTTCTCCATCAATCAATAAATCTTCATTTCTTGTAAAAGCATTGAACATCACTTTTGTCTTCTGAAAGTTCATTTTTAATCCCACTTCTTTACTCTTGGCAGCAAGTTCCTGGATCATACTCTGCAGCTCTGATGGGGTAGTTGCAAAAATGACTACGTCATCAGCAAAACGAAGGTGGGTTAGATAATCTCCATTAATCTTTATCCCCTTGTTTTCCCAGCTCAGGGACTGAAAAACACCCTCCAATGTGGCATTAAAGAGCTTCGGAGATATGGTGTCACCTTGTCTCACTCCCTTTCCAATTTTTACGTGTGTTGTATTTTCAAACAGCCTAATCTTTGCACTTGCATTTTCATAGATGTTATTAATAATATTAATGTATGCATCTTCAATACCGCAGGTTTTCAGAGCCATTGTAACTGCTGATGGTTTCACCGAATCAAAGGCTTTTTCATAATCGATAAAAGCCATGCACAATGGAAGTTCATATTCCCTCGCTCTTTCAATTAGTTCTCTCAGTACATGGATATGATCTATTGTGCTGTAGCCACTCCTGAATCCAGCTTGTTCTCTCGGTTGAGCCATGTCCAGTGTTACCTTCAAGCGGTGTGAAAGAACTTTAGTGAAGATTTTATAAACTACTGATAGGAGGCTGATAGGTCTGTAGTTTCCGAGATCCTCAATGTCACCTTTCTTATGTAGCAGGATCATTGTAGCGGTGTTCCAATCCTCAGGAATCTTTCCTTCATTAAGGCATCGAGTGAAAATTTGGGCGAGTACTGTTTCGATTTCTCCACTTGCTTCTTGTATGATGTCTACAGTAATTCCATCTTCTCCTGGAGCTTTTCCTCGCTTCATGTTCTTGATTGCATGTGCAACTTCTGCTGGAAGGACTGGAGGAACTCTGGTACTGGTATCTTTCATGATGTCAGGAGTGCATATATCATCCCTTTCATATAATTTGGAGTAGAAATCTTTCACTCTTGTCAAAATTTCGCCTCTATTTCTTGTTACAGAACCATCTTCTTTTCTCAGTGCCATAATCTGTTTTCTTCCCTTACTGAGATGTCCCTTTGCTATCTTTAGGCTTTGGTTGTTTTCAATTGCTTTCCTCACTAGTTCACAGTTGAATTTCCTTACGTCTTCAGTGATACTTTTTCTTACTGTCTTGCATAGCTCTATATATTCCACTTTGGAAGTCATATCTTCTTTAGTTGTTCTCATCTCTCTTCTTTTTTGCATCAACATTTTGGTTTTTCCTGATAATTTGTTCACATGCAACTTGTTCTTAGACCCAGCCAATTTTGTTGCTGTTTCCATAAGAGCTTTGGTTACTTTTCTGTTAACTTCAGAGATGTCCACTTCTTCCGATGTTAGGCCTTCTAAAGCAGAGAACCTGTTCTTCAGTTCTAACTTGAAGGTATTATGGTGTTTTTTAAGGTTGGTTATGTCAATAGATTTTGTTTGTCTTATGAGCTTGCCACGTTCAAGTTTAGTGTTGAGGTGCATCTTACATCTCACCAATCTATGGTCACTACCTGTGTTGAACTTGTTTAGCACACTGCAGTCTTCTATGACGAATTTTTTGTTACACATAATAAAATCAATTTCACTTGTCGTCCCATTTGGATGTCTCCATGTCCATTTCCTGTGTGGCTTTTTCTTGAAAAAGGAGTTCAAGATGAAAAACCCTTCTGCCTCTGCAAACTCAACGAGAGTATTTCCACGCTGGTTTCTGTTGCCATGACCGAATTTACCTACTGAAGTTTCATTCTGTTGCCGTTGCCCTATTTTTGCATTGAAATCTCCCATAATTATTTTCAAGTGCTGCTTACCTTTATTATTTAGATGACAAATTTCCTCATAAAATTCTTCAATTTCTTCTTCAGGATGACTTGTGGTGGGTGCATAAGTTTGAATAATCTGAGCCTGGTATCTTTTCGAGAGTTGGATAACAAGTCGTGCAGCTCTGTCAGAGGAACTTTCAACTTCTACAACTTTATCCTTCAGTTTCTTGTTTATTATAAATCCAACACCACTAGTTCTGCCAGTATCTGTCCCACGATAGTAGAAGAGATGTCCACTTTTCAGTTCGATGAGATCTTCTCCTTTTCTCCTTACTTCACTTAGCCCCACGATGTCCCACTTGATCCTTTGCAGTTCCTCTTCCAATTCAAGAAGCCTTGAATCAGAAGATAGAGAGCGTCCATTGTAAGTAGCCAAGGTCAGCATCAGATGGCAGCCTAGTCCGGTTCTCCGGGGATTCTTAGCACCCTCTGCCTTCATGTCGCACTGGCCGCTGCCTTGGCCAGGTACATTCCAGCTGCCGGAGACTGAGGGCCAAGGTTTAAGTTGTGGAATCATTTTGGAGGGGTTTGGCCATAACTCACCACGCTGGCCAAGCGGGTTGGTGAGTGTGGGATAGAATTTCCTCTAATCCCGATGGTATAGTTATACCGCTATGGGCGGTCGTCAGAGCCCCTTTAGTGGGAACAGGATGCACCACGAGAAGGCGGGGTTGACATTTGTCAAGGAGAGGCTGTGATGTTACGCATCACCTGACCTTACATCCCGTTATATTTATATATATATATATATATATATATATATATATATATATATATATATATATAATTAAATTATCAGGAAAAACGAAAATTTTGATGCAAAAAAGAAGAGAGATGAGGACAACTAAAGAAGATGTGACTTCCAAAGTGGAATATATAGAGCTATGCAAGACAGTACGAAAAAGTATCACTGAAGACGTAAGAAAATTCAACTGTGAACTAGTGAGGAAAGCAATTGAAAACAACCAAAGCCTAAAGATAGCAAAGGGACATCTCAGTAATTGAAGAAAACAGATTATGGCACTGAGAAAAGAAGATGGTTCTGTAACAAGAAATAGAGGCGAAATTTTGACAAGAGTGAAAGATTTCTACTCCAAATTATATGAAAGGGATGATACATGCACTCCAGACATCATGAAAGATACCAGTACCAGAGTTCCTCCAGTCCTTCCAGCAGAAGTTGCACATGCAATCAAGAACATGAAGCGGGGAAAAGCTCCTGGAGAAGATGGAATTACTGTAGACATCATACAAGAAGCAAGTGGAGAAATCGAAACAGTACTCGCCCAAATTTTCACTCGATGCCTTAATGAAAGAAAGATTCCTGAGGATTGGAACACCGCTACAATGATCCTGCTACATAAGAAAGGTGACATTGAGGATCTCGGAAACTACAGACCTATCAGCCTCCTATCAGTAGTTTATAAAATCTTCACTAAAGTTCTTTCACACCGCTTGAAGGTAACACTGGACATGGCTCAACCGAGAGAACAAGCTGGATTCAGGAGTGGCTACAGCACAATAGATCATATCCACGTACTGAGAGAACTAATTGAAAGAGCGAGGGAATATGAACTTCCATTGTGCATGGCTTTTATCGATTATGAAAAAGCCTTTGATTCGGTGAAACCATCAGCAGTTACAATGGCTCTGAAAACCTGCGGTATTGAAGATGCATACATTAATATTATTAATAACATCTATGAAAACGCAAGTGCAAAGATTAGGCTGTTTGAAAATACAACACACATAAAAATTGGAAAGGGAGTGAGACAAGGTGACACCATATCTCCGAAGCTCTTTAATGCCCCATTGGAGGGTGTTTTTCAGTCACTGAGCTGGGAAAACAAGGGGATAAAGATTAATGGAGATTATCTAACCCACCTTCGTTTTGCTGATGACGTAGTCATTTTTGCAACTAGCCCATCAGAGCTGCAGAGTATGATCCAGGAACTTGCTGACAAGAGTAAAGAAGTGGGATTAAAAATGAACTTTCAGAAGACAAAAGTGATGTTCAATGCTTTTACAAGAAATGAAGATTTATCGATTGATGGAGAAAAGCTGGAGATAACAGACACGTACGTTTATCTTGGACAGCAGATATCAAGTGAGGGTCACATTGATGAAGAAACTAATCGGCGTACAAAACTTGCCTGGAGAGCTTTTGGAAGAAACAGCATAATTTTCAAGAGCAATATGCCATTATGTCTTAAAAGAAAAGTGTTTGACCAATGCATCCTTCCAGTGCTTACGTATGGTGCAGAGACGTGGACCTTAACTAAAAGAGACATACAAAGGCTGCAGACAACTCAAAGTAGCATGGAGAGGTGCATACTTGGTGTAACCAGGAGAGATAAGAAGAGGAACTCGTGGATCCGAAAAATGACAAGAGTGGAAGACATCATGATCAGAGTTAAATCCCTGAAATGGCAATGGGCTGGACATACTGCCAGAAGGACAGATCATCGATGGACAGCCGAAATTTTAGATTGGATTCCAAGGGACAGGAAAAGACCCAGAAGAAGACCACATGGGAGATGGGTGGATGAAATTCGAAAGTATGCAGGGGTGACATGGAGGAGACTGGCACAAGACAGACCGTTGTGGAGGAAACTTGGGGAGACCTTCGTCCAGCAGTGGATTGATAATGGTTGACAATGATGATGATGATGATGATGATGATATATATATATATATATATATATATACGCATCACCTGACCTTACATCCCGTTATATATATATATATATATGGGATGTAAGGTCAGGTGATGCGTAACATCACAGCCTCTCCTTGACAAATGTCAACCCCGCCTTCTCGTGGTGCATCCTGTTCCCACTAAAGGGGCTCTGACGACCGCCCATAGCGGTATAACTATACCATCGGGATTAGAGGAAATTCTATCCCACACTCACCAACCCGCTTGGCCAGCGTGGTGAGTTATGGCCAAACCCCTCCAAAATGACTCCACAACTTAAATCTTGGCCCTCAGTCTCCGGCAGCTGGAATATACCTGGCCAAGGCAGCGGCCAGTGCGACATGAAGGCAGAGGGTGCTAAGAATCCCCGGAGGACCGGACTAGGCTGCCATCTGATGCTGACCTTGGCAACGTACAATGGACCCTCCCTATCTTCTGATTCATGGCTTCTTGAATTGGAAGAGGAACTACAAAGGATCAAGTGGGACATCGTCGGGCTAAGTGAGGTAAGGAGAAAAGAAGATCTCATTGAACTAAAAAGTGGACATCTCTTCTACTATCGTGGGACAGATACTGGCAGAACTAGTGGTGTTGGATTTATAATAAACAAGAAACTGAAGGATAAAGTGGTAGAAGTTGAAAGTTCCTCTGATAGAGCTGCACGACTCGTTATCCAAATATCGAGAAGATACCAGGCTCAGATTATTCAAACTTATGCACCCACCACAAGTCATCCTGAAGAAGAAATTGAAGAATTTTATGAGGAAACTTGTCATCTAAATAATAAAGGTAAGCAGCACTTGAAAATAATTATGGGAGATTTCAATGCAAACATAGGGCAACGGCAACAGAATGAAACTTCAGTAGGTAAATTCGGTCACGGCAACAGAAACCAGCGTGGAAATACTCTCGTTGAGTTTGCAGAGGCAGAAGGGTTTTTCATCTTGAACTCCTTCTTCAAGAAAAAGCCATACAGGAAATGGACATGGAGACATCCAAATGGGATGACAAGTGAAATTGATTTTATAATGTGTAACAAAAAATTAGTCATAGAAGACTGCAGTGTGCTAAACAAGTTCAACACAGGTAGTGACCATAGATTGGTGAGATGTAAGATGCACCTCAACACTAAATTTGAACGTGGCAAGCTCATAAGACAAACAAAATCTATTGACATAACCAACCTTAAAAAACACCATAATACCTTCAAGTTGGAACTGAAGAACAGATTCTCTGCTTTAGAAGGCCTAACATCGGAAGAAGTGGACATCTCTGAAGTTAACAGAAAAGTAACCGAAGCTCTTATGGAAACAGCAACAAAATTAGCTGGGTCTAAGAACAAGTTGCATGTAAATAAATTATCAGGAAAAACGAAAATGTTGATGCAAAAAAGAAGAGAGATGAGGACAACTAAAGAAGATGTGACTTCCAAAGTGGAATATATAGAGCTATGCAAGACAGTACGAAAAAGTATCACGGAAGACGTAAGAAAATTCAACTGTGAACTAGTGAGGAAAGCAATTGAAAACAACCAAAGCCTAAAGATAGCAAAAGGGACATCTCAGTAAGGGAAGAAAACAGATTATGGCACTGAGAAAAGAAGATGGTTCTGTAACAAGAAATAGAGGCGAAATTTTGACAAGAGTGAAAGATTTCTACTCCAAATTATATGAAAGGGATGATACATGCACTCCAGACATCATGAAAGATACCAGTACCAGAGTTCCTCCAGTCCTTCCAGCAGAAGTTGCACATGCAATCAAGAACATGAAGCGGGGAAAAGCTCCTGGAGAAGATGGAATTACTGTAGACATCATACAAGAAGCAAGTGGAGAAATCGAAACAGTACTCGCCCAAATTTTCACTCGATGGCTTAATGAAGGAAGGATTCCTGAGGATTGGAACACCGCTACAATGATCCTGCTACATAAGAAAGGTGACATTGAGGATCTCGGAAACTACAGACCTATCAGCCTCCTATCAGTAGTTTATAAAATCTTCACTAAAGTTCTTTCACACCGCTTGAAGGTAACACTGGACATGGCTCAACCGAGAGAACAAGCTGGATTCAGGAGTGGCTACAGCACAATAGATCATATCCATGTGCTGAGAGAACTAATTGAAAGAGCGAGGGAATATGAACTTCCATTGTGCATGGCTTTTATCGATTATGAAAAAGCCTTTGATTCGGTGAAACCATCAGCAGTTACAATGGCTCTGAAAACCTGCGGTATTGAAGATGCATACATTAATATTATTAATAACATCTATGAAAATGCAAGTGCAAAGATTCGGCTGTTTGAAAATATAACACACATAGAAATTGGAAAGGGAGTGAGACAAGGTGACACCATATCTCCGAAGCTCTTTAATGCCACATTGGAGGGTGTTTTTCAGTCACTGAGCTGGGAAAACAAGGGGATAAAGATTAATGGAGATTATCTAACCCACCTTCGTTTTGCTGATGACGTAGTCATTTTTGCAACTAGCCCATCAGAGCTGCAGAGTATGATCCAGGAACTTGCTGACAAGAGTAAAGAAGTGGGATTAAAAATGAACTTTCAGAAGACAAAAGTGATGTTCAATGCTTTTACAAGAAATGAAGATTTATCGATTGATGGAGAAAAGCTGGAGATAACAGACACGTACGTTTATCTTGGACAGCAGATATCAAGTGAGGGTCACATTGATGAAGAAACTAATCGGCGTACAAAACTTGCCTGGAGAGCTTTTGGAAGAAACAGCATAATTTTCAAGAGCAATATGCCATTATGTCTTAAAAGAAAAGTGTTTGACCAATGCATCCTTCCAGTGCTTACGTATGGTGCAGAGACGTGGACCTTAACTAAAAGAGACATACAAAGGCTGCAGACAACTCAAAGTAGCATGGAGAGGTGCATACTTGGTGTAACCAGGAGAGATAAGAAGAGGAACTCGTGGATCCGAAAAATGACAAGAGTGGAAGACATCATGATCAGAGTTAAATCCCTGAAATGGCAATGGGCTGGACATACTGCCAGAAGGACAGATCATCGATGGACAGCCGAAATTTTAGATTGGATTCCAAGGGACAGGAAAAGACCCAGAAGAAGACCACATGGGAGATGGGTGGATGAAATTCGAAAGTATGCAGGGGTGACATGGAGGAGACTGGCACAAGACAGACCGTTGTGGAGGAAACTTGGGGAGACCTTCGTCCAGCAGTGGATTGATAATGGTTGACAATGATGATGATGATGATGATGATGATATATATATATATATATATACGCATCACCTGACCTTACATCCCGTTATATATATATATATATATGGGATGTAAGGTCAGGTGATGCGTAACATCACAGCCTCTCCTTGACAAATGTCAACCCCGCCTTCTCGTGGTGCATCCTGTTCCCACTAAAGGGGCTCTGACGACCGCCCATAGCGGTATAACTATACCATCGGGATTAGAGGAAATTCTATCCCACACTCACCAACCCGCTTGGCCAGCGTGGTGAGTTATGGCCAAACCCCTCCAAAATGACTCCACAACTTAAATCTTGGCCCTCAGTCTCCGGCAGCTGGAATATACCTGGCCAAGGCAGCGGCCAGTGCGACATGAAGGCAGAGGGTGCTAAGAATCCCCGGAGGACCGGACTAGGCTGCCATCTGATGCTGACCTTGGCAACGTACAATGGACCCTCCCTATCTTCTGATTCAAGGCTTCTTGAATTGGAAGAGGAACTACAAAGGATCAAGTGGGACATCGTCGGGCTAAGTGAGGTAAGGAGAAAAGAAGATCTCATTGAACTAAAAAGTGGACATCTCTTCTACTATCGTGGGACAGATACTGGCAGAACTAGTGGTGTTGGATTTATAATAAACAAGAAACTGAAGGATAAAGTGGTAGAAGTTGAAAGTTCCTCTGATAGAGCTGCACGACTCGTTATCCAAATATCGAGAAGATACCAGGCTCAGATTATTCAAACTTATGCACCCACCACAAGTCATCCTGAAGAAGAAATTGAAGAATTTTATGAGGAAACTTGTCATCTAAATAATAAAGGTAAGCAGCACTTGAAAATAATTATGGGAGATTTCAATGCAAACATAGGGCAACGGCAACAGAATGAAACTTCAGTAGGTAAATTCGGTCACGGCAACAGAAACCAGCGTGGAAATACTCTCGTTGAGTTTGCAGAGGCAGAAGGGTTTTTCATCTTGAACTCCTTCTTCAAGAAAAAGCCATACAGGAAATGGACATGGAGACATCCAAATGGGATGACAAGTGAAATTGATTTTATAATGTGTAACAAAAAATTAGTCATAGAAGACTGCAGTGTGCTAAACAAGTTCAACACAGGTAGTGACCATAGATTGGTGAGATGTAAGATGCACCTCAACACTAAATTTGAACGTGGCAAGCTCATAAGACAAACAAAATCTATTGACATAACCAACCTTAAAAAACACCATAATACCTTCAAGTTGGAACTGAAGAACAGATTCTCTGCTTTAGAAGGCCTAACATCGGAAGAAGTGGACATCTCTGAAGTTAACAGAAAAGTAACCGAAGCTCTTATGGAAACAGCAACAAAATTAGCTGGGTCTAAGAACAAGTTGCATGTAAATAAATTATCAGGAAAAACGAAAATGTTGATGCAAAAAAGAAGAGAGATGAGGACAACTAAAGAAGATGTGACTTCCAAAGTGGAATATATAGAGCTATGCAAGACAGTACGAAAAAGTATCACGGAAGACGTAAGAAAATTCAACTGTGAACTAGTGAGGAAAGCAATTGAAAACAACCAAAGCCTAAAGATAGCAAAAGGGACATCTCAGTAAGGGAAGAAAACAGATTATGGCACTGAGAAAAGAAGATGGTTCTGTAACAAGAAATAGAGGCGAAATTTTGACAAGAGTGAAAGATTTCTACTCCAAATTATATGAAAGGGATGATACATGCACTAAAGACATCATGAAAGATACCAGTACCAGAGTTCCTCCAGTCCTTCCAGCAGAAGTTGCACATGCAATCAAGAACATGAAGCGGGGAAAAGCTCCTGGAGAAGATGGAATTACTGTAGACATCATACAAGAAGCAAGTGGAGAAATCGAAACAGTACTCGCCCAAATTTTCACTCGATGGCTTAATGAAGGAAGGATTCCTGAGGATTGGAACACCGCTACAATGATCCTGCTACATAAGAAAGGTGACATTGAGGATCTCGGAAACTACAGACCTATCAGCCTCCTATCAGTAGTTTATAAAATCTTCACTAAAGTTCTTTCACACCGCTTGAAGGTAACACTGGACATGGCTCAACCGAGAGAACAAGCTGGATTCAGGAGTGGCTACAGCACAATAGATCATATCCATGTGCTGAGAGAACTAATTGAAAGAGCGAGGGAATATGAACTTCCATTGTGCATGGCTTTTATCGATTATGAAAAAGCCTTTGATTCGGTGAAACCATCAGCAGTTACAATGGCTCTGAAAACCTGCGGTATTGAAGATGCATACATTAATATTATTAATAACATCTATGAAAATGCAAGTGCAAAGATTCGGCTGTTTGAAAATACAACACACATAAAAATTTGAAAGGGAGTGAGAAAAGGTGACACCATATCTCCGAAGCTCTTTAATGCCACATTGGAGGGTGTTTTTCAGTCCCTGAGCTGGGAAAACAAGGGGATAAAGATTAATGGAGATTATCTAACCCACCTTCGTTTTGCTGATGACGTAGTCATTTTTGCAACTAGCCCATCAGAGCTGCAGAGTATGATCCAGGAACTTGCTGATAAGAGCAAAGAAGTGGGATTAAAAATGAACTTTCAGAAGACAAAAGTGATGTTCAATGCTTTTACAAGAAATGAAGATTTATCGATTGATGGAGAAAAGCTGGAGATAACAGACACGTACGTTTATCTTGGACAGCAGATATCAAGTGAGGGTCACATTGATGAAGAAATTAATCGGCGTACAAAACTTGCCTGGAGAGCTTTTGGAAGAAACAGCATAATTTTCAAGAGCAATATGCCATTATGTCTTAAAAGAAAAGTGTTTGATCAATGCATCCTTCCAGTGCTTACGTATGGTGCAGAGACGTGGACCTTAACTAAAAGAGACATACAAAGGCTGCAGACAACTCAAAGTAGCATGGAGAGGTGCATACTTGGTGTAACCAGGAGAGATAAGAAGAGGAACTCGTGGATCCGAAAAATGACAAGAGTGGAAGACATCATGATCAGAGTTAAATCCCTGAAATGGCAATGGGCTGGACATACTGCCAGAAGGACAGATCATCGATGGACAGCCGAAATTTTAGATTGGATTCCAAGGGACAGGAAAAGACCCAGAAGAAGACCACATGGGAGATGGGTGGATGAAATTCGAAAGTATGCAGGGGTGACATGGAGGAGACTGGCACAAGACAGACCGTTGTGGAGGAAACTTGGGGAGACCTTCGTCCAGCAGTGGATTGATAATGGTTGACAATGATGATATATATATCAAACTCTCCACACCTTCAACCAAGAACTTCCAGTAGAAATACCTTAATCCCACTAAATTAACACACGCAAACGCTGCCCCCACCAGCTTTTATATATATATATATATATATCATCATCATCATTGTCAACCATTATCAATCCACTGCTGGACGAAGGTCTCCCCAAGTTTCCTCCACAACGGTCTGTCTTGTGCCAGTCTCCTCCATGTCACTCCTGCATACTTTCGAATTTCCTCCACCCATCTCCCATGTGGTCTTCTTCTGGGTCTTTTCCTGTCCCTTGGAATCCAATCTAAAATTTCGGCTGTCCATCGATGATCTGTCCTTCTGGCAGTATGTCCAGCCCATTGCCATTTCAGGGATTTAACTCTGATCATGATGTCTTCCACTCTTGTCATTTTTCGGATCCACGAGTTCCTCTTCTTATCTCTCCTGGTTACACCAAGTATGCACCTCTCCATGCTACTTTGAGTTGTCTGCAGCCTTTGTATGTCTCTTTTAGTTAAGGTCCACGTCTCTGCACCATACGTAAGCACTGGAAGGATGCATTGATCAAACACTTTTCTTTTAAGACATAATGGCATATTGCTCTTGAAAATTATGCTGTTTCTTCCAAAAGCTCTCCAGGCAAGTTTTGTACGCCGATTAATTTCTTCATCAATGTGACCCTCACTTGATATCTGCTGTCCAAGATAAACGTACGTGTCTGTTATCTCTAGCTTTTCTCCATCAATCAATAAATCTTCATTTCTTGTAAAAGCATTGAACATCACTTTTGTCTTCTGAAAGTTCATTTTTAATCCCACTTCTTTACTCTTGGCAGCAAGTTCCTGGATCATACTCTGCAGCTCTGATGGGGTAGTTGCAAAAATGACTACGTCATCAGCAAAACGAAGGTGGGTTAGATAATCTCCATTAATCTTTATCCCCTTGTTTTCCCAGCTCAGCGACTGAAAAACACCCTCCAATGTGGCATTAAAGAGCTTCGGAGATATGGTGTCACCTTGTCTCACTCCCTTTCCAATTTTTACGTGTGTTGTATTTTCAAACAGCCTAATCTTTGCACTTGCATTTTCATAGATGTTATTAATAATATTAATGTATGCATCTTCAATACCGCAGGTTTTCAGAGCCATTGTAACTGCTGATGGTTTCACCGAATCAAAGGCTTTTTCATAATCGATAAAAGCCATGCACAATGGAAGTTCATATTCCCTCGCTCTTTCAATTAGTTCTCTCAGCACATGGATATGATCTATTGTGCTGTAGCCACTCCTGAATCCAGCTTGTTCTCTCGGTTGAGCCATGTCCAGTGTTACCTTCAAGCGGTGTGAAAGAACTTTAGTGAAGATTTTATAAACTACTGATAGGAGGCTGATAGGTCTGTAGTTTCCGAGATCCTCAATGTCACCTTTCTTATGTAGCAGGATCATTGTAGCGGTGTTCCAATCCTCAGGAATCTTTCTTTCATTAAGGCATCGAGTGAAAATTTCGGCGAGTACTGTTTCGATTTCTCCACTTGCTTCTTGTATGATGTCTACAGTAATTCCACCTTCTCCTGGAGCTTTCCCCCGCTTCATGTTCTTGATTGCATGTGCAACTTCTGCTGGAAGGACTGGAGGAACTCTGGTACTGGTATCTTTCATGATGTCAGGAGTGCATATATCATCCCTTTCATATAATTTGGAGTAGAAATCTTTCACTCTTGTCAAGATTTCGCCTCTATTTCTTGTTACAGAACCATCTTCTTTTCTCAGTGCCATAATCAGCTTTCTTCCCTTACTGTGATGTCCCTTTGCTATCTTTAGGCTTTGGTTGTTTTCAATTGCTTTCCTCACTAGTTCACAGTTGAATTTCCTTACGTCTTCAGTGATACTTTTTCGTACTGTCTTGCATAGCTCTATATATTCCACTTTGGAAGTCACATCTTCTTTAGTTGTCCTCATCTCTCTTCTTTTTTGCATCAACATTTTCGTTTTTCCTGATAATTTATTTACATGCAACTTGTTCTTAGACCCAGCTAATTTTGTTGCTGTTTCCATAAGAGCTTTGGTTACTTTTCTGTTAACTTCAGAGATGTCCACTTCTTCTGATGTTAGGCCTTCTAAAGCAGAGAACCTGTTCTTCAGTTCCAACTTGAAGGTATTATGGTGTTTTTTAAGGTTGGTTATTTCAATAGATTTTGTTTGTCTTATGAGCTTGCCACGTTCAAGTTTAGTGTTGAGGTGCATCTTACATCTCACCAATCTATGGTCACTACCTGTGTTGAACTTGTTTAGCACACTGCAGTCTTCTATGACGAATTTTTTGTTACACATAATAAAATCAATTTCACTTGTCGTCCCATTTGGATGTCTCCATGTCCATTTCCTGTGTGGCTTTTTCTTGAAGAAGGAGTTCAAGATGAAAAACCCTTCTGCCTCTGCAAACTCAACGAGAGTATTTCCACGCTGGTTTCTGTTGCCGTGACCGAATTTACCTACTGAAGTTTCATATATATATATATATATATATATATATATATATATATATATATATATATATATATATATACTGTATACAACTCTGCGGAGGTCATGACATATATATATTTTTTAAAACAATTTTTGGTGGGCTTATTACTTGCATCTATGGCTTTGCAGAAACCCATTTCCAACTAGGTCTTTGTGGAAGTGAGAAAATGCAGAGTTTTTGCTGGTACTTGATAAAGATAAGGCTCAGTATTCTCGACACTTTCTACATTCAGTTGTTTTTTTTTATTTTTTATCTTTTTCTCCTTTTACTAACACCGGTAGATACATAACCTTTTCTATGATATATATATATATATAGCCTTTGGCGGGAAACATATATATTTATGCGGTATGAACATACCGCATAAATATATATGTGATATGCGTACGTACAAAATATATATGGGATATGCGTACGTACAAATTATATATCTTAAAAAGTAATTTTACTTAAAGGAACGAGACTCAACTTCTTACGAACATACTTAAGCAAAAAAAAAAAAACCTTTAACTTACCGGCGAAAAAGGAGACATTTAAGAATCTCGTCTTACAACAGAAATGATACAACCGACCAACACCCCAACATCCAAAAACTTTCTTCGGCGTGATGGTTGCAAAGGCGCATGCGCGCGATGCTTACAGATCGCATAAAAAACAGATTTTCGACCTCATGAAACTCAAGGGATAAACTGCGTAAAACCTCCTACATGTATACTGAAATTCAATGTAACGATTTTTCTTGACGTTCCGTCTGATCGATTATACGTCGAAAACTATGCCTCGACGTAATATCGACCTGATAACCAAAATATCGACGTCGATTCGACACTACTGTGCTACCGGGCGTAGTTCGTCACAAGTCATGAAACCCAAAAACTATTTACTGCATAAAACATATGAGTCAGAAAGTTGCAGTTTTACCTGGAAAATGTTACAGACACTTGAGTGGACAAGATTATTTCTTTTAAAGAATATTTCTTTAACTGGTTGCAACCGGATTTCAAACGCAAATTTACGCCACAATACATATTATATACACTGAAGAGCAATTGAATTTGAGACAGCTGGCGTTATGCAAATGTGGCGCTGTGGGCGGCCCTGTAAACGGAAACGACATGACGTATGCAGCGATCCGACAATATAGGGAGTGATGCGACGGGAATCAGTAAGAGTCTGACGCAGTATGGGTAAGACGAAGGATCTAAGCGCATTTGATCGTGGGCAAATTGTCGGGGCCAGACGAATGGGTCACTCCATCTCGAAAGTCGTACAGACACTGGGATTTTCACGAGCCACTGTGTCACGGGTGCACCGTGAGTACATCGAATCCGGTAAAACCATCCCTGCAAGGGCCAACTGCCGTGAAAAAGACCGTGTGGATGAGCGGGGTCATCGTCGGCTAGCTCGCCTTGTAACAGCGGATGCAAGAAATCACTCGGAAATTTAACGCTGGTGCACAATAACGTGTAAGCAGACACACCATCCAGAACCATCTCCTCGCTATGGGGTACAGAAGCCATCGTCCCACGAGGGTACCGCTGCTGACCGCACATCACAAGGTGCAAAAATTAGCATGGGCGCCGGAACATCGCCACTGGACCCTAGACATGTGAGAAAATGTTGCCTGGACTGATGAGTCGAGATTCACGTTGATACATGCGGATGGCAGGATACGAGTACGGCGCAAAGCACATGAAGCGATGGATCCTTCTTGCCAGCAGGGAACTCTTCAAGCTGGTGGGGGTGGCATTCTCGTCTGAGGACTGTTTACGTGAACTGAAAGGGGACCCCTGGTACGTGTGACATCGTCCCGCACAGGTCAACATTACCGGAATATCCTGGACGATCATTTGCTCCCGTTTGTGCGTCTTCAACATTCCACTGGGGACCTCATCCTGCAACAAGACAATGCAGCTCCCGAATTGTATCCGAATGGTTGGATGAACACTACACCGACGTGAGCTCGTTTTCTTGGCCAGCTAGGTCACCTGACCTCAATCCCATCAAGCACATCTGGGATGCCATCGAGAGAGATGCTTGAGATTCTGGCCCCCTCCATCAAATCTTCGTGAACTGTGGGAGCTTGTTCAGGGGTCGTGGATCCGTATGTCTTCCCAACGCTTCCGGTGTCTTGTCGAGTCCATGCCGAGACGAATCGCCGCCGTCATCAGGGCGAAAGGTGGTGCTACACGTTACTAGACAGGTATCTCTAATTCAATTGCTCTTCAGTGTACATACCGGTAATGTCAAACATCTAACGTCAGGTGTCAGGCGGACTTTATGGATGCAGTAAAAGTTTTAATGCTCACCTTGTGCAGAGGCGTAACCAGGCCTTTCTGTGCCCGGGGCAAACCATAAAATATTGCGCCCCCGTCTTTCTTTCTATCTTGATACTAATGTCACAAACATCAACCATTATCACTCCACTGCTGGACGAAGATCTCCCCAAGTTTCTTCCACAGCGGTCTGTCTTGTGCCAGTCTCCTCCATGTAATTCCGCATACTTTCGAATTTCATCCACCCATCTCCCATGTGGCCTTCTTCTGGGTCTTTTCCCTGTCATTTGGAATTCAGTCTAAAATTTTGTCTGTCCATTGACGGTCTGTCCTGGCAATATAATATGTCCAGCCCATTACCATTTCAGGAATTTTACTCTGATTATGTCTTCCACTCTTGTCATTTATCTTAACCACGAGTTCCTCCTCTTATATCTCCTGATTACACCAAGCATGCACCTCTCCATGCTACTTTCAGTTGTCTGCTGTCTTTGTATGTCTTTTTTAGTTAAGGTCCACGTATCTGTCCAATACTAATGTATATTGTATACTGTGTGTACACTACACGACTAAACAGAATTAACGTCATACCCCTAAGTTAGCCCTATACGGGGGAAACCAGCAAACTATGTCTGTGCAGCTTTTCCAAGGCGCTTACGAGTTTGGATCTTTAAGCAACACAGAAAACGAAGCAAATCAAGTTGACAAATCGTAATCGCAGCCGCAGCAATGATCGAACAGTTCCACAAAATTTTGGACAATGTGGACGACATTTTTATCTTGCATCTCACGTACAGTCCATACAGTTGAAAGAAAGCGAAAGCCTCATTTTCATCGAAGAAGACCAGGGTTCTTCCTGTATAGTACATCCAACTAGATTATGAGGTGTAAGTAGGAGAGTCCTCATGTGTTGCCCACAAGGAATCAAAGAGTGAGCTCAGGTGATTGTGTTTATTTACACTGGCGGAAAGTGAAAAAAGAACACCAAGAAGGAGACGTCTGATACCAACGAAATTTATACAGCATAATAACGGAATACAGAGGATAACGTGATCAAAACATTATGGCAAAATACAGCTGTATTTGCTGGTAAACTGAAAAATAACATTTCCATGTTACATGGTTAGTACGAGGTTGAACCGCCATGAACTGCGTCACACTGTGCAGTTCTGGCATGGAGTCTGTCGTACAGATGTTGGATGTAAGTTTGGGGTATTGAGTTCCAAGCATCCTCAACCTGGACGTGTAAATCGGGGATGGTCGTGGCTGGCCGTGGAGACCAGATAAGTCGTTATAGCATAAAATCCCACACGTGCTTAATGGGAGACAAATCCGGTGAACGTGAAGGCCATGGAAGTTGTTTCACACCCTCAAGTGCATGTTGCGTTGCCCGTGCCGTGTGTGGGCGTGCGTTATCTTGCTGGAAAACACCACGATCGACCGACCTTACAAATGGCACAACAACGGGCTGAATGACGTTGTTGATGTAGGAGATGCTGTTTAACGTGCCCGGTACAAACACTAGTTGTGTACGGGAGTGATAACTGATCGCTCCCCACACCAGGAGACCAGGTGTAGGCCTTGTGTATCGCTGGCAGATGCAAGAAGGGTGGAGACGCTCCCCTGTGGGTCTGCAAACACGCATACGGCCATCGGAGGCTCCCAAGTAGAATCTGCTTTCATCGCTGAACACGACAGATCGCCATTGCGTTCTCCAGTGCAGACGTTGGCGACACCACTGCAGCCGTTCCTGACGGTGGGCTGGAGTTAGAGGTACACATGCCAGAGGCACACGTGCACGTAGTCCTGCATCCAGTAGACGGTTGCGGATTGTTCGCACAGTCACCTCAGGTGCAACGGCAGCTCGGATTTGCGTCGCAGTGGATGTTCTGCTTGACTACACCGCTCTTCTTATGCGTCGATCGGTCCGCTCATCAGTCCGTCTGTGACTCCCGGTTCCACGTCTTCTCGTGTGGGAATGTTCCTCGGACCATCTACGCCACCATTGTACCACCACTGATACTTCCCGTCCAATTCGCTCTGCAATACGACGATACGACCACCCGGCCTCGCGGAGTCCGACTAGACGACCTCGCTCAAAGTCCGATAACTGCTGAAATCGTACATGTCTTCCATGTCCAGGCATTGCAGCTTCTTGAGGGTCTTCGCACGTGTCCGTACGCCGACGACTGATTACATTCACTTCGCCATACTCCTTAAATACCACCGACGATAATTTGCATATTATGCCGTGCTGTGGCGTAAGCGCTAACCAGTTGGTCCCGAAATTAACATCACATCTACTAAACTCGACCCCATTAACAAATGTAAATTTCATGATCGTCCGCCAATTCCTTCTTGGTGTTCTTTTTTCACTTTCCGCCAGTGTATTTGGATGGACAGCGCCTTCCCTTCTGAATGTAAGAAACTAACATCCACCTAGCATTTTGAAGAAGAAATGCGAATTTTAAGCTTCTAAGGCTACCGAAACGGGGATAAAACATAAGTAAATTCTGTAAATGGACAAATGACAAAGTATGGCGCGAAAATAGCCTACCAAAAACGGGTGCAAAAACTTAATTCCAATTTTAATCGAAGTTTAAGCAGTGATTTTTGCGCCCTCATTTGAGCTGCACACGGGGCAGGAACCCCGCCTGCCCCTCCCTAGTTACGGCTCTGCCTTGTGTGCCCATAGTATGATTGGATTGCTTTCAAAAATATGACCCTCAGTGAGCATAAGACTGCCTACGACTCTGTATTACTGCAGGAGGAACTTGTTCAAATCACAATGTATATTTTAAAGATATGAGTGTTACATCAAGTAGATCTCTAAAACGAAACATTAAGCGCACTTTCTTTTCCCCGTCTACTGTTTATTTAAAATCCTGTTAATCAAGTATTGAAACAACTCATTTATAAGGAACATGAAATTGGACAATTTTAATCGAAGGTGTTTGTATGGGCTCTATCAGTTAAAAGATTTCTCTTGCAGGACACTGTTAAATGGTTTGGTTAAAAGTTTATTAAAGGATGAATAGAATCATTGATCTACAGGCACGAAATGTCCACCAAGTAGCGACATGCAGGGCTGTTCAATGATAACATGAAATCTCTATCATCTTCGTCGTTATTGAATGAGACCGAATAAGTCCGCTGGTTGCACAATCGTATGCGTTGTGACTCCCTTCCCCCATATCAAGATGTCATAAAAGAAATTCATACTCTTCTGTTGGAGTCATCTAACTTAAGAAGGCACATTGCGAGAACTCAAAGAGACATCATGATTAAAAAAAAGAAACAGCTCCCCACGAAAAACCAAATTTGAACTACCTTAGGTATACATACTCACATTAAGTCAGCGTATCACAGACTTAAATAAAAATAGAGAAACAACCTCTCTGATAAAATATTGCAAAGAAAAATGAAAAAACAAACATTTTTTGATGGAATAAAACTTATATGTCACTGGTAAAGCAAAGAAGGTTAAATCTTTTTCGTTGAAAGTATAATAATAAATAATTCAGAAAGTTATAGTTCAGTAACTCTGTAGAAAGCCCTATACTATGCCAGAGATTAATGAAAACGAAAAGAAGGAAATCCATCAGGTTTCCTCAACATCGACAGATGGCAATAAAGTTGAACTAGAATAACTCAGTTCACGGGAACTGGGAAGGGCCCTTATTCAATCCGATGCCTTCAAGCGCGCATTAGCGATACTAAGGCACATCTTGTGGTTAACTAGACAAAAAACAGAGCCAAGGAATTTGTTTAGATGATCATTCACGCAAAAGTAAAGAAAGCTGTGCAAATTTTGAAGATGGCAATCCGTTTTTTGATGTAAGTACGACAGGGATGGTGAGTCAGATAATATATGAAAAGTTGAAACTTTCGTTGTCCTGGAGCGGGAATCGAAACCGCGTCTCCCAGATAGCGCCCAGGTATGCTAACCACTACACCACCCAGAACGACCAAGTCTCAAGTTTCCTATTAATTTGAGTATAACCATCGCAGGATCTGGAAGACATATGATGGTTATATCTGGGAGACGCGGGTTCGATTCCCGCACCAGGACGACGAAATTTTTAAGTTTTCGGATATTATTTGACTTACCATCCTTTTCATACAACAAAAAAAAACGGATTGCTATCTTCAAAATTTGCATTGTATGCTGTAAACCCGTATTCCATTCATGAAAGAAAACTGTTCTGTATGCAAACTTATTAATCGAATGTTCATACTGCGCAGATAGTTTAAGACGTTCCAGGCCACTGATCGTTTCTCTGTGTGAGGTCCGGGTTCGAGGCATGGGTTCCGTATTCGTCTGATGGCGCGAGATCTGTCTCTTCCCTGGGACCAGGGGCCCAAATAAGGGACTAGAGGCGGCTTTTGGCTCTACAAGTTGTTCATGGTGGTCATTGAATGCAGAAACAAAAATATATATATATGATGTAAAAATAAAACGGTACAGTCGGGTAACGCAGTGGGGCATCTCACGAATCACGAATCATAAAGATTCAAGGGCAAAAAGGATGTGAACTCCTTTGTCTGGGCAACACGCCAGTCGAGATGAAGTTATAGGAGATGGCTACGTCGCTGGGTTAAGATTGCACTTCTCGGAGAGAAAGCAACAGAGAAAAATTTAACAATCGTGAAGACTGGGTGACAACCTTTCTTACAGTAGTGAAGAGAATTTCTACTAAACTGCTCGCCACGGGCTCTTGGCTGTAATAAACACAATCACCTGAGCTCACGCTCTGATTCCTTGTTGGCAACACATGAGGAATCGTAAAAGCTGTAACGTAATTAATATGTATTATTCTAGTAGAGGAATCGTGTTATACGACAAAGCGGTGTTTAAATGGCAATTCGATATGCTTAGTTTGACATTCAAGTAACATTCTTTCGGTTATTTAAAATTGCTCAAATTAAGCAGTTTTAATATGAATTAAAAAAAAATAATTGGTAATGAAAATTTAATGAAAAATAATAATTAAAAAGAACCACACAGCAAAGTTTTGAGAGTATTTATATGGGTTCTTTTTTCCTAGTCCATTCGCCGCTAAGGCACTTTTTTTAGAAACACAGCACTTCGTTTAAAATGAGAGTGTGAACCAAAGCTTCTTCATGATGCATGTAAAAGCTGTAACGTATATTAATTATTTAGATAAACGTCGAAGTTCCGAATGACCTCATATCATGTTTGTATTGCGCTTTTACCAGTGTTTTAAAAATACCTATCCACCCTCCGTTATTTCAGTAAACGGATGTCTTATTCTTTTTTACTCCACAATGACGAAGATTCCAGACTTCATCACACTGTTGGTAAACAGCTCTGTGTGACTGTCGTAGAACACTGCGAAAGTGTAGTAAGTGATTCTGTTCATCTTGTTACATCCTTTTAACTCAGAACTTTTTAAGAGTATCTTCGGAAAAAATATTTTAACAAATAAAGCTCATAGAATTACAGTTGCAGCAGCGAAATATTGTTGATGCATAAGTTCATGCCATTTTATTTCACGAGTGTTTCCCACGTCAGTAGTGACCAAACTGTAGCCAGTAATATCGTGTATCTCAATCATATTGCGTTGTGTGATTGTGGCTAATGGTTTTTTGGTTTATAGGTCCGGAAGTATGGAGTGTCAAGTAGACAGGAATGAACATTTCCGACATCTGCTCCTCTACGAATTTAACAAGGGATCCACAGCCGCCGTGGCTACTCGACAAATTTGGGCTGTGTATGGGGAGGATGCCATTTCTCCGAGGACAGCCCGCAAATGGTTTGAGCGGTTCCAAGGTGGATATTTTGGCCTCGACGACTCTCCAAGCTCAGGTCGTCCATCTCACTTTGATGAGGATCATTTGAACTATCTCATCCACTTCGATCCGCGTCAAACAACACACGAATTGGCCACTGAGATGGACTGTGGTCAAGCCACAGTGCTGCAACACCTGGAACGTAAGGGAAAGGTTCAGAGGTTTTGGGTGCCTCACACTCTCACCGAGGACAACAAGAATCAGCATGTTGCTATATATGGTTCCTTGCTCGCCCATTATCGCGAATGTTCTTGGCAACAGAAACCCTTTCTGTCAGGTATTGTCCCTGGAGATGAAAAATGGGGTTAAGCCCAAACAAGACGCCCACACTACGTCCAAAACATGACCTTCAACTTGCGAAGATCATGTTGTGTGTCTGGTGGGACATGGAAAGCATTATTCACTAGGAAATGCTGCCGAGGAATCGGACCATCAACGCTTCGCTCTATTGTGAGCAACTCCGCCGTGTGGATGGAGAAATTCAGAAGAAACGGCCACATCGGCGTCATAGTGTCCTTCTCCAACATGATGACACACGCCCTCACAGTGCAAACATGACCAAAATGCTCTTAAAGACGTGCATCATCTTTCTATATTCAATTGCTCACGTTTAAGTTAATTACAGCCCATGGTGGCACACAAAATGTGGGAAATACTATATACAATTCAATTTTAATGTTCAACAAATATATTACTTACATAAAAATCTTCTTCACTGCCATCCACCATACACCCCGAGTTCCGCTGTAAGAATTGCATGCGCCTAGTTTGTTTTTAGGCCTATCAATTCTAGCCTTGTGTCGAAGCTAGTTGTAACTTGCAAGCACTGTGAAGCAAAGTTCCTGACTATGAATTGTTGTTTCTTTCTGTTGTCTCAAATTAATTCTTGAGGATTAGGACCTGTGTCATCGAGTCAGCAGCGGTACCAGTTTATAATTTCGGTTCAGTGGGGACGTGGGTTAAAGTTGTCAACTGACCCAACATAAGTATCCTTGATGCGAAATATAGACTGAACGAGAAAGTATAATACACAAATTGATTATAAAATCTCTATGTACACCATATACATCCTACTACGCGCTGCTATCTATTATATACCCATATCTCGTGGTGTATGTGGTCTAGCAGTAATCCAATGTAAGTTCGTTTATAGGTCTATCACTTCCAGTCTTGTGTCGAAGCAAACTGTAACCTGTAAGGCACTGTGAAGTAAAGTTCCTTACTATGAATTGTTAGGTCCTTCTATTATAACAAATATTCTTGAGGGCCAGAACTTGTATTATTAAATCAGCAGCAATGCTAGTTTACAAATTCAGTTCCGGGAAGAAGGGGCGGGGAGGGGGATTGAAGTCGTCAGTTGACGTAAGTATCCTTGATGCGAAATACCAACTGAACAAGAACACATAATACACCGGTTAAAATAAAGCCTCTATGTACACTATATACATCCACCACGAGCTACCAACCATTATATGTCCATATCTCATGGTGCATCCGGAAGCGCGTTTCACCAGGTTTGTCCCTGACGTTTTCAACAGGAATGTTCATCTCATGTCAAAGTCCGATTCACTGCAAATCATGTACCTTAGTGCGCATGGGCCTCTATGTAACGTAGTCTTCAATGCCATCTTGTGTTGAACCAAGTTGTTCTGATGTTCGTCTGTGCTTATTGTTATTTTTTATTTTATTTTCAGTTTAAATAAGGTACCTTCATGCGTATGATAATTCGCAAGGACTATTGTTATTGCAGTTTTATGTATAATAACTGCTCAGCAATCTGAAAAAACAACCAGATTGTTGTAAAAACAACCAGATTGTTGTAAAAACAACCCAGATTGCTGAAGCAGTTATGAAACAAGACCACGTAACTGCAATAACAATAGTCCTTGTGAATTATCATACGCATGGAGACTGAAATAAAATAAAAAATAACAATAAGCACAGACGAACATCAGAACAACTTGGTTCAACACAAGATGACATTGAAGACTACGTTACATAGATACCCATGCGCACTAAGGCACATGATTTTCAGTGAATCGGGCTTTGACATGAGATGAACATTCCCGTTGAACACGCCAGGGACAAACCTGGTGAAACGCGCGTCTGGATACACCATGAGATATGGACATACGGTGGTTGGCAGCTCGTGGTGGATGCATATAGTGCACATAGAGGCTTTATTTTAACCTTTGTATTATGTGTTCTTGTTCAGTTGGTATTTCGTATCAAGGATACTTACGTTTTGTCAACTGACGACTTCAATCCCTCCCCGCCCCTTCTTCCCGGAACTGAATTTGTAAACTAGCATTGCTGCTGATTTAATAATACAAGTTCTGGCCCTCAAGAATATTTGTTATAATAGAAGGACCTAACAATTCATAGTAAGGAACTTTACTTCACAGTGCCTTACAGGTTACAGTTTGCTTCGACACAAGACTGGAAGTGATAGACCTATAAACGAACTTACATTGGATTACTGCTAGACCACATACACCACGAGATATGGGTATATAATAGATAGCAGCGCGTAGTAGATGTATATGGTGTACATAGAGATTTTATAATCAATTTGTGTATTATACTTTCTCGTTCAGTCTGTATTTTGCATCAAGGATATTTGTGTTGGGTCAGTTGACAACTTTAACCCCACGTCCCCAGTGAACCGAAATTATAAACTGTTACCGCTGCTGACTTGATGATACAGGTTCTAATCCTCAATAATTAATTTGTTACAACAGAAAGAAACAAAAATTCATAGTAAATAACTTTGCTTCACAGTGCTTACAAGTTACAACTGGCCTCGACGCAAGACTGGAAGTGATAGACCTAAAAACAAATTTTCGTTGAATTACTACTAAGCGCATGCAAATCTTACAACGGAACTCGGCGTGTTTGGTGGATAGCAGGGGAAAAGCATTGTATGTAAGTAGTATATTTGTTGAACATTAAAATTGAATTGTATATAGTAGTTCCCACATTTTATGCACCATCATGGTCTGTAATTAACTTAAACGTGAGCAACAGAATATAGAAAGATGATACGCGTCTTTAAGAGTATTCATTTAACCACGTAGCTGTAGGGTTCCTTACTTCAGGATGCACATAATATATACCCAAAAGCAGAGTTAAAGACAAAATTTAAAAATATTTTTTTTTAAACTTACATTCTGAGGATCATGTCGCTCAACGCAGCAGTGACGAATATTCAGAAATTATGAATTACAAAGCAGAGTCTGAAACAAAATAGTTATTTAACGAGGACAAAAACTACAAATTAAAACTCTAGACCTAACAGGCTACAGTAAAAAAATAATAAATAATTAGCAAAACCATAATTCAGAAAGTGTTGAGAATTCCGAGCCTGGGCTTTATCAAGGACCAGCAAAAATCTATAGGAGAGTCCTATTGAAAATAATAAAAATAAAAATCACAAAAAAAGTTTATATTTTGATTAAAAAATTAAATAAAAAAATATATATATAAAGTAAACTCGATATTCTCCCTCTAAAATAGCTAACATAAAAATGGTAAAAACTTACGCTAAAATAAATGTTACATTATACGTAGCCAAGGTCAGCACGTTGTGGAAGAAACTTGGGGAGACCAGATGTCGCCCCTTCAGACTATCACCTGTTCCGATCTCTGTCGAATGCAGTCCGTGGTAGAACGTCCAACAATGATGAACTCTAGAATTTCTTTGATTTTTTTCGCAGCAAAACCTGCACGTTTTTTCAAGAATAGCATTGCAGACCTATCCAGGCGTTGGAACACCATCGGGGGGGGGGGGGATACATTGTTGATTGATTCCGTTTCCCTTCTGATGTAATACATTCTTGTAGTGCGGTGGAAAAAACAGCATGAACTACTGCATCAACCCAATATTATATTTCAAAATGTTTTCCAATAAAAATGGTTGCTTGTCTCCCTTTTAATTTAACACAGATGGGGGGGGGGAGCCGTGCATTATCTCACCCTTTGAATTGAAGTGTATTGCATGTAGTGCACATATTTTTAAAATATGCATTACCCTTGAGACATCCACAACGAAAACAGTCAATCGAGCTAAGTTCCGGCGAATGTGGAAGTCACAAGGTTTTCGAAACCACACGCTTTTTCACAAATCTATGCAATCTTTAGCATTGTCATCCGTGTTGCGAAGTAGTCGCAATGACGCAATGCTGTTAACCTGATTGAAGAAAACCTTGAAAATACGTATGTGCTTTACAAAATTCAGCTTTTTAAAAAAAAACCAGAAAATGGTCCCAGTGATTTTCAGTAGGCACACCTTGCGCCATTCATTGATTTTAAATGAATGTAGAGGGATCATCTTGTACTGTTGTTTTCTAAATATCTTCTCTATTTACGCATCCGGATAGATGAAACTGTGCTTCATCCAAATTGCCTACGATGTCCTGAGAAAATCATTGACAGTATAAGTGATTCGTTGACCTTTGGGTTCTGACTTCAACTGGTAGTTACGGCTAACAAGATAGGGGTGAAGTTGAAAAATATTCATTTTCCGTTAACAAAATTCGTACGACACGCCACATTGTAAAGAGAGGCATTGTTAGCATTTCCCGGTACTGCATAATAGTCAAATCACAACGTCTACTAAAGTTTGGTCATAACAACAAAGTCTACCATTAATACTCTGACCTGCTACGATACCACTTTCGCGCAATTGTACCTTGATTTTCCATATGATAGGCTTTGTTGGCACATCCTTTGTGTTTAGTACTGCGCGCCACGATGTTTTTCTTCTGCAAAACTTTTTGACGCCAGTAACATTCCACCACAAACGTAACGCTTCTCTGTGCTCAGAAACACACCACAGTACTCTAAGGCTGGTGGAATCTTCTACGAATGCTTAGTGATACACTCAGCGACATCTCTCATACACGTTCCGAGTAAATTATGCTGATTAAATATAAAATGATAGCTATAAGCTTTGATCAGATCATGTAAGTGTTTGTATGTTTTCAGTATACAACAAAACGAGTCAAAATTTTGTGAATGAAGTTTTAAAGACCATGAATCAGCAGAATCTACAATTATGGAAGTCCACTTTTGAAATAATCAAAATTGTTTGTCTGAAAATTTTTCTTTTTAGATTAGGAAACTTGCTTTTCGTCAAATCATAAACAAGTGCTTACAACGGACTGCAGATGGAATGCGCTTAGTAAGACATTGCGCATCATTCATCATATTTTTTTTAACTGCGTGTGTAATCGAACTCTCCAGCAAACTGAATATCCGAAAAGAATTTATTCAATATGTATTTCCGAAACAATACTTTCTCATGATCGCCTTAAACAGTAATTGTTTTCTGCTCCAATGATACTGTAGCTTTTTTCCATATTTAACCTATCCGCGGTACTCTAATGAGTAAATATGTAACGAATAACGGACGCAGGCCCAATATCGCACGCTCATTTGTTTCCCTTTTAAATATTTTGCATTCCAATTCCTCAGCTTGATTGACAGAACAATTATTAGTTTCTGACTAATCACCGACAGGTAATTTCTTCAGCTGATTTTTTTTTTTACGTACTTCATTTATTCCTCTTTCTCGGTACTTGAGAAAGGGCGTTTGCAAAGAGCGTGGTAGAAATAACTAACTGTTCACGGACGTCGACAGATAAGGTCGCGTTATAGAACTGGTTACATTCAATGTTTCATAGGTGTTACCTTTCGCTTTTTAAAATGCCACACGGAAAGGTTTCGTATGAAATACTTAAAGTACCTCTATTGTGTCTGTACTGAGCCTTGGAATAATCATTGTGCTGAATTTCTCTCTAAGATTCAATTACTGCTTCATTAATTTCTTTCAGTCAGTTATACGGTATCAAAAGTTTCTAAAATAATGGCTGAATGCAAACTACTAGGATTAACATTATGATTACAGTGACATTTCATATTTTCGGATTAAAAATCATTACATACTTTTTCTTACTGCCCTACACATCCCAAGGTGTTCGGATTGGTGAAGAATAAGACATAATTTAAGAGATCAGAAAATAAACACTAGGACAAGCCGCCAACAATAACCGATAACTCGGGTAGAATTGGCAAATTTTGAGCAAAGCTATTGCAAAATCTAAGCTCATTAAGGCGTTTATTATAACTAATTCTAAAAAACGAACGCGTAAAATTTATGACTGCCAGAACAAAAGTACAATACATTCTTAAAAAGAAATTACTAAAATTTATCATGAACTACTTTCCTTTATGCCTTCACGTTGGTTGTGATCAGGTTGCATGTAAACAAAGCGGAACGACACACTCAGATCGGGAACCACGTTTTTCATTTTGTATCGCGAAACACACACACACACACACACACAAACTTTATTTTATTATTATAGCTTAAGCAAGTGTTGAGTTAACAGGCGGATTCCATTTCTTTGTTTTTCAATTCAAACGATTTTTTTAAATTAATGTTAGGGAGCCGACTTTCGTGAAAAGGTTCAAGTAAAAGGCCATCTAGTTTTAATTGATATCCCTCAATGACACTGAATTTCGGGAATCGAAAGGCGTCTAAACCTGACCATGGAAGATATCCAATCGCATGCCAAAAATCACGGTGATCGGATGTGTCATGTCGTAGCTATGCCCGAACAACTTTACTGTCCCGAGTCTCTTATAAAGAGCGGATGTTTTCAATTATTATTAAAATTGGTCAGTTTTTTAATGGTCATTATTTTTATACGACACGATCAATCACCATGTTCTTCCCTTTCTCTGTGGCAAGTGTCACCACGATCGGCTGAAGATCTTTGGAGGAGAAAGGTAACAAACGACCCCTTCTCAAAACCCAGAAAACCCCCTAAAAATGCAAGTTTTTGGACGATTATTCCTCAATGACAAGGAATTTCGGGAATCGGAAGGCGTCAAAATCTGACCATGGACGATGTTCAATCGCATGCCAAAAATCACGGTGATCGGATGTGTCATCTCGCACCTGTGCCCGAACAACTAATTGTCTTGAGTCTCGTAAAGAGAGCTCCGCTCGGCCTTGGTACTCGCTTCGCTCAATAAAAATCAATGCCTGAGTGCCTACAAACTTTCTTCATTTCTCTCGTTCCAGTACGAAATTTTCTGCCTGTAATAAATTACTACTTCTGTCATTACCGGCTCCTTTTCCACCATCCGTACATCTGATTTTAGTCCTTCCGCTTACATTTTCATCGGCTACTTTATAAAGTAACACCTGTAGGGGTAATATTTCCTTTCTCATATGACATACATGTCCATACCACTTAAGCGTGTTTTCTTTAGCTTTGTCTGTAGCTAAGGAAAACACGAAGTACCAACCCCAGTTCTAATATCTAAATTACTAATTCTGCCACACTACCGAATCTAATTTTACCTGATATTTCTCGTAGTACACTTACAACCACCTAATGAGATGCAGAAAACTCACACAGCTGCTGAAAAGAGTCGATCTATACACCAAATAACCAGCTTTATTTTTAGGAAAACCTCATGATTCTTTCTTTGCAAATATTTCGGCAACACCTCAAGTGCTACACCCAAATACTGTATATAGAATCTGTTACTTATTCAAACACTTTTCTTATACAGTTAATACATTTAGCACTAAAACTTTAAACTCAGACTCATATTTCTAAATAATAACGCAAGGAACTGTACACCAACTATATATAAGATAGTACAACTATACTAGTTATCCGAATTTATTGGCGTAGATAAAATCAAGGTTTCCAAGCTTTCGCACATCAACCAGATGGCTTTCTCAAGGAAGGTAGACAGAAAACTGCAAACTGGATAATAGAATGTTTCAACAATTTGAACTCGGTGAGTTGACTTGACAATAAATGAAAAGATGCGAACGTAATTATTCAATAAAAACACGATACATCATGTTCGTTTTGCACGCGGAGTCCTTGGAGGAAAACAAAAGGCATTCATTATTTGAATATAATTGGTTCCAAATTCGTGGTAATTCTAGCGAGACGCTATCATTGCAGGCCTCATCGTTGGTAATGATCTCCAATGTTTCCCGAATGGCAGTGGATTTAGGAGTAGAGTAGGCCGCTAATTTCTTCATGTCATCCCACATAGGATCGGCGGACTTGAACTGGACTTCTCTGGATAGGGCCGTGGTTAATTTGCCGTTCTTTATGTCCCTCTTATGCTCGTTGACTCTAATTCTAAATGAACGTTTAGTCATCCCAATGTAGTATCGCTTGGAGCCATCCGGATATTGTAGAGGGACGGCATAAACACCTGCTTCGTTGGAAAGTGGGAGCTCGTCAGTATTTCGCTTAAGCATAGCATATAAAGGTGTCGGAGAATTTATTCCGACACCGAGGTTCATCTTTCTGAGCGCGTTCTTGAGTTTATTGGAAACATTTGGTACGTAAGGAATAGAGCCCAGAAGCGTAGTCGCGGCATAGAAAGATCAGCATGCCTCTTTTTGTTTCTTTCGATATATCCATGTACCATGTTCGGATCGTATCCTGCCTCGGTCGCCAAATCGATAACGCTTTTTAATTCGCTTAGTCTAGAAGGAACATCGGAGGAGATGTCGAATGCTCTTCTGATTCGAGAACGGAAGAAAGCTGTCTTGTAATCAGCCGGGTATAATGAATTTAACTTCTTCTACTAAGCTAATTGTCGTGAATATAGCTTTCACTAATATTATAATGAATTCAATGCTTGTACTAAGCTTCTAATAGTGAATTCAAATGGTTGGTGTTACTAGTTAATTAAGATCATGAATAAAGTCTCCTGCTAGTAGTGTAGTAATAGTAATGAACAAACTTATAACTGGTAGTAATGTTGTAGCAGTAATTAAGATGAATAAAGTCTTATGCTGGTTGTTACTAATAACACTAAATGAAATAAACCTAACAGCCAGACAGAGGTCTGACAGTACTATGAACTGAGAAAGACGTACTTACGTAAAACCTTTTATTATGAACTTCTACTGGTATCATCACACACACAGCTACTCAAATAACACGTAGCTCCTTGCACATGAACGAAACTCTACTCACATAAACAATAGCTCTCCACATAAACAAACGCTCTCTCTATACAACAAACGCTCTCCCTATACAACAACAAACGCTCTCTCCGTACAACAACAAACGCTCTCCTTAGGTATCGTTGAACGCGCCTATTTATACTGGCTACCACCACGCCATGACTTACACTCATTGCCAGATCTCATTCAGCGGGTGAAATAACATCTCGTTCAGTAAGAAGATAATTTACATAGAAAAATAAAATAACCAGAGATAGTAAAAATCAAAAGGAAAGTGAATCGAGAGTATACGTTACATCATCTCCCCCCCCCTTATTTTTTTTTTTTGGTACCCACGCCAGGATTCGAACCCAGATCCCCTCATTCCGGAATAAGTTGCTCTAACCAATTGAGCTACGCGGACGTTTTATTCTGATTCCTATCTGCCTTTATGTCGTGTGCGTCCTTCTGGCAGGTACGTCACATCTCCTGGTACGTTACATCATCTCCCCCTTATTTATTTATTTTTTTATTATTTTTTTTCGAAGTGCTGGAGAAAGGATTCTCTTATTTTTCCTATCTCGCGGTGTGGAAATAACATCACACCATTGCGAGATTTTGAACGGTTCGGGTCATCCGGATAGTTCGGGCGCCATTATAACGAAATAAATTTCTCCGCCATTTTTAGTCTACGCCGGGATTCGAACCCTAGGCCGTTTATTCCGGAACAAGTTGCTCTACCAACTGAGCTACGCAGACGTTTATTCTGATTCCTATCTGCCTTTATGTCGTGTGCGTCCTTCTGGCAGTTACGTCACATCTCCTGGTACGTTACACGGGCAGAATGAGCTACGGAGCATCAGGTTGGGAACGGAAGTGGGTTTGTTATAGACTTGTGTACGGAAGCGATTTTCAGGCGATTTACTCAGTAAAACATCCAGATAAGGCAACGCAATATTGTGTTCTAACTCCATAGGGAAATTAATCGTAGGGTGTATATCATTGATTTTATCCAGAAAGAGCGGAAGAGTCTCCTTTCCATGAGGTCATATGAAAAATACGTCGTTAGCATATCGAAGCCAAGTGGTAGGTCTTGGGGTAATGCTGGTGAATATGTAATATGTGCTGCTCGATTGGGCGAAGGATGGCTCCCGCGAGAATTGCTGAAAGTGAAGATCCCATCGGAGCGCCATTTGTTTGTTTATAGATTTTTCCTCGGAAACTATAGTAACTAGAATTTGAGACTAAATCCATTAATTTGAAGATGCTGTGGCAAGATTCTTGCGAATAAAGTGCTGAATTATGTATAGCTTCTTTTAACGTTCTGATGGCTTCCGGCACGGGGACCGAAGGATAGAGAGAAACCACGTCAAAACTACCAATAATGTCACGCTGTTGGTGATGGTGATTGCAGGTTTAACGACCACCGTGAGCAACTCAATGGGCTATAAGCAGTCGCCCGTCCCTAATTTAGGGTCACTGGTTCCAGGGAAGGGAGAGAGCCAGTGCCGTAAGACAAACACAACATCCATGCCTCACCGGGATTCGAACCCGGACCCCTTCGGACGAATGATCAGAGGCCAACGCCTTAGACCACTGCGCCACCGGGGCGGCTCACGCTGTTGGACAGAGATTTGTTTAATTTTCGTGATAAAATCTCGAGTGGAAGTTATTATAAAGTCCGATTCAGGGAGGTGGTTGGCCAGAAATTTGCAAAGTGCCTTCATTAAATGGTGCGTCGGTGCGGATCTTCTTGACACGATGGGTCTCAATGGATTATCGGGCTTGTGGTGCTTAAGTCTTCCGAAGAGCTTCGGGATTTGGTGGCCTGGTGGTAATTTGGCGGCTTTCTTGAGATCCGCCGGGATAGCGGTCAACCTGGCAGCTCTTTGTACCTGGGCAATCCAACAATTTAAAGGGTTCTTTCGTAGTACTATAGATCCAGAAGCGGAGATGAAGTTCTCAAGTTTCTAATTGTAATCCGCAGCATCCATAATCGCTATCTGACCGGATTTGTCCGTTAGGGTTAATATTATATTACGGTCATTTTTAAGGTTCGAAATCGGTCTCGGAATATTAAATCCATTGGACGATTGTTTTGGATTGTAAAACGATCGAAGCCTAGAGCAACAGAGGTGGCGAAGTTCGTCTTTGGTGTTTTCCGGAACTCGCGATATAACGCTCTCCAACTCCGAAATGACGGTTTTGGGATTCGGTCTCGTTCGGAAGCAGAACTTTGGTCCAAGTTCCAAAACCTTCTTTTCTTCCAGTGTGAGCGTCTGGTTTGAAATATTGACGAAGGGAATAGTGATATCCTTAGGATTTGGATTCTGGGATGATTTCAGGTAATCCAGCTTCTTTTTATGTCTGGAGGATAAGGAAGTTTGGAGTCTTTCGACTAACATGTCTACTCGGAGGGTTAGGTTGTTGAAAGTGATCGGGTCAAAAAGTCTATATAACTTCATATGTAGGGCATAACACTTTGATTACATTGACATGACCTCCTTTCTTTCAGGTTCACTATTCTTGATAGAGTCTGGCGAAGAAATTTGTCCTTTTTCTTCTCGAACCATGATCCTTTTACGGATGTCTTAAAATTGAGGAACTTTGGGATTAAACCTGACGTCTTGCAAGTGGTTAAAAAATCCAGGTGGGATCGTTACTTTTCCAGTATGAGTCGAAGCTGTCGGAATTGTTGAAAGGCGTTCCACATTGCTCGGAGATTGCAAAACCTAAATAATAACGCAAGGAACTGTACACCAACTATATATAAGATAGTACAACTATACTAGTTATCCGAATTTATTGGCGTAGATAAAATCAAGTCCAGTTCAAGTCCGCCGATCCTATGTGGGATGACATAAAGAAATTAGCGGCCTACTCTACTCCTAAATCCACTGCCATTCGGGAAACATTGATCATTACCAACGATGAGGCCTGCAATGATAGCGTCTCGCTAGAATTACCACGAATTTGGAACCAATTCTTCAAATAATGAATGCCTTTTGTTTTCCTCCAAGGATTCCGCGTGCAAAACGAACATGATGTATCGTGTTTTTATTGAATAATTACGTTCGCATCTCTTCGTTTATTGTCAAGTCAACTCACCGAGTTCAAATTGTTGAAACGTTCTATTATCCAGTTTGCAGTTTGCTGTCTACCTTCCTTGAGAAAGCCATCTGGTTGATGTGAGAAAGCTTGGAAACCTTGATTTTATCTAAGCCAATAAATTCGGATAAATAGTATAGTTGTACTATCTCATATTTCTCAATATTCATTCGTCCTCACTCCAAATTCTTACAGAATCTGAAAATGGTTCTTAATAGTAATAATAGCCTGATTTAGTCAGCTGATAAATATTACATTGCATGCCGCTAACAATTAATTTCAATTTTTCATCTAAAAAATTCGTTATATCCGAAATCTGACGTAAACACTCAGTTAACAAATATTACCTAGGTGATTAAGTTTTCATAGAAACTGTGTTTTTTTAATCACGGGTTGTCTCATGTTAATTTGTTCCTGGAAAAAAATGCTAATTACGAAATGCAAATTGATACAGCCAAGGCTTTGTCCTCATGATTACTTGACAGTAGTTGCGAATGCCAGAATTTAGTGGCATCACTTTCTTGTGGTAACGAAAGAGAGTTACCTGGTCGTCGTTGGTTTCCAAATAGATTTTGCATGAAACCATCAGTCTCGTTAGCTTTACTGATCATTTCTGAATATATTTCAATGCATTGTTCTGATCACCGGTCATGTTCCATTAGAAAGTCCGTCCTTCTGCTGCATAACCCATGTAATCAATATCACTACCGCCCCTGCGCGTTTCTTTTTTTTTTTTTTTTCCAGTTGAAGGTTTAACGACTACCGTGAGCAACTCGGTGGGATATAAACAGTCGCCCGTCCCTAATTTAGGGCCACTGGTTCCAGAGAAAGGGGAGAGCCAATGCCGTAAGACATACACAACATCTATGCCTCGCGGGATTTGAACCCAGACCCATCTCAGACGAATGATCAGAAGCCATCGCTTAGACCACTGAGTCACCGGGACGACACTCCTGCGTTTCATTCGAGTTTATGAAGAATCAGCAGAACTTATGTACAATTGCATTATGCACAAAATATTTTTTAAAATACCTATTTCGTGTTCTTTATTGCTTCATCGTAACACTGAAAAAAGAAATAACCTTACTGAGATAAACACTATCAGTTGAACTCTTCATATCTACCAGCGAAACTATAGCCCCACCTCATAGAATACTCATTGGGATAAGGTAAAAAATATGTCAAATATGATCAAAATAAAATTGATACATTTCTGTAGAGAATGTGAGCCTGGTTATAAAACAAATATTTTGATATTTTAAAATGGTATGCAAATTAAAAGCTTTCCCTTCCTAATAGGTGACTATACTTTCTTCCTGTTCCAACATAACAATATAACAGCATGCAGTTACCTACATTCTACAGCTGATTGAGAGTTAGTAAATCATATTTAGACGACATCAGAGGTCATCGCTCTTTCCACGTTTATAAGTGAGTCACGGAAAAATTCTCATTGGCCGCCACCAGGAATCGAACCTATGGTCTTCCAGTTACGCGCCTATGTTTCCACTCCGACGCGTAACAGGAAGACCCTGGGTTCGATTCCCGGTGGCGGCAAATGAGAATTTTTCCGTGACTCACTTATAAACGTAGAAAAAGCGATGACCTCTGTTTGATGTTCCTAGCCCACGTCAAATGTCTGCTAATTCATATTTAGAGGAACTGCGATTTCCTTTCCTAAATGAAAAATCCTTTTTATTTGAGAAACTTTGGGGCTTTTTTGACCTTCATATTCGTTCAGCTCCGGAATGCTGTTCTAACATTACGTGCAGTGCATATGAATCAGTCTTAAAATTTATTGATATTTTGCAGAAATAAGTGATTCGCACCTTCTGTTAATTTAACTGAAATGAGAAAAAGAGGAACGCGACGAAAACTCAGAAATATCTCAGTTCTTTTGCTATCTGTATCTCCCCGCTCTCTTTCACTTATTAGGCTTGTATTTCTCGTTCTGTTTTTCTCTCTTTCTCTCTGCCCCCAAAAATTGAACAAGGTAAACTAAATATTTTGGCAGTCCCATTCAGTGAATAAATTAGAAAGCTATGTAGGTCCGGTAGCTTGTTCGGAACTTTTAACACTATTCTTAAGTTTAAAACAAAAACTGGATTATTTGTCTGGATGAACCTAGAAATAAATAGAAAAACAGAGGAAAGCAAAAACAAAAAGGTAGGTATTACAATAAAATCACTTTCCGCTTCTCTCTCTCTCTCTCTCTCTCTCTCTCTCTCTCTCTCTCTCTCTCTCTCTCTCTCTCTCTCTCTCTCTCTCTCTCTCTCTCTCTCTCTCTCTCTCTCTCTCTCTCTCTCTCTCTCTCTCTCTCTCTCTCTCTCTCTCTCTCTGTGTGTGTGTGTGTCTCTCGCTCTCTGTCTTTCTGTCTCTCTCTCAAAGAAAAAACTAAAAAAAGATACGCAGACTAACCTTATTAAAAAAATACCTTAGTGTACAACAGCTGCGAAATATTTCAATGCACTGTTGTCGACTTAAAGTGGAAAATTTTCAACGTTCGAACTGAATGCTTCAAATTGAAAGAACTTCAACTTATTACGTATGAAATTAAGAAAGAGAATTCATGTTTCAACCGATTATGTTCAGTCTATTCTTTTCGAGTTCATTTTCTGTCTTTTGTAAGCAAAATTTTAAAGTGAAGATGGAAACTAGTGGAGAAATAAATTCGGAGCAACCTCTCCGTGATTGGAAATCGCAGTATCCGCCTGAAAAATTAAGTGGAATAGTGACTGGTGTTACCGAAGTAGCGAATCGATCCTTGGCATACTTAACATGTGCATTTTAAGTTTGCTGTTCAGGCGAACTGCCGTAAGTCTCGGGGTCATGACTCAATCTTCCAGTCGTCTAACGACCTTTTTACTCATCCCTCTGTGACCGTGACACTTGCACTGCTTTCTCTTACTCAGGTGCACACACGATCCCAGGGTATCTTTTGTTTGTTTTTTCGGAACACTTCTTCCTGGACTGTCACTTCTAATTCCTATTCGCTCTTTCTCTGTTTCTGCTTGTTTCTCGTGTCTTTCAATAAAAGACGTGCTTATGCATACACTAAATTCTGTTTCGAATTGTTGTCACGACAACAGTGAAGAAGTCATGCTGGCAAATTTCATTTCACACCAGACGGAGACTTGTATTTGTACGTTTGTACACCCACTGACTCAAACATTTGAACATCATTTTAACGTTTGTACACCCACTGACTCAAATTCCAACATTTTAACGTTTGTACACCCACGGACCCAAAAATTTAAACATCATTTTAACGTTTGTACACCCACTGACTCAAAAATTTCAAAAAAATTTGGCATTTGTACACCCACTGACCCAAAAATGTCAACATCATTTAGCGTTTGTACGCCCACTGACTCAAAATATACAACATCCATTGCGGATGAACTTTGAACTTTGCGATGTCATGTTAGTAACATGAACAGCACATATAGGGGTTTATCAAAATAATGGAAACACGTACTGTTCGTTGAGAACTTTCGATCATTACCTGTTGTCCCACCTCGGGCTTTCAAAACAGAACGAATTCGACTTGTCATAGACTTACAACTGATACACATACGATAATGGAATTTGGGACCATTCATCCTATAAAATATGTTCCAACTATGCCAGTATGTTGGATGTAGAAAGTGTAATCTGACCTTTCGCTTCAGATATTCTCACAAATGTTCAATAGTATTGAGGTCTGGAGATTGATGTGGCTAGAGTAACTGCATGATCTCGAAACTGCAACTTCAGACGTTTCGCACAATGTACGTGTGCATTATCTGCTTGAACCAGGGACAGTCATTAGGAAATAATACCAGCAACACTGAGTGCAGTTCGAAGAATGGACTTGTACTTTGTAGAGGTGACACAACCTTGCAGAATAACTAACGGCCTCACAGCATCAGGGATCCATCTTCATGCTTCACAATCGGAACCAAACAGTCGAGGTGGTACGCTTTCGAAGATGTATACTATACCAGTGGTGGGAAACAATGAGAAGCACGGTTCATCAGACCAGATGATACATTGCCAATCTTTAGCATCCCAGTTTTTATGTCCTTTACACCACCATTACACATTTTTTGCCTTCGTGTTGGTAATCAGAGGTTTGTGGATTATAGCACGGCCATAAATATACCGGCACGATGAAGTTCCCGACGAACTGTTATGGCGTAAACGTAGTCATACCGACTGTTGTTCAACTGTGATGCCATTTGTGGTGCCGTGGTCTTGTGCTGCCTCCGCTGTACAATCTGCACCAACGTTCGGCTGTCCCTATATGGCATCTTCGTATGCGTCCACAACTTGCACGTTTGGATGCAATACCGTGTCCTTTTTGATAGGTAGTCATAATCTTCCATACAGTTCCTCGTGTTATACCTCCTCTTTCTACCGTTCTAGTTACTGAAGTTCCTGCAAAACGCGCACCAACAATCGTGCCTTTTCAGAGGTCACTAAGAGCTTACATTGTCGACAATTACTCCACAACAGCTGTTTCATCTGCAACTGTGGCACTGCTACGTAATAGTTGACATCGTACTACATCCCTTTATAAACCTCACACCGCTGGTGACGTCGTCCGTGAAATTTACATGCGTAACATTACGTCAACTCCAGTTGCAGTAGTTGTTTCCAATATTTTGATACTCACCTGTATGACCTTATAGACGTAATACAAGTGTCGGTGACGTCACTGGCACTGGAGATGTAGGCGAAGCTGTTACCAATGCTATCCTTATTTTAAGTCTTCTGATTATGCTGCTTGAGAGACCAAGTGGCTAAGACTTCGGCTGTGGAACGTAAGTTCTTCAGTTCGTACCCCAATACCACCAAACAGCCGCCTTGAAGCAAGCGCCGTCTTTCTAAATCTATACTTTTCAGTCAGTGTCTCAATTCTGTACTGAACCTACACAAGACAAAGTTTGCCTGGAATGATGTCGTTTGAACTTTAGCTGTGTGCTAGTGCAATGTTGGAAACACTTGAGTGGGAGCCGTTTGATAGGAATGCATGATACAGTTTGGTCAGTGCATTGAATATATATTTTCAATCGGTCGTGCTGTTAGTGTAGTGATATGGTGTTTGCAATGACGTATTAACTATAGCCGTCACAAAGGTGGATTACATGGATGGCGTCCAATGCTTCGATTGCCTTTGACGGCACGCCACCGCTAGAAATGTCTGCTATGGTGTCTTAATCGGAAAGCGTGAGTTCAAGAATGCCATCTTCCGATGAGTCCTCCCGAATAGATTCAGAAGATAGCAGTGTAAGTGTATGGCGTCACCAAGAGAAGAGGGATGATCCAGCGTGCTTTCAGGTCTAACACACTACACGAATCATCGGAGTTAAAGTGTTGAGTGCTACAACTTACTGTGTGTAATCGCTCTAGGTTTTATCAGAGCTAAATTGCCAGCACAACGATACGTGGACGGCATTTTGCGGCACAATAATGCACGTACACATTGCTTACACTTCCTCGGAGGAACCTTTAATGCCATTTAGCAACAAAATAATGCACATTTGGCTTGCGTCATTATACATAGCCTACGCGGTGCTTACTTTACGTTGGCCAGCGATATCATTAGATGACGTTATTCAGCACCTCTGTGTTATCTTCGTACTTCGTCTTCGAGAGCATAAGCAATCACAGAATTCCACCTCAGCGCTGAATAAGGCCGTTTGTTCTTGGGTTGAGGACTGCCTTCTGAAGTTTAATTCATTCCTTCAATTTTCCTTCTCATAGTTATATTTCTTCCGCAAGATCTTCCAGTTTTGTTTTCACATTTGAAGTACCACACCTAAATTAGTCTCAAAACTTCAATGCGAAACTATGAACGGTTAGCTTAAGTAAAGGCATAGTCATGCAGTTCCTTACATCACAGGTGGAAATTAGTAACTATGTCTATCGTCTGTCGCTACTGCACGCGCGTCATCCCACCTTCTGCAACTTTTTTCTCTTACGAGAAACATGGCCATCCAACACTAATTTCGCGTCTGGCTAATCAAGTACCTCAGTGATCGCTTTGCCTGCAATACTGTAACATTGCAATTGCTTTCTTAAATGCATCTTCCCGAAAATTACAACCTTCAATAGCTAATAAATCAACAGCTAATAAATCACTTAGTTCTTCCATTCTGTGAAATATGAAATCATACTTTTTTAGAATCGCTTTACGTGATTAATTTTCCTTAAAAAATAGGAGAAGAATAGTTTATAATATACCTCTCTCTACAGTTCAAATCATTTTCCTCATTATTTCTATCTTGGTATTAGACCATCATACGAGTAAAATTCTCACATGAAGATTCTCTAAGGAAATTTTCACTTGTTCCACTTCTGCGTCATTGGCTTCTTAGCGTCTTTTAAAAAAGGCGGTATACATTTTTAAAGTTAGACGTTTTGAAAATATTTTTTGTGGATTTCTAAAGCTTGATAAGGTCCCTTGATAAAAAAATTACCCATCATCAGCTGATTCTGAGCAACGATTAGAAGGACAAAAGCAGAAACTGCGCTCCTAAAAATTATTTGCTGCTTCTCGAAAGAAGAAATTTGCAGAATCGAAACTTTTCAATTTATTTATTCACAAGTCTCCAGCAAGGACCGATTTTACTGACGAAGAAAGTTAATTCTTTGAGTAAATCTACATACACACTCTTTTAAGGGTCCTTCGTGTTCCGTTAATAAAAACAAGGGAGTTAATTGTAATTATTTTAGCGTACAATGAGACCCAGGGAAGATTAATGTTCAGAATGCGAGTTAATGAAGAGATTAACCAGATTCTTGATCAGGAGTGTCTCATTTGGTGTAAAGTGAATGCAAAAACTATGCTTTCGTTTAAACCAATGAATTGAATTACCAACAATACATTGAGATGTTAAACGAGATGTTGCAATTAGTGTAGAGACGACATTGAGTCGAAAAGGTGTTTCTGGTGTCTCACTATGCCTCGTTGCCGAAGAAGGTCGCAATATGAACATCTGACGGACTTCGAGCGAGGAAGGATCCTCGGGTATAAAGAGCTGGCTCAAACGAGGTGTTGCAATCAGTGAAGAGCCAACACTGAGTCGAAAGGGTGTTTCTTGTGTTTCACTGAGCCCCGTCGCCGAAGAAGGTCGCATTATAAACGCCTGATGGACTTTGAGGGATGAAGGATCCTTTGGTATAAAGAGCTGGCTTCAACGAGATGTTGCAATTAGTGAAGAGCCAACACTGAGTCGAAAGGGTGTTTCTTGTGTCTCACTATGCCCCGTCGCCGAAGAAGGTCGCATTATGATCACCTGACGGACTTTGAGCGAGAAAGGACTGTTAGGATGACAGAAGGCGTATTTCCCTTCCGCGAAGTATCCGCTCGTACAGGACGAAACGCCAGCACAGTAATGCGTATGAGGCGTCAGTGGGCAAATGTGGGCGTCTGTGGGCAAATGTGGGGCGTCAGTTGGCGAATGGGGGTGTCAGTGGGCGAATGGGGGCGTCAGTGGGCAAATGAGGCTCGGATGCACAGAAATCCGGGGAATGGACAACAAAATCGCACGACTGCAATGGGATGACAGACAACTCTGTCGCACGGCAATGACCGATCGCACAGCGACATCCACGGTTAGAGCAGCAGTGGGGCACTGTCGCAGGTCAGGCTCTGTCCTCCATCACAGTTTGATGCCGTGTGCTTCACAAAAGACTAGTCGCTACAGTCCATTGCTGCGCCTTCCTTTGACCCTCAACCACAGACGCCTCATGTTGCAATGGGGTCTCGAACACATATATTGGCGCGCTGACTGGCAACATGTCGTGTTTTCTAACGATTTACAATTCAGTTTGATGTTTGATGACAGTCGCATGCATGGGCGTACTGACACTTCCCTCCACCCCACCACCCCGCAACCCTCGCAGTACGGGGGTAGGGGCTCACGGCTAAGAGGGCCTCTAGCCTCGGAAACTTCATATGAAACTGACTAAAGAAATAGCCACGAATTTTTGATGGCACTTTTTAATGAAGTATTAAAAGTAAAAGTAATATTTTCCAATTTTTTTTTCCAGGAACAAGTTAAATCTTCAAATCGTCATTTTCGCCTCAGTTTATAGAAACTGGTTGACGGGGGAAACAGCTATTCCAGAGGACTTGCGGCCACCTTTTCACAGCCATAGCAATAGTTTTACGACAGAATGTGACTGAAATATCAGTTGAATAAATGAAATTTTTATATCAACGAAGGTACGGTGTTTTGTAATACACTTGTTTGCACATAACTACGCATGCTTCAGAATATAATGAGCTGAAAGGTGTCTTTCGCGGGAACCAAAAAAGGGAGTCCTATGTCATTTTTTTTTTAACAGTAAAAAAAAAGTATTTTTATTATGTGCAAAACATCGTGACATTAAGACACTGTCACACGGCACATTTCAAAGAGGCTGGCTTTAGTTTCTTGAAATAATGAAATTTGCATGACATGATTAACTTTGGCGTAAGTGTTTTATATTACTTTGTGTTGGTATAAAACTAAGGCAATCATTTCACAGTATGTACAGCACGTGCATTTGTGTTACACGCAATAAACTGTAGCAATTTTGGTTCTACGAAATATGCCTATACGTCCAAAAGCGTTTTAATTATTAAAACGTCCGTAAAACCTAGTTAATAGTATGGAATTTAAAAATGTCAGTGATTGAAAGTAAATATATTTTTGCAGAAGAGCCTCGAAGATATTTTCTGCTGAGAGGCACCAAGTTTTTCAGCTACGCCACTGGTAGCATGCGTGGTCACAGATAGTTTTGGGAGCTATTGGTTAGACAGTGGGCGATACATCAGGGATATTTTAGAGGCAGAGGTGGTACCCTTTCTTCAGAGTTTTCCCGCCGTTATATTTAAGCAGGACAATGTTCGGCCACACGTAGACCGGACTGTCCAAGACCTCTTCCATGCACGGGAAATACAGCTACCTTCCTGGCCTACACATTCGCCGGATATGTATCCGATCAAGCCTGTCTAGGATATGGTAGCTAAGCGACTGACCAGTCAAGCGCCTCCGCCAGTCGTCACAAATGAAGTCTGGTCTCGCATAGAAGCAGCTTGGAAGGCTATTCGCCAGGACAATACCTATTCAACATATCTGGGACATGGTAGCTAAGCGACTGACCCGTCAAGCACTTACGCCAGTCATTACAAATTTACTCTGGTCTCGCATAGAAGCAGCCTGGCAGGCTATTCCCCAGGACGATAACAAAACCTCTTCCATTGAATGTCATGCTGTGTAGAGACTGTTATTGTTGCTCGAGGTGATTTCATACGATACTGAGTTTTGAAGCGAGAAAATCTTGTGTAGCTCTAAAAATGTAATCAGTTATCTCCTGTAAAACGAGGAATGTGTGATATAAATTTAATTTTAATAGAGGAATTCTTTCTGGTGTTGCAATTTTCACGACTCGTTATCCAACTATCGAGAAGATACCAGGCTCAGATTATTCAAACTTATGCACCCACCACAAGTCATCCTGAAGAAGAAATTGAAGAATTTTATGAGGAAATTCGTCATCTAAATAATAAAGGTAAGCAGCACTTGAAGATAATTATGGGAGATTTCAATGCAAAAATAGGGCACCGGCAACAGAATGAAACTTCAGTAGGTAAATTCGGTCACGGCAACAGAAACCAGCGTGGAAATACTCTCGTTGAGTTTGCAGAGGCAGAAGGATTTTTCATCTTGAATTCCTTTTTCAAGAAAAAGCCACACAGGAAATGGACATGGAGACATCCAATTGGGACGACAAGTGAAATTGATTTTATTATGTGTAACAAAAAATTCGTCATCGAAGACTGCAGTGTGCTAAACAAGTTCAACACAGGTAGTGACCATAGATTGGTGAGATGTAAGATGCACCTCAACACTAAACTGGAACGTGGCAAGCTCATAAGACAAACAAAATGTATTGACATAACCAACCTTAAAAAACACCATAATACTTTCAAGTTGGAACTGAAGAACAGATTCTCTGCTTTAGAAGGCCTAACATCGGAAGAAGTGGATATTTCGGAAGTTAACAGAAAAGTAACCAAAGCTCTTATGGAAACAGCAACAAAATTAACTGGGTCTAAGAACAAGTTGCATGTAAACAAATTATCAGGAAAAACCAAAATGTTGATGCAAAAAAGAAGAGAGATGAGGACAACTAAAGAAGATGTGACTTCCAAAGTGGAATATATAGAGCTATGCAAGACAGCACGAAAAAGTATCACTGAAGACGTAAGGAAATTCAACTGTGAGCTAGTGAGGAAAGCAATTGAAAACAACCAAAGCCTAAAGATAGCAAAGGGACATCTCAGTAAGGGAAGAAAACAGATTATGGCTCTGAGAAAAGAAGATGGTTCTATAACAAGAAATAGAGGCGAAATTTTGACAAGAGTGAAAGATTTCTACTCCAAATTATATGAAAGGGATGATACATGTACTCCAGACATCATGAAAGGTACCAGAGTTCTTCCAGTCCTCCCAGCAGAAGTTGCTCATGCAATCAAGAACATGAAGCGGGGGAAAGCTCCAGGAGAAGATGGAATTACTATAGACATCATACAAGAAGCAAGTGGAGAAATTGAAACAGTACTCGCCCAAATTTTCACTCGATGCCTTAATGAAGGAAAGATTCCTGAGGATTGGAACAATGCTACAATGATCCTGCTACATAAAAAAGGTGACATTGAGGATCTCAGGAACTACAGACCTATCAGCCTCCTATCAGTGGTTTATAAAATCTTCACTAAAGTTCTTTCACACCGCTTGAAGGTAACATTGGACATGGCTCAACCGAGAGAACAAGCTGGATTCAGGAGTGGCTACAGCACAATAGATCATATCCATGTACTGAGAGAACTAATTGAAAGAGCGAGGGAATATGAACTTCCATTGTGCATGGCTTTTATCGATTATGAAAAAGCCTTTGATTCGGTGAAACCATCAGCAGTTACCACGGCTCTGAAATCCTGCGGTATTGAAGATGCATACATTAATATTATTAATAACATCTATGAAAATGCAAGTGCAAAGACTCGGCTGTTTGAAAATACAACACACATAAAAATTGGAAAGGGAGTGAGACAAGGTGACACCATATCTCCGAAGCTCTTTAATGCCACATTGGAAAATGTCTTTCAATCACTGAACTGGGAAAACAAAGGGATAAAGATTAATGGAGATTATCTAACCCACCTTCGTTTTGCTGATGACGTAGTCATTTTTGCAACTACCCCATCAGAGCTGCAGAGTATGATCCAGGAACTTGCTGACAAGAGTAAAGAAGTGGGATTAAAAATGAACTTTCAGAAGACAAAAGTGATGTTCAATGCTTTTACAAGAAATGAAGATTTATCGATTGATGGAGAAAAACTGGAGATAACAGATACGTATGTTTATCTTGGACAGCAGATATCAAGTGAGGGTCACATTGATGAAGAAATTAATCGGCGTACAAAACTTGCCTGGAGAGCTTTTGGAAGAAACAGCATAATTTTCAAGAGCAATATGCCATTATGTCTTAAAAGAAAAGTGTTTGATCAATGCATCCTTCCAGTGCTTACGTATGGTGCAGAGACGTGGACCTTAACTAAAAGAGACATACAAAGGCTGCAGACAACTCAAAGAAGAATGGAGAGGTGCATGCTTGGTATAACCAGGAGAGATAAGAAGAGGAACTCGTGGATCCGAAAAATGACGAGAGTGGAAGACATCATGATCAGAGTTAAATCCCTGAAATGGCAATGGGCTGGACATACTGCCAGAAGGACAGACCATAGATGGACAGCCGAAATTTTAAATTGGATTCCAAGGGACAGGAAAAGACCCAGAAAAAGACCACATGGGAGATGGGTGGATGAAATTCGTAAATATGCGGGAGTGACATGGAGGAGACTGGCACAAGACAGACCGTTGTGGAGGAAACTTGGGGAGACCTTCGTCCAGCAGTGGATTGATAATGGTTGACAATGATGATGATGATGATGATACAGGTTTGTGAAAATAACAAAAAAAAACATCCTGTTTTATACTGCTTTTACCAGAAAGTGCCTCAGCTGAAGCGCATGTGGTTGAACCACTGTAGATTTTGTTTTCTTTTTACAGAGTGTACGTCTGGGTATATCCACGTAATTAACTAGAGAAGATGCAAAAAAACAGAATGAGAGATCTGTGTTAAAAAGGAGCAAAATTGTTCGTGCCGATGAAGGGGTGTCCGTGTATAAAACTATAGGTATGTTCAGTGTCTTTTAGATGACCTGCTTGTAAAGCCGTGATGTCGTTCGCGAAAATAGACCGACAGTATCTGTAAGACAAAACTTCATTGCACCAACAGATATCAAGTTCAGCATACTTTCGGTTTAGTTAGATTAAACACGCCAGTGTTCTTAAGAAAAAATGGTTTAATGGACTTCTGATGACTGGAAACGTATCAGATGGTATGATGAATCGTCTTTTATACTCACTCCAGCATGTAAAAAGTTTTATATTTGAAAAACTCTATAAGAAGAATATAATTCTATCTGTGGTGTACAAACAGCCGAACATGGAGAAGGATCAGTATTCGTTTGAGCAGCGATTTCTTGACATTCCTTGTTTCCCATTTTCACACTGCGTAAGAGTAATTGCCGCTAGTGACAACATATAACATTTGAATGAAAAGGTGCATCCCATGCTTCAGACATTTTTCGTCGAAAATGGTGCAGTCTTTTCATGCTCCTGTACACTCACACTGATGTGCCAAGTCATGGCTGAAGAAATAAAATGACAAGATTCAGCACCTTCCGGGTATACACCGGCACCTGATTTAATTTTTATGAAGCAAATCTGGTCAGCCTCTAGAAAGTTGGGTGATGAGCAAAGATCTTCATTTCTCTTCTTTCACGAAGCCTGAAGCTTACCTTCATGAAGAATAATATGACAAACTCTTGTCAACTGTTCAGGACTTCTTTGAAGCCATTCTACATAGAATTCAAACTGCATTAGCAAACAATGGTCCAGCATCATACTAATGAACACACAGTTCTCGGCATTGGTACTTTGACTATTTTGTGTACCCCTGTACATCGAATAATATTTATTATCTGCTCCTAAATAAATCGAAGATAACGTCAAACAGATATCGATCGCAACAGCTTTTGGTGCATTCGAAAGATACCTCCAATGGGACATCATTAATACGAGAAAAAGTTCACTAACGGATAAATGTACCAGTATTTGCGCTTCGAATCATTTCTCTGCAGAGATGTCGGTCTTCGCAGTGCCATCCAAAATACATCCAACGGAGGCGATCTAATTGATTTATCCTTCAGAAGTTGTTTTCAGCTACTGAAAAACACTCTTTGTTAGACAGAGATTGTGTAAGTGCTATTCAAGATGATGTATAGAAAGAGATGTATCAGTTGTTTTTTTCTTATCATTCTTTCAATACTTGAGATGTATCGTCACAAACCATCTGTAATCACCACTTCATCGGTGTTAGTGTGCCTCGTGTTTTTATGTACTTTTTATTTAGTTTTTTTTCTTCCGTCTCTGGGTTTCTTCCGCGAGGCGAGTGTTTGTTTCTGCTGCCGTCCCATTGTTACCTGGGCTAACCTAGCCCGCGGCATATCAAGATCCATGTAGCATTGGAGAGTTCCTCCTTCCCTTGCATGCGATGCAGACAAAACACCGAGAGATGCTATCTCAGTTCCTCTTCGCAGGTGCGTACCTGTGCGTATGTGCGTGCGTGTGCGTGTGTCCAGTGTTGGTTGCAGCAAGCGGAAGTTCTTGTTTTCGGCTTAGGGGAGGTGAAGTTATCGGCAGGTACGAGGCACAGAATTCCACCTGTTGGCACGTTCCAAGCTAATCAACGGGTTGGTGGTATTCCCTGCACAAGTCCTACATAGTGTTTTAGATCCAGAAAAGAAAAAAATTGTTCGGGAACAATGCTTTCGAAGCGCAGCTTTTATCAGCGCCGCTCTGGGCATAAAGAAAGAGACTTCTTGCTGTTATTAAAAGACAAATCGGGGTAGCAGAATGATATTCATTACATATGTGTTATGCTTAAAATAAAAAGAGCAATTTTTGAATACAGAAAGGAGAAAAATGGGAAGAAACTCATGTTATCAGATACCAACGTAGACCAAAGCACAGATGAGTTGCTTTCAGTACATTTGTGCGGCTATTCTAAAGACCAAAAAATCATTTAGTCCCACAGTCAGCTACTCTACCTGTGAATTTATCAGAATTTCCTATGAGCAGTCATGTGACAAAGAAGCTGCTTTTACATAAACAGTACGTCTTGGCATAACAGAGTTACATTTTTCTATACTGATGTCGTGTGACTGGAATCTATTCGGTTTGAGGAAATGCAACTTCAGGTTTTCGAAAAAAGAAAAAAAATATTTTTTTTAATCTAGCACCTAACTTCCACTAATAACAATAATCTTACTCTCTTCAAGCTTGTTCGTCCTGTTGTAGTAGAAGGTTGCTGGTTCGTACTCTAAAATATCATGAATAGAAATTTTGATAGAATCCGATGAATCCAGTTTCTTTCTACTAAGAGTACTCGAGGAGCAAAGCCGCCACCCCAGTGGCGCCGTGATTTAATCTCTGTCTTATGATCATTCGTCCGAGTGGGCTCAGGCTCGAGACACGGATGGGTGGTGTCTTTGTGCCTCCCTTCCCTGGAACCAGTGGCCACAAATTAGAGATGGGTGCCTGCTTATAGCTCTTAGAGTTGCATATGGCGGCCCTAAAACCTCGAAACGAAAAAAAAAATGGTAATCAAAAGGTTTTATTTCTGGGGGGAATAAGGAGGATTAGGAATTTTTTTGCTGCGTAGCTGCATCTATTTCTGTTGGGTATTCATAATAACATGAGGTGTGGCATTATTCTGATGTAAGATGGCACATCTCCTATTCGCTAAATGTTTGGGCTGGCTGGTTCTCGTGGTGCAGCCCGCCCAAACTGATGGTTTGTTATTTCGCACAAACATTGTTAGTTCATTATATAGACTCCATCATTTGAGCAAAGGCTTATGCAAACACTACCACCAGGTTTCTGAGAGGCAAACAAGTGTTTTATTGGCCTTTTTTTGAGTAAACTTTTGAAAATACAATTCTTGATATAACCAAAAATAATCTGTTTTGAACCTGGGGCCTTTGGTTATATAATTTACTATTTTAAGGAATTCACTAATTACATGCGTGAACTGAGAAAATATGGTTTAACAATGTTCCGTTACTTACAAATGGTATTCCTTCCAAATTTTTTGCCCGTGGGAGGGTGACCCATGAGGTTCCTTACGTACTGCCAATAACCGAAATGTCCCTTTTCTCTAAAAGCGAATTCGTATACATATATCTTTTGATTCATTTTTTCATCAGTGTGAATGAAGCAGAAAGTAATGGCATTCCATCCGCTGTTGCAAACATTTCTTGAGTTCGCCATCTTGTTTTCTCTGCTAGAGAGGTGCATTCCCAAAAGCTCACCTCCGAACTTTTACTTTATTGCTCACATATCTAAAGCATGAGTGCGTTAGCGTTTCTCTCTAAATATCCCCCACGCGTGGCTTCCCGAGAACGTTGATTCCTTCGGAGTATTTGAATTCCTCTATTTCAGAGAGACCAACTACAAATTTAGTTTGTACAAAATCTATCTCCGTAACTAACTTAATTTTTTTACGTAAATCAAATAATGAAATTAAAACATCCAACAAATGTGTTGCAATGGTTTTGAAAAAATCATTCCAACACAAAGATTGTCTTTTAAGTTTCATTGCCTCTATTTTTGTTTAGTTGCTGGCAATAGATTTCGGAATTAATTGTTTCGCGCTTTTAGTAACTCAGAATGCCCAATGCTTTGGCAATCTCACCAACTGCCGTCCCCGTGGCACAGTTATCAAAGCGATGGCTTCTGATCATTTGTCCGAGATGGATCCGGGTTCGAATCCTGATGAGGCGTGTATGTTGTTTGTTTTACGGCACTGGTTCTCTTCCTTCCCTAGAGTCAGTGGCTCTAAATTAGGGACGGGCGACTGCTTATAGCCCTTTAAGTTGCTCACAGTTGTTGTTAAACTCCCAATAAAATAATCCCACCAACAAAAAGACATAATCTTTTTCGGTACGACGTTATTTTGCGGTAATTAAGAGTACTTTATCTTTAAAGGACCAAATGTTTTCACTACTGCGTTGTAGCACATCACCTACGTTTCATCACCGGTCACAATTCGACACAAAACCGATTCATATTCTTGAGAATAAAGCGGGTATGAAAGCAAAATATGTCAACTAAATCTTCTCAGTAAATGCACAAACATCGAGTTTTGAAATCATTTTAAATTTGTGAAGACAATCTTAAACAGTTGCAGGATGATCAATAAGCGCCTTGTTTTCAAATTCTCGTATTGTTTGTCATGGATTTTCCACCCCCTTCTGCTTTGATATATCATCATCGAGCAACAATCGTCCGCAAAAACAGGGTTTGTTGCCGGTGTAGATCAGTTCCCGGACGACTACACTTCACTAAAATGTCGTTTTACCGAAATGATCATTTTATCGAAGTATTGTTTCACACACACAACAACAACAACACCAAAAAATACGCTTTACTAAAAGATTTATTCAAACTGTTCATTTCGTCGACAGGTCATGTTACCGAATGGTTCTTCATTTCACCGAAGCGTTAGTTTACCTAAAGGTTCACTTCTTCGAAAGGTTAAAATTGCGGAAGGACTCAGCATGCAGAATTTTATTCAATTCTGTTGCGGCAGTTTCCGTTCAACATACTGATAGAGGGACTGATGCGAAGAACCCAATGAAGATGTTTCCGCATGTATGCAATGTAAAAATTCCCAGTTTAGTAAGTATCCCACACAGAGTATTTCTCGAAAACTATGAATGTGCTTAAAAATTCTTCGTGCTGTTACTGTAAAATCAGCCTGTTGACCGCGAGTTTCATAAACCGTATCCAGCACAGATGGGAGCTGAAATTTTAATAGACATTCAAAACAAAATGTTTCACGAAATTCTCTCACACATTTCGAGTCTGTGATAAAACAATGTTAGCTGATAATTTCCCAGTGACACAGGTGGGACCTAACTAACAGACCCCAGTTCAGAATCATGAGTTTTGTTTCGAAACTTTTTATGATCAAGAATAGTTGTTGATAACACCAGAGTAACGTTTTCAATGCATGACGCGTGGTTCAAATGACATGTTGGGTGACAAACAAAATCCAAAGGTTGAAGAAATTTTGAGGGAACGGGCCCTACAAAAGAAAACGTTAAGGGGTCACGTTCACCCTTCCTCTGACATTTTACCATCAACAAAGATACCGCCCACTTTTGTATCTTTGTTGATGGTAAAATGTCCTTAGCGCCCACCGGTGCCGCAGTAACTCAATTTAGAGCATGTGCGAAGTAATTTTCAGAGAGCAAGGTTTGTAAAAAATATGTACTTAAGTTTATCTTTTTGTTTATACTCGTGCTTTATGTTTGTCATTATCTGTTATTTATACTTTATGTGCGTGGATATACATCATCAACAAAACGTATTTTGTGTTATCGTCAACACTCTGTACTTACGGATTACTTGTTTTAATTATAATCTATGTTCAAAGTTTAGAGATGGAATTCGAAAGTAAATTGCAAAAGCATAATTAAAAAAGTCAAAGTCGCGAAGTTGTTAGCAGTGTATTCGATATATGGCGAAAGAACAAAATTTTTAACAATGGACAAAACCCCCACCGCACACCATGAAAGCTTGAATCGACCACTAGTGGGAGGTAGGGACCAGGTTGACGACCACTGCTTTAGGTAGTTTAGGATTTGCTGATCTAAAAACACTCCAGCCAGTGGGAGTGCAGCGATAAACGATATTTGCCTCGTTTCTAAATGAAACCTTGATACAATGATTATAACTCACTAGAAAGTTCAAAAGCAACATAACTGAGGAAAGTGTGGCATGGAAAATTCTTCGTGATCTTACAGCAAACATATCTTCTCGTCGTGCCATGTAAGCTGTTACGAAACCGTATATATCCCGTTTATGTTGCACTGATTCAGAATACCTCAGGCAATAGTACAATTACTTGTTCTCTTTTCTTCTCCACACATTAATAACCTCATCTTCCCTTTTTAATTTTTTGAACTAAGTGAGTTCACAGGTTTGGCGATGAGAATAATTTTTTCATAGTCCGTACGTCCTAGTGTGCTCATGTACTTTGAAAGAAATGTCCGAAGCGAGATGTAAATGTTGCTTGCTCTTTGCATTCTTTGTTGTTTACGTTGTTAACCGTTAGAGAGAAAATAACATTGACTACGTCAGTTTTTGAAAATCCAGTCCTTTCCTATGCCAGACAAAATATTTCCACACATTTACCTGCTACCACATTAAATAAACATTTGAAGATTAATCCTTCCATATTTGTCCGTGATTTTAATGTTCCTTCTAACTTGTCTTGGTATAGCCATAGCTTTTTCATCATAAAACCGTCCTGGGAAGTTTAGGATATCTCTTGATATTATGCAGATTAAGATGTACAGGTTGTATTGACATATGGGGCAGTTCACCTGATTTTACCCTAAAAATTATTGCGATGCGTAGAAAATGGAACTTCGAACGACTAATAACACTGAGTTAATGAATTCTGTTTCTTCCTATTTATAAAGGTCAGAACTTTGAGCTCTGTACATCCTTTGTCGGTATCGTAATGACCATCGCTTTTGAAAGTTATCAATTTTTGCCGCGTCTTCCGCAACTTCATTCGTGCTTGTCTGTTTCAGTATGTGACAAATTTATTTATTTCTCTCCAACCAAAATGTTGGAAATTTTCTTTTTTTTTTATCTTCCGTGGGCGAGCGCGTGTGAGTGTTATCTTAACTACTTCCGTAAAAGGCATTGAACTCCATAAGTCGTCCATTTTATATTTAAATCAGAAACCTAGAAATCGAAATAACATCTGTCCTTGAAATAGATTGGACTATTTTGCAAAATAAATCAATAATAGTTATTTTATTTTAAAAAAAACGCAGAAAGTAGTAGGAGCTTCAAAAAGCTCCAAATTACTATTTGTGGCAGAAACTGAATATGCTGATTTTACAACATAGAGACACAACTGAATCTATTCAATAATCCTATGAAGTGGAATATTTCAGAGCAGTGGGAAGGCATCCACCTGCAGCTGTGTGATCTTCAAAATTATCCCTTCGCCCAGTGAAGACCTGGAACAGGAACTGACTTCTGGAAATTGGTTTCAAGTGATAAGTTCCAAGACATAAGTGACTTTTCTGGAGTACTTACTTATACACTGGCGTGCAAACATTAAGGACGAGACGGGTTTTCGAATATAACGTCGTACACAAGTGCTCCACATCGACTCAAATGATACCATAAGATCCCCAAGATGTAAGAATATGGGACAAGTGAGCAAAACCGTCCAAACAAGGAATCCAAAGGATACAAAGGCACTTTATTGAAAAGGTAGCTTCGAGCACAACTGGACAGAAGACAGAAACGTCCATGTGACAAGCGGCTGCCAAGAAAAATCCAGTCTTTAGTAGGAGATATGATCACCCCTGACTGCGTTGCAGGATTTACAACGTCTGTCCATGCTGAGGACGAGGTTGTCAAGCAGCTGTTGAGGCATCGCAGCCCATTCCTCTTGTAGCGCCAATCGCAGCAGCGGAATCGTTGCTGGCGGCTGGTGACGTGCTGCCAAGCGTCTCCCGAGAAGGTCCCACTAGTGTTCGATTGGATTTAGGTCCGGGGACCTTGCGGGCCAATCCATGCGTTGAATATCTTCACTCTCCAACAACGCTGCGACAGCCACTGTGCGATGAGGTGTAGCGTTGTCGTTCATGAAGAGGAACTCAGGACCCACAGCACCTCTAAACAGACGCACGAGAGGCAGGAGAACCTCGGTACAATAGCGGACACCAGTGACTGAACCTCCTTGGAAGATGTGGAGGTCAGTACGGCTACCAAACATGATACTGCCCCAAACGAGAACTCCGCCACCTCCAAACCGGTCCCTTTCGATGATGTTGGATGTGTGATTGCGTGTTCCCTGCTCTCTCCAGATGTATATACGTCGAGATTCGCTCGTCAGACTAAATCGACTCTCATCCGTAAAGAGAACTCGACCTCATTGCTGATATTTCCAGTTCTTTTGTTGCTCGCAACACAGAAACCACCGTCTCCGATGAGCAGGCGTTAATGATACACACCGTACTGGTCGTCGAGCAAATAGACCACCTTTGTGCAGCCTCCTGGCCACGGTAAAACGTGATATCGGACGTCCAGTTGTCTGTTGCATGTGCCTTGCGATTTCGTCCGCTGTCTGCCGTCTGTCTCTTCTCGCCTGTAGGAAAATATACCGGTCGTCCGCAGCCGTGGTTGCTCGTGGACGACCACTGCTAAATTTTCGGACAGCTGTTCTTGTCGTTTGAAATGCTCTCCAAGTTCGTGAAACGATGCTGTGAGCGATCCCGAACTCCTCGGCCACACTAGTCACACTTCGACCTTCTTCTAACTTCCCAATGACGCGACCTCAGGTAAAGTCATCCAGATGTCGTATACTGGATTGCCTGTTGGCCATATCACACGGTGGCAGCAACTCGACGTCGTTCAAACCGATGTACACCGTGCAATAGCTTTCACCGAATTGCTGAGCGTACACCACCCGTGTGCTTTATACTATTCCGACCCCCCCCCCATGTCATGCTGCATATATGCGCATGCCCTACCGTACCGGAACCCTAGTCTATCTCCTGAGTGGTCTTTCTGTCCGTTCTTCCTGCTCGTTCCGCTGTTATGCTTATTTCTCCTCTTCGTCCTTAATTTTGCACACCAGTGTACTTTTAGAAGCACGTACAGTTGTGATGCACAGTTACCTCAATGAAGGCAATCAAATCCTGGCAGCACAGTAGACTGACTGACGGTCAGCTTAAAGACTAACTGCAAATATCTTCAACTTCGTTAAAAGTTGGCTTTGAAAACCTTGTGAACTCGTATGAGCGCCCACACTGTTATTAGCTATACAAATTCAATGACTTCGACGTATAAAACTTGGTTGGGGATGTTTTGGAAGAAACAGTACAAATTGCAAGAGCAATATGCCCATTATGTATTAAAAGAAATGTGTTTAATCAATGCATCCTTCCAATGCTTAAGTACGGAGCAGAGAAGTAGACCTTAACTAAAAAAGAGGTACAAAGACTAAAGACAACTGGAAGAAGTATGGAAAGATACATGCCTGGTGTAGCCAGCAGGCGTAAGAAGCGGAACTCATGGAGGAGGAAAATGACAAGAGTGGAAGACGTCATAATTAGAGTAAAATCCTGAAATGGCAATGGGCTGGACATGTTGCCAGAAGAACGGACCACCGATGGACAGCCGAAATTCTAGACTGGATTTCAAGTGACAGGAAAAGACCCAGAAGAAGACCACGTGGGAGATGGGTAGATGAAATTCGAAAGCATGCCAGAGTGACATGGAGGAAACTGGCGCAAGATAGACGTTGTGAAAAAAACTTGGAGACCTTCATCCAGCAGTGGATTGATAATGGTTGATGATGATGATGATAGTTCAATGACCGTAAATTTGCGTGCGCCCCCTCAAGACGGCAAAACTTTTTAGTCATGGCCGTCGAGGACATAAACCTGGCAATTCCTGCTTTGTAAGACAGAACACAAGATAAGTGGAAGTGAGCGGTTAGGGGAGGGAATGTCCGTTCTTTCCGCTTTTTCGTGTAAAGCAGCAGGCAATCCCCAATGAAATAGCACCTCCGGAAGTACCGTCAAGGATCAGGAAACTGAACGGCTGTCGCCCGGGTTTACTTCCTGTGAGACAATTTGTTATGTAGTAGTGTTGGGCAGATTCGGTCATTTATGCTAGCCGACTCTTTAAGATTGGGTAAGCGAAATGACCTGCGAAAGGTTGAATCATATGTTCGGGGAATATTTTTCATGAACAATATTTTTGCGACTGTTGAACAGTTCCTTTTGACAGAGTAGAAGGATCGAGAACTGCCCTTCTCTGTTCAGGAGGTATGACGAAAGATCTTAATTTTCTCGACAAGAGAAGCTTCCGTTTTAACCTCTCGTCGAGTGCTCTTTTGGGATTTTTGTCTGATGTAAGTTCTTGCTAAATTTCTGCAACCTGTGTCCTTTGCTTCACATGTTCATGAGAATATAAAGCAATGAGATAATGATCCATTGGCGATCGTTCCATTAATCCATGAAGGCCTCACAGTCATGATTTTTCGGTTCCCTGTTCTTGTGTTAGGCAGTTATTTTCTGAAAATCGTCCGATATCATCTGTCTACCTGCTGCCAGGCCACCCCGTTTCGTTGCTTCTTCGGAGCTTCCACTGACTTATCAGTTGTGAACATCTGCTGCCGCTTCAAGACGCATCCTTCCCATTTCCATTTCTTGATTCAAATAATTACACGATAGACCAACCCAAGTTTGTTCCCCCAAATCATTCTCATCTTTTCTTGTATCATCATCTTAGCTGTTTATCCCTTATTACTATTCTTTCCGTGCTTTTCTTGATCTACAAATAGATTTTGTTCTGCTCCGTTGGGTAAGTTTCATACATCGCATACATAAGCAAGCACGCACAACTGATTAAGGTTTTCCCTTTGGAGCCATAAGTAGGATTTTTGTCTGATTTTTTCGCTTTGCTCTTCAAAAGCCTTTTTTTTCTTCTTATTGTTGTTGCTGTTTCCTCATATCCATTTCTATACACATTCATTATTGAAACTCATTTGTTGGCTGCAGTTCCTGATTGGCTTAGTCCATCTGACAACAAGAAAGGCCACACACCGAACGAATAGGAAAACGATATGCAGTGTGTTTCGAGAATAGAAACGCTGGAGTACAATAGTTACTGAGGTTGTTTTAGCCCTTTTATCAAACGGTAGACAAGAGGTTATCATGAAGAGCAATTGTATTAAGCAGATGTCGTCGTTTCTTTGTCCTTTGTTTGTTTGTTTCAAATTAAAAATTAAAATAAATTTTCAACAAGTTGCATTATCTAATTACACAGACACAGAGTCAAACAGAGATAGCAAAAATAGTATAATTACTGTATATTAGTAATCCGAATTTCTTGGCCTAGATTATAAATCAAAGTTTCCAAGCTTTCGTACATCAAGCAGATGGCTTTTTAGATAGCAAACTGTCTAACTTCCTTGAAAAAGTCATCCGGTTGATGTGCGAAAGCTTGGAAACTTTGATTTATAGTCTAGGCCAAGAAATTCGGATTACTAATATAGTTATACTACACTGCGTGCAAAAATTAAGGACGAGACGGTTTTTCGAATGTAACGTCGTGCAGAAGTGCTCCACATCGACTCAAATCATACCATAAGATCCCCAAGATGTAAGAATATGGGACAAGTGAGCAAAACCATCCAAACAAGGAATCCAAAGGATACAAAGGCACTTTATTGAAAAGGTGGCTTCCAGGACATTCGGACAAAAGACAGAAACGTTCATGTGACAGACGACTGCCAAGAAAAATCAAGTCTTTAGTAGGGGATATGATCACCCCTGACTGCGTTGCAGGATTTACAACGTCTGTCCATGCTGAGGACGAGGTTGTCAAGGAGCTGTTGAGGCATCGCGGCCCATTCCTCTTGTAGCGCCAATCGCAGCAGCGGAATCGTTGCTGGCGGCTGGTGACGTGCTGCCAAGCGTCTCACGAGAAGGTCCCACACGTGTTCGATTGGATTTAGGTCCGGGGACCTTGCGGGCCAATCCATGCGTTTAATATCTTCACTCTCCAACAGCTCTGCGACAGCCACTGTGCGATGAGGTGTAGCGTTGTCGTTCATGAAGAGGAACTCAGGACCCACAGCACCTCTAAACAGACGCACGTGAGGCAGGAGAACCTCGGTACAATAGCGGACACCAGTGACTGAACCTCCTTGGAAGATGTGGAGGTCTGTACGGCTACCAAGCATGATACCGCCCCAAACGAGAACTCCGCCACCTCCAAACCGGTCCCTTTCGATGATGTTGGATGTGTGATTGCGTGTCCCCTGTTCTCTCCAGATGTGTATACGTCCAGAATCGCTCGTCAGACTAAATCGGCTCTCATTCGTAAAGAGAGCTCGACCTCATTGCTGATGTGTCCAGTTCTTGTGTTGCTCGCAACACAGAAATCGCCGTCTCATATGAGCAGGCGTTAATGGCACACACCGTACTGGTCGTCGTGCAAATAAATCACCTTTGTGCAGCCTCCTGGCCACGGTAAAACGCGATAACGGACGTCCAGTTATCTGTTGCATGTGCCTTGCGATTTCTCCCGCTGTCTGTTGTCTGTCTCTTCTCGCCTGTCGGACAGTATACCGGTCGTCCGCCACCGTGGTTGCTCGTGGACAACCACTGCTAAACTCTCGGGAAGATGTTCCTGTCGTTTGAAATGCTCTCCAAGCTCGTGAAACGATGCTGTGAGCGATCCCGAATTCCTCGGCCACACTAGTCACACTCCGATCTTCTTCCAACTTCCTAATGCCGCGATCTTGGGTAAAGTCATCCAGATGTCGTCTACTGTATTGCCTGTTGGCCATATCAAACGGTGGCAGCAACTCGACGTCGTTCAAGCCGATGTACACAGTGCAATAGCTTGCACCGAATTGCTTGCGTACAACGCCCGTGAACTTTATACCCTTCCGACACTTCCCCCCTCCTACGACATGCTGTATATATGCCCATGCCCTACCGTATCGGACCCTAGTCTATCTCCTGAGTGGTCTTTCTGTCCGTTCTTCCTGCTCGTTCCGTTTTTATGCTAATATCTCCTCTTCATCCTTAATTTTTGCACACCAGTGTATTTTAAGTGCAATTGGTGTACAGTTCCTTTTTATTAATTAGAGACAGCAAAGTTGAGCCACTAGAAATAAACAAAACCAAGGAAAATGACACCAAATTTTCGGTTGTAATGAGCACGTCTTTTGAATTCTTTTCAACTTGAAAATAATATTTCAAAACATATATTTAGAAAACCTAAAAATCCAATAAAACAGTGCTTGCAATAAACCAGCTAAGAAAAAACTGCCTCTAATTTAACGTACGCAGTGTGAGGTGGGTTATTTATAGTGAATGGAACCGGTTACAGAAAAATGAACTGGATTTCTACAATCGATGAAACATCCACAAATAATATTAGTTCCAAATAAAGTAGCACCTGAAAAGTGTATTACGAAACTAAAAAAAAATATACATAAAAAGTTTCTCATGGAAGAAGATATTGGAGGCAAAAGCGATTTCCCAATGAAACAATTGAAAGGAGTGATATAGAGGAAACGTTATATAACGTTACGTCCCTAGTGGAAAAATTGTTCGTTACTTAAAGATAAAAATAGGTTCAAAATACTCTTCATAGTGAAGAATATTCCTCAAAAAATCCCTTAGAACAATCCAAAAGAGGATTTTACTAAGGGATCATTTGAAACGAAAAAGATTTTGGATACTAAGTAGAAAATGTGCTAAAAGTATTCTTCATAGCGGAGATACATTTGCAGACAGAATTACACATTAGCACTACGTAGCTCCAGGACTGTAAACTATAATAAATAAAATAAGAAAAAAACACGAGTTCGTGTAAAATGTTCTACAGCGTGAATGGTATCGAATGTTAAAAGGATTTTTTAAGTCGGACTTTAAGAAGCAGAGATTTCGAGAAAGATAACATGAAACGTTTGCGCGCCTAGTGGGGAAATAGTGCATTACTTTAGGCACGAAATGCACACAATTTTGTTTTAACATTTAAGTCTCTCAGCGGGAAAACTTTGCGTTATTTCAAGAGGTTAATGTTTCAAATCATTACTGTAGCGAGCGGCAAACAGTAAAAGAAGAAATTCTTCAATAGGGTTTTTACACGCGCAGATATTGCTGCAAATATGCTGTAAACGGAAATGTTAATTTATGCACTCTAGTAAAAAAACTTGTGCATTAAGCAACATTTGAAATTACATGCAAAATATTCCGCACCAGAAACGCTGTCCGACATCGAAAGGATTTTTCAAATCAGACTGTGAGAAGCTGAGATATCGAGAAAAATAAGATAAATATCAACGCCCTCCTGGCCCGCCCCGGTGGCGTAGTGATCTAAGCGATGGCCTGTGATCATTCGTCCAAAAGGGGTCCGGGTTTGAATCCCGGGGAGGCATGGATGTTGTGTTTGTTTTACGGCACTAGCTCTCTCCCTTCCTTGGAGCCAGTGACCCTAAATTAGGTACGGGCGACTGCTTATAGCCTATAGAGTTGCTCACGGTGGTCGTTAAACCTCCAACAACAACAAAAAAAAAACGCCCACCTGGTGAAAAACGTGCATTATTTTAAGCAGAAAACATACACGAAAGGTTTACCGTGGTGAGGAATGTCTGATTATTTTTCAGACTGGCAGACTATTAGTTAACCGAAAGGCAAGTACTGAATTTTACCTTTGTCACAAAGTCGGTGATGTGTTGCCTATATAACAAGATTTAAAGTTTCTGCTGCGCATGCTTACTGTGCACCACGTTTTTCACTCAGCCCAGATCCTTTCGTAGAAATTGTCAAGCCTTTGGTGTACATTGAATCTAAGAAAATTTGTCTCCCCATGTTCAGACCCATAAGGCTGACAGAGCATGTTAAGGGTTTAAGGAATGGAAAAAAAAAAAAAAAAAAAAAGCAGTTTTCTGAGAAAGAAGCGTTTACAGTTGTAGGTAACAAAGGTGTTCAATAAGCCATTCACGTATCATGAAGCATTTATTTTCGTTCTAACTTTCTCATTTGCCCTTACAGGACGCATAAAGAAATGTTCTGTTACAATATTCTGTGAATGGGCACTGGGACCTTGCAATCCAATATCCAGTGATTGCATCATTCGCCAATTTAATAAGACCCTGCCTACATTTCTTTACGCAATTAAGTGTTTAAATTAATGAAGTAATTCCAACTACGTTAAAGATGATGCTGAATAAGTCATTGTGATCATGTTCAGTCAGAAACGTTTCGTTAGGTATGATATGTATATATAACAGGCTGCCGATATTTTTCGATAATTAGGCCGCGGATGGCCTAGTGGGCAACGTTCGTGACTGCCACGGAAAGGACCTCAGGTTTGATCCCAGGCAGGTACGAACGCTCGATCCACTAAATATCCGCCGTGCGTCGGATGGGCACGTTAAGCCGTCGGACTCCGGGTATTTAAGGGCGTCTTCCTCCACATTTCTACTTCGCTTCCGTGTCACTTTCCTATCGAACACTCTAGCCCAAATCTCCTAGCTTCCTATTTCTAAGGGTTGTTTAAGACCTGGGGTCAGACACTCCCTTCCTAAAATCCTCGACATATGATCATAGATCATTTTTCGATAATCAGAAACTCCCTTTACTCTTGAGCCATCTCCGAAAAAAACATTTCTACTTTCAAGATATCTTCACAATAAGGCAACATTTCTTGCTCTACTGTTCAGAATGTGATATTAACTTTCAGTTCCTTATAGGAAAGTTTCTTTGATGGTGGTTGATTCCTAACAAATTTTAACATCCTCCGAAGGACCCCACATCTTAAAGACTTCAACTTGCTTCCCTTAATCTTTTTTCGAGCGTCTCCAAAACATTTATTTTAATTTTTATAGCTCTCTTTTTCTAACTTTAAAGTATTCAGTTTTTTATAAATTATATTTTTTTTTCTTTATTTTTTTTTCTTTCTGTGGTGAAGGTGAAGATTTTTTTTATGTTCGCAACACTTTTATCTTTCAGCGCACGTGTCGTAGGTGGCCGAGTTTTAAAGCTCTCTTATCTGGATGAAACGCTGATCTCTTTGGTTTTCACTTCCTGTTTTTCCTTCCCTGGAGTCAGCCACCCTAAATTAGAGGTGGGTAACTACACTGGTCTGTAAAACTTAAGGACAAAGTGGAAAAAGTTAAATAACGCTGTAAATAGCAGCAGCATCGAAACACAAATTAACTCAGTATTCTGGGTAAAGGAGCAACAGCACATGCGTAATAATGGAGCATGACGTGTGGTTTCCGTAACGTGAGAACAAAATGCGCTCACGCAGTCCAATTGCATCAGCTGAACGGAAGTCACCGGACGGAACAGACGTTCGATTGTGTTTGTTGTGTGCTAGAGACAACGAAATGGCCCGTCGAGAACATCTTGATTATTTTAACTCGTGATCGAATAATTGGGAAGCTCGAGGAGGGAAGACCTGTGATGAGTATGGCCCAAGAGTTCGGTATCGCCCAGTAATTGGGAGGCTCGAGGAGGGAAAACTGTGAGTATGGCCCAAGATTTCGGCATCGCCCATGGCATCGTATCGCAGGCGTGGTCGGCCTTCAGGATTACAAATAGAACTGTGCGAAAGACCGGTGGTGGTCGTCCACCAGAAACCACCCCCAGTGAGGACCGCCATCTGCTTCTACAGGCCAAGAGCGATAGACACCAGATAGCAACCAACTTTGCAAAAAAATTGAACATGCGCACCGATCGCACGATATCGCGGTTTATATTGTATAGGTGACTACACAAAGGTGGACTGCTTGCAGACGAGCAGTATGCTGTGTTCCGTTAACAACTGCTCATCCATGTTCTGCTGTGCAGTCGTTATGTTTTTAGTGGCCCTAAAAACATAACGACTGCACAGCAGAACATGGGGTTACGGTACACTTTACTGATGAGAGTAGATTTAGTCTTTCTAGTGATTCAGGACGTCAGCTAATCTGGCGTGAGGTAGGCATACGGTACCGCCCCTAAAACATCAATGAAAGGGATAGATATGGCGACCGCGGTGTTCTCGTATAGGAAGGCATTCTGATCGACGGACGTACGGAGCTCCAGACACTGGAAGGAGGTACTGTACCGGCACGCACTTCTGTAATGAGGTAATCGTTCCTCATAGCCGTCTGTTCCGAGCTGTCATTTTCCTACAGTTCAGGTTAAGGGACGGTAACGGCACACCCCATTGTGCGGTGGCTGTTGATTAGCTGTTCGAAAGTGAATATATTCAGCGAATGGATTGGCCAGCACGTTCCTCAGACTTAAATCCCATAAAACACTCGTGGGACTCTCTGGGGAGACGCGTTACGGCACATCAACACACACACCGGAGACTGTCCAACAGGTGAAGACAGTGCTGGCGGAAGAATGGGCGATGTTAGCACAAGAACTCATCAACAACCTAGTGCAAGGTATGGACAGACGGTGCAAATCATGCATCGTCGTAAGGGGTGTTCATATCCCCTCCCGTCCTCTTCTCTTCGTACCGTCTTTGGAAGTGATGCATCTGTATCATGGCACCTGGTGCTATGTAGCCAATTCTGAATAGAGTTCCACCTATCCTTTAGTATTTACAGTTGTGTTGGTGTTGTTTCCGCCATCATTTCGACAAGAATGGAGTTCCTATGGTTTGAATTTCATATATCCAGGGTGCTGCTGTGCGACGCTACAGGTCAAAACCTGGCTCGTCCTCAAGTTTCGCACACAAGTGTACTAATATTTGATGACGGTAAGATTTCTTAAACACCATAACAAATCAGACGGTTCTTTACTTGCTGTTTTTTGAATAACTGATGCTGACAAAAATTCATTTTTCCGCTCTCCTCTTCTCTTGGTTCTTAACACAAATTATTTATTTTCCATATTTTCATATGTTAGAATTAGAGTATATTTTTCTTGAAACGCTGTTTTTCTTCTGTTGTAGGGGTTTGAACTGTGTCAAGGGTGTTCCCAAAAGAATCGTGTTCGCGTTCTTATTGACTGCAGGTGTTCCCACTTCAGAACAAAACCTTTCCTTCGGAGTTGCTTGTGATATCTTAATTCGTCTCTCACGACTGAAAAAATTCTTGCCTTTTAAAAATCTGCAGTATATTTCCTTTTTTCTTAAACTAGCCACAAAAAGCTAGCATGGACACAGTAATATGTTCCCATAATTTTACAGGACAGCAAGAAGGAAAGGGATTTCTTGATGTAAAGAGCAGTCTCCCAATAACAGCTTCTTATTTTCAATTTTTTTAATTAAACCTGTATAATTAGTAGTTTTTATCAAAAAAGATCAATTTCGCGCCACGTAGCGCGAAGGCTTTTCATCGTAGAAGCAGAAACATGCGCGGAAAGTTATAGTTATGGCTACAGTAATCAGATGCTAAAAGAATTTTTAAGAGGGACTTTTACAAGTTAGATTTTAAAATGATAATATGCTCCTAAGATACTCCTCAGGGGAAAACTGCCCACCACTGAAATCAAATCAAATTGTAAGATCGTCATACTGATCATAGCTAAAACTCGTAAATATTAAGAAAACTTTTCTAGTCTGACAGAAACAAAGATATCATTGAACTAAAAATATAAATTTATGGGAATGTTTTGCAACAGAAAAGATTTAGAACAAGCTAAAAAATTTACTCGCGATCGGAGGTTCTTAGCATAGTAAGAATTTTCCAAATCAGACTTTCAAACAGGGTGATGTACATATTAAGTGCACCTTCGTACAGAGATACATTTCGCCACCTAACGTAAGGCTTGCCATTGTAGAAATAAAAGAATTAACGAAAAGTCCGCTTTGTAGTTTCCACTTGCGAATGCCATTTTTTTCGTTTTCTTCTGTTTTCTCAATCGAATTTGAGAAGTGTAAGCATCGTGCTAAATATTTAATACGTTTAGGTAACCTATCACAAAAACTGCATAACAGATATTGGAAATTGTTTGAGTTGTCTTTCTCACGGTTAGTGCTGTCCCATTAATGTGAAAAAGTAGTTTACAAATCCGAGTTATAAATGGGGAGATGCTGTAGGCACGAACGTTTCTGAAAAGCTTTAAAAAAAGAGCTTTCCATGCAATTTATTTATTATCCTGTCCTAAATTAATTCCACCCATCTGTATAAACGGTATGATCCCACTGTAAGAAGAAATGGAAAAAGAACAATAATTATATGCACTATGTGTTCAAAAGAGTTCGGGCAACTGATATGTTTAGCAAATTGTGGATTCACGCATAAGTGCGCAATTGCGTTTTACCTGTCTGTTCTTCATTAAAATCATGGATCTGCTAGAGAAGTAGAAGAGCAGTGAAAGTCAAAATGCCACTTTTAACGGATCTTACGGACTTTCAGCACGGGAGTGTGAAAGCCGGATGACACGTTAGTAACCTTTATGTACGGGACATTGCAAGCTGTCTAAATATGACAAAATGCACTGTAAGTGTATGACGGAAAACCGACAGTGCTAGTAGAGCATAAAAACCCACTCGGATTTGAAGCCACGGACCGACCCCGAAGAAACGTGCTGAGTAGAATCCGAAAGTAACGCACGTTGACTGCAGCAGAATTATCTGCTGAGCGTGAAAAATGCTATAGAGATTATACACTGACGGAAAAAAATCCCAACACCACGAAAAAATTGTTGTAGAGGAATGAAATGGCGGCAATACATTTGTATAGGTAACATATTTAATCGATTAAGGTTTCAAGATCACAGCTTAATGTAAGCGCGAGAAGAGCCATTTTAAATGTGAAATGCTGGTACATTAATAACCGGTGTACCCGCCAGAATGTTGAATGCAAGCACGCAAACGTTCATGCATTGTTTCGTACAGGTGCTGGATGTCAGTTTGTGGGATGGAGTTCCATGCCTGTTGCACTTGGTCGGTCAATACAGGGACGGTTAATGCTGGTTGGGGGTGACGCTGGAGTTGTCGTCCAATGATGTCCCATACGTGCTCGATTGGTGAAAGATCTGGTGATCTAGAAGGCCACGGCAACATGTCGACACTCTGTAGAGCATGTTGGGTTACAACAGCGGTACGCGGGCGAGCGTTATCCTGTAGGAAAACACCCCCTGGAATGCTGTTCATGAATGGCAGCACAACAGGTTGAATCACCAGACCGACGTACAGCTGTGCCGTCAGGGTGCGTGGGATAACCACGAGAGTGCTCCTGCTGTCATAGGAAATTGCTCCCCAGACCATAACTCCAGGTGTAGGTCCAGTGTGTCTAGGCCGCAGACAGGTTGGTTGCAGGCGCTCACCTGGCCTCCTTCTAACCAACACACGGCCATCACTGGCACCCAGGCAGAAACGGCTTTCATCAGAAAACACAACAGATCTCCACTCCGTCCTCCAATGAGCTCTAGCTTGACACCACTGACGTCGCAAACGGCAGTGGTTTGGAGTAAGTGGAATGCACGCTACAGAGCGTCTGGCTCGGAGCTGTCCTTCAAGTAACTGATTTGTAACAGTTCGTTGTGTCACTGTGGTGGCAACTGCAGCTTGAATTGCTGCCGCAGACGCGTACGATGCGCCACGGCCATACGCCGTACACGGCGGTCTTCCCTCTCAGTAGTGCCACGTGGCCGGCCGGAACCCGGTCTTCTTGAGGCAGTACCTTCCCTTGACCACCGCTACCAACAATCATGCACAGTGGCTAAATTCCTGCCAAGTCGTTCTGCAATATTGCGGAAAGAAAATCCACCTTCTCGTAGCCCTATTACATGACCTCGTTCAAACTCCGTGAGCTGTTGATAATGGCTTCTTCGTCTTCTTAAAGGCATTCTTGACTAACATCAACACCCTACGTCGAATCTCAACGATAACTAACGCTCACGAACATTATAGCGCGTATTTACAGCAAACCTGCTTTGCAAGTTCCGAGGGGCGCTACTAGCGCCACACGTATGCGCCGAGCGCGAAATTTGCATAGACGTCATCTTACAGATGTACTCTCACCGCCTACCAACTGTCGTTTATCTAACACAACCCCTTCTTGGTGTTGGGATTTTTTTCCGTCAGTGTATAATCCAAGTCAAGTACCATTGTGGTAGTTGAAATGGCTGGCTCACAACGTCTCCGGTAGAACGCAAGAACAGTATGAAACATTGTTATACTCCCGCCTTGACCTCTCTACCCATTAACGGATTTATGACCTAACCGAAGCTTATGGCATCGACCTTTCTTTTCTCTTACGACAGTTTAAGTCACCCCCTCGCACTTCCCCGATTGTTCATTTATCGCTTCCGTGTTGCGAATGTTGAGAGAAGTCTTCCATCGCTTCCACCCCTACCCCCACCCCCAGTCGTCAGAGGCGACTTTAGATATTTTGGGGCCTTGGGCCCAAAAAGATTCAGGGGCCACCTCCCCCTTCTATCTCCTCGGAAATTTTCATCCGTTAGATTAGCAAAAAAAAAAAAAACAAGCCGAAAAAAGTTTTTACGCTTTTTTAAATTCAATTCTATCTTCCTATTATCAGAACGTTTTGTAAGAAACAGTGCTAGTGTAATCCCTTTGTCTGCCCGTGAGCATTGAACTTTTTGTTTTTAGAGATATTTCAGCCGCTTGGTGGCGCAGTGGTCTAAGCGCTGGCTTATGACCATTCGTCCGTGAAGGGTCCGGGTTCGAATGCCGATGAGGCATGGATGTTGTGTTTGTCTTAAGGCACTGGCTCTCTCCCTCTCGTGGAACCAGTGACCCTAAATTAGGGACTGGCGATAGCTTATAGCCCATTAAGTTGCTCACTGTGATCGGTAAACTCCCCCTCCCCCTAAAGAGATTTCAAAAATTATTTTTGCGGCTAATAAGAAATCTAAGGATATTAAGTTCAGCATTTTAAATACCGCTAAGGGCTGTCAAGTCGGAAATTCAAAAAATTAAAGTTCTGTTCTGAAGAAACTATTCGACTTAAAGGAAAATATTATTTTTGTGCCTCTCAGATTAGGCTTAACTCTTTGTTCTCAGATATTTAAATTTTTCAATTAGTTCGTTAATTTTCTGTTAAAGGCCAAAAAATTTGGTTTTCAGAGATTTTTCAAAAATTATTTTTGCGAGTGATCGAACATAAAAATTCACAAAAAATTTCCCATTTTAAATTTCACTACTAGTTCACAAATTTCCTGCTGGGAGTTCTCAAAGTGAAAATTCCGGTAAATTTTAGCTTTGCGCTACGAGGAAATTATTTTAGTTACAGCAAACGTTATTTTTGAATTTGATACGTTAGGCAAAACTGATTACTTGTAATACCTTTTTAGTTGCAAGGAACTTGCGACTAAAAGGTGTTAAAAGTCATCCTAAAAAGGTGTTCCAATTTTACGAAATTTTATGTAATTGTCATAGAATTTCAGAAAATTGGAATGCATTTCTTCTATTATAAAAACCTGCTCTTTCCATTGCTTCAGCTTTGGAAAATTACCTTGTAAAATTAGTAGGAAACGAGCATGGTATCAAGCAAAAATAAAATACTTGAAGACATTGGCAACCGGAAAAGTTCTCCACATTAGAAAATACGGGTAAAATGCAATTTATGCACAGTGCTTCATTTGAAAAGGATGGATGACTTTTCGTGGAGGAGTTTTGGCATAGATGAATGCCATGGACCAAGAAAGGTGGAAAGTAAGAATTTCATCAGTCACTGCAGGAAAGCGAGAATGTGAAGAGTTTCCTGAAAGCATTTTTATTCTTATTGTTTTCATCGGAAAATTAAGAAGGTCTACATCTTTTTGTTTCAGTCTGTGAAGACCAAAACAATACTGGCAATCTATTTATACTTTTTCGGGGCCCCCCTCAAGCTCTGGTCCCCAAGGTGCGCGCCTAGTGCGCCTAATTGGAAATCCGCCACTGAGTTACGTATATTTCCTAACTTGACACTCAGTGGCCGAAAATTCGAGGTTCTTGATTAACTTCTTAAAACAAATTTATTTCTAAATCGCTCTGCCATTTTGAAAATTTCTGTTATATGACAATTTTGCCTGATAAACTCCTGAGCGGACAAAATGGATTCTGAGCAATAATTGTATTGTTTTTGGCTCTAAATGCTTGAGACTGCCTTTCGTAGCGAAGGTAGCTGTTGCGAACCTACCACAATAGTACACCCTTAGGTTGACTCGGAGTGCAGAACTTTCCGCAGAAAGTTGCATTCCCTAGGTTCCCCTAGTAGGGCAGCTGTGCATAAGTCTAACACCACTGCTGTAAATATTCAACGACGAGTGGACTGGTGGCCTGCCAACTGTTTATGGACAATGAAGCTGTGATAAAGGGCTACATGGGTCGATGAATTATGCTTCACACTGTTTTCTTTCGATGGACGAGCTTGGGAATCGCAATTTCTGGGAGAACTGTTCTCTCAAGACTGCATCGTTTGGACTGCCAAGTGTGGTAGCTGCTCTCTAATGGATTGGGCTGTTTCAGCTGGATGGGTTATGATCCATTAGTTGTTTTACGTAGAACCATGCATTGTAACCTCTACCTAGATACTCTGAATAATTCGGTGCTCTGTACATCTAGTAGTACTTTTGTACAAACCTTTGTTTGCTTTAGCACAGCTATGCTCCAGCAACTGATGTGTACAAAACTGGTTTGTGGAGAACAACCTCGAAATGCAGAATGGCCCATTTAAAACTCTGAAACTCAACCCAATGAAACACTTTTAGGACAGAGAAACGCCGAATCAGAAATCGACTACAGTGACCTTCCTCCGATTTAGTTTTGGCAGTAGCTTTGCCGAAAGAGTGGTAAGAATATTCCTGTCGACACATCAGTTTACTAGAAAGCATGCCTGGGAGGGGTTGCCGCTGTGATCAAACCCAGAGGTGGCTTTTCAATGTACTAAGATTTTGAAATTAAGGCATTTATTGCAATTACAGGTAGGTTTCAGAATACTTTTGGCAACACAGTGTGTACATAGAATGCACTAAAGCATTCCAATATTTTAACAGTTCCCTCATGTAAAATGTTCCAGCTAAAAGGAATAAATGTGTGTGTGCTTGTCACATGGTATGATCTAAGCCTGAAAGAAGTTTTGCATGCATTTTGTAGAACCCACATCCTGCTGCTTGGTTAATTACTTCAATGGTTGCGCTGTCGAGCCCCAAATTCGCCAGTTCCTATAGGAATGAAAAACTCTTGAATTTTTATTTCAATCGGCGAATGACAATGCCGATAAAAAAATTGCTGTATTCTTTCAGATCAGATCAGATCATATGTAGAAGATTTTAGGAAGGGATTGTCTGACCCCAGGTCTTAAACAACCCTTAGAAATAGGAAGCTAGGAGATTTGGGCTAGAGTGCACGATAGGAAAGTTGTGACACGGAAGCGAGGTAGAAACGGGGAGGAAGACGCCCTTATTTATTACCGGAGAGCCAGTACCCGGGGTCCGACGGCTTAACGTGCCATCCGACGCGCGGCGGTTATTTAGTGCTTCGAGCGTTCGTACCTGCGTGGATTCGAACCTGAGGCTTATCCGTGGAAGTCCCGAACGTTGACCACTAGGCCATCTGCGGCCCTGCTGTATTCTTTCAGAGCTTGTACAGGGCTTTAGACTCTCCTTTTTGACGAAATTTACTGATAAATTATCTATCATTATCCATCTCTATGGATAGATAATGAAAATCAAAAAGGGGTAGGACATTGACTAATGGTCTTCCAGTTGCTTCTGCATACACTTTACCTGTGCATGCAAATAACTGAGCAGGTGAATTCCAATATAATGTGTCTTCCAATTGCCTCTGTATACACTTAACTGCCTGTGCACACAATAACTGGGCAGGCGACTTCTTTCATGCTTAATACACAAAAGCCTATTTTAAGGAACTTGTCCAACTTAGTATGTAAACAGCTTCTAACTTCCAAGATAGAGAGGTGTCTAAGTTAGAGAGTATTATTCACATGTTAAAACAATAGGAGTTTATTTCGGTTCCACCCAACCGTGTCCGACTTAGAGAGGTGTCCAACTTGACAGGTTTTACTGTATTTGGGTTTGTAACAGTATATCTGCACCCAAAAGACCAGTATAAAAAGTGATTTCCCATCAGACTGCTTTTTCTTTGACGAACAGACAGTTACAATAAACCCTTAGGTATGTTATTTCTTATGGCAATAAATGTTCAACGATTTTTTTTTCGTTTCAAATTACTACATATTTTACTGATCCAAAAGAAATGTTCATTACACACGAGAATTTGATGTAATCTTTCTTGTTTATAAAGTCTTTGGAAGGAAGTAGGATCTCTCAATATGTCCGCTCGTCTATGGGTGTCATATTTCTGCACCTTTTGTTTTTCTTTTTTTAATGATTTTACATTTCCTCCCGCTTTCGTTCTGGGATGACAAGCGGTGGTTTTATTACATACTGATGTCATGATGTCATTCTTTACGATACCATTGAAATGGATGCATTGCTTTTGTGACGTCACGAAAACATCCTTAACGAACGTGAGAGCAGCACCGAAGTTATGACTCCTGTAAGAACGATCTCGCGTGGTCCAGAACTTGGCGTTCTTTCCCGTTACACCATACACAGTTGAGATAATGCCACTTACGTGAAAGAAATAGTGGAAATTGTTGCAAACATTTTATTGGAGTCTTTAAAAAAATCTTAGGTTCTATTGAGGTGATATTTTTCTTTATGTCGCAGGCAGCAGCGATGATGTCAAGTGAAACCTCTGATACAGACTGTCGCAGATATTTTATTGAATGGTCCTGCATTAAGTCGAAGTAAAACGGCTATTTTATTTTTCGTTACGTCATGCAACGTAGAGTTGTTGCCATTTCAGCGAAACATACGACAGAAGTTATTGTAGACCACCTTAATATTTCACACACAGAGAGAACATTTCGGAAGCGTTTCTATAAATGTGAGGGAAAAGGCCCATGGCTCGAAAACTATGAACTTATTAACGTGATAAGTGGAAGAAAATTTTGATCTGGTTTGTTAGTCACACCAAACATTTGGGTTTCTGAAGATTTAAATTTTAAAAGGTTTCCCTCATCTTAACAGCAAATGTTCTGAACTGCAGTTCTCAATGAGTGAGCAGTATAAGAATGCAAATGTTGTAGTCAATAAGACACATGTGAATCACCCATGCACAAAGAATGCTGGGCCAGGGAAAACCATATAAATTGGATTTGTCAAACTAGGAAACTGTCTTTTTTTTTTTTTTAATGCTGAGTTCAGATATAGAACACGAGCTCTTGAAATCCCTTCATCGCTGATCGGGACCATTTATGAATGCTAATTAGTACCACATTAATATATGCGTTACTGAGAACAACGTATGCCAACCAGTTATTTCTCACATCAAACCAACAAAGGCCCGTTGTAAACTTAATCATTATGGATGATTATCTTAGATAATTTGCATTTTAAACAACTTTTATAGGGTCACATGTGAGGAAATATGAAAAACGGCCAATTTACACGACGTGGGTTGCATGCACTTGCGAAGTGCTCGCACGGAATTTCACCAGGTTTGCAGTTTAAAGAGCAGAACTCCGCAGAAAAAGTCTATCTGCTACCTGCATTTTTATTCATTTTTATGAGTCATTGCGTCATCTTTTAAAGAAAGGGCTATTAACTGGACTCATGAGCGCATTAAATTGTAATGTTCTCATTGGACAAACTACTCGGCTTCGGGCTTCATTTCACCTACTGCGATCGCCTAACGCGTAATTGTTGGGACCTATTTGTCCATGCTACACGTGTAACTTTCTTCTTAACACTGCGTGGGATGCTCATGTGCGATATCTCAATTTTATGCCTATCAACTGGTGGGGGATTAAGTCACCACCTCCGACCCCATCAACGTGCGTGAGGATGCGACCGAGGCAAGGTAAGAAATGTTTCCTCTGACTCTGGTGACCCAGCACGCGCTGACCGCCATCAAGCGAGAGAAAAAGAGATGAAGGGAGGAAAGAAAGTGACGGAGGTTCTGAGAAAGTAAGTCCTCGTGACCCCCTCTCTCTCTCTCTCTCTCTCTCTGTCAGAATCGTCTGCTGCTGCTGCTGTTGTGATGGCAGGAACCAGGGTGTGGTCCGTGATACCCGGTTCTTGGGTACGGGTTGCTGCTCAAATGAGGTCACTTTATTTCTGCGATTGTGGAGATGCTGATATCCCCATTAAAAACCTCATTCTCTCCCTTCCCACCCTACTCTTCAACTTTGCATGCATACCCTGCGGTCACGAGCGCACAGGATGAAGACAGTTTCGCAAAAACCTTGAAGAACTTATTTTCCATAAAGTTTACTTAGGGAGTTACAAGGCTAGTCTTCGGATAAATCAAGGCAAAAGAGGTGGCCGAATTCATTTGACTAGCAAACAATGTAATCGAATTCCTGCAGGTTTGGAAATAGATTGCACGGTGTTTTGCTCTATTGATTGCGAAGGGGCGGAGAATCTTTACCACCATCAAATAAAATAATACCTTTTCTTCAGCACTCAGGTATCCTGAGGGACGTCGCGGCGCGAGACGCACACTAGCTGGGAACATTCGTTTAGCAGAACGCTTCGCCTGCTGTTGCACATTCAGCTAAATGTCGTCCAACATAGGGTACGTGTTACAGAAACTGTTTTCTGGACGAACTTCTCAGTCTGTAGTCAGACAACATGCTTCATGCAATTCTAGAAAAGATTAACAAATTTTTATATAAAAATTATGCAAATTATTCTGTGAGAGAACAACTCCAAAATTATTTCTTGATGTTATGGCTGGATTTCAGACTCATTTTTATACGGCCCTCAAACCATGGGCGGCGGAACCTAATAATTTCAGGGGGGTCCAGGGTCCAACTTCCCCGAGAGCTAAAATTATAAAAAAAAAACAATAAAAAAAAGGAGTCAGAGAACCGTAGTATATAGTATACTTCCTCATATCATCACCATCACCATACATTATCGACCCACTGCTGGATGAAGGCCTCCCTAAATCTCTTCCACAACTTTGTCTTGAGCCTATTTTTTCCAAAATCACTCCAGCTTGTTTTTGCATTTCATCCACCCATCACCCACATGGTCTTCTTCTGGGTCTTTGCCTACCTCTTGATATCCAATTAAATACTTCAGTTGTTCAACGGTGGTCAGGCAGTTCATATATCAATATGGTCAGCCCATTGCCACTTCAGGGTCTTCACTTTGATCATGATGTCTTCAACTCTTGTCATTCCTCTAATCCATGTGCGCCTCTTCCTACCTTTCCTGATTACACTATGCATGCTTCTTTGAGTTGTTTGCATCCTCTGTGTGTCGTTTTTCGTTACTGTCCATGTCGCTGATCCATTAGTAAGAACTTAAAGTATGCATTTACTAAAAGCTTTTCTCATAATGGTAAATTGCCCTTGAAAGTTGTACTGGTTCTTCCAAATGCCCTCCAACCTAGTTTTACACTCCTATTTATTTCTTCTTCTACGTAACCCTTGCTTGGAATCTGTTGTTCAAGGTAAACATAGGCATCGGTTACTTCTATATTTGCACCATCAACTTACAAATCTTCAGTTTTTGTAAAAGCATTTTACCTCAATTTTGTCTTCCATAAATTCACTTTTAAACCCACTACTTTGCCCTTGTCAGCAAGTTCCTACATCATGAACTCTAGCTCTATACTAGCAAAAATGACTACCACCAGCAGAACGAAAATGGTAAAATAATTTTAATTAATATTTATCGCTTTGTGGCATTGAAAAGTTTGGAAGATACGATGTCACCTTGTCTCACGTCCTTTACAATTTTTGTACGTGCTGTGTCCTCGAATAGCCGAATCTTTGCTCTTGCATTTTCATAAATGCTATTAATAATATTGATGTATGCATCTTCAGTACTGCAGCATTTCAAAGACAATAAAACCTTCTGGTGGTTTCACGGAATGAAAAGCCTTTTCATAATCAATAAAGGTCATACGTAATGGGAGTTCATATTAGTTCGTTCTTAGTTAGTTCTCTCAGTACGTGCACATGATCTATAATGCTGTAGCCACTCCTGGAGCCATCTTGTACTCTTGATTATGCAAAGTCCAGTGTTTCCTTCAATCAATGCGACAGCACTTTACTAAAGATTTTGAAAACAACTTATAGGAAGTAGATAGAAGTACCTGAGGTCCCAAACGTCCCCTTTCTTATGTAGCTAAAAACAACTTATAGGAAGTTGATCGAAGTACCTGAGGTCCCAAACGTCCCCTTTCTTATGTAGCTAAAAACAACTTATAGGAAGTTGATCGAAGTACCTTAAGTCCCAAACGTCCCCTTTCTTATGTAGCAAGATCACAGTAGAATTCCAGTTATCAGGCATCTTCCCTTCCCTTCACTGAGGCATCAAGTGAAAATTTGGGTGAGTGTAGTTTGTTTCTCCAGGGGCTCCTTGTGCAATGTCCATGAGAATCCCATATTTTGTTGGAGTTATTCTCCGTTTCATGTTCTTAACTGCATGGGCAACCTCTACCAAGAGTACGGAAGGGACTTCCGGGAAAAATTGTCTATGCGATTAGAGCATGAAACGAAGAAAAGTTCATGTATGTATATAAACACTGTATATTTGTGCGTGCTGACCGAATGTATACATATTTCAACCAAGAGTAGTGAAAAATAAAAAATTAACATTTTCCCCAGGAAATTTCAAGTTTTAGGGAAAAGCAGTTTGGTTATTTTTTATCAGAAAATTTAAGAAATAGTCTAGAGAGCTTTTAAAATTGTAATAAGTTGAGAACAAAAATTTGAACCTTAAATTCAGTATTTTAATAAAATCTTATATATGGTTGCATATTTTGTTTTGATTTCTTTTACACCGTTGAAACGATTTCTACATTTATTTAAGAAAAGATCGCCAACACAAGAACATTCTTCAGTGGGAAAAGGTTTCATTATTCGCAATGAAAATTTTAGTACAGAACTAGTAATTGAATTAAAGTAAAAACAGTTACGGAGCTCTAAAAATATTTTGACAGTGAAAATGTACATGACAGTGCTATATAAGACAAAATAAAGACACATACTGCTGTACTTATTGGCGTGTAACAGTAAAATTTAATTTAAGGCTCAAAATTATTATTCAAAACGCACAAGTTAGTATCTGTGTCGATAATATAACGCTGTACAATACTGAGAGGTACAGAAGGTCGTTTCTCAATTCATACATTTTGGCCAGAATGAACACACTTGTAAGAGCAGTTGATTTAGCTTTTATACCGTTTAGTTTTTGTTTCATTCCCAATCTATCCATATTTCATTTGTCTTTATACGTAGGTAAATCACAAATTAAAGGGTGTTTGAAAATTACGCGTAACCGAAGCGGATAGAAGTTGACACAACATAACACGTTTGCAATGGCTTATGGATAGTTCGAACAAGCACGGCGTAGTGCTCAGTCTTTTGTCTAGACTCTAGCGGAAGCCAATGTCAAATAAACATGGGCGCTCTGCTGTTGGATTGCCCCATTGTTGAACAGCGCACCTTAGTGAGATTTCTTTGGACGAAGGAGGGAAAGTTGCTGAAATTCACAGCAGGATGCTAGCTCAGTATGGAAGTGAAAAGTCAAAACAGCACGACTCAACGAAAAGTTTATGAACGGGTAGAAAGGTTTACAGTGGGAGGAACAAGTTTTACATACGCCTAAATCCACAGGGCGAATGCCTTGATCAGAGAAGACCGATGGATTACGTTGTCCGCTGGTGCTGAATATTTGGATATCATTTTCTTGCCATGCGCATGTGCCACGTTCAAGATCTTTTCTCCTGCTTTGACTTTTTAAAAAACTCACATTTTCGTCTCCAACATGATGTTTTATGATCATCTGTAACAGATGACGCCCATATGAATTGTGGGCTCCCTACAAAACATTATCACCCCCCCATCCTACATACATACATACATGATGTACGTAGAAAACCTAAAGAGATAAAATAAATAAATGTAATGGAATAATATTAACACAAATGTTAATCAAAACATCGAAAGATTTATTTGCTTATTTCTCAACTGAAGAAAAAAGTACACTATACTATAAACGTTTTTTAAATTGGCGCCCGCTTTTCTTGCCCCTAGAAACGGCCCTAGGTCAGCATAGTGTAACCTAATTCATTTTTGCACAGTAGTATACTAATTGACTGGTCACCTTTCTAGAAACTGCTGAGAAGTAGGTTACTTTAGTCAGAATCTAATTTTAATCCATGAGATTTCGAAGCAGACGGTAATTTGAATCGTCTTACTTTAGTAGGCACGAATTGTTCTGTGACCTCACTAAAATTAATTTTTGAAGCCAGGTCACACTCAATGGATAGCATTATTAGACTGTTCAGTTCTTCTTGACCTGAACATGTTTTCAAGTGATTCTTGATCGACTTCAATTTACTAAATTTATGTTCACCAGATGCTACTCTAACAGGGAGAGTGATGAAAAGTCTTAATGCAATACACAACTCAGGGAAAACACTCTAGAGTTTTGCTTGGCAGATGTCGTTTAGAATGTGTAAATGTAGGCTTTTAGGGCTTACTTTTTGAACTAATTGTGGAAAAGTTGAAGCAATAATAATTTCAAAATGTTTACTTTCACTCAAGAGTCACTATAAAATATTCGCCGTTGCTGTCGCACGTACGGTCATTCACAAACATAATTTCCAAATTGCAAGTCAAGATTAAAACACTTTATTTACAATTAAAAATTAATATTTACACGCGAGATCTTTCGGGGCTGAACATAGCACCCATCATCAGGCTCCAAGCGCCACGAAACACAGGAGCAGATATTATATATTGTCAACACGACCCACAATTCACTCGGTCTTCTCAACCGGTGATGCCATCAACAAAATCGTTAAAGTCCAAAAATTAAGTCTTAATTTCTTATCAGATATATTCCTCTTCTTCAGAGTTTTGTACAGAGGGGGCAACCATCGTTCTCCACTGTTTTGTAACAAATGTCGGGAGTTCAATGTTACAGCATGTTTCCCCATATGCAATAATGAAGGGGCTTTCCGTAAGGAAGACAGTACGTTTATTAACACTTGAGTCAAGTACTCTAACATTTGTCCAATCTGGGGAGTAACCTCCCTGGTTAACAGCATTAGTGAAGGCTGTGGAAACTGTTCCAGAACGAAGAGCGCATTTATGTTCACCCATTCTGACATTTACGGTTCTTAGGGTAGAACCTATATAGTATTTAACTGCACTGTCAAACTTGTACCAAAGAGAACTTACTTTAGATTTGATGGCAAGTTCTATCAGCAAAAGGACGGGGCACCAATGGGTTCTCCCTCTCCCCTGTTTTAACTGAGATTCTCATGCAGTATCTAGAAAACAAGGTCATGTTGGACTTCCCTTTTCAACCGTCATTGTTGATTAGGTACGTAGATGACATGTTGGTTTTTTGGCCGCATTCTTTGCCTTTACTGGACGAATTTGTAGATTGTCTTTCTACCCAGTTTCCAACTATAAAGTTTACAAAAGACCTTGAGAAAAAGGGGAAATTGCCTTTCCTAGACATTTTACTGTCTCGAGATTCGAATTTCAATAAAATCAAGCATTGTGTTTTGCGTAAACCGACGTTCATACCTTGTATGATCCCATTCACTTCTTCTCACCCTCTCGAACATAAAATTTCAGCTCTACGCTTCCTAATAAGACGTGCTTTCACCCATTCCTCAACAAGTAGAACTCGACGTGATGAACTTTCTAGAGTTCAAAACTTGGCCTTATAATTTGGGTGCTCTGTCAACTTCTTTCAGGAATTATTACAACAATTTCAAAGACTGAGATTCACGACTGTGTCCACTGAGACAAAACTTACTAAGTATATTAGAAAAGTTGATTTCATTCCACCTTTAGTGTCTATCTTAAGAAAGGCCTGTCACAAACAATCTAACGTTTGGAGTGTCCACAAGAAACCTTTTTTCCTTGATAAGAAATGATAGAGATAGTCCCAGCTCTTAACAAACCAGGCGTCTACTGCATACCATTAATTCATGAAGACCCAGACAGTGCAGTTAAATACTATATAGTTTATTTTTAAATACACCCGAGGTGAATAGTTACGAAACGCATATAGCGAATGAAATCCGTTTATTTTCGTGGTGTAGTCAGCACAAATATTTGCCAAGCTTTCGCACTCCACTGGGAGGCTTTTTCAAGGCAATGATAGACACAAAAATACAGATAATTGGAACATGTAAAGAACGAAGATGATTTTTGAAAATAACGCGGGGGACATCACGAATCATCTTCGTTCTTTACATGTTCCAATTCTCTGCATTTTTGTGTCTATCATTGCCTTGAAAAAGTCTCCCAGTGGAGTGCGAAAGCTTGACGAATATTTCTGCTGACTACGCCACGAAAATAAACGGATTTCATACGCTATATGCATTTCGTAATTACTATATAGTTTCTACCCTAAGAACCGTAAATGTCAGAATGGGTGAACATAAATACGCTCTTCGTTATGGAACAGTTTCCACAGCCTTCACTAATGCTGTTAACCAGGGAGGTTACTCCCCAGAGTGGACAAATGTTAGAGTATTTGACTCAAGTGTTAATAAATGTACTGTCTTCCTTACGGAAAGCCTTTTCATTATTGCATATGGGGAAACATGCGGTAACATAGAACTCCCGACATTTGTTCCAAGACAGTGGAGAACGATGGTTGCCCCTTCCGCACACAACTCTGAAGAAGAGCACTGGATCTGATAAGAAATTAAGACTTAATTTTTGGACTTTAACGATTTTGTTGATGGCATCACCGGTGTTTGAAAAGACCGAGTGAATTGTGGGTCATGTTGACAATATATAATGTCTGCTCCTGTGTTTCGTGGCGCTTGGATCCTGATGATGGGTGCTATGTACAGCCCCGAAAGATCTCGCGTGTAAATATTAATTTTTAGTTGTAATAAGTGTTTTAATCTTGACTTGCAATTTGGAAATTATAAATTATGGAAATTATGTTTGTGAATGACCGTACGTGCGACAGCAACGGTGAATATTTCATAGTGACCTTTCGTACGATAGACATTTAGTATTAATTCACTCAAGAGATTTAATGATATATCTTCTGAATATCTCAAAAAGGAAAGGACTTCAACAGATTTCTTACTTTTCAAACTTCTTTCCACTTCTGTCAGTTCTTTCGTATTCTGGGGCTGGATGTTCAAAATAGCTGCAAAACCAATAGAAATGTCTCTTACTTCTTGAAATCTTGTACTCAGCTGAGATGTAATCTTGTAACTATTACATCAAACACATTCATTTTAAACTTTTCTTCCTCCACCTTTTCAAGTAGAGTCTTTACCATCTTCCTTCTCATCTGGAAAAAGTTATTTCTTCTTTAAATTCTGATTTAGTTTTCAATTTCTCAACTATTTCTTTTGCTCCACTTAGGTATCTCAGCAAATTTTCTCTTGCTTCTTGGATCTCTTTGAGCAATGACTCTATGCCGTTCTTATCAACATCTTAAGAAATATCTTCTGATTTTAAAATCAGGTTTCTCTGATTAACTTTGTTCAAAATGTTTGCCCAAATGATGGCAAAAACAATAATCTCAAACTTATTCAAGTGTATCAAAAGACCTTTCAATTCTGTTCTGCCATCACTGGTGAGATTACAGTTGTCTCTGATGTACTGGGCAGCTGCAATGATTATTGGCTGATGTCCAGCTAAAAGTTTGACAGCCTCAATCCTTAAGCTTCACCTTGTGTCTGAAAATGTACTTTTCGATTTGCCAGCATTCTCTTTCACAGTTTTCCATCTTTCAGGGCAGTTTCTTACGAAGTTACACAGCTGCATGATGGTTGAAAAGTATGTGCTGACTTCTGTGAGTGCTCTTCCTGCGTGCACTCCAAATAGGTTCAAAGTGTGAGCAGCACAAGGTGAAAATGTTGCAAATGGATTCAGTTCTTTTATGCGGGCTTGAACTCCTCTGACATGACCAGCCATGTCAGAGCTATTGTCATAACATTGTCTCTACAATTACTCAAATCCAGCTCATTTTTCTAAAATTGCATGTTATTTTTTTGCCTGTTTTTTTTTCAGCAGGCGAAAAAAATAAGATATATTTTTTTAATACCCCATTCATTTTCATCTAAATAAACATACCTCAATATTACTACATTCTGTTCAGGTTTGAACAAATCTGAAGTAGCTTCACACATAAGAGCAAAGTACGTGGCATCTTTTACTGTCTTTAGAATCTGCTTTAAAACCTCACTGCCACATAATGTCAAAAATTCATTTTGAGAACGCCAAGACAAATGATGAACAATCCTTTTGTTTTCATTTTGGCATTTTTTTTTCATTGCTTACATACTCTTCAAGGAAAGGATCATACTTTTCCGACAGCTCTATAGTGCCCCAAAAGTTTCCATTGTTTTCCCCTAATCTGGTACTAACCACCCTCAATGATTTGTTTCTAGAAGCTAAAAACAAAACAACATCAATTATACTTTTTAGTAACTCTTTCATATATCCGTACCCTCTTCTAATTTCTTTCTGCAAGGATTTGTCAACTCACAGGCCAGACAGGCTTTTTTCAAGTAATTTTCATGACACATAGTTTTCTTTATATTAAGAACTGTTTTCATGACTTGGGAGCACTTTATAAAAGTAATGACAGGTGTTTCTATTTTTTTCCGGATTTTTAAATAGGTTTGTTCTGAACATGTTCAACATGATAAAAAATCAGACATGGGCCACAGAAAAGTCTGTTGAGATTTACTTCACAATAACCAGTCTCTTTTTACCGTAAGTTTACCTTGACTGCGCTTCGAAAACAGGTGATGTTCACTGAACAGACGATTACCCTCGATCGGACATAGCTTGGTTGTCCGTATATACTGTATACACAAAAATCCCTGAAACGGTAGCTATAAACTATGAACCGTTTGATTTAAAGTTATTCCTACACATGACGAATATAAGACCAAATCCCTAAAATATCTAAAACCAAACAGTTTAGCTAAAAAGCGTATTGAAAATTGCAAAAACTACCAACTTAAACACAACTACTATACTGTGCAAATTAATTGGGACAAAGTAAAAAATCACTCTTTTTTTCCAAAACTATGCCTTTATATCATTCTATGTTTTGATATACACTGATAAATACCTGTATTAGTATGAAGTATGTCCTCCTTTAGCATAAATGACCTCTTGAATTCGATTTGGCATTGAGTGCACATATTTTTGACTTCATAATCGTGGAACCACACTTTTATAGCATTCGTTATCATGCCTTCTTTGGTTGTACAGTCCATTTTACCTAAACGTCTCTTCAAAATATTCCACAAGTTTTCTATGGGATTTAAGTCTGATGAATTTCCAGGCCAATCAAGCAAATGAATTTGATTTTCCAGCATGAAATTCTTGACTAATTTCGAATTGTGACATGGGGCCAAGTCGTGTTGAAATGTCCCGTCAAAATTTTGCAAGAATGGAACAATCCTACGTTGTAATACATGTATTTCTACGTACTTGGCTGAATTCATCATACCTTGAACAGGAACTAAGCTTCAAGTGCCATTTGATGTGAAAAAACCCCAAAACATCTGTTTCAGAGGGTATTTTACAGTTTATTTGACATGCTCAGGTCTTAAGGGTTCACAGTTGCTTCGTCTAACGACATTTGCTTGGTAACCCTGCACAAATAAATGAGTTTCATCACTGAAAATTACCTTTTTCCAGTCGTCAGCAGTCCATGGTTTATGTTTTTTGGCCCATGCTAAACGTTTTATCTTCATTTTCACATTCAAATATTGTTCTTTCGTTGGTCTTCTTGCCTTCTGACCAACTTCAAGAAGCCTACAGCGCACAGTTGAATCACTAACATCACAACCACTAGCCAATAAATCTCTTTGAAGGTCGGTGCTTGTTTTTTTTTTTTTTGTTGTTTTTTTTTATTTTATTCATTTTACTATTTCTGATTAGATATCTATCGGTTCGTGGAGTTGTTTTTCGTTTTCTTCCACATTTACCTCTCCTTTTGGAGACGATGATCCAGATGCATTGTATTGCGTAAGCAGTCTTGTTACACTTGATTTGCCTACACCAACTGCAGAAGCGATATCTCTCACTGTCATAGAAGTGTGATCCTTCAGAGCAATTATTTTTGCAAGCTTCCTTGGGGAAATATCCATTTTTCAATACACGAAAGCAAAACGTACTCACAGAGAGCAAAAACTGACATCCACCTGTCAGACACGAAAGCTCACAACTGAAGCTGAAGTGCCTATTTCCTGTTTAAAACCGGTCAAACCACATTCTTACTATCAAGTTCTAACAGTCACACCGCCTCACAGCTGATAAAACCGGTTTACGTGGGTTTCCGACATCAACTGGCGATCACATTACAATTCTGAGAATAAAATAGCTTGTGTCAATTAATTTGCAGGGTATAGTAACTGAAACACAGTGTTGCCGACGTGCTATGTAGCCGGTGAAAGATTTTCCTCGTGCGCAACGTAACTTCCCTACGAAGAAGGAACTATGCCTTTATTAGTAGTGTGACGACTGCTCCGAGCCAGAGAAATGCCCGGAGAAGCGAGATGGCGCTGTGGCGCTTTTACGACCTGTCTTCCGAGAGAGATCAGAATCAGAGAGAGAGAGAAGGCGAACAAGAGATATGAAATTTAGTTTTCCTTCTGTAACTTTTACCTGTGAAATGTATATGTGATTATGAAATCTGTGTTCGTCAGAGATATGTGATCATTACGACATAACAGTAGCCTACAGCTTTCTCGCTGGGCCACCCCCTACTCAAGTGATGTCCGTCTTCCCCTACGGCAGTACCGACGCCAGCAGCTCAGAGCTGAGGGGGGGGGGAGCGTTACTATTAGAGGGATAAGCATTATACGAGAACGGATGCAAATTTTGAAGTGTTTGGCAGTAGTTTTGGCCAAAAGTTCAGTTTATGTAGACTTTATAGTCCCTTAAGATGTTATCCCCAGTAAAAAAAAGCTTTCTGGCACATATTGTACATAGTACTCGGAGCCCTCGATAAGAATCTCTATAACATTTAACAAGTTACTATTTCTTCGCAATTTTAACTTAGTGTTTTTTTAATCTTTTATTTTCAATATTCATAAACAGCTAAAGGGGCTTCCCACCCGTAGCTGTTTATGAATTTTCGTTTGTAACCTGACAAGACATATCTCTCTCTCTCTCTCTCTCTCTCTCTGATCTTTGTAAATTAGAGCCAGAAAAATGGCTTAGACATTCGCTCAGAAGACTCCCCCATAACATTAAATTTAACAAAACATTCATTTTACATAACGAAACTCCGAATTCCAAAAATTCACGTACGTTTATCCAAGTTCCCTGAAATCTTAGATGGTTGCACTCGCCATTTGTTCTAACTGCTTTAATATTTGGGTGGCTAAAGGGGCTGAAGCCCACCCGTAGTGTTGCGCCTACCCTATAGGCGTCCATGATCTGTTAGTCCTTTACATTTGTACAAAACATCGACTATGTTTCTCTGTTGGTCCTGTACAACTGTATGAATTGCCGATTTATTTATTCCGTATGCATGTGCCCACGTTCTTACCGATTCCATCATTATTCTATGCCCCTTCTTGCTCCTCTCTGATGATACCCTTTCGCTTCTCAAACAAAACTTAGGTGTTTTACGGTTTCGAATAAAGAAAACCACTGGATGAAAAAATCTGGATATTACCGATTTGGCAAAGGGAATATAGTTAAATAGATCACACCCGTATAATCTGTTTACCTGCGCAACACCATTTGTTGGCTCGTCGATGAAGCTTTGGTTTGTTGTTTGAAAAAATTTCGCATCTCTGAAGGTTTGTAAGTAGTGTTACAAGGAAATGTACTTGTATTAATGTCGCTTTTGATCTTTTAGAGAGTGATGCCATGTGCATCAACATATTCAATTAACTGAATATCTCAGGCGTGTGACAAGTTATCCAAAGAATTTGAGACCTGTCTGTTTTCCAGAGAACAGATTCACGGTGAGCGTTCAGCAGGGGCGTTATTTAGTAAAGCCTCTATTATACGTTTAGTGTCTGAAATAGAACTTTTCCAAAGTCTTTGCCGCATTAAAAAAGTATAGAACATTGACGCTACAATAACCACGAAACTCATTTTGCAATCTAACGATTCACTTTCCACAAAAACAACTCATCTGTAGCTGAACAAAGGTACATTTTATTGCAGAGTTACAATTGCAAACATTAGACCTGGGCATTTGATGACGGGAAACATATGTGAATTTACTCTTTCAAACATACAGCAAAGTTTGAGTTTGGAAAATACCAAAACAGTCATAAATTATTCTGATTGACTGGTACGCTCCAACATAACAAGGATCAGTACACTTGTTTTGGCAGAGATATCATGGTACTTCATCGTATAATGATTGACAATAAGTTTGTATAGGTTTGACGTGAAATTTCACTTTCTGAGTGCAGAAATAGTGTAACACCTCCCGTCAACCCGCCGCCGCGCTGTCTTCTATCAGATGTAATAATTCCATCTTCACTCTCCTTGTTCTTTGTTGAACTTAGCTCATATTAAAGAATTGGGGGATTTATGAAGATCATGGTTTTTGTAATGGAAGATGTAGAAGTGTACCACCGATTTGTCACACTCCATTATCTGAAATGGACGGACCAGCTTAGTAGCTGTACTGAAACAGACTAGATAGATCATGCTGGATTGTTGCAGACGAAATGTCGGCTTTTGCAAACTTGGGCAGTTGTCAAGTAATTTAGGAATTAACACATCGAGAGATGTGGCTTGTGATATGATAAATCAAAGCGTCAAGGCTGCTTCCTATAAAGCACTGGTCATTTCGTCAGTGGAATCAATTCCAAGGGTGCTTCTGCGAAGAGGGCAATGGATCAAAGCTAAAATCATGTGATATTCTTCTATGTGTTTGAACTTGAACACCGTGCATCGGAGGCGGCTCGCAACATCAATATAGCATTTGAGGAAGGCAGAAGGCACCGTTAGTGAACGCAAAACATAACGTTGGTTTGTTAAATTCCGGTCCGGCGATGTGAGCCTTGAAAATTAGCCACGCTGTAGACCAAAAGTAGCTGTTGATAATACAGAGGTTATAATGTCGTGTTGGAAGCCTTGAATGAATTCAATCCACGTCAAACGGTACTCAAACTTGGCGAAAAAATCCGTTTGTACTGTGCAACCATTTTTCGACATTTAACAACCATAGGCAAAGTGGAGAAGATCAATAAATGGGTCCCACATGAGATGATGGAATGCAAAACACAAAGACTGGATGTCCGCTCTTATTTGTAACAAACCAAAAACGACATTTTCAGGCCCCAAGTCACGTGTGATGAAAAAAGTATGCTGTATAACAATCGGCGACGTCCAGTGCAATGGCTCGACCACAGTGAAATCCCAAAACGAACCTGAAGCTTGTACTGTATCTCAGGAAGACGATGGTGAGTGTTTGATGGTCCGCATCTGGTGTGATAAGTTCCTTCTTCTTACAAACGGGTCAAACCCTCACGGCAGGCAGGTATTGTCAGGAACTTGACATGTCTCCCAAAAAACATGTTTCCCAACTTGGCAAATAGACGACATTAGTCAACCGCCATGGGCCCATACTTCTTCATGACAATGCGACACCCAACTTTGCGCTCCAGGTGATCCAGAAGCTGCACCAGTTCATGTATGAAATCTTACCTCATCAGTTTTATTCACCTGATCTGTCTCCTATGGACTATCACTTCCTCAAGCGCCTTGACATTTTTCTACTGGGTAAATGGTCTTCCAGTCAAGCATAAGTTGAAACTGCATTCCATAAGTTTGTCACATCCTGAAGGTTGGCCTTTTTTCACGACGGTATTCAGAATCTTGTATCTCGTTAGCGAAAGAGGGTTGCTGCTGGCAGTGATTATTTTAATTAATCAAGTTATCTGCAACAACCTGATGAGTTGAAACTCTTAAATGTGCCGGTTCATGAATACTCAAGCTTAGTCTTGGCCGAATTATGAATTGCAAGTTGAAGTGGACTGATTCTTAAACACGCGGGTTTAGGCCGGTCCTTGCCAGATTTTCTTAGTAAAAGCCTAAATAAAGCCCGTGCTGCAGATCCTGTGCACGGATGGAAAGCATTCGTGCGCGTGCTGGCAAATGCACGAGTCACAGTATCTTTTTCTTGTCCGAGTCACACCCAGTATCCAAACTTCAGAGGTACGGATAACATACTTATCCATAAATTTCGATTGGGAGGAGAAAACCAGTGTCAGAGGCAAAAGCTTCTTCTCATGTGAAATATTGAGGACGAGGGACACTATGCTAAAGACATCTGTGGCACAAGTAAAGGATACAGTTCTATAGTTGTGTTAAGCATAACTGTTGTTAACTGGTTTCATATTGTTAACTTGGTTGTTTTCATTGAACGTTGTAGATAGCAATCAAAGTGCTACTTAGTTGATAAAGAGCAGTACGCTAAGAAATACTTTATGAAAATGCTTCAATGCCCTTTAGAAATAAAACCAATTTATTTTCCTTATTATTTCAGAGCAAGGTTATCTATGAGCTTCTCCCACCTCATAATTCTTTTAATGCAAACTACACTCACGGGCAATGAAATTTGCGCACCAAGAAGGAAGCATCGGATTGAACTGAAATTTTATGGACGTAATGATACAGATGAATGATACACATGATGACAAAAACAGAGCTACAGGGCAATTACAGAGGGGTCTGTGGCACACGGTCAGGTCATCTTCAATAGCGCGTGGCATTCCCTCGTGCGGCGATAAATGCTGCAATACGGTCCGGCATGGAGGCGAACAGACGCCTGATGTTGTCCTGCGGCAGACTGGCCCACACCTGTTGGACGGTGTGCTCAAAATCCCGGATAGTGCGGCACGGCGGTAGCCGGCGTTTCAACTGGTCCCACACATGCTCGATAGGGGACATGTCCGGGGAGGAGGCAGGCCATGAAAGTGTCTGGACATGACGTAGGCTGTCCTGGACAACCCGAGTCGTGTGCGGGCGGGCATTATCTTGCTGGTATCGCGCGCCTGGAATCCCGGCCAGGAATAGGAGCACATGGGGCCGTAGGATTTCATCCACATACCGCTGGCCCGTGAATCATCACCGTATCACTACTAGAGCTGATCGGCTATCGTAGGCTATGTCTCCCCAGACCATAATGTCTGCAGTGGGGGAGGTGTGGTGCTCGATAGCGAGGTTGGGATCATGCCGTTGACCTGGGGACCTCCACACCTGGACATGATGATCAGACACCCCCAAAGCGAAGTGACACTCATCGCTAAACACCACACATCGCCAGTCTATGTCGTTCCACGTCGCTCTGGCCTGGCACCACTGCACACTGTGCCGGAGATGTTCTGGTGTTAATGGCAGCACACGTAAGGGGCGCTGGGATCGCAGATTCGCTTCCGCGAGGCATCGGGAAATGGTTCGTGGGCACACAGGAGCCGCTACATCTACCTGTATAGTGGACCGGGTCTCCGTGGGATCCGTTCGTGCCCGGCGCACGATCCGTCGATCCTCTCTACCGGTGGTCCTCCTGGTCCGTCCGGAGCTGCTCCGCCGTGTGGCAGTGCCGTCACGTGTCCACTGCTCCCATCACAGTCAGACGGTATGGTCAGAGCGATTCACGTGGCGGGCAATACGGCACGCCGACCACCCTGCGGTTTTCAGCCCGATGATAGGCCTCTCTTAAAGTCTGTAAGTTGCGTTAAACAATGTCTATGGCGTCTACCAGGCATTTTTGTCACTCTGTACTCTTGCTTGAGTCGGCCGGTGCTTTTCGATTACATAGGGCATCGACTACAAGCCTGTTTATAAGGCTGCCGGTTCGTGCTTGCAACGCCACCACAGGGTGTGCGGTCATGCGCACTCGCACCAAACGTGGATCATTTCCATACCAACACGCACTCTAGCTATTTGCAAAGTCTCGCGGTTGTAGCATGTTTTCTTCTAGGTGCGCAAATTTCTTTGTCCGTGAGTGTATATTTTTCTGTTTCCTATAACTACCATTTCCGATAACCTCCCCGTACCTTCACGGGGATTACACTTCGTCTCCCGGCTAGTCTAAGCATCCCGTGCCTTAAAACGCCGGACACTTGGTCAATCCACGAACCATTCCTTGCTCTTCTCTCTCCCTGGCTGTGTTTTTCTCCTCATTTACAGAAATCTCCTCCCCTTAGGCGAAAGTCATCTCCTTATCTCCAACACACAGCGATATTCCTCTCCTTCGGATTAAAAGCGGGTATCGCCTTTAAAAGGCCTGAAAATTGAAGCAAGCACGTCAACCATGCTTCTATCGGAAGCTTTTGATAAAAAATGCCGAAAGGGGCTAATTGCATTGACCAAGCCAATGAGGGGTATACGAAATACGAAGGCGAATTCTGCAAATGTCTTTCACCATTGTGTTATTTTTGTAGATGAAACACTAAAATCAGTCTGGAAGGCGCCAGCTAAAATACCTTATTTCCCGACTAGGTAACAAAGATGAAACTTTCCCAGGCCCAAAGAAAATGGAACACGAGGCAAGGAATGTTACAAAGAAATATTTTATGTTTTTGCCTAAAATTCCTATATTAAATTTCCGTAACATTGTGCTGATACACTAAATCGAAAAACATTTGTCTTAAATTATAATTTACAGTAAAACCTAGACTAGACGGCAGTAGGGGATCCAGAGCAGGTGACAGGGGTGATCTTCTCCATTTAAACCTTTAAACAGGCTATTCCTTTTCAAATGGCCAAGATCGAAAAGAATTATTGTATTTATGTTTGTGAAATATTAGTAAAAAATACATAGATTTTCGTGAAATTCTTTTATAAAAATTAAAATGTGCCGTGACTTTGGAGATTAAACGTTCTGTTCTAGCTTTAGAGAGAGAGAGAGAGAGAGAGAACAGAAAGAAAAAAAACCCTATGATTTCAGAAACAGAGGAATGTGAGATCGGAAGGTAAAAAGAGATATTGACTGATCATGGAAAGCAATGGGTGTTATTTGTTTACCGTAATGTTTCCTCAAACTTTCGAAAGAAAATCATTAGTAAAGCAATGAATGGGCGCAGGAAGGACTTAATGCAATGAAATAAATGGAAGTTCCTTTCAAAAGAAGTGAGAATCATGCATTGAGGAAGAATAAACGCATATTTTAACGAGGAATCACCGGTCATATTACTTAGAATGATCCGATGATTCAAGCTGGAAATTTTTCTTAAAATTGATGGGAGAATAGGTCCGAATGGAAGAACTCAAATTTATTTTGAAAGATTCTATCCAGACTTGATATTTAAAAACCAACGGAGTTTGTTTCCACGCAAAGCAGGCAATTAAACATCGGGAAAATTGTGCTGATACGGGTATTTCAGTCGTCTTTCCCCTTTTGTGGTTTAAAAATTTAGCACAACTTCATTGATTGAAAGAGTTTTTAAATATCCGTGCAGTGCCTAGGATGGGAAGCTCTGCCAGTTAGTGAGTGTGACCCTTCCACAAAGTCACTCAATTAATATTTTCTTTACTTTTTTTTTTTACCAAAGCAACGTAAAGTCCGCTCCTGCTTGATGCAGTGGCGTAACTACTACATCCGCAGACCCGCAGCAGCTGCGCGGGGACGCAGGTAACGAAGGGCGTACTGCAGGTGCCAGTTATAGTGTTATGAAAAAATTCAAACACGCACAATTATTGACCCGAAAGATTCATATTTTGCTTTAAGATGTATTTAGCTTTGCCTAAATAAATACATACTTTCACTTTTAAAACACTGAATGTCCTACAGATTAAAAGTGTTCTGCTCTTTAACTTCGAGTTGTGATTGCTCTGCAATGGGTTGTAAATAATGCGATCGCTCTCCAATCGCCCTCTCTCTGCGCTGCTGAGGAAAAGTGTGAGGCCACAGTGGGATTCAAAGATTCATATTTTGCTTTAAGATGTATTTAGCTCTGCCTAAATAAATGGATAGTTTCACTTTTAAAACACTGAATGTCCTACAGATTAAAAGTGTTCTGCTCTTTAACTTCGGGTTGTGATTGCTCTGCAATGGGTTGTAAATAATGCGATCGCTCTCCAATCGCCCTCTCTCTGCGCTGCTGAGGAAAAGTTTGAGGCCACAGTGGGATTCAAAGATTCATATTTTGCTTTAAGATGTATTTAGCTCTGCCTAAATAAATGGATAGTTTCACTTTTAAAACACTGAATGTCCTACAGATTAAAAGTGTTCTGCTCTTTAACTTCGGGTTGTGATTGCTCTGCAATGGGTTGTAAATAATGCGATCGCTCTCCAATCGCCCTCTCTCTGCACTGCTGAGGAAAAGTGCGAGGCCACAGTGGGATTCAAAGATTCATATTTTGCTTTAAGATGTATTTAGCTCTGCCTAAATAAATGGATACTTTCACTTTTAAAACACTGAATGTCCTACAGATTGAAAATGTTCTGCTCTTTAACTTCGGGTTGTGATTGCTCTGCAATGGGTTGTAAATAATGCGATCGCTCTCCAATCGCCCTCTCTCTGCGCTGCTGAGGAAAAGTGCGAGGCCACAGTGGGATTCAAAGATTCATATTTTGCTTTAAGATGTATTTAGCTCTGCCTAAATAAATGGATACTTTCACTTTTAAAACACTGAATGTCCTACAGATTGAAAATGTTCTGCTCTTTAACTTCGGGTTGTGATTGCTCTGCAATGGGTTGTAAATAATGCGATCGCTCTCCAATCGCCCTCTCTCTGCGCTGCTGAGGAAAAGTGCGAGGCCACAGTGGGATTCAAAGATTCATATTTTGCTTTAAGATGTATTTAGCTTTGCCTAAATAAATACCTACTTTCACTTTTAAAACACTGAATGTCCTACAGATTAAAAGTGTTCTGCTCTTTAACTTCGATTTGTGATTGCTCTGGAATGGGTTGTAAATAATGCGATCGCTCTCTAATCGCCTCTCTCTGCGCTGCTGAGGAAAAGCGAGAAGCCACAGTGGGACTCCCCGTGGAGTATGTGGGAAAGCAGTCAGTTACATAGGATTACGTGCACGACAGGCGCCAACATTTATTCACAGCAGCCGCAGATCTGAAATGTGTAAGAGGGTGATTTCTTCAAGTGATTTATTTTATTGCCAAATCGATTACTTAAAAAGTTAAAACTACAGCGCTCTAGGTACCCCTCATTACTTTTGCAGACACTCTCCCTGACTTCCGACCCCCTCCCCAAACCACCGCACACACACATACCGCGAAAAATGCATATCCTCACTCGTGTTCGAAACACTGGGAAAATTACTGTACTTAGGGGTGATGAAGCAAATCTTGAGAGGGGCGCACGTTGTGCTAGTTACACCACTGGGTGGAGGGACAATGACACCCAACTCATTGGACTTTGTGCATAGAGACAACGCTGCATACCTTAGCAGTAATTTTCTTCAGTCGGTTTTGTTCGTGAAAGCTTGTTGCTAGCAATTTTTCCCTTTGATATAGTTCATTTTAGTATATATCGACTTTTTTGTTGAAAGAAAAAACAGAAACATTTTCTGTGTTTATGTTGGTCAGTAAAATAGTGCGAAAAAATATGCTTTGCTCAGTGTCAATGGCAAATTTAAAGTAGTGTGGATGTTAAAAGCTGGTGTATCTGTACTAAAATCCATGATTTATATCTATGTAGTTGCTAACAAAGTGCACCATCTGGTGTAAAGGGAAACGTATGGGCTGACGAAACAGATTCGTGTCGTAATTAATATTGAAACAAATGCTGATGACTGGAAAGCTATTTTGTTACCTAAAAATAAAAACTTAAATGCAGTGTATTGCAGGGGATGAAACAACACAACGAATTTTAACTTCAACTTGTTGTAGTGATTGGCTGATTGGTGCAAACTGAACACATAAGAACATTACATCGACAATTAAACTACCACAACAGAGTTGAACAGGTTCACGAGGTGACTGTTATTTGCCGCAACTTTTTTTTATGTGATGACTGCAATTACGATCAAGCTTTCACAAGTATCTTTCATCTTATCTTTTGAAATTCTTGTGCTAGTCTGCGAACTTATGCTTTTACTTTAACGGCATTTCAGTTGATAAACCCTTAATCGGCTGGAACAAATGTACTTGGGGTTTGCAAAACGTGTTCAAATCAGCTCGAGCGAATAAGTTCGCTGTCGAAGAAAGAGCCGAACGCGGCAGGAACGAATAAATCTAAGCATCAGAAACTGTTGCTCAGCTTTGTTATTCTAAGTAGTCATTTAGCGAAATGATTGACACTAATCCTTTATGGCTTATTACTTGCTAAAATGGCTATATCAACGGCGACGAACCTAAAGAACATAACATGTTTATACCCAGAGGCATGATGTCCGTGTGAGGAGGACTAGCCTTTCCCCATCATGTCGTGGATCACGGAGCAAAGAATAAAAGACTTAGAAAGAGGCGTTTATCAGCCGTGACATGGTTATTGTCGGTACTGCTGAGATAAGAGTGGGGAAAAACTGTTTTGTTCAGTAAACCTCGGCAGCTATGTAACATTTCTGTTCGGGACCGTAGAAAATTTTGAGCAACATTTGGCTCAGGTACATAGGCCCCATTCTCCCATTCGGATCCATTAATTTTGTTAAAGAATTGATTAAAGGGGCGAAATTGGATGGCTTAGAAAAATTGGAAAAAAATCGCATAGCTGGAGTCTTGGTCACTGTAATATATGTACCATCTTATCAATTGCAGAATTTTCCCTCTAGGAGACGTCACGGAATATTTGTATTTCTGGTAAATTTTAAATCATCCGTTTCCCGTTAAGTAACGGAAATCTGAATTTTCTGTTTGATGACATTCTGCTTCTACAGGTAGGTAGTATCAGGAAAATTCTTCCAATGTTGGAGGCCGCTAACAGCGATCAATACTGTCCACACGATTTCTGATTTTCCCCATGCCAATTTCCCAGCTAGAGATCAAAAGAACATGTTTATATTTGACGCAATACCAGCGCTCTAAAAGTTATACAAAAGCATATCTTAAAATTCTTCTTCCATACGATTATTTTAATAAAGATAATGATTTTCACGCAAAATACAGCTTTCGTCATGCAAATTTTCTTGCTACTTGGAGTAAAATAAAATGTTTTTTTTTTGTAAAAACGGCAAAAGATGTGCTCATACAATCAGAGAATTCAATATTATGCTTCTTGTTAACTGAATTGCTACACTTTTTCATCATTCATTTTTGTTGTATTGTACCACTATTTTGCTGCATTTTTTCAATCCCAAATTACTGCATTAAGAATACAAGGCAACTAATATTACTATTAAATAATTCCTAAGCAATTTAGCACACGTAAGTTATATTTATTTTAAATCTCTCTTGCATTTGCCGGTACGGGATATCGCTTTAAATGAACATATGAATGCAGTCCACCGAGTTGAAAATTTTGCATTAGAAAAGGTGAAAGATTCACAAAAATCCGTAGTGATTGTTGCAGGAAAAATTTCCCTGTTAATTCTGTTACGCATTTATTTACGCCCTCTATCTGGAAATTTTTGCATGAAGAAAAGCTATAAAGTTTATTAAAAAAAATATTGGGCACGGTAACTATTATGAGCAAACATAATTTTCCAAATAGCACTTCTAAAAGCGAGAAAATGCCAACGCATCAGAATACTATGGTTGCAACTATCAGCTCTTGAAATAATTTTACCATTGCGATGAGTATAGAAATTTTTACATCATCGAATAATAAAAAATAAGTTCCTGTCCCCTAGCAAGGTATTCTTGCATCTGGAAAAAAAAAGCTGGAAAATGGCGGCAAATTTTGGGGCGACATTACAGAAATCATATAAAAAAAAAAAATTCAAAACAACTTTTGAAACTGAGATATACGAAATGCCCCATACATATATATTCTTTTGCCATCAATAGAGGAAAAGTATTGATTGGGAAATGAGCATCGATACCAATCATATTGATCCATGGTACATTCCCTCTGCTGTAAAAAATAATTTTTCTGCGGTCGATGTAAAATATCACAAATCACACCGTCTACGGGGAAAATTCTAAATAGGAAAGAACTCATAATGCACGGATAATTTTAAGTCATTGTTACTGCTACTGGAAACAAAAATGAGTTTTCAAATCAGAATCAGGCTTTTAGAAGGAAAGATATTACGCATAATAAGAATATACATTAATTCTATCCCGCAGAAATGCACATTTTCACTTGCTTGGTGATAAAATGTGTTTCTAGAAAAAGTGAAGAGTGCAAGAAATGTTTGTTTAAGTTGCAACTATCCGAAGCAAAAAAAAAAATTTCTATCCGACAAGCAAAAGCAGAAATGTAAAAATACCGAAGTGCGTTTGCCTACCTCGGTCGGAAAAGAAAACTGTGTCCCGAAGAAAATGGAAAACTCTGTCTCGTGGTCCAGCTGTAGAACGCAAGACGATTTTTTTCTAATCCTGTTAAAAGATACGGAGATATTGTGTCAAACTGAGAGGCGATCAAAAACTCAATGCACGTAATTTTTCAGCACCTTTACATACTAAGCATATAAAGGTTCTTGCTGTTAGCATCGATATGTTCGCCTTCCACCTGTGGACGTCACATCTATGAAACTATTTGTTGGGTTCGAAAAATTCTTTGCACATTGTGTAATACGAACTATGAAAACGACGATGCATACATCTTGTTCTTCTTCCAATCAATAATGCTGCTAGGGGGTGTAAGTTCATATTTTTCTTTGTTTTGTTTTTTTCTTTTTTGTACGTCATTGCTTTCATTATGAGGAGAATGCTGATTATAATTCCTACTTTTCATTATTCAGAGCTATGTGGCTAAGGCGTGTAAATGCATTTTTGAAAGTCATACTTTGGTTTCTAAAGCGCTGATTGAAAATTTCGTTTTGCACGGGACATATGTCACTTTTTCAAACAACTGCGTGCATTTTCTACACCTGTCCACTAGGAAGTGTAAAGTCAGAATTCGATTTCCAACTGCATCTCCGCTTCTAACAGTTCGCTTGAGAAGATTCCTTTTGCGTCCCACAGTTTTCTTTAGGGAAAACAGTTTGAGCTTATTTTCTTCTTCCAGTTTATCATTAGAAAATAGAAATGTATATTTTTATTTGCGTCCATATCGCCACTTCTAAAAAACTCGCATTGAAAAAATTGTTTTTACGTCGATCAGCATTCTCTGTGACGAAAATTTTGGTGTTCATTTTGAAATAAAATTATTTTTCATGAGACTGCTCACACGAAGAGCAGGATCTTTTCTTTATTTTGAGCTTTTCTGATGCAAAGGTTTAGAGCTAAATGGCATAAAATTCTCAATTTTTCTTATTTTTTTTTTCTTCGTTAATGTTTTCCGAATATTACTGATTACACAGTTAAAAGAAATTACATCTTGAACTTTATTTGATTTTAAAAGGTTTGAAACTTGCACTATAATCGAGAATTCGGTGTAGCAAAGCTGATGGTAGATTTCCGACATTTAACAAAATTTCTATTTTGAATTATTAACGTTTCAAATAATGGAAACATTTAGTATTTCGACCCCTTTTACGTTGTCAATTCTTTGTTTTTTGGGGGAGGGTGTGTTTCACTCAAGATTATGATTTCGGAGTCTCCCGTTAAACCCCCCTACCTACCCCCTACCCCCTCACACACACACACACACGCGCCTGTTTTGTGCAGATATTTCCCGTGTTACCAGAAATTTCGATTTTGACTTTTACTGTATCGGTACAGAAATTTTCTTTACTTCAGGAAACCTTTTATTTCCATCACTTTTCTTTACGTAGCCTGCTGTTGTGAGAAGGGGTGGGGGCTAAGGTGTGGCCGCGTTTTGCGGGACATGACGCTTCGAGGCAGGGAATTGTCCTTAGAAGGTAAAAGAAATCCTTAACTCGCAACTGGTTGTATATGAGAACAAAACGCTGCTGACTGAGCCCGCAAGCCGCTTTCCAGCCGATCGCGTTTATAATAGAAACGTAGAGAGATGGAATCAACCGGAAGATTAAATGTTTTTCGCTACGAATACTGGTTAATTAGTCATTTAATTTTCTGTAGGAGCTTATTTTTTCCTGAATAAGTTCATAATATTTTTTTTATCCTGTAGGAGGACTTAGCACAAATTACATATTTTTTTATTATGGTTTCCCGAAGAAACAGGATGTTTCGGTACTCGAGATTTTTTAAAGTGGGAATTACATTCAATTATGTTTAGGAAAAGATGAAATGTACTACTTCATCGTATTATTTCGTAAAACCCTTAAATATAAAATTTGGTCTTTATAGCTATGATAGCTTTTGAGCTAAGGGGTCTACAGATTGATGCATAGTTATCATATACTCAATCACCTGTATGACATTTCAGGTGCTCGGTTTCTTACGGTAACACAATGTGCAGTACAATAACAGGTGCACCAACTGGAAGGTAGGAATATCCACACATACATACATATCACTAAGCTGTTCTCTGAGATTCAGAAGTTAGTTCCGCAATGAAATACATACTAACAGATACATTTTTAATTGATTATTTATTTACTGTTGCCGTATCAAACTTCTCCATTTACAGCGCTCTTGACGCACAACTCGGGCTTCACTGACATCCATCACAGGACGTACACAAGATCTCCTATATTTCATACTCACAATCTTTTTCTCATGCAGACACTCCTGAATCTTATCCTCTCATGACTTCCTTGGTCTTCCTCTGCCTTTCTTTCCTGCCACTTGGGCTGAATTTTTTTCTTAGTAAGCATCTCATCACTCATTCTTTCCCCATGGCCAAGCCAAACCACCGAAGAATATTAGTCTCCATCTTGCTAACAACATTGTGCTTCACATTGGTAGGTAGAATATCCGTAGCAACAATAATCTTACTATCATGCAATATGCTATCTACAATACCCGGTCCTTCTACAGAACAGACGGAGGTACGATCGTGTTGCCATCAAATAAATTTAAGCAGGGCCTTTATGGTTACAACTTCAACTTCCGATGTTGTGAATGATGAGAAATTCAGCAAAACTGTTGAATTGAAATATGATAATTAATGAAATTTCTTTAAATTCAAGTTTTTCGGCGAACTGCTCTATTACCGGTAACTTTCCGACATATGGAGAGGGGGAAATGAGAAATTAATTTTTCTGTTAATATACGAACGGAATCACACTTGGGTTCCTGGAAATTCAGGTTTTTTCCGACATATGGAGAGGAGGGAAATGAGAACTTAATTTTTCTGTTAATATACGAACGGAATCACGCTAGGGTTCCTGGAAATTCATGTTTTTCCGTAAACTCATTTTAAGAACAACAATTTTCCGTTATTAACCGGAGTTAGAAGAACAAGGGGTATTTCTGTCAATTCATAGATGAAAAATCCGTGAAATTCAGATTTTTCTCGTCATTTCACGGAAAAGGATGCATCAGAAATATGTTTCTTTAATTCACCAAAGTAATCGCAGAAAATGACTCGTGAATTTCAGGAAAGTTTTTACAGCGTAGGTCTGTATTTTTTGTAGAAGGGAATATTTCGATCAGATTTGAGAGAAGCACAGTATGCAGCAGTGGAGCAGCTTCGTTAAACAACGGAGTTTAAAGCCTTACGTTTCGTATCATAAGCGCCGACTATGCTGGGATGGGGGGGGGACATGGTGAATCTGCGGGGGAAGTGCCCACACAATATTTTTTGTCCTGTTTAATTAATTAATCGCTTTGGCCTCATAAAATAAGTCAAAACTTTTTCCCCATATTCAGCATTGCTCATTTGATAAGAAACTGAATTGCCAGCTAAGTATTATATTTGACATGTTCTCGTGATATCTATTTATTTTTCGGACTTCTTGTTCTTTGAGTAACCGAGCTAAATTATCATCTTTTTTATAAACGTTTGGAAATAAAATCTGCGGATATTTTAATGAAATCACAGGCCGAATTTTCTTTTTAAAAATATCAATATTCAGCAGAAGAATATTTCTGTTTCCTAGTTCATTTGCTGATGAGCAATTACAATTGCGTTTTAAAATACAGGCCTACATCCAATCTCGTAGTTAATCTTTTTGCTTTCTTTTTTTTTTTTTTCTTCCTGACAATGAAAGAGACGTGCTCCTCCTACGCTTGATCTTTTCACGTCGGCCCCCCTCCCCAATAATTTGGTGAAAGCGGTGCCCCTGTTTCGTATGTTCCTGTTGTTTTCAGGAAAGACGAAAAAGTTAGGATCTCTGCTAAATGAAGGGGGTGGCGGACACCACCATGTATTTCTTCGCTACACGCTTGAGGCAGGTAATTCAGTCTCGTTCATAAGTTAAAAAACCGAAGCATGCATGCTTGGGAGTTTAATTACATAAACAAACCAATCCTTAAAGAGGACATTGGAAAGCGCGGCCGTTTAGAGATCGCCTACTTTACTTGAAAACTTTTTTCCTTTTTGGCAGCACTCCGTTTCTTTATATTTCTTAATACCTGCGGTCACGCGCTGAGTGAGAGACCATTTGCGCAAACCTTGGACCACTTTATTTCCCATACAGTCACAAGGCTGAACTAAGAAATGGAGAAAAAGAGGGGGAAATTCGCAACTGCGGCATCAGATAAAAACCTCTGCTCCTCAGCGGCAGCAGGTACCACCCATCTGCGCAGCTACGCCGATGACAGAAGGTGCTGGCCTTGCACACATACACTGATACACACGCAAATTCATTTGCATGAGCTGTTCTGTCTGTTGTTTTCAGCCTCCGGTGGGGAGTGAGTGTTATGGGGGTCGTGGGAGACGGTGAACGACCTTCCCCAGAGGATGGGGTGGGAACGGCAGGTCTTTTCAATTGCCACTGTCCCTTCGGGGTGCTTATTCTCCGCCAGAAATTAGTTAATCATATATGACGATAATTTGAGGTTTAAAGACCCCTCATTAAATTACTCGTGATTCGAGCTCGAGTTTTCCCTCGCAGCTTGCGGAAGTGAGATTACCTCTTCCAACTCTATTTAAAGTGCCTGATTGGCTTCGGAGGTTAAAAGTGAGAAATTTAATCATTCGCCATTTTAGCCACCTCAAGGTTTTATATCCTCCTTTTTGAATTATTTTCATTTTAAATTCTCATAAAGCATCAAATATTTTTTCCTCTTTTACCTCTTATGAAAAATGGCAATGTCGAATTCCAAAATGTGACTCATATTGAAGTTTCCCTACAAACGTCCTTCATCTCATAACAGTTCCTAATTATATCACATCCTTTCTAACATTCAAGAACTCACATGAAAACCGTGATCTTGAGAAATTCCAGATTTTTTTTTTACGCCAAAAATGAAATTCTGAAAAGAATATTAAACGGTTTTTCTAGTACAGGCATAAACCGGTGCTGTTTAGCTTCTTAAAGATGGTTGCAAACCGAGTTCTTCGTAAAGTAAAGCATTCATTCCTAAAGTAACTCCATACTGTTCCGGTGTTCGGTATTAACACTTTCCAATCTCACGAACTTTGTCTGAGATTTTCTCATTCTGCGAATGAATTTCCCACCCGTTATCGTTTTCAGTAGCAAGCACCCTACTTTCTTCCAGATAATTCTTCCTCGAGAAGATCTTTTCCAGCATTCTGATTACATCTTCTCCAAGTTATGAGTTCACATACTCGGAGCAATGCTCTGTGTTTTATCGTTTTCAGTAGCACCCTACTTTCTTCCAGTTAATTCTCCCTCGAGAAGATCTTTTTCCAGCATTCTGATTACATCTTCTCCAAGTTGTGAGTTCACATACTCGGAGCAATGCTCTGTGTTTTATCATGTATTTTACATTGAAAATTACTTTTCTTGAAATGATATATGCACTGCTTTTCGTTCGACGCTTTAATACTCAATTAATAATGGATTCGCATAGTAATTTTTTTACTACTTTTTGCCTCTCCGAAATTAACCGCGTAGCCTCACTTCCCCTAATCCGTTTCCCCTAATTCCCGTTTGCCCTAATCACATTTACCCCAATCGCATTTCCCAGAAATCGCTTTTAGCCTAATTCCCATTTCCCCTAATTTCGTTTGCCCTAATCTCGTTTCCCCTAAATCTCGTTTTCCCCAATCTCGTTTCCCCTAAATCTCGATTCCCCTAATTCTCGGTTACCCCAATTGCGTTTCCCCTAAACACTTTTACCCCAATTGCGTTTCCGCGAAATCGCTTTTACCTGAATTCCCATTTCCCCTAATCTCGTTTCTCCTTATTCACGTTTGCCCTAAACACGTTTACCCTAATTGCGTTTTCCCGAAATCGCTTTTACCCGAATTCCCATTTCCCCTAATTTCGTTTGCCCTAATCTCGTTTCCCCTAAATCTCGTTCCCACTGATTCATGTTTGCCCAAAACACTTTTACCCCAACCACGTTTCCCCGAAATCGCTTTTATCCGAATTCCCATTTCCCCTAATTTCGTTTGCCCTAATCTCGTTTCCCCTAAATCTCGTTCCCACTGATTCACGTTTGCCCTAAACACATTTACCCCAACCGCGTTTCCCCGAAATCGCTTTTATCCGAATTCCCATTTCCCCTAATTTCGTTTGCCCTAATCTCGTTTTCCCTAAATCTCGTTCACACTGATTCACGTTTGCCCTAAACACATTTCCCCAACCGCGGTTCCCCGAAATCGCTTTTATCCGAATTCCCATTTCCCCTAATTTCGTTTGCCCTAATCTCGTTTCCCCTAAATCTCGTTCCCACTGATTCACGTTTGCGCTAAACACATTTACCCCAACCGCGTTTCCCCGAAATCGCTTTTATCCGAATTCCCATTTTCCCTAATTTCGTTTGCCCTAATCTCGTTTTCCCTAAATCTCGTTCCCACGGATTCACGTTTGCCCTAAACACATTTACCCCAACCGCGTTTCCCCGAAATCGCTTTTATCCGAATTCCCATTTCCCCTAATTTCGTTTGCCCTAATCTCGTTTCCCTAAATCTCGTTCCCACTGATTCACGTTTGCCCTAAACACATTTACCCCAACCGCGTTTCCCCGAAATCGCTTTTATCCGAATTCCCATTTCCCCTAATTTCGTTTGCCCTAATCTCGTTTTCCCTAAATCTCGTTCCCACTGATTCACGTTTGCCCTAAACACATTTACCCCAACCGCGTTTCCCCGAAATCGCTTTTTTCCGAATTCCCATTTCCCTAATTTCGTTTGCCCTAATCTCGTTTCCCCTAAATCTAGTTCCCACTGATTCACGTTTGCCCTAAACACATTTACCCCAACCGCGTTTCCCCGAAATTGATTTTATCCGAATTCCCATTTCCCCTTCGTCTTCTGTGGAACTGCGAAACGTGCTGGAATGACTGCCGTATTCTGCGACGAGGCATTAGGAAGCTTCTCACGCACAGGTCCGACAGCACAACAGATTTCCACTACTTACACCCCGCCTTCTGTGCACCCTTCCTTTAGTACTTCTCGGAGGCGTGCCGGCTGCATATGATTTGCATATGCCCTGCAATGCTAATCGTTTGTATGTCCTCTCGCGGGCGACGCATGCTGCGAATTTCAGGCCAATCGGATGCTTCCTTCTTGGTGTTGCATTTTGGGTGGCCAGCAGTGTAGTATATATATGTAACAATTGCCCCTCCAAGAAAGAAGCTGTAATATATCTATAATCGTACATGACAAAACTTTTTTACCGGTAAAGCAGACTTGTGTAAATTGACAGAGAGGAAACTGACTTCTTGGATTATTCAAAGCGTCAACTGAACTAGCGCTTCACAGATTTTTTTTTCTTATAGTTTTATGTGAGACTCGTGTTTTATGAAAATTTTAATTTACGGGAAATAGAAAATGATGCTGCTAAAGGTATTTATTTCATGTAAAAATGAATAAAAATTGAAAAATATTATCGTAAAATGGGCGGCAAATACCTTTGGAGCGTCCCTGTTCGGATTGAGAGTTTTTGGAAAAAACAATAGAATTTTCAAGATCAATATGCCATTATATCTCAAAAAGAAAAGTGTTTAATCAATTCATTCTCCAAGTGATTACGTACGAAGCAGAGACGTGGACCTTAACTAAAAAAGACATATAAATACTGCACATAACTGAAAGAAGCAGGGAGAGATGCTTGCTTGGTGTAACCAGGAGAGGTGAGAAGAGAAACTCATGGATAAAGAAAATGACAAGAGTGGAGGATATCATGATCAGAGTGAAATCCCTAAAAAGGCAATCGGATGGACATGTTGCCAGAGGAACTGACCACCGGTAGACAACCGAAATTCTAGACTGGATTCCAAGGGACAGAAAAAGACCTAGAACACCACAAGAGAGATGGGTGGATGAAATTCGAAAGCATGCGGGAATGACATGGAAGAGACTGGGTCAAGGTACACCGTTGTGGAAGAAACTTGGTGAGATCTTAATCCAGCAGTGCATTGATAATGGTTGATGATGATGATTAAATATACATATATTTTCCTGAATTTGACGATAAAAAAAATATATATGTTACACAACGATTTTTTTCCCCTGAATTTTGACGATAAAAGAAACGTTTTATTTCGCTTAACGAGAATCAGGGCAAACCTGAATTAGGGCAAACGTGAATTAGGGGAAACGGGATTTAGGGGAAACGAGATTAGGGCAAACGGAATTAGGGGAAATGGGAATTCGGGTAAAGGCGATTTCGGGGAAATGCGATTGGGGTAAACGTCATTACATCAAACGGGAATTAGGGGAAACGGTGACAACGGAAACGGGTGTTCACCAAATTTACGGCTCCTCTGCTTCTTGTTTTTATTTCCCCATTTTGCATTCTTTCCCTAATGCCACCTACAGTTTTGTCTCACTTCTGGTACTGTTTTGTCCTGAAATATTCTATCTTGCATCTTGCACTTATAAAATGCGCGCGAACATGAAATTGATGTTATTACTTTACTGTTTGAAATAAGGTAAAATTATGAGTTTAACTTCTTTAAAAACAACACAAAGTTTCCAAGGACGCTGAGGAATTGGAAAATAACCGCAAATCTTCTCTACGTGGTGTGTAACTTAGAAATGGTACTCACTGTCAATGCAAATAGAGAAACTTGAAGGGTGGAAAGGTTCTTTGTACACTGCTCTGCCCATTCAACATTATATGTACACAATAATACGCAACTTCTCAGCATATTTTCCACTGTACTCAGTTTCAGTTTAAACCGTCTTAATCGTTAAATCCTGCTCTCTAGTACCACTTTTTACACGGTCATTCTCTCTTTCCTTGGGTATTCTTCGTTCCCAACAGCTTGTCTTTCATGAACGTACGGTAGTCTTCCCTTATCCGCGGTTTCAATTACCCGCGGCCAACCGCGGTCCGAAAATATTAAATGGAAAATTCCAGAAATGAATAAGTTTTGAATTGCACGCCGGTCTGAGCAGCGAGATGAAATATCGCGCCGTACTGCGCGGGACGTGAGTCATCCCTTTGTTCAGCGTATCTACGCTGTATACGCCACCCGCACGTTTGTCACTTAGTAGCTGTCTCGTTTATCAGATCGAATGTCGTAGTATAGCAGTGCTTGTGTTCAAGTGACCCTTATTTTTACACTTAGCAATGGCCCCAAAGCTCAAGATTAATGATGCTGGCAATTCGGATATGTCAATGAGAAGCCAAAAAGTGCTTCGTTTAAGTGAAAAGGTGAAAGTTCTCGACGTAATAAGGAAAGAAATCTTATGCTGAGGTTGCTAAAATCTGTGGTAAGAACGAATATTCAATCTGTGAAATTCTGAAGGAAAAAGAAATTCGTGCTAGTTTCACGTTCACATAACTTTTATTACAGCATATTATTATAATTGTTCTATTTCATTATTAGTACCGGTTCTGTTGAATATCAACGAAATGGGGTCAAAGGTCATTGCACAAAAGCAAGATTTATTCCACAGCCATTATTCTCATAACTTGCGTAAAACTTGCTTCTATTGCGACAAAACTTTAGTATGTTATTCTTGAGGTGTACTGAACCGGTTCTGTTGAATATCATCAAAATGGGGTCAAAAGTCAGGACACAGACGCGAGATTTATTCCACAGCCATTATCCTCATAACTTGAGTAATAATTTCTGGTATGTTGGAAAGCGTATCATAATCAATGCATTGCATGATTTTACTAACTTGTTTAAGAAAGAATTTAAAAAATAATTGGATGCAAATGTAGTCTTACATTATTTACAACGGAATGGAAGGAAGCAAAAGAGAGAGAAAATAACAGAAATGTTACCTTCCATTCTTCTCCGGAGAATTAAAAAGCATGTAAACGTTGATAGAAATATTAACCTCTACTCTTTCCCATGAAAAGATTAACATAAATTTACCTGGCATTATTTCTCATGGCAGGATAAAACATAAGTGGATCCTTTTTCTATGGTAGAATAAAAAGAAGAAATGTGAACCAAATTACGCCAATTTAGTCCGTTATGACATTTTTGTCCTCTCGAAAGGAATCTAAACAAGCATTCATTAAAAAATATATTATACATTGAATTCGTCAATAGAGCTGTTATCGTTAAGTCCTATTTCTTTGAACGTTAAATTGCTAAATGTGTCATGAAAGATGAACTCCAGAAAAAGGACGTTCTTTGTATGTATATTTACACTATCTGTCACTGACACAAAAATGCTGCGACCGAAACAAAAACCCTAGGTGCACTTATAACACAGCAAACATCAAGGCCGAATTTTAAATATATACTGCATGACCTTAGACCTCTTCTCTAAATGAAATCCTGTCTACGTCACTGGCCCTGTCAGTACGCTTCACTTCAGATACTGTTTCCCTATACTCAAGTCACTTCCTGAATCGCTCTCCCAGTTGCCTGTACGTGATCTGGTGGTCGAATGGTCTAGGGTATGAGGTTCTGACTTTCGCTACTGCTTGTCTCATTTTGAGTCCCGGGAGAAAAGTGAATGTAGAGTTTGTACGGAGTTGACTTTGATCTCCACCTGGAACTGGTGGCCCTAAATCTGGGACGAGAGATGATGCAGGTGGACTCCATTAAAACTCCGAAACAAACAGAAATTCTGAAAAGGGACAAGGCTATTTTCACAAGAGATAATTCTGGTTCTTTATTACCAGGTGCTTTTCGTCTAGCAGAACCGGTGGTTATTCGAAAAACTCCAAACTGCTATTTTAGGTAGCTGTCTTGAAAATAGCATACTACCTAGGACTAGAAAAGATTTAATCAGAAAAGAAAAACATAGTACCAATAGTAAATCACTAATAGCAGCAACAGACAATAGGTTCCCCCGGCTGAGTATAACGACCGATTATAAAAACACCCACACATATGCAAACAGCAACCAAAGGGGTTGGCATGCTGTAAAGAGAAGACCCCACTGTCACATCGAGACAGGGCAAACGATGCCAAATATATGCTCCGTCGGAAAACAAAGTAAAGTTATGAAAACCAGACAATGCCACTGGAAGACCGAAACAAGGACTAGATTTTAGCTAAGTGGTTTTAACTTCAACTTGAAATGGGACTCTTTAGCTTAGAAATTCTTTTGAACTTTCAGTTTCAACGTGATTTAATGATTTAATAGTGGAGGCAGACATCAGTGCAAATTCGTAATTTAGTATCGATTCGTAGCCTTAAGCCGCACAGCATGCAGTGTAAGAGACTGGAAATAGTGTACTTTAATAAAATACAAGTCATTACTTCAGATTACAGGTCAAGAAATTGCATCCAGTAGGGCCTGATTACCGTACGGGCCTTAGGACCAGGGGCGGATTTCCGACTAGGCGCGCGCCTAAGGCCCCACAGCTTGAGGGGCCCCGAAAACGTATAATTGCATTGCCAGTTTTGTTTTGGTTTTCACGGACCAAAGCAAATCAGTCTTTAGAGGGATTACTTTGTATTGTCAATTGATACTTTACTTTCATATTAGTGACATATACACTGAAGTTCCAGAAAAACTGGTCCACCAGTCTAATACTTGGTAGGTCCCCCACGGGAGCGCAGGACTGCAGAAATACGACGGGGCATGGACTCCACTAGCTTCTGGAAATATGCTCTAGGCAATGCACACCATACTTCCTGCAGAGCGTTCCACAATTCAGGTGTATTCCGAGGTCTTGGATTCCTGTGTTCGATAGCGCGTTGCATGGCATCCCAAATATGTTTTATCACGTTCAAATCTGGGGAATTGGGTGGGAATGGCAACACCCCAAACTCAGATGAATGCTCCTCTAACCATAATGTGACGTCCCGACACTTGTGTGGAGATGCATTGTCCTATTGGAACAGGCCCAAAGCATCAGCATGAATGCAGGACATGAACGGGTGTACCTGGCCAGAAAGGATGCGCACATAGCGTTGGCCGGTCACAGAGGTTTGTAGACGTACCAGGGGTCCCGGTGAAGTCCAGATAAACACACCCCATACCATTACGGAACTCCCACCAGCCGGTACAGTTCCCTGTTGACAGGCAGGATCCATGGCTTCATGGGGTTTGCCCCACACACGAATCCTTCCGTTTGCCCGATACAAATGGAAACGCGACTCGTCAGACCAGGCTACTTGTTTCCAGTCAACTGTCCAGTGGCGGTGTTGCCGTGCCCAAGCGACGCGCACAGCTCTGTGTCGTACGCCCATCAAGGGGACTCCAGTTTGGCGTCGGCTCCCAAAGCCCATATCGTGCAGGGTATGTTGCACAGTCCGGACGCTGATGCTTGTTCAGGCTCCAGCATTGAATTCCGATGATATCTGCGTGAGTGTTGCACAATTATCGCGTGAAACGATTCTTGACAGCCGACGATGGTCACGTTCACCCAATGTCTTTTTACGGCCACACTGGTACGGTAGGTTGGAGGTTTTGCCGGGATTCTTGTAGTCACGGTACACCCTTGCAATGGTCGTCCGTGAAAATCCGAACTTCGTTTCTACTTCCGAAATACTATGGCCCATCTCAGGAGCGCTAACTATGACACCGCGTTGAAAATCGCTTAAATCGTCATTACTTGTCATTCTCGTGCCGAAAACAGCTCTGACAGCTGGCAAGGATGTCTGTCGCTTTATATACGCACTGGCGGACGCAAACGAGTACGCGCATAGGTGACGTTGCTATGTATTTTGCATAAGCTAGTCTGTACCAGTTTTTCTGGCACTTCAGTGTAGTTTTTCTTCCTGTTGCTGATACTCCGAATTTTCGAGTTGTTACCGATGTACTTATTTTGAAAGGAACAGTTAAAATAATTTTGCCTTCCTTTTAGCAGTACGTAAAGAAGTATTCACGCTTCCAACACTTGTAACGTACCAGGAGATGTGACGTACCTGCCCGAAGGACGCACACGACATAAAGGCAGATAGGAATCAGAATAAAACGTCCGCGTAGCTCAATTGGTAGAGCAACTTATTCCGGAATGAGGGGATCCGGGTTCGAATCCTGGCGTGGACAGAAATGACGGAGAAATTTACTTCGTTATACACTTTTCGTTGTTTAAGGCGAATTCTTAACTAGCCTGCTGTGCTATAAATTGCTTTCGTGCTACTTCCAGCCAAGGGAACACATCTGTGTTGAACCCCCCCCTTCCCCCCCCTCTCCGAGTTGCGATGAGGAGTGCTTGTAAAAATTTTCCTGATGATCGGGAGTGTTAGGATATATCATCCTTCGTCTTCGTGTTAGGATAATCAAATCTTTCTCAGCCCTAATCCCTCTATACCACCCTAAACCAAGAGTTAATTCATTCATACACTCGACGTGGATCAGGAACACCAAACACAGTCATCGCTCTTCCCTGTGTTGCAGTGGTAGCGTGTCCAGCGCGTAACTGGAAAACCCTGGGTTCGATTTCCGGTGGCGGCCGATGAGAATTTTTCCGTGCCTCACTTATTAACGTGAAAAGAGCAATGACTTCTGTTTGACAAATGAGTTAATATTTAGGCTGAAAAAGTAAAAAAAAATCGAGAATATCACACTATCTATCTGTTTCTTATTTAGTAGTATTAAAAGTAATTTATATTGTATTGCAACAACATTTTCTTATTACTTTCTTCTCCCCTGGTTTAATACTGATAATTATTAAGTATTCTCACCTTTTCTATTCCTTAAATCGACATAAAACTAACTTTTGAAAAAGCAATAAAAAGTTTCAGTGATACTCTTACTCAAAACCTTGTGATTCCTACTTTTCCATTTTCAAACCGTATCTTTTGCATTTAATTCTTATGCTTCTGTTTCTGATAACTGCAGTGCAGGTATAAAAAAATATCACGCATCTTTTTGACAGAATAAAAAAATGCAGACCTTCTCGATTTTCCGATGAAAATAAGAAAAAATGCTTTCAAAAAACTCTTCACATTTTCGCTTTCTGCACTGACTGATAAAATTGTTACTATCCAGCTTTCTTGGTCCATAGCATTCGTCTATACTACGACTGAATCTCTTCTATTTAGGGAATTGTTCGCCACAGGATCAGATCTTATGTAGAGGATTTTAGGAAGGGAGTGTCAGACCCCAGGTCTTAAACAATCCTTAGAAATAGAAAGCTAGGAGATTTGGGCTAGAGTGCCCGATAGGGAAGCGAGGTCGAAAGGGGCAGGAAGACGCCCTTATTTATTAACGGGGGGCCAGTACCCCGAGTCCGACCGCTTAACTTGCCCATCCGACGCACGGCGGGTATTTAATGGTTCGAGCGTTTGTACCTGCCAGGATCGAACCTGAGGTCGTCTCCGTGGCAGGCACGAACGTTGACCACTAGGCCACCCGCGGCCCTGTTCGCCACAGGAAAACTCCTTCACGAAAAGTCATCCACCCTTTTCAAGTGAAGTACTGCGCACAAATTGCACTTTACACGAATTTTCTAATGTGAAGGACATTTCCGGTTGCGAATGATTTCAACCAGGGCCGTATATATAGATTTTTGGTGGGGGATGGGGGCGACCAAAAATGGAAGTTTTTGAAATCTATCAGGACAAAGTAAAACTTAATGAGAAATAGAAGAAAAAATTAAAGCATTGTTTTTTATTGTGAGTTGATGCATTTTTGTTAAATTAAAGCATTTTTCTAATGAAAGTCACATTTTAACAAAGAAATGAAACACTTTCGGGGTGAAAGGTCCCCTTTCCCCCAAGTACCTTATTTTTGTTTGACACCGTGCTCGTTGCCTACGAATTTGCTCATAACGTAAAAACAAGATGATTTTCCAAAGCTGAAGCGATAGAAAAAGCACGTTATGTAAATGAAACGCATTCGAATTTTATAACAAATACGCAACACACTGATAAATTTAGAGAAATCAATTTTCAGCGTCCTTTAGCGTTAAATTTGCCAAGTAATTTGCAAATGAAAAGCTGCTAAAGTAATAAGTTTTGCCTAACGTATCCAGTTCCGAAAGATTTTTTTCTGTAACTGAAATGGTCTCTTCATAGCACAAAGGTAAAATTTACTAAATTTTCACTTTGAGAACTTCTAGCGGGAAATTTATGAACTAGTAGTGAAATTTTAAATGGGCAAAATTTAATGAATGTTAATATCCTACCATTCGTAAAAATAACGTTTCAAAAATCTGTGAAAACCAAATTTAGCGCCTCTAGCAGAAAATTAACGAACTGATTGGAAAATTCTATTATTTGAGAAGGAACAGTTATGCCTAATCTGAGAGGCACAAAAATAATTTTTCTCTCTAATTTGAATAGTTTTTCAACAACAGAACTTTAATATTTTTGAAATTTCGACTTTGTCAGTCCTTAGCGGTAAATTCATGAAGTATATGGATATTTAAAGTGCAAAGCTTAATGTTCTTTGATTACCTGTTAGCAGCAAAAATAATTTTTGAAATATCTCTAAAAACAAAAAGTTCGACGTGCACGGACAGACAAAATGATTACACTAGCACTGTTTCTTACAGAACGTTCTAATAATAGGAAGATAGAATGCCATTTTAAAAAGCGTAAAAACCTTTTTCTTGACTTTTTTTTTCTTGACTTTTTTTGTTAATCCTTTTTCTTGTAAATGTAAAAATCTTTTTCTTGACTTTTTTTGTTAATTCTTTTTCTTGTAATTGTAAAAACCTTTTCTTGACTTTTTTTTTGTTTTGTTAATCTGACGGATGAAAATTTCTGAGGTGATTAGAAAGGGGAGGGGGCTTCTGAACCTTTCAGCACCTAGAGCCCAAAAAGATCTAAAGTCGCCTCTGCTTGGGATCCCTTTTAAAAATGGTTTCCAGAAGTGACAAGCACTGCTGAACCTATTATTATTATTATTTTAACAATTTTAAACAATATAAAGTGACCTTACATGTACACTTGTTTTTGAGAATGTTATTACCAGTTTCGCAGCTAAGAAAGCAAGAGAGACAGACTTACGTGATACACCTGTGCCTTAATTAGGGTTCAAGTTTGTCTGCCATGCTGTCCGTCCAAAAACTTGGGTGTGTTCTTTTTTAAAGAATCCAATAAAATCTATGTCAAAGTGGCTGCATTCTTGTTTCAAATATTAGGTATGCATTTATTATTTTTTTAACTATCTTCACCATTTTATATCATCTACTCAATCTCGAATGCTTTCAATTTTCACAAAACCCTTTGTTATTCCTCTTTGAAGTTACTTCCTGACTTCAAGCCACCATCAATTTTATTTTATAATTTATTACAAATTGTAATGTAATTAAAAATCACTAATACAAATTTGTAGATTATTAATCAAATTTTATGACTTTTCAACTATTACACAATCAAATTTGCTGTATGTGCAGAACAAAATATGAAAGGTCTCCCTCATCTGATGCAAAAGTTATATTCTCGTATAAGGAAATATGAGTACATACATATACATTATACATCGTGTCGGTTGCAACACATGACATCTTCAGTACTACACACTGGTGAAACATTTTGTTTCGATGGGGACTTTCGCCATGTTCCCGGTTCTGAGCCCCTGAGAGCCTTACTCAGGCTGTGACTTCAAGTGTATATAGCAATAACCGGACTATAGTCTACAGAAGGCCTATTAATCCTCACAATATAGTGGTCGTAAGCACTGAAGAAAATATGAATGAAGAAAGAATTATTCAAAAAACATACGTTCTACCTCATGACTTTTACAAATTGATTTGCAAAGAATGTATTTTGTTTCTGAAAGAGTAGAAATTTGTGTTTCGTTGGCACGCTGGTTACCTCTCACTGTGAAATGCAGCATGATCTCTTTATTTCATTAATTCCCCATTTCAAAAATTATGCAGCTTCATAACCCACGCTATGATTGTATTTGCACAGCATCTCAAAGCTGAAGTATCGCAGAACAGATGTTGTGTAGCAAGACATACGTAACCGTACTAGTGATTTTATAAAATGATGGAATATTTTATTACTATTCGGGTTTTCCGTGTATTGAAATATGTTCATCCAAGAAAAATATCTTCATTTTTTGTTAAATTGTAAAAAAAAAAGAGGAAGTATTCGAACAAGAACAAATGTACAAATTGCTGTCTCAGAGTTGGTGAACGCCATTATCTACGGCGTTTGTCTTTACGGACGACGATTGCGAAGTCATAATGTCGAACACTTGGGTGGCCACGAGGCCCTTCTTCATCCCCCCCCTCTTTTCCACCCCTTGTATATTCTAGCGTTGTAAGTGGAAAAACTAAAACACACCACAAAGTAAATTAAGGCAAATGTTTGGACTTAAAAGCTCTTGTACTCAAAAAAGAAACATTTTTCGTGAAATCCATCACGTTACTGAAATTATGAATTTCGTCAGAGAACATTCTCTCACAAGAGCTACCGATTTCTGTTTTTATCTCCACCGCCTGGGAGTTCTGATTTCTTAGATCAATCCTCCTTCTGCTCTTTTTGATCTTTCTCATTTTTTTTTTTTTTTTTTGTTATTTGCATCAGAGCCTATTTTATTAAAATAAATGGTGTACCTTGTTTTTCTACTCTTGTGAGTCACAATTGACAACAATGTAGTTCTGATTTATTGTCGTTTAGCTGTACTGCTTGTTGTGCTCTCATGATGTCCCTACATCGTCACTGTAATGGAGGTTTGATCCCGATCGGTCAGCTCTCGTGCTATTGCCGTGTCGTTAACAAACATGACCACTCCATTTTCTGTATGTATCAACGCAGAACAGCAAGTAGTGATCTGTTTTTGTTTTTTCCTGGGACGAAGTTGAACCAGGGACGAAAAATTCATTGAGATTTTTCAGCCGCTTTAGGAACAATGTATCCTCTAAGCTACACAGCTGAAATATCTTCCGCGCAGTAAGCATTTTAGATTAAAATTCCCAGTTACCTAAAAAAATCCGGAGACATCAGCCGACAACTTCCTCATAAATCGTAAACAATATTTTCCGAGTACTCTCAAAGATGGTCGAGTCATAAATTCTCACGGTCGAGTCTTCGGTTCGGGGGATCACATCAGATCAGATGTAGAGGATTTTAGGAAGGGAGTGTCTGACCCCAGGTCTTAAACAACTCTTGAAAATAAAAAGCCAGGAGATTTGGGCTAGAGTGCCCGATACGAAACTGATACGGAAACCAGGTAGAAAGGAGGAGGAGGAAGACGCCCTTATTTATAACCGGAGGACCAGTATCCCGGGCCCGACGGTTTAACGTGCCCATCCGACGCACGGCGGATGTTTAGTGGTTCGAGCGTTCGTATCTGATGGGATCGAACCTGAGATTCCTCCGTGGCAGTCACGAACGCTGACCACTAGGTCATCCGCGGCCCAAGGCTTGTAGGAAAAATTGAGCGGCGATTTATTCCTTGAAAGGCATGTCAGATCAGAACGATTTTGCACTTGTTCTATTTGAACTAATTATTTTGCATTTAATTGTTATTTTGTTTCTTATTCTCCTTGGTATTTTGATATGCAAAGAAACTGTGTATTATGCTTAAACATGATTTTCCTAATTTCCAGTGTTTTAATTCGAGAAATTTAATTAATGAAATATTTCTAATATTTTTTTTATTTAAAATCAATTTCGGAAAGAATGGTGATAAAAATTGTGGGATAATAAAAAATAAGGGTTCCAATCCAAGTTCCAGCTTCTACACTGCGTTAGTAAGAGAAGCTGAGAAAATAAAAAAAATTTGCCCAAGTGGTTATGATGCTTGCCCTACTCATTGGGTTTAGGGTCGTATTGCCCATGGCCACTTAGATGGAATATTGTTTAGGGATGGTGTTTTGGGTCATTTTGTCTATCCAGCATCTTAATATCTCCATGCTGCCTTGGTGGCCGAGTGGTCTGCATTGCAGGCTTCTGACCATTAGTCCGAGATGGGCACAAGTTTGAGTCCCAGATGAGACATGAGTGGTGTGTTCATCTGTTGGCTCAGGCTCTTCCTTCTGCCTCGAACCAGTAGCACCAAATTAGGAATGAGCGAAGCCTTTTCTTTTTTTAACATTCGCCCGTCCTGAAGCCAGTGAGTTGCTCACAACGGTCGTTAAATCCCTAAGCAAAAATGAAGTACCTCGATTTTTCAAGCATAAGAATTTCGATGAGATGAAGGAAGTTGAAAGTAAACTTACTCTGATGCCACTAGAGATACACGTGCTATGTTTTCTTTTAGGACACTTAGGAAGTCTTGCACAATACTTCGTGAGCAATCCTCAACTTTCTCTCGATTTCTCTTCTGTTGTTCTTTCTTTCTGTTGTTCTTTTATCGCTCTTTCAAACTTCATGTTTCCGGAGACAAGTGTCTCTCTGAAATAAATGCACGTCTAAACTTCATTCCAGAATAAAAAAATCGAAAATGAAATTTCTAAGATATTATGAGTCACGTGGAACGAAGAAGAACTTAATAGTTTTACCGAATTTGAAGCCCATAAAACCATTTACGGCCACACCAGAGAAACGCTGGCTTCTGATCATTCGTCCGAGATGGGTCTGAGTTCGGATCCCGGTGAGGCATGGATGTTGTGTTTGTCTGACGGCGGTGGTTCTCTCCCTTCCTTGGAACCAGTGGCCATAAATTAGGAACCGACGACTGCTTATAGCCCAATGAGTAGCTGACGGTGGTCGTTAAACCTGCAATAAAAAAAATAATAAAACCATTTACCGCAATGGTCGACTAAAACATTACTGTGATCTTACAAAGTAAACACTTTAATCATATTTCTGTCAAAATCCCCAATGGTACTTAACAGACCCCAAAGTTATATCGACCGTCCCCGCAAATACTTCCCTTATTTGAACCGTGAAGTAACACATGATATAAATATTCAAGAATGCGCCATTGAAATCGACGTTTCGTTGTCTCAATATGTTTTTAATTCTAGCTCGGCAGAGCTCAGAAAATTAGAATATCTTCTTGTTTTTTTTTTTTTTTTTTTTTTGCAGCTTTCCCTAATTTTGGGTCACTGGTTCAAATGAAGGGAGAGATTTAGCCCGTAAGAGAAACTCACCATCCATGTCTCACCCGGAATTTGAACCCGGCCTCACCTCAGACGAATGACCAAAAGCCAAAGCTTCATACTACTTGATCACCGCGACGACTTCTATGTCTTCCACTTGCTCAAAAGTTTCAGTATTGGGATGATGTTACAACACTAGAATAAGTGAGATTATGGTGAGGCAAGGATCCGTGACTACAATATCATCAACTATTATCAATTTACTGTTGGACGAAGGTCTCCCTAAATTTTCCCCACTACTACTTGTCGTGAGCCAGTCCCCTCCGTGTCTCTACGACGTGCTTCCGAATTTCATCCACCCACCTTCTACATGGTCTTTTTCCGGGTCTTTTCTTGTCCTTTGGAGTACAGTTTAGTATTTCAGTTGCCCGACGATGGTCAGTTCTTCTAGCAACATGTCCAGCCCATTGCCATTTCAGATATTTTACTTTGATCATGATGTCTTCCATTCTTGCCATTTTCCTGATTCATGAGTTCCTTTTTACATCTTTCCTGGTTACACCAAACATACATCTCTCAAAGCTTTTTAGAGTTGTCCACAGCCTGTGTATGTCTCTTTTGTTAAGGTCCATGCCCCTCGTCCATAAGTAAGAACTGGAAAAGAAGGATGAATTGATTCAACTCTAATTTCTTTTAAGACATAATGATAAATTGCTTTTGAAAATTGAACTGTCTTCCAAATGCTCTCCAAATAAATTTTACACGCCTATTAATTTCTTCTTCGATACGGCCTTTGCTTGATATCTGTTGTCCAACGTAAATGTAGGTATCAGTTGCTTCTAGATTCGCTCCATCAGCCCTAACAATCTGTAACGCTAAGAGGGTACTTGTACAAATCACTGTCACCAGCCAAATGAAGGCGGGTCAAATAATCTCCATTAACACATATTCCTTTGTCTTCCCAGTTCAGTGAAAGAAAGATATTCTGCAATGTGGCGTTGAAAGCTTGGGAGATACAGTGTATGCTGTCACTTTGTGTGTGTCTCATTCACTTTCCAATTTTTATAAGTGCTGTGTCCTGGACCAGTCGAACCATTACACTTGTATTTTCATTGATGTTATTAAAAATATTTATGTATGAGTCTATGATATATGGGGCAATTAATCCCAACCAAGTCCAATTTTTTTAAGTCTTTCGGCACTTGAGGTTATTTAAGAAACAGTGGACAACGATAACAATCAACGCTGAAAGAAAAAAGAAAACTTTTAAAAGTGTAGATTGTGAGAAAAAAGAAACAATGACCTTCAGAAGAATTTTGTACCGATCCTTTTACATTGTCTGCCTTTTTTTTATTTAGTTATTGGGGTTTAACGACCACCATGAGCAACTTAGTGGGCTATAAGTAGTAGCCCGTCCCTAATTTTAGGACAACTGGTTCCAGAGGTGAAGGGAGAGAGCCAGTGCCGTGAGACAAACACAACATCCATGCCTCATCGGGATTCGAACCCGGACCATCTCTGGCGAATGGTGATAAGCTGTCGCTTTGTCTACGGCCTTAGAAGCATTTCTTCGCAAATCAAGAATAGGTATCAAAGTCTTGATCTCGGGTCGGGCACTTTAAGATAACGATAAGAAAGCTGTTTTTCTTTGGTTTTAGGAAAGAAACATCCCATTTAGCAATCTTACAAGCACAAAAAGAGCACAAGATTTGGTTAAATTACTTCCCTGCAAAAACACAAGTGTTGGGAAACTGCTGGTCACCAACTGGCATTTATGGGTCACTGCTGGCACTGATGGGTCACTTCTGGCACTGATGGGTCACTGCTGGCCTGAAATATGCCGCTCACGGTACGGTAGTGGTCCGTTGGTGGCAGCCCCATTAGTTGGCAGCCATTGATGGCCCTGCAGCATCGCCGTAAATTACGGGCCTTCAACCAAACGCCTCTCGTGCCCCGTAGCTGGCAACCGAAGCAGCCCTAACACGAGGTGGAAGCATCGGGACGGCGTATGCGCTGAAGCAACACGTGCGCAGTCTCTCGCCCTACCAGTTAGTTGAAGACTATGCCATCGCCATCGTGTTATTTTAGTGGATGTTAAGAAGAAAAAAGCCATATGTAGAGAGGCGAATTAATTTCCTAATGAAATGCTACGTCGACGAAGATTACAATCGGAAGAAAATTATATACATAATTAATGAACTGTAAGAAATAGTCCATTACTCTCAGGTATTATAGAAATTCATTTCGTAGCAAAATTTCTGCGCTAACACACAAAGAATCGAGAATAAGGACAGTCATTAAGCACACCCACCCCATTCCCATGAATAACAAGAAATGATTTATGTATAATCTTTCGTTTTAACATACACTAAACCGCTTCAAATAAAAGTTCCGGAAAGACATTAAAAAATCGTTATGTTGGGAAAAAAATAAGAACTATGCGCGAACAAAATCAATTATCTGAAGAAAAAAAACCCCGCTGTGTGGGTATAATGTACTCATGCATGGGTTGAATACACAAGATTCGCTGCTAAAAATAACGACAAGTAAAATAACTATCTTTCCTCTTTAGAACAAATGTAGCTTCGGACCGTGGAAAACAAAGATACAACGTAAGAAATGTAACAGAATGTGACATGAACGGGTAAAAATATTAGACAGTCGTCTTTCAAGACCACAAGGACAGCACACAACTTTGGGAAACGTCTTTAAGTTGGTACACTCGTTTGAAAGTGAGTGAAGTTTCGTTAAGTTAAATAAAAAAATCGTTATGTTGAAAAAATAAATTTATGAATTATATGAAATAGACATTTATGAAAAATAACTCGCAATATTGTAAAATCAAAAAAAGAGTCCTTCATTTCACATCACGCAGGAAAGAGGCTCACCTTCAAGCAAAGGTTCGTGCGTGGCAAACTGGTATTGTGGCTAAAGCGTCTGCTTCCCAAACAGGATGGTACTAGTTGATGCCACCCTGATCCCAACAGACGTTTTTCAGGACCTGTTGAAAAATGTCCCCAGGCCCGTGCCGTCAGGCAGAAATTTCGTTGGGGAAAAAAAGAGGAGTGCCTTCGTGAAACAGTAGTTATCTTTTTTTTTATGGGTACTACTGGGAAATTGGCGGACAAGATTCGGTAAGCCATCAGTTACGTCACGTGATTGCCGGCTGCCACTGCAGGGAAACTGGCGGACCACATTAGGCAAGCCATCATTTACGGTACGTGCTTGCAGGACCGCTTAAGGGCCGCCTGTGGCAGCCACCGCCTGTGATGGATAACTAATGGCCCTGTTCTGGCATATGACAACTGACGGGGGTGCCAATTATTGGCCAGAAGCTGGCCTGAACTGCTGGCCCATGTGGTGGCTGCCGGGATATTTTATTGACGGTTGGGCAGTGGCAACATAGCGCTGGGCCAGCAACAATGTTTTTGCTATGTTGGAAACAACAGATTTCAGCCAATAAAAATGTTTTTTTCAGTAGGATGTGCATCTAAATGTTGTTATAACTAAAAAAATTGCAATTGGCAAAAATTGAATATTGACCTGTGCAAGTAAAAGAAAAGAGATGGTCTAAAAGTTCCGCTCAACAAATGAATTAACATGTTTGGATATGCGTGAATATCTTACAGAAGAAAAGTGTGCTTTTGAAATCATAATTTCTTGTCGGGACAGTTGATATTTAAACATATCACTGAAAACTAGTTTGTCGTCCCGGTCACGCAGTGGTCTAAGAGATGGCTTCTGATCATTCTCCCAGGAAGGGGTCTGGGTTCGAATCCCGGGTAAGGCATGGATGTTTGTGTTTGTCTTTTGGCACTGGCTCTCAATGTGTTACTTGATCATTTGGCATATTGCATGAAGACGTAAGGAAATTCAACTGTGAGCTAGTTAAGAAAGCAATTGAAAACAATCAAAGCCTAAAGATAGCAAACGGACATCTCAGTAAGGGAAGAAAACAGATTATGGCACTGAGAAAAGAAGATGGTTCTGTAACAAGAAATAGAGGCGAAATTTTGACAAGAGTGAAAGATTTCTACTCAAAATTATATGAAAGGGACGATACATACACTCCAGACATCACGAAAGGTACCAGTACCAGAGTTCTTCCAGTCCTCCCAGCAGAAGTTGCACATGAAATCAAGAACATGAAGCGGGGGGAAAGCTCCAGGAGAAGATGGAATTACTGTAGACATCATACAAGAAGCAAGTGGAGAAATTGAAACGATACTCTCCCAAATTTTCACTCGATGCCTTAATGAAGGGAAGATTCCTGAGGATTGGAACAACGCTACAATGATCCTGCTACATAAAAAATGTGACATTGAGGATCTCAGGAACTACAGACCTATCAGCCTCCTATCAGTGGTTTATAAAATATTCACTAAAGTTCTTTCACGCCGCTTGAAAGTAACACTGGACATGGCTCAACCGAGAGAACAAGCTGGATTCAGGAGTGGCTACAGCACAATAGATCATATCCACGTACTGAGAGAACTAATTGAAAGAGCGAGGGAATATGAACTTCCATTGTGCATGGCTTTTATCGATTATAAAAAAGCCTTTGATTCGGTGAAACCACCAGCAGTTACAATGGCTCTGAAATCCTGCGGTATTGAAGATGCGTACATTAATATTATTAATAACATTTATGAAAATGCAAGTGCAAAGATTCGGCTGTTTGAAAATACAACACACATAAAAATTGGAAAGGCAGTGAGACAAGGTGACACCATATCTCCGAAGCTCTTTAATGCCACATTGGAAAATGTCTTTCAATCACTGAACTGGGAAAACAAAGGGATAAAGATTAATGGAGATTATCTAACCCACCTTCGTTTTGCTGATGATGTAGTCATTTTTGCAACTACCCCATCAGATCTGCAGAGTATGATCCAGGAACTTGTTGACAAGAGTAAAGAAGTGGGATTAAAAACGAACTTTCAGAAGACAAAAGTGATGTTCAATGCTTTTACAAGAAATGAAGATTTGTCGATTGATGGAGAAAAGCTGGAGATAACAGACACGTACATTTATCTTGGACAGCAGATATCAAGTGAGAGTCACATTGATGAAGAAATTAATCGGCGTACAAAACTTGCCTGGACAGCTTTTGGAAGAAACAGCATAATATAATTTTCAAGAGCAATATGCCATTATGTCTTAAAAGAAAAGTGTTTGATCAATGCATCCTTCCAGTGCTTACGTATGGTGCAGAGACGTGGATCTTAACTAAAAGAAACATACAAAGGCTGCAGACAACTCAAAGCCGCATGGAGAGGTGCATGCTTGGTGTAACCAGGAGAGATAAGAAGAGGAACTCGTGGATCCGAAAAATGACAAGAGTGGAAGACATCATGATCAGAGTTAAATCCCTGAAATGGCAATGGTATTGGTAACTGTGGGTACCATAGTGGTACCCAGTTTATTGCTATAACGAAATACAGACATAAGAGATTCATTAAAAGCTGCAGTACAGAAAACAACAGTGCGGAAAGTCAGTATATCCACGATGTAGCACATCGTTACGCAGAAAGGAAATGAATATGCACACGAACAATGAATGGCCTAACGGCATGTCAAACACTATAACACATGTGCACAAATGCATGAAATGTACTATGCTATGATAAATCAACCGAACGGAACTGAAATGCGGTTAGAGCGCAAAACAACATTGAGTACCTCAGCAACTTTACAAAAATAACAAAGGTAACAAACGTACCACTATAATAATCCGCGATAGAGGAAAGCACTAACACAGCAAACACTCACAATTATAGGTAATTTAAAAAACAGGCACAAATTCAGGAAACAACAGATAAGATAATGATGAGATAATGAGGAGATCATACAAGTAACGAGACCGATTAGTTGTGAAAACACAGCAAAAACAGGCAATTATCGCAAATTTAAATACATTACTTGTGAAACACAGCCAAACACACAAATAAAGCAAATTTACAATACATTACTTGTGAATCACAGTAAAAACACACAATGAAAACATCAGAATCAACATGCACTAAGTCTGCAAATCCAGGGCAACTGCTAACGGGTTCGCAAATCCCCTAGCATTGAGAGAACAAAAAGTAGTCGGTGTGAGGAAGAGAGCTAAAGGTCATCGGTAAAAGGATAGAAGGTATCACATATATGCTTCTCAACGAGCTCCTTCAAGGAGGCGAGACGGCGCGTGTAACGTCTCAAAAAAGGCTGATATCGAGGATCGGTGGCACACAGAGATTTAAAAAGTGACACATAAGCTTCGAATTGCATTACCGCTGCATGTAGGTCCAGATCAGGTGAGTGAAGGAATTCTTCAGAACCAACAATCGTACGTGCAGGTTGAAAAAGACGTAAAAGTTGCTGTCTGGACAGTGGTCCAGGAACTGGAGGAAACGTATCAACGGCCTGTAGAACCTCAGCATCAGAGAGAGGATTGACAGGACCTGAGCGGAGAAGCATACTGGTTGAAGAATCACCAGGTGGAGAAACACCGGAACCGGAAACCTCGGGAACACTAGATGAATCCTCAGAATGTGGCACAGAAAGTTGTTTTAACTTTTTCTGTTTCACAGCGCCTTTGGAAGTTCCAATCCGCTTCGAAGAAGAAGCTGAGGCGGATGTATCCATTAGTGGATCAGGCTCACCTCCCAAGTCAGGAGACGAGGAAATGACCGTCGCCGAAGAAGCAGTACGTAGCTGAGCTGCCTTAGTGGAGACTGGTACAACAGCCGTGGCTTCAGGAAGATGTTGCAACAAGGGTATGGTAGACAAGGTTGTAAATGGAGATCCGATATCCGAGCGGCTAGGAGAAGAGCCAGACGGCCGATCTGCCAAACCACCACTCAACACACCCGGATCGGAACACTCCGCTGTAGACACATCTGTAGTCGAAAACAACTCTGTCAATCTTGAAGGTGGATGCCCAATCGGACGGGTCGGGAGAGGAGGAAAGGCAGCATTGTCCGTGACGGAAATGTTCGTCTGACGGAGAAACGAAGAATTCGCGTCAGGCAAACTACCGGTAGTGGGGATAGTAGAAAGACCAATGTGGTCAGCAGTGGGATGTGAACTTGATGAACGTCCACATCGTACGTGGTCACAGCAGGCAGTGGTGTGATTCTGTGTTAAACAGTGTGTACAATAATGAGCAGTGAAAGTCTTGAAACTGTACGTTCGTGCGCCAATTTCAACAGTAGCTTCTGTAGGGCAATCATCCAAGGCTTTTTCGGTGGGAAAGACGACCAATAACTGACGGCGAGGTCCGGTAGCATGTGCAAATCGAGTTCCGCGGGAAGCGTCAGAGAGGCGACGGACCTTGCCAACAATTTTACAAACATGACTGACAAGGAGAGGAAGTGCAGTATCAGGCACTTCCTGTGGAACAGGATAGAACGTGATGTTCACCGGTCGCTTGGAAAGAGGCGACGGGATGAGATGGTTTGTCCCAATCGAAAGTCCGTTTGCAAGAAAAAAGTCAGCATCCTCCTTGTGATTGAACTGTACCGAAATACCCCGAGGAGTACGGGAAATTCCTGCAATGGAAGCAGACGACACATGTCCAGAGAGGGCTTCCATGTAGCGTGGCAATGGAGTATTTGGTAAAGCATGAAAGAGCACACCTCTATCCAGGAGGTTATGGAACTCACGGCCAATCTGGGAATTGTCATCTATCATTACCTTCACCTTGTGGCTGGATACCTGAATAATAGGTGTTGCTTGCGAAAGACCATCTGGTGGAGAGGAATCGGACGTAGAAGTAGCGCCTCGTTGCACTTTAGAGGCAAATGACATCCTCGGAAGAGAAGTCTGTTCGGATCCGGCAGGCACAGAAGGCTGTGAGGGAAGAGAAGCACAGGCCGAAGGCAAGGCAGTAGAATCAGTAGTACCCAGGGAGGGCACCGAGGCAGATGCAGGAGCTGAAGAAGAAAGCGCAGCCAAGTCCAGTGAAGGCACCGGTGCAGGAGTACTAGAAAGCTGGGAAGGCAACTGAACAGACACATCTGAGGACGAGAGTATGTTAACTTCCATGGACGTGGGAAGTGTGACGTGACGTGCATCCGCCACGCCCATAGATGATAAGGAAATACCGGAAGCCGCCATGTTGGCAGCTTCCAAACGTAAACAAACGAGCAAACGATAAGAAAACGGATGAATATGAACTAATATGAGGATGAGAACGCTAGAAAAGTAGCTCAAAACGTACACAGTACCTTTAGACAGCCGGGCCACGCTACAGGTGAGTGAGGGACGAGGTATTCCACACTAAAATGCATAAAATATTGGAACCACCAACACTACGTCTGTCACGAACGAGCAACGGGCTGGACATACTGCCAGAAGGACAGACCATCGATGGACAGCCGAAATATTAGATTGAATTCCAAGGGACAGGAAAAGACCCAGAATAAGACCACATGGAAGATGGGTGGATGAAATTCGAAAGTATGCGGGGGTAACATGGAGGAGACTGGCACAAGACAGACCGTTGTGGAAGAAACTTGGGGAGACCTTCGTCCAGCGGTGGATTGATAATGGTTGACAATGATGATGATTATGATGATGATGATACTATGTTCGCTACGTAGGCCTACATTGTTGATGTAAACTGAATACACTGCTTATGCCTGCCTGACAATACTGTACAACTATGTCTGTTTATCCTGTCAATGCATCTGTACTGTACAACTATGTCTGTTTATCCTGTCAATGCATCTGTACTGTACAACTATGTCTGTTTATCCTGTCAATGCATCTGTACTGTACAACTATGTCTGTTTATCCTGTCAATGCATCTGTACCTCCAGGTCAAACAAATTGTTAAATTTCTTTAACCTCCAGGTAAAATACAAAATCTGGTTTGAGTTGTATTTTGCTTTGACATAATTTTTGGGTTTCAGCACAAGTGCATAATGAATTCAACGTAATATGTACTTTAGCCTAAATCATGTATAACTCTGATGAATGTTCTGTAGGCCGCCCTGATGGTGCATTGGTCTAAGCCCTGGCTTCTGATCATTCGTCTGAGAGGGGTATGAGTTCTAATCTCGTGAGGCATGGATGTTGTGTTTGCCTTACGGCACTAGGTCTGTCCCTTCCCTGGGACCAGTGTCCCTAAATTAGGGATGGGGCGACCGCTTATAGCTCATCGAGCTGATGATCACGAAGGTCGTTCACACTCCCCCCCCCCCAAGTATGTTCTGTGTTGATTTTACTCCAAAAGAAAGTATAAACAGGGTTACCCTAAACGTGAAAGGAAAATGAAAGGTGTTTCCAAGCAGCACTTAATGTTACATGGGAATGGAAAATGAAGAGATAAAACTTGAGTGGAAACAAAAAAGAAGCATGTTATGGACCCTCCCAATTTGAAAAACAATTCTTCAAAGAAAGTTCGCCTCGGGAGCTTTTTAATTAAAGTTGCATCTATAGATTTCAAGTTCCGTGATCAACTAAGCACTGCAGAAAATGGTTTTTCGTAATTGGTTCAAGTGGAACGATGAACTTTTACAATGTTAATGAAATGCAAGCGAAAATTGAAAGGTGTGTGTGCGATATATTGAAGGGTGGAGTTCTTTCGGTTACTCTTTCTGTTGACCTGGAGTGCAAGGTAGATCACATCCTTCCAGAATGTGGAATTTTCTGAACCGAGCGCTGATGCCTTTCCAGGGTGTTTATTACACGTGACGAACACTATTTCTCTGATTTAGAAGCAGTTCTGTTTACAGCGCTAAGCTACAAACAATTATCAGCATTCGAAACCAATGGTTGAATTGGAGTGATTTTATTGTTTGTCCCTTGAAATATGACAAAAAATATTTACAACATCTTTAGTACAAAAAAAAAAAAAAAAAAAGAAAAAGAAAGAAAGAAAGAAAACGAAACATTGCATGCCTATAGTGTCGCTTTAACTGATATCTGACATCTATAAGTCGTATTAAAAATTTCTTGCACATGATAGTGCTAACCATTCAGATAATTAATGCACTTTTGATCTTCTATGGTGTACAGTTATTCTCGCTAGGTGACGCAAACGAATTGCATTAATCAAAACAGTTAGGACATAATACGATTGTCACCCCGGTGGTACAGTGGTCAAAGCGGGGACTTCTGATAATTCTTCCAAGATGAGTTCGTCTTCGAATCCCGGTGAGGCATGGATGTTGTGCTTCTCTTACGGCACTGACTCTCTCCCTCCCCAGGGACCAGTGGCCCTAAATTAGGGACAGGCGACTGCTTATAGATCAATGAGGTGTTCATAGTGGTCGTTAAACTCTCAAAATGATAATGATAATACACTAGTGTGCAAAAATTAAGGACGAAGAGGAGAAATTAGCATAACAGCGAAACGAGCAGGCAGAACGGACTGAAAGACCACTCAGGAGATAGTCTAGGGTCCAATATGGTAGGGCATTCGCATAAATGCAGCATGACGTGGGGGGGGGGAGTGTCGAAAGGGTATAAAGCACACGGGCGGTGTACGCTGAGCAATTCGGTGAAAGCTATTACACGGTGTACATCGGTTTGAACGACGTCGAGTTGCTGCCACCGTGTGATATGGCCAACAGGCAATCCAGTAAACGACATCTGGATGACTGTACCTGAGACCGCGTCACTGGGAAGTTGGAAGAAGGTCGACGTGTGACTAGTGTGACCGAGGAATTCGGGATCGCTCACAGCATCGTTTCACGAACTTGGAGAGCATTTCAAACGACAGGAACAGCTGTCCGAGAGTTTAGCAATGGTCGTCCACGAGCATCCACGACGGCGGACGACCGGTATATTGTCCTACAGGCGAGAAGATACAGACGGCAGACAGCGGGAGAAATCGCAAGGCACACGCAACAGACAACTGGACGTCCGGTATCGCGTTTTACCGTGTCCAGGAGGCTGCACAAAGGTGGTCTATTTGCACGACAACCAGTACGGTGTGTGCCATTAACGCCTGCTCATCGGAGACGGCGGTTTCTGTTGTGCCAGGAACACAAAAACTCGATGCATCAGCAATGGAGTCGAGTTCTCTTTACGGATGAGAGCCGATTTAGTCTGACGAGCGATTCTGGACGTATACACATCTGGAGAGAGCAGGGAACACGCAATCACACCTCCAACATCATCGAAAGGGACCGGTTTGGAGGTGGCGGAGTTCTCGTTTGGGGCGGTATCATGCTTGGTAGCCGTACTGACCTCCACATCTTCTAAGGACGTTCAGTCACTGGTGTCCGCTATTGTACCGAGGTTCTCCTGCCTCGCGTGCGTCTGTTTAGAGGTGCTGTGGGTCCTGAGTTCCTCTTCCTGGACGACAACGCTACACCTCATCGTACAGTGGCTGTCGCAGAGCTGTTAGAGAGTGAAGATATTCAACGCATGGATTAGCCCGCAAGGTCCCCGGACCTAAATCCAATCAAGCACATGTGGGACCTTCTCGGGAGACGCTTGGCAGCACGTCACCAGCCGCCAGCAACGGTTTCACAGCTGCAATTGGCGCTACAAGAGGAATGGGCAGCGATGCCTCAACAGCTCCTTGACAACCTCGTCCTCAGCATGGACAGACGTTGTAAATCCTGCAACTCAGTCAGGGGTGATCATATCCCCTACTAAAGACTGGATTTTTCTTGGCAGCCGCCTGTCACATTAACGTTTCTGTCTTGTGTTCAATTGTGCTCGAAGCTACATTTTCAATAAAGTGCCTTTGTATCCTTTGTATTCCTTGTTTGAACGGTTTTGCTCACTTGTCCCATATTCTTACATCTTGGGGATCTAATGGTATGATTTGAGTCGATGTGGAGCACTTCTGCACGACGTTACATTCGAAAAACCGTCTCGTCCTTAATTTTTGCACGCCAGTGTACGATGTCGACATTATTTCGCAGGTAAATTGGAACGCAATTAATGTGAATGTCATGGTCTGTATCTAAATGAGACGTGTAGTAGGGAATACGCAAACTAGTAATGACTTTATACACATGATTTACGATAGGAGAAATCTGTTACTATACAGAACTAGATTATTCCTCCACATTTCACTGTGAATGAGACAATTCGGTTGTTTATAATTGGCTGAAAGTTAATGTCGTCTCAGCATAATTTGACGGTAAGTACAGCGTGGAGGCAATATGAAGATACGGAATCTATAGCATAGAGACAATACAATGATACACAATCTACAACGTGTAGGGAAGACGAAGATTGGAAGATGGTAATACACAGCAGTCCGTGTAGCAGGACTTTAGAGTGCCACAATGTGTTATAAGCAAAATATGGAATCGTTTTCCCAAAACAGACACAGTTCGCTGAAGGCCAATTCGAGATTGTCCCCCACCAGCGAAACCAAGAGATGACCATCATTTGTCTTTGGTGTTCCGTCGAAATCGCAGACTACAATGTGCATTTATTACAGCCACCTATAGTTACATATCCTGAACTATAACCCTGTCGAACATGCTTGGGACATATTAAGCAGACGTACTTGTCAATGACCTCAAATGACGCATCAGGAGCTGAAACAAACATTAGAGTGGGCCGAAAAAAAACTTTTTTTTAAATTTGCGTATCACCTAGTGCGGATAAGTTGCCATTTGGGTCAACAAGAATAACAAAAATTTTTTTTTGAAATCGACTTAAATCTTCCGTCTCCCACGGCACACTAATTTCGTGTTTTTCTGACCGCATTGGGCCGTAAGCAAAAACGGATCGAATTTTTTGTAATTGTAATCGAGTAACACCTAGCGCGGAAAAGTGTCCTTTAGTGTTTCTAATAACAGCGAAAAAAAGTTTTGAAGTTGATTAATATGCTATGTCTCAGCACTGCACCCGAAGTCCACCATTTTCTTCCCACATTTGGCTCGTAGGCCTAGGCTAGGTAGAGGCATCCTGGCATGTAGGGCATCGGAAAAATCCGTAGGAAATCGCACTGTTCTGAGTGCACGATGCGTGTGCATGTGTAATACACTCAGTTTTCTTTGCGATGTGCAGCGTGTAGCTCTTCGCGTGCTTCCAATGTCACTTATGGAAACAACCAAGAACTCACCACGAGAAGGTGGCTACACTTCAAGTTACGCCCGCCCTCCCTCCAGCTCAGAATTGTATTTCTACGTAGTATATCTTGTTCGGCAATCCGCTTTACTCGAAAAATGTAGTATTAATTGCCGTGATGCAATTGTTGCTTTTATGAACGAATTTCTAGCTTAAAATTCACACACTGAGGCAGCTGCATCGGTCACCAGTTTCACGCAACGTTCCACAGTTTGCGTGCGGCAGGGAAACTTGGTTATTTCTTCGCCAGCTGCGGCAGAAGTTGCGATTAATCGATCCAGATTTTTGTCTGAGATGTGTTTTGTCAGGAGTGGTTCGGTAAGACGCATTTTAGTCCAATCGATTATTTCATAATGTTCAGTAGCATCCAAATTTAATTGCGGCATTTCGAATTCTCTTATGACATCATTCATTTGTTGTTGTCTAGCTTTCCTTATTCTTCTCCATCCAAGAGCTCTAACGTGGGTACGTTCGTCCGGAATCATACTTAGCAATATATTCTCTATAATCATACTTACCAATATATATATATGCGCGTTTCTCTTGATTTCTGCATCAATGATTACTTTGCACTTCGAATCCATGAAGCGGGATAAGTCGATCAGTTTCCAAAAGTGTTTGGCCCCTTCTCTGCACGAAGGCTTCTTCTTTATGGAAAACCAGACCAGGGCATATGCCTTCATTATGTAGTTGGTAACACAGATCAAAGTTTGCGATGGGTTTTGAGTGGCGACATAGAGGCGCATGACTCTGTTAGCTGTGGTGAGCCACCGCGAATGTGACAGTGGTCCTGGATTTCTTCTAGAAAGGCTGACATCACAGTCTCCCTGTGACACGGCGCAACAGATTTCCAGTAAATGCTGCTGGTTGGTACTCAGTTCACGTGAATTCTGCAATTCTTTCATGTGTTCTGTCCATTCTACATGAATAGCTGCAAAGTCAACTACTGGAAGGTTTTCACAGCCGTCGAGAGCTGCCCCAATCTCTCCTGAATGAGTTGTAGGGCCTACAACTCTCCCCAGTCACCCAGAGAATATCTTGGTAAGTATGATTGCGGACGAACGCACCCACGTTAGAGCTCTTGGATGGAGAAGAATAAAGAAAGCTAGACAACAATGAATGATGTCATGAGAATTCGAAGTGCCGCAATTAAATTTGGATGCTAATGAATATTATGAAATGACCGATTGGACTAAAACGCGTCTTACCGAACCACCCCTGACAAAACACATCTCAGACGAAGATCTAGATCGACTAATCGCAACTTCTGCTGCAGCTGGCGAAAAAATAACCAAGTTTCCCTACCACTCGCAAACTGTGGAACGTTTCGTGAAACTGGTGACCGAAGCAGCTGGCTCAGTGTGTGGATTTGAAGCTAGAGATTCGTTCATAAGAGCAATAATTGCATCACGGCAATTAATGCTACATTTTTCGAGTAAAGCGGATTGCCGAACATGATATACTACAAAGTAGAAATAAAATTTTGAGCTGGAGGGAGGGCGGCGTGCAGAACTTGAAGTGTAGCCACCTTCTCGTGGTGAGTTCTTGGTTGTTTCCATATGTGACATTAGAAACAAGCGAAGAGCTACAGGCTACACATTACAAAGCAAACTGAGTGTATTACACATGCACACTCATGGTGTACTCAGAACAGTGCAATTTCCTACGGATTTTTCCGATGCCCTACATGCCAGGATGCCTCTACCTAGCCTTGGCCTACGAGCCAAATGTGGGAAGAAAATAGTGAACTGAGCGTGCAATGCGGAGACATAGCATATTGATCAACTTCAAAACTTTCTTTTTCACTGTTATTGGGAACACTAAAGGGCACTTTTCCGCGCTTGGTGTTACTCGATTTCAATTACAAAAAAATCCAACCGTTTTTGCTTACGGTCGAATGTGGTCGGAAAAACACGAAATTAGTGTGCCGTGCGGAGACGTAAGATATTAATCGATTTAAAACAAATTTTTTTTTGTTATTCTTGTGAACCAAAATGGCAACTTTTCCGCACTAGGTGATATGCAAATTTAAAAAAAAGTTTTTTCGTCCCACTCTATGAAAATTCAGTTGAAGAGGTGTGGCTAAATGGTTTTCCCCAAATATCAAATTCTAAATCACTTCATTTAATCTATACCATTGTTTTAGGCAGTTAAAGGTGTCCACACAAACTACTAGAGCCCTTGACTTGTTTTTGTTTTTTTCTCATTACTTTTCCCGACTGTTTTCTTTTTCTTTTTATACATCCTTTTATCACAAGTTCATGTCTTTCACTTCAAGTGAATTATATTTGCAATTAAATTTCGCTTTGTTACCTTTTTTGTCATAATTCATCTTATTGTTGACTGAAAATCATATTTCAAATCTGAACTCCTCAAATACACATCTATTCACGTTCGATATCGAATTATCTCCAGATTGTTTTTAGTAGTGCATTTTGACACTACAGTTGTACTTTTAAGTCAGACTGGAAAATTCTTTTTACATCCGACACATGCAATTGCGAACAAAATTTTTCCTACGTCTATGACCTTTTACTAGTGAAATATTCTTACTAGGTGACGGAAATTCATATTTTTAGTTCAACGATACCTCCTCTTGGACTGAAAATTTTCTTCTAACATTAGCTAATTTTACCCATGACCAGTAAAATCCACATATCTTTAATTTCCAGATACAATGTTACATTTTTACCTGAAATATATCTGATTTCCCTAATCGTCCGATTTGAAAAATTTCACTTGCATCGGGCACCTGTAGTTACGAACAAAATATTTCCTGCATTTCCGAACCTCTTTCATGTCCGCTAGGGGGCAAACATTTCGACTATGTAAAAGCACAGCTGAAAAATGTATGAAAAGTTCCATGCTCTGCCCCCACGCGAGGATATACCCAGGTCTTTTTCCAAGAACAGTGATGTCGAGGCATATTAGAAATACAGTGTTTTTGTAAGACATTTCAGCAACTGCAAATTGGAAAAGTTTAGTAATATAGACTTGGTATGAAGAAAATATTTGATTTAAATTATACAGTATTGCTAAAAGCCTTATGCACATGATTACTACATCACAGTGTGTGGTCACCATAAGTCTCACGCAGAACACCTAAAAGGTAATCATACTCCTCCTATGTGAATCCAAGAATAACTGCAACGACCATTGCTATAGCGTTCGCGATTTTTCCTTCTTGCGGCATAAATAGTTATTCCCTTCGTTTGGTACACCGAATCATCCTACTAGAGCCTCTTAAAAGTCTTAAATCATGTCTTGTAATCTTAGGAAAAATCGCGACGGACTCAGTGTATGAAAAATCGCTTTCCTTACCTCGCCTTGATTCGCCACGCGGAAGGGTTTGGCACAAAACGGCCGCAATCTGTTCAAGTTCGGCATATTTCCAGGATGACAACTGAAAGTGAAATTGAAATGAACGTTTTTGTTAAAGTGATGAATGGACGTTATACCACGTATGCAGTACAACATAGGAATGGGAATAACTTTGACCTTACTTTAGTGCATGAGAAATTTTCTGATCAACTGTTGTAAGCTGATCCATTGGATATTCTGCTGCACTTAACGTCGTGAATTACAAGTAATAGAAGTAACAACTTACCTCCAATTTGAACATATATGGCACGTTATGAGCTCGGCAGACACGTGCTCCCCACCTCCAGAGAGGCCTAACATACGTAGCTATTTGTTAGTTAAAATGAAATATTTACAAGTTAAAACACTATTATTAATATTAATTTACAATGCCTAAATAAATTATATTTACATACCTTAAAAATTTAAACTTCTAAAATATCTTAAAGTTAAAACGTACAAAACACCAAACCTAATTATCTCAACGGGCTGGGAGACACCGTCTGCCCAAACACTCAGCATCGATTTGCGAGTGCTTTCGTCAGTGCTCTACTGACATCATTTACACCGGCATTTGATGTTGCATATATGTTCAAATTGGAGGTAAGTTGTTACCTCTATCACTTGTAATTGATTTAAATGCACGTTGAAACATGAAGTTATTAATTTTGATAACTTTCATGACATGTATATATCTTAACGTCGTTAGTTTTTTATCCATACGGTGGCACCTTGAAGACTATATACATTAAATTTGTGCCTGTGGAAGTGAATGACTTTGTGATACGCAGTGCTTGAGTGATTTAGGGAGGACGTATTGTGATGGTGGTTTACATAAGAACATGGAAGCACCTTCCCCAAATTCTGCTTTTTGAATTCTATAGTGAAGACGTTCGTCACTTTCTCCTTACTATGGAGAAGGAAATAGACAACTTCTTTTGAATGGGAGGCTATCAAGCAACGATTGTTATATACACTGGAGATGTAAAAATCTGCCGAAAGTGCGCCAGACCTTTCGGCAGATCTTACATCCCCGGAGTAAGAACAAGCTGCAGCCTTGGAGAGATCTAACATCTCCAAGGCTGCAGCTTGTTCTTCCTCCCCGCGGTGCGCTTTCTGCTACAGCATGAGGCACCCTGTGCCCCCATGAGTAGCGTTTGAGGTTCTGTGTCTAATGAAAACAGAGGATTAGAATGCGTTAAGACGTGAAAGATTTCAAAAAATTAAAGCAATTTGAAGTTCTGAGGATGTTTCTGTAAATACATCATGTGGTGCTATTAACTCAAAAATGAGTTCATTTGCTATAGAACTCGAGAATTTCGTTCTGGAGAGAGTTATTCAAAGCAACGACGGCTAGGATGGTTGAGTCCATTTCTTTGCTATTTGAAAAAGTTACTCCATTCCTACGGACCCTTGCGAATTTGGAGAGCAACTTGACAGTCTGGATTTAGTTGTTGCTTTGAATGACTCTCTCGACCAGAAACATGACTCTCTCGACCAGAAACATGGCTCTCTCGACCAGCTGCAAGTGTCAGCCGTGTAGCGCATATGTAGATTGTGTTATAATCAAGCATATACTCTAAAAACCCTTTTGCTGTAGTGAAGTAAATGTTGTTGTTTTTTAATCTGGTTCTTCCAGTTGTTTAGGGATTGACGTCCTTACGGACCGAGCTGACCTTAGCATATATTTGTATTTCGTTTCGGCCCTCTTTGAACAAATATGTTCCTTGCATCAGTGTTTCTGAACAGAAAACTGTTGCCTCGAACGGTAGAAACATCTCTTGTAATCTGTCTGTTTGAGAAATGTCTGTTTAAGGCTTTCCGAATCGTCGTCTTCCTGTGTGAGGGAGTTTTATCATGCTCAGAAAGGTCTAATGGATTTCTTAGGATTTTCCACGAAGGATAGTGATGAGTTTTACTTTTTCTTTACCGATGGTTATTAGACCATAACGTTTCTAATGATAGATGATAGATACAGTGGGTCATCTTAAACTTGGCGTACCAGTTATAGCGAAAGAAGCCCTTTGCTGGTGGCAGAACTCGAACTAGCACCTTTCTGCTCCGGACCCAAATTCTTTTCCAGTTATGCTACACAGACGAAGTTTATCGCTGCAACTTTGCCGTCTTCACATGTGCGTCACCTCTAGTAGTACGTTACACAGTCTCTAACGCTCCTGTTAATGGACGATTCTTTTCATAGCGTGCAGGAAGTCCTTCTCCGTTTGGGACACACATCTGTTTCAGGTGAGCCACAAAACACGGTTCGTTTTTTCCCTAAACGGTTGGCATCTTCAGTTTATTCTACATTACGTCTAGACCAGTTTTTACAACTGGAAAAGGAAGTAGATTGCAGACAGCCACGAAATCATATGCACTTTATCTGTTGCTGAATCACTTACGACAAACTATTTCTTCCTGTCATATATCGTTCACTAATGAAGACAATAATAATGTTGAGATCTGTTATGAATACTCTGTGTACATTTGTGCTGCGTAGCTAGAATTTTTCTGATGAAGAAAAGAAAAATACTGTGAAAATTTGGGAATATATATCTTGTCCCAAACCAACTGAGAAAGTTTTTATAAAAAATGCGCAATACTGCGGTGTTCAACCTTGGCACTAGTCTCGAAAAAACGGTAGTCGTTTCAGTAACCATAGCAACCGGGCACACCAGTTAGTCATGCATGCGTCGTCGGTAGTGCTCCGTTTAATAAGCATTGTTTCGCAAACCCCTAACAGGTGATTTTGCGCTGTGATTTTTTGAAAAAGATTATGTGAAAGAGGAACAAAGATGCACCACTAAATTTTGCTGTCGACTTAAGAAGTCTGTCAGGGAGATCTACCGTCTTATGCAAGAGGCTTATAAAGATGAATGTCTAGGACAAAACTGGATGTGAAAGAGGAACAAAGATGCGCTACTAAATTTTGCTGTCGACTTAAGAAGTCTGTCAGGGAGATCTACCGTCTTATGCAAGAGGCTTATAAAGATGAATGTCTAGGACAAAACTGGATGTGAAAGAGGAACAAAGATGCGCTACTAAATTTTGCTGTCGACTTAAGAAGTCTGTCAGGGAGACCTTCCGTCTTATGCAAGAGGCTTATAAAGATGAATGTCTAGGACAAAACTGGATGTGAAGGTGGAACTAAGTTGCGCCATTAAATTTTGCTGTCGACTTAAGAAGTCTGTCAGGGAGACCTTCCGTCTTATGCAAGAGGCTTATAAAGATGAATGTCTAGGACAAAACTGGATGTGAAGGTGGAACTAAGTTGCGCCATTAAATTTTGCTGTCGACTTAAGAAGTCTGTCAGGGAGACCTTCCGTCTTATGCAAGAGGCTTATAAAGATGAATGTCTAGGACAAAACTGGATGTGAAAGAGGAACAAAGATGCGCTACTAAATTTTGCTGTCGACTTAAGAAGTCTGTCAGGGAGATCTACCGTCTTATGCAAGAGGCTTATAAAGATGAATGTCTAGGACAAAACTGGATGTGAAAGAGGAACAAAGATGCGCTACTAAATTTTGCTGTCGACTTAAGAAGTCTGTCAGGGAGACCTTCCGTCTTATGCAAGAGGCTTATAAAGATGAATGTCTAGGACAAAACTGGATGTGAAGGTGGAACTAAGTTGCGCCATTAAATTTTGCTGTCGACTTAAGAAGTCTGTCAGGGAGACCTTCCGTCTTATGCAAGAGGCTTATAAAGATGAATGTCTAGGACAAAACTGGATGTGAAGGAGGAACAAAGATGCGCCATTAAATTTTGCTGTCGACTTAAGAAGTCTGTCAATGAGACCTACCGTCTTATGCAAGAGGCTTATAAAGATGAATGTCTAGGACAAAACTCGATGTGAAAGCGGAACAAAGATGCGCCATTAAATTTTGCTATCGACTTAAGAGGTCTGTCGGAGAGTCTTTCCATATTATGCAAGAGGCTTATAAAGATGAATGTTTAGAAAAATCAACAATTTACAGATGGCATAAAGAATATCTGGATGGTCGTGAGTCGGCGTCTTTAACGGCGCGTGGAGGAAGATCATCTATGAGTGTTACAGAGCTAAACATCAACACAATAGGTGTTATTATACAGGAAGACAAACACATCAATTAGAGATATCGAAGATATGGTTCACATTTCAAAATCATCAGTTCACAGAATTTTAACCAAGCATTTGGACATGAAACGAGTTTGTTCAACTTAAATCTTTTATTTCTTTTCATGTGCGGCCGAGTACAAGGCCGCACTTGGCCAGTTCTGTCGTGTCTTATTTTGAGAAAATAAACATTAAGCTGATGCCCCAACCTGCATATCGCCCAGTCTTGTCACCATGTGATTTCTGGTTGGTCCCCATTTTAAAAAGACATTACGGGGACGACAATTTGAGACTGATCAATAACTTATTACAGCTGCGCAGGCGTGCTGCAATAGCATTTCGGAAGAATTCCAGAAGGCATTCAAAAAGTGGGAGGAACGTTGGGACACCTGTATTCGATGCAACTGACAGTATTCCGAAAAAAATGACCACTTTCTTTATAATTAAGGTACGTATATTATATATATATATATACTGGATATACATACAGGATGTTTCAAAACTAATGGAATAAACTTTAAGAGGGGATAGAACACACCGAAACAAGCACTTTTCATCATAGGATGCATGGTCGCAAGTTACAAGTTACGCGGTTAGGAGCTGGAGGGCGCTTTCCGTTTCCGCACACATGCAGTCTTTCGCAACAAAAAGACCCATATCTTTTACCGGAACGTCTGGATGGGAGGACGTACCTTATTTTCCTTCAACAAGTCTTGCCTGAATTGATCCAGCCTGTACCAGCAGTGATGGAGCTCCAACTCATTTCAGCACTCAGGTGCGTTATTGCTTGAACATCACATTTCCAGGCCAATGGATTGGCCGAGGTGGACCTATTGCTTGGACTCCACGATCACCAGATGTGTTCCCTCTGGATATCTTTTTATGGGGACATTTTAAGTCCGTAATATACGACACTCACCTTGATTCCAATGAGGAATTAGTCTCTGCTGTAACTGTCCGGGAAATTCCTGGTATTTACCACAACATACTGGCATCTTTACGTCGACGATGCGAAGCGTGTATTAGGAGTGGCTGACGCCCTATTGAGCATCTTTTGTAAATGTAATTAATTTCAGTATTTACTTATTAATGTTTGCAAATTTGATGTAATTTTGTGATGTCAGGTTTTGTTTTTTATTTTGTCTGCAATAAATCTTTGTTTTGATTTGTTGTGCCATTCCTGTCTTTGCGTTGCGAAAGACGGTGGCGTGCGTGGGGAAACGGAAAGCGCCCTCCAGTGTCTAACCGCGTAACTTGGGACCATGCATTCCATGACGAAAAGTGCTTGTATCGGTGTGTTCTAACACCCCTTAAAGTTTGTTCCATTAGTTTTGAAACACCTTGTACATAAGGTAGAAAACAGGTGGGGGTGCAATATTTTGTTGTTTGCCCCGGCCGCATTAATACCTATTTACGCCCAGGGTCGATTAAGGGGGGGTTCTACTGGGGCTATAGCATAGGGACCCACCATTACCAAGGGCCCAGGAGGTATGCTTCTACATACACATAAAACACAGCTTATACGTATATTTGTGTACGGAGAGAAGTTTATAAAATATTACAGTTTTAGTGTTTTGCCTCGTATAATTTCCACTCGATCACATGCAGAGGCTAAAAAATGAACAAATTTCAAGTGACTCACTAAGGGTAAAATGTTTCATGTTGTTGTGTACAGCGGGGTCGGCGAGACAGTTTCAGCTTTTTCACTACCATCCACCCACGCCTCTCTGCTTGCTCTTGGAACCGTTAATGGTCGAGATTCCTGGTTGCTTCACATAAATGCTAAAGTAGCAAACATTCCATGACGAAATCTAGGAATTTTAAGCTTTTAACTCATGCTTTTGTGACAACACTGGAAAATATAGTGACTTTTCGTGAAAACTCTGCAAGTAATTTATTAGTTTCAAGAATGCACTAAACAGTGGTGTAACTACCACCCCCGCAGCCCCCGCGGCTACGGGGGCCGCAGGTAACGAAGGGCGTACTGCAGCTGCCAGTTATAGTTTTATGAAAAAATTCGAACACGCACAATAATTAACCCAAAGATTTATATTTTGCTTTAAGATATATTTAGCTTTGCCTAAATAAATGCCTAGTTTCACTTTTAAAACACTGAATGTCCTACAGATTGAAAGTGTTCGGCTCTTTGACTTTGGGTTGTGATTGACCTGCAGCGGGTTGTAAATAATACGATCGGTCTCCAATCGCCCTCTCTCTGCGCTGCTGAGGAAAAGCGCGAGCCACATTGGGGTTCCCAGTGGAGGATGTGGGAAAACAGTCAGTTACCTAGGATTACGTGCACGACAGGCGTCAACATTTATTCACAGCAGCCGCAGATCTGCCATGTGTAAGAGGGTGATTTCTTCAACTGATTGATTTCTTCAACTGATTTATTTTAGTTTTGGACAAAGCAATTACACGTATTGTCAAATCTAGTTACCACCATTACTTTTGCAGACACTCTTCCAGACTTCCTAAACCCTCCCCCAACCACCACACACAAACACACACACACACACACACGCGCGCGCGCGCGCCACGGAAAATGCAACTTCCCTCGTGTTCGAAATCCTGGGAAAATTACTGTTTTTAGGGGTGCTGAAGTAAATCTTGCGGGGAGATGCACATTGTGATAGTTACGCCACTGGCCCTAAGTATTAATTTTCACACCCGTATTGCTACAGTTTCGTGTTTTAACGGGCTTCATAATGCTTCTCCGTCAGAAGTTCTTTAGGGTCCCACTCAGAAGTTCATAGCCTTGGTATCCCACTCACAGATGTGTTAACCTAAGGGCCCACTAAGCCCTTAATCCGGCCCTGGTTACGCCTCTGTAAAAGTGTATAATCTTTTTTTAGGTTGTTACAGCGTTTATAATTTAAAACAGCGCTTCCTTTTCAGTCATGTAAATTGCGTTAGAAGGTTGAAATTGATTGGAACACAGACGAAGAAAAAGGCATGTCCTACCCGTGATAACAACGGTTCAAGAGCTTATGTTTCTGATAAATGATGTGAACTTCTCACCGCCATCTGCTGTGGGATAGCAGTGACATCTGTTGACCAAAGAGTGAACTTCCAGGAATGAAATTCTATATGCAACGTTGGAACCAGGAAACGAGGGAGAAAAATCCAAACTTCTGATGTTCACATCCCTGAATATGTTGAATCGCATTGTGTCGCGAATATGTATTTAACGGGGAGAGGTTGTCAAGTAGCGTAAACGGGAAGGAATGGCACCCCCCAAAACTGTTTTCAAACAAAATATGTAGAAATTAAATGAAAAACAAGCTTCTCTGAATTATAAAAGGAATTAAACTTCGTGTCTCTGTTTCTGCACTTTTCAGATATGGGGCAATAAAGTGTTTGCTCCAGAATAGTGGCTACGGGGTATACTTTCATTCGAATCTTTCGTTTTCGAAAAAAATCGCCCTCCTGTTTTAAACAGAGAGGGCAATGTTCGACTGCTAACAGTAATGCTGGTTTCAGAACTCAAAGGTGAAGGTATTTCGACAGTTCTTGTGCATGAATCACAGGAAAAGAGTAAGTGAATTCTAAATGTTTTCATGGAAGAATGTTTTTGTGCTCTCAGTAAAAGAACTTTGTAATACTGGCACTTTCAGCTGAATTGCAAACTTATGCACGTTTTATTTTTTATTTTTTTCGTTCGTTCTATTATGTATAACAGCCAGTTGCTAACATATTTTCTTTAAAGCAAGTGAGGACACGTTTGTGTGTTAGAATATACTCACGTAAAATGCAACTCGTGTACTTCTGAGGGTCTTTGTTGCAAAATTTTGACGACAGAAAATACTTATGCGATCGAAACTTGTGTTATTATCGCCCATTAGTAAGTCTGTACAACAGAGCGCTTTCCAGTTTCTGATTAAAATTTCAATCTTGTAAACTGATATTTTCAGAAATCAGAATAAACATAACGCTTTGGTGCTTTATTTATGTAACAGCTTTGTGTTGCAGGTCCACAACCTGAGTAGATGAGCCTCCACACGCTGCCCGGTAAGTCAAATTCCTAAAGAGCAATTTTTGAGTTTGAATTTCTGAAGCCTTTAAATTGTGCAGGTAAGCAAAATCCATGACAATCATTCGTTTCATTGCTAGAATCATTCTTTCTCAAGGCTTTATTATAGCACTAAGTTACGAAATGTACTTGGTGCTACAATAAAGCCTTTTTTGTACGAAATCAACGTTTGTAATTTCAAGTACATTTTCCCACGTGTAGTGCTCGTCTGAGAACTTAGGTTTTTCCCTCACCGTGTTGAGGCTCATAGTTTCACAGGAGAATTAGAAAAATTTTCAAATAAAATTCATTTGACTTCCACTCATTCCTAATGAATATGCATGTCTAAATTTAAGGGAAGATAATTTCCGAATTATAAAGCAAAGGTAGCCAAAACACAGAAAAAGATTCAAACAATGCGAGGGCGTAAAACTACTTTTGCGTGAACTAAGGAAGGAAATGTGCAATAAGATTTTGCCTCTGGTGCTTGTGCAAATAGCCAGAGTAAAAAGTATGAGTAGCGAAAGAAGAACCAGAAGGCCACCCCGGCGGCTGCCTGAGTGGGGCTGCTGGTTCCTAGTCATTCATCCGAGATGGGTCCCTGCCCGAATCCTGGATGATGCATGGATGATGTGTTTGTTTTATGCCGCTGGCTTTCTCCTTTCCCTGGAACAATTGACCCCAAATTAGGAACGGCAGCTGCTAAACTAAAGCCACAGCGGTTTATACACCCCCCCCCCCAAAAAAAAAAAAGAGGAAGGGCGAGTGAACCAGCGGTAAGCTGCGGCGGATTCGGTCGACCAAACCAGGCCGGGAAATTTAGTCTCGCGGTCCACTACAAAAACACACGTACCTACAGAACACCTCATAAATTCCGTCATGAAAAAAAAATGTCTTAAATACCGGATGAAAGAAAACTATATGAAAATATCTTAAATACTGGATGAAGTAAACCGAATTCAGTTGTGAACAAATTTTTACAACAATTTAATGGTGAAAGAACTTTAAAATTCCGCTCATGATTGAATGTATATTCGAAACAGATATTATTTTCCTTTGAAAAACATGGTTTTGATTTAAAAACAAAAGCTGGAATCCCTTGCAGATCTCATTTCAAACTACATCACCATGAAGATCGTTGTGAAAGTTGAAATAGGAACACGCCTTGTAAGAACGGACATATTAATTATGTTAAAACGTAATGAACTGGGCATTATGTTACTTTTTCACAAAGAAAAGTAAGACAGTACAATACCTCAGAAGGCAATAGAAGGTTCGAGAACATTTTTTCTGATGTCGAGAGCCACAGACAAAGAACATAAGTTTTCTCACGACTTAGAAAGGGAGAGGCCTTTCCAACGAACTGATAACTACTTCAATGATACCACGACCTTCGCTGTACATTGTCAGCGTTGCACAGACGCCTAAAAGTCTGGAAAACCAGCCATCCACCGTTGTGCAGATACAACAATGCATATTGTGTTAGTGTAAGAATGTACTTCGGCGGTAGGATTACGTTCTCAAAGGGAGCACTTCCTAATGGATAGATCTGACGGGCCGCAGAGACACGAAAGGGGGGATTAAAACCCATCAGTTAAGTACGCCACGCCGACTAAAGGGATTTAGTCGGCGCGGGACGTCAAAGAAGGTACACGTGGCCGGAGAAGAGCGTCACATCAGCAGGTCGGCGCCGGAAGCTTGGCGCATGCGTAGCGCGGAGGAGGCGAGGAGAGCAGGTCTCTTAGAAAGAACCTGTTAGTCAGTCTGCTTTCATCTAGCGGAGAGAGTAGTTCTCCGGTAAGGGGACGCGAAGCGCTTTCCTTTTTCTTGTGAGCAGACGGACGCTCCTGTTAGACGGAGGTCCGAGGCTCTGGATGAGATTAGCCAGCACACTATCTTTGGAGAGATAGGGTGTTCGGTTGCAGCGGTACAGGTCGCAGTCCGGGAATCCCGCTTGCATAATATATATTCCTCTACAGCAAGTCAATTATTAGTACTGGCTAAGATTGAATTCGCAACGGCAGGGAAGCACGAGTAGGCTTATAATAGTATTCTCAGAGCTTCAGATATACCTAATAGTAGGTAGATTCTCTCTAGAACATCAACGCCAAAAGCTAGGACTTAGATATTTTTCTTCGGAAGTGATTCTCCTAGATTTCATGTCTACACGAACGTCAGGTCTGCGCCTTAGTGAAATCCGAGGTTAGAGGAAGTTAATCCACCGCCGTCGGAACCTAACTGATTATTTAATAACGTTTGTGTTGTATTGATAAATCATCTCGAGATCCTTATATCTTAGTTGTGATTATTATTCTGTTCGTTCAGCTGTTTTGATCCGCCTTCCTCATCACAGATTTCATAACAAAGTGGGGAAGGCTTCGTTTGTTCACCCGAATAGAGTTTAGGGAGTGTATAGGAGAAACAGAAACCCTTCCTTGTGTCTGTGAGGAGCACCTGTAGCGTGGACGCCTCAGAGTCATAAGTAGGAGGCGGGGCCACGGCACGTGACCAGTACTTTCGCTCTCACAGCACAGAAAATATGGCGCAGTCGGTAGAATAACAGAACAAACGAATTTTGAGGAGAGAAGCAGGCTGATGAGAATTAATGGAGACATTCTAGTTAGGTAGATAGAAAGATCCCGGTACCCACAGGTGAAAGAAAAGGTACCGACAGAACTTTAGCCGACGACGGGCGACTGGAGGAGGTCCGCAACCGGGACGCTTCTCGCACGCCGTGGTGGACGAGAGATCCAGTGCAACGAAGGAGGCGTACAACCCAGACGACGACTATCATGAGGAGAGCTCGCAACCAGAGTGCCTTACGGGCTCCAGGACTCATTCTTCAAAAACAGACGACGAGAGGACGACTATCATAAGGAAGCTCTCAACCAGATTACCTCACGTACTACCGGACTCATTCTTCGAAAACGGACGACGAGAGAACAACAACAGTGAGGAGAGCTCCCAACCAGAGTGCCTCACGTGCTACCCGACTTATTTTTGTGTAAAGAAATCAGACCAAAGTTGAAGTGTCCGACCACCCCAAGACACAGAATGAAGCAGAAGGGAGCTCGAATCGCTCCGGCGGGTAAGTACCACTTTGGAACCTCAATTTTATTTCCTGGGCACTACCTGTAGTATTTTAGCCACCTAAAGCTAATAGAATTCGCTTTAGGGTACGGTCAGTTAGAGACCATAGGGTCAAAGATATTATCATTTGTTGAAGTGCAAAGTGTATTTATGTGTAAAAGTTCGAGGTTACTAGTTAAGTTAAGAAATCAATTGTGTTTTATTATTGTATGTTGAAGTAAGCATGTAAGAATGTTAGGAATGAATAGGCTAACCAGTTTGAGAGCATAGGCTGATATCGAAAATTTGAGTGTATTTTTACATGTATATTTGTTTTTATGAGTATTGTATGTGAATATTGCATGAAATATGGATCAGCTTTTCGACGGGCAAAAGATTCAGGAGTACGAAGAACAAAGTGTAGAGGGAAGTGAAGGGGAAAGTGATAAAGAGCTAAATAACAGCTCAGATTCTAACCAAGAGGTGCAGATTAACCAAAGAAAGATAGAAGGGGATACCACTAGGTTGGAATTGGAATTTTAATTTAAAATGCTCGAATTGTAGGAAAAGAAAGCCGAAAGGGAATTGCAGGAAAAGAAAGCGGAAAAGGAATTACAGGAAAAGAAAGCGGAAAGGGAATGGCAGGAAAAACAAGCGGAAAGATAATTGAAAATAATCGAGCTGGAAGCCGAAAGGGCTGAGAGAATGCTTCAGCTGCAAATAGCTGATAGAAAGGGAAAAAGGGACTTCGAGCTGAGTAAAATAAAGTTATCCTTAGAACGTCCGGCTCCGGCGACGAAGAGGAAAGATCAGAGGCACCTAGCCGATTATATGAGAATCATAGAGAGGGCAATTCCGAAGAGTCCCTCTAAACCCGAGGAAATCCTAAATTTCTTCGATTCCATATAGAGAGCCTTTCTGTTAAATGTTGTTCCAGAGGAAATGCAGGGACGGTTAGTCGTGGCTCGTGGCTTTATTTAACGCCGAATGGGTGAACCACTTGTTCAGACGGCTAACCCTGGGGTAGTATGACTGCTACCACACCGTTAAGGAAGCAATTTTGGCGGAGTGCCACTTGACCCCCGATATCTATCTCAAACAGTTTGAGACAATGAAGAGGAATAAAGGGGAAAGCTTCCAGCAATTAGCAGGTCGTATTGGGCGAGCGCTCCAATACTACGTGGAGAAGAGCGGCGTATCAGAGTTCCAGCAATTAATGAATTTATTAATTTGCGATAAATTCAAGGGTTTGCTTTCTCCAAGTTTTAAGACTTATTTGCTGCAGAGGGGTGCCGTGGGGAAACTGCTTCTAGCGGGCGAACTGGGAGAGCTATGTGGCCTTTATGAGACCCGTGTAGAAGCTATGGAATTGGGAGAAGGGAGAACCAAAACCAATTATGCGGTGGGCTCTAATTTTAAGGGGAGTATAATACGGGAAGAACAACCCAGGTAAAGAGAGATAATCAGCCGAATAATGGGCTACCCCAGAAAGGGAAATTCCCAGCAACCGGATCAGGGTTCCATAATAGGGGGGGCAATTAATAGACCACCAGGGAACGCTAATTTTGATCAGGGCGTGATTTGTTTTCTTTGCGGTAAGGCGGGGCACCGACAGGTGAATTGCAAGCTGAGAGTTACACCAGGGCAGATAACAAGGGATCAATAGGCAATTGGAGAAATGATGGGAATAAAAAAATAAGTCTGGTAGAGAGAAGGGAGGGAATTAACAGATAAAGGGGGCGTCGAGAAGAAACCCGAAGAGGACCCCATGAAATTAAATGCAAAAATGGGAAGGATACTGGGATCCGAGAGTAGCCAATGCGAGATAATGGAGATACCCGTAGGAGGACAATTAAGGATAGAAACCGAGAAAGGAATTCGGGCCGGAATAATCGTAAACAGCGGGGCCGATATTTGTTGTGTAAGAGAGGGTAACTTAGAGGAAGAAGATGAGGAGGACATCGGGAGGATAAATTTAACCGGATTTGACGGGAGAACTGCCAACTTTCCCATAAAACAATTGCAAGTTAGATTTATAGACCCAGATTTGGAAAAAGCAGGGAAAGAGGTAATGGGTATGACGTAAATAATCTGTGCGATCGTACCCCAGCTCAGTAACGATGCGTTAATTACGCCTTTAAATTACGCAAAAATGAAGCAAGCGAGTCCTGAGTGGATAGTTTCAACCCGGGGGCATTTACAATTTCAGGAGAGGAGAACGACGAAGACGATTTGCAGGAAGGGAAAAAGCTTACAGGGATAGACCCGAAAAAAACCCAGGATATTTGCGTCGCGAAAGGGAGGAGGACGGAGGAACCGTCGAAGAACCCGATTTCGCCCCAGGCATCAGAGAGAGAGGTTATCCAGATAACTGGGCATCCACGGAGCGCGCGACGGGCAGCCAATCAGATCCGGGGACGGGACCGTCGCAGTCGACGTCGCGCGAGCCGACCCCTTGCCGAGGTGGGAGTCCGATAGACGGGGGGCCTCACAGCTCAGACTTCGGGATTTTTAAGGAACAGAAGACGCGCGATGAGACGCTGAGGGAAGCTTTTAGCTAGGCCATAGAAAGGAAGGGTGGATTTCTTTTTGAGGATGGGCTACTACATCACCGAGAGAAAGTTTTAGGGCAACCAGTCGACCAGCTAGTAGTGCCGGAATGTAGGAGAGGGGAAGTAATGTGGTTGGCGCACGACTCGGTTTTTTCGGCTCATTTAGGCCACAAGAAGACCTTAGAGCGGATCTGCTACTCGTTTCATTGGCCATCCGTCAAGAAAGAAGTTAGAAAATACTGTGATGACAGTAGAGGAAAAGGGGTATTCTAACGCAGGGACAGCCCCCATAGACATAACATTGGCTGCCCCAGCTGTCCACTTGTCAGATTTTTTTGTCACGTGATTGTCCCCATGATGTGCTGCCTCCTAGCGGTGCTTCTTGGAACTTTCGATGGATCTTTGATTCTGAGCTATGGCAACAACCGAGTGGGAAAGGGGTTGGATATAGGGGATGTCAACTCAATGTGCTGCCTCTGGCGGTGCTTCTGGGAACTTTCGATGGATCTTTGATTTTGAGAGATGGCAACGACCGAGTGTGGAAAGGGGTGGACACAGGGGGATGTGTACTTGATGTGCTGTCCCTAGCGGTGTTTCTAGGAACTTCTAATGAATCTTTGATTTTGAGAGATGGCAACGACTGAGTGGGAAAGGGGATGTCTACTCGATGTGCTGCCCCTAGCGGTGCTTCTTGGAACTTTCGATGGATCTTTAATTTTGGGAGATGGTAACGATCGAATGGGGAAAGGGCGCTGACTAGGTGTTAAATATGATGCTGCTTCTTAGAACTTTATTTTTTCGATGCATCTTCGATTTTCAGGGATGGCAACGACAGAGTGGGGTCCGTTGGGATTTTCCTCCCTTCTTCGATGCTATTTTTCCCCGGAGGAAATTTTTACGTAACGATGCTGGGAAATTTTCTTTCCAAGGGAATAAAAATGCTGTGATGGTCTTAGCGAGGTTCTAACTCACGATGATTTGGTTTCAAAAAATGGTCGGCTGGTCAAATGGTGTTTTCTTGTACTACGTATTCACTCTAATTTTTTTTATTATTTTTACGTTGTTTCTTCATGTGTTTTTATAAATTTTTTGTTTATTTTGAGAGAGTTTTTTCGCGTAGATGTAATGAATTTTCTGGGGAACTTTTCTTTTTCCTCCATTTAATTTTATTTCAGACCATGAGACGAGGAAATGCTTCTTAAGAAACGATTTCGTTCCTGTTCGCAGTAACTATTGGACTTTGACAAAATTTTTGGGAAATCAAGCGAAAATGTAGACATGTTAATTCTGAGTCTTTCGCCCATCCAATATATTTTTTCCTGTTGTAATGTTTTCATGTACTATGAATTCCCTCTATTTTTTATAACTTTTACGCTATTTCTTCATGTATTTTTTATGTTTTTTGCATGTTTCGAAGAAGTTTTTTCGCGGAGATGTAATGAATTTTCTGGGAACGTTTCGTTTTCCTCAATTCAATTTTATTTCAGGCCATGAAACGAGGAAATGCTTCTTTAGAAATGATTTCGTTCCTGTTTGCATTAATGATTGGACTTTGACAATTTTTTTGTGAAATGACTTCATGTTAATTCTGAGTCTTTCGCCCCTGCAATATTATTTTTATTTTCTCGTAATTTTTTCGTGTGTTCAAAAACTCTACAGATCGTTCACAGTTAAAATTCTGCTGAAACAATATTTTACTACTTTATTTCGCATATCATTATAACTTCCCAATTTTCGCTAATTTTCTTCTTCTATCTTTGAAATTTCGTTAAACTTCCCAATAGGTCAGGACTCTTTTTTTTTTTTTTTTTTTTTTTACTTGGTCAAACTTATGAGTTCTTTTATTCAGACTACTTTTTTTTCATTTCATTTCAGCAAACGATTATTTTAGATTTAACAAATCATCAGATTTTTGTTTCCTTATACAGCATATTTTCCAACTTGCTTAAAAATATTCCTCAAAGCTTGCATGTATGACAAACATGCATTTTTATTATAATTTCCTAGTTTGCTATACTTTTCGTGCGGGCGGTCGTAGTGAGCGATGGGTTTGCCTCCTTGGGGCGCTCCGTGGTAACAATGGCACACACAACAGCAACTAGGGCCTTTGTGAATATTGGACAGGTGCAAGCTAGTTCCGTGTGACATTGGCGAAAAGACCCCAACTCACTGGGTTCCAGAATCCTTAGGTTGAATGACCAACTGGAACCCTCAGCTGTGGGTTAATCCCCCACACTGATGTACTTACCTGATTAAAAAGACAAAAAGAAATATTAACAATGACTCAAGTGTGTGGACCTACCACACTTGAGAAGGACGGTCCACCACGGAATCGACCTGGACTTTCTAAACGGCGTATGAGAAAGAGATCTCGGCTGAGTGAATGTAAGATTGGTGTATGGAATACTAGAGGTATAAATGGATAAGATGAGTGAGGTGATTGAGGAGATGAATAAGTATAGACTGGAGGTGCTGTGTGTAAGTGAAACCAAAAAGAAGGAAATTGGGGTAGAAGAAGTGAATGGCACGGTGAGTGTGTGGTCTGGAGTATTGGATGATATGAGAGGACAGGCTGGTGTAGGTGTGATTTTAAGTGAAAAGACGAAGAACAACTTGATTCACTATAGTTGCATAAGTGAGAGAATTCTCTGGATTCGTTTGAAAGTGAAACTTCAGAGAATTGTAATTGGGAACCTCAACGAACTATAGGGGGCGCTGCGCAAACGTAAACAAGCTTCTCTAGTACGGGTAACGTCGCACGTGTTTCCATAAAGTCGAATGTTAGAATGGCTGGTTTGTCGCTTTCAATCCTTGAAATAATTAAATTTGTGGACGCTTCCAAAAATTCAAGATGCATTAAAGAAGGGGAAGTGATTGTTAATGTAGGCCATATAATTTCTTGTGGAATTAAGAAGGAAGATGGAAGAGAAATTCTCATAGTTTCGCACTGCATTCAGTCCACGGCAATAACATCGTCGCCTCACTCCGTCAACGGTGTTTTAGATACAAGTAACAGTGAAATTTCTATAAAGTCATTTGAGTGTTCTTGCAAAGCGGGCAGAAGTGGAACGTGTAAGCACTGTGTAGCAGTAATGCTTTACTGTAACAGGTAATTTTTAATTTTACATTTTCAGGCAGGTGATATAGTAATACCGACAGGGATGTTCTAATCCGGATTACTATTAAAAGCTGACATTTCGTTTCACTTGACGTTTCCCAGGACCCATTTTCAATACTGTCAACAATAACATTTGTAATTTTTGAACATTCTGTTCCTAAAAGTGTTTGTGAATTGGTAATTGTTGATCATCATTGGGTTCTGCGTTTTTGAACCGATGACTGTTGACAGAACATTGCAAATCTTGTTCCATAATGAAGTTTAAATTTATATGGATAACAGCAATTATTTGTTTTCAAGATTATGTAGAAATGCGGATTTTTTAATTACTACTATGCAATAAAAACATGCTGCCTTGTTTATTATTCATTCAAAGACGTTACTAGGTTAATAGCATTTCACTGGAAGGATTTCAAACGCAAGGCACAAACGTTTATACTAACTTGTGAAAAACATAGCCGAAACCTTGGGAACGACATTGCGGGACACAACAATATGATTTGTTCTTCTTCACGGAATTCTCCATTATACAACTCTCTAATTCCAGAATGAATGCAAAAATACACCAAACTACGACAACTGAACGTAATGAGCGATCTAACAACAGCCAAGCATTGAGCCAAAAACGTTATCCGTACTACAGTAATTCTTCCTTTTGCCGCTAGAGGGAGAGCGGACCTCTGAGATTGCCAATTGTTGTAGTGCATGCTCCTTGTGACTCGGGACCTTCTGATAAGAAAGAAGATTTCTGGAATGAGCTAAAAGCTGTTTTGAGCCAGTTTGGTGCTAAAGAGAAAGTTATAATAGCAGGGGATTTCAATGCTAGAGTAGGTGTGCAGAATGCAATTTCTGACAATGTTCTGGGTAAGTTTAATGATCCTTGTGTGAATGATAATGGTGCAAGATTAATTGAACTCTGCATTGAGAATGGTTTGTGTGTATCTAATACATTTTTCAACCACAAGTATATACACACATATACTTGGGAAAATCGTACTCTTGGTCAAAAGAGTGTGATAGATTTTGTTGTCTACGATCAGCGTTTGAAACACTTAGTTGTTGACACCCGTGTGATGTGAGGTGCGGATGTTGGTTCTCATCATTACTTGGTAGTGTCACGAGTAAAACTTAATGTTGGTTGGAGGAAAAGGAATAGGAAGAGACCCAGGATACAAAGAATAAAGGTTGATAGGCTCCTTAAAGATCATCAGCGGTATTCTGACTTACTCAGAGAACGACTGAAGGATCTGAAGTCTGATGAGAGGGATGTAGAAAAGAAGTGGGAATGTTTTAAGAACTGTGTTGTCACTGTGTGCTAAAGAGGTCTGTGGCACCACAATAGTGGGTAACAATAGAGGTGATGCTTGGTGGAATAGTGAGATTGAAGAGGCAGTAAAGAAAAAGAAGGAAGCCTATTTGGGGATGTTGCAAGGTAGAGTCTCTGTGGATGAATATCGCTGTAAGAAGCGTGAAGCTGCTTAGCTGGTTCGCCACAGTAAGGCAAAAGATAGGAAAGAGAAAGTGGAAAGGCATGAACTGGCTTTTCGGAAAGATAGAAAGTCCTTCTGGTAGTACATGAGACTCAGGAAAAATAGGGGAAACAAAGTTGTAAGTTGTGTGAAGAATGAGATTGGGGAAATGATATGGGAGCCCAATGAGTTAAGTGACAGATGGGGTGAATACTTCTGTGAGTTATTAGATCAGGAGAGCAAAAATGATTCTGAGACAGATGCAGATGATGTCACAATGAGAAATGAAAGCACAGGACTGATCTCAAGAGAAGAAGTGTGTAAAGCTCTAAAATCTCTTTAGAATGGTAAGGCTCCAGGAGTTGATAGCACAACTGCACAGATGTTGAAGTATGATGGTGACTCTATAATTGACTGGTTAACTGAAATGTGCCAGTTGTGCTGGGAGTTAGGAATAATACCTCGGGATCGGAAGGATGCTATTATTGTTCCCTTGCATAAGGGAAAAGGTGATCAGACTGAATGCAAGAACTATCGTAGTATTAGCCTACTGAGTGTGCCAGGGAAAGCGTTTGGTAAGATTGTTAGTGAAAAAGTACGGGGTCTTACATCATTGAAAGTGTGGGATGTTCAGAGTGGTTTTATGCCTGGTAAAGGCTGCACTAACCAGATTTTTGCATTACGCATGATGATGGAAAAGTATCTGGCTGTTGGGAAGAAAGTTTTTACTGCCTTCATAGATTTAGAGAAAGCTTACGACTGAGTGAATAGGACACTTTTGTGGAAGGTATTGAATGAATATGGTGTTACTGGGAATCTACTTAATAGTGTAAAAGCCATGTATGCTGGTAGTAGAGCTTGTGTACGAGTGAATGGTGTTTTATCAAAATGGTTTTCCATTGGTGCAGGAGTTAGACAAGGTTGCGTAATGTCACCATGGCTGTTTAATATATTTATGGATGCATGCATGCGTGATGCCAAAATAGATAATAGTGGTTTATGTCTTGGTGATATCCGTGTGTGCAGATTGCTGTATGCTGATGACACTGTCCTGTTGGCAGAGAGCAAAAGTGAGTTTCAGAGTATGTTGACTCGGATGCACGAAGTTTTCATGAAATTCAAACTGAGTATAAATAAGGGAAAACCCAAATGTATGGTGTTTGAGAGAGGAACGGGTAGCACTGAATGTAATGTAAGTATAAATGGCACTGTGATTGACCAGGTGAGTTAGTTTTTGTATTTAGGAAGCATGTTTGACAGAGAGAACAAGTTGGATGGTGAAATCAGTAGGCGAGTGAATTCTTCTTTGAAAGTCATAGCTGCTCTGGGAGGTTTTAACAGGAATGATGGGTTCTCTAGAGAGTCCCGCATGGCTGTGTATGAAACAGTAATTTTTCCTACTCTGATGTATGGCAGTGAAACCTGTGTACTGCAGAAGAAACATAGGAGTCGTTAGTGCGCTGGAGAAATGCGTTACTTACGTGGGGTTTGTGGCAATATACGATCTGATTGTGTGAGGAATGAAGGTGTATTGCAGTTGTGTGATGGAAAGCAAAATGTTGTTAGCAAAGTGGAGACCAATATGCTTCGGTGGTTTGGTCCTGTTGAAAGAATTTTCAGCCCAAGTAGCAGGAAGGAAAGGCAGAGGAAGGCCAAAGAAGACATGGGTGGATCAGATTCAGGAGTGTCTGCATGAGAAAAAGATTATGAGTATGAAGTATAAAAGATCTTGTGTACGGCGTGTAATGGATATCAGTGAAGCACGAGTTGTATGTCAAGATCGCTGTAAATGGCGAAGTTTGATATGACAACAATAAGTAAAAATATCTGGAAGTTTGCATTTCTTTTTGGAGCTAACCTCTGAATCTCAGAGAACATCTTAGTGATGTGTATGTATGTATGTATGCTATACTTTTCGTGGACTGACCCGACAGGAAAGCATTCATTGTCAAGACATGCAATCTAAAACCTTTTTTCTTATGATAAAATATCTATTCTTTGGGCAGTATATTTTTCTGTCTCGTCCGAAAAAACATTCATTCTAGTGGTAAAGCGAGTAATTCCGTTCTCCCCCTAAACATTATTATTTTAACGTTTTACTAACTCACCAGAAAAGCAGTTGTTCCCCAACCCCATAGAGAAAATAAAGAAATGCTTACTGCTTTTCCCTACATATCGACTCAATCTATTTCTTTTTGAAATGCTGGTCATGACATTTCAAATAAAATTTCATAATTTTACCAAAATTCATATTCTTAGGTGCTTTTTTTTCTTTTTTTTACTTTATTTCATGTATAACTAAATTTTTATTGTTTACTCGCCTTATCAAACTCAGTAAGAACTCTCCTAATCTCATTCCTTTTCCTCATTTAGTTCGCTTTAAATTGAGATGTTTCAAAACTTTGCTTATATTTCATTCACTAAATGTCCAGTTCTTCCGTGTCTGTCCCTGCATTTTTAACTTCTGTGCCTGCTGCATTTTCTCTTTAGACGTTTAGTTTCATTGACCTTTCCTTTCGATACATTTCTGTTCAAAAGTAAAGTCGAATGGAAAAATAAGAGCAATTAAATCAGTAGGAAAAGATTGATAGGTTGAATCAGAAAAAAAAACCTAAGTAAACAAAAGAAGTTTCATAAAAATAAACCAAAGTTTGAAGAATCATACTACACTGAGCAGAAGGAAAATATAATAAGTAAAATAAAAAAAATACGATATTTTCACTATGGGAGTTGGGAAACAACTGCTTTTCGACACGTAATTAGTAAAACGTACAAAAAAAATGTTTATAGGAAGTATGGACTTAGTAGCTATGTCTCCAGAATGAAAGCTTTTTCTGCTGAGACAATGATTAAAAAATACGTTAATGAATACGTAATGTTTTAATTACGTTTTCATTATCGTATTTTCTATGTATCGTATTTTTATTCATCTCCAGAATGAAAGCTTTTTCTGCTGAGACAATGAATAAAAAATACGATAAAAAACGTAATGTTTTAATTACGTTTTCATTATCGTATTTTTTATTCATTGTCTCAGCAGAAGAAGCTTTCATTCTGGAGACAGAGCTACTAAGTCCATACTTCCTATAAACATTTTTTTTGTACGTTTTACTAATTACGTATCGAAAAGCAGTTGTTTCCAAACTCCCATAGTGAAAATATCGTATTTTTTTATTTTACTTATTATATTTTCCTTCTGCTCAGTGTTGTATGATTCTTCAAACTATGGTTTATTTTTATGAAACTTCTTTTTTTCTTAGTTTTTTTTTCTGATTCAACCTATCAATCTTTTCCTACTGATTTAATTGCTCTTATTTTTCCATTCGACTTTACTTTTGAAGAGAAATGTATCTAAAATCGTCAGATGTATTTTAGTCTCTAAGACCGATTCTTCCCTATTTCAAATAAAGTGATTGTAGGATTTTAGTGTAAATGCCCCTAAATCTCTAGAACTTACTTCCCTTTCATAGTTAGATACTAATTCCTGGAGGTTTACATTAAAACATGAAAGAAGAATTTACTGAAAATGTCAGTTTTTCTTAAAGAAATCCTAAGAATAAGAAATCCTTCACTGAAACAAGAAACTCCTATTCAAAGCATTCCATCCCTCTTTCTACTTCAAATACTCTATTTGTAAATCTAAGGAGCTGTTTTTGTTTTTTGTTTTTTTAATATTTATATATTTTTCTCTCTAACTTTTGAAGATATTTTCCCAAAATGTGTGTACATATTACGATAGTAAAACATCTTACAACTGCTTGATTTTCAATTCACTTCACGCTGTCTTAAGGAAATTCTTTCATTTTCTCATAACACATAGACATGTTATTTTTCTTCCCATTCACTTCAAAGACTTGAGATCAACTTAATGGAGACCTTTGAGAAAAACTTTCACAGGAAAGCATAAATTTACTTTACTGCAAATGTCAGTTTTTCTTAACGAAATCATAAGAATAAGAATTTTTTTACTGAAACGAGTTTCCCCTATTCAAAGCATTAAGTGGCTCTTTTCGCATCAAATTCTGTATTTCCTCATGTAAACTTTATTCTTTTTCTACTTATTTCGTCTTTCGTTTCTTGTTTTTCCTTATGTAACTTAAAACTTCTTTTCTTAATCTATTTTTCATAAAGTATCATTCTTTTGAGTTGATTTTTTCTCTCCCTTTTTTTAAATGTATCCCTAAGTTCATATTGAGAAGGGTTTAAATTTTGATTGAAAGATGTTTGCGTTTTAGGAAAAGTTGGAAATAGATAAGGTTCGTTTTGGAAAAGTTCATTCTTTCCTAGGGTTAAAATTAGAACATTTCATTTTTGTTAGGGGCGGTTTTGATGAAACACGTTTCATTAAAAGCAGTGAAATTCCCATAGATTAACATGGGAAACTAGCATGCATACAAAGACTGTTCCAAAACGAGTAAAAATCTGTTGAAGATCGTTTTCGAAAAAGTTGAAAACAGATAAGGTAGAAAACGAAATGAAGTAAAAACAGTCTCAGCAAGTTCCTGAAAGTTGAAATTAGATGAGATTGAAAATAGAATGTACTAAAAATGTCTAAGGAAAGAAATTTTTATGAAACACAGACTGTTTAGTTTTTCCAGGCTAGGGAGTGTTCAGTGCGAGCGCTTCTTCTTTTCAACTCAAAGAATAAAGAGAGTCAATTTGAAAAATTTCAAACTCTACGAAATTAAGCCGTGTACTCGGGTTTCGGCTCAATACTGTTAAGCATTGTTCTCAGACCAGCCGAAATTCCGCCTCGATTGGTCGCCTAATGGAAAATATCAGGCCCCTTTCCATTAACAATTCCCAAATATCTTTAAGAAAAAGTCTAGCAAAAAAGCAATAGTTCCCCATTAAAACAATTGCATTCATGCTGTTACTGTTTTAAACATTTCAAAAAAGAAATTTACGTTCTCACTTTTACTTTAAAAATCTTGAAAGCTTAATATTTTGACTCATTTCAATAAAAAAAATTCACTTAAAATTTAATTTAAAAAAACAATAATTACTTTTAAAATTTATTCCATAAAACTAAAAAAAATTTACGCTTAATATATCATTAAAGAATAAATATTCACAAACTCACCTTCTACCTTGCCCATAAAAAAAACTACATTCATTTTTGAATTTATATAATTGAAATCATTATTTCTCCAAGTAATCCTTTTCCCCTGATTGTAGAGAGGAACTCTTCGGAAATCTTCACTTTTCCAGATGTGTTCATAAAAGCTTGAGCTGCTTCCTTAGGATTCAACAAAGCCACAGCGTTCTCGAAACTTGAAATCGCTTTCCTGTTCTGCTCAGTGGTTAGGCATGGAGGATGCATCTGAATAGGTGGAAGTACTACAGAAATGAATTCGCGACATCTACATACCTTTAGGATGCTCTCCCAGATTAAATTTTTCAACATTCAATGAAATTGTGTCTAAGTTCACACTCATGAATCGATGTATTTTGAAACATTCGGGATTCTCCGAGTGCGATTTTCTGGAATTCTGAAATCATTAGCAATTCCTGGATGCTGTCCCACACGCCATCTAAAATAATTTGGAGTTTCTTAAACTGCTTTCTGGTTAATGCAACTCCTGTTGTTAAGTGGAAAATCCCACTAGCATCAGAGAACTGTTTCTGGAATCGATGGAATTCGCCGTCTCGTGAAGTTGAGAAAAAGAGTTCACTTCTAATGCTGTGAGTTTTTCCAGGCTTTCCCAGTTGAAAAACACGACTCCTCAAGTCCAAGAAGCAACTTGAACTCATCGTAATCCCACATGTAGAGGGGTGAACAATTCTCCAGTCCACTTGAATTCCCTAACATGAACTTTGATTACAGAAGAATATACGGAAACAGTCATAAAAAGATTTCCTCCTAAATGAAAATAATGGTCTGGAATTGATACCAGCCTGAATCCAATGGGACAGCTTTTCTCGGGTTGCACCTCCACAACACAAGTGGAGACGAATGAAAACTCATCACAATTTTCAGATGGAATCAAAGCATTTGAACAGCTGGGGGAACCGACACACTGCTTCTTAGCATAAGAAACAGAAACGTCTGGAAGATTCATACTGCTTCTTTCCCAATGAATAAATGTGGAAAAAAAATAACGTTAGCGAGCTGACACAAACAGAATTTGAAAGACTTGAAGACGCCTTACTTTATTTTATTCAAACTTAGAACAGAACTAAAATTCACTTACCGTTTTCTTTGCATACTGTAACCAACGCATGACCCTTATCACCGCTCGTGTTGATATGTCACCATGCGTCAGCACTTGGGACGTTTAAAAACAGTAACTTCGTGGTGACTATTTCCTTATCCGGTCATCTCACAACGAACACGTTGCTGATGAATCAATATAAGACTTTAATCTGACAAAGTGAACTTCAGCTCAATCCTTTTCTTAAGGCAAATTCTTCGCAAAAGATACACGAAAGGATTTCATTAAACCTTACAAAATTAATTTTCATACCTTGCTTGAGAGAATAAACTAAAAAAATTCTTCGTAGAGTATATAATAAGCGTAAAGAAATTCTTCAAGGCTGAATTTCCCCTAAAACTAGGGTGGTATACGGAAAGAGTGAGAATTTAATCAGACATTCTAACCTTCAAAGAATTCATCTTGGAATTAACGCTGCTTTTGAAAAACGAGTGAACTATGAAATTCTTTGTTCTCCACACAGAGAAATTTCAGATTTCGAAATCTCGCCACCCTGACACACTTTTTCCTGAGTGAAATTTAACACATGGCGGAAATCTCCACTTACGCATTCCTTTGTTTGGGGAATCGCTCTCATGAAAGGGTTCAACGGTTCCAAACGACATTGATTAAAATTGGAGAGGAAAAATACAAGAATTAAAAAAATAATGCATAGGCAGGATTCCCGAAAACATAAAAAATATAAACTTTATATAAAGAAAAAAATTCCAGGAAAGATATTGGAGGAGCGAAAGATTTCCCATTTCTTCTTACATTCCCTCCAAAATTTAACGAAGTCCAATAAATCTCTCAAAAAAAATTAAACAAATACGTGGACTGACAACAGAGGCGACACACGACTTAACCCATCCCGCGGCTAATAGTCGGAGATACACGGTTCCCACCTCTGACATCATTTTTTTCTATGTGAACAGAAATTAACTTGAACAACCGTTTTAGAAAATGCCTCGTCCACGTTTTTTCATCCCAACCGTACAAGAGCAATCAGATTGCCTTTTCCAAATAAAAGTTCTCAAAATTTAATAAACCCCGAATTCTTAATGAGGAACATTAAAACCAAGTCAGCTTAATGGAATAACCCTTTCAGATTTAACATTTTTTTTTCAGTTTAACTTCATCACAGGTTTCTTATATTTCAATCTCAAGTAGGCGAGGTTCATTTTTGTATGAAATCACTTCCTTCTATTTTTTTCAACCTCCTCTGGTAGAATCTAGCATCTTATTTTCCATTGACAGCAGCCTTTGTCTATTAAGATGGAATTTTCTATAAAAATTACTGGATCACATGACTAAATCAATTTCTCTCATCTCAAAAATTATAGACGACAAACTTTTTATTCTAACATCCCCACACATCCAGTCGCACCGCAGGAGCAAGAAGGAGCAGAGGACGCCAAAACGTATAGCCCAAAAGAGCTCCCTCTCTGCCACGCCCCCTTGTTCTTCGGCTTCTTTTGAAACGTCCCAAGTGCTGACGCATGATGACACATCAACACGTGAGGTGATAAGGGTCTTGCGTTGGTTACAGTATGCAAAGGAAACGGTAAGTGAATTTTAGTTCTGTTCTAAGTTTGAATAAAATAAGACGTCTTCAAGTCTTTCAAATTCTATTTCCGTCAGCTCGCTAACGTTATTTTTTTCCACATTTAATCATTGGGGAAGAAGCAGTATGAATCTTCCAGACGTTTCTGTTCCTTACGCTAAGAAGCAGTGTGTCGGTTCCCCCAGCTGTTCAAATGCTTTGATTCCATCTGAAAATTGTGATGAGTTTTCATTCGTCTCCACTTGTGTTCTTGAGGTTCAACCTGAGAAAAGCTGTCCCGTTGGATTCAGGCTGGTATCAATTCCAGAACATTATTTTCATTTAGGAGGAAATCTTTTTATGACTGCTTCCGTATGTTCTTCTGTAATCAAAGTTCATGTTAGGGAATTCAAGTGGACTGGAGAATTGTTCACCCCCTCTACATGTGGGATTACGATGAGTTCAAGTTGCTTCTTGGACTTGAGGAGTCGTGTTTTTCAACTGGGAAAGCCTGGAAAAACTCACAGCATTAGAAGTGAACTCTTTTTCTCAACTTCACGAGACGGCGAATTCCATCGATTCCAGAAACAGTTCTCTGATGCTAGTGGGATTTTCCACTTAACAACAGGAGTTGCATTAACCAGAAAGCAGTTTAAGAAACTCCAAATTATTTTAGATGGCGTGTGGGACAGCATCCAGGAATTGCTAATGGGTTCTGAATTCCAGAAAATCGCACTCGGCGAATCCCGAAAGTTTCAAAATACATCGATTGAGGAGTGTGAACTTAGACACACTTTCATTGAATGTTTAAAAAATTTAATCGGGGAGAGCATCCTGAAGGTATGTAGACGTCGCGAATGCATTTCTGAAGTAATTCCACCCATTCAGATGCATCCTCCATGCCTAACCACTGAGTGGAACAGGAAAGCGATTTCAAGTTTCGAGAACGCTGTGGCCTTGTTGAATTCTAAGGAAGTAGCCAAGCTTTTATGAACACACGTGGAAAAGTGAAGATTTCCGAAGCGTTCCTCTCTACAATCAGGGGAAAAGAACTACTTGGAGAAATAAGGGAAATAATGATTTCGATTATAAATTCAGAAATGAATGTACTTTTTTTTAATGGGTAGGCGGAAGGTGAATTTGTGGGTATTTGTTATTTATTGAAATATTAAGCGTAAATATTTTTTTTAGTTTTATGGAATATCTTTTAAGAGTAATTATTTTTTTTTATTAAATTTTAAGTGAATTTTTTTTATCGAAAGGAGTCAAAATATTAAGCTTTCAAGATTTTTAAAGTAAAAGTGAGAACGTAAATTTCTTTTTTGAGATGTATAAAACAGTAATAGAATGAATGCAGTTGTTTTAATGGGGAACTAGTGCTTTTTTTTCGCTAGACTTTTCTTAAAGATATTTGGGAATTGTTAATGGAAAGGGGCCTGATGTTCTAAATTAGGCGACCAATCGGAGCGGAATTCCGACTGGTCTGATAGCAATGCTTTACATTATTGAGCCGAAACCTGAGTACACGGCTTAATTCGTTGAGTTTGAAATTTTTCAAATTGACTCGCTTTATTATTTGAGTTGAAAAGAAGAAGCGCTCTCAGTGAAGACCCGCTAGCCTGGAAAAACTAAACAGTCTGTGTTTCATAAAAATTTCTTTCCTTAGACATTTTTAGTGCATTCTATTTTCAACCTCATCTATTTTCAACTTTCGGGAACTTGTTGTGACTGTTTTTACTTCATTCCGTTTTCTACCTTATCTCTTTTCAACTTTTTCGAAAACGATCTTCAACAGATTTTTACTCGTTTTGAAAGTCTTTTTATGCATGCTAGTTTTCCCTTGTAATTCTATGGGAATTTCCCTGCTTTTAATGAAACGTGTTTCATCAAAACCGCCCCTAAGAAAAATGAAGTGTTCCATTTTTAACCCTATTAAAGAATGAAACGAACCTTATCTACTTTCAGCTTTTCCTAAAACGATCTTTGCAAACATCTTTCAATCAAAATTTAAACCCTTCTCAATATGAACTTAGGGATACATTAAAAAAAAGGAGAGAAAAAATCAACTCAAAAGAATGATACTTTATGAAAAATAGATTAAGGAAAGAAGTTTTAAGTTACATAGGGAAAAACAAGAAACGAAAGACGAAAGAAACTAAAGAAAAAGAATAAAGTTTACATGAGGAAATACAGAATTTGATGCGAAAGGAGCCACTTAATGCTTTGAATAGGGGAAACTCGTTTCAGTAAAAAAATTCTTATTCTTATGATTTCTTTAAGAAAAACTGACATTTGCAGTAAATTTATGTTCTCCTATGAAAGTTTTTTTCAAAGGACTCCATTAAGTTGATCTCAAGTCTTTGAAGTGAATGGGAAGAAAAATAACATGTCTATGTGTTATGAGAAAATGAAAGAATTTCCTTAAGACAGTGTGAAGTGAATTGAACATCAAGCAGTTTTAAGATGTTTTACTATCTTAATATGTACATACATTTTGGGAAAGATCTTCTAAAGTTAGAGGGAAAAATATATAAATATTAAAAAAAAACAAAAACAGCTCCTTAGATTTTCAAATAGAGTATTTGAAGTAGAAAGAGGGATGGAATGCTTTGAATAGGAATTTCTGGTTTCAGTGAAAGATTTCTTATTTTTAGTACTTCTTTGAGAAAAACTGACATTTTCAGTAAACTCTTCTTTCTTTTTTTAATGTAAACCTCGAGGAATTAGTATCTAACTATGAAAAGGAAGTAAGTTCTAAAGATTTAGGGGCATTTACACTAAAATCCTATAATCACTTTATTTGAAATAGGGAAGAATCGGTCTTAGAGACTAAAATACATCTGACGATTTTAGATACATTTCTGTTCAAAAGTAAATTCGAATGGTAAAATAAGAGCAATTAAATCAATAGGAAAAGATTGATAGGTTGAATCAGAAAAAAAACCTAAGAAAAAAAAAAGTTTCATAAAAATAAACCAGAGTTTGAAGAATCATACAACACTGAGCAGAAGGAAAATATAATAAGTAAAATGAGGGGAATACGATATTTTCACTATGGGAGTTTGGAAACAACTGCTTTTCTGACGAATTAGTAAAACGTACAAAAAAATGTTTATATGAAGTATGGACTTAGTCGCTATGTCTCCAGAATGAAAGCTTTTTCTGCTGAGACAATGAATAAAAAATACGATAATGAAAACGTAATTAAAACGAAAGAAAAGGTCAATGAAACTAAACGTCTAAAGAAAAAATGCAGGGACAGGCGCGAAAGAACTTGACATTTAGTGAAAGAAATATACGCAAAGTATTGAAACATCTCAATTTAAATCGAACTAAATAAGGAAAAGGAATGAGATTAGGGAGTTCTTACTGAGTTTGATAAGGCGAGTAAACAATAAAAATTTAGTTATACACAAAATAAAGTAAAAAAAAGTAGCTCCTTTAAGAATATGAATTTTGGTGAAAGTATGAAATTTTAGTTGAAATGGCATGACCAGCATTTCAAAAAGAAATAGATTGAGTCGATATGTTGGGAAAAGCAGTAAGCATTACTTTATTTTCTCTATGGGGTTAGGGAATAACTGCCTTTTTGGTGAGTTAGTAAAACGTTAAAAAATATTGTTTAGGGGAAGAGCGGAGTTACTCGCTTTGCCTCTAGAATGAACGTTTTTTCGGACGAGACAGAAAAATATACAGCTCAAAGAATACATATTTTATCATAAGAAAAAAGGTTTTAGAATGCATGTCTTGACAATGAATGCTTTCCTGTCGGGTCAGTCCACGAAAAGTATAGCAAACTAGGAAATTATAAAAAAAATGCATATTTCACATACATGCAAGCTTTGAGGAATATTTTTAAGCAAGTTGGAAAATATGCTATATAAGGAAACAAAAATCTGATGAATTGTTACATCTAAAATAATCGTTTGCTGAAATGAAATGAAAAAAAAAAAAAGTAGTCTGAATAAAAGAACTCATAAGTTTGACCAAGTAAAAAAAAAAAAAGAATCCTGACCTATTGGGAACTTTAACGAAATTTCAAAGATAGAAGAAGAAAAATAGCGAAAATTGGGAAGTTATAATGATATGCGAAATAAAGTAATATAATATTGTTTCAGCAGAATTTTAACTGTGAAAGATCTGTAGAGTTTTTGAACACACGAAAGAATTACGAGAAAATAATATTGCAGGGGCGAAAGACTCAGAATTAACATGAAGTCATTTCACAAAAAAATTGTCAAAGTCCAATCATTAATGCAAACAGGAACGAAATCGTTTCTAAAGAAGCATTTCCTCGTTTCATGGCCTGAAATAAAATTGAATTGAGGAAAACGAAACGTTCCCAGAAAATTCATTACATCTCCGCGAAAAAACTTCTTCAAAACATGCAAAAAACATAAAAAATGCATGAAGAAATAGCGTAAAAGTTATAAAAAATAGATGGAATTCATAGTACATGAAAACATTACGACTGGAAAAAAATATATTGGATGGGCGAAAGACTCAGAATTAACATGTCTACAATTTCGCTTGATTTCCCAAAAATGTTGTCAAAGTCCAATAGTAACTGCGAACAGGAACGAAATCCTTTCTTAAGAAGCATTTCCTCGTCTCATGGTCTGAAATAAAATTAAATGGAGGAAAAAGAAAAGTTCCCCAGAAAATTCATTACATCTACGCGAAAAAACTCTCTCAAAATAAGCAAAAAATTTATAAAAAACACATGAAGAAACAACGTAAAAATAAGAAAAAAAAATTAGAGTGAATACGTAGTACATGAAAACCATTTGACCACCCGACCATTTTTTGAAACCAAATCATCGTGAGTTAGAACCTTGCTAAGACCATCAGAGCATTTTTATTCCCTTGGAAAGAAAATTCCCCAGCATCGTTACGTAAAAATTTCCTCCGGGGGAAAATAGCATCAAAGAGTAGGAAAAAATCCAGCTTGAAAACCACATGAATAAATTTAAAAAATCCCAACGGACCCCACTCTGTCGTTGCCATCCTTCAAAATCGAAGATCCATCGAAAAAATAAAGTTCCAAGAAACACCACCATATCTAACACCTACGCAGCGTCCTTTCCCCACTCGGTAGTTGCCATCCCCCAAAATCAAAGATCCATCGAGAGTTCCAAGAAACACCGCTAAGGGGTAGCACATCGAGTAGACATCACCTTTCCCGCTCGGTCGTTGCCATCTTTCAAAATGGAAGATCCATTAGAAGTTCCAAGAAGCACCGCTAGGGGCAGCATCAAATACACATCCCCCTATGTCCACCCCTTTCAAACTCGGTCGTTGCCATCTCTCAAAATCAAAGATCCATCGAAAGTTCCAAGAAGCACCGCTAGGGGAGCAGCACATCGAGTTGGCATCCCCCTATATCCAACACCTTTCCTACTCGGTCGTTGCCCTCCCTCAAAATCAAAGAAACATCGAAAGTTCCAAGAAGCACCGCTGAGGGGGCAGCACATCATGGGGACGATCACGTGACAAAAAAAATCTGACAAGTGGACAGCTGAGGCAGCCTCGTGGACAGCCGGGGACAGCCAATAAAGCTTTGTGCCAGTCTATGGGGGCTGTCCTTGCGGTAGAATGCCCCCTTTTCGTCTACTGATGACTGCCAACTTAGGACGCCAGTCATACGGAAGGACTGGGTATAACTCCAGTTAGGAGGCCAGCGTTACCCTTCCAGATGGTAAACGTAGGTCTTATTGGGCCCATAGAACCCGCGTCGAGTAAAGGGCACCTTTGGATTTTAGTATTGGTATATCAGCATACCCGATGGCCAGAGGCAGTGTGTTTAACGTCGTTAAACGCCAGGAGTACCTACGACGCGCTTTTGGAAATTTTCCAGCGCACAGGAATCCCGGAGGTAGTTGCTATTTATAGGGGTACCAATTATGTGTCAGGACTGACACAGGAAATGCTAAAGAGACTGGATTCGACTCCCAGATTCTCCGTCCCAGGGTACCCTGCGGCCAACGGCCTGGTAGAAAGTTACAACAGAACCATCAAGGGAATGCTCCACCACGTCATCAGAGAAGAGCCGAGGCAATGGCACAAATAATTACCCTATTTGTTGTGGGCGAACTGGGAGGTGCCGAATGCCACCGCCGGAAAATAGCACCCTTCCATTTGTTGTACGGTAGAGAACCGGCGGGTCCGTTAGCTATTTTGAAGAGAAATTTGATGGACGGATGTAAGTTACCCATAGGCATATCCGCGTCGGCGGCCCAATACCTTTAAGAGATGAAGGAGAGAATGGAGAAAATGGCACAGCAAGTAGATGAAGTAGCCGAGGAGCAACAACAACGGTACGCCTTGTACTACAACCGACGGCTGCGGCAGAAAACTTTCGAAGTAGGAGACCAAGTCATAGCACTTATCCCCGACTCTAAGAATAAAATTTATGCAAGATGGACGGGTCCGGTATTCAGTTTAGAGAAGCGAGGAGCAATAGCAACGTCATCGATCTGGATCAGGGGAACAAGCGCCACGTGCACGTAGGAAAGCTGAAGGAATATAGGCCCAGGATCAACGTCGTAGGAGTCATCTTTGAATCGGACGAGGATTTCGGAGATATACGGGAAGTGCCAACGAGGAGGACGGAGGAGGAGAGGGTGTGTCCGACGGACGTACGGGTAAGAAGCCAAAAGAAGCCAGGAAGTTTACTGCGTACGCAGCATAAGTATGAGGTGCCCCAGGCCATGCAATCGGCCGTAGAAAGCCAAATTCAAGAATTGTGCGACCGGGGGATGCTAAAGGAGTCTAAGGAGGAATTTAGTCATCCCATCGTGTGTATCTTAAAACGCTCGGGAGACGTCCGGATGTGTATAGACTATCGAATGCTGAACTCGCACACCGTCACAGACGCGTTCCCGATGGTGCACATTCCTGACCTACTAGCTAGGGTGGAGACGGCGCATTTTATTACCACGTTGGACATGCTCAAAGGGTACTATCAGTACCGATGGACCCGGAGAGCAGAAGGTACACCACGTTCGCCACCCACCGCGGGTTATTCCTGTGGAAAGTGATGCCTTTCGGTTTGTCGGGAGCCGCGGCCACTTTTCAAAGGATCATGAATAGGGTTCTCACCCCCACCAGTAGTATGCCGTGGCATACCTCGATGATGTGGCAATTTTTTCAAAGAGCTGGGAATAACACCTGCAGCATTTGAGATTGGTGATAAGGAGTCTGGGGAAAGCCGGGTTCACGGGCAACTTAAACAAATGTTGTTTCGCCTGGCAGAGCGTCCATTACTTAGGGCACGTAGTACAGTCTGGGTGCCACCAGCCAGATCCCGAGAAACTTCAGTCAGTACGGGATTTAGAGCCACCCAAGACAAGAAGGGAGGTACGGAACATTCTCGGACTTTGTGGTTACTACCGGGATTATGTGCCTAGATTTGCAGAGGTAGCGAAACCGCTAAGCGATCTGACCGGAAAGAAGGCGTCCGAGAAGGTTGTTTGGACACCCGAACTGGAGGAGGCGTTCACAGTTCTAAAGGGATTATTATGTACGACGCCCGTAATTTACCCCAGACTTTAATAAACCGTTCGTATTACACACGGACGACAGCGCCTACGCTGTAGCGTGTTGTTTGGGGCAAAGAGACGAAAAGGGGAAAGTCCGACCAGTAGCATATGTTAGTAAAAAGCTTACCAGCACTCAGGGACGCTGGGCGGCGAGCCATAAAGAAGCCTACGCGATAGTGTGGGCGATACAAAAGTTTGAAGGTTGGATCTTCGGACATCAGATTGAGATAATGTCTGACCACAACCCTCTAACTTATTTGACCAGAGCGGCTTCGCAAACTTCAAAGCTACAAAGGTGGAGCTTAGCCATCGCCCAGTTTAACTTGACCATATCTCATATCGCAGGGAAATTAATTCCCCATGCAGATGCACTGTCACGTTTAGCTTTCATTGAAGAAGGAGGAGGGCTCCGCACCCTAGATAACGAAAAGGGGGAGTAGTCAACACTCAGGTAGTAACCCAGCGAGGTTATTTGGTGGTACAGCCCAGTGTATATATGTATATGTGTATGTCGCAACAGAAACTTGTTGGCGTGTCTGCTTAAGGAGACGCCGTAGAGAAATTACAGAGCAAACTTTGCTTATTTTGTTTAAGACTCTAAATGTGAAATATAACATCCCACATGTTTCGTTTCGGAAGTAGGGGCCTGTAAGAACGGACATATTAATAATGTTAAAATTTAATGAACATTATGTTACTTTTTCACAAAAAAAGTAAGACAGTTCAATGCCTCAGAAGGCAATAGAAGGTTCGAGAACATTTTCTCTGATGTCAAGAGCCACAGACAAAGAACATAAGTTTTCTCACGCCTTAGAAAGGGAGAGGTCTTTCCAACGAACTGATAACATCTTCAATGATATCGCAACCTTCGCTGTACATTGTCAGCGTTGCACAGACGCCTAAAAGTCTGGAAAACCAGCCATCCGCCGTTGTGTAGATACAACAATGTATATTGTGTTATTGTAAGAATGTACTTCGGCGGTAGGATTACTTTCTCAAAGGGTGCACTTCCTAATGGATAGATCTGACGGGCCGCAGAGACACGAAAGGGGGGATTAAAACCCATCAGTTAAGTACGCCACGCCGACACCAGGGATTTAGTCGGCGCGGGACGTCAAATGAGGTACACGTGGCCGGAGAAGAGCTCCACATCAGCAGGTTGGCACCGGAAGCTTCGCGCATGCGTAGCGCGGAAGAGGCGAGGAGAGCAGGTCTCTTAGAAAGAACCTGTTAGTCAGTCTGCTTTCGTCTAGCGGAGAGAGTAGTTCTCCGGTAAGGGGACGCGAAGCGCTTTCCTTTTTCTTGAGAGCAGACGGACGCTCCTGTTAGACGGATTTCCGAGGCTCTGGATGAGATTAGCCAGTGCACTATCTTTGGAGAGATAGGGTGTTCGGTTGCAGCGGTACAGGTCGCAGTCCGGGAATCCCGCTTGCATAATATATATTCCTCTACAGCAAGTCAATTATTAGTACTGGCTAAGATTGAATTCGCAACGGCAGGGAAGCACGAGTAGGCTTATAATAGTAGTCTCAGAGCTTCAGATATACCTAATAGTAGGTAGATTCTCTCTAGAACGTCAACGCCAAAAGCTAGGACTTAGATATTTTTCTTCGGAAGAGATTCTCCTAGATTTCATGTCTACACGAATGTCAGGTCTGCGCCTTAGTGAAATCCGAGGTTAGAGGAAGTTAATCCACCGCCGTCGGAACCTAACTGATTATTTAATAATGTTTGTGTTGTATTGATAAATCATCTCGAGATCCTTATATCTTAGTTGTGATTATTATTCTGTTCGTTCAGCTGTTTTGATCCGCCTTCCTCATCACAGATTTCATAACAAAGTGGGGAAGGCTTCGTTTGTTCACCCGAATAGAGTTTAGGGAGTGTACCGGAGAAACAGAAACCCTTCCTTGTGTCTGTGAGAAGTACCTATAACGTGGACGCCTCAGAGTCATAAGTAGGAGGCAGAACCACGGCACGTGACCCGTACTTTCGCTCTCACACGCCTCTAAGCGATTTTCCTACGCAATTAGTTTTTATATTTATTTAGTCAATAATCGCCCACTGCGCAATGGTATTGGTATATTCTCCTTGAGTAGGCGCCTTTTTTTAAGTCTACCTATCATTTTTAATCCACGAACCACCGCTCTGACCCATGAACCAGTATTAGTAAATCATTGTTTGTTTTTTTAAATAAATGTAGGTATAGGACACGGATATCAGAATATCTCTGCGGGATAATCGCTGTGTGTTCTGTGCCAGTTTGTAGATGAGGGATTGGGATGATGAGTCATCACAACTGGTATTAGTTCTCCTTAAAGATAACAAAAGGAGGGTAGAGCATGCCAATGACCCCGATCTCCAACGGCAACGACATAGCATATGTGTATGTCTAACTATACTTAGCTTTAGCGTAATTACAGAGGGTGAGTCGAAACTTTTGCAATACTTGCATAAACGCATATGCTGGGGTGGGTATGTCACGTCTTTAAACTAGTTTAAGCCGCGCACTGAAGTCAGTCGAAAGGGATATAAAGTGGTAGTCGTTGCTATGAACAGCTTTGCATGTCGTTGTTCTGTCTGTGGTTGTAACGCCTAAAAGATGAAAACCACAACCGACTACTTAGGAAACACTTACTTTACGAGTTTGAACTCGGCCATAACGCTGCTCAAGCAACACGAAACATTTATCATGCGAAAATGGGAAGGTTACGTGGACCACAGCACCGCAACCAGATGGTTCGAGAAATTTCGCTCAGCTGACAGAAACCTCGACGATCAGTAAAGGTCAGGTAGGCCACGAACAGTGGATTCGCTCCAGGCCCTAAAGGTAAATCCGACAACCAGCACTCGGAGATTATCAGACGAGCAGGGCATATCACAGACCACCGTGGTTCGTCACCTTCAAAATATCGGCAAGGTCTACAGGAGCTGCCGCATTGTCCCTCGCGAACTGACGCCAGCTGAAGCAAACCGCCGAACGGAAGTGTGCACGAAACTTATAGGAAACCAGCGCGATGTACGTTTCGTCAAGAGAATTGTTACGTCGATAAAAAGTGGATCTATTTCCATAATCCTTACACACAATGGCAGTGGTTGAGCCCGGACCAGCTCAACAACAAAGAGTATGGAAAATATAGAATCATACGGCAGTAACTTCAAGAAATTCCTACCTTTAAAAACTTTTCAGTAGCTTTGGAATATGCAGAGAAATGTCTTTTGGCACAGAAAAGCTCCCTTCAGTAGAGATTGAGTGATCCTGAACTCGGAAAACCCAGCCTAAATCCGGACAATCGTGACTCAGGACCTTTCAGACTTTGAGCTGCATCGCTCGGCCGTCGAATCGCGCTGTAATGAAGTAATGCATCACCTTAAAATTGTTAAGCCGTACAAATTTTGAAGATGTGAATCCTTTTTTGGGGGTAAATATGACAAGAATGGTAAGTCAGATAATATCCGAAAACTTGAAAATTTTAACGCCCTGTAGCAGGAATCGAATCCGCGTCTTCCGAATAGCGCCCGAGTATGCTAACCACTACACCACCCAGAACGACCAAGTCTGAAGTTTCCGATAAATTTTAATATAACCATCACAAGATTCGGGCAATCACGGGATAGAATTATTAACCTCCAGATTTGTCAAACATGAATGCCGGTTGCTTCGACTAGCGAATCCTGTGATGGTTATATTCAAGTTGATCGGAAACTGGAGACCTGGTCGTTTTGGGTGGTGTAGTTGTTAGCATACTCGGGCGCTATCCGGGAGATGTGGGTTCAACCCCAGCTCCAGCACGATGAAATTTTCAAGTTTTTTGGATATTATCTGACTTACCGTCTTCTTCATACACTGCCGGAAAGTGAAAAAAGAACACCAAGAAGGAATTGGCGGACGATCATGAAATTTGCATATGTTAATGGGGTCGAGTTTACGTAGGTGTGATGTTAATTTCGGGACCAACCGGTGAGCGCTTACGCCACAGCACGGCATAATATGCAAATTATCGTCGGTGGTATTTAAGGAGTACGGCGAAGTGAATGTAATCAGTCGTCGGCGTACGGACAAGTGCGAAGACCCTCAAGAAGCTGCAATGCCTGGACATGGAAGACGTGTACGATTTCAGCAGTTATCGGACTTTGAGCGAGGTCGTCTAGTCGGACTCCGCGAGGCCCGGTGGTCGCATCGTCGTATTGCGGAGCGAATTGGATGGGAAGTATCGGTGGTGGACGATGGTGGCGTAGATGGTCCGAGGAACATTCACATACGAGAAGACGTGGAACCACGAGTTACAGACGGACTGATGAGCGGACCGATCGACGCATGAGAAGAGCGGCGTTGTCAAGCAGAACATCCACTGCGACGCAAATCCGAGCTGCCGTTGCACCTGAGGTGACTGTGCGAACAATCCGCAACCGTCTACTGGATGCAGGACTACGTGCACGTGTGCCTCTGGCATGTGTACCTCTGACTCCAGCCCACCGTAAGGAACGGCTGCAGTGGTGTCGCCAACGTCTGCACTGGAGAAAGCAATGGCGATCTGTCGTGTTCAGCGATAAAAGCAAATTCTGCTTGGGAGCCTCCGATGGCAGTATGCGTGTTTGCAGACGCACAGGGGAGCGTCTCCACCCTACTTGCATCCGCCAGCGACACATAGGCCTACACCTGGTCTCCTTGTGTGGGGAGCGATCAGCTATCACTCCCGTACACAACTAGTGTTTGTACCGGGTACGTTAAACAACACCTTCTACATCAACAACATATTCAGCCCGTTGTTGTGCCATTTGTAAGGTCGGCCCATCGTGGTGTTTTCCTTCAGGGTGTGAGACAACTTCCATGGCCTGCACGCTCACCGGATTTGTCCCCCATTGAGCACGTGTGGGATTTTATGGGACAACGACTTATCCGGTCTCCACGGCCAGCCACGACCATCCTCGATTTACGCGTCCAGGTTGAGGATGCTTGGAACTCAATACCCCAAACTTACATCCAACATCTGTACGACAGACTCCATGCTAGAATTGCACAGTGTGACGCAGTTCATGGCGGTTCAACCTCGTACTAACCATGTTACATGGAAATGTTATTTATCAGTTTACCAGCAAATACAGCTGTATTTTGCCATAATGTTTTGATCCCGTTATCCTCTGTATTCCGTTATTATGCTGTATAAATTTCGTTGGTATCAGACGTCTCCTTCTTGGTGTTCTTTTTTCACTTTCCGCCAGTGTATTTACACCAAAACATGGTTTCACATCTTCAAAATGTCCATTGTATGGTGTAATCCCGTATTCCATTCCTGATTGTTAAAACGTTTTTACAGTTTTTAGCAGGTTCAATGACAACGTGACGCACAGATAATTTATACAATTTATTCTTTTTACTCACGACTAGAGGAGGAATTTCTTTTACTTCCTGCTGTTCTTCTGTCTTTAAGATAGAGGAACCATTTCATAAAACGAAACCAAAAAGGAGACGCCGAATTCTCGTTGTGCAATGGCTACGTCTTTTGAGTCCTTTCCGACACAATAATAATTTTTCAAAGCGAATTTTTAGTAAAGGAGAAAAATCAGCAAAAAATAAAACACATATACGAACCCTAGCGTAAGTGCTACGCATTATTCAAAATACACAATGAGTGCAGTGTTCGTGGTGAAGGGAAACGGTAGCAAAATTAATTTTTCAACAGGTCTGATAGAATTAGCAAAGCATATTTGCAAGTGGAAACAGTTACATATGCCCACTAGAGAAACAGATGAAGGTGTTCCAAAAAATACGCAAATTCTTTCTCAGAGAGGATCGTATCCTCAGCAAAAGGAGTTTTTAAATCGAATAATTTAGAAGCATAGATGCGGAGGAAAGCGAAATATAACTTTACTCCTCTAGCGGGAAAGCTACGCGTTATTCGAAGAAGAAAATCAGAGCAGCCTGGTCTTCATAATCAAAGGTATCTTATCAAGGAAGAATTTTTTGAATTTCATTTTTAGAATCGGAAGTAGAAATATGGCCTACACTGGCGTTCCTACCAGCAGAACTGGCTTTATGAGAAAGTTGAATTTATGGGCAAAATATTATTTGTAGCTGGAGCTATGCGATGGAATTTTTTTTTTAAAATACAAGATTCAGAAAACAGACAGTACACAAAAAGGGGTGGGGGGACGATTTAGACATATATGCCCCTTAGCTGAAAAAGCGTGCATTACTTAAAGTGATTGATGTATGCAGTCTTTACCAGAATAAAGGTTGCGTCACGGACTTTTAACGGATTATTAAAAGGTTGCGAAGAGGAATGGGTCACACTGAATGTGAAAATGCTATGCGTACTGCTACAGTGAAGGTACGCTTTAGGACAACTGCTGTATAGCCGTTACACCGAATCGAGGTGATGGATGATGGCGCAACGGTATGTGATATATATGTGCTGCTGAAGACACAGCCATGAAATATAATGAACATTAAAAATATGTTTATTTCGTTCGAAATGAAAAATGTTCGACGACAGTCTTGTTTTCATAGGATACTACCCATATTTAAACTTAACGCACACATTTTCAAAAGTATGTTAAACTTGCCATCTGTGTTGCACATCACTAATCAACATCAAAATTTATTAATTGCAGCCGTTATCATACATAATGTACACTGATTTTTAGACAATAAAATTTTTTTTGCTGCCATATTGAAACATATTGTTGAACTTTTGAAAGCTAATGAAGCGAGAGAAATTGCATGAAACATGCCTATACCTGTAATAATTCCACACCCTCTTCTGATTAAAAATTGTCTGACAAGGCATCTTCCGCGGTTGCTTCAGTTTGGATCCAGGATTTACCGCTTAGCAGAGTGATGCCACAGCATTTCATAAATTCTTCGCTTCCTAACGAGATGAGTTGAATAAACACTACTTACATTCTATTTATTAACTTTGGTCACAGACTACGCTCATATATTAAATCTGAAGAATTCACAATGAAATGAAATCTTAAACTCAGTCTTTATCTCAATAGGTACTTGTTTGGATAATACGTTTATTTATTTCTCTAAAGGCGTTAATAAACTTCAAGACAGAAATGCCAGCATGCTATACAATAAAATCTGGGATGTGAATGGACGATACTCTCGGAGCCTCAGGGATGTTATTGGTTCAGAGGATTCACAAAACTCGAATGGATGAGCTCCTCCTCCGTCCCTGTCTTGTCAGGATGATCCAGCCTTTCGGTATTGATTGGCGAGCGATAATGCAAGTATTTTCTAAAGCAAGAACGAAGATGGCCTGCGCATCAACGACAAGTAGATTAGTATGTGACTGGTCACATCCTACACGAACTACGATTTTCCTTTCAGAAGGATGTGGAAACATAATCCAGAAAATATCAAGGGCGTTCTCTTGACATTTGTGTGCGATGTCACTGGTTTCCAGTGTGGCGATGAAGAGATTCCGAAATTTGAGAGGTTTTGAGTGCACGATCCAGAGTAGGGATTAAAATAATAATAATGGTGGAACAATAAGCAAATGCTTTTAGCCTTGAGAGGCTTCGCAAACACATGTATGTTCCTGTTGTTTTTGGTCCGAACTAGAGCATATACTCCCGTATTTTTATCTTTCGATTGAGGAATCTTATATCCTTTCTTGTTTTCTCATAAAATGCATACAGTTCGCTTATGAAAAATTTAACACTTTGATTGAAATGAGAAAACAGCGACTTCTGCCTTTTCATGTTTACTCATTCATAGTAAATGGGCTTTTCAAGCATGAAGGATGCTTGAGTGTAATGACAAAAATCGCAAACCTACGTCGCTAAAATCATTTCAGTGTATTTTTAAAGCATGCGATCAATACTTTTTCTTTTAATTACACTTCCTGCAGGAATTTTTTTAACAGAGTGGAAAATCGTGGTTATGCTCGCAACAATAAGATGTAAAAAAAAATTCAGTAGAACTCACAGATGCCAAGACAGCCTTTAAAAAACTATTTAAAATATCCAATGATATTTTTACCGTTTTCCTTCCAGATGTAGAAGCTTAATTGGTCGAAAATCTTGGTCCAAAGCATTCTGGAAAGTTCTATATTTCTGTTTAACCTGGAACCTGCTACACATTACCTGGTTTTAAGGGATTTCTTCGCCTTTTAATGGTACTTCATACTGAAAAAAATCATTCACCTTTTGCTAGTCAATTTAATCTCTTTTAAAAACGTTTTATTGCACTTCAAGGTTTTATTTACTTTGTGTTTCAACTGCATCGCTGTTTTCAATTACGTCCTTCCTGATCTCGTAAAGATTTTAAAGAATAATAATCTATTATGTATTGGAGCTATTGCGGCATGCTAAAAATCTGCAAACTTCGATATCAAATGTGCAACATCAACCTAATACGAGCAAGGTAAACTTTTCATTTATTTTAATTTATTTAAAGGTACCATATGATACCATGAAAAACTACGCAGCTGCTGGCCTACGTCGTTAACTATGACGATATATTTATAACGTGTGAAATAGAACTATATAGCGATTATTTTACATTATCGAAATTTACAATATAGAATCCATGTAGAGCTGTATCTGGCTATTGCCCTACAGTGGCGCGCAAAAATTAAGGATGAGACGGTTTTTCGAATGTAACGTCGTGCAGAAGTGCTCCACATCGACTCAAATCATACCATGAGATCCCCAAGATGTAACAATATGGGACAAATGAGCAAAACCGTCCAAACAAGGAATCCAAAGGATACAAAAGCACTTTATTGAAAAGGTAGCTTCGAGCACGACTGGACAGAAGACAAAAACGTCCATGTAACAGGCGGCTGCCAAGAAAAATCCAGTCTTTAGTAGAGGATATGATCATCCCTGACTGCGTTACAGGATTTACAATGTCTGTCCATGTTGAGAACGAGGTTTTCAAGGAGCTGTTGAGGCATCGTGGCCCATTCCTCTTGTAGCGCCAATCGCAGCTGCAGAATCGTTGCTGGCGACTGGTGACGTGCTGCTAAGCATCTCCCGAGAAGGTCCCACACGTGTTCGATTGGATTTAGGTCCGGGGACCTTGCGGGCCAATCCATGCGTTGAATATCTTCACTCTCCAACAGCTCTGCGACAGCCACTGTACGATGAGGTGTTGCGTTGTCGTCCATGAAGAGGAACTCAGGACCCACAGCACCTCTAAACAGACGCACGCGAGGCAGGAGAACCTCGGTACAATAGCGGACACCAGTGACTGAACCTCCTTGGAAGATGTGGAGGTCAGTACGCCTTCCGAGCATGATACCGCCCCAAACAAGAACTCCGCCACCTTCAAACCAGTCCCTTTCGATGATGTTGGAGGTGTGATTGCGTGTTCCCTGCTCTCTCCAGATGTCTATTCGTCCAGAATCGCTCGTCAGACTAAATCGGCTCTCATCCGTAAAGAGAACTCGACTCCATTGCTGATGTGTCCAGTTCTTGTGTTCCTGGCACAACAGAAACCGCCATTTCCGATGAGCAGGCGTTAACGGCACACACCGTACTGGTCGTCGTGCAAATAGACCACCTTTGTGCAGCCTCCTGGACACGGTAAAACGCGATACCGGACGTTCAGTTGTCTGTTGCATGTGCCTTGCGATTTCTCCCGCTGTCTGTTGCATGTGCCTTGCGATTTCTCCCGCTGTCTGTTGCATGTGCCTTGCGATTTCTCCCGCTGTCTACCGTCTGTATCTTCTCGCCTGTAGGACAATATAACGGTCGTCCGCCGTCGTGGATGCTCGTGGACGACCACTGCTAAACTCTCGGACAGCTGTTCCTGTCGTTTTAAATGCTCTCCAAGCTCGTGAAAGCCGCCCCGGTGGCGCAGTGGTCTAAGCGATGGCCTCTGATCATTCGTCCGAACGGGGTCCGGGTTCGAATCCCGGTGAGGCATGGATGTTGTGTTTGTCTTACGGCACTGGCTCTCTCCCTTCCCTGGAACCAGTGACCCTAAATTAGGGACGGGCGACTGCTTATAGCCCATTGAGTTGCTCACGGTGGTCGTTAAACCTTCAATCAAAAACAAAAAAACAAAAAAGCTCGTGAAACGATGCTGTGAGCGATCCCGAACTCCTTGGCCACACTAGTCACACTTCGACCTCCTTTCAACTTCCCAATGACGCGACCTCGGGTAAAGTCATCCAGATGTCGTGTACTGGATTGCCTGTTGGCCATTCACACGGTGGCAGCAACTCGACGTCGTTCAAACCGATGTACACCGTGCAATAGCTTTCACCGAATTGCTGAGTGTACACAACTCGTATGCTGTATACCCTACCCCCTACGTCATGCTGTATATATGCGCATGCCCTACCGTACCGGACCCTAGTCTATCACCTGAGTGGTCTTTCGGTCCGTTCTGCCTGCTCGTTCCGCTGGTATGCTAATTTCTCCTCTTCGTCCTAAATTTTTGCACACCAGTGTACATGACAGAAATTGACTATTTTTTACAGTTCATTAATAATTATTTATATATTTTTCTTCCGGTGGTAATCTTCGTCGACGTGGCATTTCATTAGGAAATTAACTCGCCTCTTTTTTCGTAACATCCACTAAAATAACACGATGGTGATAGCGTCGTCTTCAACTACCTGGTATCATGAGAGACACGGCACGTATTGCTGCTGCGCATGCGCAGTCCCTTTACTTCCACCTCGTGTTGGGGTTGCTTCGGTTGGCAGTTCCGGGCCATTAGTGCCGCTTGCTTGGAGACCCGCAATTCACAGCAATGCTGCAGGGCCATCAATGGCGGCCAACTGATGGCGCTGCCATCAACGGATCGCTACCGTGCCGTGAGCGGCAGATTTCAGCCAGCAGTGACCCATCACTGCCAGCTGGTGGCCCGCAGTTTCCCAATACTTGTGTTTTTGCTGGGTCCCCGAAATCACCCATGGCGGCTAACCTTACATGAAAATGAAATAATCCCAGCAAAAACACAAGTGCTGGGAAACTGCTGGCCACCAGCTGGCAGTGATGGGTCACTACTGGCTGAAATCTGTCGCTCACGGCCCGGTAGCGGCCCGTTGGTGGCAGCGCTATCAGTTTGCGAGCCATTGATGGCCCTGCAGCATCGCCGTGAATTGTGTGCCTCCAAGCAAGTGCCACTAGTGGCCCGTTGCTGGCAACCAACACAATCCCAACAGCAGGTGGAAGCAACGGGACTGCGCATGCGCAGAAGCAACACTTGCTGTTCTCTCATGATACCACTTAGTTGAAGACGAAGCTATCGCCATCGTGTTATTTTAGTGGATGTTAAGAAAAAAAATCCATATTTAGAGAGGCGAATTAATTTCCTAATGAAATTCTACGTCGACGAAGATACCAGATTGAGCCATGAAATACACCCACTCCATTCCCTTATACGCGTACAAAATTTATTAATTACTTGAAGAAAAAAAAAAAAAAAGCAACTCTATGTGGATATAATGTAAACTCATCCATGGGTTGAATACACAAGACTGGGAGATATAAAGATATATATATATATATATATATATATATTTTTTTTTTTTTTTTTTTACCTTAGGGGAGCTTCACTTATTTTCAAGGAGTGTACATACTTAGTCGCTTTGGGAGATATATACATGAACCCGGGTAAATATATATTAATTCAACAATCTCCTTTCAAGACGACAAGGACAGTACAAAACTTTGGAAAGCGACTAAGTATGTAGGTTCTACACTCCTTGTAAATAAGTGAAGCTCCCTTAAGGTAAAAAAAACTATCGTTACGTTGAAAAAATAAATTTATGAACTATATGAAACTGCCTTTTATGAAAAACACCTTGCAATATTGTAAAATGAAAGAGGGAATCATTCGATTACATATTCCGCTCGAAACAGATAGCTTCAAGCACACGTGCGGGTGTGACAAATTAGCCCGGTCGGTAGAGAGCTTAGCTCCCACGCCAACGGCCCAGGTTTGTATCTACCCAGATCCAAACGGGCCTTTTTCCGGTCTATTGAGAAACTCACCGAAGTGCTATAATTCGCAAGTTTCGTAAGGGTAGAAAAAAAAAGTTGTAGCTTTGGGGAACTGCGGTTATCCTTGATTTTTTTTTTTTTTTTTTTTTATGGCTACTACTGGGAAATTGGCGGACAAGATTCGGCAAGCTACCAGCTACGTCACGTGGTTGCCGGCTGCCACTACCGGCAAACTAGCGGACCACATTAGGCTAGCCATCATTTCTGGCACGTGCTTGCAGGGCCACTGAAGGGCCACTTGTGGCAGCTACTGCCTGTGATGGACAACTGATGGCCCTGTTGTGGCATATGACAACTGATGGGGTGCCAACTGTTGGCCAGCTGTTGGCCTGAACTGCTGGCCCTTCTGTTGGCCGCCAGGGCATTTTATTGACGGTTTGGCAGCGGCAACATAGTGCTGGGCCATTGCTGGCCCAGCAAGACTGCTTTTGCTGGAATACCAAGATCCTGTAAAATCTTCTCCTAAACCCACGTAACATCACTATTTTCACTGTGATGTCTCTGTGTGTATTTTGTTGGTAGCATAACTCGAAATCTATTATATGTATTAGGAAGAAATTTTATATTTATGGGTTTTTTGATACGCTGATGACGAAGAAATAGTGGAAGTTACAAGTGGGAAAACCTATGTTAAGGAAAGCAAGTCGGAATTTTATTAAAGATGGTCATTTAAAGCACAGTACTGATTTATGTGTTACATGGGATGTAAGATCTGTTATTGCATGTCATCAGACCCCCCCACACACACACACACACACACTCACTCACTGTTCCCCGAAAGAGCCTGAACATGGATGAAATCTATTAGTGTGTCTCGTGAAAACTAGCTTTTTCAATGCCGTTTTACTAGTATGGTAACAGACTTGTGGTTGGCTCTTACAATGAACTGAATGGAGAAAAACGCTTTATGGGAAAGATAGGCGGTAATGTTAAATTCCTAATTAAAGAGCAAATTGTTCATAACATTCTTAGCAAATCTACCATATATGACATTCCAATCTCTGAGCTCAGCTGTAGTATAGTATTAACAAATATTACTCCCAAAAATGATTTTTAGTCAGCCTGCATTTAAGCTATAAGTACAAATTAATACTGTACTTGTAGATGAAATTCTTCGAGTACGGACAGAAACACGCTTCCAAAACCTAGAACAGCAAACTTGTACCCCACTTTTGCCTTTCTTTTTTATTTGAGAAGCAAAAAGATAAAAAAAAAAAAAAAAAAACGGAAATCTTCATTTTGGGGACCTCCAGCATCGCGGGGTCCCGCGCCTGGGCTTCGGAAGCTTCCCTGTAAATCCGCCCCTGGTGCTACACAACCTTTCATAAATTTTATATTCGGCGCTCGCTCACGAAGAACTTGTGAGAAGAATGCGTGGAAGTTTTAAGTAGTTCACGTCCGTGGATTACAACATTTTGCGAATAGTAAAGAACTTATTTGAATTTTTCCGCACTTTAGAAGCACCAGGGATAGTCCTGAAAAATTCAAATAAGTTCTTAACCACTGAATGCATATTTGGGTGACCCATCCTGCGTGCGGAAAATCTGAACTGCGCTGGCACGTTCAATGCCAAACGAAATGGAATACGTAGTCGGAAAATGAGTGATGTTCAAGCAGATGGATTCAATTTGAATGCTTCAAGTAATAAAACAGGGAACGAAAGGGCTTGTAAAATGCTTTGCTGTTGTGATACTTGTGAGGTTTATGAATAACTGTTTAAGTATTTTCTTCCTATGGTGGGTGTATATTTCCAATGACTTCATCGGTGTGGGGACTCTATAGAGACAACAGGGGAGGCAGGATAAAAATATGAGCGAGTGTGTGAAATAAATTTCAGCAGTTCTCTGTCTTATTTGCTTGCCGCCCCCTCCTGAAAATAAAGCACCAGATGAGCTCAACAACTGGTCGCTTGTAGCAATCAACAACGAATTCAACAAGATCAAAATCTCGTACCTTGAAGGCAGCAGCTGTAACGGCAGCAAATTGTTCTGCTTCTATAGGACCAGTACCTTTAACCTAACTATGTGCTAGAAACCCAAATATCTTTTGTCAAAGTTGTGTTCCGTTTTACAAAAATATATACTCTGCACCTTGAAAACTATGTTCCTTCCATCAGATAACCACAGTTTTTGAAAATGTATTACGTGGAATTGACTTAAAAACCAGCAGCTCTGTTTTAAACGCATTTTGAAACAAATGAGGAACTTTTCTCCTTTTTCATCATGTGTGTGTGTGTGTGTGTTTATCTTCCTCTGTAGTGAGAGTTAAGTGTGTGTGTGTGTTTGCACTGTGTGACTTGTTAAGTGTTTCATTTTCTTAATGCACACGAAGCAGCGGCGGTCACAATGGTTAGGAGTTAATCCAAGTAGCATGCCGGGAGTTAAAAAAGGTTCGGTGGATGAGGCTCACGCGAAGCTGAAAGTGAATCAGCGGTCAAAACGGAGGCGGTCTTCGCTACTGCGGTGGGGGAGATGGTCACGCTCTGTTTCCTGTGGGCTCATGATGAATCTCGGAGAACCTTGGTTACGCTAAGTGGTTGCCCATTTACTCCGGCCAATCATGTCGGCCCCCCTCTTTTTCACTTTCTTTCGGGACGCTCGCGGGTCACGACAGCCGTGACTTACTCCGCACACGGTCACGGTTCCTCATTCTTGGGGTCGGTCAGCAGGATGGGTGGCTCCACGCGGAACGACCCACTTCTCTCTCCCTCCCTCCGGAAGACAAATTTAATTCCGTCACTCTTACTGAGAACAATCTACTCTTCAAGGCTTCCTTAAATACAGGGAAAGAAGCTCAGGCCTAAAGAGTTCACACACACAAGGAAAGGAATAAAAATTTTAGGAATAATTTTTCATTTTTCATCACGAAAATAGACACAGAACAAATATGGAGCACTGTTTCTAACAGAAACTGAATTTGCACTCATCGAATTAAACTGTCATTCTGACATTATATCTGGAAACAGCTCTGTAAGATCAGCATATCCGGTCATCATAACAGAAATAAATGAAGTTAATGAACAACGCATGCATGAATATTTTACACTTCGAGGAACTTTTTGTTCTTTGAACTTCTTGGCTTCATGGCTTGAAAATGAATTGCTACGCATGAATTTTCCGAAACGCAAGTACTCATAGGTGAAGAGTACTCGTAGAACATTCGAGAAAATGTTCTTAAGTATTCAGGAATAATGATTTAAAGCTTGTGAAGCTGATGAAAAGAAAACAAACTGAGAACATATTCAAATTAAAAAAAATGGGAAGAAAAAGTTGATTCGCTGCAGTTGATGTTATATTTTCTACGAGGCCCGATCAAGAAAAATTGGATATGGCTGTGGTCCTTTTCAAAGTAATGTCTTCCGGAGACAATGCACATGTCCAAACCTCGCTGTCACTCCTCAAAGACGTGCTGGAAATCATCTTTCTGCATCCCTTTCAGAGCCGTCTCTGAAGCTCTGACTACCTCTTCTGTTGACGTAAACCTACGTCCTCGCAAGTTCTTTTTGAGAGTTGAGAAATGAAAAAATTCACGGGGTGCTAAATCTGGACTGTATGAAGGGTGTTGAACCGTTCCAATATTTTTTCCGGCCAAGAAGGCAGTGACTTTCCGCGCCACGTGAGGACGAGCGTTATTATAGAGGAATTTTCGGTGAATGTGTAGACGCTTCTTACGGATATGGGCGATCAGCTTTATTATCGCTCGGGTTCCGATTTGGATTCACCCGGCGTAATATTGGGAACCAAGGGGGTGTCGAGTGGATTGTGATTCTGCGATTCCCCAATTTAGGGCTGACGCAGCTTCAGGATCCACTGACGGGGGCGTTGCGATTCACACAGCAGATTTTCCTTTGGGAGTCAAAGGGTCTGCTGTGTGCCGAAATGTTTTCGTGATCGTCTAGAATTAAAAAAAAAACATAAGTGAAAGAATTTCTCAGTCCCTGCCGTAAAAATATATATATTATCTAAAAATCCCGGGTTGAGCACACAATATGCAAGTAAAGAAACACTCAAGATAGTACGTAGGCAAATTAACATAGAAAACAATTTATTGGTTATGTTTTGGCATAATAATAAAAATACACACACATAATAGTTTCGGGCCCTGTGCTCATTGCTTCAAGAATGTAAGTTGTTATATGTAAAACTTGCAGTCACCTTTTAATCATTTATATTTATATAAGCACTTCGCTAAAATAACACACGATACTAGCAATAATAATACCGACTTTCTGACAAGAACTTGTGCTCATTGACTACTCGCTTATAAAAAAACATTAATTCTGACGGAAGACTTTCGTATGCACTGATAGATGATATATGGATATTTGAGGGGACACCAAAAAAGAAAAGGATTGAATTCCTACCTTCAATTCCCAATCTTCCCTGGAGATTGCACTGCCTAACTGGCATCATCCGGGGTATGGAGTCTTTGTTATAACACATATCAAAGTTCAATCTTGGGTAGTTGCTTTGGCACAAAGATATTCGCCTCTTAGGTAAAGTCCCTGGGTTCGAGCCACTGGACACTCCTGGCCCGGGAGATTTCTCGTCCGGTGGTTGTCTTCCACCCAAGTCTTGGGCCACGCACGGATAACCGAAAGTGCCAGGTCTTTCATGGCAGCTCCTAGGTGACACTCATGAAGGAGAGTCACCAGCGTCCACGGCAAAACATCAAGTGACAAGTCAGATGAAAAAAAAAAAAAGATGTTTCTCGATCAAGTAAAAGTGACGAAGTAGTCTTTTCCCTTGGAAAATTTTCGACAACCCCCCCCCCCCCCATTAACTCAAAAAATATCCCATCATCCAATCACAAAACGGGGAAAACCAGCCTCCCTGAATTAAATTTCCAAGTCTAAATTTCTTCTGGTCAGAGAATTAGCATTTGGTTCTTCTATTCGTTTGGGGGTCAAAAATGGCTACCCTTTCCCGCTAAAATTCCAACCAATCGCCTCCGCTGGGAACAGCTCTTCAAGTTACGTTAGCCGCGTGATATAACCACCGGGCCATAAATCCTAACCCAATAAAACTGTTAGTTTCGGTTCCAAAAAGTCTGCTGTCGACCCAACGCATTGTGGAAGCCAAACAAGGAGGACACTTTGATTGCCCCATAAAACATACACTACAAAGTCGGTCCGTCGATGGATGACGTCATCGTTGTTTATCTAGTCTTACGCTACGCGACGCCTCGTGCTGTCCCACTGGCATTACCTAAGTACCCATGGGAGGGGGGAGGAAAAAAAAGAAGAATCACCCGAAAGTGGGGCTAATGGCAAAATAAAATGAAAAAGAAAAAACGTACTCTTTCCTCAAAAAAAATGCATTACCCAAATTAATAAAAAAAAATACATAAATAAATGAATGAAAAAATAAATAAATAAATAATTTCGGAAACTGATTTTTTCGCCTGAATGTGCAGCCTCGTGGTAGTGAGCGCTGTCACACTTTGTCAAAACAGACATGTAAAAATCCGCATTAACTGTGGTATTCGGCGGCACGATAATTCTCACCATCACTTGGTAGTGAAAGAAAGTGATTACTATTACCTTCCCGGCAGACTTTTCACATCTTGCCTTTATTGCCTTTGGAGACGACGGAGTTTTCCATACAGAGCGCTGTTGTTTCCTCTCTGGATCGCACCGATAAAGAAAATTTTCATGGCCTGTATAATCACTGACTTCAGGTAGTCCTCGTTTGAAGCAATTTCTCGCTTCAAAAATTCACACACCTTAACACGCATTTGGTTTTCATTAAGCGTCAGTAACCGAGGAGTCCATCTTGCACTGACTCGCGTCGTGTGTAGTTTCTCACTGAGTATAGTGTGGGCACTTCCAACTGAAATCTGTAAATGTTCTGCCATCAGTAGTGGGCTCCAGTAGCGGTTTAACGTGGTTTGCTGAAGTGCTTGGAAATCTGTTTTCATGGACGCTGTTATTGTTTGTATACTCCAACAGATTGGAACATGTGGATTAGATTCCAAAACAGCACACACACACACACACACACACACACACACACACACACACACATTTTCACGAGGAGATCTCCACATGCATGAAAGTTACTGACTCACAAAAATTTAAATAAATGCCCTTTCTGATTGCACGTGTTTTGGAAATGAAATGATAATTAACCTCCAGGAAGTTTTAACTTTCCACCTACTCAGCGTTTTAAACAGGAAGAATGACATCAAATTCTTGAGTGTAGTGAGCACATCTGTTGGTAAAAGTCTCATACCTACTACACTGGGAGTATTTTAGTGGAATTTTCCTTTAAGTCTGAAATCAGTAATTTTTTAATAACTGATAAAATTTTGTGGCACTTGAAGAGAAAATTTTCATCACAAAAGCCAGAAATTGCACACGGAAAGGTAATTTCAGTTACAACAATTGGATGTAAAAGCGTTTTTTAAAATTCGACGGTGTAGCAGAGATATCATTAATGCAAGAACATATTTTCGTTACGTAGCAGTGTGCAAAAAAGAAGTGCGTGGAAAATTCTGTTCATGGGGCAGTTATCAAATACAAAAGAATATTCAAACGACATCCAGTTGAATAGATTTCATGTTGCAGATAAGAATATCTTACGCCATCTAAAGGAAGAAATAGATACCAGGAAAATAAGCAAGTGCATATATCCTCATTCCCGTAGTTACAGGGGTGCAGTACAGGCCAGGCTACTGTTTACCTAACTGAATCGGCCTTTCTTTAAATTTATTTGTTCAATCGTCAGTCATCGAAATCGACGTTAGATAACAAGAAGACACAGTGGAAATTTGTGCTCGGTGTTTGTACCCGGGTGTGCAGTCGAGATATATACAGGGTGATTGTAAACTCCTTCAACAAAACAAGAGAGGTTATAGTACACATCAAGGCGAACAATATTTGCGATGGAACTCCTAGTGCCAGAAAAGAGCACGTTCGAAAAACGTCCAGCAGGCGCACGGAGTTCCAACCAGTGCATGAGGAAGCACAAGATGCAAATCAGCTGCGCTGAAAGCGTGCGTAGACGATGAGGAGCAAACATTTAAAAACTCAGCCGAACCCGTTCAGCGATATTATCGTGCGAACATCACACGAGAATTGACATATTCGCGAAGGGCATGGAGGACTACACATACGTACGACATATCCCGGGCGGCGGATTGGACGCGATGGACTTGTGGCTTCGCATCCACGCTCCCCGGATCTTAATCCACTGGACTTCTTCTGGGGGCGCATGAAAACATTGGTGTACGAGACTCCCTGGAAGATCTCATCGCGCGAATCGCTGTTGCTGCTGACAAGATCAAAACCACATTGGGAGTCTACGAGAGGGTGCGACAGTCCTTCATTCGTCGGAGTGAGCTGTGGAACGACGCCCGTGGACGCCAGTTTGAGCAGGTTCTTTGAGTCTTTCTCTGATGCGATTGGAATTGTGCAACTCATAAATTAGGTATCTCTCTTTGTTTTCACTGTTGAAGGCTCAACGTGGATATGTAACTTTACTCTTCTCTGGAACTAGGTTTCAAAATCGCTTTATTCACCAAAAGAAAACATAAGAGGGAGACGTACAGCGTTGGGCGTCTCACTGGGAAATAATACAAACTGTTAAAAACATGATGGTATATACACTGCAATGACAATGGGGATGAATAACAGATGCTGCAAGCAAAGCTTATTGCATAAAAATTGCAGAAGTGACAGAGAGAAACACATCGTGTCACATGACATTGGCTGGGCATGATTTACAGAATAACACAGGCAAAACAATAGTACACAATTAGAAAAAGAACAGCACAAACACCGCCGTGAAGGTAAAACATTACATACATGAGATAAAAACACAGCGTGCACAATTGTGCAAGTTATTTAACGAGGGCACCAAAGCAACATAATACAGGCGGGGTGAAAGTAATTAATGTACACGAGTAAGCATGAAAATACACTGAGATGACATTAGCATTCACAATTCAACGGTAGCGTGGATTGCACGAGTCGTAGAGTGAAGGAGGGGCACCAGGGTGCCACGGAACTCAGCAAAGGAGGTGTAGAATGTCCTGAGGTACTGATCAACTGCAAACCATGGAGCGGCCGGCGCCCAGGTAGCATAGAAGGTGGCTTCTCGACGACTGGAAGAAGCCGACTGGTACTCCAGGCGGAGTCGAGATAGCAATCGATCTTGAAAATGGCACAAAAGTGCTGCGCTGGCCTGGTGTAAAGAGACCGGCGAGGAAACGCTGTGGAGTTGTTGAAGGTATACGTAAATAACGTGTTTAACCAGCACGAAAAGATAGGCACATACTGACGGAAGAGGCGTAGATTGATGAGCCCGCAGAAGAAGATATCTGTAGGCAGTGAACGGAAGATCTTGAGAACAAGAGCGACTGGCAATCCAGAAAGCCTGGTGGAGGAGAGGCATCAGGATGGGACAGTAAAGGTAGACGTGAGAAACGTCTGCCTCCTGTGCGCAGAAGGAGCAGAGAGGGGAGGAGAGAAGGGACATGCGAAAGAGAAAATACGGAACAGGGAGGCGATTATGCAAAAAAGAGCCAGTGGGTATTAATTTCAAGAGGGGCGGATAAGGGTGAGCGGGCAGCGGCCCAGACAAGAGGAAGAGAAGCAGGGGGAACCTCCAGAATAGAAAGCGGTGAAGGGGTGGCAAGGTGCACTAGAAAACGATAAAGAGATTTAGAGGAGAGATAGGAGAGAGGAAGAACCGAGTTTGTGAGTCGGAGGAAAAACGGCAGCGGAAGAGGGGCAGAAAAGACAGAGACGAGACCGGTGGGGGAGACAAGATCAGGGAAAAGTGAAAGAAGTGCTGTTAGCAGAGAGTCATAGACCAAATGGGCGGATGGGGACGAGAGAATAGCAGTGGGCAGGCCAGAGAAAGGGTGCCAAGATAGATCTGAGTTAGTGAGGTCTTGTACGGTTACTACACCTGCTTGGAGCCAAGAGGGGAATGAAAAACAGGGGAGATGGGGGGGATGAACAAGGGAGTTGAAGAAGAGGGGTTCAGAAAGAAGCTCTAGAGTTGAAGAGGGAGGGGAGCGAATGAGGGGGAGAGAGCGAGGGTGAGTGAGGGCTTCAGAATATGCAGGTGGGAGTTTGGAGGGGGGAAAGGATAGCAATCCATGAGAACTAAAGAAAGAAAGGAAAAATGTGGGTTACGCAAGGAGGCAAGAACGTCACGTACCTGAACTGCGGAAGCCACTGGAGCCGTGAAAAGGTGAATGAAGTTGATCACTCGGCTTGCTTTGTAGCACAGCGGGACATCAGGTAGGCCAGCACCACCATAGGAGGGAGGAGCACAGAGCTTGTGGACGTTAATCCAGTGATGACCCGCCCACATTACTCGAGTAAGGCAGCGTGTAACCTCCTGGAGACAGAAAAGCGGGGTAGTAGATGCAATCCAAGAATGCTTGCAGATGGACAGAAAGTATGTCCTGGTGAGATTTGCACGCTGGTAGTAGGACGTACAGAACTGCGCACGACACCAGAATGCAGCTGTGCGGAGGAGGCGAGGATGGAGTTCCGTGCGAGTTGCACTGGACGTAGCTTGTGGTGCGCCTAAGTGCACACCCAGGAAGCGTTGGGTAGTGGATGACCATGTGGCCCCCATGGAGCATCCAAGCGATTGGACCACGACCCGCACCACAATCCAGTGCTCTTAGACGTATTCAGTTCAGCTGCAGAACATGAAGCATATGCGGAGAACAAACGACAAAGCAGTTGGAACTGTGAGTCGCTACGAATGCAGACGGTAATGTCGTCTGCATAAGCAGAATAAATGACTGAGTGATGCCGTGCGCTGGCAACTGGTGGTGGAAGTTGTGCTAGGAGAGATGTTTGCAGAGAGCGTAGAAAAGGCTCGACGGCAATCGCAAACAGTTGACCAGAAAACGGGCAGCCCTGACGAACTCCCCGCTTGAAGGGAACATGTGCTGTGAGAAAAGATGCCGTCTTGACATGGAAAACGGCGTCCCGGTAGAGGGAGAGAAGAACGGAGACAAATTGTGGAGGAAAGCCAAAGTGTAGCAGGGTTTGTGTTAAATAGGCGTGTGAAATATTATCGAAAGCGGAACGGAGGTCTAAGGAAAGGAGAGCAAGAGGTTCAGAATGAGTCTTGGCAAGATGAATGAGATCGCGAAGAAGTTGAACATTGGAGGAAAGAGAACGGCCAGGAACAGTATAGGTTTGAGAGTCAGCAAGGATGTGAGGGAGGATAGAGTTTAGTCGACGGGAAAGAAGCTTAGTATAGAGTTTATAATCTTGATTGAGAAGAGAAATGGGGCGCCAATTTCCCAAGTCAAGAGGGTCACCCCTCTTGGGAAATAGGACCACATATGCGTCCGTGAAACTCCTCGGGAGGGGGAGCAGTTAAATGCAGCAGAAAAAGCGGAGAGGAGAAAAGGCAACAAAAGAGGCAAGAACGCACGGTAAAAAGGAAAAGAGAGGCAGTCCGGACCCGGAGCGGCATGGGGGTAAAGGGAAGAGAAGGTGTCGGACACCTCCGTGGCTGTGGGTGAGAGAGACAGGGTATGAGCAAGATGAGACGGAACTTGAGGCAGGTTATTGAGAAGATGGGGGAGAGCAGAGGGAGAAGGGGAAAGAGTTTCACTGAACTTGGTGGTATAGAACTGACGAACGTGAGAGCAAATCGCTGCCGAATCGGATGTGATTTCGCCAGAGGGGAGGCGAAGATGACGAAGCGAGGTAGAAGACTTACGTGCAGATTCCATTGATGTTAGAAAATCATAGGTGCATTCCTCCGGATTGAGATGTTTAATGCGCAGGCGTAAAAGTGCTTGCTGCGCAAGAGGTTTCAGCAAAGCCTGGAGCTCCGCCTGATATGCTGGAAAAAGCGGATCTGATAACCCAATCAGTGTGAGCATCTGCCTGGCGTGATCGAGGCGCATCTGACTAGAAGTCTTCAAGGAGAAGGAAAGTTGCTTGATATGTAAGAGGAGCTGATGCTTGACACGAAGCCAATACGTCAAGGTACAGGGTGCGGAATGCAACCCTGCGCGACGAGCAGCGAGGAAAGAACGGACAGAGGCACAAAATTCAGGATCAGTGAGGAGATTGGAGTCAAATGTCCACGGACGTACAGTCCGAGTTAGTGACGCCGCAACAAACACTGTGAGGGTGACCGTGCAGTGGTCTGAGGAGTGGAACGCGGCCCTAGGTTCCATTGCAAACATTGTTCGTCTTGATGTGTACTATCACCCCTCTTATTGAAGGACTTTTACAATCACCCTGTATACAGGGATATGTGTGTGTATATATATATTATCATCATCATCATCATTGTCAACCAATATCAATGCACTGCTGGACGAAGGTCTCCCCAAGTTTCCTCCACAACGGTCTGTCTTGTGCCAGTCTCCTCCATGTCACTCCCGCATACTTTCGAATTTCATCTACCCATCTTCCATGTGGTCTTCTTCTGGGTCTTTTCCTGTCCCTTGGAATCCAATCTAAAATTTCGGCTGTCCATCGATGGTCTGTTCTTCTGGCAGTATGTCCAGCCCATTGCCATTTCAGGGATTTAACTCTGATCATGATGTCTTCCCCTCTTGTCATTTTTCGGATCCACGTGTTCCTCTTCTTATCTCTCCTGGTTACACCAAGCATGCACCTCTCCATGCTGCTTTGAGTTGTCTGCAGCCTTTGTATGTCTCTTTTAGCTAAGGTCCACGTCTCTGCACCATACGTAAGCACTGGAAGGATGCATTGATCAAACACTTTTCTTTTAAGACATAATGGCATATTGCTCTTGAAAATTATGCTGTTTCTTCCAAAAGCTCTCCAGGCAAGTTTTGTACGCCGATTAATTTCTTCATCAATGTGACCCTCACTCGATATCTGCTGTCCAAGATAAACGTACGTGTCTGTTATCTCCAGCTTTTTTCCATCAATCGATAAATCTTCATTTCTTGTAAAAGCATTGAACATCACTTTTGTCTTCTGAAAGTTCATTTTTAATCCCACTTCTTTACTCTTGTCAGCAAGTTCCTGGATCATACTCTGTAGCTCTGATGGGGTAGTTGCAAAAATGACTATGTCATCAGCAAAACGAAGGTGGGTTAGATAATCTCCATTAATCCTTATCCCTTTGTTTTCCCAGTTCAGTGATTGAAAGACATTTTCCAATGTGGCATTAAAGAGCTTCGGAGATATGGTGTCACCTTGTCTCACTCCTTTTCCAATTTTTATGTGTGTTGTATTTTCAAACAGCCGAATCTTTGCACTTGCATTTTCATAGATGTTATTAATAATATTAATGTATGCATCTTCAATACCGCAGGATTTCAGAGCCATTGCAACTGCTGATGGTTTCACCGAATCGAAGGCTTTTTCATAATCGATAAAAGCTATGCACAATGGAAGTTCATATTCCCTCGCTCTTTCAATTAGTTCTCTCAGTACGTGGATATGATCTATTGTGCTGTAGCCACTCCTGAATCCAGCTTGTTCTCTCGGTTGAGCCATGTCCAGTGTCACCTTCAAGCGGTGTGAAAGAACTTTAGTGAAGATTTTATAAACCCCTGATAGGAGGCTGATAGGTCTGTAGTTCCTGAGATCCTCAATGTCACCTTTTTGTATGTAGCAAGATCATTGTAGCGTTTTTCCAATCCTCAGGAATTTTCCCTTCATTAAGGCATCGAGTGAAAATTTGGGCGAGTACTGTTTCGATTTCTCCACTTGCTTCTTGTATGATGTCTACAGTAATTCCATCTTCTCCTGGAGCTTTTCCCCGCTTCATGTTCTTGATTGCATGTGCAACTTCTGCTGGAAGGACTGGAAGAACTCTGGTACTGGTACCTTTCATGATGTCTGGAGTACATGTATCATCCCTTTCATATAATTTGGAGTAGAAATCTTTCACTCTTGTCAAAATTTCGCCTCTATTTCTTGTTACAGAACCATCTTTTTCTCAGTGCCATAATCTGTTTTTTTCCCTTACTGAGATGTCCCTTTGCTATCTTTAGGCTTTGGTTGTTTTCAATTGCTTTCCTTACTAGTTCACAGTTGAATTTCCTTACGTCTTCAGTGATACTTTTTCGTACTGTCTTGCATAGCTCTATATATTCCACTTTGGAAGTCACATCTTCTTTAGTTGTCCTCATCTCTCTTCTTTTTTGCATCAACATTTTGGTTTTTCCTGATAATTTGTTCACATGCAATTTGTTCTTAGACCCAGCTAATTTTGTTGCTGTTTCCATAAGAGCTTTGGTTACTTTTCTGTTAACTTCAGAAATATCCACTTCTTCCAATGTTAGGCCTTCTAAAGCAGAGAATCTGTTCTTCAGTTCCAATTTGAAGGTATTATGGTGTTTTTTAAGGTTGGTTATGTCAATATATGTTGTTTGTCTTATGAGCTTGCTACGTTCGAGTTTAGTGTTGAGGTGCATCTTACATCTCACCAATCTATGGTCACTGCCTGTGTTGAACTTGTTTAGCACACTGCAGTCTTCTATGACGAATTTTTTGTTACACATAATAAATTCAATTTCACTTGTCGTCCCATTTGGATGTCTCCATGTCATTTCCTGTGTGGCTTTTTCTTGAAAAAGGAGTTCAAGATGAAAAACAGACATATATATATATATATATATATATATACTATAAAGATACCTAAGCAAAAAAATACATATATAATTTTGACTCACACCTAGTACAACTTTGCTCTTAAGTATATATATATATATATATATATATATATCCTTACGTATGGTGCAGAGACTTGGACCTTAACTAAAAGAGACATACAAAGGTTGCAGACAACTCAAAGCAGCATGGAGAGGTGCATGCTTGGTGTAACCAGGAGAGATAAGAAGAGGAACTCGTGGATCCGAAAAATGACAAGAGTGGAAGACATCATGATCAAAGTTAAATCCCTGAAATGGCGATAGGCTGGACATACTGCCAGAAGGACAGACCATCGATGGACAGCCGAAATTTTAGATTGGATTCCAAGGAACAGGAAAAGACCCAGAAGAAGACCACATGGGAGACGGGTGGAGGAAATTCGAAAGTATGCGGAGTAACATGGAGGAGACTGGCACAAGACAGACCGTTGTGGAGGAAACTTGGGGAGACCTTCGTCCAGCAGTGGATTGATAATGGTTGACAATGATGATGATGATGATGATGATGATATGAAATGCTATCCCACACTCACCAACCCGCTTGGCCAGCGTGGTGAGTTATGGCCAAACCCCTCCAAAATGACTAAAGTTCTTTCACACCGCTTGAAGGTAACATTGGACATGGCTCAACCGAGAGAACAAGCTGGATTCAGGAGTGGCTACAGCACAATAGATCATATCCACGTACTGAGAGAACTAATTGAAAGAGCGAGGGAATATGAACTTCCATTGTGCATGGCTTTTATCGATTATGAAAAAGCCTTTGATTCAGTGAAGCCATAAGCAGTTACAATGGCGTTGAAATCATGCGGTGTTGAAGATGCATACATTAATGTTATTAATAACATATATGAAAATGCAAGTGCAAAGATTCGGCTGTTTAAGATTACAGTACACATAAAAATTGGAAAGGGAGTGAGACAAGGTGACACCTTATCTTCCAAGCTCTTTAATGCCACATTGGAAAATGTCTTTCAATCACTGAACTGGGAAAACAAAGGGATAAAGATTAATGGAGATTATCTAACCCACCTTTGTTTTGCTGATGACGTAGTCATTTTTGCAACTACCCCATCAGAGCTGCAGAGTATGATCCAGGAAGTTGCTGACAAGAGTAAAGTAGTGGGTTTAAAAATGAACTTTCAGAAGACAAAAGTGATGTTCAATGTGCTTTTACAAGAAATGAAGATTTATCGATTGATGGAGAAAAACTGGAGATAACAGATATGTACGTAGGAAGTCAATTTATTCGTGCTGAAGGATATTAAAAACACAATTTGCTGCCTAAAACACAGTTTGCTGAAGGATATTAAAAACACAGTCCAACTAGGCCCTTCGAGGGAGCATTGGCAAAATGTTTAGCTCCATTAACCATTTCATCCATATACTCGGTGTCCAGCTCCGCTCAGGCATTAAATAAAATCATTCCATTACACCGTCCAGCTCGCAGTTTATACATTGTAATAGTCTCACTCGATATCATTTCCTTATACCCAACGTACCTGTGATTGCTGTCCACCGTATCATGGAAGAAATGCTGTCAGCCCACGGGACTTACACCCATAATGAAATTCAAGGCATTGTTAATGTCTTAAGACTAGTGTACAACAGAACATTTTTTCGATGTAATGATATTATTTACCGTCAACGGGAGGGGACCCCTATGGGGTCACCCCTCTCAGCAGTTCTATCTGAGTTGTTGTTACAAGACCTGGAAAACGAAGTCCTCACAAACTTTCATGTGAAACCTATTTTGTACCTGAGATACGTGGATGATGTGCTATTGTTTTCGCAATCCACCCTTGAAAGCCTTACCGAGTTCACCACTTTGTTGTCTACAAAATACAGTTCCATAAAATTTTCTACGGAATTCGAGACCAATTATGCATTACCCTATCTGGACATATTGTTTGAAAGAAACCCTTATACGAAAGTAGTAGGAAATGACCGGTCCGAGCTTAAACCGCAGCCCATAGATTTAACATTAGGCTGCGGCCGGGCGGACGCAGCCAGCCGCAGTCGGGCGGACGGAGGGGGCGTGGCCTGACGCAGGCATCAGGAGAATGAGGGGGTGTGGCATGGGTAAGGATGTAGGTGGCGCTAGTGTGTTGGGACGATGCTGATGTGCTGCCCCTTGCGGTGCTTCTTGGAACTTTCGATGGATCTTTGTTTTTGAGAGATGGCAACGGCCGAGTGTGGAAAGGGGGTGGGCATGGGGGATGTCAACTCGATGCTGATGTGCTGCCCCCTAGCGGTGCTTCTTGGAACTTTCGATGGATCTTTGATTTTGAGGGATGGCAACGTTCGAGTGGGGGTTGCATATGTGCCACCCTCTTGCGGTGCTTCTTGGAACTTTATTATTTTCTCGGAAGATTTATTGGACTTTGTCAAATTTTTTTGGGAAAAAGGAAGCGAAGTCTTTCGGCCTTCCAAGTTCCTTTTCCCCCGAATTTATTTTTTTTAAACTTTCCTTTTCAGAAATTCCCTGAGGTGTCAGGTATTTTTATAGACGTTGTTTCTATCGAAATGATTTCATCCGGAGTGCATAAAAAATGCTCTGATGGTCCCAGCGAGATTAGTTCCCGTATCAGCTAGTTTGCTAGCTTCACGCCTTTTCCCACTAGACCACCCGACCATTGGAAAAAGATGCTTGTTAGACGAAGGTTTGCGTAGTCTTTTTTAAAAAAGGGGTGGGGCCCTAATTGATGCCATTTGTTTTCTGCATGTGATGGTGTGAACATGAGTTTTTCAGTTACGGTGGATCGTATCTCGTTGAACTGTTGTAATGGAGGAAATGATGAAACAGACATATCACACAGTTCAGAAAATAGGAAGTTTCGGTGGTATCAATGCTTTATTCCGTGCTGTGGAGAAAGAGGGCATCAAGAAAAAAGACGTCAAGAAATGTTTGAAGGGAGAGAAAACGTACACTCTTCACAAACCGGTGAAACGTCATTTTCGGAGAAATAGAGTTATGGTTAATAAATTAAATCAACAGTTTCAAGCAGACCAAGCCGATGTCTCCACTTTGAGTCAACATAACGATGGATTTCGTTACTTGTTGACACATATTTTCCAAATATGCATGGGTGATTCCTTTAAAGCAGAAGTCGGGTTCTCATATCGTCCAAGCCTTTTCCCAGATATTCGAAGAAAGAAAGCCAGTAAAACTTCAAACAGATAAAGGAACTGAATTTAAGAACAAAGGGTTTCAAAAGTTTTTAAAACAGCAAGAGGTGCATTTCTTTACGACAAACAACGAAACGAAAGCAAGTGTAGTAGAGAGATTCAATCGTACGCTCAAAACTCGAATGTGGCGATACTTTACAAGTCAAAATTCGTTCAGATTTATGGACATACTCGACGATTTAGTTCACAGTTACAATCATTCCCCCATCGAAGTATCAAAATGAAGCCTGTAGATGTAAACGAAGACAATGAAAAACAAGTGTTTGACAATCTGTATGGTGACCTCAAGAGGGAAAACCCTCCTATAAATTTCAGGTGGGTGATCACGTGAGGATTAGTAAAGCGAAATTGACATTTGAGAAAGGATACGAATCAAATTGGATGGAAGAAGTGTTTGTTGTGAGTGGTCTTGTTCCCAGATCCCCCCCCTCCTCCCGTCTATAAAGTTAAAGATTTATTGAACGAAGAGCTAGAAGGAACTTTTTACGCCGAAGAGCTTCAAAAAGTGTCTCTCTCCGAGTCCTTTACTGTGGAACGTGTTCTAAAGAAACATAAAAGAAAAGGAAAAATGGAATTCTTTGTCAAATTTAAAGGGTATCTTGATAGATTTAATGCTTGGATCCCAGCGGAAGACTCTCTATAAAACTGATCTTTTTTTTAGATGAAACATCATTCGTCAACATGACTTTCTATCTAACGTTACCTAGCGACAGCCCTCTCCGCTACTTTTCAGACAATAAAATTTCTCATTTCATCACGCATCTTCCTTCCCCGATCGCACTCAATGCTGACTGGGAAGTGGGACTCGTCGAACTCATCTACCCTCATTCCTGGTTTAATGTGAATGTAAATTCAAATTCCTTTACTTACGGTCTCGGTCCAAGTCAACTGAAAGCAGCAAAAATCCCTGCGGGGTATTATGATTCGGTGGGAGACGTGGTAAAAGCCATGTCCCAGCATTGGTCCAAAAAATTACGATGTTTTTTAATAAAACCACGAGACGTGTCAAAGCAGCTTTAACTCTTGGTTCTCAGCTGGAGTTATTTCCAGGAATTGCAGAAATTCTAGGTTTTCAACCTGGAGTGTATTCGGCCTCAGTAGGAAGCGATGCTACCATTCATGGAAATTTCGTAGCCGATCTGAACACATCGCTTTCCCTGTTATACGTGTACAGCGATATTGCGGAACCTCAACCTGTAGGAGACATGGTTGCTCCTCTCCTTCGCATCGTGAAAGTGAGCGGAGAAGACGGAGATATGGTTAGCGCCTTGTACGACCGTCCCCATTATTTGCCTCTCGCAAGAAAACATTTCCAATCCGTCGAAATCGTTATAAGGAATCACTCAGGTCAATTAGTGCCATTTGAACGTGGGAGAGCGATCGTGAAACTTCATTTTCGTCTCAAACAACTGTAGTCATGTATGAACCATACCGCTGTTGTACAAAATCCTTCGAGGATTATTACATCAAACAAACTGGAAAAGGTTTAGACTACTATCAAGGAGTGCCCCTTCAAAAAGGGTATGGACTTGGAGGACTTTTTCGTTCGTTATTTAGAGCGGCGGTACCCTTATTTAAACAAGGGGCAAAAACGCTTGGAAAACAAGTCTTTCGAACGGGTGTGGACCTGGCCAATGACGTTATTCTCGGCAAGGATGTGAAAACAGTAGCCAAACAACGAGCTAAAGAAGCGGGACAAATCCTCACTGACAAAGCAGCTAATAAAGTGAAGAAAATGTTGGGAGGAAGCGTTAAAAGGAAGAGAAAAATGAAAAAACGAATCATTCATTCAAAGAAAGCCAAGAGGACCGCACACGATATTTTTGATCCGTAAACCATGGCCCTGATACATAGTCATTCTTCCGTATGTTTAAAATCCGAACTTGATTTATTTGCTTTACCACCTACCCAAACGAGCATAGAAAAAGGACAATGGATCGAATATCACCCCTTGGCCAACATTCGAGATGGAGGACCTCTGGAATTTAATATTTCTGGGAGTGGAGAAGAATAATCTTCCAGCCAACTGTACGTGAAAATTAAAATTGTGAAAGCCGATAGTTCTGCACTAGCTGACAAATAGCCCGTGGGCCCCATTAACTGTTTTCTTCATTCTCTGTTTTCTCAAGTCGACATCAGTTTAAACGAAAGAGTCATTTCGTCCTCAAGCAACACGTATCCCTACAGAGCTTATATTGAAACTCTGCTGAATTATGGAGAAGAAGCAAAGAAAACCTATTTAGCATGTGAAGGGTTTTTCAAGGATACAGCCGGATATCTACACGAAATTGATCCCACGAATGCTGCAACGAACAAGAGATTACATCAGCGTTATGAGCTCATGAAAGACAGCAAAACGTTTGATATGATTGGAACCTTGCACTGTGATTTATTTTTCAAAACAGACTGCTTCTGAATTTAGTGGATGTGAAAATTAAACTTGTTCGGAGTAAACCTGATTTCTGCCTCGTTTCCTCTTCCGAGGCCCCCAATTACAGAGTTCTCATCGAACATGCCTCCATTTTTGTGAGAAAAGTGAAAGTCAACCCTGGAGTTGCCATCGGTCATGCAAAAGCTCTAGAAAAATCTCCTGCCAAGTATCCCATTGATCGAGTTTTATGTAAAGTGTATTCCATCTCTCAAGGAAGTATGTCCTTCGTGCAAGACAATGTATTCCTAGGACAAATGCCTAAAAGATTGGTTATTGGATGTGTAGATAACGATGCTTTTAATGGTTCATATAAATCAAACCCCTTTGAATTCAAGCATTATGATGTTAACTTTATCGCGGTGTATGTTGACGGACAGCCAGTTCCTCACAAACCTCTAGATTCCAATTTCGAAAAGGGAAGCACAATTCGTTCCTTCCATAGTCTATTTCAAGGAACCGAGAAACTGGGTCAGGACCGTGGAATATATATCGATCGAGAAGAATTTTCCAAGGGATACACTCTTTATGCATTCGATCTCAGTCCGGACCTGTGTGATGGGGGACATATGAACTTGATCCAACAAGGAAATTTAAGAGTGGAAATCAAATTTGGAAAAGCTTTGTTAAAAACCATTTCTGTACTAATCTACGCCGAGTTTCAGAACATTATTTAAATTTCCAAGTACAGAAACATTCTTTGTGATTTCTCCCATTAAAGAAAAATGAACAGCATTCAATTAACGAAGGCTTTAAGGAAAGATCTTGTGACCCGACGTTCCTTCCTCGGAGTGTTCGCTTGCGACCGACTTCCCAAGAGAATTTTCAAGTTCCCAGCATGCCTTATTGTGAATACGGATCGATATGGAAATCCTGGGAAACACTGGCTAGCTGTTTATATGTCAAACCCAAATTCCATGGAATTTTTTGATTCTTTTGGACATTCTCCAGAATATTTTCAAGGACCTATTGCCCGATTTGCTTCCAAGTTTGACTCTGTGAATTTTAATGATGTACCTCTTCAAAGTTCGTTTACGCCTGTTTGTGGTCAATTTTGTATTTTTTTCCTTTATTCTAGGTGTCGTGGAAAAAGCTTGTTCTCTATTGTAAGAAATTTTCGATCGAATTCTGAAACAAACGACCTGCGTGTCTTTCATTTTGTTCGAAAGAAATTTCAAATTGTATCAAAATTTAGAATGTAAAATAAAAATGGATTGAATTTTATTTCTTGTGTCTTGTCTTTAAATTGTTATGTAAGCTTTTTATGAGTCTCAGTTGACCTCATGGAAGTGCCCAGACTACAACACCCTTTCACGGCTCTGATAGCAGGTCCTACGGGCTGTGAGAAAACACAGTTTGTAAAACGCTTACTTCTGCATCAAGGGGAAGTCGCCCCCCCCCCCGTCCCGAACATGTGGTGTGGTTCTATGGTATTCATCAAACGTTGTATGATGAAATAGAAAACGTGACATTTGTGGAAGGCCTCCCCTCTAATTTCCGCGACTATGTGAAAGGTAGAACGCTTTTTGTTATTGACGATCTCATGACTGAATGTGAAAGCGAGAAAACAATCACTCACTTGTTCACTCGAGGGAGCCATCATTTCAATGTGTCTGTTATATTCATTACCCAAAATTTTTTTCATAAAGGTAAAGAAATGCGAGAAATTTCCCTGAATGCTCATTACCTGTTTCTGTTTATATCACGAAGAGACGTGAATCAAATCACTCATTTAGGGAGGCAGTTGTACCCTAGCAAACTGAATTTTTTCAAGAAGTGTATACGGATGCCACAAAGTCTCCTTACAGCTATTTATTGATCGATTTAAAACCTGAGACAAAGGAAGAATTAAGATTACGCACTCAGATACTTCCGGGAGACGTTCAAGTCATATATCAACCTAGGTGAAATGAAATAATTCTCAGTTTTCAACATGACGTTGTCTAAGTCACAACTCCAACTTTTACGCATAATTCAGCATTGTCCAAAAAAAGTCTTAAAAGAGCTTTTAACGAAATGTAGGAAAAATGGAATTAAAGCTATTTGTGAAGTTTGTCAGAATACCTTAAAAGGAAATGTTCCGCTTACTCCAGCCCAGAAACATTCATTACAACGTCATAAACACACCTTGCGAGCTCTCTCTCAGAAAAAGACACCTCTATATAAAAAGAGGAAACTCATAATTCAAAAAGGTGGATTTTTAGGTGTGTTGATTCCTGCTGCTCTCAGTGTGCTAACGACTCTACTTACGAAATAATGGTATTTGCAAAGAAAATGATTCTGATTCCCGAAGAACGGATTTCCCGTCATATGCCAACAGAAGAAACGTTAACTGACTTGGACAAAGAAATGAAAAAAAATCTACTATGTAAAGAGTCTGACGAAGTGAAAGTTAAATTATACAACCAAGTCTAGAATAAACGCATTCATGTTTCAAGTTTTAATCCCCCAGTTTCTTCCCATGAATCCCCACCACAAAACTGAAGAACCAGCAAAAGAAGAACTTGTCAAGAAAGAAAAAGATGTTGTAGAAGACCTTGTCATACAGTCTGTTCCAGCTAATATGAAACGCTATGCAAGAAATGTTTTAGACGATAAGGGTGACATTGTGAAAAATACGAATATTATTGATTTAGTAGATTCAGTGTTTAAAAGTAAAGGATCCAAATTAGTAATTCCCCACGAATTTGTAAAAGCATTAAAAGGACATTAATTTGTCTTCAAAGTATATTAAAAATAAACAAATGTTAAAAGTTCCTGTACAACGAGGAAATTCTGTTTCAACTTCTAAACGAAAACAGACGAATGCCAAAATTATTAATAAAAAACCAAACTCTGTATCATTTCGTTGGATTCCCCATTAAAATTAGATTGAATGAAAATAAAGTCCCTTTCTTTTGAGTTGAATCATCTCTGTTTTTTTTTTTTTTTAAGTTTTTCTTTTTTAAGTTCTTTTTAAGAAGAGGGAGAAATTTGGTTTGAAAGAATTTTACAAAGTTCATTTTCAGAAAAGTTCATTCCTTCCTAGTGTCAAAACGAATCACTTCGTTTTTTCTAAGATACGCTTTGGAATCTTATAAAAGTGCATGGGGTCAAAAAACGATTTTGATGATTTTACTAAGACGACAGATTTCGGATTTCTTATGATAGAAAATACAGTGAATTTCCCATTGAATAACATGGGAAACTGTGAAATTTAAGAAGCACGTTTTCGTTCAAGTAAAATATTTTCAAGGGTCTTTTTTCGAATCAGTTGAAAACAGACAGGGTATGTTTCTGAACAGTTCATTATTTCCTAAGATCAAAACGAATCACTTCGTTTTTCCTAACGTACGTTTCTGAAAGAAGTAAAAATAGTTTAGGTAGAAAATTGGAAAGATATTTTTAAGAATCCTAGACTGTTTATTTTCGTATAGCTAGAGGGGTCTTCAATGAGAGCACTTATTCTCTTTTCAAACTAAGAGAATGAAGTGTAGTCAGTTTGAAAAAAAATTTCAAACTCCCCTAAATTTAGCCTTTTGTCCTGGTTTCGACTCAATACTGTAAAACATTGCTCTCTGACCAGTTGAATTCCTGGCCCTTAATGAAATACTTTAAGCCTTTCCCTTAAAAATAAGCAATCTCTTCTTCAATACCAGATACCCAATAAATTTCTTTAAGAGTTATTCATTCACACTTTTACTTTTAAAACTTGAAATTCATTATTATTTAACTCCTTATAAAAATGAAACACATTCACACTTTTACTTTAAAAAACTTAAAATTCATTATTATTTAACTCCTTATAAAAATAAAACACATTCACACTTTTACTTTAAAAAACTTGAAATTCATTATTATTTAACTCCTTACAAAAAATGAAACACATTCACTCTTTTACTTTTAAAACTTGAAATAACTCCATACAAAAATGAAATACATTCACACTTTTACTTTTAAAATTATAGAAAAATAGATGCATTCTCACAGTATAATTTTTTTCCAAAAAGAACTTTTAGTTCTAAAAAGAACTTTTTTTTCTCTGCTGCCGCCTCAATACATGTTTTTCACAGAACGCAACAAGTCCTTTCCATATATTCCTTCCAAGAAGGCTTTGGATGAGATATTCTCCCCAACGGTTTCAGCAAAAGAATCCGCTAAAGTCTTGGGGTCTAGCATTGCTACTGCCTCCTTGAAGTGTTCTTTAAACTTCGATTGGGGGTGGCATCAGTACATCTGTGGCCCATGAGGCTTTCAAGCATACGATCCGGATTAAGGTGACACTGAATACAATAGAATAATTTTTCAGCATGCCCCTGAACGAGATCCAACACCACTTCAATAAGCATGAAGTAATACTCTTCGTTCGTTAGTGGAGAGGAAGGAACGGGGGTGGAATCCTCTGATGAAGCAAAACGCCCTTTTGCAAAAACTAGACCAAATAGTAGAATAGTAATGCTGGTCCATATCTTCTCACATTGATCAGCGAGAGCTTCAAATTGTTCCCCATTCAGTTTAATGGAATTAGGATTCAGTCGACGAAATCCATTGATCCGAGGGGAAAGCACCTCGAATATATAAGTGTGAGGTCCGTCCAAAGAAGGAGAGGCAGAAATAATTAGTTCTCTGTTGATTAGCATATCTTCATTTTCTCCATGCAACCAACGGACTTTTCTCATAAACTGAAGGAAGGTCAGAGCTGTCATAGTGATTCCATTCTTGGTGGGGAAGAAAGATTCCTGTTCATTCCTGTATCTTCTTACATGAACTCTGATTGTATTATGGAAATCAGACACTTTCACGAATGCGTTACCCCCTAAATGGAAATGATGAGGGATATCATTCAAAGAAATTCCCAATTCAACACATGACTTGGAAGCTTCAGAACATACCTTCTTTGCTACAGCATCGGAAACTTTAGTAGAGGAAGATGATCGCTTCATGTTGAAAGCTGAAGGAAGAGAATCCAAGGAAATTGCTGGAAGCGTTGAGGTCGGCAACGAAGGGTGCTGACGGTTGGAAGACAGAGAACAGAATGAGTTAGCTTTGAATTGTTCAGGCAAAACTGATAAGAGGTTAGAGTTCGTCACTTGTTTACTGCTTGAGAGGGAAAGAGCAGAGTCATGGGGCAAAGAACACTCGGTTATCATCTTTCTAAAGGTCAAATTCAATCTAATGTTTGGAGCATTCTTTTGTCGAGGCAGACCATGACTCCAATACGAATTAGTTGGTGGCAGGATCTGTAGTTAAGTTCCAGATCTCAAAGATAAGGAAACTGGTTTAAACCCGTTTCGCTTGAAAACAAAGTCTCTTTCCTGTCCGAGAGATACAGATGCAATACAAGACAAAGGATCTAATTCAGCTTCGTCATCACGGTTATCGCCGATTCTGTCATTCCCATTTCGATATTTACTTATTAAAACAAAGTTGAAAGATTCACCACATTCTTTCTCAACATAAAGCTTGATTTCCTGAAGTAACGGCTTCCAAGGGTGAGGTTCTAAGCACAAACCGCTAAAAGTGTATTTCAGATTGGGGTCCCCGAAGGCAGCATGTAGTCTGGGAATGGAATATGATTTTCCATAAATTTTGATCTTTGAGAATTCTCCACTTAAATATTTCACTTCTTCTTCTTCCAAGCGAGAAAAGTAATGAATAGCTTGAGTTGAGGAGAACAGCTGAGAGTAATGGAAATGTAGTCTTTCCTTGTTATGTCGAAGTGGCAGCATTTTTTTTCTCAGGAAGGGAAACAACTGAAGTCCGTCCACTAAATTAACTGAATTGAGAATGAAGAAGGAGAGCTTGAGATAGGCTGACGAGTGACGTCATGACTCTCAAGGCGAAATTCATTATAGTTCTGATAAGAACTTTTTTTCCCCCATGAGCTAAGAGATCTGTCAGAAGAACCTTCTCTTTGGGAAAACTATGAAATCCCCCTCCCCCTAACTAACATGAAAAAAAAACAAGGTTTTCTCTAGAAATTCGTACATGAAGAAATTTAAAAAGCTTATGTTCCTAATAGTCAATCTATAAAGTTAGAAGACAAAACATTTACCAGGTAGAATTAAATAATTCCCCACAGAAATGGAGTTGGTAACAAGTGACTTTAAAAAAAAATATCTCGCTGAATACATCTCCGACGGGTCCTCGAAAAGTACTTTAAAGAACAGAGGAAATATTGAGGGCAAATGTAGATTTTCATAGCAACGTGATCACCTGAATTCACTAGAAATTCAGACAGCTCAAGACGTAGGTAGCATCTAATTCAACACTGAATCTAATACAATGGACTGTCTCCACACATTTTTAAAATGAGGTATATTTGAGAGGATGATTTTCATGTAAAAAAATTTTTCCTGCATTAAAAGATTTCAGGAGAGCAATAACTTGGGAAGCAACTTGAAAATCTTGATGAGAGTAAAATCTTGAACATACGTATTCACGAATTCCAAGTGAATAAAAAATCCCAACTTGTTCATGAGAGTAAAATCTTGAACATACGTATTCACGAATTCCAACAGGAAAAGATTTCATGAATAAAAATCTTGGGAAGCATCTTGAAATCTTCATGAGGAGCAAAACAATAATTTTCATTAAATTTTCTTCGAAAAGTTTTTCTAGAAATCCAAGCGAGCAGCAGCAAAATGACGGAGACATAGCATAGAGCAGAGAATTTTTTTTTCTTGAGAGAAATCTTCTCGAACAATGAGTTAAAGACTTGAAACATTCTGTAATTTTTCCTGAACAATCTATGCCGTGTGGACCCCTTCATGCCAAGCAGTTTATTAGCATGGAGTGGTTCGAATACAGGCAGCTATTTTATTTTTAATTTTTTTCTTGGGGGTTCTCCACAATTTAATGAAAAATGACCGTAGGGCAAAGAATGAATATTGTCTGAGGATACGACTCGCTTGTTGTCATATGGGGAAAGAGACGTTTTGTTTATGACAACAGTAAAAACAGAATGTTTCAAACTTCGAATAGAATAACTCATGTTCTTTTTTCTTGTAAGTGAAGAAGTGAAGACTTGAAGTCGTTCAGTCGAAGTTGATGGGAAACAATGGTTTTGCTCACGCCTTTGGCTTTTTCGACTTCTTCTTCTGTAGCAAAAGCATACATTTTCGGTCTAAGACCAACAAATTCTTTTATGGCTCTTCCTTGGGTCTCATCTTTAAATTTTCCAATCACTTTTTTATTTTTCAAACAATACAGCGGGTGCGTCATAGGGAAGTCGCTCGTTTCTAATTCATCTTTAATGTTTTCCATATCTTTATATAGATCTTCTGTTTTTATGTGATAGAAGAAACTATCAGTATCCATATAAAGAATGGAAATGCTGTCACGATATAAAGGCCTCATCACTTCATAATGGAAGTCGTACATTCTAGTTTTGGAGATATCTAAAATGGCGACTCCCAAATAAATGGGTTTGTTGAAGGTGAGGTGTGTGACATTAAAGTGCATAGACACAAGAAAACTTCCATCAGATTCATTTTTTAGTATGGTGCGGTCTTTAAAATTGGGCTTACTGAGCAGCTTTTCCAGTCGATTGCCTTCGCACACCAACTCAACTTTGGTTCGGTTGCGAATATTTTCCATTGTTTTACCAAAGACGGAATTGTTCATGAGTTTGAAAAAATCTTTCTCAAACTCATTTTTTGCCCTCATTCTCATTTCAGTATTTAGCTGAATATAAGGTTGCAACCACTGGCTTTGATCAAAGCTTAAACCTCGATGCACTTTTGTTATGATGAGACCCGCTTTGACTGCCTGCTTCAGAATTCGATAATGAGCCATATACCTGGATTTTTTATTTAAAGTAGTTAATAATTTGACCTGCCTGGTTCCAGGTACTACCTCCGTTTCCGGACAAAATGGTAAATCCGAATGAAAATCGTGAAGGGAGTCAGGATAGCTGATGTCAACATCGAGAAAGTATCCCATGCTGGCATCGTCCCCTATACACGTGACATCCAAATGCTTCAGTTCTTCATCGGAAATTTTTGTGAGGAAGAAAATGGGCCATTGAAAATATATACATATTTGTGCAGTCGAGATAAGAGATGAAGCTGGAATCTTTGGAGGCATCAAAATTTTTCAGATACTTATTATTTGCCTCAGCATGCCGTTTTACACACATACACAATCCTCCCCGCTTTCCGCTCTCTAGAAAAAGTAGCATATCATAGTCACTTAAAAGCTGGAGAGAGACTTTTGTGCATTTGAGCATGGCGGACCAACTTAAACCAGGACAACTAAAAAACCAGGCAGGATCTAACGTATAAGTGTCCTGACAAATATTTCTAAAATTTTCAAAAACATCGGCCAAAATGAGCACATCTGTTTTTAAGTTCACATCTGCATACTGGCCTAAATTCTCAATCTTCAAGACCGCCCATACTTTTTTGGCATGCTCATAGTCTTCTTCTGAAATGTGGGAATCGGTTAATTTATTGAAGAAGGCTGAAGCTGGTGGGAGAGACGTTTCTTCCAACTTGCTGTATGAGGAAATGAAATCATAGGGGAAGATACCTTTCTGCGTTAGGAGGGAAAATTCTTCATCATTAGGAATAAGCTGCCGTGTAATTTTAAAATGCGTTCTCAGAAGATTATTTGCTAATTTTGATAAACTGCTTGGCATGAATCTAAAACTGTCCAGGAAACGAACTTCAAGCCCACCCATCTTTTTTGAAAATGAAATAAATTTTTCGGTCGACTCGGGGATGTCAGTGATTTCTCCAGGAAGGCAATCTAGTTCTTTAATGATGAAATGCGAGTCGTATCCTGAAAGGTTATGCATCAACACAGGAACAAAGGAAGGATTTTTAAAGTTGATGTTGCATGAAGAATGAGCGGGTTCTCTGAAATTCCCAGTACGATGATCGTGGTCCGCCACTTTCTTTTTTGATTTGCTGCAGGAATTAAATCCACCTTCACCACAAATATGACATATGCTTGCTTTCCGAAAAGATTCTTTTTCTGCCTCCGTCAAAGGATTCGTGGGAATAATCATTTTATAATTTTTTTCAATGACTTCAACATCTTCTTTGAGAGTGTGAAGGAAATGACTCACAACTCCCTGCTCTGCTCTATGCGATCGGAAAACATCATAACGACCTTCCACATCTTTTATAAGATAAGCATATGACATAACCTCATGTGACTGAGTGGGAGTGGTGAAGGACTCGCTTGGATTTGGGATCGGACCTTGAACTGGTTTTAACACGCTTTCAAAATCAGCGTAAACAACAAAAGGAACCCGCTGACTGAACTTGAAGTCTTTAAACTGCAATTCTTTATCTTCAGGCATCTTGATCAAGACAGATTTGTTTTTATTACATAATTTCTTGTTCTCATTTAATTTTTCCTCTCCATTGCAACGAGTATCATAAGTTTTAAAACACTTTTTGCAGATGTGTACTTTTTTTCTATTTTTGACAATTGACTGGAAATAAGCCGCTCAAAATTTGTAATGTAAGCAAAGTGGTTGCAACCTCCATTTTCTAAATATATTAAACCTCTATGGTCCGCCAGCTCTTCTTCACATACTTTGATTGGGAAAATTTTTCCAGCTTCATCGATGCCATAAATGTTAATGCTGATGTTATTAACCTTTTCAAATTTTGGAACGTCAGAAATCTTCACGCGATATTCTACACAATCCCACTTGTAGCCGCCTTCGAAAAGAGGATCGTTGAGATAGGACGCTACCTTTTCTCGCTTTCTTTGATCTTGAAGACGTGGGGTCGACACGGCATATTTAAAGCAGAAGGTATCTAAATTTTGAACGTTCACGACAGCATATTTCTTCTGAATATGGCTGGGAAGCACAATGAAAGAACCTCCTCTCAATGGTTTAAACCGATTAACCCGGAGTTCGAACCACACCACGTGCGAAAACATCCAGCCTGAACCTTTCAATTCACATTCGGAACATTCAGTGAGTAGTTTCCTGGACATGATATCAAAAAATTCCCCGAGATTTGTCGGCCGATACACTGGCTTATTAGTTGTTTTTAAATTCCGAGAACAATGATCAAATTCCTCCGGGTCATCGGATTTAGGCTTTTTAAAGGCTGCTTGCATAAATGCATTCACTTTAATGGATGGGTGGGCTGCCAGTGCATGTTCTACAATGCTAATTGAAGAATGATTGAGGTCATTCAAAAATGTGGAGAGACAGCCCGCTGTATCACCTTCGGGAACGATTTTAAAGGTTTGTAGTCGGTTCTGAGCCACCGACTGCACTTGTATGAATCTTCCCAAATTCAAAGGGGGAAGAATGGGAGCTTCGGGGCTGGGGTTCACGACCTCCCGACTTGGGCGGACAACAACGGGGCCTACAGCATTGGAGCGGCCCGCGGCAGCAAGATCCTGGAGACTGGGTCCCACGAAATTTGAGGGGCCCGCTTGAAGGTTGGGGTCTGCAGCATTGGAGGGGCCAGCCGAAGATGTATTCGTCGAGTTCCCACCCTCCTGAATTCCCGAATGAAATTTAGAAATGTTTCTTCATGTCCGATTTCCTAGAGAAACCCTTGTTGCAAATAATACAAGAAAAAGGTTTTATCCCCGAATGAATTTTCCTATGTTGAACTAAATTTTTTTTTAAAGTGAAGACCTTCTGACAGATCTCACAAGTAAAATGTCGAGGAGTAACATCATCAGTAACGAAGGAGGAAAGCAGGTCTTGACTCAAGGGAAATTCCTCCAAGGCCTGCAGGATGTCGGAATTCTGAAGAAAGAGTTGTTCATCAGCAAGCCACCAAGCACCCTGAGAAAGAACAAAAAAATTAGCCCTCTCCCCTAACAATTCATTTTCATGAAATAAAATTGAGTTGGGAAATTACTGAATTCTCACATAGGGAATAAACTTCTTAATTGTTTTTAAAACTTAGGGGAGTTAACGCAAAAGAATGAATTCCTAAATTTCTTTAAAAAAATAACTAACATGTTTTTCCTCAAGGGAATAAACGATTCTACTAACTTGTTTTTCCTTAAGGGAAAAATATAAAATCATTTTTGTCTGAGAATAACACAAATCTAAATTCTAGAAATCACGTTGGGGGACCTAACAATGACTGAAAAATAGCATACAAAGAAACGAGTGCTTACCTCTTCCATTGCAGAAACTGGGGGGAATCCACCTTCATTAGAAATATCCATACTATTATAATAATACAGAAGTTTAACTATTCTGAGAAGTTGGAGCCAGTACAATCGTCCTTATCTGAATAAGAAAACTGATAGAGAGGAATGGCGAAGCTGAATTTTATAGTAAACGCGAATACCCTTTGACCCCTAACTTTCGCGAATCACCACAAGAGATCATAACATTTATAGAGGGGACATGGAACCGGAAAAATCTAGTTTTCTCACATGACACTCACGATGGAATATCCGGCCGATGTGTTTATCAGGAGTTCAAACTTAGAATACTACTTTGAAACAAAGAAGACAGCGGAAGGAGAATTTATCTTATGTAAACAGACCCTGAGAGTCAGCAGGAAAAGTTTATCTGACGACGAAAAACAAAAATGGTTCTTCGGGGATATTTGTATCATTGAAGAAACAGGAAGGATAATTATCTAAAGTCAATACCGCAGTACGTTAGGACGTTAATAGCATACTTTTAATCATAGACTACTTTAACTTTGTAATCTTTCCAACTATTCACAACAACGAACAAAGGGAAAGGGAGATTAATCTTATGTCAATATGCTGACAAGCAAAAGGAAATCCTTCAGCATCTGACAGAGATTAGGTTAATGAAGGAACACGAGGAACTAACCCATGCTTTCCTTCATTGATATCAAGAATGAATATTTTTGGGGAAATCAAACACCGCAACGGAAGGTCGATTTATCTAAAGTCAATACAAGAACACACAGGACACAAAATACTCCCGTACATTTTACTTCACCTTTCTCAGAAGGACGCTTCAAGAACACTGACGAAGGGGGACTAATCTTATGTCAATAGCCTCCGTGCCTTTCTACACTAGAAACAAAGGAAAAGATAACGACCATGCATAACAGCGAAAAATAAATTGGAAATGACAGAAAAGATCCATTTTTGAACAAAAATAAGATATCATAATAACATTTCTTGAGATGAGGACATGAACGTATTATTCGAGAAAAAAAAGAGAAATGAATAATTAATACTTGCCCTACATAATTTTCATTAGGGAAGACACATGAGGAATTCATGAAAATTAATCGAAAAAAAAATACATCAACAAATTACGAGGGAAAAAACGTTTTACATAACAATAACCTAAGGAGGTGGGTCGAGAGAGGGGAAATAAATAATGAATAAACCTTCATTAAATTTTAAAAAGTAAGGAATAAACCTTCATTAAATTTTAAAAATAAGGAATGAACCTTCATTAATTTCCCCCAAAATTTGACAAAGTCCAATAAATACTACTATCTCCGGAGATAAGCACACACTTCGGTCTGGGGGAAATGGCAGCGGGGAATTGGAGGCTGCTACTGACCATGCCCCCCTCCGTCCGCCCGGCCGCAGCCTAATGTTAAGTCTATGGGCTGCGGTTTAAGCTCGGACCGGTCATTTCCTACTACTTACGAACGAAGTAACTTACTCTGTATATAGAAAACCAACTGCAACAATATCTATGATTCTCTATAACTCCTTCCACCCATTCAGGCAAAAACGCTCAGCCCTTCACTTTCTGTTTCACCGAGCAGTTATACACTCATCCTCAACCTATCAAAGAGACCTAGAAGTTACAAAAATTGTGATTATGGATATTGCAGTATTATATAATTATCCATCTACCACAGTTAACTCCATAATGCGCCGTGTCTTTAGTGCATCATACTCAACATTACCAAGAACGAGACCAACCACTTCATATGTCGGCAAACTACCATACATCCCTGCTGTCATAAATAAACTAAAAAACGCATGTCGACCATTTAATTTTGATTTTGGCATAAAAACGTGCAACATTAGTAGTGGGATTTTAGGGGAGCTGGGCCAGTGGTGGGGCCATAGGATTAACATTAGCCCCACCACACCACCACTGTGGTGGGTGGTGGTGGGTGGTGGTGGCTCCCTCGGGGGATCGGGGGATGGCGCGTGGTGGTGCCTTGAGCTATGGCGGACAGGGAGGCTGAAATCATTTTGTTTCCTTTCTCGCCCTCCGAACTCTGGAGGGGAGGAAGGGAATATAAATGAGGGTGGTGTTTTTATTTTAATGGTTGTGATGATAAAACATTTTTTGATGTCTCACAAACTTGTCATTTTCGTGAAAATTAAAAATAATTTGTTTCTTTTTGTGTCCTCCGAACTTCGGGGGAATTAAGATTAGGTTCTTTTTTTTTTTTTTTTTCAAATGGATGATGGTGATAAAATATTTTTTGATGTCTCACAAACTTGTTATATATTTTTTCCTGAAAATGAATTACGATAAATTAAAGAAAAAAAAATAGCTGTATCACATCAAGTCATCAGTGAAGCACCTTCTTGGTTTTCAAAAGAAACAAGATGGCTGACCAGTGTTAAATAGAAACATAACACTCTTGAAAGCGTGATACATTGGTTTTCGGTCATTACAGCTTCAAAACCAAAGACCCATCCCCCTCCCAATTTTGATACATTTTTTTTATCATGAGATCCAGTGTTTAACTGTATCTATCGAATTTGGTAGTGTCCCCAAGCAAGTGTATGCACTCCGTCTTTAAGGATGAATCTCTTTTTATCTCTTGGGCAGAGAGCAAGTTTATTTTGATTGACAGTGTATAATTTATGTTTATTACTTTTAATGTGGTTCATGCTGCAATAGAAAAATTTTGATGTGAGCAAACACTCTTTATAGTCGTTAAAAGTTAGCTTATTTTGAATTGCTATTTTTTTATGCCTTTCAGCTTTTTAACGGGAGTCTCCCCTTCGACTTTAAACGCATACATTTTTGAGCGAAGTCCTACGAATTCAGTCATAATGTTCCCCTTGTTTTCGTCTTTCATTTTTCCTGGTACTTTTTTGTTCACTTGAGGAATGCTGTACACATTATTACGGGGATAATCCGACGTATCGTACTGGTCGATATTCTCTTTCATATCTGAATATATGTCATGAGTAGTTATTTCATATATGAAGGAATCAGTATCTGTATACAATAATTTAATGTTATTATGATATTTCTTCTTCATGTGCTCATAATGAAAATTATACATCAGAGTTTTCGACACATCTAATATGCACATGCCAAGAAATATCGGCTTGTTGAACGTCAGTTTCGTTCTTTTCATGTGAATAGCTGCGAGGTTTTCAGCGAATATCGTGCGTCTGTAAAAGTTCGGTTTTGCAATTAATCTTTCAGCTGTTTCTCCTTTTGTGCATAACTTGATGTCCACACGCCTCCGGATGTTTTCCATGGTTTTGCCAAATATACTATTGTTCATCAATTTATAAAAATCTTTATCAAAGTCATTCGTTGCGTTGGAGCGAAAGTGCGTATTGAGTTCAATGTAGGGTTTTAACCAAGGAGACTGGTTAAATTTGACGACTCTGTGTATTTTTTTCAGAGTCATACCCTGAGAGAGACATTGCTTCAAATTTCTATAATGAAGCACGTACTTCTCCCTAGGGTATAACGTTGTCAACAGCCTGGATTCTTTGCACCCTTCTGGCACTCGAACTTCAGGCGCTAGAGGCAAGTCGGAATGCAGGTCATGCAGCTCAGAAGGATAATCCATATCTACCTCTAAGATATACCCAGTTGGTGAATCATCAGGAACGTCGTTTACGTCTATGGGGTCACACCATGCGAAACCATTTAAAGCTAAAAATTCCCCCATACACCACCCATACATATTATTAGAATCGAGATATAACAGATACTTTGATGGATATTCGGGATTATAGTTGGACATATATTTGTTGTTTGCTTGGCTGAACCTGTTGGAACACTGCGAAATACCTCCTCTAATTCCCTTTTCAACGAAGAGCAACATGTCGTAGTCTGTTAGGAGTTCTATGGACACTTTAGTAAATTTCAACATAGCATCCCAAGATAACCCAGGAGATGTATAATACCATACTGGATCTAAACCATAAGTACTTAGACAGAGTTTTCTGAAGTTTTCAAAGACATCACATAAAAGTAATACGTCAGTTTTAACATAGAGGTCAGAGTACTCTCCAAGGGTTTTAATATTAAATTCTTTCCATACCTTTTTGGCATGGCTATAATCATCATCTGATATATCGGTTTCATTTAACATACTATAGAAAGCATCTTTCGGTGGCAATTGGGTTTCATGACATTTTTCAAAGGAACTCATGTAGTCATAGGGGTAAACGCCCTTTCGGAGCATAAGCTCCATCTTATCCAGTGCAAAGTATCGCTTAATATTTACAAATTGATCTTTAGACAGGTTTCTGGATAATGTGTCTAGACTGCTAGCCATGAATCGAAAGGAATCAAGAAATCTAAGCGTTAAGGTGCCAGTAACTTTTTTACTGAAGGAAATATATTTTTCTTCATTGTTAGGAATCAGTGTAATGGGCGCATCATCATAGCCCAGTTCCTTAATAAATATGTGAGCATCATAGGAGGAGAGATTATGGAAAATAACTGGAATAAACTTAGGATTCTTATACTTTAGGTTACATGAATTGTGACTAGGTCCGCGATATTTCCCAGAGATATGGCAATGGTCGCGCACTTTCCAGTCACTTTTTGTGAATTTCTCTTTACATAAGTAGCATTCAGTTGCTTCTTCATGATGACTCTCTTCATCCTTTTCTAATGGCTTCATGGGTTCTACATGCTTGTAGATTTTATCAATTTCCTCAGCTTCTACACGCAGCATATCTACGAAGCGTTTAGGAGAATCTAATCCTCGATAGACGACAGGATCTTTATAATGTCCATGAGTATAAGAAATATAATAACAGAAACTCATGGGGATGTGATGCTGGTAAATATTGGTGAAAGAACTCTCACTACTTGGAGTACAGGTATTTGCCGGTAAAGTGAGACACTCAAAGTCAGCATATATGACAAAGGGAACTTCTAATGAGTGGTTAATGTTTTTGAATGTCAGCTGATTATTATTTTCAGTAGGCATTTCAACACGCACAGCTTCATGATTTTTGCATATTTCGCGATGTTGAAACAAGTTGTTTTCCGAATGAAAGTACTGAAGGCAACGTCTACAGATATATTTAGACACTTTGCACTTAGATAGTTGGGCTGAAACTAGTGCAGATAAGTTTTTAATCCAGCAATAATGACCATGCTCACTATTTCTCAAGTACAGCAGATCCACATGAGTATCACTTTCAAAGTCAGTGATGTATAACGGATATATTTTGAAATCATCATCGAACGAGTAGACGTTCACAGAAACGTAATTAAGTTTTTCAAATTTGCTGATTTTGCTTAAATTTACAGGAAACTCGATTCCATCAAAATTCAACGTGTTCTTATATTGCTTATAATTTGATACTCTGTACGAGTGTTGCTCAGTGGGATGAATTGCTGATAAAACAGCCCAGCGGAAGCATTCTTGGTCGTCATTTTTTACGTTTACAACAGCATGTTTATTTTTAATAGCTGAAGGCAAATCTAGGTAAGAAGAGGCTTTTAATGGATTGTATTTGTTTATCCGAACTTCCAGTTCTTGAATTTCATCCAAACTCCATCCCGAATCTTTGCTTTGAAAATCCTCGCTCTCAGCCATAAGTTTATCAACGACATCATCGTAATATGAATTCAGATCTGTCGATTGAAGAATCACAACATTTTTTGTTTTGAAATTCACATTCTTCCTTTCAATATCGGTGTCTGACTCCTTCTTGTATATACAAAACACTTTAAAATTTACCTTTATTTGATTTTTCTGAAGCTCTCTGACGATCAATTCCTTAACAATATGTTTCTTCGAGGTAAGAAATTCTTGCAGATCAATATGCCCAGTAGTATTTTTAATCGACCAAGTCTTTATACGGCTGCTAAAAGCCGACTCTTTAAGAACAACCCCAGCGGATCCTGAATTTGTTTGCTCACTGTTCGAAGCAAGGGATTCAAGCTTCTGTCTCTTTGCAGGGGGCAGTCCGTTTTCCACGCTCTCTGCGTTAGATGAATTTCCAGCAGACTCAGAACGGTCTTTTTTATGCACGTTTATATGCCTCAACAAGGAATCTTTTCTGGTGAAATACCGATTACATTGCCCGCATTTATGTGTCGGTGTACCATGGGAAGACTTGTGTCTATCTAAGGCGTCCTTCCTAGAGAAAGTTTTACTGCATTCGTTGCATGTAAAATTCTCAGTTTCAGATGTATGTACCTTCCTATGACGTGAAAGTCCTTTAGAGTGAGTGAAACACTTCTCGCAATCATTACACTGTAAATTCGTTTCACTAGTTGACCCAGTTGCGGGTTCAGCAGCTTGTAATATTTCCATGGGCTCGTCGGGGACAAAGGAATCCGAAATATCCTGACTTGTAGGAAACGCTCCCATTATTTCAAAAAAATCAAGCTGTCCGGCAAGGATGCTTTCAGTCACACTATCACCGAACCAGCAAAGCATCTAAAAAGAAAAAAAAATTGTCCACTAAGTTTTAATTTTTTTATATTTATATTCGCATATCAAATGTTTTGAAGAAAATCATCCCCACCCCCTCTACGTCTTCATATTCCATATGCTTGGAAAACATATTAATAAAACAAAAAAAGAATCCCCCAAGAATGAGTAGAGATATTAAAATTTTGGGATAATGATACCTTACTGAATAAAATATTCCTAGCACAACAGAAAAAATTAAAATAAAATATTATATTACCTCCTCATCAGAAGTAGCTCCGGTGTTTTTATCAGAGTAATCCATAGCATATGACTTTTGACGCGTTTAAACACTCTTGAAGTTAAAATTGAAACAGCAGAGAAAATCGAACTGAACTATATGTAACTTAAGAACGAGAATGAAAATCTTGTTTATCGCCTCGCACATATATTCAAAGGAAAGAAGGACTTGTCTCAGAAACATCCCCACCCATCTACCCCCCGACCCCTCGGAAACCCTTACGAGGAGATGGGGTGAGGGTGGGGGGGGGATACGCATCGAGCAAGTGACGACACAAATGACCCGCGCCTGTATGCGTAGAAAAGATAACAACGCTGCTGTCCTCGTAAATGAGTTGTGATTGGTAGCCAGACATTTGTCGTTTTAAGTTGACCTTCCGCTTTCTAAAACATCTGAACAATCAGTAATTGCCAATGAATGTGCTTCGGGTTGATTACTACTATCCCATTAAGGGTTCAACTCCCTTTACATTACAATAGAGAGACCTCTTATGATGAATAGAGCTGTTTCGAGAATGACAATGTACGCAGGTAGAAATGTCTCCATCAAAGGTAATGTGTTTTATTGCTCCCTCAAGCCTGACTTTGCATCTTTGTCTAACGCATGCAGCTGCGCTTGTTAAACGTTACTTTGAGGATAACTTAAGAACCTTCTTTCTTTCATTTGCCCACCCCTTAAAACCCTTAGAACTATTCACAGAATTCATCCTCAAATTTACGCTTTTTCGGGAATGACAAGAGATGCTGGTAGAAGCGTTTGCATCGCAGGATGTGTGTTTTATTGCTCCCCCAAGCCTACCTTTGTCTAATGAATGCCCCTGCATTTGTTATACGACTTGGGTGGTACTCCTGGAATGCCATTGGATCTGATTACAAAGTTCGGAAGTTGCTTTTCTTTCACAGGCAAAGTCATTCTCTGGTTTGCTTTCGAGGTGAAGAGACACGAAGTTTTTTTTTCTCCCTCTCACTTACCTACGGAATTTTTTTGACTTCGACGACATGAAGCGTGCTATGGATACTAGGCTTATCGCTAGCAAGAAGGTGTGCTGTGCGGCGGAAGACGGCGGGCTGGTCCCCGATACGCTACCCTCGGATGTCGAGCATCAAGGGCCTTCAGACGTCCAGGTAATAAATATAGTTTCATCTTCAGATGAAATTTTTGAGGACTGCCTACCAAAGCATTATTTCTCATTGGGCGAAGGAATGTTTTTGATAATCAGCGATTACACAAAAACTGTCAAAATCCATTTAAGGAAATATGCATTCAATGGTTTCGGTTATCTCCCAACGAAACGTGGAATAACATTTTCACCGCGATCGTTTTTGGAATTGAAAAGAAAAATCTTCGCTATTAATAATGATGATGCTCCCCACATTTTTAACAAGGAATTGCTTGTCTCATCAGTGAAGATAAATTTGCAAGAAGCTAGAATTACCTTCCAAAAATTCTATACTGTGGATGACGGGTTCTTTAAGTTCACCCCAGGAGGAGTGATTCTATCCTACACTCAATTTGACAAGCTCCAAGATATTTGTGAAGTCATATGGTCGTCAATCCAAGATTTACTTTTTGGTGAAACCTTTAAACAGCATGTGAAGGAAGCCAGGCTTCCAGAGTCAGCTTGTACCGAAAAGTACATGAATTCGAAGGCGATTCTGGAAAATACTGTCATGACTGCCTTGCATGAAAAAGTGGAGAGTGTTTTCATCTGACCAGAGTGTCGGGTTCCAGCTGAAAGGCAAGAGCCCAACATGATCGACCACACATGTAACATGTTTGACTCACAATTCAAGTGGGATATGCATAACCAAGAAGCAACAGCTTTGCTTGAACCCAGATGCCTTGCGAAATGGTTTGTGGAGAAATGCAATGGTTACAAGCATTTTGTATCCGATAAATTCTTAGATTCGGTGAAAGGAGAGGAATTAATTGAAAGAGCTCGACAACTTTTCACAAACAGATGGTAAAGAAAAAAAAAAAAAAAAAGATTCGAAATTGGGGGGAAAAATATCAAAATTGGGGAGGAGGGGTGGGTCTTTGGTTTTGAAGCTGTAATGACCGAAAACCGATGTATCACGCTTTCAAGAGTGTTATGTTTCTATTTAACACTGGTCAGCCATCTTGTTTCTTTTGAAAACCAAGAAGGTGCTTCACTGATGACTTGATGTGATACAGCTATTTTTTTTTCTTTAATTTATCGTAATTCATTTTCATAAAAAAATATATAACAAGTTTGTGAGACATGGTTTCAAATTCATCCCTACTTATATTCAACTGGCGTAAATATTGGTCTTTAGCTGTTATTAAATGCGATCAAAATAGCCTCCCGTTGTTTTGAATGATGTTAAAATTAACTTCATAAATTTCACCTTTGATAAAAATGGTACTCTATACATTTTGCTCTTTTCTTTGTTATTGTATGGGAAACGTGTTTTTTGAGAAACTTGTGATTTCCAAATTCATTCCTTATGGAACATTTAATGTTCAGAAACTAGTTTTTATTGAGAAGTCAAACACTACTTTTACCCTTAGTTAAAAATATATCTTGATCAAAATTTCGTATTTAATTTATCCTAGAATTATGTATAATATAAAAGACCAGAAAGAAACACACTGTTTTTACAACTTCATTTACTTTAATAAGGTATCCATCGTAAGGATGCTGGCATCGGTTTTACAGATTTTTTAGGCTTCACACTTTCCTTTCGTTCAGATGCTGCAGTTAATACATCATTTAACATAGCATTTCCTTCTTGTACAGAATATTTTTTCAAATTTTTATTTTTAATGTACTTGGAAGGTAAATTTATCTCCTTTAAAGCGTTAAAGAATTCTAGCGTTGCTGGTACATGCTGAGCGGAACCATTACTTCTTAACATGATATCAACTAGATCGATGATATTGGAATTTTTCACAACTTTTCCATTATACTTCAGTTCAGCTTTAGGGGTCCACGATATGATATCAGAATTGTTTTTGAACACTTCCAGTACATTTTCAGCATAACGTTTCATGCTTTTTGGAACCGATCGAATGATAAGATCTTCAACATAGTCTTTTGTATTGAAAGTTTCCTCGTGTTTCACTTCTCCTTCAGATTTGCTTGTCTCCTCTTTGAAACTTATTCCTTTGTCTTGTATGGTATCATCTTTACTCTGGTTGGAAACTTCATGCATGGGGCTGTTCAACAGAGTTGTCTGAATTCTCTTATTCAGCACCTGATTATATAATTTTATTTTAACGTCATCAGATTCTTTACCTTCCAAAATTTTTTTCATTTCTTTATCTAGCTCGGAGAGCATTTCATCAGACACTGCATGACGAGAAAAGCGTTCTTCAGGGACGAGAATCGTTTTCTTTGTGAATTCCATAATCCTTCTTACCTTGTTAGCATAGTCGTCAAAACACTAAGAGCTGCAGGTATCAGCACGCCTAAAAAGCCCCCTTTCTGAATTACAAGTTTTCTTTTCTTATGCAGGGGAGTCTTTTTCCGAGACAAAGCTCTCAACGTATGTTTATATCGACGTAATTTTTCTTTCTGAGATGGAGAGAGTGGAACGTTGCCCTTTAATGTGTTAAGACAAATTTCACAAATAGCTTTAATACCTTTACTCGAACATTTTGATAGAAGATCTTTCAAAACATTTTTAGGACAAACGCATGTCATTCGTAGGAGCTGAAGCTGTTGCTTTGACAAAGTCATGATGAAGAATGACGAATTTTAAAACAATTCATCTCTTAACCACCGAGCGTAGTTTAATGCTTTATTGAAAGCACAATGCTTTCTAGGATGAAGGGTAGAGCAGGTTAGCGCGGAAAGCGGTAAATCCTTCACATTTGGACAAAACAAAGCATTAAGATCTTGACAAATAAAATCACCCAGTTTTTCTATGTGACAGCTTTTCTCAAGTCCTTTAGCATAGATAACACTGTATGAGACTCCGAGATGTTTTAATAGAGGAACCAGTGCCGAATAATTAATCGTACCAGAATTCCAGTTTAACTGATGTAGATTTCTGCTTACCCAATTGCACTGGAACTTATCTTTATCGCATAATTTGTGAAAAGGAAATGGCGGTTTGAAAAAAAAATGCCCCTTTTTATCTTCATTCTCCATACAGACATAGGCTAGCTCTTTGACAATAAATTCGCCACTTTTGAGGAGGAAACCTTCAACGTCGATAACTAAAGTCTCCATGGCGACATCTGAGGAGAAGTCAGCGCGGTTGGTAAATATACTGGATTTCTCCCGGAAGTATATTTGTACGCAATCTTATTTCTTCTGGTGTGTCCGGTTTCAGATCCACTAGGATGTAACCATATGCTTTTTTGGTGGCGTCCATGTAAACTTCCTGAAAAATTTAAGCTTATTAGGATATAGTTGCCTTCCCAAGTGAGTAATTTGGTTTACATCTCTTCGAGATTTGAATAGAAATAAGTAATGAGCATTCAGAGAAATTTCTCTCATTTCTTTGCCTTTGTGAAAAATATTTTGGGTGATAAAAATAACTGACAAATTAAAATGATGACTTCCTCTAGTGAACAAGTGCGTTAATTTTTTATCGCTTCCACATTCTGTCATCAAGTCGTCGAAAATGAACAAAGTATTGTCTTTAATGTAATCCTGAAAATTGTTTGGCAACCCTTCCACAAAAGTCACATTAGGAATTTCTTCATAGAGTGTTTGATGAATTCCATAAAACCAAACGACCTGCCTCGGTGGTGGGTTGATTGCATTTCCTTTATGCTTGAGTAACCGTTTAACAAAATGAGTTTTTCCACAACCCGAAGGTCCCGCTATCAGAGCAGTGAAAGGATGGTGTAATCTTGGCACTTCCATGTTTTGAACTGAACGAAAAAGGAGATAAACTACAGAATTTATAAAAGACGCATGCAAGAAAATCCGTTCGAACATTTTATTTAAATTCTAAATTTTACATAAATTCCAAATTTCTTTTGAACAAAATTATAAACTCGCATATCATTCGTTTCCTTTTTCCAGTAAAAGTTCTTAACAATAGAATGTAGACTTTTGCCGCGACATCTGGAGTATAGAAAAAATATACAAAATTGACCGCAAACAGCACTAAACGAACTTTGAAGTGGTACTTCATTACAATCCACATGAGAAAATTTTGAGACGAATAATGAAATAGGTCCATCAAAATGTTCGGGAGTATGTCCGAACGAATCAAAAAATTCCAGTTTTCTTGAACTTGGCATATACATGGCCAGCCAGTGTTTTCCAGGTTCTCCATAACGGTCTGTATTGACGACGAGGCAGGTGGGGAAATTCATAAGCTTTTTAGGGAGCTGGTCGCAAGCATACACTCCCATGAAAAACTGACGAGTCACATGATCGCCTTTTAAAATATTGGATATTTGAACACTGTTCATGTTTATTTTCAATTGGAGAAATCACAAAGAACGCTTCTCGACTTGGTTATCTCAATAATGTTTTGGAACTCTGCGTAGATCAGCACTGATACTGTTTTTATCAGAGCTTTACCAAATTTAATCTCTACTCTTAAATTTCCTTGCTGAATTAAGTTCATATGTCCTCCATCACACAGATCGGGTGAAAGATCGAATGCATAAAAAGTATAGCCTCTGGAATATTCTTCTCGAGCGATGTTAATTCCTCTATCTTGACCCAGTTTCTCGGTACCTTGAAAGAGGCTATGATAAGATCTAACAGTATTCCCTGAGGCAAAATTAGGCTCTAGTGGTTTGTGCGGTACGGGGTGTCCATCAACGTATACTGCTATAAAATTGAAATCGTAATGCTTAAATTCGAAAGGATTTGTCTTATATGTACCATTAAAAGCTTCGTTATCAACACATCCAATAACTAATCTTTTTGGCATTTGTCCGAGAAATATATTGTCTTGCATGAAAGACATACTTCCTTGAGAGATGGAATACACTTTACATAACACACGGTCAATGGGATATTTTGCAGGAGATCTTTCCAAAGCCTTCGCATGACCGATAGAAACGCCAGGGTTGACTTTTACTTTTCTCACAAAAATTGAAGCATGTTCAATGAGAATTTTGTAATCAGGAATATCAGACGAGGACACTAAGCAAAAATCAGGTTTGCTTCGAATCAGTTTGATTTTTACATCCACTAAATTCAGTAACAGCCTGTTTTGATGAAAAAAGTAGCAGTGCAGATTTCCAATCATGTCCAAAGTTTTGCTCTCTTTCACCAGTTCATAACGTTGATTTAAGCCCTTATTAGTCGTTATTGTAGGGTTAACTTCATGTAAATGACCGGCAGTGTCTTTGTAAAAGCATTCACTGGTCAGTAATGTCTTCTTAGCATCTTCGCCATAATTCAGTAGAGTTTCAATGTATGCTTTATATGGATACGTATTGCTGGAAGAGGAAATCACTCGTTCATTCAGACTGACATCGATTTGTGAAAACAGAGAATGCAGAAAGCAATTGACAGGTCCAACTGGTTCTTTGTCAGGTAAAAACAAATTATCAGATTTCAGAATTTTTACTTTTACATACAGTTGACTCGTAGAGAGATCTATGTATTCTTCCCCACTCCCAGAAATGTTGAATTCAATGGAGCCTCCATCTCGAATATTAGCTAAGGGATGAAATTCAATCCATTGTCCTTTTTCTATAGTTGTCTGAGTTGGTGGTAGCGCAAATAAGTCCAGTTCCGACTTTAGACACACAGGAGAATTGCTGTGGATAAGAGCCATCCTTTATTGATCAAAAATATCACGTGCTCTCCTCTTGACCTTCTTCTGAGAAATGATGTGCTTCTTCGTGCTCCCTTTTCTTTTAATCTGTCCCCCTAACATTTTTTTAACTTTATTAGCAGCTTTGTCCGTGAGTATCTGTCCCGCCTCTTTAGCTCGTTGCTTAGCTGCTGTTTTTACGTCTTTTCCGTGAATTACGTCATTTGCGAGATCCATACCTGTTCGTATAACTTGCTTCCCTAATGTTTTGGCACCTTGTTTGAATAAGGGCACTGCTGCTCTAAATAACGAACGAAATAATCCTCCAAGTCCATAGCCTTTCTGTAAGGGTGTTCCTTGATAATACGTTAATCCTTCTCCAGTTTGATTCACATAGTATTCTTCGAACGATTTCACACAACAATGATACGGTTGATACATAATCACAAGTGTTTCAGACGAAAATGAAGTTTCACGATCGCTCTACCACGTTCAAATGGGACTAACTGCCCCGTGTGACTCCTTATAACGATTTCAATTGTCTGGAAGCTTTTTCGGGTAAGAGACAAATAATGGGGTCTGTCGTACAAAGCGCTTACCATGTCTCCATCTTCACCAGTTACTTTAACGATGCGAAGGAGAGGGGCCTGTATATCTCCCACGCACTGCACCTCTAAAATATCACTATACACGTATAACAGAGAAAGGGAAGAGTTCAGGTCAGCTACGAAATTTCCATGAATAGTGAGGTCACTACCTTCTGTCGCTGAATATACTCCAGGTTCGTATCCCAAAATCTCAGCGATGCCAGGGTATAAATTTAGTTGAGAACCGTTCATAAGAGTCGTTTTCACTCGTCTCGTGGCTTTGTTATAGTACATTGCAATTTTTTTACCCCAGTGGTGAGACATAGCTTTCACAACATCCTGCACCGAATCATAGTATCCAGGTGGAATTTTACCGGCTTTGAAATGACCGCCGCCACTGTCGTAAGCGAAATTATTCGCATGATTATTAATATTAAACCAGGAATGAGGATACAAAAGTTCAACCAGCCCTACTTCCCATTCCCCTTTCAAATCGATCGGAGATGGTAGGCGAGTGATGAAATGAGATATTTTGTTGTCAGAAAAGTATCTAAGAGAACTATCGCTTGGGAGCGTCAAGTAGAAACTCATCTTGTAATGTGACGACACATCATGCTGCTCACAACTTTTATAGTGATGTCAAATCTTCGGCTGGTGTCCACGCATTGAATTTATTGGGATAGCCTTTAAATTTTACTAAGTATTCCATTTTTCCTTTTCTTCTGCGTTTATTTAGAATTTTTTCTATATCAAAGGAATCCGCTAGTTTTACCTTTTGAAGCTCTTCGGCATAAAATGTTCCCTCAATTTCCTCATTCAGCAAATCTTTTACCTTATACACAGGAGGGGCTCTTGGAATGAGATGACTCACGATGAAAACCTCTTCCGTCCAGTTGGATTCGTATCCTTTTTCAAACGTTAATTTACTTTTGCTGATTCGCACATGGTCACCCACTTGAAATTTATAACAGGGTCTTTCCCAGGTCAGATCTCCGTACAAATTATCCCGCACTTTCTTCTCATTGCTTTCATTTACTTCCACAGGTTTCATTTTTATGCTCCTATGAGGAGTGTGGTTGTATCCATGAACTAATTCGTCGAGAACATCTATGAATTTATACGTATTTTGACTCGTCAAGTAGCGCCACATTCTACTTTTTAACGTGCGATTAAATCTCTCCACAACGCAAGCCTTTGTTTCATTGTTTGTTGTGAAGAAGTGAACTCCGTGTTCTTTTAAAAAGTTTTGAAATTCTTTATTTTTAAATTCTGTTCCTTTATCCGTTTGCAACTTCAGCGGCTTTCTATGTTGAAATATCTTTGAAAAAGCATTAACTATATGCGAACCTGTCTTCTTTTTCAATGGAATAACCCATGCGCATTTTGAAAATATGTCAATACACGTTAATAAATAGCGGTATCCATCGTTGTGATGACTTATGCTGCTTACATTAGCAAGGTCTGCTTGCCATTGTCTGTCGATTTTCTTGACGATGACCCTATTTCTCGGAAAATTTCGTCTCACTGGTTTGTGAAGAGTGTAGGTTTTCTCGGTTTTCAACCACTCTTCGACGTCTTTCTTTTTTATTTTTTCTCCTTTGACAGCACGAACCAAAGCATTGACTCCACCAAAAGCTCCTTCTCGGGATGGGTTCCGGTAAATCTCTTTCATCACGTTCTCCATTACAACTATTAAATTTAACACTTTCAACTGTTAGAGAAAAACTCATGTTCACATATCCGTTCACAGAATACAAATGGAGAACAAAAAATACAGTCAACATCTTTTAAGCTCTCCGTAAAAGAAAAAAAAATTTGAGACATCAAAAAATATTTTATCACCATCATCCATTTGAAAAAAAAAAAAAAAAAAAAAAACCTAATCTTAATTCCCCCGAAGTTCGGAGGACACAAAAAGAAACAAATTATTTTTAATTTTCACGAAAATGACAAGTTTGTGAGACATCAAAAAATGTTTTATCATCACAACCATTAAAATAAAAACACCACCCTCATTTATATTCCCTTCCTCCCCTCCAGAGTTCGGAGGGCGAGAAAGGAAACAAAATGATTTCAGCCTCCCCTGTCCGCCATAGCTCAAGGCACCACCACGCGCCATCCCCCGATCCCCCGAGGGAGCCACCACCACCCACCACCACCCACCACAGTGGTGGTGTGGTGGGGCTAATGTTAATCCTATGGCCAAAAACACAGGCACGTTGGAAAAAACACAGGCACGTTGGCACGTTGTTAAAACACAGGCACGTTGGACGCTCATTCAGCGTCTTACAATTCTTCTTGGAATCACAGTCCCATCCTTTTTCTTCGTCGCTTGTTCTTCAGCCATAATCCGTCCGGGAACGGATTCTCTCGTGTTCCCTCTTCAGACTAGGGCAGTCTGAATCTGTACTGGAGTGGGCGGTGTCAAGCTTGAGGCGGAACTTCTCGTTTGCACTTCGGCAGTGGGGGCATTTCGCTTCATTTTTGCAGGTCTGCTGCCTGTGTCCCTCCTGGCCACACCGGGCGCAGGTTTCAGACGCTGCTTTGCACTTCTCACGATGATGACCAAACCCGTTGCATTTGAAGCAACGGGTCTCTCTCAAGTATTCTTTGCAGGAGTAAATCTGCCAGCCGAGGTTGGCTTTCCCTTTCGTCACCAGAGTGCGAAAGTCCGCTGGTGCGAACTTAAACACCCAGTGTTTCTTCCCCGCTTTCCCTTTGATCGGGAAGAGTAATCTGCAGCTGTCATGGTCCTGGATCTCATTCTGCATCGCTATCCCATCAACGATCTGTTGTTGATCGTCGGAGTCTATTCCATAGACGATCACTCTAGGAAGTCTCCTCGCTGGCTTCTTTAATACAAACGTCTCACTCAGTTGCGGATTTTCCTCGAATGTGTCCCAGTGGCGGCCCGTTAGATGAGGCAAGTGAGGCGCCGCCTCACCTGAAATTCCGCAGAATGAGAAGTGAAAGAAAAAAAAACTTCTGTCAGTAACAAAGATATAAGAACTTTGCAGGATAAATGAAACACTGAAATTCACATTGTGATTCATGAATTAGGTTAAAGAAAGGCTTTCGAGAAGAGGAATGAATCATTATTTTTGCAAAGAAGCTGCATGTTTTAAGCGCTTAGAGGCGACCGGCTGAATCGTCTCGATGAGAAGCCGGTTTTGGGAACTGGGGATCAGAGAAGAGCCTTACACAGTGAAACCCCCACCCTCACGGTCCGAGGTCTACCTAAAGAGGTGCCGGACTTCCAGTAAGAGAAAGGAAATTTCTGAGGCGACCCTCCATTTCGCTTAAACTGGAATCGCATCTCTGTTGTTATTGGAGAACCCAAGGATTGTGTATCCAATGGGCGCGGAAAATGAGCAGATGACTTTTGTGAAAAGTGGTTTCACAGGCGATGACGCCGTTCGCCTCTATACGCTTTGGAGTACGATGATTTCTACGTAGCTTTAACTATTCGTCAGAGTGTATTTGAGTCTAACTTTTTGTTGTGTGTTTTCAATCCTCTCTTCTGCGGGTGTTTGCTAGTTCATAGTAATGTTGAGTTTTTCTTTTTTTATTTTATTATTGTTACTAAACAGCATATTTTGATTTTGGTTGGAAAATATGAATGACCCAACAAACGACGTGATTTGTGTTCTGGAAGAAATTCCTTTTAAACACTGGAAAGATTATGATAAAAGGGATGTTCTCATATCTGGAAGACCGACACCTATAATAAGTTCAATATCTAAAGATAAGAAGTGCGGCAAATCGTTTTTTAGGTCTTTCAATAAATCATGGTACGAGATTTTTCCCTGGCTTTCTGGTAGCTATTACAAGCAAACTCTCTTTTGCAGGCCATGTTTACTTTTGAGCAATAAGAAAAATGTGTGGAATACAACGGGTTATTTTGATCTAAAACACTTTTCTCGTAGTGCAAAATTGCACGAAAGCTCTAAAAAGCATAGAACTAACCACGTAGGTCTAAAACGAATGGAAAAAAACAAACACTATTTCTGATATGCTCAAAGAAAATGCTGCTCTTCATAAAGTCAAGTTTAATGAAAAGGTCAGACTAAATAGGCTTTTTATGAAACATATAATCGATTTAGTTGTCGCTCTAAGCAAGCAAGAACTGCCTTTTCGAGGACATGATGAATCTATTTCCTCATTAAATAAAGGTACTTTCAAGGAGATGTTCCATTTGTTACTTCGTAGGAGCACCCCAGAATTAAAAGCACATTTTGAAGAAATACGAAGCTTATTTTCTGGACAATCTAAAACGATACAGAATGATTTAATGGAGTGTATTCATGAATATATAAACGAATGTGTTAAAAGCGAAATTAATGAGTCAGAATTTTTTCAGTGCAAGTTGATGATACAACTGATATTACTCAAAACTCACAATGTTCAATAATTGTCAGATACATATTGGACTCAAATTGTGAAGGAGTTGAGCGCTTCCTTGGTTTTTATGATATCAGCACTGACAGGACTGCTGTGGCACTGTATGATCTGCTAGCATCGGTTTTGGAGGAGTTTGGTTTTAAATCAAAGAGAGTATGCCAGTGTTATGATGGTGCAAGCGTTATGGCTGGAGAGTTGAGCGGTCTGCAGAAAGGAGTCAAGCTAGAAGCCCCGCAAGCTTTGTTTGCCCACTGTTTCGCCCACCGCCTTAACCTTGTCCTACAACAGGGGTGCTAAAGTATTGTAAAATGTCGCATATATTTCGCAACTGTATCCAGCATGCCCTCATTTTTTCATAAGTCTGCCAAGAGAACCCACGTAGCAGATTCAGTTGTGGGGAAACGGATTCCTCAAATAGCGGAAACACGTTGGGCATCACGTTCGCAAATTTTGCGTTTAATTGTGAGCGAATGGGGCAAACTAAAGAATGTGTTTGAAAACATAATGAATGACCCGGAATCAACGGCAGAATCAATCAACGGAGCCATAGGATATTTGAAAAATTTCGCTGATTTTGAATTTGCTTTTTTATCACTGATTTTTGAAGACATTTTTGGAATTACGGATGTACTGTTTGATGTTTTACAAAAAAAGACTTTAGATATCAGTTATTACCAAAGACAAATTAAACAATGCTGCGAACGAATAAATAAGAAAAGGAATGTAACCACTTATTTGAAACATTTCAGTGAAGCAATTAGTTTGAGTGGAGGTCCTAAATGTCGCCAAAAGAAACATTTGACTGAAGAAGAAGTGGAAATTTTGTTTTACGAAATCGTTGACAGCATAATAGTCTAAATAAATACCAGATTTGAAGATATGGGAAAGCTCGAGTTTCTGCAGCTAGTTGACAGCTCAAAATACCATAGTTATTCAGAGTCATTTTTTTTATTGGAGGTTTAACGACCACCGTGAGCAACTCAATGGGCTATAAGCAGTCGCCCGTCCCTAATTTAGGGTCACTGGTTCCAGGGAAGGGAGAGAGCCAGTGCCGTAAGACAAACACAACATCCTTGCCTCACCGGGGTTCGAACCCGGACCCCTTTCGGACGAATGATCAGAGGCCATCGCTTAGACCACTGCGCCACCGGGGCGGCTCAGAGTCATTTCCATCCAGTGCCCTTAACACTCTCAAAAAAATTTATCCAAACATATTTACAGACACACAACGACTAAAAAACGAATTAGATTTTTTATATAATGATAACAACTTCAGGGAACTCAGTGCCGCCCCGGTGGCTCAGTGGTCTAAGCGATGGCCTCTGATCATTCGTCCAGAAGGGGTCCGGGTTCGAATCCCGGTGAGGCATGGATGTTGTGTTTGTCTTACGGCACTGGCTCTCTCCCTTCCCTAGAACCAGTGACCCTAAATTAGGGACGGGCGACTGCTTATAGCCCATTGAGTTGCTCACGGTGGTCGTTAAACCTCCAATCAATCATCATCAGGGAACTCAGTTTTCGCCGCCCCGGTGGCGCAGTGGTCTAAGGCGCTGGCCTCTGATCATTCGTCCGCCTGCGGTCCGGGTTCGAATCCCGGTGAGGCATGGATGTTGTGTTTGTCTTACGGCACTGGCTCTCTCCCTTCCCTGGAACCAGTGACCCTAAATTAGGGACGGGCGACTGCTTATAGCCCATTGAGTTGCTCACGGTGGTCGTTAAACCTCCAATCAAAAAAAAAAAAAAAAAAAAAAAAAACTCAGTTTTGAGAAAACCTTGAAAACAATGAAAGAAAACGAGCTGAAAGATGTGTTACCAGAAGCCTACAAATTATTTTCTCTTGTATTGACACTGGCGTCAACGAGTTCTTCTGCTGAAAGGAGTTTTTTCTTGTTTGAAGAGAATTAAGACTTACCTCCGTAATACAACGGCACAAGATCGTTTGTCTTCACTCGCTAAAATTTCAATCGAGAAAGAATTGCTGAACCATCTAATGTCCACTCAACCATTTTATGATCTGATCATAGACAAATTTGCAGCCAAAAAGGATCGCAGAATTGAACTTATTTATAAAACATAAACTGAAAGCATTCTGTTCGAGACCAAAGCAAATTAATATCGTATTCCTCTGTTTTTAATTCCAGGTTTAAATTATTTAATACTTTTTTTATATAGAAATGTGCTTCCTTAGCTTGACTTCTCCTGTACATAGTTATCACGAGCCTGGACTTCAGTTTGTGACCCGTGCTAAATGCACCTTCACTAATATGCCAATCGAACTGTGACTTTTATTCAAGCTCAAGAAACACTTCGTGAGAAAAATTTCTATTCAAATGATTTACTTTGAATTTTTTAAGAAGTGGATCTCCGACTGGCGTTGGGATGCGAGTGACGCATTGACTAGCTAAAGAAACCGCGCAAATTGCGTATTTTCGCTCAAGTGTATTACATAAAAGAATACTGGTGAAATACTTCTTTCTTTGTTGTAAAATTATCGAATAATTGTTTTCATAAAAATATTGTTGCAAAAGTAGCGTATATAACACACACACACACACATATAGAGAGAGGTATATGCACATTTTTCCTCTAAAATTTTTGGATTTTTTCGTGAAGAAAGACTCCCCACGCCGTGTTTCATATATTTCTATAATTTTATTCCATTACTGTTGAATAATATTTGTATATAAGGGCTAAATGGCATGGGATGGAGCCCTAAGGGATGGGGTTTACAGCTGTTAATAACAAGGCGCCGCCTACCCTGGACCAATGGCTTAACGAGACCGAATCTCAGCGCATTTTAATGATTCAGCTGACTCGAACCCAGGACTTCAAAGATATCCAATGGGTGATACTGCCTTTGACATGAAACTTTTTGAGGGGGTCTGCACTTCTGTTGTGTAACTGTGTATAAGTACATATAACATTTTTTTGGGGGGGGGGGGGCGCGCTTCGACAAATATTTTCCTATTGGTACGTACGCACATCTTGAATATTAATACAAAATGAAGCTAATTTAATAAAATGAAGAAAATGCAATAAATTATAGTTGTTTTAATAAAAATTTAATAAAGCAACTTCTTTGGCCGCTTTGCTTTACTTTCTCTTCTATTATCAAGAAATTACATTGCTTTCCGAGTTATATAAAAATCAATGAATTTAAATAGGGAAATTATCTATAGAACACACTTAGAAAAAGCTAACTGTCTCGCCTAATAAGGGGGTGCAAACCACGACCCCCCTGGCTACGCAACTGATATATATATATATATATATATATTCGTATAACGTTATACGAATTTATATATTTTTCAATAACATATGTTTTACTGTTTTACATTTACATCAAGACCGTTCGCCTCACCAGCATATTACACCACGAGCCGCCACTGATGTGTCCTCAAATGCCTTAACTCCTTCCGCCTTAGTGCATTCGATCAGAACCCCTCCGTTGGCCACTTTTTTCACACCTTTGATTCCAATATCCATGCTCCATGGGTCGATCGCTTCTTTTGCCATTTCCTTCACCTCCGAAGTTTTGCCCGCAATCTTCGGATAGAGGATCACGGGGTGTGTTGGCTTAACTTTCTTCGGTGCTGCGGGAGCTTGCCTTCTCCCGGCAACCTTAGCATAGGTCGGCTTCTCATCGATTGGCGCACTCCGTGTTCTTTCCAATAGTTGCCCTTTGAGGTTTTCTATTTGCAGCGACTGCTTTACTACAAAGCTGAGCATCTGGTCTAGAACGGGTCGTAACAACCCTCTCACGTGGTGTGAGATTCTAGTAGTCGGGCTGTCCATCAGGGTGTTAAGCTCGTGGAACAGCCCAAGATATTCTTCCGTGCCTGTACTCTCACGGTTCTTTGAGTCTCCATCCCCCGGAGAATGGGTCTGAAGTCCCGAGCATGATGGTATTTGCTCAGTGTGCTCTGCACTTGAACCACTCATGATGAGTGGTAGGACCGGCCCGACGACAACGGGGCAGTGCGTGGATCGGTTGGAGCAAGTAGCTCTGAAAAGAGCTCTCGTTTACAAACGAGTTTTGTGGGCGCAGGCGCGCTTTGCACGCGAACCTTCTCGTGCCTCTTACGCTAGCTTCTATCAACACTTTCAAACCACTGTCAATTATCGCCTGCTTGCTCCCCGGGGATTCTCCGATACGCCGGTCATGCTTGGTGTAACCATTAGAGATAAGAAGAGGAACTCGTGGATCCGAAAAATGACAAGAGTGGAAGACATCATGATCAGAGTTAAATCCCTGAAATGGCAATGGGCTGGACATACTGCCAGAAGGGCAGACCATCGATATACAGTCGAAAAAAAAAAAAATATATATATATCAAACTCTCTACACCTTTAACCATGAACTTCCAGTAGAAATCCCTAAATCCCACTAAATTAACACACGCAAACTAAAATCTAAACTCTCACAATTCACGTACAACACAAAAAATAATAATAATAATAATAACAATAATAATAATTATAATTTTAAACACTTGAGGTCGGGCATCGGGAGCCACTCATCAGGGAAAGACTCCCCTGGCCCCTGGTTCAGGTTTCATGCATGTGTCTTTGAAATATGTGATTTCCCAAACAAGGATTAAAATTTTTTTACTTTAGTGTTATACACCTGGTCTTCCCTACCTGAACCAACAACACAGAACTGAAATACAAAAAAACTTACCTGGAATGAAATAACTTTAAACATTACAACTCCATTGAACTCCAATAAATCTAAACTTCGATCTTAACACATTTCCTCCATATATTACAAAAATATACCAACAGCCGCCGAACCCACTCCCAGACATAGCTTGAATTTTTGAAAGCAACCACACGATATCCCAAGGCAACCTCTGTCGGAATTCACAAAAAACTGTAACGAAAATTAATTGTTTTCGTGTTTTAATGGATGTCAGCAAATGTTAGGTTAAATGCTCCCGGGCGACTCGGAGGAAGATATTTCCAATTGAGGCCCGAATTCCGACAGAGGTCGCCATGGGATATCGTGTGATTGCTTTCAAAAATTCAAGCTATGTCTGGGAGTGGGTTCGGCGGCTGTTGGTATATTTTTGCAAGATATGCGGGGAATGTGTTAAGATCGAAGTTTAGATTTATTGGAGTTCAATGGAGTTGTAGGGTTTAAAGTTATTTCATTTCAGGTAAGTTTTTTGTATGTCAGTTCTGTGTTGTTGGTTCAGGTAGGGAAGACCAGGTGTATAACACTAAAGTAAAAAAAAATTAATCCTTGTTTGGGAAATCACATATTTCAAAGACACATGCATGAAACCTGAACCAGGGGCCGGAGTCTTTCCCTGATGATTGGCTCCCGATGCCCGACCCCAAGTGTTCAAAATTATAATTATTATTATTGTTATTATTATTATTTTTTGTGTTGTACGTGAATTGTTAGAGTTTTGATTTTAGTTTGCGTGTGTTAATTTAGTGGGATTTAGGGATTTCTACTGGAAATTCTTGGTTGAAGGTGTAGAGAGTTTGACATATACTCCACCAGTGGTTCTTGCTGCAGTGCGCAGTTCCCGGATGGGTAGGGCAACTTTGTAGTACACCTTTAAAATATTATGTATATATATATATACATGTGTATATTAGATTTCAAAGGTTCATTGACGCCAAATCCCTCCCTCCCTCCCACTCCCACGTACCTGCTGGAGTCGATAACGTATGGGCTGGTCTTCGGAGCGCCAAGCCACTTCTTTTTTCAGGAGTGTACCACTGCGTGGTTATCGTTATCCGCTGAGGGCAGAATTTTCCGAATCCAGTTTCGGATGAGATATCGTACCTACGGATCGACAGACGGATAAACAGAGTGAGAATATAAATAGAATATTTTCTTTAAAAAGCTCTTCAAAGTTGTTATGGTAACGATATATATATAAAAGAATCTCCACTTCTTCTCGTGAAGTAGACCGTGCTGCGTGGAAAGTGAAGATGTCAGAATTCACCCTTTCGGTTGAGTCCACATGTAAAACTAAGAACTTTAAATCTTCGCCGCTCGCACGCTCAAGGTGAACGTCTTCCCAACAGGTCACAGGAAGAAATTCAGCAATGTGTCACCTCAATAATGATGGATGGATATTTAGACGCTTCACAGCGTCTTCGTTCTAACCTTCACTGGCATTCCTCCTTTCCCCCTAACAGGAAGAGAGATACGCATCTTCTTCCATCACCACCGTGTCCTGCCTCCCTTCCTCCTTTATCTTCTGCATCATTTACTTGCTCAGTAAAATGCTAATTCCTGGCGTTAACTTGTGTCATACGGCCTCCCACCTCACGCAGATTTTTGACAAATGGGGCCCCCAGGCGTTTCTGTATCTACGGATTCTAATATCACGCCCTTGATACATTCCGCTCGGTTGCCTCGATGTTCCGTTGCCTCCTTTCGGCATATATGCAGGTCTCCCTCCGTCTTTCTCCGGATCCCGTGGATGGATGGTCCTAAGCATCCATAACTCATAGCATTCTGCACGTGTGTCTGACATCTCCGTCATGTGCTTTTGCATCCCGTGCAGATGGTCGTGGTACCTCGATACCTCGAAATCACTTTCATCCTTTGCTTTACCGCCCCCCCCCCCTCTCTCTCTCTCTCTCTCTCTCTCTCTCTCACACACACACTTTCGTTGAAGCTCTCCAGTAATAAATTGCAGTAATGGATGTTTCCCCAGTTGTATCTGTTCGTCTTGCGTTCCTAAAGCATTCTGTTTAATTTGAAAAAAAAAATGAAGTGATTGCTGAAAATGCGGAAAGAAATTATAATCCCATCAACAGAAAGATTTTTTCACTGGTAAAAAGAAAAAGACATTGCATGAAGTAACTTTAGTGTACTGTCTCTTTTGCAATCGTCAGCAATCTATTAACATTACGCTGTAACTGTTTCAGCCATAAACCCTATAAGTGGCAAATGTACTTGAAGTAAATGGTGTCCCACATTTTCTGTGCTCCCTAAAGAGAAATAAATGTTCCCATAGCGACCGGGTTTTACCAAAGCTACGGCAAAATAATTTATTTCCCCTCTCATCACAGTAGTTACGACTATAAACCTGTCACGGGTGATAAGAACTCGCTTCTAGTTCTCTACTCACTGCCCCATGACCCAAGGCATGATGCGGAAGAGAGAGTCTCCCTGACACGGACACCATGACATTGGACTCGAACAAGTGACTCAAACGTCTTCGCTCTGCTTCCTTAAGTTTGTTCACATTGTTACAGTCCTTTTAACAGATAATCAGTCAGAAAGGATTAGTGATATCATAAAGCATTCCTTCTTTCAAGTTCATTCATCATGCATAATTCATGCAAAAGAGTCATTCACAAATTATCCAACTTCCAAGTTGTCACTACGTTCACCGAATAAATCATTCATTGCAGGGATCTGTGTTGCGCTTTCAAGGTCACAGGTCTTTTAAACAAACTGCCTCAAAGAGTTAAGCTTTTCAACCATTCACCATGAATGATTGAATTGTTCGGACACACCATTGAAATGAATGGCATTCACGTATGATTCGCATTCTTCAGTTTCACCATTATTTCCTAGACGACTGTTGATTGCTCACTCACATAACGGTTGACACTTCCTAATTCTCAACATTACTTTACTTTTCTTATTCGGAATTCGTTTCTGAAGTCACGTGGGCTGAAGAAAGTTGAACGTGCTGCGTCGGCGCAGTAATGGCAGACGGAATGATCATTTACAGCAGTGAAAACGAACCATTCGCAATTCACCGTGAAAAGCCATTCGTTGTGAAAGAATAATTCATGAATATTTCATCAGTGGTGTCAATCATTTCCTTAAAGGACAACTTTGAACAACAAAGTTAAGGAGAAAGAAACGCTTTCTGATATGCACGATCAATCGTTCCATCCGCGTTCGACCACTTCTTAGTGAATATACACTATACTGACAAGTCATCGGACACCCCTTCAAAAGCAAATGAACAAATCTGCTGCTTTGTGAAGATGTGCGGTACAGCTGCAAACGGCATAAAAACAAGCCTGAAGCTGACCGACCGCGATCATATCGCACTGTGAGGTTGAGTGAAACTGTCGCGGCGGGAGAGAACTGACTTTGAGAAAGGAAGAATTGTTGGGTGTTATATTAGTGGGTTGTCCATAAGAGAAACCGAGAGGCGTTTAAATATACACAAGTCAACTGTTTCGGATGTACTGAATAAGTGGAAGACACATGGCGTGCCTGAAGCAAAAAAACGTACCGGCAAACCAAAGAAAATCAGTGATAGAGGACGTTGAAGCCTCAGGAGAGTCGTTACAGCTAATCGACGGAGTGCTGCACGATACCTAAGTGAACAGGTGAGTAAAAATGCTAGAACCTCGGTATGTACTCGTACCATTCGCAGAGAACTTCATTCCATAGGTTACTGTGGTCGTGCAGCTGCTCATAAGCCTTTCATCTCCACACGGAATGCTACTCGTCGTTTAGCATGGTGTAAAGAACATTTATCGTGGACCATAGATTATTGGAAACGGGTCCTATGGACTGATGAATCCAGATACACGATACATCAGTTTGATGGCCGTGTGTGGCTATGGCGGCAGCCGGGGGAACGCTATTTACCAAAGTGTACTGTTCCTACGGCCAAGTTTGGATCTGGCAGTGTATTCGTGTAGGGGTGTTTTTCGTGGTACGATCCCGGCCCATTGGTTATAGTGGACAAACCTGCTAACCAGCACGTCTATTTCGATATTCTGGACAATTATGCTCTACCAACTCTGTGGCAATACTATGGAACCGAGCCTTGTTGGTACCAGCAGGATAATATACCGAGCCATAAAGCAAGGACTGTTACGGCGTGGTTTGACGATAATTCCGTATCGTGTGTGGACTGGCCAGCGCAGGACCCTGATCTTAACCCCATAGAGCACCTATGGAATGAATTAGAGCGCCGCATAAGAAGTTTGGAAGCAAGGCCTACTACTAAGCACCAGTTAGCGGCAGCATAACTGGTGCTTAGTAGTAGGCCTAATTGGTGCTTAGTAGTAAGCGCATACCTATCACTGTGTTCCAAAACCTCGTCGAAAGCATGTCTCGCAGGGTCAGTGCACGCATTAAGGCCAAAGGTAGACCGACACAGTATCAATATATGTCACTAAATGCTATGTTGTGTTTCTCTTCTAGGTGTATGGTGACATTTGTCAATATAGTGCATATTCGTTCGAGTTGATTTTCAGCCGATTAAAGGGTAAACCCAAGGAATCTTTCCACAAGAAGCACTTGCTAGAATCGCTTCATCAGTAGGTCCCTCTGCAGACACAATATCACCTAATCTATCAGTGGGATACGAAAAATTCTTTTGGCGTCGCATAGCACTAACCATGAAAATTATAATTCGTCTTCCCAGTTTCTGTGATGTACAGGTTTCCCGCTATGGGACACAAAAGAGCTTTTGTTTCGCACTTCTAACAGCTGCACCGGAAAAATTGCTTTTTTATACGATTGCTTAAGCCATGCGCGAAACTTCCTATGCATTTTTTTATGCACGATTCATAGTTTTACTATAAGATAGCGGAAATGTATATTCCTGAGAAGTTACATAAATGGATTTTTGAGTTTGGCCATACGCATCCTCAGTTATATGTCATTTTAAAAAAATGATTATTCCATCAAGTAGCTGTAAGTTAAGAGAAAATCTTTCATGCATTCTTACGTAAAATGCCCAGCAGGTGTCCAGTTCCTTTTTTCAGCCATATCTCAGGAGCCAAATCTGCGGAGTAGGGTGGATGTTCGACAACACAGATCGACTTCGAAGGCAGAAACTGCTTTGGAGGGTGTGCACAGTGTCCGGGCGCGTTGTCGTGCAACAGAAAATAAAATACACTGACGGAAAAACAAATCCCAACACAACGAAAAAATAGTTATAGAGGAATGAAATGGCGGCAATACATTTGTATAGGTAACATATTTAATCGATTAAGGTTTCAAGATCACAGCTTATTGTAAGCGCGAGAAGAGCCATTTTAAATGTGAAATGCTGGTACATTAATAACCGGTGTAACCGCCAGAATGTTGAATGCAAGCACGCAAACGTTCATGCATTGTGTCGTACAGGTGCTGGATGTCAGTTTGTGGGATGGAGTTCCATGCCTGTTGCACTTCGTCGGTCAATACAGGGAAGGTTAATGCTGGTTGGGGGTGACGCTGGAGTTGTCGTCCAATGATGTCCCATACGTGCTCGATTGGAGAAAGATCTGGTGATCTAGCAGGCCACAGCAACATGTCGACACTCTGTAGAGCATGTTGGGTTACAACAGCGGTATGCGGGCGAGCGTTATCCTGTTGGAAAATACCCCTGGAATGCTGTTCATGAATGGCAGCACAACAGGTTGAATCACCAGACCGACGTACAACTGTGCCGTCAGGGTGCGTGGGATAACCACGAGAGTGCTCCTGCTGTCATAGGAATTTGCTCCCCAGACCATAACTCCAGGTGTAGGTCCAGTGTGTCTCGGCCACAGACAGGTTGGTTGCAGGCGCTCACCTGGCCTCCTTCTAACTAACACACGGCCATCACTGGCACCCAGGCAGAACCGGCTTTCATCAGAAAACACAACAGATTTCCACTCCGTCCTCCAATGAGCTCTAGCTTGACACCACTGACGTCGCAAACGGCAGTGGTTTGTAGTAACTGGAATGCACGCTACAGGGCGTCTGGCTCGGAGCTGGCCTTCAAGTAACCGATTTTTAACAGTTCGTTGGGTCACTGTGGTGGCAACTGCAGCTCGAATTGCTGCCGCAGACGCAGTACGATGAGCCACGGCCATACGCCGTACACGGCGGTCTTCCCACCCAGTAGTGCCACGTGGCCGGCTGGAACCTGGTCTTCTTGAGGCAGTACCTTCCCTTGACCACCGCTGCCAACAATCATGCACAGTGGCTACATTCCTGCCAAGTCGTTCTGCAATATTGTGGAAAGAAAATCCACCTTCTCGTAGCCCTATTACACGACCTCGTTCAAACTCCGTGAGCTGTTGATAATGGCTTCTTCGTCTTCTTAAAGGCATTCTTGACTAACATCAACACCCTACGTCGAATCTCAACGATAACTAACGCTCACGAACGTTACTGCGGGTATTTACAGCAAACCTGCTTTGCTTTCCGAGGGGCGCTACTAGCGCCACACGTATGCGCCGAGCGCGAAATTTGCATAGACGTCATCTTACAGATGTACTCTCACCGCTTACCAACTATCGTTTATCTAAGACAACCCCTTCTTGGTGTTAGGATTTTTTTTTCCGTCAGTGTAGTTTTTGAGAAACAGTTCTTTCCTGACACGGTGTGTGCCGGCGTACAGATGTTGCATTACTCCTGAATAATACTGACCGTTCATTGTGGTGCCCTCAGGAACAAATTCGCGGTGGATAATTCTGGCAGAGTCGAAAAAACAAAAAACAAATAAGCAATGACCAGTAACCTAACACGTGATTTTTGCAACCGAACTTTCTTCTGCCAGGGAGAAGACGTTCCACGCCATTCTGACGTTATGTTTCAGGATTAAACTGAAAAGACCAACTTTCATCACCGGTGGCATTTTTTTCAACAAATCACACCCTTGATCAACTGCATGGATGAAATTTTGACAGCATGCAACCCGCTGCACTCTCTGTTCGCATGTCAACGTCTGCGGCACAAACCTCGAACAAATCTTCCTCTTCTTACTCTTGTGCAGACCTTTTTCTAAGATTACCCTGGTCGTTTCCTTACCGACACCAAGCTATTCAGCGAGTAGATTAGTAGTTATTCGTCTGTCATGGGCAACAATTTCACACTGCTCAGACATTTTCACACTGCTCAGACAATCTCACACTGCTCAGACAGCTTCACACTGCTCAGACAAGATCACACTGCTCAGACAAGATCACACTGCTCAGACAGTTTCACACTGCTCAGACAATATCACACTGCTCAGACAGTTTCACACTGCTCAGCCAGTTTCACACTGCTCAGACGATATCACACTGCTCAGACAGTTTCACACTGCTCAGACAGTTTCACACTGCTCAGACAAGATCACACTGCTCAGACAAGATCACACTGCTCAGACAATATCACACTGCTCAGACAGTTTCACACTTCTCAGACAATTTCACACTGCTCAGACAATATTACACTGCTCAGACAGTTTCACACTGCTCAGGCAGTTTCACAATGCTCAGACAATTTCACACTGCTCACACAGTTTCACACTGCTCAGACAAGATCACACTGCTCAGCCAAAATCACAAATCACACTGCCCAGACAGTTTCACACTGCTCAGACAGTTTCACACTGCTCAGCCAGTTTCACACTGCTCAGCCAGTTTCACACTGCTCAGAAAATATCTCACTGCTCAGACAGGTTCCCACTGCTCAGACAATTTCACACTGCTCAGACAGTTTCACACTGCTCAGACAATTTCACACTGCTCAGACAGTTTCACACTGCTCAGACAGTTTCACACTGCTCAGACAGTTTCACACTGCTTAGACAATATCGCACTGCTCAGACAATATCACACTGCTTAGACAATATCGCACTGCTCAGACAATATCACACTGCTCAGACAGTTTCACACTGCTCAGACAATTTCACACTGCTCAGACAGTTTCACACTGCTCAGACAATTTCACACTGCTCAGACAGTTTCACACTGCTCAGACAATTTCACACTGCTCTGACAATTTCACACTGCTCAGACAGTTTCACACTGCTCAGACAATATCACACTGCTCAGACAGTTTCACACTGCTGAGACAGTTTCACACTGCTCAGACAGTTTCACACTGCTCAGACAAGATCACACTGCTCAGACAGTTTCACACTGCTCAGACAATTTCACACTGCTCAGACCGTTTCACACTGCTCTGACAATATCACACTGCTCAGACAGTTTCACACTGCTCAGAAAATTTCACACTGCTCAGACAGTTTCACATTGCTCAGACAGTTTCACACTGCTTAGACAGTTTCACACAGCTCAGACAATTTGACACTGCTCAGACAGTTTCACACTGCTCTGACAGTTTCACATTGCTCAGAAAATTTCACACTGCTCAGACAGTTTCACACTGCTCAGCCAGTTTTACACTGCTCAGACAATTTCACACTGCTCACACAATTTCACACTGCTCAGACAGTTTCACACTGCTCAGACAATATCACACTACTCAGACAGTTTCACACTGCTCAGACAATTTAACACTGCTCAGAGAGTTTCACACTGCTCAGACAATATCACACTGCTCAGACAGTTTCACACTACTCAGACAGTTTCACACTGCTTACACAATTTCACACTGCTCAGACAATTTCACACTGCTCAGACAATTTCACACTGCTCAGACAGTTCCACACTGCTCAGACAGTTTCACACTGCTTACACAATTTCACACTGCTCAGAGTTTCACACTCAGACAGTTTCACACTGCTCAGACAATATCACACTGCTCAGACAGTTTCACACTGCTCATACAATATCACACTGCTCAGACAGTTTCACACTGCTCAGATAATTTCACACTGCTCAGACAATATTACACTGCTCAGACAGTTTCACACTGCTCAGGCAGTTTCACAATGCTCAGACAATTTCACACTGCTCACACAGTTTCACACTGCTCAGACAAGATCACACTGCTCAGCCAAAATCACACTGCCCAGACAGTTTCACACTGCTCAGACAGTTTCACACTGCTCAGCCAGTTTCACACTGCTCAGCCAGTTTCACACTGCTCAGAAAATATCCCACTGCTCACACAGTTTCCCACTGCTCAGACAATTTCACACTGCTCAGACAGTTTCACACTGCTCAGACAATTTCACACTGCTCAGACAGTTTCACACTGCTCAGACAGTTTCACACTGCTCAGACAGTTTCACACTGCTTAGACAATATCGCACTGCTCAGACAATATCACACTGCTTAGACAATATCGCACTGCTCAGACAATATCACACTGCTTAGACAATATCGCACTGCTCAGACAATATCACACTGCTCAGACAGTTTCACACTGCTCAGACAATTTCACACTGCTCAGACAGTTTCACACTGCTCAGACAATTTCACACTGCTCAGACAATTTCACACTGCTCAGACAGTTTCACACTGCTCAGACAATATCACACTGCTCAGACAGTTTCACACTGCTGAGACAGTTTCACACTGCTCAGACAGTTTCACACTGCTCAGACAAGATCACACTGCTCAGACAGTTTCACACTGCTCAGACAATTTCACACTGCTCAGACCGTTTCACACTGCTCTGACAATATCACACTGCTCAGACAGTTTCACACTGCTCAGAAAATTTCACACTGCTCAGACAGTTTCACATTGCTCAGACAGTTTCACACTGCTCTGACAGTTTCACATTGCTCAGAAAATTTCACACTGCTCAGACAGTTTCACACTGCTCAGCCAGTTTTACACTGCTCACACAATTTCACACTGCTCAGACAGTTTCACACTGCTCAGACAATATCACACTACTCAGACAGTTTCACACTGCTCAGACAATTTAACACTGCTCAGAGAGTTTCACACTGCTCAGACAATATCACACTGCTCAGACAGTTTCACACTACTCAGACAATTTCACACTGCTCAGACAATTTCACACTGCTCAGACAATTTCACACTGCTCAGACAGTTCCACACTGCTCAGACAGTTTCACACTGCTTACACAATTTCACACTGCTCAGAGTTTCACACTCAGACAGTTTCACACTGCTCAGACAATATCACACTGCTCAGACAGTTTCACACTGCTCATACAATATCACACTGCTCAGACAGTTTCACACTGCTCAGATAATTTCACACTGCTCAGATAATTTCACACTACTCAGGCAGCTTCACACTGCTCAGACCATTTCACACTGCTCAGACAGTTTCACACTGCTCAGACAATATCACACTGCTCAGGCAGTTTCCCACTGCTCAGACAATATCACACTGCTCAGACAGTTTCACACTGCTCAGACAATTTCACACGGCTCAGACAATTTCACACGGCTCAGACCGTTTCGCACTGCTCAGACAATATCACACTGCTCAGAAAGTTTCACACTGCTCAGACAATTTCACACTGCTCACACAATTTCACACTGCTCAGACAGTTTCACACTGCTCAGACAATATCACACTACTCAGACAGTTTCACACTGCTCAGACAATTTAACACTGCTCAGAGAGTTTCACACTGCTCAGACAGTTTCACACTGCTCAGACAATATCACACTGCTCAGACAGTTTCACACTGCTCAGACAATATCACACTGCTCAGACAATATCACACTGCTCAGACAGTTTCACACTGCTCAGACAATATCACACTGCTTAGGCAGTTTCACACTGCTCAGACAGTTTCACACTGCTCATACAATATCACACTGCTCAGACAGTTTCACAGTGCTCAGACAATATCACACTGCTCAGACAATTTCACACTGCTCAGACAGTTTCACACTGCTCAGACAATATCACACTGCTCAGACAGTTTCACACTGCTCAGACAATATCACACTGCTCAGACAGTTTCACACTGCTCAGACAATTTCACACTGCTCAGACAGTTTCACACTGCTCAGACAGCTTCACACTGCTCAGACAATATCACATTGCTCAGACAGTTTAACACTGCTCAGACAGTTTAACACTGCTCAGACAGTTTAACACTGCTCAGACAGTTTAACACTGCTCAGACAGTTTAGCACTGCTCAGGCAGTTTCACACTGCTCAGACAATATCACACTGCTAAGACAGTTTCACACTGCTCAGACAATATCACACTGCTAAGACAGTTTCACACTGCTCAGACAGTTTCACACTGTCCAGAGCAGTGTTTCACACTGCTCAGACAATATCACAGACAATATCAGACAATATCACACTGTCCAGAGCAGTGTTTCACATTGCTCAGACAATATCACACTGCTAAGACAGTTTCACACTTCTCAGACAGTTTAACACTGCTCAGACAGTTTAGCACTGCTCAGGTAGTTTCACACTGCTCAGACAATATCACACTGCTAAGACAGTTTCACACTGCTCAGACAGTTTCACACTTCTCAGACAGTTTCACACTGTCCAGACAATTTCACACGGCTCAGACAGTTTCACACTGCTCAGACAGTATCACACTGCACAGACAGTTTCACACGGCTCAGACAGTTTCACACTGCTCAGACAATATCACACTGCTCAGACAGTTTGACACTGCTCAGACAATATCACACTGCTCAGACAGTTTCACACTGCTCAGACAATATCACACTGCTTAGACAATATCGCACTGCTCAGACAATATCACACTGCTTAGACAATATCGCACTGCTCAGACAATATCACACTGCTCAGACAGTTTCACACTGCTCAGACAATTTCACAATGCTCAGACAACTTCACACTGCTCAGACATTTTCACACTGTTCAGACAGTTTCACACTGCTCAGACAATATCACACTGCTCAGACAGTTTTACACTGTTGAGACAGTCATCGCCGTAAACTTTTTTCAGGTGTTAGAACATTTCCCTGGCAGTTTTATTCTAATTTACAGTAAAATTTTATCCCAGCTCTTTGCTCCATTACGCAACTTCTGGCACACTGCATTCACATAGTCTCATTTCAACGGAGGCCATAAGAAAACTGCTACGTCACTCGACTCAACCGTTGCTCCTTCGATTACAGAGTGTACTGTAGCGTTCAAAACTATGATCAGGTTCGTTACTTTTATTCAAAGGACTGTCCCGTAAAAAATCAGTCTCATTACTTAACGGGCACACTGGTACATGCACATCCACATAACAATTTTTATTCACATTTGAATTTTACATTTATTTTGTCACTCATTGCCTACTCCGCATTGGCATCAATGTCTACTTCTTAAATAGACACCTTTCAAAAACCTACTCATTATTTTGCCCCATGAACTTGTAAATTGTTGTTTCCTTCAAGATGAATGGGGATGGGACACTGATTTCGGAACATCGCTGCGGGAGAATTTCTTTGTGTCGGTCTGTGGATAAGGGGGTGGGAATGATGGGCCATCATAATGAATAGGATTCTCCTTCAAGATTTGAAAACGAGAGAAGGGCCTATTAATGACCCTGGACTACAAATCCATGCCAACATCTAACTGTAGTTAGCGTTAGCTTAATTTTTAGCAGTGTGCTTGGTCCAGCTGCACTTCTTTCGCATAAATACAGTGACTATTTGTGTCATTTCAGAGAAAATGCCGAACCTATACACTGGCGTGCAAACATTAAGGACGAGACGGTTTTTCGAATGTAACGTCGTGCAGAAGTGCTCCACATCGACTCAAATCATACCATAAGATCCCCAATGTGTAAGAATATGGGACAAGTGAGCAAAACGGTCCAAACAAGGAATTCAAAGGATACAAAGGCACTTTCTTGAAAAGGTAGTTTCGAGCACAACTGGAAAGATAGAAACGTCCATGTGACAGGCGGCTGCCAAGAAAAATCCAGTCTTTAGTAGGGGATATGATCACCCCTGACTGCGTTGCAGGATTTACAACGTCTGTCCATGCTGAGGACGAGGTTGTCAAGGAGCTGTTGAGTCATCGCAGCCCATTCCTCTTGTAGCGCCAATCGCAGCAGCGAAATCATTGCTGCCGGCTGGTGGCGTGCTGCCAAGCGTCTCCCGAGAAGTTCCCACACGTGTTCGATTGAATTTTGGTCCGGGAACCTTGTGGGTCAATCCATGCGTTGAATATCTTCACTCTCCAATAGCTCTGCGACAGCCATTGTACGATGAGGTGTAGCGTTGTCGTCTATGAAGAGGAACTCAGAACCCACAGCACCTCTAAACAGACGCACGTGAGGCAGGAGAACCTCGGTACAATAGCAGACACCAGTGACTGAATCTCCTTCGAAGATGTGGAGGTCAGTACGGCTACCAAGCATGATACCGCCCCAAACGAGATCTCCGCTACCTCCAAACCGGTCGCTTTCGATAATGTTCGAGGTGTGATTGCGTGTTCCCTGCTCTCTCCAGATGTGTATACGTCCAGAATCACTCGTCAGACTAAATCGGCTCTCATCCGTAACGAGAACTCGACTCCATTGCTGATGTGTCCAGTTCTTGTGTTCTTGGCACCACAGAAACCGCCGTCTCCGATTATCAAGCGTTAATGGCACACACCGTACTGGTCGTCGTGCAAATAGACCACCTTTGTGCAGCCTCCTGGCCACGGTAAAACGCGATAATGGACGTCCAGTTGTCTGTTGCATGTGCCTTGCAATTTCTTCCGCTGTCTGCCGTCTGTCTCTTCTCGCCTGTAGGACAATATACCGGTCGTCCGCAGCCATGGTTGCTCGTGGATGACCACTGCTAAACTCTCGGACAGCTGTTCCTGTCGTTTGAAATGCTCTCCAAGCTCGTTAAACGATGTTGTGAGCAATCCCGAACTCTCTGGCCACACTAGTCACACTTCGACCTTCTTGCAACTTCCCAATGACGCGACCTCGGGTAAAGTCATCCAGTTGTCGTCTACTGGATTGCCTGTTGGCCATATCACATGGTGGCAACAACTCGACGTCGTTCAAACCGATGTACACCGTGCAATAGCTTTCACCGAATTGCGGAGCGTACACCGCCCGTGTGCTTTATACCCTTCCGAACCCCCCTTCCCCACGTCATGCTGCATATATGCGCATTCCCTACCGTACCGCCCCTAGTCTATCTCCTGAATGATCTTTCGGTCCGTTCTGCCTGCTCGTTCCGCTGTTATGCTAATTTCTCCTCTTCGTCCTTAATTTTTGCACACCAGTGTATATACGCTCAAAAAAAATAGTTGCATCCAGAAGGACATGTCGGATTGCAATGCTATTTGGGAGGAAGGGAAAGGTTACTTGGAACAATAAACGATTAAACATTGAGATTGATGGGCAATATTTATTGAGCTACACGCCAATAAGTAGTGTCTCTCATATGGCGTCGCGCCACCATGTTTGCTCACACAGCATGCCAGATGTCTCGGCATGGATTCATACAGGTTCCTAATGGTGTCCTGTGATAAGCCATCCCATGCAGCTTGAATTTCCTCGCGGAGTTCCTGCAGATTGTGCGGTAGGGGTGGAGTGTGGATAGCGCGTCCAATAGCATCCCACACATGTTCAATCGGCGATAGGTCTGGCGACGCGGCTGGCCATGGCAGAGTATTAGTTATAAATACCAATGATCAATGAAAAAAAAAAGATATTTGAAAAAACTACTTAAATGTAATGTACACTTCTATCGGCGATAGGTCTGGCGACGCGGCTGGCCATGGCAGAGTATTAGTACCTTGAAGGCAAGCTCTCGAGACAACAGCAGTATGCGGACGAGCGTTGTCCTGTTGGAAAATCGCACCGGAGTGAGCGTTCAGGAAGGGTAGGGCCACTGGTTACAGGACCTCATTAACGTAACGTTGGGCTGTCATAGTGCTTGTAATGAACACCAAAGGTGATCTGACATCGTAGGCAATTGCCCCCTCACCATGACACCAGGCCTTCTGGACCTCTGACGCTCGACAGCAAATCGTTCATCCTGGCGCTGACCACGGTGCCTTTACACACGGATTCGTTGGTCGTCTCCTCCAAGACAGAAGCGGGTTTAGTCACTGAAGATCACCCGTTACCATTCAGAGTGGCTCCATGACAGTCTGGCATAACACCACTGCAGTGTTTGGCGACGATGCAGTGGTGTTAAGGGCAGTCGTCGTAGCGGTCTGAGTGCGTGTATTCCTACGTCGTACGGCCGTCTGCCAATGGTGATGGTACTAATCGGATTTTGCATGTAGGGCACCACTGCTCGCTAATAATAGTAGTCTGCGGATGTCGTACTACCCGTCAGTCCTGTCTCTCTGTGGTTCGTCTAGGTCTTCCAGAACCTTCCTGTTGCTGCTGCGGGCCTTGTTTTATCCACTGCTGCCAACAGCGTGCTATGGTGATATCCGCCCGACACGTATAACGCGCGATACGGCTATAAGACCATCTCGTTTCGCGCAGCCCAACGATGCGGCCCCACTCGAACTCCCCCAACTACTCGAATTGCTTCCGAACCTTTCTCCGTGGCATACTTCACTTGCAAAGGATGCAACCAACACAACAGCACGAGTCAGAATGTCAAGCACGCGCGACAGTACGACCTTATATAGCCGGTCAGGCACAGTGATACGACCCCTCATTGCTGGTGTCACATGCGTGGCTGAGCGTGGTACTTGAATAATTTGCATGTCTCACGATGTCAAACCTACCCGCCAAGTTTCGTTCTTGTCGGTTGCTTCCTTCTGGGTGCAACTATTATTTTTTTACTCAGTGTACATATGTTACCGGCAATGTGTAAAAAACAGGCATTGTACAGAATGCCCAGAAATTTTAGAGAATGCGTGACTTTTTTTTTAGGCAAAGCATGAAATATTTGTTATTTTAATGTTGTATATACCATAACTATACGTTGTACATAAATCCTAGGCATTATACGGGGTGATTCATAAAGAAGTATAGTTTCCAGATGCTGTAAAACAGTAACAGTTGAAGACACGGACCACAACTGCGAACCGTTAGGTAGATATACTCATAAAGTTTGTGTCCCGCTACTGAGGGAAGTGACGTAGGCGATATAGCGCGTGTCACGTGACTAGTCAGTCGATGAACATCTTCCTCACCGATTGACTGGACGAGCCGCGGACTACATGCCACTGACCCAATGGCCACCCAGAAGTCTTGACTTAACACCTTGTGACTTTTTCCTGTGGGGGAACATAAAGGACAAGGTATTCGCCCCTCCCCTTCCTGTTGATTTAGCGGAGCTGAAACAGCGTATCGCAGCCACTATCAATGCACTTGATTCAGATATCTTACCTCGCGTTTGGGCGGAAATGGGTTACCGGCTCGATGTGTGTCGTGTGACTAAGGGTGCACACATAGAACATCTGTGACTGTCTCTAAAAAACTTAAAACATTCCCCTACAATTCTGTTACAGGTAACATAAAATATCTTACATTGTTCTTGTTTTATAGTGCGTTGAAACTGTATACTTCTTTATGGATCACCCTGTGTAAAACGACAAGGAATATTTAGGCAAAGTATGGAAATAGAATCATGAAAAGGTCTTTATTGAAAAGACGTATATGAAAATCAAGGAAGAAATACAAAGTAAAGTATACGACTTTCTTACAGAAAGAACAAGATAAAAAAATTAGCAATGACCTACTTGTTGCAACAAGGAAGGCTAAAATGGCGTTTTGAATTACATTTAATTGTCTTTTTAACACAAGAGCACTTCATATTTTGGCACTTGGTCTTGCACATACATCTCACGAATCCTTGACCCCTTCCTGTGGACTGAGCGATAGCAGCTGATCTAAGAGGAATTTCGTAGTCGGGAACGTCTTCAACTCTGAGTAAGTGCTTCGGACATAAAGTGAATTGTGACCTGGCATAGAGTTGGTTCAAAATTCCTCGAGTAGTTCCAAGTCGGTTAAAACTCTCTTTGTCACACTCATAATAATTGTCAACATATTGCGCGAGACACCCTCGACGTCAGGAATAAGAACTCGGACAGTGGCCTCCAAAGATTTTTTTGATTGGAGGTTTAACGACCACCGTGAGCAACTCAATGGGCTATAAGCAGTCGCCCGTCCCTAATTTAGGGTCACTGGTTCCAGGGAAGGGAGAGAGCCAGCGCCGTAAAGCAAACACAACATCCATGCCTCCCCGGGATTCGAATCCGGACCCCGTTCGGACAAATGATCAGAGCCCATCGCTTAGACCACTGCGCCACCGGGCCCTTCAAAGATGCATAAATCTTCGTAGAATCATCGTTACATGTCAATATACCTTGATTCTTTTTCTGACGCCACACTTTGCTCCGCCATTATCATTCAACAAAGTATAAGGAAACGTCTTCTGCGCAAATTGGAACTCTCGTGTTTCGTCACTGCCGAACAAAGACAGAAATGCAAATGGAGATAATACTAAATACTGTCAGCTTGAACCGAGCGTTAAACGTCACGGGCTTCGCTAAGTAAAACAAACAAACTTCGTAGGCGGCGCTTAACGCGAGCACTAAAAGTCACGTGCCTCGCCACGTGAAAAAAAATTTCACTGGCGGGAATATTTTATACTTTGCCTTTTGGCATTACATAGAATCATCAAATGCCTAGGAAATGTGTGAAATGTTAAGCGTTTCATACTTTGACGTCCCATTTTTGGCATTCTACAGATTTCCTAGGCAATCTGTACAATGCCTAATTTCAGACATTGCCGGTAACATACTGTATACAAGGATACGTTTTATTATTTTTTAATGTTTTTTATGGAAATAACATTTCGGACAGAAATAAAGTTCAAATGAAATTAACGATTTTTATTCGTAAGTACCAAAACAATTATTCGTCCGTTCCAAAAAACCCAGACAAAAGGATACAAGAAAATTGACCATTTTTGAAGGGTCCACCTTCCTGATGCCGGCCCCACCTCTGATTTTAATCACCTGTGATTTTCCATCTTTCCTAACATGAAATTTCTTCAGTAGATGGCGTAAAGTTCAATCTTCAATAGAATTCTACTGATTTAGGTGTTTAAGATCAAAAACGTGCCGCGAAATTGACGCAGTAGGTTCAAACTTTTTAAAACACGTGGCCATTGCTGCAGAGAATTCAATATCATTTTTCTTATTTAGCACATATTATGAAGAAGTACGAGCTCGCTGTAAGACTTAGTCTGTCTGTCCACAAGTCTCTCGATTAACTTCAATGAATCTATTTACTGGAACTTTCCTTCATTTCGACTGTTACATTTTTGGTTTATAGGCTCCTAGGTAATGTCCGTAGCTTGCCTTTCACACCCTACACCTTAATCTTTTTACATACTGAATTAATATCGTTTTCCTAGATACTTAGTAAAACATTTTTTTGAACATGGATTTATACATTTGCCCCAACACCCCGTCATAAAAAATCTCAACACACCCTATTTGCAGGTGTGTACAGGAGTTGGACAAGTATTGTGAACACCTGGGAAATAGCCGATATGTTTTTATTAATAACGTGTTGGACCAATATTTACCATTAACACAGCTTCCCACCTTCTCGGAATAGATTCATACAGTTTTTCAATAATCTCCAGTGGAATGTTGAACCATTCGTCGATCAGAACATCAGCCAATTGCTTCAGAGATGTTGGACAACCATTTGCCTTTAATATAGCTTCCAACCTTCTTGGAAGATTAATACAGCTTTTGAATGGTCTCCAGTGGAATGTTGTACCATTCGTCGATCAGAACATTAGCCAATTGCTTCAGAAATGTTGGACCACCATTTTCCTTTAATACAGCTTCCAACCTTCTTGGAATAGATTCATACAGCTTTTGAATGGTCTCCAGTGGAATGTTGTACTATGTCTTTATTGATAAGGTGTTAGACAGCCATTTGCCATTAAAACAGCTTCCAACCTTCTTGGAATAGATTCATACAGCGTTTGAATGGTCTCCAGCGGAATGTTGTACCATTCGTCGATCAGAACATCAGCCAATTGCTTCAGAGATGTTGGAATACCATTTCCCTTTAATATAGCTTCCAACCTTATTGGAATAGATTCATACAGCTTTTGAATAGTCTCCAGTGGAATGTTGTACCATTCGTCGATCAGAATATTAGTCACTTGCTTCAGAGATGTTGAAGGAGGGAGTACGTTTTTCACTCTTCTCTCTAAAACTACCCACAGTGGTGATATTCCAGTCAGGCGATTGAGTTGGCTAGGGAAGATGTTGTAGTTCATTTTGGTGCTCCTCAAACCAAGACTGAACTGTTCTGGCTGCGTGTATGGGCGTATTATCATCTTGAAAACTGGAATCATTGTTGAGAAACAACATTTGGACCAAATGGTGCATCTGATATCCTAGAATGTCCAAGTACTCGTTGGCAGTGACTCGACCATGTATGACAATGATGGGCCAGCCAAGTACCAAGATATAGCAGCTCAGTTCATCAAAAATCCACCCCATGTTTGACAGATGGAACCAGACAATCCTAATTGTACGCTTCCTTCAAGGTTCTCCACCATACACTGTTAAAAAAATGTGTGGTAGGTTGCACCAAAAAGTGGTGCTACACCACTTTCTGAGAAAATATACACCATTGTGTGGTGCAGGCAAAACCCAAAAATATGATGCAACCTTGCATCATAATGTAAAGCGACCTTGTACCATAACATTTATGTTTTCTCAGAAAGCGGTGCAGCTGGTGTAGCACAACTTTTTTGTGCAACCTAACACAAAATTTCTTATAGTGTACATAGAACCGACCTACCGTTGGGAATAATGTAAATGAGGATTTTTTTTTTTTTTGATTGGAGGTTTAACGACCACCGTGAGCAACTCAATGGGCTATAAGCAGTCGCCCGTCCCTAATTTAGGGTCACTGGTTCCAGGGAAAGGAGAGAGCCAGTGCCGTAAGACAAACACAACATCCATGCCTCAATGGGATTCGAACCCGGACCCCTTTCGGACGAATGATCAGAGGCCATCGCTTAGACCACTCCGCCACCGGGGCGGCCAAATGAGGATTCATCGAACCATATCAGACCTTTCCAGTCACCAGCTCTCCAGGTTTTAATGCTCATGACACCATCCTTTTCGCATTGTAGCGTTGGTTTTTGTGATTAACGGTTTAGGAATTTCAGCTCTTCCATGGAAGTTGGCTTTGTGAAGTTCTCTGCGGACTGCTTTTGTGAAAACAGGGTCTTCCACGTGGATACTGAGTTCTGCTGTCACTTTTTCTGCAGTAGATCTGCGTTGTTTGGACATATTCCTTGTAAGTGCTCGACGGTCCCTCTCATTGAGTCTCGATTTTCGCCCACAATTCTTCTTCGCCGGTGTGAAATCTTTCCATGCTTTGTATACGCTGTCATGACCGAGGAGACTGTTGCTCTTGAAACAACAAACAATTTGGCGGTTATGGTTACGGACGCTCTTGCTAAACGGGATACTACGATTTGTCCTCTTTGGAAGTTCTAACAGGTCACTCATTTCACAGATCGCTCGTACGAACCGCTACTGAACACAACTTGTACTACACTGGCATACAACCTAGAGAATATACACAAAGAAAAGATACACAAAAGATAATCAGAACGTTTGTCTTTTTCAGTGTAGCCTACACGATACACGCATAACATTAAACCTTATAATCATGGGGTTCACATTACTTTGTTCAATCCCTGTATATAGGGCATTAAACGCTACTGAATTTAACATAAAGAAATAACCGTAACTGCAGTAACGACAATTTGTCCAGGAAAACAGGGTAACACTGGTCTTTTATAGTTTACTTTTTAACCCTTTAAGCGGTCGATGTTTCTGAATCAAATGGTGCCCAAACTTTTCAAAACTTGCGAAACAAAAATTGTTCACATAATGACTGAATTCTACGAGAAAACAATAACTTTACTCCTCCCACGTCAGCAATACCGAACATTAGCTCGTCGCTAGTGATAAGTTCTCGCTTCTATATTCCTATGCTCTCTGTTCTATGACTGTAGACATGATGGGGAAGGGCTTGTTCTCCTGACAAGGACAACATGCTATTGGGTAGAAACAAGTGCCTCAAACATCTTCTTTTCTTAGGTTAGTCGATAGCCCTTTTAACAGATAATCGGTTAGAAAGGATTAGTGTCGATCATTTTCCTAAATATCTACTTTGAAAAACAAAGTAGTCATTTAGTATAAATCATCCCCCTAAATGACCACTTTGAGAAGATAAGGAGAAAGCTTTCTGACGGGCAAGTTATATATATTCATACCTTATTATTTAGAACGAATATATTCATTCGAGCTGATTGCAGCTAATTTTGCTATCCCCCAGTTAATTCGTTTTAGTCGATTAAAGGATCAAATATTTAATATATTCATTCGAGCTGATTGCAGCTAATTTTGCTAACCCCCAGTTAATTCGTTTCAGCCGATTAAAGGATCAAATATTAATCTTTTTATTAGCATATAGGGCAGTTTTCAATAACAGTTAGCATTTACATGAATTCCTCTGCTTTACCTTCAGTATTTTCTAACACGATGCAAGAATTTTACCTTTTTATTATTATTTTTTTTAATATGAGGTTTATGTATATATAGCAGTCTGTTTCTTTTCTAGTTTTTCTCTTTTAAAGCATATGTTTATCAGCCATTGAGCGTCCAGTTGGCTGAGTGGGCTGAGGTGCTGGCTTCTGGCAATTCCTCCAAGACGGATCTGAGCACGAATCCCAGGGGAAATTATGTGCCTGGCTCTGCCCCTTTTCAGTTTCAACAGCCGTTCACTGCTCAAACGCATAGTGTGTGCAATGGCAGAACGACGATACGTCGATGAGATGGTGCAACCCGTTTGGTATACATTGTTGATGTCCAGTTTCAACAATATAAAGCCCGCCGGCAAACTGCCAACATCAGCAGACAGTGCCTACACTGCCTACGATATATCCAGATACTGCCCTAGCCAGCAATATGCCCATACTTCTCCCCAATAGAGGACGTGTGGGAAGTCAATGGCAGACGAATCAAAGCCTCCGAACGACCCCATCGCAATGTCGATGAATAGTGAACACAGGTCAACGACAGATGGTCAGCGATGTCTCGGGACACCATGTGAGGACTTTTCCACAAGATGACACGTCGTGTTTCCCAATGTATTGCCCAACATGATGGCAACCATACGACCTACTGACTCACGCTATACTGTACTGTCTCCTTGCGCATCGCATTCAAGTAATCCCTCAGAAATTAAATCACTTCTTTCTCACCTACTTCTCCACATGTGTGGTAAGTTTTGTCTCATTTTGTTCACTTAAATATGTCAAAGAAAAAAAATGCACGTTCAAATACTTTCCCCCAGAGAAAAAGAACTGGTGCGTTGCCATCTACAATTTAGTTGCATAGCCTTTTCAAACAAATATAGGTGAAGTTCCAATTATGTTCTCTCCAAAATATGCTCCGCAATTTTTTTTTTGAGAAATTTTATTGAAAAGGAGTTTTTCGTTCTGTTTGCAAACGAAACAGATACTAAAAAGTTCTACATTTACAAAACCGTTATTACTGACAAGTATTTTAAGAACAGAAGCAAAAAATTAGAAAAATGTCACAAATTCGATTCTTATCGTTTTTTCATCTGCTACTGCTTGCCGCGGAGGTTTTCTTTCCCATAGATATACATATACTCCAGCAATTCGGCTGCTTGCTATCTCTCGAACTCAAATTTTTCCCGAATAAAATCACCTGATTGAAGCAAACAGTACAATACAATTGAATTGTAGGGAAAAGGAAGAGCAAAGAACAGGGTTTAAACTATATGGTAGCCTTCTTTTCATTTCTTAAACACAAGGAACTCAACTGAGCCATCAGAGCTGCGACGTTAGCAACAAAAAATGCTGAAATCGGAAGAGCAGTGACAAAAGAAACTGATAAAAAGTATTAAAAATGCGCGATTTTGCCAGCCCTAAAGAATTTCGCCTAAGGTTTTTGCTTCAAATGATCTGCGGCTAATCACGGAGCGTGACTTGTGGGTGTGAAAGAATTCTCTACGATATAACTGAATCACTTTCAATGCCGCAGATATCTGATGAAGGAAATAGAATTATTCCCTTAAAGAAGCGCAAGTAACTGAGGTCGAGGTCAAAGGCCGATGCTTTTCTCTTTGCTTAGATAATCCGGTGGTAGATGGATGGATGGAGATTGGCTAGTTTTGAGTGTGACTGTACGTGTGCGTGCGTACGCTGCTTCAACACATATTCTTTTCGATTTCGAACTTTCAGGTGATTGCGTTGAGCTTTGCGGGGGTGGTGGAAAAAGCATTCCACGTTCTTAATGCTTTCTAAAGTAGGCTGAGCTATTTCCTAATGGAGGCCTCGAGCTTTGGCCATTAAGGCTGCCTCCCGCCGCAGTCCAGATTATAGACATCAAACCGAGCAGCAGTTAATCGACTCCCTTTCTGAAGGAGATCGTCTGTCTATAAGGTGAAACTGCGAACACACCTTTATCGTCTTCAGTGAATGTTTTGCTCTCTAAGAAGGAATAGCAAGCTCATCCTGTTTTCACCTTGCACACATAAAAACAGATCCTCCTTTCCGACAGTTTTAATATATGAAAAAATATTACTGTTCTCCCTCAGAAGAATAAAGAACGATTTGCAGAGTCTTAGAGGCCCATAAAGTCGAAAGAAATGTCTCGAACTCTTGTAAAAGAAGTAAGTAATGAACGAACGGGAAGCAGTTCGCTTTAGTGCTGTATATCACGAAAATAGGAAAGACACTTAGCACTTCCTCAATGTCCTGGCTAACCATAATTAAATATGACGTCTATGCAGCAACAGCTACCAATTCGACAGTTGTAAAATTAATCTGGTATATGCAAGATAATGTAAGGTCAGGTGATGCCTAACATCACAGCCTCTCCTTGACAAATGTCAACCCCGCCTTCCCATGGTGCATCCTGTTCCCACTAAATGGGCTCGGACGACGGCCAATAGCGGTATAACTATACCATCGGGATTAGAGGAAATGCTATCATACACTCACCAACCCGCTTGGCCAGCGAGGTGAGTTATGGCCAAACCCCTCCAAAATGACTCCACAACTTAAATCTTGGCCCTCAGTCTCCGGCAGCTGGAATGTACCTGGCCAAGGCAGCGGCCACTGCAACATGAAGGCAGAGGGTGCTAAGAATCCCCGGAGGACCGGACTAGGCTGCCATCTGAGTCTGATCTTGGCTACGTATAACGGACGCTCCCTATCTTCTGATTCAAGGCTTCTTGAATTGGAAAAGGAACTACAAAGGATCAAGTGGGACATCGTCGGGCTAAGTGAGCTAAGGAGAAAAGGAGAAGATCTCATTGAACTGAAAAGTGGACATCTCTTCTACTATCGTGGGACAGATACTGGCAGAACTAGTGGTGTTGGATTTATAATAAACAAGAAAATGAAGGATAAAGTTGTAGAAGTTGAAAGTTCCTCTGACAGAGCTGCACGAATCGTTATCCAACTCTCGAGAAGATACCAGCCTCAGATTATTCAAACTTATGCACCCACCACAAGTCATCCTGAAGAAGAAATTGAAGAATTTTATGAGGAAATTCGTCATCTAAATAATAAAGGTAAGCAGCACTTGAAGATAATTATGGGAGATTTCAATGCAGAAATAGGGCAACAGCAACAGAATGAAACTTCAGTAGGTAAATTCGGTCACGGCAACAGAAACCAGCGTGGAAATACTCTCGTTGAGTTCGCAGAGGCACAAGGGTTTTCCATCTTGAACTCCTATTTCAAGAAAAAGCCACACAGGAAATGGACATGGAGACATCCAAATGGGACGACAAGTGAAATTGATTTTATTATGTGTAACAAAAAATTCGTCATAGAAGACTGCAGTGTGCTAAACAAGTTCAACACAGGTAGTGACCATAGATTGGTGAGATGTAAGATGCACCTCAACACTAAACTTGAACGTGGCAAGCTCATAAGACAGACAAAATCTATTGACATAACCGACCTTAAAAAACACCATAATACCTTCAAGTTGGAACTGAAGAACAGATTCTCTGCTTTAGAAAGCCTAACATCGGAAGAAGTGGATATTTCTGAAGTTAACAGAAAAGTAACCAAAGCTCTTATGGAAACAGCAACAAAATTAGCTGGGTCTAAGAACAAGTTGCATGTGAACAAATTATCAGGAAAAACCAAAATGTTGATGCAAAAAAAAAGAGAGATGAGGACAACTAAAGAAGATGTGACTTCCAAAGTGGAATATATAGAGCTATGCAAGACAGTACAAAAAAGTATCAGTGAAGACGTAAGAAAATTCAACTGTGAACTAGTGAGGAAAGCAATTGAAAACAACCAAATCCTAAAGATAGCAAAGGGACATCTCAGTAAGGGAAGAAAACAGGTTATGGCACTGAGAAAAAGAAGATGGTTCTGTAACAAGAAATAGAGGCGAAATTTTGACAAGAGTGAAAGATTTCTACTCCAAATTATATGCAAGGGATGATACATGTACTTCAGACATCATGAAAGGTACCAGAGTTCCTCCAGTCCTCCCAGCAGAAGTTGCACATGCAATCAAGAACATGAAGCGAGGAAAAGCTCCAGGAGAAGATGGAATTACTGTAGACATCATACAAGAAGCAAGTGGAGAAATCGAAACAGTACTCGCCCAAATTTTTACTCGATGCCTTAATGAAGGGAAAATTCCTGATAATTGGAACACCGCTACAATGATCCTGCTACATAAAAAAGGTGACATTGAGGATCTCGGGAACTACAGACCTATCTGCCTCCTATCAGTGGTTTATAAAATCTTCACTAAAGTTCTTTCACACCGCTTGAAGGTAACATTGGACATGGCTCAACCGAGAGAACAAGCTGGATTCAGGAGTGGCTACAGCACAATAGATCATATCCACGTACTGAGAGAACTAATTGAAAGAGCGAGGGAATATGAACTTCCATTGTGCATGGCTTTTGTCGATTATGAAAAAGCCTTTGATTCGGTGAAACCATCAGCAGTTACAATGGCTCTGAAATCCTGCGGTATTGAAGATGCATACATTAATATTATTAATAACATCTATGAAAATTCAAGTGAAAAGATTCGGCTGTTTGAAAATATAACACACATAAAAATTGGAAAGGGAGTGAGGCAAGGTGACACCATATCTCCAAAGCTCTTTAATGTCACATTGGAGGGTGTCTTTCAGTCTCTGAGGTGGGAAAACAAGGGGATAAAGATTAATGGAGATTATCTAACCCACCTTCGTTTTGCTGATGACGTAGTCATTTTCGAAACTACCCCATCAGAGCTGCAGAGTATGATCCAGGAACTTGCTGACAAGAGTAAAGAAGTGGGATTAAAAATGAACTTTCAGAAGACAAAAGTGATGTTCAATGCTTTTACAAGAAATGAAGATTTATCGATTGATGGAGAAAAGCTGGAGATAACAGACACGTACGTTTATCTTGGACAGCAGATATCGAGTGAGTATCACATAGATGAAGATATTAATCTGCGTATAAAACTTGCCTGGAGAGCTTTTGGAAGAAACAGCATAATTTTCAAGAGCAATATGCCATTATGTCTTAAAAGAAAAGTGTTTGATCAATGCATCCTTCCAGTGCTTACGTATGGTGTAGAGACATGGACCTTAACTAAAAAAGACATACAAAGGCTGCAGACAACTCAAAGACACATGGAGAGGTGCATGCTTGGTGTAACCGGGAAAGATAAGAAGAGGAACTCGTGGATCCGAAAAATGACAAGAGTGGAAGACATCATGGTCAGAGTTAAATCCCTGAAATGGCAATGGGCTGGACATACTGCCAGAAGGACAGACCATCGATGGACAGCCGAAATATTAGATTGGATTCCAAGGGACAGGAAAAGACCCAGAAGAAGACCACATGGGAAATGGATGGATGAAATTCGAAAGTATGCAGGAGTGACATGGAGGAGACTGGCACAAGACAGACCATTGTGGAGGAAACTTGGGGAGACCTTCGTCCAGCAGTGGATTGATAATGGTTGACAATGAAGATGCAAGAGAAAATTTCAAAAACATTTCGACAATGAAACTATTTAAGCCACAAACTTTTTGCCGAGAAGGTGCGGAGCGCTGGTGTACAGTACGTGCTCAAAGTGAAAATGCCGAGAGTATCAACTAAAAAAATCCCAAGAAAGGTTCTATTCAGCTATAAAATTTCCGAAGAAAGGAATGCTCAACTTGGATAGTATTAAAAGCAACCGCAAACATTCAATACGAAAATATCTTCAACCCGAAGATATCAAAGGAAACCCATAACATCCGACCTAGCATTATGATTTACTTGAAAATGTTCAAGGATAACCTCAAGCATAAGGGAACGATATGCTCCGCTCTGAAATGTCAAAGGAAGATGCGTTCAATCAGCAGAAATCGATGGAAAAAAACTAAAAAATATTCAATAAAAGATATGTTCTTCAACTTGAAAATATTCGACGCGGTGTGGACTAAGTGCTGGCTTTTAATCATTCGTATGAGATGGGTCCGGGTTCGAATCCCGGTGCGGCATGGATGTTGTGTTTCTCTTACAGCACTGGCTCCCCCCACCTAAAAAATCCGAAGGGAGATCTGTCAACCCGAATATGTTAAAAGGGCAACTTAATGTTCCTAAGAAAGGAACCGTTCAGCACGAACATTTCCAAGGGAAGATACTGTATGTTCAGTCTAAACATTCGCAGGTGTCGATCTAATAAAATATCCGAGGAAAAATATGTTCAACCTGAAACATCTGATAAAATACAAGTTCAGTCTAAAATTACTCAAGAGAACACGTCCATCCCCTGAAATTTAAAAAGGAAATATGTTTTAAATCAGAAAACATTAAAAGGAAGGATATGAGTGCACTGCTAAAATACTTTGATACCTTGCACCCAAAAGTGGTGCTACACCAGCTACATCATCTTTTGTGGTGCATAAAACACACAAGAACATGATGCAATTATGCACCATGTTATGATATCCAAACTGAATGGTGCAAATCTTTCCCATTGCGTGTAAATGATTGGAAATGGTTTGTTGAGTTACCCCCTGTTGTTCAGTTACTTCTTTTTGCGTTTGAGGAGAATCTTCATCCAGCAATGTTTGCAGTTCCTCATGTGCAACCTCCTGCGGGGCGCCGCTACGTTCTCGATCGCTAACATCAAAATCACCTGCTTTAAACCGTCTAAACCAAAACACACGTGCTTTTCTATACAATATTCTCAACCAGAATAGAACAGGTCGATGCGCATGCTTTTGCAGCACTTTTTCCTTGATGAAATTCGTAACGAATGCAGTGTCGAATAAATGCAGTATCGCTTGCCATCTTTCACCTACCGATGTGCAAGTGCGTTTGACTGTTGGGCAAACTTCGGTGTCACATTTTATACTTTGGACCAGTTACGGTCACATGACAACAACGAGGGGGAATGTCGGATATGTAAATTAGCGTTATAGGTCACACAAACGCTTTAAAACTTGTTTGTACACCTAATAAATTCTGAATTTGCTTGTAACACTTACTGGTCATCCATGTATTCCTTCATTGATTTATCACACAATGGTTTACCACAGCTCCAAACGATAGAGCAGCTCGTGTAGCCTCGCGTTTTTATGCAACGTTCTACAAAATTTTTAACAAAGTATGTTCAGCTTATAAGGTGAAGGTACAGATCGCCAACTGATAACGTTAAAAGCTAAAATAACCAAGACAAAAGATTTTTTTCAGTAATCAAACTTTTAAATAAAAGTATGTTGAACTTAAAAATATCCACAGAACGATTTGTTTGAACTTTCAATTTAAAATCTGGCCAACCTGAAAATATTCAATACAGTCAAAATAACGAAATTCAAGAGAAACAAAAAACTAAAAAACAAAAAAAAATTCGTGACGACGAATTTTCATAAAAACGTTAGTACAAAATTTTCGTTAAAAAGTAAGTACATCTACAGAAATTTTCATTAGGCATAAGATTGCAACGCTGTAATTGCGAAAGAGTGCCCATAGAAACAAGCAAAGGTAATTTGTAATGGGAACTTTTTATTAAAGTAGTAATGAAATATATAAGCTTTAATTAATTTATAAGTATGAAATTACGTACTGTATATGTTTTTACTTGAATGTATGTACAATTGTACATACATATGCGCATTTATTTTTAACCCCCCTTATATTAAGAATTTCTCCTTTATACCTTTATACATCTCAATAAAAAAAATACTGTCACATGCCTCAGGAAATAATGTAGGTAGAAATTGGCATTACATATCTTTAATTTTAAAGTAGTGTAATTAAAGCAATTTATTTAGTTCCATTTTGACGCAAAGCATGTTTACATACGGCAAACTGTAAAAAAGTTCAGACATCGTATTGAGTTTTCAAGTACAATGTAAGTACAGTCTGTCTTCGTTTTTCTATGGCGTCTTTAGTTATAACTGTATTCTAACATTTAGACAGCTGCTAATTTCTTCAGTATAAATTCCTCGGTTCTGTAAATAGTATCCAGCTTTCTCTAAACATTCAATTGCATTTGCTGGAGAAAATCAAAGTGAGAGTTTAGATTTTCCATCTCGCCTTCATTGGGTGAATCTTCATTTTCTTGGTGAAACGTGTAGTCATTTTTGCTCTTTTGTTGGCATTCCATGGCAACTAAATCGTTTAGATTTTTTAAAACAGGGAGAAATTTGCTACATATTAAGTTTTGCTTGAGCATTTTCCCTAAGAATTTTCCTTTGTAATAAGGTCTTTTTAATTGTAAAGTATTTTGTTATAACGTTTCATATTTCTCATATAAATACATACAATAAACCAAACAAGTTCACGATTTATTTTCGTTGTAACGTGCCTTTTGTTATATCGTATTTCGTTAAAACGAGTTTTGACTATATTAGTGCCTCATTCTTCTGACGTACATGTCTTTTAGATCTGTAAAATTGAACTCTTCACTGAAAGCAACTATATACGAGATGTTGAGGTAGGTTCAAGTTTCTTGTATGTTTTGATGACTAAGAGCCAATTTCTAAGAATGTACAGAAGTCACAGTATAACATGAGTTAATTCAGAAGAATGCGTGAAATATTTTATCCATAAAATTCTGAATTTTCAGAAATAAATCGAAACCCCGAGAATTTTGTGATACAAAATGGGAGGTTAGATCAGGTAACAGATTTTAAATTTTGGGGTGAGATGATGACACAGAATATTTTAATCAGGAATTAAAGATAGATAGATAGAGAGAGAGAGAGAGAGAGAGAGAGAGAGAGAGAGAGAGCTTCTTTGCTTCACAAAACTATTTTCACTGATGAAATTCCTCCAAATACGTGGTGTCAGTAAATAAATAAATACATAGCTCTTTCCACGTTCCAGAAACACATAGCCACCGTGGTGTAAAGTTAACGCACTCGGCTAGATATCGAGAGTTCCGTGGTTCAATTCCACGGCGGCTGCTGAAAAACAATTTTTCGGTGGCTATGTGTTTCTGGAACGTGGAAAGAGCGATATATTTATTTATTTACTGACGCCACGTATTTGGACGATTTTTACCTTGGATCTCGCCCTTTGGATTTAACTGCTATAATATATGTAGCCAGTGCCGTTAATGCCCACCAGATGTAGACGTCTCAGTAGCTGAGTCCATCTTATGGAATTATGATGTCAGAAGCTGACTTAAAAATACACATAGCACCGTGGATTGTTGGACACTGTGGTGTAAATTTAACGCGCTCGGCTAGATATCGAGAGTTCCGTGGATCAATTCTACGGCGGCGGCTGAAAAACAATTTTTCAGTGGCTATGTGTTTCTGGAACGTGGAAAGAGCGATGTATTTATTTATTTATTTTCACTGAAAAATGTGGGCTACAGACAAAATTGGATGAACACAATATGGTATTTAAAACTATCATTTTTTCACAACTGTGCGAATTGGATGCAAAGTAAAGGGCTTTGCATGTGGTTAGAAGCTACTGACATCAAAGTGGTAAGAGGAATGAATAACCAGGTAAAATAGGTGGATTAAGTGGCAATTTGTAATGCAGATACTTCAACTGAACAAGGTACTTCTTCAGCAGGAGAAAGAGGTAGCAAGTTTGTCTGGAAGTGTTTGCTGAATAAGAGAGCATTCTCCCCCCCCCATTTTGGTGTACAAATACCCCCCCCCCCCCCCCCATGAGCGTTTAAGACTAAATGAAGTCAGCTGCCTATCCCTAATGCATGACCACTGGCTTCAGAGAACAGATAGAACTAGGGTCACAGGACAAAAATATCTAATTCAGAATTCGAATCTGGGCTTCAATGCTTGCAGTTCACCAGGAACCTGCACCTCTGCCTAGCAGGAATAAATCTCAGAGGTGACAAGTCAATACAGTTATCCAGCACAGCTTACCTAGTAATTTTTCATGGGAAGTACTCTAAAATTTAAATTGTAAATATTTTGGGGGGAGGGGCTCACTTACAGAACTTATCCGGCGATTTGTGTTTAAAAGCATGTTTAAGTAATTTTGTATGTTTAAAAGCATACAAAATTACTTAACCAAAAACAGACAATGTTTTTATTTTGTTCATAAAATAGTATGTACTGTAACTGTATGTTACAAACACAACTACTGTTAAACTTATAACTAATTATCCACCTGCGTTTTGATTCCACGAGATGCAATAATACTCATTTATTTTATTCTCAGCTTTTTGAAGGTTAAATGAGAATTCTAAACCACCCCGGAGGCCAAGTGGTCTAAGGCACACTCACTTTGGTTCTATCATCCCAGGTAGTCCAGGCTCGAATCCTGTGTGAGACATGGATGGTGCATTTCTCTCTCTCTCTCTCTCTCTCTCTCTCTTCTATGGAACCAGTGAACCTAAATTAGGGATGGGCGACCACTTATTTTATAGCCCTTTTAGTTGTTCAAAGTGGTTGTTACACCCGCAAACAAACAAGCAATTCTGTTGAAATCTCAGTGGTGGCAAATGCTCTCTCTCCCCGAAAGTCATAAATGCCTCAGATTACTTGCCTATTGGAGTAACGGTGAAAGATTAATGATACAGGTGTTACAAGATATCATGCCAAAGATGAAGACCTAAAACCAGGGCAATTGCGAGTGCAAAATCGGGCACTAGTTATCGAGGAAACAATATGTTAGAAGTGGAGAAAACTAGTAGTGAATTAAGACTGAGGTTTTTTGCAAACCAACATTTTAGAGCTTTTATTGGTCTGTGTCAATAAGATGCCTGAACATCATGCCAGAATACTGTGGGTAGATCTCCACTGAAGCACCTGCATTTAAACATTTCTGAAACTAACAATATCTGAAGGAAGCTGATAACTATGCTACAGGGTATTTCACTAAGTAGTCCCCCCCCCTTTAAGAACCTATTGTTTTCTTCCCACTCTACACAGAAACATGACGTTTGGTTTACAAGTGACCTTGATCCTTGACAAATGTGCTGGAGTGATTTTCCTGATAAGGGGACGATTCATTGTGACGTCGCCCAACCAGATGACCGTGCGTGCTAATTCTGTCCGTAAGCAATCTGCATGTTTTACTGTTTCAAAGAACATCATTCAGGATGGCTGTGTATACCATTGCAGAGTGAGTGTTTTTTGTGAAAGTTATTTAAGGTGACACAAGGTAACACAGTGTGAATTCCTGGAGAAGTTTGGGGGAAGAAAAGCACCAGACAAACATTACATAGCCAGTTTAGCAAAGAAATTTGAAACCGCAGGCAGTGTTTTGAACGAATAAAGTGGCAGACATCCTCCTTTGGTGGAAGTAAAAATCGAAGAGGTGAAGCACAGGCTGCAGGAATTACTGAAGAAGTCACTACGACATTTGTCACAAAAAAACTGGGTATTCTGTTTCTACCTTCCAAAGAGCCATTAAAAAGGCATTGCTTCATCCATGCCATGTGACAGCTGTGCAAGAACTGTACCTTGAAAAGAGTGACTTATTATCACTGGTTTCTGACATTTCTACTCGCAATTCCGAACATTTTGGATTTCACATGGTTTGCTGACACAGCATGATTTCATTGGACCAGTCTGTCAATTCCCAAAACTCCCGCATCTGGGCTACAAATAATCCACATGAATTACATGAAACCCTATTACATCCTGCAAAAGTAAATTTTTGGTGTGCTGTGCCCCGAACCAGAATAATTGGGCCCATTTTCTTCAGGAGCATAGCAAACTTGGCGTCATATGTGAACATTTTCAGACAATTTGTGGACCAATAAACCGACGCTGATTTGACAACAGGGTACTTTCAACAGGATGGAGTGACATGCCACAAGTCCTGTGTGAGCATGAGTGAAATTTCCTTGTTCTTCGGTGAGCAAGTGATCTTTGAAGGGTAGTGGCCACCCCGTTCACCCGATTTGATTCTTCCCGATTTTTTTGCTTATGAGAATATTTGAAGTGTCATGCTTACAGCAATAAACTTTGATGTTAGACAACTGAGGAAGCAGCATTAGTGCAGTGATCCGTGCTATTGATGAGGACATGCTGCACAGGACCTTTGATAATATGCAGCACCGTAATCGAGTGTGTTCAGATGTTGGTGGTGGACATTTCCAGCATTTATCACGAATGGTGAAAAATCCCCATGAGCTGAAGTACATTGTAAACCACATGTCATGTTTCGAAGTAGAGTGTGTTGCTAATCATGACTGGTTCTTTGGCGGGGAGGAGGCTACCTAGTGAAATACGTTGTAGTATACAGGTGCAAGATGATGACTTTACCATGTGGAAAACAATGGACAACACAAAACTCATTAAATAGTTTTCTTGAATATCAGTAAAGAACATATAATCCTCAGCCTGATAACCCTCACTCTCTTCAAGATAACAGTTCCACAAAGTTGTATTTCCTTCTTAAAGCTTTGTATGCAAAATCAGATATGCTACTGTGATGCTTCCTGCACTTTTTTTTATGTTGGAAATCAGATACTGTGACTTATTTTTTTTTTATTTCTATAGACCTGAAGAATATAAACAGAAACTAAAATTTATAACTGGTTTTAAACTAATAGTCTCAGAATAATTTCTTTCACTCTTTTAAAAAGTCCCAATAGGTTCAATGTAGTCATTTCAACCCGATTTCAGTTTCTCTCTACTGTAAAGTACCTCCATAAAAAGGGTTTAATCGGCAAAATCAATTTTACATAATATCTACTTACATAGTTAGCTTATTCATTTATTATCATTATTTTGCTGAGAATTACACTAGAGTTACATCACTTGAAAATGGAAACACTTACCATGTATGAAACAAGTAAAAATACTACTTAAATACCAGATCATTCGAAAAATAATGGCCGATTTGGAGGGTAAAAATGCCAGAGACATACCTTATAACACACAACCTTGTTTTATTTGAAATAGGCGACTTCAGCAGCTACACACCTCTGCTAGCGACTGAAAATTGCTTCAATGCCAATCCAGAAGAAATCTGGCTCCCTAAATGCAAGAAAGTCGGATGCAATTTCGGCCTCCTCTCCATTTCCGAAGGTCCTGTCCTTGAGGTAATTGTTGAAATACATGAACACGTGTAAATCGGTAGGTGCAAAATAAAGCGTACTCGCTTGACTTGGCACCTACCGATTAGGCTGGATGTGGGAGGGTTTCAAACTTCAGTTTGTGTAGTTTCTGTTTCGTCATTTGTGACATGTGTGGTCTCGTTTCATCATGGAGGAGAGTAGGACATTTCCTGTTCACCAAAGATGGCTGTTTGAAGCACAATTTCTGGTGCATTTGGTCAATTTCTTGACAGTATGTGACTGAGGCAATGCTTTCACCAGCATTCAAAACCTGTAGTGTATGACACCGTGAACAGTGCACCACACTGTCCACAAACCCTCTTTGACGTCAACCTCAGTTTAGGACATTGTTTCAGTGGTCCATCATGGTTGAGCCACTGTCCAGGTTGCTTATGGCTGTCGTACAGCACCCATTTTTCATCACAGGTTACAATGCAATTAAGTAGGGGCTCTTTTTCATTGGGAAGCAAAAGGTTACTGCACATCTCAGACCATTGTTATTTCTGATGACCCATCAGTTTGTGTGGGACCCACATATCAAGCTTCCTCACCTTACCAGTTTGGTGGAGATGTTCGGAAATGGTTGACACCGGCACATTGTACTGTTTGATAAGTTCTCTTATTGTGACGCAAGGATTTGCCTCTACATTTTCCTACAGAGCGTTGTTGTCAGTGACTGAAGGTCATCCTCGGCCCCCTCATCTTGTACGTTCGTGTTACGGGAACAAAACTTTCAAACCACGGACGAACAGTATGTTCTGGTGTTGTCTCCTCACCCCATGCCTCAACCACATTATGGTAGGTTTGTGCCACATTACGACCAAATTTCAACTTGTGAAGCAGAATCACCTGCAGCTCACTCCTTTCTAATGTTGTACAGACCACTCTCACATAAGTAGGAATGACTTCAACTCAACCAACTATGGCGTGTATGTGGTGCCTGAGTCGCCCTTCAACTCATACGAATGGCGCTGAGAGCGGGTTGGTCTACAAGCATTGTGGGCGAGTTGAATGTGCTACCTCAGAAAATTCGCCATTATTTTCAGAACAACCTGACACAATTTTCTTATAAATAGCAACTGAATGCAAAACTTCAGAACACAGGAACCAGTGGAAGAAAAATATACCAAATAAAAATATCTCTGAACAAAAGAAAGAAAAAAAAAAGAAGAGAATGAGAAATGTTTTTAGTATTTATTTTTTGTGATTTTATATTCCCAAACACTATAAGCATCACTATCGTAAGGTAACAGAAACTTTGAAATCATAAATGAAGAATTAGTACAGGCACATTCATATTTAAAAATATCATCATCATTGTCAACCATGATCAATTCACAACTGGATGAAGGTCTGCCCAAGTTTCTTCCACAACTGTCTGTCTTGAGCAACTCTCTTCTATGTTACTCCGGCATGCTTTCGAATTCCATCCATCCATTTGCCATGTGGTCTTCTTCTGGGTCTTTTTCTGTCCCTTGGAATCCAATCTAAACGTTTGGTTGTACATTGGTGGTCTGTTCTGGCTACATGTCCAGCCCATTGCCATTTCAGGGATTTTACTATGATCATGATATTTAAAAATATCATCATCATCATCATCATTGTCAACCATTATCAATCCACTGCTGGATGAAGGTCTTCCCAACTTTCCTCCACAACGGTCTGACTTGTGCCAGTCTCCTCCATGTCACTCCCGCATACTTTCGAATTTCATCCACCCATCTTCCATGTGGTCTTCTCCTGGGTCTTTTCCTGTTCCTTGGAATCCAATCTAAAATGTCGGCTGTCCATCGATGGTCTGTCCTTCTGGCAGTATGTCCAGCCCATTGCCATTTCAGGGATTTAACTCTGATCATGATGTCTTCCACTCTTGTCATTTTTCGGATCCACGAGTTTCTCTTCTTATCTCTCCTGGTTACACCAAGCATGCACCTCTCCATTCATCTTTGAGTTGTCTGCAGCCTTTGTATGTCTCTTTTAGTTAAGGTCCACGTCTCTGCACCATACGTAAGCACTGGAAGGATGCATTGATCAAACACTTTTCTTTTAAGACATAATGGCATATTGCTCTTGAAAATTATGCTGTTTCTTCCAAAAGCTCTCCAGGCAAGTTTTGTACGCCGATTAATTTCTTCATCAATGTGACCCTCACTCGATATCTGCTGTCCAAGATAAACGTACGTGTCTGTTATCTCCAGCTTTTCTCCATCAATCGATAAATCTTCATTTCTTGTAAAAGCATTGAACATCACTTTTGTCTTCTGAAAGTTCATTTTTAATCCCACTTCTTTACTCTTGTCAGCAAGTTCCTGGATCATACACTGCAGCTCTGATGGGGTAGTTTCAAAAATGACTACGTCATCAGCAAAACGAAGGTGGATTAGATAATCTCTATTAATCTTTATCACTTTGTTTTCTCAGTTCAGTGATTGAAAGACATTTTCCAATGTGGCATTAAAGAGCTTCGGAGATATGGTGTCACCTTGTCTCACTCCCTTTCCAATTTCTATGTGTGTTATATTTTCAAATAGCCGAATTTTTGCACTTGCATTTTCATAGATGTTATTAATAATATTAATGTATGCATCTTCAATACCGCAGGATTTCAGAGCCATTGTAACTGCTGATGGTTTCACCGAATCAAAGGCTTTTTCATAATCGATAAAAGCCATACACAATGGACGTTCATATTCCCTCGCTCTTTCAATTAGTTCTCTCAGTACGTGGATATGATCTATTGTGCTGTAGCCACTCCTGAATCCAGCTTGTTCTCTCGGTTGAGCCATGTCCAATGTTACCTTCAAGCGGTGTGAAAGAACTTTAGTGAAGATTTTATAAACCACTGATAGGAGGCTGATAGGTCTGTGGTTCTTGAGATCCTCAATGTCACCTTTTTTATGTAGCAAGATCATTGTAGTGTTGTTCCAATCCTCAGGAATCTTCCTTTCATTAAGGCATCGAGAGAAAATTTGGGCGAGTACTCTTTCGATTTCTTCACTTGCTTCTTGTATGATGTCTATAGTAATTCCATCTTCTCCTGGAGCTTTCCCCACTTCATGCTCTTGATTGCATGTGCAACTTCTGCTGGGAGGACTGGAACAACTCTGGTACTGGTACCTTTCATGATGTCTGGAGTACATGCATCATCCCTTTCATATAATTTGGAGTAGAAATCTTTCACTCTTGTCAAAATTTCGCCTCTATTTCTTGTTACAGAACCATCTTCTTGTCTCAGTGCCATAATCTGTTTTCTTCCCTTACTGAGATGTCCCATTGCTATCTTTAGGCTTTGGTTGTTTTCAATTGCTTTCCTAACTAGTTCACGGGTGAATTTCCTTACGTCTTCAGTGATACTTTTTCGTACTGTCTTGCATAGCTCTATATATTCCACTTTGGAAGTCACATCATCTTTAGTTGTCCTCATCTCTCTTCTTTTTTGCATCAACATTTTCGTTTTTCCTGATAATTTGTTCACATGCAACTTGTTGTTAGACCCAAATAATTTTTGTTTCTGTTTCCATAAGAGCTTTGGTTACTTTTCTGTTAACTTCAGAAATATCCACTTCTTCCGATGTTAGGACTTCTAAAGCAGAGAATCTGTTCTTCAGTTCCAACTTGAAGGCATTATGGTGTTTTTTAAGGTTGGTTATGTCAATACATTTTGTTTGTCTTATGAGATTGCCACGTTCGAGTTTAGTGTTGAGTTGCATCTTACATCTCACCAATCTATGGTCACTGCCTGTGTTGAACTTGTTTAGCACACTGCAGTCTTCTATGACGAATTTTTTGTTACACATAATAAAATCAATTTCACTTGTCGTCCCATTTGGATGTCTCCATGTCCATTTCCTGTGTGGCTTTTTCTTGAAAAAGGAGTTCAAGATGAAAAACCCTTCTGCCTCTGCAAACTCAACGAGAGTATTTCCACGCTGGTTTCTGTTGCCGTGACCGAATTTACCTACTGAAGTTTCATTCTGTTGCTGTTGCCCTATTTCTGCATTGAAATCTCCCATAATTATCTTCAAGTGCTGCTTACCTTTATTATTTAGATGACGAATTTCCTCATAAAATTCTTCAATTTCTTCTTCAGGATGACTTGTGGTGGGTGCATAAGTTTGAATAATCTGAGCCTGGTATCTTCTCGAGAGTTGGATAACTGGTCGTGCAGCTTATAATGAATATAGCTTTCTTCTAATGCTTGTTGTTGTTTTGTTACTTATAACATGAATAAACTTTCCTGCTAGTAGTGTAGTAATAATAATGAACAAGCTTTTAACTGCTACTAATGTTGTAGTAGTAATTAAGATGAATAAAGTCTTAATGATAGTTGTTAATAATAACAACTAATGAAATAAACCTAACAGCCAGACAGAGATCTGACAAAACTATGAACTGAGAAAAACGTACTTACTAGAACAACTTTTTATTAGAGAAACTCTTGATATGATCCAACATACACTTCACCGGACACACAGCTACTCAATAAAACGTAGCTCCTTGCACATGAACGAAGCTCTACTCACATAAACGAAGCTCTCCTTACGCATATAACCAAAGCTCTCCCCACGCACATCAACAAAAAGCTCTCTCACGTAACACAAACAAAAGCTCTCTCACGTAACACAAACAAAAGCTCTCTCTAGTATCGTTGAACGCGCCTATTTATACTGGCTACCACCACGTCATGACTTACACTCATTGCCAGATCTCATTCAGCGGGAGAAATAACATCTCGTTCAGTAAGAAGATAATTTACATAGAAAAATAAAATAACCAGAGATAGTAAAATCAAAAGGAAAGTGAATCTAGAGTATACGTTACAAGCTCTGTCAGAGGAACTTTCAACTTCTACAACTTTATCCTTCAGTTTCTTGTTTATTATAAATCCAACACAACTAGTTCTGCCAGTATCTGTCCCACGATAGTAGAAGAGATGTCCACTTTTCAGTTCAATGAGATCTTCTCCTTTTCTCCTTACCTCACTTAGCCCTACGATGTCCCACTTGATCCTTTGTAGTTCCTCTTCCAATTCAAGAAGCTCTGAATCAGAGGATAGGGAGCGTCCATTATACGTAGCCAAGATCAGCATCAGATGGCAGCCTAGTCCGGTCCTCCGGGGATTCTTAGCACCCTCTGCCTTCATGTTGCAGTGGCCGCTGCCTTGGCCAGGTACATTCCAGCTGCCGGAGACTGAGGGCCAAGATTTAAGTTGTGGAGTCATTTTGGAGGCGTTTGGCCATAACTCACCACGCTGGCCAAGCGGGTTGGTGAGTATGGGATAGCATTTCCTTTAATCCCGATGGTATAGTTATACCGCTATTGGCGGTCGTCAGAGCCCCTTTAGGGGGGAACAGGATGTACCACGAGAAGGTGGGGTTGACATTTGTCAAGGAGAGGCTGTGATGTTACGCATCACCTTACCTTACATCCCATTAAAAATTTATATGGTATTATATCAGAGTTAGTTTAACTAGCCAATGCAGAGGGTGCGCACTAGCATAAATCCACAGTTTTACTTTGAATGCTACATGCATCAAATTAATAATTAAACTCAGATCCATAGCTCCACAAAATCTCCAAGGTGAAATTCAATGAATCTCTCCAAAATTGAAACACTGCAGAATTTCCTCTGGGAAAATTTTTCCCTCACTCTTAATAATTAATAAAATATTAACCATATATCTTGCAAACAAGTGAGAAAGTATAACGGAATTATCAATTTTTCTGCTTCAAGCTTCCATAAAATAATTGAAATAATTTGCCCACATCAAAGATAGCAGTAATCCCATTCCTATGACATATTTTTGCCATGAATATTAAAGAAAATGAAATGAAAAATCATATTTTGTCATGAATATTAAATAAAATGAAATGAATGATGTTTCTTACCACAGTATACTCTTCAAATCTCTCCCCAAAAAATGAAAAGTACCAAAGTTAAGGCTTAAACCAGGACTCAATAACAACATAAAAAATAGTACTGCATTGAAAACACAATTTATTATACACACCATTCCTACCCTTTTCTGCCACAATAATGTAGCCAGATCAAACAACACAGGCTATAAATAACTTGGGTGCCTACCTGCTGTATAGTGTATCCGTGACTGTGATGATGGGTAAACATGACGACCTGAGCTAATGCAATCATTGGCAGAGAGTCGGTACAAGGAAGATGGGGTTCTCTGGCATTTCTGCATGCAACCCTTGCACATGTACCAGAACTACATCAAAACTGGCTGCCATTATGAGAAATGTGGTTGTAAACAAGTTTTTGAAGTTGGTGGTGAGTGTTGCCACTCCTGTAAAGGAATGTCAGAATGGTGAGCAAGAGGGGCGGGGATAACATTGGAATTTGTTGGGCAAAGACCATTTTGGTGTACAATGGCACAACTGGACCACGGTAGCAGACACCCACATTCAGTGCTTTTGTTAACATGGGTCTCTGGTCTATGAGGGTACCAAGGGTAGACTGGAAACGGGCAGCTTGGTCCAATAGATTGAGGTTTCAACTACACTATGATGACAGGAGGGTGCGTATGGCATAGACCACACCAGGCCGTGGATCTCAACTTGAGAGCTGGTGTAATGTTCTGGAGCATATTTATGCAGGTCACCTCGAAGCCCACTTGTATTTTTTGAGACCACCATCACTTTTTTTTTTTTTTTTTTTTTTGATTGGAGGTTTAACGACCACCGTGAGCAACTCAATGGGCTATAAGCAGTCGCCCGTCCCTAATTTAGGGTCACTGGCTCCAGGGAAGGGAGAGAGCCAGTGCCGTAAGACAAACACAACATCCATGCCTCACCGGGATTCGAACCCGGACCCCTTTCGGACGACACCATCATTTCATTAGGCTATGTTGACATACTTGGGGACAAAGGGCGGATTTCGGAATAGGCGCGCTAGGCACGCGCCTAGCGCCCCAGAGCTTGAGGAGCCCTGAAAAGTTATAGTTGGATTGCCAGTTTTTATTTCGTTTTCACGAACCAAAAGAAATGAATCCTTAAAGCGACCACTTTATTTGTATTGTGAATTGATATTTTACTTTCTCATATTAGTAACATATATATTTTTTCTTCCTCTTGCTGATACTCCACATTTTCGATTTCTTATCGATGTACTTCTTTTGAAAGAAACAGTTAAAATATTTTACCCTTCCTTTAGGGTAGGTAAAGGAAGGATTCGTGCTTCCCGCACTTTTTATTGTTTAAGGCGAATACTTAACTGGCCTGCAGCGCTATAAATTACTTTCATGCTACTTCCCGTCAAGGTAAAACATCTGTGTTAGAGCCTTTCTTTTTGAGTTGCAACGAGTAGTGCTTGTGAAAACTGCCCTGATGATGGGAGATCTTGCTGTTTATTGCTTTTTCCCTTTAAGGTAGGATAAAAAAAAAATTTGAAAAATCCGTGAGAACCAAATCTTCTGGCCTTCAGCGCCTCTAGCGAACTAATTGGAAAATTTAAATATTCGAGAAGGAACAGTTAAGTTTAATCTGAGAGGGACAAAAAAAAAATTTCTGTAAGATTAATACTTTCCTCGCAACAGATCTTTAATTTTTGAATTTTCGACTTTGATAGCCCTTAACAATGAATAGATACTTAATGTATATCTTCCGCATAAGGAAGTCACAAGTTATACGTGGTTGAAATACATAATACATAGTGATTCAGTATCTCTTTTAGAATTGCTATTACGCACATTAAACTACGGACATGTGATTATGGTGGTGCAGTTATTTATGACGTTTATTATTGAAAAAATAAAGACTAGAATAAAGCAAGAGCAATTACTCACATATATTTGTCCAGAGGTCGTTTTTGTTCGCATACCACCGTAGTTCCGCAAGTTGTTTGGTCTAAGGTGTTCCGCGGCTATGCATTCCAAAAAGTCCAATGGTGACTATAATATGGTGTTTAGCAATGTGAAAGTAGTAGTCGATCCAAAGAATCTTGCTATATATTGTATCGTAAGCTCAAAAGAATAATACAACTGAGAATGAAAACCCTGTAATGACCTAAGTCACAGGCAGGTTCAATGAACAATCCAAAAGAACTATAACGAACGAATCTAAAAGGCTGATAGTGAACGAATATGAAAGAACAAAATGAAATATGAATGGTCAGAAGAAATGACGAATGAGCTATTTACATAATGCATGCACCACCTCCTCACGTCCACCAGCGTCCCCGGATGCGTTTCGCCCTAGCCTCTTCCTATGCGTTTTCAACGGCAAATGAAACATTTGTTGGTAAGTGACAATGTTTCGTACCTTCAGAAGTCATGATATACGTTGCGCATGGGTCAGTTTTCCTCCTATATGGTGGTATAGTATTTTTGGATTGTTCATTGTTAGCCTTTTAACCTGCTTGTGACATCGGTCATTACAGGGTTTTCATTTTCAGTTGTATTATTCTTTTGAGCTTACGATACAATATATAGCAAGATTCTTTGGGTCGACTACTACTTTGACATTGCTAAACACCATAATATAGTTACTATCGGACTTTTTGCAATGCATAGCCGCTGAACACCTGAGACCAAACAACTTGCGGAACTACGATGGTATGCGAACAAAAACGACCTCTGGATGAATATATATGAGTAATTGCTCTTACTTTCTTTTAGTCTTTATTTTTTCAATAATAAACGTCATAAATAACTGCACCACCATAATCACATGTCCGTATTTTAATGTGCGTAATAGTAATTCTAAAAGAGATACTGAATCTATAAGTATTACTTAGCAGTGAATTCATGTAGCGCGAGTATATGTTATATTTAAAGTACGAAACTTAATACCCTTTGATTTCCTACCAACCGCAAAAATAATTTTTGAAATATCTCTAAAAGCAAAAAAAAGATCGATATGCATGGACAGACAAGGTGATTACATTAGTACTATTTCTTACAAAATGTTCTAAAAATAGGAAAATGGCATTTTAAAAAGTGAAAAAAAAAACTATTTTCTTGGCTTCACTTTTTTTTTTTTTTTAATCTGACGAATGAAAATTTTTGAGGAGATAAGGATGGGGAGGAGGCCTGAATCTTTTAGCGCCTACGGCCCCAAAAGATCTATAGGTGCTTCTGATTGAGGACTACCTACACCGATTCACTCCAACCCATTTCCCACAGCAAGATTGCTTCATTCAACAAGCCAGCACCCCATCTCATTTCTTTCATTTGGCAAAGGCCAGTTTCGAGGAACATTCCAGTGTGTTCTCAACCCTCAAATGGCAAGCTCTTTCTCTGGATTTGATGCCAATCGTGCATCTGAGGGATGAAGTGGAGCAGTGCATTGGAGATGGAAGCCCACCACTGCCAACTCTTGGTGCTGTACAGATGACTACACTGGAATCATAGGTCACAATACTGCCAAACAATTCTAGCAACTGGTAACAGTCCATGGTGTAATGTGTTGTGGGGCCAATGGTGAGCCTACCCAATATTAGAGAGATAGAGAGAGAGAGAGAGAGAGAGAGAGAGAGACAGGGGGAGACACAGACAGTGTGCGTGTGTGAGAGAGAGAGAGAGAGAGAGAGAGAGAGAGACAGGGAGACACAGACAGTGTGCGTGTGTGTGAGAGAGAGAGAGAGAGAGAGAGAGAGAGAGAGATTGCCCCTTTCTGTGCATTTTCTACGTACTAAACAAATGAAATTTTCCTTCAGTAAGGAGTAATTTACAGCCTAGGCTGTAAGTGCAGACTTACTTTACTTAGGAAAGATTGACACACAACTGAGAACTAGGCTTGTGGAACACAAATTAGTAGTAAAAATTTGTCCAACAGGACTGGTCAGATTTATATGAGAAACACTACACATAAAGAACTGGGTACCTCTCTAAATTATCTGTCAACCATATGTTATAAACAGAAAATTTGTAATGAGGACTGGAAACAGAAAAAAAAAGATCCATTATCAATGACCTCTCGTCTTGGACACACATCAGTGAGATCAAATTCTCTCTTACATGTTGCCACACAGAAGCACAGGGTAAAAACTGTTAACCTTGACCATCACATACGTTAGCCACCACAAAAACAAACAACAAAGAACACCTGATGAAGTAGGCAACACACACTTCAAATAAAAAAAGAAACTTAAATTAAGTATAAAAGAAACCTACTAAAAACCCATACCAAAGCTTGTGTAACCATTAAAGTATTAAGTACTATTTCTTAAGGTAGTTATTCAGGAACACCTATATATTAGTTTTCTGTTATGAACAGGGTGTTATCTAAAAGGAGAAGGATATTTCATCCAAATGCTACTGTATTTGCAAGGAACTGCATATAAGTATGTGCATACTTTGTCCAAATTTTCTTTTAAATGTGCATGTGTTCCCCAAACTTTATCTTATGTTAATTGGTTCTTCAGTGCATAAGTAACAGAAACTGGAAAATTTTTAAGCATGATTTCCAGTGCAGTAACAAAACAACTTTATTGCACAATATACTAAAATGAACACAATCTGCATAATTAATTTATATTCAATTTAAAAAGAGTGATGAACCAGAAGACTTCAAGTTTATCACCCTGCATCAGGGATGAAACCCCCTTTTTCTAAAAAATAACTTCAACACTCCTAAAATTAGAAGTGATATCACTGCCAGAAGGACTAGGCACATTATAGATGGCTTTTCCTGTAAATAAAAAATATATGAAACTTGCAACATAAGTTTTGTTAATGAGAACACACACACACACTTGGTCCCCATTCAGTTTTATATGTTAGCTACGTAGCTATTTTTATCAAGAACTTACACAATACATTAAAAACCTCCCACAATGCAGAGGCTTTAATGGCTCAATCATATGAATCTCAGCTAAATCTTACACCACTTAGAACACTGCATACTAAAGCAAGTTTTATTCCTGCTTTATTGCATACTAAAACAATTTTATACCTACATACTAAAGCAAGTTTTATTCCTGCTCTGGGATAAAGCAATATTTGAGAATCCTGAGCAGTTTTTTCATGAATGACAAACAATTCATCACTTCTCACTTCTGTGCAGCAAAAATAATGCAATTCAGCAACTTTCCGTGAGATTTTTGATGATTTCTTAATTTGGTTCATATTTTCCATGTAAACCATTCTTTACAGTGATTCATGATCAAGAAGCGAATTGCAGAAATATCTGGTTTTACTTTGCTTTTCAAATACAAGTAAAAATGCACTTATGTGCAGAAAAAAAAAACATTTGCATAAAACTTTAATTCACACATCATAATTTTTGGGCTCATTTACCGAATAGCCCCCACTATTTCAAAAATCCACGTTGCCACATCATCGGACGTCGTCAGCTTAAACACAAAGTTTTTAAAAAGATATTCTGTGCCTTGAACGAAAAAGTATTTATTTTGAAGAAAAAGAGACAATTTGCATCCTATGAATGCAACATGATAATCTCTGTGATAGCTACTGAATATAGGGAATCATGAATAAGGTAACTTCATCACTCTCACTGGCTACCTTTGGGCTTGTCAATCTTCTTTTGTCTGCCCAACTGCTTTGTGCCTCCAAAAAGTAACTGCTGTTTGAGGAATGTCATGTGCCCTAAATTGTACATCTTTCATCTAAGAGCATTGAAATAAAAGAAGTCACGATATTCACGATTTGTTACCTGGGAACAAATGATTCACTTCATACTTGCTACAGAGGTTGTCATTTTACATTCATAAAAAATTAAATGTTGTTTCATGAATTTCAGGAGAAATACATTGTTGCTCCTCCACCACACAGAATGTCCTTTTAAGAGTCATTTTAAAAGGACACCCCCCCCCCCTCAAAAAAAAAAAAAAAAAAAAGAAATATGGGTTGTCTCACACTACAGAATTGCATGATCCAAGCAAGTGGACCTGGCAACATTTAGTGTCATCTTGGTCAGACTGACTGAAGTGGGATTATTCAATAAATGAACCCATTTTTGTTTCATTTTCAAAGTCCAGTCATTTCAAATACATTCATATAATGTACACAAAACCAAATGTTTCATCTTTTTAGGATGCATTCAGCACAAGTATGACAGCTGGCCTTGACATTTTGTTTTCCCTAAAAAATAATTGCCTGAAGTACATTATAGCTATTAGCTTAACTTTCAGAACAATTTGTTCTACATTAGTTTTTATATTAAAACTATAGCAGCACTACATACCAGCTGGGCATTTCAGTACCACACATTTTAATTTTATTTTTGAGTTATCATATCTGAGTTTATTAAAATTTTAAGAAATATAGCTGCTTCATTTTTTAATAATTCTGAAAAATATTTATTTATATGAATTCTTCTTGAGTTATTAGGCTGTTTTGAATGTCAGTTCTTTGTTTAAAAATTTGTTCATTTTTATTTTTTTTTATTTTAATAAACACTAAGGTATGAATACAGATTAAATAAACTTACATGGTTGCAGTACTTCGACTTATGACTGCAAATGCCATCTATCAAGTGCCACTTTGAATTTAATACATGGTACTCCTAACAAGCAGACATGCAGCTGGTCAGCCAACAAATATGTGTGGCACATGAAAACATAACAAACTATTCTTGCCTGCAAATACAACTTTCTTCACACAATCCATGGATCAAGGTCTCATGAAGACAAAAAATACCATGTTCAAACAACATCCACACAGGCAGTAAGAGCTACTGAAGGGAAGAATGCAAATCATTGAAGCATTTCTGGTAAGAGTTCAACATTTAGAAAGCAGATCAAAACAAATATTGATGGTACCAGGAGGGCAATTACACCATCTACCACAAATGAATTTCTGGAAACAACTCAACCCCCACTCAGTTTGTTTAAGATGCTTCGAGATCTGAAGAATATGTGGCGTAGCCAGATATTTCTTAAGGGGGATCCATGGATTTGGTTCATTGATGAAAACCTCATATATACATACCATTATCAATCCACTGCTGGATGGTCTCCCCAAGTTTCTTCCACAACGGTCTGTCTTGTGCCAGACTCCTCGATGTTACTCCCACATACTTTCGAATTTCATCCACCCATCTCCCGTGTGGTCTTCTTCTGAGTCATTTCCTGTCCTTTGGAATCCAGTCTAAAATTTCGGCTGTCCATTAACGGTCTGTCCTTCTGGCAATATAACCATCCCACTGGCATTTCAGAGATTTCACTCTGCTCACGATGTCTTCCACTCTTGTCATTTTTCTGATCCATGAGTTCCTCTTATCTATCCTGGTTACAATAAGCATGCATCTCTCCATGCTACTTTAAGTTGTCTGCAGTCTTTGTATGTCTCTGCACCATACGTAAGCACTGGAAGGAGGCATTTATCAAACACTTTTTTTGTAAGACATAATACATACATACATATCACTAACTGTTCTCTGAGATTCAGAGGTTAGCTCCAAAAAGAAATACAAACTACCAGATATTTTTACTTATTGTTGTCGTATCAAACTTCTCCATTTACAGCGATATTGACATACAACTCATGCTTCACTGATATCCATTACACGCCGTACACAAGATCTTTTATACTTCATACTCATAATCTTTTTCTCATGCAGACACTCCTGAATCTGATCCACCCATATCTTCCTTGGCCTTCCTCTGCCTTTCCTTCCTGCCACTTGAGCTGAAAAGATTTTCTTAGTAAGCATTTCATCACTCATTCTTTCAACATGGCCAAACCACCGAAGCATATTGGTCTCCACCTTGCTAACAACATTTTGCTTCACATCACACAACTGCAATACCTCTTCATTTCTCACACAATCACATCGTGTCTTGCCACAAACCCCACGTAAGTAACGCATTTCTCCAGCACACAAACGACTCCTATGTTTCTTCTGCAGCCCAGGTTTCACTGCCATACATCAGAGTAGGAACAATTACAGTTTCATACAAAGCCATGCAGGACTCCCTAGAGAACCCATCATTCCTGTGAAAACCTCCCAGAGCAGCTATGACTTTCAAAGAAGAATTCACTCGCCTACTGATTTCACCATCCAACTTGTTCTCTCAGTCAAACATGATTCCTAAGTACACAAACTCACTCCCCTGGTCAATCACAGTGCCATTTATACTTACATTACATTCAGTGCTACCCGTTTCTCTCTCAAACACCATAACTTTGGTTTTTCCCTTATTTATACTCAGTTTGAATTTCATGCAAACTTCGTGCATCCGAGTCAACATACTCTGAAACTCACTTTTGCTCTCTGCCAACAGGACAGTGTCATCAGCATACAGCAATCTGCACACACGGATATCACCAAGACATAAACCACTATTATCTATTTTGGCATCACGCATGCATGCATCCATAAATATATTAAACAGCCATGGTGACATTACGCAACCTTGTCTAACTCCTGCACCAATGGAAAACCATTTTGATAAAACACCATTCACTCGTACACAAGCTCTACTACCAGCATACATGGCTTTTACACTATTAAGTAGATTCCCAGTAACACCATATTCATTCAATACCTTCCACAAAAGTGTTCTATTCACTCGGACGTAAGCTTTCTCTATATCTATGAAGGCAGTAAAAACTTTCTTCCCAACAGCCAGATACTTTTCAATCATCGTGCGTAATGCAAAAATTTGGTTAGTGCAGCCTTTACCAGGCATAAAACCACTCTGAACATCCCACACTTTCAATGATGTAAGAACCCGTACTTTTTCGATAACAACCTTACCAAACACTTTCCCTGGCACACTCAGTAGGATAATACCACGATAGTTCTTGCATTCAGTCTGATCACCTTTTCCCTTATACAAAGGAACAATGATAGCATCCTTCCAATCCCGAGGGACCATTCCCAACTCCCAGCACAACTGGCAAATTTCAGTTAACCAGTCAATTATAGAGTCACCACCATATTTCAACATCTCTGCAGTTATGCCATCAACTCCTGGAGCCTTACCATTCTGAAGAGATTTTAGAGCTTTACACACTTCTTCTCTTGAGATCCCTCCTGTGCTTTCATCCCTCATTGTGACATCATCTGCGTCTGTCTCAGAATCATTTTTGCTCTCCTGATCTAATAACCCACAGAAGTATTCACCCCATCTGTCACTTAACTCATTGGGCTTCCATATCATTTCCTCAATCTCATTCTTCACACAACTTACAAATTTGTTTCCGCTATTTTTCTTGAGTCTCATGTACTTCCAGAAGGACTTCGTATCTTTCCAAAAAGCCAGTTCATGCCTTTCCACTTTCTCCTTCCCATCTTTTGCCTTACTGTGGCGAACCAGCTAAGCAGCTTCACGCTTCTTACAGCGATATTCATCCACAGAGACTCTACCATGCAGCATCCCCAAGTAGGCTTCCTTCTTTTTCTTTACTTCCTCTTAAATATCACTATTCCACCAAGCATCACCTCTATTGTTACCCACTATTGCGGTGCCACAGACCTCTTTAGCAGCAGTGACAACATAGTTTTTAAAACATTCCCATTTCTTTTCTACATCCCTCTCACAGACTTCAGCTCCTTCAGTCGTTCTCCGAGTAAGTCAGAATACCGCTGATGATCTTCAAGGAGCCTATCAACCTTTATTTTTTCTATCCTGGGTCTCTTCCTAGTCCTTTTCATCCAACCAACATTAAGTTTCACTCGTGACACTACCAAGTAATGATCAGAACCAACATCCGCACCTCACAGCACACGGGTGTCAACAACTAAGTGTTTCAAACGCTGATCGTAGACAACAAAATCTATCACACTCTTTTGACCAAGAGTACGATTTTTCCAAGTATATGTGTGGATATACTTGTATGTGAAAAATGTATTAGATACACACAAACCATTCTCAATGCAGAGTTCAATTAATCTTTCACCATTATCATTCACACAAGGATCATTAAACTTACCCAGAACATTGCCAGAAATTGCATTCTGCACACCTACTCTAGCATTGAAATCCCCTGCTATTATAACTTTTTCTTTAGCACCAAACTGGCTCAAAACAGCTTTTAGCTTATTCCAGAAATCTTCTTTCTTATCAGAAGGTTCCGAGTCACAAGCAGCATACATACACTACAACAATTACAATTCCCTGAAGTTTCACTTTCAAACGAATCCAGAGAATTCTCTCACTTATGCAACTATAGTGAATCAAGTTGTTCTTCATCTTTTCACTTAAAATCACACCTACACCAGCCTGTCTTCTCATTAATCCAATATTCCAGACCACACACTCACCGTGCCATTCACTTCTTCTACCCCAATTTCCTTCTTTTTGGTTTCACTTACACACAGCACATCCAGTCTATACTTATTCATCTCCTCAATCACCTCACTCATCTTGCCATTTATACCTCTAGTATTCCATACACCAATCTTACATTCACTCAGCCGAGATCTCTTTCTCATACGCCGTTTAGAAAGTCCAGGTCGATTCCGTGGTGGTCTCAAGTGTGGTAGGTCCACCATATCCCACACTTGAGTCATTCTTAATATTTCTTTTTGTCTTTTTAATCAGGTAAGGACATCAGTGTGGGGCATTAGCATACAGCAGAGGGTTCCAGTTGGTCATTCAACCTAAGGTTTCCGGAACAAAACCCAGTGAGTTGGGGTCTTTTTGCCAATGTCACACAGAACTAGCTTGCAGCTCTCCAAGATTCACAGAGGCCCTAGTTGCTGTTGTGTGTGCCATTGTTACCACGGAGTGCCCCGAGGAGGCAAACGCATCTTTTCCCCATCAATCAATAAATCTTCATTTCTTGTAAAAGCATTGCACATCACTTTTGTCTTCTGAAAGTTCATTTTTAATCCCACTTCTTCACTCTTATCAGCAAGTTCCTGGATCATACTCTGCAGCTCTGATGAGGTAGTTGCAAAAATGACTACGTCATCATCAAAACGAAGGTGAGTTAGATAATCTCCATTCATCTTTATCCCTTTGTTTTCCCAGTTCAGTGATTGAAAGACATTTTCCAATGTGGCATTAAAGAGTTTGGGAGATATAGTGTCATCTTGTCTCCCTCCCTTTCCAATTTTTATGGGTGCTGTATTCTCAAACAGCCAAATCTTTGCACTTGCATTTTCATATATGTTATTAATAATATTAATGTATGCATCTTCAATACTGCAGGATTTCAAAGCCATTGTAACTGCTGATGGTTTCACCGAAGCAAAGGCCTTTTCATAATCGATAAAAGCCATGCATAATGGAAGTTCATATTCCCTCGCTCTTTCAATTAGTTCTCGCAGTATGTGGATATGATCTATAGTGTGAAAGAACTTTAGTGAAGATTTTATAAACCACTGATAGGTCTGTAGTTCCTGTGATCCTCAATATTACCTTTTTTATGTAGCAGGATTATTGTAGCTTTGTTCCAATCTTCAGGAATCTTCCCTTCATTAAGGCATCGAGTGAAAACTTGAGCGAGTACTGTTTCAATTTCTCCACTTGTTTCTTGTATGATGTCTATGGTAATTTTATCTTCTCCTGGAGCCTTTCCCCGTTTCATGTTTTTGATTGCATGTGCAACTTCTGCTGGGAGGACTGGAAGAACTCTGGTACTGGTACCTTTCGTAATGTCCGGAGTACATGTATCATCCCTTTCACATACTTTTGAGTAGAAATCTTTCACTCTTATAAAAATTCCGCCTTTATTTCTTGTTACAGAACCATCTCCTTTTCCCAGTGTCATAATCTGTTTTCTTCCCTTACTGAGATGTCCTTTTGCTTTCTTCAGGCTTTGGTTGTTTTCAATTGCTTTCCTCACTAGTTTATATTTTATATACGAGAGTTTTAAATTCATACTAAATCCCTTCTCAAGGTGCGGATCCGGACCCAGACACCCCGTCCCCAGCTACGCCTACGTTCAAAATCTCATAGAAATTACCAGAAAATTATAAATAAATTTCAAGGAAAATTACTTCACTGAATTGTTGAAAAGTCATACACAGAAATTCTGCAACAAAGCTTTAATGGTGCTTGAAGACCAGAGGAATGAAGAAGAGGTTTCAGAGGAAGAAAAAGAAGCTGAACCACTAAAATGGCAGAATGATTTGAAATAATCAAAGACTGGCTGTCTTAAAGGCCCAGGATCCACACACCGAGTGGTTTGCAGAAGCATTTGTAGTAGTGCATGATGCTATTTTATGCTATAAACTGATTTATGACAAGAAAAAAATGAGCTATAGTACAGACATATTTAAACAAGTACTTTAAGATGCCATCAATATCTACAGTCTAAAAACACACTAAATTATTAGTATGTATGTGCGTGTTTTCAACAAATATACATTGAGTGGACAGAAATCATAGGACACATACATCCTTGTGACAAGTGGGCCCACACTTTGCTCAGAAAAGGGCAGTCACACGGCAAGGCATTGAGTCCAGTAGGTTACGAATATATTCCTCAAGTATCTCCACTCATGCCTGCTACACTGCTTTCCATAATTCTGTTGCATTCCTTGGTTGGAGGATCTAAAGCTTGAACAGACCTTTTCACAGCATCCCAAAGATTTTTCACTGGGTTCATGGCTAATGAACACGGAGGACATTCCACAGCGGGAAATTCTGTGGAATACTCTTCTAACCATGTTGTAGTCACCACGACTCTGTGGAGAGATGCACTGTCTTTCTGAAAGAGTCCATTACCTTTGGTGGCATGATGTCCATGAACAGATGCAGACAGTCCGCAAGGATGAACACATAGCGTGGACTGTTCACAGATGCATCTAGACATACCAGAGGTCCCGACATGTGCCACTTAAACATGCTCCAGACTATAACTGAGCCTCCACCAGCCTAACAGTTCATTGTTGACATGCTGGGCTTATTGCTCCATGAAGTTTCTGCCAGATCAGCAGCCTTTCATTTGCATGAAAACAGGGAATAGGACTCATTGAACTAGAAGGTCATTCTCCAATGACCCAAAGTCCTAGTGCTGATGTCCTTTCCTCAAGTGAGGAATAGAGTCCAGTGATGTGGCATTAGCAATGGGACTCTAATGAATTGGTGGCTCCCATATTTTATTGAGGCTAATGGTTGCCTGTTGGTTTTGGTGGAGATGTTTCTGGCACCTCCCTCATTAAAGTCAGTGAAGATTTGTGTTAATGTCACTCTCCAGGTGGTAGTATGTATGAGAGACACTCGTCAATAGCCACATTCATGCAACACCTTGCTTTACCTACAGTACTGTCCACAATGCAATGTTATACCAGAAATGACATATTCCTAACACACTCTTGATATGTTGAATGTGGATACTGCAATTCCTGTACAACCTCTGTGATAAAGTGACCAGTGTGTCAGGCACCTGCTCACTCTCATTCCTCTTTCAAACACAAATAACTCACAATGCTTGTCCACACTGACATCAAGTTACTCTGAATAAAGCTCATGTTGAGAATTGGCTTCCTAGTTTCTTAATGCAATTACTAATCAAAAACTTCTATTGTGGGAATTCTTACTAGGAATTTTTTTTATTTATTTATTTATTTATTTATTTTCTATTTTATTTTTAAAATAAAAAATAAATAAATAAAAATAATTACTTTAATTTATTTATTTTATTTTTTATTTAAAATAAAAATAAATAAATAAAAAATAAATTAAATAAATACGATACGTAAATAAAAAATTTCCTAGTAAGAATTCCCATAATAGAAGTTTTTTATTAATAATCAAATTACTGTCTATGTGAATGCAGTGATATCGTCCTACCTATATACCTGCCAAATGGGGGGCTTGTCCACTAGCGAGAGGGTGACAGCATCGCATTGCCCAGGAACCAGGAATCCCGTGATTTCTGCCCTTTCAGTATATAGCACTTTGTGAATTACACTTATACTCAAAAAATAAAGATAACTGTGAATCACAGGGAAATGTTACACTGCATAAAGTGATTCATCAGGCAAACTACCCATACCTCTTCCGGAATGATGAAAGTACATCTGTGGCTCCAGCAGACCAATGGCAGCGTTAGGAGCATGAATACGTCATATAGCACAGGGTGGGTTATAAAAAGAGAAGTCAGAGCAGCCAAATAGAACAGGTGTTGTGCATTTTGGAGGTGCAACAGTGCTGTATACCAAATGAATATGGCTCAGCGAACCCATATTGATGACATTATACGGGGCAAAGTCATCGGTTTGCTCGAGGCTGGACAAATCCACATGGCAGAGTCCCAGAAGCTGCATGTCCCACAAAGTGTCATTTCTAGACTCTGGCGGCAGTTCACAGGCTGAATATGAGTCTCAACGCTTCAGCACAGAACGTTCATGGATTACAACATCGCAACAAGACCATCTTGTCACTAATTGCCAGATGGCACAGGCGGAGTACAGCAAGGGACATTGCCAGAGACCTTTCGGTTGCCACACGGATCACAGTTTCAAGGCATACTGTGTACAGACGATTGAGTGAGTACAGATTGTATGCCCGCAGGCCTGCCGGATGCATCTCATTAACTGCAGCCCATCAAAGAGTTTGTGTAGCCTGGTGCAGAGAACATTGTACGTGGACAGTTCACCAACGTCTGTGTTTTGTTTACTGATGAATCCAGGTGTAGTCTGCACAATGATACACACCGTGTCTTCATCTGGAGAGCACTTGAGACTCAGTACAACACCTCCAAAATCCTTGAACATCATCATTTTGGCTGCAATGGGGTTCTAGTGTGGGGCAGAATAATGGGTTCACATACATATCTCCATGTGCTTGCAAGAGGAACCATGATACACCAGACATACCATGATGTCATTCTGCAACAAAATGTCCAGCTATTCAGGGGTGCAATGCATACCTGCCAACTTTCAGAAATTGAAATCCGTAAATGCCGCCCCGGTGGCGCAGTGGTCTAAGGCGTTGGCCTCTGATCATTCGTCCGTAAGGGGTCCGGGTTCGAATCCCGGTCAGGCATGGATGTTGTGTTTGTCTTACGGCACTGGCTCCCTCCCTTCCCTGGAACCAGTGACCCTAAATTAGGGACGGGCGACTGCTTATAGCCCATTGAGTTGCTCACGGTGGTCGTTAAACCTCCAATAAAAAAAAAATCCGTAAAAAAAATGAATCGATATATTTGATGAACATCGACATATTCAATTAAATTACTTGTCGAGCATATTGATTAAATGTACCGAAAATATCGATTAAAAACGATATGTTACCTAAATCAAGTTACAACTTTTAATTGATAAGACTTCAGATGTTTGAATTTATCGGCACGTTTATTTCGATTAAAATAGAATCTATACATAATTTCTCATTACTATGCTATATCATTATGATCTATAAAGAGATAAAACTTTATTTTTATGGAAGTTTGCATCTAAAGCAAAGGATGTTCCACCCTTTGACCCCGAAATCCCACGTGGGATTTGGGGGTCAAATTTGGTCTTATCCCACGCGGTCACGGAAGAAACTAAAATGTTTTCAAAAATGAACCATTTTCATGCTAGGATTATCTTACGGAAAGACAGACGATGAGACAGTCAAATAAAAATAAAAAAATGAAATGAGTGACTGAGGGGGACTAATTGGTAAATTATGCTCAACTAAAAACGAAGTGAACAAACATTTGGCACGAATCGCATCCAGTTCATTATAACTTTTAACAAACGAAGTTAATTTCGTTTTTGTTTTTTTCTACGCAGTCAACATTAGGTTTATGCTTGACACTAGAAATAAAAAATTCCGCCACGCGAAATGCTGAAATTACATCGACACGTAGTGCAAAATGCGTATTTTTCATTTTTTGAAGATTTTGCAATACACGGGAATTCCGCAGAATACGCATCACAGAATGTTTAATAGTACTTTTCCCCCTCTTTCATACTGCTGCTCATAGCGAATCACTAATACTAAATTTATTGACACTTGAAAAAAAATGCAATCCAAACTGCTATAGTAAAACCGCAACAGCTTAAAGAGATGCAATTTGCAGAGGAAGAATAGTACCCCAACATGTTAATTTCGTTGAATCAAGCCAAGACATTTTTATGCACGTTATTGAGCGACGAACAAAATGAGCATGGTTTGGAAAGCGTAGAAAACTTACTGACTAACGGACCAGCAAAATAAATCATTGCTGGAGAAGCACTGGCTCGAATGAACGTTGGCCTTTTTTTAACTCCTCTTATAGTATCATTCTTTTGTTAGGTCAAATTTATTGTCAGAGAAGAAGTTACGAAAGAAACCATGTCCCAATGCATTTTTAATTTCACAAAATGGCAGCTTTTGCTTAATTTCATCATGTTGGGTATCGATCTGGGCTAAAAATTCCACAGATTTAAAATCCGTTTAATTTTTTTCTACGATAACAACCTTCTGAATAATAATAATAATAATAATAATCAGAAAACAAGCTTAACATCCTAGAACTTTCAGTCTCTGCCCCGGCCATTTTCAAGGAGCTGAAGCAACAGATGTACCACCCGTCACCTCCGCGAAACGTAGCGATTGTTCCAGTGCTCGCGTTAGGGATGGGCGATATTTATCAATATATCGAAACATCGATATTTCGATATATGGTATTGATATCGAAGTTTCGATATATCAGAAAATCAATATATCGGTTTTTGATATATCGGTGCGATATTCAATATATTGGTATTGGTGTTTGATATTCAATAAATCAGCGTATGGCCGATGTGATTTCACTTGTGGAATGAAATCTGTGTTCTTTCCTCTGGCATGTCACGAAAATGCGATCTCATTATCGAGATTCACATGATATTATGTCACCTTCCGATTTCTAGAACTCTACAAGGAAAAATGCCTGCTGTGTTGAAAACCTCGATGGTTGAAAAGTTTAACTATTAGTTGACGGTAGGCACCCAGAAAAGAAATTTAAAGAACGGTCGATAGCAGATTGTTCTTTTTCCTATGAGTATTATGTTTGAAGTTAAGTACACTGGCACTTTGACCAAAGCTCAATACATACCAATGACACACAATTTGAAGTTGAAGATAAGCATTTCTTTTTTTTTTTTTTAGTGATAAAGTACGTAGATCTTAACAGCTGGCTAAGGAAATGCAAAACAGCTTTTCGAGAGTTTTCTTGATGTCTTACAAGTTATGTAGTATAAAGTTTGTTGTAATTCAGGCTATGTATATATCAGACGTAATTTTTTTTATCATCATTTGATAATTATCTTGTTAATACATAGTGAAACTTCCTGAAGTAACTAAATAATCTGGTAAAAATATGAGCATAATTAACTTTCGTCTTGTGCTGATTTTCCCACACTTACAGCATGTTATTTCCTCTGACTGTCCATTCGTTTTTATGTTATCTAGGAGAGACAGGCTTTCATACATTAATTAGTAAATATATACTTGATCAATTTGGATTATGATATTTTTTTGTTTTTCATACATTAATTAGTTTTTCATACATTAATTAGTATGACTTCACATTAATTAATTAGTAAATATATATACTTGATTAATTTGGATTATGATATTTTTTATGATTTTATTTTTATAATCGATTTTTAACAGAGGACTAATAATCGTTAGCATTTCTTTAAATATCTTTCTGGAAAAATAATTACTTTCTATGAAAAGGCCATCACAAATTATTCGTACTCTAATTACTGTTTTTAATAAAAATGTCACTTGTGAACATATATTATAAGCACTTTAAATTTTTTTGCTTATGCCATTGGAACTATTTTAGCGTACACCATGGAAGTAATTATATCTGTATACTCCATTAACATTGTGTTCTGTCTTAAACGATAAAAAATAGCAAACCATTGTTCACACCTTCTGAAAAATATAAATATATACAAAATGCTCTAAAAATTACAATAACAAAGTTTTTTAAAGATTTTTTTCATAACATTTCCTTGCAAGCTGATATAATGTTAAACTTTGACATTTGCATGCCAATAAAAAAGTTATTCCCATGTTAATTGATGGTTAAGACTCCAGTCTGCTGGGATTAATAAGTACGTTTGTTTTGTCATTTATGCCATACTGAATCTTTAACTTACCTTTCCTTGAAATGTTGGAAATACATATTTCTCATAATCTCACATTTATGAAAAACTCATGAAAACATTCCTTTGCAACTGGGATTTTTGGAAACTTCTTGGCAGAAACCATATTCATGCTCGTCGAGCAATACCCACACATGAAACAAGAAAATCTCTTTTGGGTTTTGGAAAGTATATTCAGCATTTCTGCAAATTACAAGCACACTTCTGTTGCATGATTTATTTATTTATTTTTGCACCAAAACTTTCTGGTATATATATTTTTTATTTCAGGATCTGAAAAACAATATTTTACGTGTTTTTCATACCACTAAAAATACAGCTTGAGAGCTGCAATCTTCAATAAAGATAGTTTCAAGCTATAAAATGCAATAATAAATGACAAATAAAATTGCTCCCTTTTAGCAGGAGGAAGCAGCTCTCGTTTTAAGAACTCTGGAACTATAGTGTAAATTTCGTGTTTTAGAAAGAAAAAATTGCTATGAAAATTCCTTGTGTTTGTGAATAAGTTATACAATTCTATCATTTTTGAATAACTCTGTAAGGAATAGTTTATGTGTATTTATTTATACACACTTTGGCACTGTATTCAATAAAGCAAGTAATACAGATTTGCAAATGGCGCCGCACAGACGCTTTATTTATTTAGTGCTGGCTGAGATTTGTGCGAACAAGCCAACAGCTCGCTTTGGCCAACAGCCAATTAGTTCCAAGTTCCCAACAGCCAATACTTAGCACAACATCAGATCGGATCGGATTCAGTTATAACCCTGAGGCAGAATAAACCAGAATATCAGTCGTAAATAAACCGGAATATCAGTCGTATTGAGATTAGAAGTATTGAAAAATATCGAAAAATCGATCCGATATATTGATCTTTAAATACCGATATTTTCGATTCAATATATCGATCTCAGAAATATCAAAAATATCGGTATCGATACTTTTGCAAATATCGCCCATCCCTGGCTCGCGTGACTGGTCTGATTTCCCATTCTCCGTCGTTCAGGCGCAGTGGCGCCATCTATCAGATGATCATTGGCGCCATCTATCAGATGATCTATCAGATGACGGTTTTACGTCATATGTACCTGTGATTATACCACATGATTCTTATCATCCATATGCTCATAAATGTAACAGTATTAAGACTTTAATAAAAAGAGCTTTCACGCACACGTCAAATATGCAATACAGAAAGGATGAATTGAAAAACATTACTGATGTTACAAAGAATTATGGATATCCCAGTAAAAAAATAAAAAAATGGATTAAGGAAGTGCAGAACAGTTGTATTAACTCTTCAAACATAAGAAGAAATATTAATAAGCAGATTAAATATATTGGATCATTTCAATACATAAAGGGAATTTCAGCTGAAATTAATAAATTGTGTGATAGATATAATTTACAATTGGGCAATAAAGTACATACCATTAAAAATTTTGTACTCAATAAGAAAGAAAACAAGAAGTCCTTGGATAGAGCTGGTGTTTATGAGATTCCTATAAGCAACAATCCTACAGTATCATATATAGGAAGCACTAAAAATAAACTAAAACATCATTTGCAACAGCACCTACGGAATTGGCAAAAAAAGAAGCAAAAACTGCATTGGTCCAGTACTGTATTGAACAAAAACAATACCCAAAGTTTGATGAAATAAAAGTTATTAAGAATTGTCGTAAAGAAAGGCATTTGAGATTGGCGGAAACAGTGTTGATAGAAAAAAATAGACACAGGTTATGTAACGTTAATGATCCTAATAAGCTTAAACGCATATCGGAAGGATTTGATCAGAAAGGAAAGCCACAGAGAAGAACAGAGGGGGAAAGGCAAGAGGAAAAAAATGATGTAATATAAAAAAAAACGTGTTAGAATATAAGATGATTAGTTTTAAGAATCAAATAAATCGAACAGATATTTATAAGTACGAAGGGAAAAGAAGGCTATTTGATCATCTGATAGATGGCGCCACTGCGCCTTAACGACGGAGAACGGGAAATCAGACGAGCCGCGCAAGCACTGGAACATTCGCTACGATTCGCGGAGGTGACGGGTGGTGCATCTGTACGTCCGTGTCGTCGTAGCTCCAAGTCTTGTCAACATTCAGTAAAATTTTCCCACTGACGGCAGGTAGCGCTGTGGCACTATTTATTGATTGCACGTCGTAGCTCCAAGTCTTGTCAACATTCAGTAAAATTTTCCCACTGACGGCAGGTAGCGCTGTGGCACTATTTATTGATTGCTTATTCCTAGAGGAAAAACTCTCGAACGTAAAATGAATGTATCAAGCGGCAAGATAATTCGAAAGGGGAGTTTAACACCTTGTGAGTTGTGTGTAAACTTGTAGTTGTGCGGTTTGCGTTGCGTTTTTTGGGAGGTCATAGTGTGTCATAGTTTTAGGGACACATTTTTCAAATAAAAATATCGTCGTGTAAGACGTACAGTTGTGAATTCTGTGGGAAAACATATGACCATAGACAAAGTTTATTTGTTCACCGAGAAAGTACAGGGCATCGTGTAGTGAGAACTGTTATTCCAAGTGTGGCACCAAGCTTCATATGTATGTATTGTGAAAAAACATTCAATGATAAATCAAATTTTATGAAATATTGTAAGCGATTCTGCCATTTTCAGGAAGATGATGAGAGATCTCTGCAGTGTATGGAGAGCAGCTGTGGAGTGAGAAGTGGACATTTTGCTCTTTAATCCAGTATTTAATATGATCTCCCATATTTTCCTTATGAGATCTTTTTTCTCATTCAGTCCAGTTGAAGAGACAACCACACGACTGTTAACATACAAGTACATTGGTAATATAATAGCTGCTTTAATGAGAAATACTATGCAATTTCATCCATGTTTGGATTCCTTATAGGAATTGTGAATGGGGTTAATCTGATTATATACAATAGCATATTCATATACCACACTGCTTGTAGCATAAATCACAATAAAATTAGTACCATAAAGTAACTGTATGTAACATGCGTACCATAAAGACACTGTATGTAACATGTTGAATGACAATACACAGTACTTCATCGACTTTCCTTATGAAAGTTTTAACTTTTCTTCCTAGACAAAGACTTTCCCTCTTGGAATTCCACTCATCAGGTCATTACAAAACCCCTAAATATAAAATTTTGTGTTGGTAGATATAGTCTTTTGTGTTATGGTGGCAAAGAAACACACACATCCTGATACACAGAGATAAGATGAAGTTAGAGACTAAGATGGTTGATCAAGTAAAAGAATATCTGCATGTAAAAAAAAAAAGTACAAATAACTTAACCCAGGCCGGGTATATTGTAATCTATATGTGATATTAATCTATTGTAATCTACAGTGGAGCAAAATCATTATGCATTGACAAGAGACTCCTTTTTATGCCCCAGTATTTAAACTAAATATATGCCTTGGAAATATGTTTCTAAAACAACAGATGTTCTGACAACCCAAATATTAAGCTTCTGTAAAAAAAAAAAAACTATAGGAAAGTTATTTATAAACTTATAAACTTAAAAAGTATTAAATTGGGTTAGTTTGCGAAGTAAACGTCTCCTTGCAAATGTCATGATTAACAGTAGCTAAAGCTACTATAGACTATATCCACACTTGTGTTTGATTTTTGCTGGGGAAAGATACGAAGCGTGCTTATAAATAAATTTTTGCCAAGTTAACAAAGTCTATTTCCGAGTGAAAAAAAAAAAGGAGATGGACGGTTGTCCGGTCTGCAAGAAATTTACTGTGTGAAGTAATCAGTAAACAACACTATTTGTGGATGAAAAATTCGTAGCCTCGAGATCCGAAGAAAAGTTTTCTGCGCAGGACGAAAGACGTAGTCCAGACCTGTGTAACGGATAAGCGCAGACCATAACCCACGTGACTACCGACAGGGCTTTCGGGATGAAAGTCGAACATGTTGACAGGACTTGGAGCTACGAATTTCAATGAAAGTCGAACATGTTGACAGGACTTGGAGCTACGAATTTCAATAAGTCACTTGTATTGCATTCAGCCAACGTAGAGTGCTTTCTCCCGGATTTCTAATAACCTCTTTGGCATCATCTTACCCTCAATGTCGATACCATACCGACTTTACATGATACAGTGACTACAGATCGGCTGATAGATGGCAGCACTTCAGCACTCACTTTTTCGTGATAGCTCCATCTTTTTTTTGTGTGTGAATTTTTTCTCTAGGGAGCCCGTAAATCCTTTCCACACCTTTTTTTTTTTTTTTTTTTGCGCAGTTTGCAGGTGTTCTTTTGCTGTACATTGGGGAATCGAACAATTTTTTTGGAAAAGATTTGTAGGGACGAGGAAATTTTGGTTTGTGTTTTAAAGCAACGATCATCAGAACAGGTTTGATATATTTGAAGGAATACCGCTGATTCAATATCGCGTTTCTCATTTTTTATTTCAGCGTTGTAGAAAATCTGCACCCCATTCATGTCGGGGTAGTCTCATAAAGTTGTGAACTTAAAATTACTCGTTGTTAATCGCTCGCTGTGCTGCCATCTATGGACAATTTTAGCAAACGGCAACTCTGTATCGTAAATGTAGCACCCGTTCCTAAATTACAGGAACAGGAAATCCGAGTAGGATTGGGAGAGGAATAAACCATGGAGGTAGGAATAAGAGGAGGCGCTGTCGCCAATTTTTCCCCTGCTAGCAAAGTGAAGCCGGGTTTGTACGCTTCCGCGGTGAAAGTAGTACCGCCAGCTTTGGCGTGGTAACCCTCAAGATGCAAATGCAGACGATTTCCGTAGGAAAGCATTAGCGAGACCCTGTTCGTTTTCTTAAGATTTTACATTGTCTTAAATTATAAGCGAAATGGAAAAGCAGTGGAATAGGTTTAAGAAACTCTTAGGTTTACATGAAAGGAATTTCAGTACAGAAACTTAGATTTTCATGGAGAAAGTGGGATAAAAAAAAGCGTCTTCGTAACGACTGAGACGTATATGAACTGACGATTTAAAATGTGTTTATACTAAACATAATTTTATAAAACGTTTAAAATCTTTCTCTGTCTTAGCGGATTATCGTAAAATATTGTTTATCTTAGAAATTGTAACGATCGAGCTTCAGAGATATTGTATTATGAGTGAATTTTTCAAAAGATCGCACTTTAAAGGGAGGGAACACTTCTGCCATGTTGTCAGGAGGAAAATTAAAGTAAACAACGACGTTCCACGTATGTTTTACTTGAAGAACAATTATGATTGTTCTTAAGCAAATAAGCAAAGGAGGGGGGTGTGAGAATATTCTCATTGAACATTATTATATAAAAAAAACAAAAATTCATGAAATATCTAGATTTTATTTCCAAGCCTTTATAGAAAAAATAGGGAATCTGCGAGCTTGTTCAAAGAAATTGAAAAAATCTGACTCAAAATATGGTGTTACTGTGTCTACATTTTATTTTTTATAATTGCTTTAAGCACTTAACTGATTTTAGTTTCTTCTAATGAAGGTAGAAATTCCAACTGGTTTGGCTAGAACTGTGGCGGGCTTCAAAAGGTAGGAATGCAAATAATTTTAAAACTACCGGCCTTTAATAGGAAGGGAACTTTTTTTGGGGGAAGGGGGTAACTTTTTATCTTTTTAAAGGGTGCAGTTTCAAGATATAGCAAGAAAATATACAATTTATTATTTGTGGAAATACGATTTACAAGTCCTGCTGATAGTAAAGGAAATCTGACTTGATAAAAACAGATTTACATAAGCAGCAGAAATAATTCCTACTGTAAGATCTCTTTTAAAAGAAATCCAACTGCATTCAAAATATTATACTTCTAATACACTTCACTATTAAGAGAGGCACATTCATAATGTAATAAGTTAATAGCTTTTAAGTAGTAAATGAAACAGACGTGTGTCGGTGTGTATATAATAAGGATTTTTAATTTGGTTTTTGAAATATACGTATACCATTTATGAGCAAGGTTATATTTATTAATAAAGAATCCATTGAGGATAAATCCTGCATTTTGTTGCTAGCACAACATATGTTCAAGAATAGAAAAATCTGATCACTTAAGGTGATTAATTTTAGCTCTAATGACAGAGAGCATTGCTAACAGCAGCCCATATGCTAATGCAGATTTAACTTACATTTTCTGACCACAAAAATTAATGGATAACTAATCAGAAATGCATGGGAAATATAGAAGTGCAAATTTTCTGCCATCAGATGCTAAATCATCTTTAGTTTACTGTTATCTATGTAACATCTCCAGTACCAAAATCTGATTTCCAAAAATAGCTAGAACTTCTTATGACCACCTATTTCATCTGATTAGTTAAGTAATAAAGTTTTCACTCAAGTAATTTGTTTGTCATAACTATACATTTTCATATATTGCAATTAATATCTTTATAATTTTATGCTGTTATATTTTTACTTCAGCTGAATTCAAGATTTCCCCATTTCTGTCATCAAAAAGGCTAACTGTGAGCTGCATTTCACACTCATTATGTACATTTGTAAGCTGTAGAAAATATATCAGTACTATCATTTCCAAATGGGGATTCAATATACTTCTAGTTACGCAAGACAAATGAGAATGAGCTAGTTAGAATATGAAGAAATATTATTATGAGTTGATGCCCACATACACATTAAACTTCTTGAAGTCCTTTTTATATATGCAAGAAAAGAAAAGATTACCCAACAGTATTTGTAGCTGGAACTTAGCTTACTGCTGCAATTCAAACCATTAAAGGCAAATGTTTGTATGGAAATTTATATGTACATCCAATACAAAACACTTATCTCAAATAGTTAAATCTCATCTTCAGTAACCTTCACTAGCAGCAGCAGCAAAATGCTTTCCTTCACATACAATGGGTGCCACACCAGGTATGAGTGTCTTTTCTCTTAAAAGGCTTTGTCCTTCAGTCCTAATGGGAAAACAAAAAATTAAGGGTGGAGGATGCATGGATACACAACAAAAATACCAAAGAATATAAAATATATATATATATACAATACAAGAAATCTGTAACAACTATCAAAATATTGGGTACAAGAGATTTACATTGATGTGCGAAACAGTACAGGCTAATAATTACACTGAGCTAATCAGAACATGAACTGTGAGCAAATAAACCACAATAAATATTTGAATGTTTCAGCTACCACAAATACCTCGGCTTTGAAGAAATTAAAATATGCTGATAAAACAGAGACAGATCATAAGCTCGATAGACAAAACACACATGCCACAACCACTGTGCAAGGAATGACCTTTTAGCTACGTCTCACTGATTATACCAAAAAAAAAGTAAGATATGATGTAAAGGAAGAAAAGGCAACAAGGACTTTAAATATCAACAGAGAACCAAAAGAGGAAAGTTTAATTAGAGCATATATGCTGTAGAGCATTAATGCTATAATTAATATTAGACAGAAAAAGCAGATTATTCATGAGAGAGTTAAAATGCATGAAAACAATACAGAATAGCAACTAAATCAGCTAAAGAAAACATTTGGTACCAGAAGTGAATGAAATATATGACTGATAGCTTATTTATGGAATATCAAAGTAACTGATGATCCTAAAATGTTTACTGCTCTGTAAAATGAATAAGAGAACATGAAGTTTTAGAATACCAAAAATGTGCAGTGACTAGAAATGGGGTGGCCAAAGAGAATCAAATCTATTTTTGGAATGAACAGGAAATACAGGCAATTTAGAGATGTTTGATTGCTGTGTTAATAATTTAATGTATTTCCATGTATTATGAGAATATTTCTTCAAAAATCAAAATGTGCATACATATGTTTACAGGGTCATAGCTTGAGAGGAGCCAGAAGTGCAAATCTTCACTGTAAGGTACTCATGTTCAGTCACTTTCAAATGTTTCTTTGTTCATTTGTCTCTTACTTCTATTCTTTTTTTTTTTAATCCTTTAAATATCTGTGCACCCTTTGTGTTTTAACTTTCACTTTCCTCATCTACTGTGTTTAGTATCACCATCATTTTATGTTTCACACACAAAGTGGTTTTGTTGTGAATCAGGAGATATTACCAGTGATGTTTTGCATTGTCATATAATTCCAAGAAATAGTTAGTGCAGTGTCTCACATGTAAAAGTTACTGTTTTAATGTCCTCTGCTAATCCAGAGAATCTGTATTTGTACTGTGAAGTTCAGTTTTAAATAAAGGAGCTCCAGTTCTATTAACTGATTTTGTAGCACACTATTAAAAACACCTTGTCTATTAGTTTAAAATGAGTATTTACTAGCAATGGTCAAATCTGCAATTTGGTATACTGGTCAAGCCCTAAAACAGGAAAAAAGAAATAGATAAACTTTTGGTAAATGTAGCTAATTCCTAACCCCTAACGTTGTTGTTTATAATGCAAAGTTTTTGGATATGAACACTGTCATAATTATAGGTGGGTTATTAATAATTCAAAAACGATTATCTTAATAATGTAGTTATATTGAACATCCTTTCAAACGTGGTTCAGTTATGAATACCCCTCCGATTACATAACCTGCACTATTCCAGAAAAATTTGCTACAACTTTCGTAAACAGATCTGCATAACCTACGTAAACCTAGCGACTTTTAATTTTGCTACAAACTTAGATCATTACATAATATGCTAAAAGCAAGCAAATCACAGCAAAATATACAGTTGTCATTCACAGTAAATTGCAATCGACGATTGAATCCCAAAGAACTTTCCTAGTAAATGGAAAATAAAGTTATACTAACCGGTGGAATGACATACCTGGTATTTTCTTTTTAAATTTATTTGCACAGCTGAATGCCATGCAGGATCCCATGGAAACTAAATATGAACAAGCTAAAGTATGTTGTCAAACACAGAAAAAAACCAAGCTGACAAACCAGTTTAACGAAAAATATGAGCTTCTAAAAATCGCAAATTTTCAATGCTTTCCTATGGCAGACACGACCAAGAGGGTAACCAAGCACGTGGAGGGATATCATAGCAGTTAACAGGTCGGCTTCAGAAATCTGCGGTTACAGCGTCTCCTATATTTCCTACCTCCATGGAATAAACATGTCTCACTTAGGGTCGCCTATTCTTTTTGGAGAGAGACTGGGCATTCTCTTCTTTTTTTCTTAATCTGTCAGGGAAGGAATTTCTAGTCATGTACGAAATTTATTTTTATGTTTACCTGACTTCAGATCAGTTGCGGCTCGTGATAAGCTGAGATGGGGGGGGGGCTGCATCTCAATTTTGTAGATATTGCTTCGAATAAGCTAAGTTACTGAGCCTGTGCTGATGCTGTCCGTTTCATAATAATAATATATCATCATCATCATCATTGTCAACCATTATCAATCCACTGCTGGACGAAGGTCTCCAAGTTTCCTCCACAACGGTCTGTCTTGTGCCAGTCTCCTCCATGTCACCCCTGCATACTTTCGAATTTCATCCACCCATCTCCCATGTGGTCTTCTTCTGGGTCTTTTCCTGTCCCTTGGAATCCAATCTAAAATTTCAGCTGTCCATCGATGATCTGTCCTTCTGGCAGTATGTCCAGCCCATTGCCATTTCAGGGATTTAACTCTGATCATGATGTCTTCCACTTTTGTCATTTTTCGGATCCACGAGTTCCTCTTCTTATCTCTCCTGGTTACACCAAGCATGCACCTCTCCATGCTTCTTTGAGTTGTCTGCAGCCTTTGTATGTCTCTTTTAGTTAAGGTCCACGTCTCTGCACCATACGTAAGCACTGGAAGGATGCATTGATCAAACACTTTTCTTTTAAGACATAATGGCATATTGCTCTTGAAAATTATGCTGTTTCTTCCAAAAGCTCTCCAGGCAAGTTTTGTACGCCGATTAATTTCTTCATCAATGTGACCCTCACTTGATATCTGCTGTCCAAGATAAACGTACGTGTCTGTTATCTCCAGCTTTTCTCCATCAATCGATAAATCTTCATTTCTTGTAAAAGCATTGAACATCACTTTTGTCTTTTGAAAGTTCATTTTTAATCCCACTTCTTTACTCTTGTCAGCAAGTTCCTGGATCATACTCTGCAGCTCTGATGGGCTAGTTGCAAAAATGACTACGTCATCAGCAAAACGAAGGTGGGTTAGATAATCTCCATTAATCTTTATTCCCTTGTTTTCCCAGCTCAGCGACTGAAAAACACCCTCCAATGTGGCATTAAAGAGCTTCGGAGATATGGTGTCACCTTGTCTCACTCCCTTTCCAATTTTTATGTGTGTTGTATTTTCAAACAGCCGAATCTTTGCACTTGCATTTTCATAGATGTTATTAATAATATTAATGTATGCATCTTCAATACCGCAGGTTTTCAGAGCCATTGTAACTGCTGATGGTTTCACCGAATCAAAAGCTTTTTCATAATCGATAAAAGCCATGCACAATGGAAGTTCATATTCCCTCGCTCTTTCAATTAGTTCTCTCAGTACGTGGATATGATCTATTGTGCTGTAGCCACTCCTGAATCCAGCTTGTTCTCTCGGTTGAGCCATGTCCAGTGTTACCTTCAAGCGGTGTGAAAGAACTTTAGTGAAGATTTTATAAACTACTGATAGGAGGCTGATAGGTCTGTAGTTTCCGAGATCCTCAATGTCACCTTTCTTATGTAGCAGGATCATTGTAGCGGTGTTCCAATCCTCAGGAATCTTTCCTTCATTAAGGCATCGAGTGAAAATTTGGGCGAGTACTGTTTCGATTTCTCCACTTGCTTCTTGTATGATGTCTACAGTAATTCCATCTTCTCCTGGAGCTTTTCCCCGCTTCATGTTCTTGATTGCATGTGCAACTTCTGCTGGAAGGACTGGAGGAACTCTGGTACTGGTATCTTTCATGATGTCTGGAGTGCATGTATCATCCCTTTCATATAATTTGGAGTAGAAATCTTTCACTCTTGTCAAAATTTCGCCTCTATTTCTTGTTACAGAACCATCTTCTTTTCTCAGTGCCATAATATGTTTTCTTCCCTTACTGAGATGTCCCTTTGCTATCTTTAAGCTTTGGTTGTTTTCAATTGCTTTCCTCACTAGTTCACAGTTGAATTTTCTTACGTCTTCAGTGATACTTTTTCTTACTGTCTTGCATAGCTCTATATATTCCACTTTGGAAGTCACATCTTCTTTAGTTGTCCTCATCTCTCTTCTTTTTTGCATCAACATTTTCGTTTTTCCTGATAATTTGTTTACATGCAACTTGTTCTTAGACCCAGCTAATTTTGTTGCTGTTTCCATAAGAGCTTTGGTTACTTTTCTGTTAACTTCAGAGATGTCCACTTCTTCCGATGTTAGGCCTTCCAAAGCAGAGAACCTGTTCTTCAGTTCCAACTTGAAGGTATTATGGTGTTTTTAAGGTTGGTTATGTCAATAGGTTTTGTTTGTCTTATGAGCTTGCCACGTTCAAGTTTAGTGTTGAGGTGCATCTTACATCTCACCAATCTATGGTCACTACCTGTGTTGAACTTGTTTAGCACACTGCAGTCTTCTATGACGAATTTTTTGTTACACATAATAAAATCAATTTCACTTGTCGTCCCATTTGGATGTCTCCATGTCCATTTCCTGTGTGGCTTTTTCTTGAAGAAGGAGTTCAAGATGAAAAACCCTTCTGCCTCTGCAAACTCAACGAGAGTATTTCCACGCTGGTTTCTGTTGCCGTGACCGAATTTACCTACTGAAGTTTCATTCTGTTGCCGTTGCCCTATTTTTGCATTGAAATCTCCCATAATTATTTTCAAGTGCTGCTTACCTTTATTATTTAGATGACAAATTTCCTCATAAAATTCTTCAATTTCTTCTTCAGGATGACTTGTGGTGGGTGCATAAGTTTGAATAATCTGAGCCTGGTATCTTTTCGAGAGTTGGATAACAAGTCGTGCAGCTCTGTCAGAGGAACTTTCAACTTCTACAACTTTATCCTTCAGTTTCTTGTTTATTATAAATCCAACACCACTAGTTCTGCCAGTATCTGTCCCACGATAGTAGAAGAGATGTCCACTTTTCAGTTCGATGAGATCTTCTCCTTTTCTCCTTACCTCACTTAGCCCCACGATGTCCCACTTGATCCTTTGTAATTCCTCTTCCAATTCAAGAAGCCTTGAATCAGAAGATAGGAGCGTCCATTGTAAGTAGCCAAGGTCAGCATCAGATGGCAGCCTAGTCCGGTCCTCCGGGGATTCTTAGCACCCTCTGCCTTCATGTCGCACTGGCCGCTGCCTTGGCCAGGTACATTCCAGCTGCCGGAGACTGAGGGCCAAGATTTAAGTTGTGGCATCATTTTGGAGGGGTTTGGCCATAACTCACCACGCTGGCCAAGCGGGTTGGTGAGTGTGGGATAGAATTTCCTCTAATCCCGATGGTATAGTTATACCGCTATTGGCGGTCGTCAGAGCCCCTTTAGTGGGAACAGGATGCACCACGAGAAGGCGGGGTTGACATTTGTCAAGGAGAGGCTGTGATGTTACGCATCACCTGACCTTACATCCCTAATAATATCATCATCATCATCATCATTGTCAACCATTATCAATCCACTGCTGGACGAAGGTCTCCCCAAGTTTCCTCCACAACGGTCTGTCTTGTGCCAGTCTCCTCCATGTCACCCCTGCATACTTTCGAATTTCATCCACCCATCTCCCATGTGGTCTTCTTCTGGGTCTTTTCCTGTCCCTTGGAATCCAATCTAAAATTTCGGCTGTCCATCGATGATCTGTCCTTCTGGCAGTATGTCCAGCCCATTGCCATTTCAGGGATTTAACTCTGATCATGATGTCTTCCACTCTTGTCATTTTTCGGATCCACGAGTTCCTCTTCTTATCTCTCCTGGTTACACCAAGCATGCACCTCTCCATGCTTCTTTGAGTTGTCTGCAGCCTTTGTATGTTTCTTTTAGTTAAGGTCCACGTCTCTGCACCATACGTAAGCACTGGAAGGATGCATTGATCAAACACTTTTCTTTTAAGACATAATGGCATATTGCTCTTGAAAATTATGCTGTTTCTTCCAAAAGCTCTCCAGGCAAGTTTTGTACGCCGATTAATTTCTTCATCAATGTGACCCTCACTTGATATCTGCTGTCCAAGATAAACGTACGTATCTGTTATCTCCAGCTTTTTCTCCATCAATCGATAAATCTTCATTTCTTGTAAAAGCATTGAACATCACTTTTTGTCTTCTGAAAGTTCATTTTTAATCCCACTTCTTTACTCTTGTCAGCAAGTTCCTGGATCATACTCTGCAGCTCTGATGGGCTAGTTGCAAAAATGACTACGTCATCAGCAAAACGAAGGTGGGTTAGATAATCTCCATTAATCTTTATCCCCTTGTTTTCCCAGCTCAGTGACTGAAAAACACCCTCCAATGTGGCATTAAAGAGCTTCGGAGATATGGTGTCACCTTGTCTCACTCCCTTTCCAATTTTTATGTGTGTTGTATTTTCAAACAGCCTAATCTTTGCACTTGCATTTTCATAGATGTTATTAATAATATTAATGTATGCATCTTCAATACCGCAGGTTTTCAGAGCCATTGTAACTGCTGATGGTTTCACCGAATCAAAGGCTTTTTCATAATCGATAAAAGCCATGCACAATGGAAGTTCATATTCCCTCGCTCTTTCAATTAGTTCTCTCAGCACATGGATATGATCTATTGTGCTGTAGCCACTCCTGAATCCCGCTTGTTCTCTCGGTTGAGCCATGTCCAGTGTTACCTTCAAGCGGTGTGAAAGAACTTTAGTGAAGATTTTATAAACTACTGATAGGAGGCTGATAGGTCTGTAGTTTCCGAGATCCTCAATGTCACCTTTCTTATGTAGCAGGATCATTGTAGCGGTGTTCCAATCCTCAGGAATCTTTCCTTCATTAAGGCATCGAGTGAAAATTTGGGCGAGTACTGTTTCGATTTCTCCACTTGCTTCTTGTATGATGTCTACAGTAATTCCATCTTCTCCTGGAGCTTTTCCCCGCTTCATGTTCTTGATTGCATGTGCAACTTCTGCTGGAAGGACTGGAGGAACTCTGGTATTGGTATCTTTCATGATGTCTGGAGTGCATGTATCATCCCTTTCATATAATTTGGAGTAGAAATCTTTCACTCTTGTCAAAATTTCGCCTCTATTTCTTGTTACAGAACCATCTTCTTTTCTCAGTGCCATAATCTGTTTTCTTCCCTTACTGAGATGTCCCTTTGCTATCTTTAGGCTTTGGTTGTTTTCAATTGCTTTCCTCACTAGTTCACAGTTGAATTTTCTTACGTCTTCAGTGATACTTTTTCGTACTGTCTTGCATAGCTCTATATATTCCACTTTGGAAGTCACATCTTCTTTAGTTGTCCTCATCTCTCTTCTTTTTTGCATCAACATTTTCGTTTTTCCTGATAATTTATTTACATGCAACTTGTTCTTAGACCCAGCTAATTTTGTTGCTGTTTCCATAAGAGCTTTGGTTACTTTTCTGTTAACTTCAGAGATGTCCACTTCTTCCAATGTTAGGCCTTCTAAAGCAGAGAACCTGTTCTTCAGTTCCAACTTGAAGGTATTATGGTGTTTTTTAAGGTTGGTTATGTCAATACATTTTGTTTGTCTTATGAGCTTGCCACGTTCAAGTTTAGTGTTGAGGTGCATCTTACATCTCACCAATCTATGGTCACTACCTGTGTTGAACTTGTTTAGCACACTGCAGTCTTCTATGACGAATTTTTTGTTACACATAATAAAATCAATTTCACTTGTCGTCCCATTTGGATGTCTCCATGTCCATTTCCTGTGTGGCTTTTTCTTGAAGAAGGAGTTCAAGATGAAAAACCCTTCTGCCTCTGCAAACTCAACGAGAGTATTTCCACGCTGGTTTCTGTTGCCGTGACCGAATTTACCTACTGAAGTTTCATTCTGTTGCCGTTGCCCTATTTTTGCATTGAAATCTCCCATAATTATTTTCAAGTGCTGCTTACCTTTATTATTTAGATGACAAATTTCCTCATAAAATTCTTCAATTTCTTCTTCAGCATGACTTGTGGTGGGTGCATAAGTTTGAATAATCTGAGCCTGGTATCTTCTCGAGAGTTGGATAACGAGTCGTGCAGCTCTGTCAGAGGAACTTTCAACTTCTACCACTTTATCCTTCAGTTTCTTGTTTATTATAAATCCAACACCACTAGTTCTGCCAGTATCTGTCCCACGATAGTAGAAGAGATGTCCACTTTTCAGTTCGACGAGATCTTCTCCTTTTCTCCTTACCTCACTTAGCCCCACGATGTCCCACTTGATCCTTTGTAGTTCCTCTTCCAATTCAAGAAGCCTTGAATCAGAAGATAGGGAGCGTCCATTGTACGTTGCCAAGGTCAGCATCAGATGGCAGCCTAGTCCGGTCCTCCGGGATTCTTAGCACCCTCTGCCTTCATGTCGCACTGGCCGCTGCCTTGGCCAGGTACATTCCAGCTGCCGGAGACTGAGGGCCAAGATTTAAGTTGTGGAGTCATTTTGGAGGGGTTTGGCCATAACTCACCACGCTGGCCAAGCGGGTTGGTGAGTGTGGGATAGAATTTCCTCTGATCCCGATGGTATAGTTATACCGCTATTGGCGGTCGTCAGAGCCCCTTTAGTGGGAACAGGATGCACCACGAGAAGGCGGGGTTGACATTTGTCAAGGAGAGGCTGTGATGTTACGCATCACCTGACCTTACATCCCCCTAATAATATATATATATATATATATAAGCAGCACTTGAAAATAATTATGGGAGATTTCAATGCAAAAATAGGGCAACGGCAACAGAATGAAACTTCAGTAGGTAAATTCGGTCACGGCAACAGAAGCCAGCGTGGAAATACTCTCGTTGAGTTTGCAGAGGCAGAAGGGTTTTTCATCTTGAACTCCTTCTTCAAGAAAAAGCCACACAGGAAATGGACATGGAGACATCCAAATGGGATGACAAGTGAAATTGATTTTATTATGTGTAACAAAATTCGTCATAGAAGACTGCAGTGTGCTAAACAAGTTCAACACAGGTAGTGACCATAGATTGGTGAGATGTAATATGCACCTCAACACTAAACTCGAACGTGGCAAGCTCATAAGACAAACAAAATCTATTGACATAACCAACCTTAAAAAACACCATAATACCTTCAAGTTAGAACTGAAGAACAGGTTCTCTGCTTTAGAAGGCCTAACATCGGAAGAAGTGGACATCTCTGAAGTTAACAGAAAAGTAACCAAAGCTCTTATGGAAACAGCAACAAAATTAGCTGGGTCTAAGAACAAGTTGCATGTGAACAAATTATCAGGAAAAACCAAAATGTTGATGCAAAAAAGAAGAGAGATGAGGACAACTAAAGAAGATGTGACTTCCAAAGTGGAATATATAGAGCTATGCAAGACAGTAAGAAAAAGTATCGCTGAAGACGTAAGAAAATTCAACTGTGAACTAGTGAGGAAAGCAATTGAAAACAACCAAAGCCTAAAGATAGCAAAGGGACATCTCAGTAAGGGAAGAAAACAGATTATGGCACTGAGAAAAGAAGATGGTTCTGTAACAAGAAATAGAGGCGAAATTTTGACAAGAGTGAAAGATTTCTACTCCAAATTATATGAAAGGGATGATATATGCACTCCAGACATCATGAAAGATACCAGTACCAGAGTTCCTCCAGTCCTTCCAGCAGAAGTTGCACATGCAATCAAGAACATGAAGCGGGGAAAAGCTCCAGGAGAAGATGGAATTACTGTAGACATCATACAAGAAGCAAGTGGAGAAATCGAAACAGTACTCGCCCAAATTTTCACTCGATGCCTTAATGAAGGAAAGATTCCTGAGGATTGGAACACCGCTACAATGATCCTGCTACATAAGAAAGGTGACATTGAGGATCTCTGAAACTACAGACCTATCAGCCTCCTATCAGTAGTTTATAAAATCTTCACTAAAGTTCTTTCACACCGCTTGAAGGTAACACTGGACATGGCTCAACCGAGAGAACAAGCTGGATTCAGGAGTGGCTACAGCACAATAGATCATATCCACGTGCTGAGAGAACTAATTGAAAGAGCGAGGGAATATGAACTTCCATTGTGCATGGCTTTTATCGATTATGAAAAAAGCCTTTGATTCGGTGAAACCATCAGCAGTTACAATGGCTCTGAAAACCTGCGGTATTGAAGATGCATACATTAATATTATTAATAACATCTATGAAAATGCAAGTGCAAAGATTAGGCTGTTTGAAAATACAACAAACGTAAAAATTGGAAAGGGAGTGAGACAAGGTGACACCATATCTCCGAAGCTCTTTAATGCCACATTGGAGGGTGTTTTTCAGTCGCTGAGCTGGGAAAACAAGGGGATAAAGATTAATGGAGATTATCTAACCCACCTTCGTTTTGCTGATGACGTAGTCATTTTTGCAACTACCCCATCAGAGCTGCAGAGTATGATCCAGGAACTTGCTGACAAGAGTAAAGAAGTGGGATTAAAAATGAACTTTCAGAAGACAAAAGTGATGTTCAATGCTTTTACAAGAAATGAAGATTTATCGATTGATGGAGAAAAGCTGGAGATAACAGACACGTACGTTTATCTTGGACAGCAGATATCAAGTGAGGGCCACATTGATGAAGAAATTAACCGGCGTACAAAACTTGCCTGGAGAGCTTTTGGAAGAAACAGCATAATTTTCAAGAGCAATATGCCATTATGTCTTAAAAGAAAAGTGTTTGATCAATGCATCCTTCCAGTGCTTAGGTATGGTGCAGAGACGTGGACCTTAACTAAAAGAGACATACAAAGGCTGCAGACAACTCAAAGATGAATGGAGAGGTGCATGCTTGGTGTAACCAGGAGAGATAAGAAGAGGAACTCGTGGATCCAAAATGACAAGAGTGGAAGACATCATGATCAGAGTTAAATCCCTGAAATGGCAATGGGCTGGACATACTGCCAGAAGGACAGATCATCGATGGACAGCCGAAATTTTAGATTGATTCCAAGGGACAGGAAAGACCCAGAAGAAGACCACATGGGAGATGGGTGGATGAAATTCGAAAGTATGCAGGGGTCACATGGAGGAGACTGGCACAAGACAGACCGTTGTGGAGGAAACTTGGGGAGACCTTCGTCCAGCAGTGGATTGATAATGGTTGACAATGATGATGATGATCATCATTGTCAACCATTATCAATCCACTGCTGGACGAAGGTCTCCCCAAGTTTCCTCCACAACGGTCTGTCTTGTGCCAGTCTCCTCCATGTGACCCCTGCATACTTTCGAATTTCATCCACCCATCTCCCATGTGGTCTTCTTCTGGGTCTTTTCCTGTCTCTTGGAATATATATATATATATATATATATATATATATATATATATATATATATATATATATTGAGTTTGCAGAGGCAGAAGGATTTTTCATCTTGAATTCCTTTTTCAAGAAAAAGCCACACAGGAAATGGACATGGAGACATCCAATTGGGACGACAAGTGAAATTGATTTTATTATGTGTAACAAAAAATTCGTCATCGAAGACTGCAGTGTGCTAAACAAGTTCAACACAGGTAGTGACCATAGATTGGTGAGATGTAAGATGCACCTCAACACTAAACTGGAACGTGGCAAGCTCATAAGACAAACAAAATGTATTGACATAACCAACCTTAAAAAACACCATAATACTTTCAAGTTGGAACTGAAGAACAGATTCTCTGCTTTAGAAGGCCTAACATCGGAAGAAGTGGATATTTCGGAAGTTAACAGAAAAGTAACCAAAGCTCTTATGGAAACAGCAACAAAATTAGCTGGGTCTAAGAACAAGTTGCATGTAAACAAATTATCAGGAAAAACCAAAATGTTGATGCAAAAAAGAAGAGAGATGAGGACAACTAAAGAAGATGTGACTTCCAAAGTGGAATATATAGAGCTATGCAAGACAGCACGAAAAAGTATCACTGAAGACGTAAGGAAATTCAACTGTGAGCTAGTGAGGAAAGCAATTGAAAACAACCAAAGCCTAAAGATAGCAAAGGGACATCTCAGTAAGGGAAGAAAACAGATTATGGCTCTGAGAAAAGAAGATGGTTCTATAACAAGAAATAGAGGCGAAATTTTGACAAGAGTGAAAGATTTCTACTCCAAATTATATGAAAGGGATGATACATGTACTCCAGACATCATGAAAGGTACCAGAGTTCTTCCAGTCCTCCCAGCAGAAGTTGCACATGCAATCAAGAACATGAAGCGGGGGAAAGCTCCAGGAGAAGATGGAATTACTATAGACATCATACAAGAAGCAAGTGGAGAAATTGAAACAGTACTCGCCCAAATTTTCACTCGATGCCTTAATGAAGGGAAGATTCCTGAGGATTGGAACAATGCTACAATGATCCTGCTACATAAAAAAGGTGACATTGAGGATCTCAGGAACTACAGACCTATCAGCCTCCTATCAGTGGTTTATAAAATCTTCACTAAAGTTCTTTCACACCGCTTGAAGGTAACACTGGACATGGCTCAACCGAGAGAACAAGCTGGATTCAGGAGTGGCTACAGCACAATAGATCATATCCACGTACTGAGAGAACTAATTGAAAGAGCGAGGGAATATGAACTTCCATTGTGCATGGCTTTTATCGATTATGAAAAAGCCTTTGATTCGGTGAAACCATCAGCAGTTACCACGGCTCTGAAATCCTGCGGTATTGAAGATGCATACATTAATATTATTAATAACATCTATGAAAATGCAAGTGCAAAGATTCGGCTGTTTGAAAATACAACACACATAAAAATTGGAAAGGGAGTGAGACAAGGTGACACCATATCTCCGAAGCTCTTTAATGCGACATTGAAAAATGTCTTTCAATCACTGAACTGGGAAAACAAAGGGATAAAGATTAATGGAGATTATCTAACCCACCTTCGTTTTGCTGATGACGTAGTCATTTTTGCAACTACCCCATCAGAGCTGCAGAGTATGATCCAGGAACTTGCTGACAAGAGTAAAGAAGTGGGATTAAAAATGAACTTTCAGAAGACAAAAGTGATGTTCAATGCTTTTACAAGAAATGAAGATTTATCGATTGATGGAGAAAAACTGGAGATAACAGATACGTATGTTTATCTTGGACAGCAGATATCAAGTGAGGGTCACATTGATGAAGAAATTAATCTGCGTACAAAACTTGCCTGGAGAGCTTTTGGAAGAAACAGCATAATTTTCAAGAGCAATATGCCATTATGTCTTAAAAGAAAAGTGTTTGATCAATGCATCCTTCCAGTGCTTACGTATAGTGCAGAGACGTGGACCTTAACTAAAAGAGACATACAAAGGCTGCAGACAACTCAAAGCAGCATGGAGAGGTGCATGCTTGGTATAACCAGGAGAGATAAGAAGAGGAACTCGTGGATCCGAAAAATGACGAGAGTGGAAGACATCATGATCAGAGTTAAATCCCTGAAATGGCAATGGGCTGGACATACTGCCAGAAGGACAGACCATAGATGGACAGCCGAAATTTTAGATTGGATACCAAGGGACAGGAAAAGACCCAGAAAAAGACCACATGGGAGATGGGTGGATGAAATTCGTAAATATGCGGGAGTGACATGGAGGAGACTGGCACAAGACAGACCGTTGTGGAGGAAACTTGGGGAGACCTTCGTCCAGCAGTGGATTGATAATGGTTGACAATGATGATGATGATGATATATATATATATACTGAAGAGCAAAACTGAAGACTAAGGAAAAACTTTAGAATTTGAAACGAGAGTTGCAAAATAACCTGAAGATCAATACGCGCAACACAGCAGTTTTGAAAATTCAGAATTCACATTCTATTAAGAAGATACCTAAGCAAAAAAATACATATATAATTTTGACTCACACCAAGTACGACATAGAAAAGGTTATGTATCTACCGGTGTGAGTAAAAGGAGAAAAGATAAAAAAAATAATAAAATAAAACAACTGAATGTAGGTGTCGAGAATACTGAGCCTTGGCTTTATCAAGGACCAGCAAAAACTCTGCATTTTCTCACTTCCACAAAGACCTAGTTGGAAATGGGTTTCTGCAAGGCCATGGATGCAAGTAACATTCCCACCTAAAATTGTTTTAAAAAATATATATATGTCATGTCCTCCGCAGAGTTGTATGACCTAGCACTAGTTAACAATTTCGCTTGCATCCATTAACCTTCCTGGCCCGACCCATGCTCTTCATCTGTTACTATTAAACAGAGAGAAGAAGATTAAAAGAGAACTCAAGCTGTGAGAGTGACATAATAATTAGAAATAATTTTCAGCTATAACGAAATGCCAAGTTCGTTTGAGAGAGAATTTAAACCTGAAAAACAATGCAAAAGAAATCCAAATATTTACATTGCAATTAAAAAAGGAAATATTAATTTTTAAAAAACAGATTTTTGAAAGAAAACTTGAGTCTAAAACCCCCTACTCTACAACTTATGACAGCACGAAAACGAGAATAATTTAAAGACAATAATTAACTAAAGAAAACTTTGTGAAAGTTATATGACTTAAACAGTTAGTTGCAATATGTACAAAGTTTTTCAGCAGTGCTTTAAGTGCATAATTATTTTAGTTATTAAGAACTTAACTACTTTGAAAATACAGCGCAAAGAAAAGGAACAAGCTTAGCCATCTGCTGTTCCTAGGTACCCCAAAAGACGCGCAAAGTTACCAAGAAAAGAAAGAGTTAAAACCCGCAAAAATGTTAACAGACAAGCCAGTGCCTAAAAGCTGAAAAGCAAAAAATCAACAGAGAAAAAGTACATGAAGTACAAACATTGAACTTATAAATCCTAAAACCCAAATACAAGGAAGAGAGCTTACCTCTTGTGCGACTTAAACAATCTCCTCACAAGAGTAAAACATGGCTGACCCCTTCCCTAACGCTTCTGCCACACCCTAGTCGCTGGGGGGCAGTGTGGGTGGGGCTGATGGCCTCCTCATACAGAAAGAAACCATCGCGCGGAGATTTTAGCCAGAGAAAAAATATATAACCTTAAGACTGTGGATCTGTATGATCAGAAAGAGCAGAAATAACTCTCCAGAATACATGAGAAATATTATAAAATACACGAGTAGTGTATTTAATAATCTTTGCATGTATTAAATCACCTTAGTGAGCTTCTATAGATTAATCAGAATCTTATTAATTTTAATGTTGGTTTTACTATTTTTAGTATAGCTATCCTAGTGATGAATAACTAGTTTTCTTTTTTATTTGTTTTTATTTTCTTTTATAAACAGATTTTTAAGCTTTTTGTGATTTTGTTTATATTATTTAATTTTTTGTTTTAATAGGACCTTCATATCCATAGCACTAAGGTTCCTTTTAGTAGTTAATAGGCATCCTCTAGCCAATATATATATATATATATTGATCGAAAGTGGTTTTTTTTTTACAAGAAATGAATATTTAGATTTTATATTTAGCGATTGATAGGGAAAATGTAGAGGTACCGATACCTAAATAAGGCAACAGATATTAAGCGATGGCCACATTGCCATATTTATGAAGAAAATAATCGAAGTATAAAAGTTGGTCAGATGCATTATTTCTTAAAAAGAAACTGATTAATCAGTGCATCTTTCCAGTTTTTACGCATGGAGCACAGACATGGACCTGAACTAAAATAGACATACAGATGTTGCAGACAACTGAAAGAAGCATGTACAGATGCATGTTTGATGTTACCAGGAAAGATACAAATACACTGCTGGCCACCCAAAATGCAACACCAAGAAGGAAGCATCCGATTGGCCTGAAATTCGCAGCATGTGTCACCCGCGAAAAGACATGCAAACGATTAGCAATGCAGGGCATACAAATCATGTGCACCCGGCACACCACCGAGAAGCACTATAAGAAGGCTGCACAAAAGGCAAGGTGTAAGTAGTGGAAGTGTGTTGTGCTGCCGGACCTGCGCGTAGGAAGCTTCATGATTTCCTGATGCCTCGTCGCAGAATACAGCAGTCGTTCCAGCATGTTTCGGAGTTCGACTGAGGACGAATAGTGGCTTATCGCGATAGCAGTTTATCGTATCGAGACATCGGCGCCCGTGTGGGACAAAATCCAGCCACAGTAAGGCGAGTATGGATTCGGTGGGTGCAGGAGGGACGGACGGACCGACGTGAGCGACTGCCGCAGCAGAGGCACACCACCAAACGAGAGGACTGGCATGTTGTGCGGCAGGCATTGACTGCTCGCACCGCCACATCACGAACGTTAGCGCAGGAATTAGGGTGTGTTGCGCAACAACCTGTGTCAGCACGTACCGTTCGACGTCGTCTGCAGGAGTGGGGACTTATCGCACGGCGCCCATTGCTCCGATTACCATTGACGTTACACCACCGGCGAGTGCGGCGGCAGTGGGCCGTTGAATGCCGCACCTGGACTACGGAATGGTACGACATTGTCTTCTCTGACTAATCCTGCTTCTGCCTGCAACACCACAACGGTTGGATCAGTGTGTGGCGGCACCGCGGCGAGAGACTGGACGCTTGCATTATGCATCGCCATATCGGGCTGTCGCCTAGCGTTATGGTTTGGGGCGCAATTGGTTATGACACCCGCACCCCTCTGGTACGCATCGCCAGTACACTCAACAGCCACCGCTTCATCTCTGACATTTTGGAGCCTGTAGTCCTCCCTTACCTGCAGGACCTGCCAGCGGCCACGTTTCAACAGGACAATGCGTGCCCGCAGCGGCACGCATCGTGCAATAATTCTTCATGGCCCACCAGGTGTCACTGCTGCCATGGCCCACCAATTCTCTCGATATGTCGCCCATCGAACATGTCTGGTCGCTGATCGGCAACCAAGTGGCCCGACAAGCACCACCCGCGGCGTACATGACCTTGATAAACTGTGGCAACATGGCAGCCTGATGAACTGTGGCAACGTGTGAAAGCAGCCCGGACCGACATACTTACCATTGACGTTACACCATACTCCAAGCCCACATCCAAAGCCTACTCCAACCATACTCCAAGCCCACATCCAAAGCCTCTTTCGTTCGATGCCGCGGCATGTAGCGGCCGTTATTGACAGCCGTGGGGGCCACATGAACTATTGATGTCTGCGTGTTCCGCAAGTCGCACGGGCCTGTAAGCTCAATCGTTTCGTCATTGTATCTGTTGTTATATGTCCGGCAAATCTGGCTTTGCTATCTTGTGTCCTTCTTGGTGTTGCATTTTGGGTTGCCAGCAGTGTAGAAACTCATGGATCAGGAAAATGACAAGAGTAGAAGACATTATGATCAGAATTCCTGAAATTGCAATGAGATGGACATATTGCTAGAAGAAAGAGCCACTGACGGAGAGTTGAAATATTGAACTGGATAGCAAGGGAAAAAACAATACCCAGAAGATGACAAGAGGGAGATGGGTGCATGAAATTTGAAAACATGAAAGAAACAAGCTCAAGGCAGACTGTTGTGGAAGAAGAAACTTGGAGACTCTCATCCAGCAGTGGATTGATAGTGGTTGGAAATTTTATATACATGCATATACGTATATATATATGCATCCTTCCAGTGCTTACGTATGGTGCAGAGACGTGGACCTTAACTAAAAGAGACATACAAAGGCTGCAGACAACTCAAAGAAGCATGGAGAGGTGCATACTTGGTGTAACCAGGAGAGATAAGAAGAGGAACTCGTGGATCCGAAAAATGACAAGAGTGGAAGACATCATGATCAGAGTTAAATCCCTGAAATGGCAATGGGCTGGACATACTGCCAGAAGGACAGATCATCGATGGACAGCCGAAATTTTAGATTGGATTCCAAGGGACAGGAAAAGACCCAGAAGAAGACCACATGGGAGATGGGTGGATGAAATTCGAAAGTATGCAGGGGTCACATGGAGGAGACTGGCACAAGGCAGACCGTTGTGGAGGAAACTTGGGGAGACCTTCGTCCAGCAGTGGATTGATAATGATTGACAATGATGATGATGATGATATATATATATAGGGATGTAAGGTCAGGTGATGCGTAACATCACAGCCTCTCCTTGACAAATGCCAACCCCGCCTTCCCATGGTGCATCCTGTTCCCACTAAAGGGGCTCTGACGACCGCCAATAGCGGTATAACTATACCATCGGGATTAGAGGAAATGCTATCCCACACTCACCAACCCGCTTGGCCAGCGTGGTGAGTTATGGCCAAACCTCTCCAAAATGACTCCACAACTTAAATCTTGGCCCTCAGTCTCCGGCAGCTAGAATGTACCTGGCCAAGGCAGCGGCCAGTGCGACATGAAGGCAGAGGGTGCCAAGAATCCCCGGAGGACCGGACTAGGCTGCCATCTGATGCTGACCTTGGCTACGTATAACGGACGCTCCTATCTTCTGATTCAAGGCTTCTTGAATTGGAAGAGGAACTACAAAGGATCAAGTGGGACATCGTCGGGCTAAGTGAGGTAAGGAGAAAAGGAGAAGATCTCATTGAACTGAAAAGTGGACATCTCTTCTACTGTCGTGGGACAGATACTGGCAGAACTAGTGGTGTTGGATTTATAATAAACAAGAAACTGAAGGATAAAGTTGTAGAAGTTGAAAGTTCCTCTGACAGAGCTGCACGACTCGTTATCCAACTCTCGAGAAGATACCAGGCTCAGATCATTCAAACTTATGCACCCACCACAAGTCATGCTGAAGAAGAAATTGAAGAATTTTATGAGGAAATTCGTCATCTAAATAATAAAGGTAAGCAGCACTTGAAGATAATTATGGGAGATTTCAATGCAACAATAGGGCAACGGCAACAGAATGAAACTTCAGTAGGTAAATTCGGTCATGGCAACAGAAACCAGAGTGGAAATACTCTCGTAGAGTTTGCAGAGGCAGAAGGGTTTTTCATCTTGAACTCCTTTTTCAAGAAAAAGCCACACAGGAAATGGACATGGAGACATCCAAATGGGACGACAAGTGAAATTGATTTTATTATGTGTAACAAAAAATTCGTCATAGAAGACTGCAGTGTGCTAAACAAGTTCAACACAGGCAGTGACCATAGATTGGTGAGATGTAAGATGCACCTCAACACAAAACTCAAACGTAGCAAGCTCATAGGACAAACAAAATGTATTGACATAACCAACCTTAAAAAACACCATAATACCATCAAATTGGAACTGAAGAACAGATTCTCTGCTTTAGAAGGCCTAACATCGGAAGAAGTGGATATTTCTGAAGTTAACAGAAAAGTAACCAAAGCTCTTATGGAACCAGCAACAAAATTAGCTGGGTCTAAGAACAAATTGCATGTGAACAATTTATCAGGAAAAACCAAAATGTTGATGCAAAAAGAAGAGTGATGAGGACAACTAAAGAAGATGTGACTTCCAAAGTGGAATATATAGAGCTATGCAAGACAGTACGAAAAAGTATCACTGAAGACGTAAGGAAATTCAACTGTGAACTAGTAAGGAAAGCAATTGAAAACAACCAAAGCCTAAAGATAGCAAAGGGACATCTCAGTAAGGGAAAAAAACAGATTATGGCTGAGAAAAGAAGATGGTTCTGTAACAAGAAATAGAGGCGAAATTTTGACAAGAGTGAAAGATTTCTACTCCAAATTATATGAAAGGGATGATACATGTACTCCAGACATCATGAAAGGTACCAGTACCAGAGTTCTTCCAGTCCTTCCAGCAGAAGTTGCACATGCAATCAAGAACATGAAGCGGGGAAAAGCTCCAGGAGAAGATGGAATTACTGTAGACATCATACAAGAAGCAAGTGGAGAAATCGAAACAGTACTCGCCCAAATTTTCACTCGATGCCTTAATGAAGGGAAAATTCCTGAGGATTGGAACAATGCTACAATGATCTTGCTACATAAATAAGGTGACATTGAGGATCTCAGGAACTACAGACCTATCAGCCTCCTATCAGTGGTTTATAAAATCTTCCATAAAGTTCTTTCACACGCTTGAAGGTGACACTGGACATGGCTCAACCGAGAGAACAAGCTGGATTCAGGAGTGGCTACAGCACAATAGATCATATCCACGTACTGAGAGAACTAATTGAAAGAGCGAGGGAATATGAACTTCCATTGTGCATGGCTTTTATCGATTATGAAAAAGCCTTTGATTCGGTGAAACCATCAGCAGTTGCAATGGCTCTGAAATCCTGCGGTATTGAAGATGCATACATTAATATTATTAATAACATCTATGAAAATTCAAGTGCAAAGATTCGGCTGTTTGAAAATACAACACACATAAAAATTGGAAAAGGAGTGAGACAAGGTGACACCATATCTCCGAAGCTCTTTAATGCCACATTGGAAAATGTCTTTCAATCACTGAACTGGGAAAACAAAGGGATAAAGATTAATGGAGATTATCTAACCCACCTTCGTTTTGCTGATGACATAGTCATTTTTGCAACTACCCCATCAGAGCTACAGAGTATGATCCAGGAACTTGCTGACAAGAGTAAAGAAGTGGGATTAAAAATGAACTTTCAGAAGACAAAAGTGATGTACAATGCTTTTACAAGAAATGAAGATTTATTGATTGATGGAGAAAAAGCTGGAGATAACAGACACGTACGTTCATCTTGGACAGCAGATATCAAGTGAGGGTCACATTGGTGAAGAAATTAATCGACGTACAAAACTTGCCTGGAGAGTTTTGGAAGAAACAGCATAATTTTCAAGAGCAATATGCCATTATGTCTTAAAAGAAAAGTGTTTGATCAATGCATCCTTCCAGTGCTTACGTATGGTGCAGAGACGTGGACCTTAGCTAAAAGAGACATACAAAGGCTGCAGACAACTCAAAGATGAATGGAGAGGTGCATGCTTGGTGTAACCAGGAGAGATAAGAAGAGGAACACGTGGATCCGAAAAATGACAAGAGTGGAGGACATCATGATCAGAGTTAAATCCCTGAAATGGCAATGGGCTGGACATACTGCCAGAAGAACAGACCATCGATGGACAGCCGAAATTTTAGATTGGATTCCAAGGGACAGGAAAAGACCCAGAAGAAGACCACATGGAAGATGGGTGGATGAAATTCGAAAGTAAGCGGGAGTGACATGGAAGAGACTGGCACAAGACAGACCGTTGTGGAGGAAACTTGGGGAGACCTTCGTCCAGCAGTGGATTGATAATGGTTGACAATGATGATGATATATATATATATATATATATATATATTCTATTAAGAAGAGACCTAAGCAAAAAAAAAAAAAAAAAAAAAATTTTTTGACTCATACCAAGTACAACATAGAAAAGGTTATGTATCTACCGGTGTGAGTAAAAAGAGAAAAAATAAAAAATAAAATAAAACAACTGAATGTAGAAAGTGTCGAGAATACTGAGCCTCGGCCTTATCAAGGACCAGCAAAAACTCTGCATTTTCTCACTTCCACAAAGACCTAGTTGGAAATGGGTTTCTGCAAAGCCATAGATGCAAGTAATAAGCCCACCAAATTTTTTTTTTAAATATATATATATGTCATGACCTCCTGCAGAGTTGTATGACCTAGCTTTAGTTAACAATTTAGCTTGCATCCATAACTTTCATGGCCCGACCCATGCTCTTCATCTGTTACTATTAAACAGAAAGAAGAAGATTAAGAAAACTCAAGTTGTGAGAGTGACATAATAATTAGAAATAATGTTCAGCAATAACGAAATGCCAAGTTCGCCTGAGAGAGAATTTAAACCTGAATAGCAATGCAAAAAGTATTCCAAATTCTTACATTGCAATTAAAAAAGGAAATATTAATTATTTAAAACTCAGATTCTTGAAAGAAAACTTGATTCTAAAACCCCCTACCCCACAACTTCTGACAACACAAAAACGAGAATAAATTAAAGACAATAATTAACTAAAGAAATGCTTTGTGAAGGTTATATGACATAAACAATTAGTTGCAATATGTACAAAGTATTTCAGCAGTGCTTTAAGTGCAAAATTAAGAAGTTATTAAGAACTTAACTACTTTGAAAACACAGCGCAAAGAAAAAGAACTATGATTGGCCAGCTGCTTGGCCTAAGTTTCCTAAAAAACGCGCAAAGTTACCAAGAAAAGAAAGAGTTAAAACCCGCAAAAAAGTTAACAGACTTGCCAGTGCCTAAATGCTAAAAAGCAAAAAACAACAGAGAAAAAAAGTACAAGAAGTACAAACATTAAACTTGGAAAACCTAAAACCCAAAGACAATGAAGAGAGCTTACCTCTTATGCAACTGAGCTTTCTCCACACAAGAGGAAACATGGCCGACCTTTTCCCCAAACTTCCAAACTCCTCTGCCACTCCCTAGTCGCTGGGGGGCAGTGTGGGTGGGGCTGATGGCCTCCACACACTGAAAGAAACCAACTCGCGGAGATTTTAACCAGAGAAAAAAAATATATACTTAAGACTGTGGACCTGTATGATCAGAAAGAGCAGAATTAACTCTCCAGAATACATGAGAAATATTATAAAATACACAAGTGGTGTATTTAATAATCTTGCATGTATTAAATCACCTTAGTGAGCTTCTATAGATTATTCAGAATCCTATTAATTTTAATGTTAGTTTTACTATTTTTAGTATAGCTATTCTAGTGAGTGAATAACTAGTTTTCTTTTTTATTTGTTTTTATTTTCTGTTATAAACAGATTTTTAAGCTTTTTTGTGATTTTGTCTATATTATTTAATTTTTTATTTTAATAGGACCTTCATATCCATAGCACTAAGGTTCCTTTAGTAGTTAATAGGCATCCTCTAGCCAACTTCCAAATGGCTTTCATTGGTCAGAATCATATTATTAACTGTGTAGAAAATTAAAGCAGATCTGCCAACCTTACTCTATTATTCAGAATAATTTTTCTTAAAGTTCTTTTGATGAAAGAAGAAGGAATTTCGTTCTCTAGAAAACTGTCTAATAGTATATTAATGTGGTAATTGAAGTCCAAATTGTTGCTGCAAATTCTTGAAATTCTTAGGACCTGAGAAATTAGTACATTCTCAATTACTCTGGTTGATATGTTATTATTCCAGTGTAGATATTTAATTACTTTGAAAGGAAAATTAACTCTTTTATCAAAGAGGCTAATAGATGGGTTACCTCTGTTAAGCTTAATGCTTAAGTCTAGGAACTCAAATAAAAAAGAAAACTAGTTATTCACTCACTAGAATAGCTATACTAAAAATAGTAAAACTAACATTAAAATTAATAGGATTCTGAATAATCTATAGAAGCTCACTAAGGTGATTTAATACATGCAAAGATTATTAAATACACCACTTGTGTATTTTATAATATTTCTCATGTATTCTGGAGAGTTAATTCTGCTCTTTCTGATCATACAGGTCAACAGTCTTAAGTATATATTTTTTTTTTCTCTGGTTAAAATCTCCGCGAGTTGGTTTCTTTCAGTGTGTGGAGGCCATCAGCCCCACCCACACTGCCCCCCAGCGACTAGGGAGTGGCAGAGGAGTTTGGAAGTTTGGGGAAAAGGTCGGCCATGTTTCCTCTTGTGTGGAGAAAGTTCAGTTGCATAAGAGGTAAGCTCTCTTCATTGTCTTTGGGTTTTAGGTTTTCCAAGTTTAATGTTTGTACTTCTTGTACTTTTTTTCTCTGTTGTTTTTTGCTTTTTAGCATTTAGGCACTGGCAAGTCTGTTAACTTTTTTGCGTGGTTTTAACTCTTTCTTTTCTTGGTAACTTTGCGCGTTTTTTAGGAAACTTAGGCCAAGCAGCTGGCCAATCATAGTTCTTTTTCTTTGCGCTGTGTTTTCAAAGTAGTTAAGTTCTTAATAACTACTTAATTTTGCACTTAAAGCACTGCTGAAATACTTTGTACATATTGCAACTAATTGTTTATGTCATATAACCTTCACAAAGCATTTCTTTAGTTAATTATTGTCTTTAATTTATTCTCGTTTTTGTGTTGTCAGAAGTTGTGGGGTAGGGGGTATTAGAATCAAGTTTTCTTTCAAGAATCTGAGTTTTAAATAATTAATATTTCCTTTTTTAATTGCAAGGTAAGAATTTGGAATACTTTTGCATTGCTATTCAGGTTTAAATTCTCTCTCAGGCGAACTTGGCATTTCGTTATTGCTGAACATTATTTCTAATTATTATGTCACTCTCACAACTTGAGTTTTCTTTAATCTTCTTCTTTCTGTTTAATAGTAACAGATGAAGAGCATGGGTCGGGCCATGAAAATTATGGATGCAAGCTAAATTGTTAACTAAAGCTAAGTCATACAACTCTGCGGAGATCATGACATATATATATATTTTAAAAAAAAAATTTTGGTGGGCTTATTACTTGCATTTATGGCTTTGCAGAAACCCATTTCCAACTAGGTCTTTGTGGAAGTGAGAAAATGCAGAGTTTTTGCTGGTCCTTGATAAGGCCGAGGTTCAGTATTCTCGACACTTTCTACATTCAGTTGTTTTATTTTATTTTTTATTTTTTCTCTTTTTACTCACACCGGTAGATACATAACCTTTTCTATGTTGTACTTGGTATGAGTCAAATTTTTTTTTTTTTTTTTTTTTTTGCTTAGGTCTCTTCTTAATAGAATGTGAATTCTGAATTTTCATAACTGCTGCGTTACGCGTTTTGATGTTCAGGTTATTTTGCAACTTTCGTTTTAAATTCAAAAGTTTTTCCTTAGTTTACAGCTTCGCTCTTCAGTATATATATATATATATACTTAAGAGCAGAGCCGAAAACATAAGAAAAACACTCAAGAATTTAAAACAAAATGGCCACACCAGGAATATATATATACACACAAGTACATAAGGACAACAAATGTAAAAAAATTAATGCGTGTGGCAGGGGCAGCAGAGACACACACTCAAGGTCATGTACGCATTCTCAAGTGTCTCATTGTGACCCCTAGAAATATGACAATAAATATTTTCCTTCTGATACACTCTCTTTGAAACTTCGACTTGATACCAACCACTGCAACTTGGACGCGATGAAAAACATTTTGTAGAATTTTGTAGAGTCTGCCAGAATTTCGTGATGAGTTGTTATTGCGATACTCACACACCGGCGTTCTCTTTAATAAAAACGGATTGGAAACATATTCAGTCCAGTTTTAATTTTAAAGCCATGATAACAATTTAGTGTTGAAAAATTTGTTTTCCAAAATTTACCAACTTCGTAAATTTTCTAAACAATGATATCTGATTAAATGTTCTTTTCAAAGTAATTAAGTATAATGCACTACCTCAATTGAAATGCAAAGCTTATTTTGGGGATGGAGGGGGGATGCAGCAGAAAAAAAATTTTACCCAGTGGAGTGACTTCAATGATTTTTGGTGAATAAATATTTACGTGAGTTTAAAAGCGAAAATTTCGTTGTGCTTGGTAAGTGAAGAAATCAATTTTGTGCAAGTATTTCGCTGCAGAAATTAATCTCTCTCCCTTTTTTTTTTTTTTTTTTTTTTTTTCAATTTATCCAATACTGAATTCTATTCTTAATTGCAATTTGTTCACATGCCTATTTTGACCAGAAGAGAAAATATAAGTAAAAATTTTTTGGAAAAGTCTCCCGGCAACTGAGTATTTGTCATTAGCAAACACAAATATTTTACAGTTCAATGGTGTTAGAATTATTACGTTGAATAAAAGCAGAAACAAACCAAAAATTGGAAAGAAAAAAAAAAAAAACAGGTTGAGTAATACATTCAAACATACCTTATTTAATACTTTATTTCAACATTTGTCATTATTTTAATTCATTCCCCTATTTTATTTCTTATTCGGAAACACAAGAACCGTATTAATCAACAAAGCTCACAGGCCCTGCGATGCATTCCCATCCAACGACAGACTGCATTCACGAGCAGCCCGTGCTAGCGAGACTGCCATCAATACAGTCCCCAGGGAAGTTTTATTCAAAAGAAACGAACTGATGTGGGAATAGGCAGAGTTTCCCACATGAGTTGGTTTCAACACCTGTCAGGGCAAGGAGGATAGAAATAAGGGGAGGGAGCATACTGAGCAATCTCTACGTAACAGCTCTGAAGCCGACGCTCCCGAGTGGCAGCCATCTTACATTACCCGTCTGTGACTGCGTTCCCATCGAATTACATACTAACAACGTCAGGCAGGTTAGCACTTTTAAAGCCTTCTTGCGATAAAAAAAAAGTAATTTACATTTATGGATATAATCTATAATATCACCACTATTTTCTTTTCTTTCAAAGCAATGCGAGGTCACGTTTTACCGCTTCGCACGACAAAAATCTGACTTGTCACACGAAAGGTACATACTGTTTAAAGTAATGCATGAAACAGTTATCTCTACTAAAAAAAAATTGGCTGATTAATTTCATGTGATCGAGTGAATATTTTTGAAAACACAAACGGAACAAAATGCGCCTTAAAAACGATAGTTCGTGCTAAACCTGATAATTTACTACAAAATTTTAACAAAGGGTACACGAAATATGCAAAATTGAAAAGCGTTTGTAGCGCACAATAAAATTCGATTAGCATTGATAGATTACTATATACCCATTCTCCTTACTATTATACCAATAATAAACGCGATAATTTACAAAATAATAATAATAATAAAAAATTTATTGTGCGCTAAAAACTACGGTAATATATGCTTTTGACCGGGACTTACTGAAAACTGGACAGCTTTCCAGTTCATACTGGAAATTTTTTGCTATTCCATCATTTTAATAAGGATTTTTCGTGCGCTAAACAATATTTTAATTAGAAAAGCCTTTCAGCACGATAAGATATATATTTATTAATACAGTCTGTACTAAAAAATAGACATTTTTAAGGCACAACAACTTACAAGATCTTTCAAAGCACCAAGTGCTCCATCGTCAGGTATTTCAATATACATAACAATATACATAAACAAAACATTTTGTTTTTATGATGCGTGCCAGAAAACAAGTATGTCGTCTACATATCTAATGTAGAGATCAGGCTTGAGTTGGAAATATTGTAAAACATTGTTTTCTAGGTCTTGCATTAACAATTCAGCAAGCACCCCTGAAAGTGGGGAACCCATCGGCGCACCTCCAGTCTGGCGGTAAATGGTTCCTTCATACCGGAAGAATGTGTGTTTCTGTACAAAACGTAGAGCATTTATAATTGCTTGGATTTCATTAATAGTATAAGAATTCAAAGCCAATAGACGGTTCTCAATAATGGAGTGTACATCTCCAATCGGCACATTGGAGTACAAAGAGACAACATCGAGTGATGCCATAGCAAACGGCTTTCCCTTTCGTAAGAATGGCTTAATGTTGTCAATAGCCTTAACAGAGCTATTAACTGAGTAGGAGGAACCTGTAGTTAATGGTTTGAGAACCGTCTATTGGCTTTGAATTCTTATACTATTAATGAAATCCAAGCAATTATAAATGCTCTACATTTTGTACAGAAACACACATTCTTCCGGTACGAAGGAACCATTTACCGCCAGACTGGAGGTGCGCCGATGGGTTCCCCACTTTCAGGGGTGCTTGCTGAATTGTTAATGCAAGACCTAGAAAACAATGTTTTACAATATTTCCAACTCAAGCCTGATCTCTACATTAGATATGTAGACGACATACTTGTTTTCTGGCCACATCATAAAAACAAAATTGAAGAGTTTGCTAAAGAGCTCTCAAAACATTACAGTTCCATAAATTTTACCATTGAGCATGAAAATGATAATACTCTTCCATTCTTGGACATATTACTAAAAAGACACCCCAATACCAATTGTTTATCCTATTCAGTGTACAGAATGCCTGCAACACAATTTGCTATTATTACGCATAATTCATGGCACCCAAGAAAACAAAAACTAGGAGCTATAGAGTACATGGTCCGAAGAGCCTTCACCCACTCCTCCAATATCCAGGCTAGAAGAAATGAGTTAAATCATATCCAGATGATTACGATGGCGCATGGCTACCATAAAACGATCATTGAAAAAACTGCTCGATCAGTGAAATGTGTAGACAAAAGTACCTTACAAAGGGAAACCAGAATTACAAAATATGTTGTCACTGTGGATTATATACCTGAAGTCACTACAATACTAAAGAACATATGCAAAAAACACCACGTTGCGTTTGGTGAAAGTACGAAAAGTATTAGAGCCATCGTGCAAAAAGACCGGGACCAAGTTTCCACACTGAACAGACATGGGGTTTACAAAATACCCGTAATTCCTGTTGACTCAGAAGATCCAGCAATTGCATATATAGGATCCACTGCACGCCCATTGCGAACAAGAATATATGAGCACAAGTACTCAATTACTAATAACTCTGATGCTACCTCTCTTGCACGATTAGTTAATAGAGGTATCTAGCGACCAGACTGGACCAATGCCAGTGTGCTGAGCTCAAATCGTACAAAGCGATCTCTTCGATTCGCTGAAAGTTTATGTATATTATTGCACAGCTCTGACTGCTGTAATGAAGAAACTACACGTTTTGTTCCAGTGCCTTGGGCCATGTCAATGCGGCCAGAACAGCATACTCCTATCCAGCAACACTTAACTCCTAATAATTCACTTACAGTTTGACGATTAATATCAACTTAATAACTATCCTCTGTGTATATATTTTCTTCGCATATGTAATAGCAATTCATAGTATTATTTGTTGAAACCATTTAGCGCATGACAAAATTTCTACTATATTTAATGTAAAATTCGTTATTGTTATCACGTGCTCGCGTAATTTGAAAATGCTTCTTGCTTTTATCCGTTGTTTTGTTTATGTATATTGAAATACCTGACGATGGAGCACTTTGTGCTTTAAAAGATCTTGTAAGTTGTTGTGCCTTAAAAATGTCTATTTTTTAGTACAGACTGTATTAATAAATATATCTTATCGTGCTGAAAGGCTTTTCTAATTAAAATATTGCTATTCCATCATATAAGTTTTTGATCAAGTTTGACAAAATAGATCTTTCCTCAGCTTTTAATGTTACTTGAACTTCAAATAAACAATTCAATAAATCAGTCAGAAGCAAACGTCTTTCTAAAGCTTAAATCTGTATGTGAGCCAGTAAATTTTAGTAAGAAAAAATAACTACAATGAAAGAACAGCAAAAAAAAAAAAAAAAAAACGTTCTGCCCTTGGGTGCTCCGATTTACATTGCTTTGATAGTTTGGTAGTGCATGCTCATGCCCTTGATCAGACACTACTTGTGTGGTCACCGAGCAACACTGCAACAAAAAAACGGGTTACAAATAAAATCCTCACCCACACAGAAAATGCAATTCAAAAGAATACTTTTTTTTTCGTGTCACGCGATGTCTGACTTAATACCCCATGTTAGCCACACTTTACAGGAATATCAGACTTAGTTTCATTGCAATTTGTTTAACTCTTAATATTACAAAACCAAAATGTATTATTTTTCTAGCCAAAAGGCTAGAGTTGAGGCTCTACCAGAAATGATTCTAAATTATATTTCTTTTATTTTAAGAAAGGGTTAAGTTTTTTTGTTTCACGAAAATTTAAAGTGGGATGCTCATGTTGAAGTTATTTCCCTCCTCGAGTTATTTCATGGAACTTAAAAGGCAATGGTCTCCAATAGGAGTTTTATCTAGAGTTTCAAATCTATTGCCACTAAATATTAAATCAACACTCTATTATTCTTTTAATTATCCCTGTCTTATTGCATGCATGCTTAGGGTAGGGCAACTAGATGGAACATTAACACAATTCTTTCTTTACAAAAAAAAAGTTTGTTCGTTTGTTAAATCCACTGGAAAATTTGGTAATAAATATATGTTATCCTGCACATAGTCAAAAACCCCTGAAGATTAAGAAAGCCTCCGAACTGGTCTGTGAAGTCAGAGCTAGTGGGCCGACCGACTCGAGCCTCGAGCTCTCCATTCCTGGAAACGCCAACGATGTACTGCAGTGTTTACGCAGAGAAATAATTTCTCGAGTGCGATACTAGACAATTTGTGCACACAGCAATAAATCAACCATGTTTTTTTCTCTGTAACTTTTATCCTTAGATAACATCGAAAGATTGTATCTTTAGCTTTCTTTTTTTTTTTTCTCTCTCAGTTTACAGCAACAATCCAAAGTTTTGCTCTTGTGTGGGAAATGATTTCATGCACGGGTCTTAAAACTAAATATTTCAGGAAATTTTCCTTTTTTTTTTTTTTTTTTTTTTTTTTGCAATTTGGCTAAAGAAACACAAACATAATAGTTTTTTCACGCATAACTTGAAAACCCCAACATTTTACGTTAAGCATTTTTGCAACTATGAATTTTTTTAAGTGCGTGAATGGCGAATTTGTAGGACTTTATGAACATAATCACTTCACTTAAAACTTTTAGAAATTCTCTTCGCGTTTGATTTATTAAAAAAGAAAGACCGTTCTCTAATTACGTAACGAACGCAAAAGCAAAATTTCTGATTTAGTGAGTATATTTCCTGAAAATACGGTAAGACGTGTGCTCAGATCTTGTAACTACTTCTAGAAAGTAAAAAATAAATAAATTATAAATTAAAATCCCTGAGGAAAAAGGACTTTGTTAGATGAATATGGAAGCTGTATTAATTTGGATATTTTCGAATTTATGCACATAACATTGCAAATTTTATGCTGGGAAATCAGAATGTCACATCCTTTTTTCCCCCAATTTGTAAAAACATTTTACACAGAAATTACACAAAAGGTATTAATTTTCTCTAGCAGTATATTCATTATAAGGCAAACTTTTTTTTTTTAATTTTTCAACTGAAAATATTGAAAATATCAATTAACACATTAACAGACTCCCCCAAAAAACGGAAAACACAAGTATCAACAAATGTGTTCCTTCATTATGCATAAGTACTTCCTTTCTTGCACGATGTGCTTCTTGCAGAGAGAAACGTCTCACTACCAATATTCTTGAAGCTATCCTTATACATGTGAATGATGTGACTATGAATTCGACTAGGAATTAAAGTGCTACTTTGTAGAAGAGTTCAATGTGGACAATTCAAGTTTTTTGTTTTTTTTTTTTTTGATTGGAGGTTTAACGACCACCGTGAGCAACTCAATGGGCTATAAGCAGTCGCCCGTCCCTAATTTAGGGTCACTGGTTCCAGGGAAGGGAGAGAGCCAGTGCCGTAAGACAAACACAACACCCATGCCTGACCGGGATTCGAACCCGGACCCCGTACGGACGAATGATCAGAGGCCAGCGCCTTAGAACACTGCGCCACCGAGGCGGCACAATTCAAGTTCATAGCTCTCTAATCGGAACCTCAAGTTAAACTTACTTTAACTTAAATTGTACGCAGAACATTCTATCGTGAGAACAATTAGGCTTAACTAACCTTTGAATTCACCGTGGGTTCAAAATCCTTTTTGGTATGGAAGAAATTCATCTTCTTTGAAGGCTTTCATCTTTAGAAAAGCTTAAAACAGTGGCTTTTAGACGTGTTTGTAATTAGATCTACATGAAAGCACCCGATATTTTCCACGAATGTTGTATAAAAACGCTAATTCACGTGCACGACAACCGAAAACTCAACGCTGACCAATGCCGCATGAACGCGAAGCTAATATCGGCACTTCCCTTACGTTTGCCCTTTGACCCCTCTGGAGATAGGGATTGCGATGGCCCTCTGACGGTGACGTCACAACCCTTCGCATTTCACACGCTGGGGCTTTCTCTCCAGGGGGTTTTGACACAGTTATCAAACTTGTGGGTATGGTAACTATTTAATTTCTAGGGCTTGCACTAATGCGCTGTATTTCAATATTAATGTTCATTTCCCCTGGAATGGGTTGCTGATTCATAAAATCACTTGCCAGTTTTGTGTAGTTAATTATGTCTAACATGACAAATACATAAATAAAAAAAAACAAAAAATAAAAGCAAACTTCCACCAGCCATAAGCCTTTTAAACATTTCTAATATAAACAGTAAATTCTAGTTAATTGGGCCATTGGTTAATCAGAGCAGCCATTTACTTCGGACAATTTTTGAAGAACATCCCAAATTAACTCTTTGGGATCAAGCTTCACATAAAGTGTACCAGCCCCGATATGTGTCTCAATTAACCGGAATCTGCTGTATATGTTTTAAGCCTGAACAGCTATTGAGTTCAATTAAATTGCCACCCCAGTGGTGCAGTGGTTTAAGCTATGGCTTCTCACCATTCATCTGAGATATTTTCACTGCCTGAATGGTGCATTTCAGGAAGCATAAATTACACATTAATTCAATATGTCTTCAATGTAATCTTCACACACACAGAGCTTCTTTAAATCTAATAATCTTTTTGTTAATCTAATAAAATTTCCTGAAAATGGTGGTCAGAGCACATGCTCATACGCTTCAATGGAAGAACCACCAACCACTGCATCTACTTACTTAGTTGTTTAGATCAACGCCAACATCAACACCTGCATAATGTTATTTCATCTGAACAAGGCTGTGAATTTTAAAACAAGAGTAAGAAAACAAACCTACCTTTAGCTGACTTCCCCCCCCCGGTAGGGCAATCCACCCGGCAGTGAAATAATTCATTAAATTTGGCAGTAATTTTAGTGCTACAAATACTGCACAATGCATATATTTAAAACTGGGTTTTATTTCAAAAAAAAAAAAAAAAATTAGAATCAGTGCTATTGGATCTTTTTAAAATATTACAGAAAATATTTCTTAAGCCAAATTATAAAAAAAGAATTTTCATTTAATTTAACATTAGACAACTCCTTATTGTCCCTTAAATAAAATAAGTTTTGTATACAACTGACACACTGAACTTGACTTATTCACCAAATTTTTCCCCCAATACATATATCTGACGAGCAGATATTTTTTCACTACTGCTCTTATTAGGTGTGCAACATGATTATTGAGGAGAGAGGCATCATGCATGTGTGCCCTTATGTCAGCAAAAAGTGGCAGACCAGTTACTGAATGCAGGATTTCTGTTTCAGTTTGCAGTATTTCATGTTCTTTTTTCAGATGTTTATTGCTTGAGGAAATTCTGCGTCGAAATACTGATTCACTTTTCTTGCATAAGATGAACACATCTTTTGAAGGGTGAATCAATTTCCCCCTACTTTTGAATGAGGCCAAGGAATGTCGGAAGAATGGTTCAACAGAATGAAGTGCATTGATACACACTTCACACTTTAAATGGGACGATAGTTTTTTAACCACGTACCCTACGATGGTGTTGGATTTATAATAAACAAGAAACTGAAGGATAAAGTTGTAGAAGAAAGTTCCTCTGACAGAGCTGCACGACTCGTTATCCAACTCTCGAGAAGATACCAGGCTCAGATCATTCAAACTTATGCACCCACCACAAGTCATGCTGAAGAAGAAATTGAAGAATTTTATGAGGAAATTCGTGATCTAAATAATAAAGGTAAGCAGCACTTGAAGATAATTATGGGAGATTTCAATGCAAAAATAGGGCAACGGCAACAGAATGAAACTTCAGTAGGTGATAAATTCGGTCACAGCAACAGAAACCAGCGTGGAAATACTCTCGTAGAGTTTGCAGAGGCAGAAGGGTTTTTCATCTTGAACTCCTTTTTCAAGAAAAAGCCACACAGGAAATGGACATGGAGACATCCAAATGGGACGACAAGTGAAATTGATTTTATTATGTGTAACAAAAAATTCGTCATAGAAGACTGCAGTGTGCTAAAGAAGTTCAACACAGGCAGTGACCATAGATTGGTGAGATGTAAGATGCACCTCAACACTAAACTCGAACGTAGCAAGCTCATAAGACAAACAAAATGTATTGACATAACCAACCTTAAAAAACACCATAATACCTTCAAGTTGGAACTGAAGAACAGATTCTCTGCTTTAGAAGGCCTAACATCGGAAGAAGTGGATATTTCTGAAGTTAACAGAAAAGTAACCAAAGCTCTTATGGAAACAGCAACAAAATTAGCTGGGTCTAAGAACAAATTGCATGTGAACAAATTATCAGGAAAAATGTTGATGCAAAAAAGAAGAGTGATGAGGACAACTAAAGAAGATGTGACTTCCAAAGTGGAATATATAGAGCTATGCAAGACAGTACGAAAAAGTATCACTGAAGACGTAAGGAAATTCAACTGTGAACTAGTAAGGAAAGCAATTGAAAACAACCAAAGCCTAAAGATAGCAAAGGGACATCTCAGTAAGGGAAAAAAACAGATTATGGCACTGAGAAAAGAAGATGGTTCTGTAACAAGAAATAGAGGCAGAAATTTTGACAAGAGTGAAAGATTTCTACTCCAAATTATATGAAAGGGATGACACATGTACTCCAGACATCATGAAAGGTACCAGTACCAGAGTTCTTCCAGTCCTTCCAGCAGAAGTTGCACATGCAATCAAGAACATGAAGCGAGGAAAAGCTCCAGGAGAAGATGGAATTACTGTAGACATCATACAAGAAGCAAGTGGAGAAATCGAAACAGTACTCGCCCAAATTTTCACTCGATGCCTTAATGAAGGGAAAATTCCTGAGGATTGGAACAACGCTACAATGATCTTGCTACATAAAAAAGGTGACATTGAGGATCTCAGGAACTACAGACCTATCAGCCTCCTATCAGTGGTTTATAAAATCTTCACTAAAGTTCTTTCACACCGCTTGAAGGTGACACTGGACATGGCTCAACCGAGAGAACAAGCTGGATTCAGGAGTGGCTACAGCACAATAGATCATATCCACGTACTGAGAGAACTAATTGAAAGAGCGAGGGAATATGAACTTCCATTGTGCATGGCTTTTATGGATTATGAAAAAGCCTTTGATTCGGTGAAACCATCAGCAGTTGCAATGGCTCTGAAATCCTGCGGTATTGAAGATGCATACATTAATATTATTAATAACGCCCATGAAAATGTAACTGCAAAGATTCCGCTGTTTGAAAATACAACACACATAAAAATTGGAAAGGGAGTAAGACAAGGTGACACCATATCGCCCAAGCTCTTTAATGCTACATTGGAAAATGTCTTTCAATCACTGAACTGGGAAAACAAAGGGATAAAGGTTAATGGAGATTATCTAACCCACCTTCGTTTTGCTGATGACATAGTCATTTTTGCAACTACCCCCATCAGAGCTACAGAGTATGATTCAGGAACTTGCTGACAAGAGTAAAGAAGTGGGATTAAAAATGAACTTTCAGAAGACAAAAGTGATGTACAATGCTTTTACAAGAAATGAAGATTTATCGATTGATGGAGAAAAGTTGGAGATAACAGACACGTACGTTTATCTTGGACAGCAGATATCAAGTGAGGGTCACATTCGTGAAGAAATTAATCGGCGTACAAAACTTGCCTGGAGAGTTTTTGGAAGAAACAGCATAATTTTCAAGAGCAATATGCCATTGTCTTAAAAAGAAAGTGTTTGATCAATGCATCCTTCCAGTGCTTACGTATGGTGCAGAGACGTGGACCTTAGCTAAAAGAGACATGCAAAGGCTGCAGACAACTCAAAGCAGCATGGAAAGGTGCATGCTTGGTGTAACCAGGAGAGATAAGAAGAGGAACTCGTGGATCCGAAAAATGACAAGAGTGGAGGAAATCATGATCAGAGTTAAATCCCTGAAATGGCAATGGGCTGGACATACTGCCAGAAGAACAGACCATCGATGGACAGACGAAATTTTAGGTTGGATTCCAAGGGACAGGAAAAGACCCAGAAGAAGACCACATGGAAGATGGGTGGATGAAATTCGAAAGTATGCGGGAGTGACATGGAGGAGACTGGCACAGGACAGACCGTTGTGGAGGAAACTTGGGGAGACCTTCGTCCAGCAGTGGATTGATAATGGTTGACAATGATGATGATGATGCTCAGAGCAGACACTTAGTTGTCCGGCATCAAAAAGATAATCATGTCCAGATACTTCCACACTTTCTGAAGTAGCCACATGATCATTCTCTATGCGGTAGCCATTTGTCGAGAAGTTAATCACATTCTCTGGAGAATGTACGCTGGACACAGATAAAATACTCAGCTCATCCAAAGGCACACAATTGCCAGTGGGTGCATAACAGTTTTTTATCTCTGATCTTGTGAGCAGCTTATAAGCTGCTCTAAATTGCCTTGCAGTGGGATTATTGTTAGCACCACAGTGAGACCTGATTGTTTGAAAAAACAGTTCAATATGGTCTTGGCTGAGCTTATATGTGGCCAATTATTGTAAGCCCCCAATAACATTTTCTATCAAAGATTTGTACAAATGTTTGATGCTTTGTATGCATACAAGGAAGCCAATAAATCCTGTTTTCCTGTTTGAAGCTGTGATTTTATCACCATTTCGGCTTACTTTCAATGAAGAAATGTATTCAAAAGTTTCAGTCATAACTTGAAATACTTCTTGTGAATCATTTTTATTTAATGTTTTTTTTTTTTTTTTGGCCATACTGCTTTAATCTTTTAGAATTTAATATATCAAATAGATCATTAAATTTGTTGATGAAGGTAACTGTTGCTTTAGACCCTTCAAACTGTGGAAGATGCAATGCTTCTGCACAAAACTCTATGGCATCAGCTACAGACTTGCTGAGAAGCTGTGATGCTAGTCTAACCATCTTTTGTTTCCGGAACTTCACACGAGATTCTTTAAGTTTATTACCTAAATTCAGCCCTTCACCTTCTTGTAGCTCATGAAGTGATGAAATATACTTCCACTCAATGAAGTTATCTTCATTATCAACAATACTTTTTTTGTCCCCCAAAGTATTTCGCACCAATTTCAGCATATGGCATGGATCTAACATAATATAAATGTTTTCTCCAGTCTCTGGATGCTTGAAATCTGTTTTCAAAGCTTTAGGGTCTAGTGAGCATCCTAAAATTTTTGCCATGGCCAAATTAGATGATAAACCATTTTCAGCATATGGCATGGATCTAACATAATATAAATGTTTTCTCCAGTCTCTGGATGCTTGAAATCTGTTTTCAAAGCTTTAGGGTCTAGTGAGCATCCTAAAATTTTTGCCATGGCCAAATTAGATGATAAACCATCAAATGTGAAGGAAACAACTTTCACTCTTGCAGCATGCAGTAAAGTAAGGCACTGATATACAAGATTGGCCTTCTGTGCTGAGTTTATGCTGTCCACAAGAAAATATCCTACTGGAGCTTTCCATTTGTCGTTTATGCATACTACCATGAAAACAAGTGCTTCTTTAGCCAAAGGAAGAGCATCATCATCTAACTCGGCCCCCATATTGACATAACCATGAAATTTTTTTACCATCAAATTCAACATGCTGCCCTATTGCACATTTCATCCATTACTAAAGAAAAAAGGAGAGGATACTTACAGTAGGTCACTTTATCTGACAATGCAATTAATGCCTCTGTAGTAAATCCTGGTGCAGCATCAACATGCTGGTACCATTTACAAATAGTTTTGGAATGGGGTAAACAGGAACTAAATGTCTTCCGTACATATTCATATGCTCTTGGAGAATGAAAGTTCAATGTAAGTGCAAATGCTCGAAGCTCAGGTGAGTAACACTTTGGCTGCTTTTCATTTTGCACTGTGGCTAACTGCCGGGTTAGAAGTTTCTTATTTACGCCGCTTGCTTTGTTAAGGACTTCTAACAAGTCATCATCCATCAACTTCTTTTTCTTGATGCTATCAAGAAGGCCCTGCAAACTCTCAATTTTTTGTTGTTGTCTGCACTTTGATTGTTGAAGCGTGCATATTTTCTTCTTGTATTTTTTAATCACATATTCTTGTGCTTCATCTAACTTTCTCTTCAGAACCTGCTTCTCGGGAGACTGCTGCAACACAACAGTTTCGGTGGCCAGTACTGCAGCATCCTGTGCAGGACTGGAGGCATTACAATTAGCTGTGCATTCCTTTCACATGGAGGCTTTCTTTGTTTCTTGACCTGGAAGAAACAGATTTTCCTAATTGAATATTTCACACAAAAAAATATATATATATTTTGGAGCCTTTTAGACTCTACATGATCAATACACTATACATTTTGGCCACTGACAATTATGGAATTCATTTTAGTATAATTTATGTGGGGGCAAATCAAATTCACTACAATCCAACCCTCATGAATCAGAAATGAGGGGAGGGGGAGAAAGTTGTAATGTGAAAGTTTCATAACTTTCATAATATATATCTTTCATAACTTATTTTCATCATAAGTGATTTCTTGATGGCACATATGATGAAAATAAGTAAGCATCTTCACTTTATATTTCAAATAACAAGCTGACACACTCTTCATGATACAATATCATCAATAGCTACTAAAAAATCCTATCTAATGCCTAGAAACAAATAATTGCAAGGCTTCTTAAGCCACACATTGGCAAGTGAAAGCTTGGTAGACCTTGTATGATCATATTTACACCTATGCAAACAGGATTATTCTAAGAAGTCTGGCACTTATTTGTTTCTAGTTAACTCTGGCATACCCACTGTATATTATTCTATTTAATGTCATTTGACAGATTTTTTCAGCTTTCCTTTATTTGAGAATTACTATCCCTTGAAATCAGTGTAACATGAGATGAAGAGGAAAAAGCAGCCCACTTTTCTTAACAGTAATAATTCTGGATCAAAAGTTTATTTAATTATGAGTATAATTTAAAGTATTACCTTTTGCCGTAAGAAAGCCTCCTAATGGAGTGTAAACGTTAGTAAATTTGGATCACCTTACACTACTGGTGTAGATATCATCTACACAATTTGTTCATGGCATACACAAGCCACGAACAAAATGAATCTCTACACAAAAAAAGCACAAGAGTCACACCATTAGGTAGGATTATCATTCTAAAAGTGATTTCACTTAATGACACAAAAAAGCACCATTTCAATCAGCAGGAAGGCTAAGTGTACACAAATTATTACTCATTCCTTTTCCTCAACAGAACTAGGTCATACATACTGGCACTTGATATTGCATACACCAGTAAATATCTTACAACCTGGTGATACTTGTATTTGCATGATTACATAGAAGTAACTCCTCTTTATTCCTGTTCCACATGTGAGATGGTGTTCTGAAAATTTGTTCTTATTTACAAAGAGTGAATTCCATATTTATTATTATTATATGATGCAAACAAAAATGCACGGTTCGTACTCTTCCAAGCAAAATAAATTCAAGCACTTTTCAAGGACTTTTTAAAACCGAATTATCGTATGTGTGAGCTGTCGGTTTGTCAGTGGGTAGATATTTTAGCAAGTTCAAACCATTAAGATTTAATGCGACAGGCACACCTTCCGTGAGTGACCTGCGTTTGTTACCCCCTGAACACTCATTGGTTTATTTTATTAACCTTGAATTGTCCCTCTGTTTTGGTGTTTCTTGAAATCATTTTATTTTGTGGAATATTTTGAACGGGTACATTACATTATTTTCGTATTCATCTGCTGGTGTGATATTTATTGTTTGCTCAACTTTTTTATTTTTGATGCATGACTTGATTTTTTGATGCAGCCAGGAGATGAAGCACGCATGAAGCATAAGCAATTCCGAGAAGTTCCACCCTCCCGCAAGAACACTCATTAACTCCAGTAAACAGAAGCCCATCACAATTAAAAAATACATCATTCCGCTGTCCCGGTTCCACTGCCCCGGTGGCGCAGCAATGTTCTAAGCGATGGCTTCTGATCATTCGTCCAAGATGGGTGGGGGTTCAAATCCCAGTGAGGCATGGGTGTTGTGTTTGTCTTACGGCGCTGGCTCTCTCCTTTTCCTGAAACCAGTGGCCCTAAATTAAGGATGGGCGACTGCTTATAACCCATTCAGTTCCTCACTGTGTCGTTAAACCTCCAATAAAAAGCATATATATATACACTATCTACCAACAAGTAATTGGACACCCCTGCAATCGAAGATATCTGCGGTCCTGATACACGTCACTGCCACTGCTGTTAAACATCGTGTGGGAAACAACAACGCAACCAGTTGCATGCAAGATGCAACGCAGTTCGGAGCTCTCCGATTTCGAGAAAGGTGTAATCGTCGGGTATCACAGAAATGGCCGATCCATACATGACATATCCAGCGAGTTGAAGTACCCAAAATCGACAGTGGCCTACGTGATTGGCAAGTGGAAGATGAGAGGTGACTGTCGGAATGTGCCCCGACCCGGCAGACCCACAAAACTGGGAGTTAGAGACCGACGGGTGCTGGCCAGAGAAATTCGGAAGAACCGCATAGGAGTAAATACATGGAATAATAATAAATAAATATATATATATATATTTATTTATTTATTTTATTCCATGTATTTTACTCCCATGCCAATGTTTTACTCCATAGCAATGTCATAGCCAAGGTACTTGTGTTCAGCGCGCTCTTCTGGGTTGAATACATGTTCAGCGTTATTTGAACAGCTTGGTGTTTTTATCAGAACTACACAGGAATATCCTATACAAATTTTTAGCACAAACAATTATTTTACATATATTCTTTTATACCAATACTTAAAAACCAAAACAATTTTTTTCAGGTACTATTTATGGAGTCAAACTTTTTAAAGGACTTGAAAATGAACTTTTATTTTCCAAGGACTTTTCAAGAAGTTTACGAACCATGAAAAAAGAGAAAATCTTTCAGGTTATTATATTATGACAACCAGCACAACTGAGGTTTCAATTTGGTCAGTCTATAGTGTAATGCAATGGTTATTAGCAGGGCTCCACAAATGCGGTCGCCAGGTAGCCAACGGCGACCAAAATATTTTGGTTGGCGACTAAGTTTTCAGAATTTTTAATTAGTTATTATTTTTTTTTTTAATGTAATGAAGCAAATTTTGGAATGGTTGTGTTTTTATCTTTTACGTAAATCAGTAAACTGAGAGGCGTGTGTGCGGTCGCACAAATTGCAGTCTCTCTCTTATCTGCCTATCCCCACCACACATCACGTGACCGGTAGGAAAGGCTTGCCCTTCGTTGTTCTCTGTCGCGATTTCAGAAGTGTAGGGGCCCCAGAATCCTTTGCGCTGAATGAATTTTAAACTGGGAACGCTTGCTTGCTGGCTGCTATGCTGCATAAAACAAAATTTTTGTGATAAAGGAACTTCTGTCCCAGTCACAACTTTCTTGACCTACTTAGCAGGTCAAAAACATAATTACGTTAAGAGAGTTCAATATGGAAATAAACCGCATAGATTCTCTTTTCTTCGTTTACTGTAAAGAAAAAAGTATTTTAGTGAATACGTAATTCTGCATAAAAATGTAATAGCTTTGCTTTATCACTTTAATTTCTGAGTGCATGATATTTTTGTAAACAACTCCATACTTTTTTTTTTTTTGTGCACTGTTAAAGTAAACCAAAGCTCTCCGTCTTCCAAAGTGGGATATCATCGGAACTTGTGTCATTGCTTTGTTTCAAGTTAAGAGTTTCGGCTGTAACGACATAGCCTCAGTCCACTACGCATAGCGCAGGTAGCCATCTCGGAACACATTGTTTGTTTGTTTTTTGTTTTTTACCTTGGTGGGGATGGGGGCATGGAATGGCAAAGTAAAAGGGCTGGTTTTTTTTAATCATAGAGAAGCGTGCGAACTCTATTTGCTTTATGCAACTATACATTTCTTGCATTACCCTTATTACTTCAAAGGGAGGATGAGGTACAAGATTTTTTTAAAAGTAAATTTATGACGGTAAGATTACATAAACAACGTGCGTTGATTTCTGGAACTCCTTTTCAAACGTTCGCATCTCGGTATATATTTATACAGCTCTGTATATATCTGCGTGTGTGTTAATTATTTATTTGAAAAAGCTAAAAATGCCTTTCTCCGTAATTTTTAAGTATTTATAATGCACTCATAAATTGACTTTTGCACTATATGCTGTTCTTGATTTTTGAAACATCTTCAGGAAGTTTTTTAGCAGTTTTCTAGGTTTTCGCTAAAATTAGTTGGCACGTATGCATAGGAAATTCACTTCCTTCATCAACTCTATTATTTTTAAGCACCCAGACTTATGCAGATCTTTGAAGTTTAATGCTTTTTTTTTTTTTTTTTTGCTTAAAGCATCGTCGTAACACAGCAGAAGGAACAAGAGATTGAGAGTGTCATCTCCCTCTCCGTCACAGGTGTGCCATTTTTGTCCCACTGGACTTCGGGTGCCAACACCCATCCATGCCTGTGACAGTCACGGGCATGGCTACTGGCTGTTCTGATACTTTGGAAGGATTCCGACTGTGATAATAAAAATTTATAACCAGCTTCATGCCACTAAAAAAATATTTGGTTTGCTTCAAATTAAAAGTGCTTGACTTCCTCAGCTCACTCCGAGGCACGGTTTTTTCAATCTCAAGTTGTTTTTATGGTGGAACGAAAGAGTATATTTTCATTTTTTCAGAAGTAACCGCCATTTGGAACTCCGCAAAATGATGACAAAGCCAAATTGAACAAGCGCCTCAGAAAAACAAACTTGGATTGTCTCAAAAGACTACAAGTGAAAATACGACAGATGGCAAGAGAAATTTTCAGAAAAAATGGTGTGAAGAATTTCCATGGTTAGTGTTTGAAAACGATAAAGCTTTATGCAAAATATCCCAATATTTCAGATAAAAACTCAATTTTTTTTCGTGGTTTCCAGTGGCCTTTCAAAATTGAGACTTTCAAGATACACCAGCTATCAAAAATGCACAGAAACTGCATTGAACATGATGTTGCTGTAGAAAAACCAGTGTGTACACCATTAGCAGTGTGTCACAAAAAGATGGATGAAAAAATGTTTAACCATCTTGAAAAGCTCTTCAACACTGCATATTATGTGGCAAAATATAATAAGCCATTTACAGATTTTTCAAATCTGATTGTGTTATTAACTAAATTTGATGTAAATATGAGTCTTGAACAATATCAGAATGATATGAGGTGTAAAGAGTTCATATTGCAGATGAGGTTAAGCAAGCACTAATTGCAGAAGTTAAACAGTGTAACCATGAAACTATCCTTCTTGATGCATCAACTGATAAGTCCACAGTAGAAGAGTTACTTATTTATATTTGCTATGTCAAAGACAAGAAAGTGAAAGAAGTGTTCCTGTCAGTAGTACCTCTTCAGTCATCTACTGCTGAAGGGTACACTACAAGGTCTTGGATGAAGAAATGAGAAATTTGGGAATTAGTTGGTTAGAAGGACAGTGGTTGGTCGGGCTTGGTACAGATGGTGCGGCAAACATGATTGGGAAAGGAAATGGGCTAACTACAAAAATAAAGAGAAGCATTCCAGATGTTGTTTCCCAACACTGTGTTGCTCACAAATCAAATTTGAGTGTTCTGAGCTCAATAAATTTTTAAATATCTAGATGAATTAGATACTGTTCTCAAAAAGCTGTGCAAGTTTTACCGGAACTTGCCTAAACGAATGGGACAGTTAAACAGTATTGCTAAAATTCTGGAGTCAAAGATTCTGAAATTTCAGTATCTACACGAGGTTCGGTGGGTTTCAAGCAAAGTAGGTGCTCTTACTAAATTAGTAAAGAATTATAATGTAGTTATAGCTCATTTAGAAGATGTATCAAATGAGAAAGGGGATGATGCTGCTGTAGCGAGAGTAATTGTAAAAAAAAAAAAAAAGTTTCAGATTTGTTGCAATGCTGCACTTTTTACTGGATTTTTGCTAAAATTTAAAGAAGTTTCATTGAGTTTTCAAAAACAGCAGTTACTTTTATGCCAAGTTGAGCTACACATTAAAAGATCACTGAATAAACTTAAGAACTTGGAATCTAGGCCTGCCTCATATGAAAGCCAATTCACAAATGTGACAACCATTAGTGGAAACTACTTGGGCATTCAACTTACAAACATTGACAGTAAAAGCTTTGAGTCAGACAAGAACAAAATGATCAGCGATGGGAAAAGGTACCTTCAGGAACAATTTTTAGAGTCTGAGACTACTTTACAAAAAGCTTCTTCAGTGTTCAACACCTTTGTCTGGCCAGAAGAAAACCTGGAAGATTTTGGGAACAGTGAAATTGAAGTTCTTGCCAAGCACTCTCATCTTTCCTTCCATAATGAAACCTCATGGGAAACTAAAATGAAGTCTCTAATGAGTGAGTGGTAGTAATTTAAAGTTTTAGGGCAAGGTTTGCAGATTGCAGATTTACTCCAAAAAAGCATTATCTAACCAAGAGAGATTTCCAGTTCTTGGCCACCTACTAGAAATTGTTGCAGTTCTACCAACATGTACTGCATCATGTGAACGTGGTTTCAGTCACATGAATTTGATAAAAACAAACAACTGAACATCCATGGAAGCATCAACTTTGAATGATCTCATGATGATTCACTTGAATAGCCCTCCACTTAAAGACTATAAAGCACAGAAAGCTATTGATAGGTGGTTCTTTGAATCCAAAAAATCTAGACACACACACAAGGACATATGCCAGTAGTTAAGAAGCAAAAAATTAGGAAACGCAGAATTTGAAGAACTACATCAGAAATAGAATGTTAAAAGAACTTTTTTTTCCCCTAGTGGGATGTCCTTTATAAGGCATACTACTACAGCACAAACATTTGAGAATGTGTTAATGCAATTTTCGTTTACAATTTCTTGAACCTTGTGTATGTGGCATAAATTCTTATTGACATTTTTCAAAATCCCTATTAACTGTGAACATTTGAAGTTACCAAATGCAACATCTGAATTCACCGTCCATATTACTATATTTACTCTTTCTCAATCAATACAATAAAAACTTGTGCTTTTTCGAAAACGCACAGTTAACAACAAAATGTGCCTCACAAAATTCAAGAGATGGACCAGACCACCACCAGTTTTTCTTGCAGAATTGTATTCAGTCCTGATCAGTATGCAGTACTTTTTTAGTTAATGTGAGAACATGAAAAGTGTAACTTTGGACACAAACATTTCAACTTTATGTATATTGTTGTACAATTTCTTATTAACATTTATTCAGCATGTTGGAAACATTCTATGATCCCTTACTGAAACAGTACAGTCTACTTTATATAGTTTGATTTCCACATAAATAAACATATGTAATTTATGTAAAAAGCATATACAGTAATTTATACTTGTAACTAGGGGTCCACAAATATGTTTGCCTAGAAACTATGTTTTTTTTTTTATTGGAGGTTTAACGACCACCATGAGCAACTCAATGGGCTATAAGCAGTCGCCCGTCCCTAATTTAGGGTCACTGGTTCCAGGGAAGGGAGAGAGCCAGTGCCGTAAGACAAACACAACATCCATGCCTCACCGGGATTCGAACCCGGACCCGAAACTATGGCTTTAGCAGTTTTATTAGTGTATCTTTCCTGCCATGCAATGAGATACAGCTAAAAAAATCTGTGCTATTGATTTACAACGAATCCTCAGGTTTATGCAATTTTTCCTTCCATCAGATTTTTTTCAATAATGCTTTCGGGAATCTAAGGAAAATGATGCAGGTATTTCATATCTGCACCCGAGACCTGTCCCTTTTGCCTTTTGTATTTTACAAAAAGGGACTGAAAATAAATAAATTCTGTAGACTGATTTTTATAAAACTTTTTGGATACGTTTGCAACAGCAAAAAAAAACAAAAAACAGTCCAGTCAATGAAAGTTCACTAGTCCCACACTATTTATGCTGGAAGAATCGCATGAACAGAGATTCTCTTGGGGGGAACTCATAAATATGTTCTGTACTTAAAAAAATTGGGCTGGCCACTGAAAACTTTTGCTGGATACCAGTTTTTTCAATTTGTGGAGGCCTGGTTATTAGCTAAAATGCACAACTTTAGAGGGGGTGGCATAATAGACTGTTAAATGTATGGTTGCATTTAAGTTTCTTTTTTTTTTGTCATACAAGAGGGATAAGGTTTTTTTTTTCGATTGGACGACCAAATGTAAAGAACAAAAATCGTGAATGTTTTCTATCTTATAAACAAAACAGTGTAACTTGCTCACTACAAGCAATGTATTTTGCAGATGACAATTTTTAGTTGCCAAATGTTTTGGTGGAAAAAAAAATAATTTAAATTTAATTCATTTTGGGCATATTCAGGGATCATAGCATACTTCTGGAAAATTTTAGGTAAGAATTTTAGGAATTTTAGGAATTTTTAGAAAAATTTTAGGAAAATTTTAGGAGTGTATTTCAATAAAAACTAGATGTATATTTGTATACATCTAGTAAAACAACTTTGTATGCATTGTAAAGAGTTTGCTTCACACCCTTCAACCATATATACTGATAGACTGCGCATGACATCAAAATTTCTGGCTCCAACATAAAATCACATGACAACAGTCAAAAAGATGGGTTACACCTGCTGTGCTTATGGTTGCTCTGACCGATATAGTAAAGAAAGTTCTATGATTTTTCATGGGTAAGAAACGAATTAAATACCTAAGTCAATAAAGTTCAATTACTTAACCAGAAACTTACAGCTATTGATATAAAAATATAGTAACTTAAGAAAAAAAAATGGAATGCATGTTCCAAATTCTTCGCAAATGTTCATCACATTATAAATCACAAAATGTAAACAACACGATCATGCATGTATATAGCTCATAAGTAAACTTACCTGAAGAGTTTTCATTATATATGAGGTGCATTCACATAATACACCGAAAACACTGAAGTTCTGCAGCGTAAATTAGTAATCATAACAGCATTTGTACACGAAATTTGGAGTCTGATGATGACGTGCCCAATGTTTGAGCCATGGCGGCTTTGATGCAGCTATTGCCAATGCGCAGTCCATTAGTATATATGGTCAAAGTTCACACCCAAATTTTTTACATAACGTCTAATGTCTAAAGTTTAAGTATGATTTACTTCTAATGTTCAGTTCTTATCTTTTCACGTGTTATTATCATATTCAAGTATATTTACCACATTCAAGTTTCACTTTGAACATTAATATGCTGTTGAACCAGAAGCAATTCACGATTTTCACAGTAAAGTTTTCAGGTTTCACATTAAACTATAATATCCTAAAAAGGTAATCGAAAACCAAGAACTATGTACAATTGTTCACTGAATTACTTTTTCATATTATTGTTTTAACCTTTTCCTGATTAGCCTATCTTTTTCTGCTTCCACCACAACTAATTTACTTTCAGTTTTCTTTATTTCAGCTGAACCTTGTATGATCAAGTTAGAGGCAACTGCTATTTCAACAGTATTTTGTTTTTCTACAGCTTTTCTCATTCTTTCTGTTCCCTCTTGAATTACTGCTAGGGAGGCTTCTTTATCTTTTTTAAGCCTATTTATTTCTGCATCATTTTCTTTTATTTTGTCATCAAACTCAGCTTTTCTTTTTTCTCTAGCTGCTTTTCCTTATTTTCCCTCTCTTTCTTCGAAAATAAAAGCATAACAAACAGCGCGAAAACTAGCTCATAAATAGAATATTTGAAACACTCTCAATGTATGCACTCTCAATTATTAGGGATGGTAGAGGGGAAGGGAATAGAACTATCCAAAATTAGCATGTTTTCGTTGCGCTAGGGCGCTTAAGCACGGCTGAATTCCTTCAGATACCCCCAATGTTCAAATGATTGAAATGTGCTGATGTTCATGGAATGAAATGGTTGATCAGCTATGATGACCGCATAAAAGTTCGGGGTGGGGGGGGCTTTATTTTTTTATTTTTTTAGTTTATGCAACATTTTACATCACTCCAGTATTTATCTTGTCATCATCAACAATCGCAATGCAACTACCGCTTACGATCGCGGATATCAGCAACCGAAAATCTGCCATATCTCTAAGTGATATAACACACAGTATCCTATTACAGTGTATTGTAATTGAAAAAAAAAGGATGTGGAAAAAAGAAACTTTCAGAAATTAAGATCATCAAGTCATGCGTTTCAAAAATCCGTTTTCCTTTATAACGTTTGAAAACATGTTTTTGCTTTTTTACCTGTAGTGTAAATAAAAAAACTATGTTGATTTTTTTATGGAATCAGACGTCCGTATGTCTGATTGTCTTCATCTGAGTTCACACTTTAGCTACTGTGTACAAGTAGACCTATTTTTTTCAGCTCAAAAATATGTAGTTTTGTATATATTCACAGTATAAGTCATTCCTTATTCCCACAGAACTGAATTCAGCATATGCAAAATGAAGATCATCAAGACCCGCCCAACACTATGTTTCTGATTGTCTGCTGTTTATATTCAAGAAATGCAAACATGGATCAATGGTGAATGCAGCAACTATGATTTTTATTTATTACCAAGAAAAAAAAAAAAGAGCCGTGAAAGCTGTAAAGCTGAAACGGATATTTCTCTCGAACCCCCCCTGCACAAAAACATTCCAATTAAGATCAAACAGCAGGAGGACGCGTCCACACAACACAACCTTTGGAATTACCTGATGGAATGGCTTCTTTTGATTTGGCACATCGCCATAAATCACCACCTGCAGCTCACTGAACTGTCAAGTTGCATCCTTCCTCCTTCACTTTAACTATAATAGAAACTGTAAAAAAAAAATGCTCCCCAATTTTCGACAAAATTAAATTACCAAATTTACGTCATGATGTTGCAATTTACTAAAATACGTTTGTTTATCTGCTGAATATTGCTTAAATCCATTGAAAACTTTTTAATTATAGATGATTTTTTTATTAAAACAGTAACTCAGACGTCTGAATAAAAACGTGTTTGTAATTCAAATAGAGTCCATATCATCACAGAAAAAAAATTTAAGGATCACTCTGTTTAAATAAACCATGGCATCTAAAAAAAATAATTCACTTGCTTTTCCCGTAATTTATAATTACTGTTTCTTTTTTTCAATCCGATTATGCAACGTTTTTTTTTTTTTTTTGCATCTGCTAAAGTTCCTAACGGAATTTGGCGAAATTTGCACTAGAACTTTATTGTGATGTATCTTAACTACTGTGAAAATTTTACTGTGTTATTTTCAAAATTCAGAAAAATGGATTTCTGAAAATATTCTCTTAGTCCTTTAGTGCTGTGGAAGTGATAAACAGGTGTTTGCTTTCTTCCCAACCAAGGGCTTCAGATCAGCGCTCCCAGCTGTCAATCAACCGTTGCTATGGTAACACCCTTTCTGCTGGAGGCTCACTCTGTCCAAAGAGGCATACATACTTGTCCATAATAAAAATTACCAATGCTAACTTTTAAAGTTTTAAACCGATTCAACTGGAATTTTGGAAGTGAGCTTCTGTAATCCAATTACAGTTAATGTAAAAATTTCAGCCACTTTCGTGAAAAATTCGCAAAGATAGTTTTCTTATTTTTTATCATAAGTAGTGGAAGTCTCTTGAGGGGAGGGAGGGTGGCATGCACATAAACAAGAAGATGATGAATGTGTTGTTCAGGCATACTCCTCACTGGTGGATGCCAGCTGACTTGGTACATACGCGACCCCCTGCAAATGCTAAATGCCTCTTCTTTCCCCTTCTGTTCTCAATTGTCGGACGGACATCAAGCTCCCCTTCGACCTACTAGTAATCATCCAATTTTATTGCACTGGAAGTAGTGCCTTTTTTCTTTTTTTTCCCCCCAGCCAAATTAGGATTTGGTGCACATCGGAAACCGCTGCCGGTGGTTTCTTTGAGAACAGAGAAAAGGAACTTTAAAAACTGAAGGGGTAACAGTAACACGATTTCCTAAAAGGGCATAAAAGCACTAATTTCAAATTTCAAGGCTTTTCAAGACGGCATTAAAAAAACACCGTTTTTCCAGGATATTCAGGCCTTGAAAACGTAATCATGATTTTCCAGGACCTTCCAGGTTTTCAAGCACGCGTGCGCACCCTGCGTAATGGTAAATTTATTGGCGTTAATAACGGTTGTGTTTTTAATAAATAAGCTTACGAAAATTTTAGGATGAATAGCAAATTTTAGGTCTAATTTTAGGAATTTAAGGAGGGTCACAAAATATTAGGAATTTTAGGAATTTTAGGAGGAATGCGATCCCTGCATATTGAATTGGTTGTTATTTACCAAAGGCGTTATATTTATGCTTGTATTGAAATTCATATGGAAATTATAGAAAAGTTAAATTTGGGAGATGGATGGATGCATTTCAAAAACAAAAATATTTTCTAAGTACTAGAAAAGGCCATGAACATCCTAAACAAAAATGCATCTGAAAATTTACATTCCACAAGAAGTTATTGGAAAGTTTGCGTTGTTTGTGTTCAAGCAGAGTTGAGTCACCTGAAAGTGCAAAAATAAGTGGATATTGTTGCATGTGTATGAAAATATGTCACTATAAGTCATACGATAAAATGTACTCGTTCAATAACAACTTGCGGAGGCGGTGAAAGTCAATTTAAAAAGGTTAGGACAAAAATTGCAGTTATGAAATACCTTAGAAAACCAGGATTCGGATCGATAGCCTTAGTCAAGCTAAGGGGAGAGTACATGGGACCAAGTCATGGAAGACAACAGCACACAAAAACTTTTACACTGCACTCATTTTGAACTTTTTTTGAAAGGCTACTGCCTGTATTTATTATTTTTCTTTAAAAACTTAACCAGTTAATTTTAATGGACAAACAGATGGTATTTCCTTTTTTCTTGTTTGCTTAAACACAGCAGTATAAAACAGAATCTCAATTTACTTTCTATTTCTATTTGGCCACTGGCCTTATGAACAGCACAACTTTACATATTTCAACACAGTTGGTTTGAACACTAGGCATGCATCCAAAATTATACCATGATTCACATAGCTTAAAAAAAAAAAATACTGGATTATTTTTAATTCCACAAGGTGGACAAATTCTGTTCTTTTGAAACGTACTCTCTTCTCTCTCACCCAGTTAGCTCAATGACCAATTTACAATTTTACACTTATTGATTTAAATTTAAACAATCTTAGCAAACTCCGCAATCTCCCAGACCAGATTCAAAGACTTCAATTAAATTTACAGTTATTTTAAGAGCCACAAATTATACTTTAACAAATCTACTATCAGCAAGTAAACAAACCAAGTAAATTATCCTCAAAACAGAATTTACACTGAGCACAAGCATTAATTAACATTACATAACCTATAGAACTACCCTGAATGAACCTACTTCACTTATAAAGAAACCTCACTAACTAATCTTAAAAATTATCACTATTCATAACATCAACATAATTCAGAAATTCAAACAATCTTCTTGCACTAGCTTGCTCATAAAAATCACCTCACTCTGCACTTCACATAATAGCTCAGGATACTTAATAACTCTATACTGTAAACAAAAGCTCAAAATACCAATTAACTAAATTTCCAAACTAAATATCAAGTTCACTAACACCAACAACCAGAATTTAGAATTTTCATCCCTAGCACTACAGCAAATCATAAACAAATAAATTTAGATACTTTAAATCACCAAACAAACTTAAATTTAACACCTGCAGTGAATTACTGAGGTAGCGGTGAGGCAAATACTCTCAGTTCAGACACTACCCTGGGTTTTGAGAACCAACACAGGAAGAAAATACCAAGTCAGGCTGAAGGCGTGAAATTGGGTCGTGAATCCACTTTCAGCCTATGCAAAGGGAAAGGAAAAAAATCCTCAAGTGTGACACATCATCATCAGGCACAGAATTTCCTCTAACATGATCTCACCACATTTCTTGAAGCAACGCTCGACCGACCCTCGCTGGCAGTACATATCTCCGTGAGCAGCGAAACTACTGGGGGGTTTGAAGACAAGTTTTCCCCCAAAACCCACGTCTTCAAGGATCTCCCCCTTTTCGAACCAATACATGATCCCACCTTGATCAACCACGCCTGCAAAAGCCTGTCGTACTTCAACCCTAAATACTCCAGGCACATCTGGCCCAGAACTAACACACTATATCTCAGGAAAAATTCACTTATCTCTGTATATATCCCAAGAAATTCTAAATCACAGCATCCACATATATCCCAGGAAAATTCACTTATCTCTCTATATCCCAAGAAATCCTAAATCACTATATCCACATATATCCCAGGAAAAATTCACTTATCTCTCTATATCCCAAGAAATCCTAAATCACTATATCCCACATATATCCCAGGAAAAATCACTAGCAAGGAAATTCTTCTGCACCATGGCAATGCGCAGGTCCACTTCAGACAATAACACTGACCATTTACATAACCCACTAAATATTTTCACCTTATTGAAAATTAAAATTACATTTAGACTTTTAACCTTATAGTAAAAACAAGAAAATTCTAGGCCAAAGAAAAGAACAATTAATACTGGAACTGGTGAGCAAAAGTGTGTCTTCTCAACCCATGATGTTCATTCTTTTTGTGAAATACTAAACTTGAGAACAAAAAAATACTTTAACTTCTATTCTGCACATATCGCATCCTGGTGAAAATTCCCTACTCAGAGCCCTCTGCCCTAGGACAAGTTCCCTGCTTGCCCTAAGATCACCCCTTTCCAATGGGAGATTAACACTCATCTGGAGCATGTAAAATACTGGTCCTCAATTAACACTCCTACCATCTCAATTTCGACACTCAACACTCCAAGAATGTAAACAGCACTTTAGGTTTCCAATTTCATCACACTATAATATGTTCCCAAAATTCCAATATAAATCATCCCATAATTTATCTTCACTCAAAAAAAAAAATAACTCAACGCTGTAAAAAGGCTAGAGAAAAAAATGTTTACAATTATTTTATCAACCACGACATCACAATAACACTGCTTTTCAATTATCACATGCCCAACTAAACTATTATCGATGCACCAAAATTTACTGTGCTCAAACAATAAACCAAATTTTTCCGATACATTAAAATTTACTGGCCTGGGAAGTTGCTAAACTACCAGACATGACAACACAAAAAAAAAAACATAAATGAAAGCATCTTCCAACTCCCCTCTCTTTTTTTTGTCTTGCAATATATTTTTCCGACAGCCCCCAATTTTAAAATCAACTCGTTTTATAATTTTAAAGAAACCACAACATAATACAAAAAAAAGAAAATGCCGAGAGAAATTTACCTTTAGGACTGGGGGCAGCAACACTTCCTGCCAAGCACACTAACCGTCGATAATAATAAAAAAGTTTCACAGCCTAATAATAGATAAAATGAATATAATAATAAAAAAAAAAAAAAAAAAAAACTCTCCCTCAGAGAACACCACTGTCCCGGTTGATTTTCACTTCACTTCCAAGGTGCTTTTTTTTCTCTTTTTTTTTTTTTCTCTTTTCCTTTTTCTGAGGCAGCGTGTTTGGCCAACGATACAGGAAACGGGCATTTTGGAACCCTGCTGGTGGACCCCTTGTTGTAATCAGTAGGGCCCAACTCGACGATTCAGCAGTTAAAGGCGGTATCTTCTACAAAGCCGTGCATGCCCCTTTTTTTTTTCGGAACTTCCAGTGTCTGGTTGAACTGGCTTGAAGAGTTCCTTCCATATTGAACCGAGTAGTAACAGCATTCGGGTTGCGCTGGCAGAAAATTCTCCTGCGGAGATCAATTCACGGTAGTTATTACTTTTCTTTTTATTGCAGTTCACTCCTCCGTCGTCCACTAGGAGAGGAGGAGAGGGTTGAATCTGCAAGCATTTCCTCTCCAGTAATGAGATCCTTGAAATTCAATTTTAACTGTTGTCCGTTTAGATTTCAATACGAAATTTTCCTTCTTGCCGTCCCCTCCTCCGCCAAAAAGGCGAGGAGAGACTCGGCTGTGTCCTCTTTCTCTGCCGGTCAGCAAAAGTCAAGTACAAAAGTGACTCTCAACGGATAAAAACTCTGGGGGTGCTTGAAACCGCTGACCCCTCTCATTGGTCGAAACTTCAGCCTAGCAACTCACGGCTTCCCAACGGACCCTTCACTCCCACGCCTCGAGTGACCTCTGACCTTCACACGTGCAGACCAAGCTCTCCTTTTTGACCCTGGGGTCTAAAAATAGATTTCGTTGCTGAATTCCTTACCCCAAAAGACGAAAAGATGTTACTTTTGTGCGACTTTGGAAACAGGAACGCAAAAATGGCGGATTCTTGCTTTGCAGAAAGTCACTAGTTTTAATTTTCTTTTTCTCTCGTTCCGTGATGTTAAACCAAAATTAATTTTGATTCTCTGAGCTGCACACCTACTCGCCTTTTCCTATCGCGATAAAAGAACAGATAAAATAATTATTTTCAAAACCCCAAAGTCAGTTAAATCAAATATTCTTTTTTTTTTTTTTCCAACATGAAATTTTGTTTTCCTGGTAGTGATTAAGACAAGCGAATTTTGCGCATGAATTCCCCTGCCTTTCAACCAGGAATTTTCTTCTAACGTATGTCATGGAAGAAAATTTTTGCATTAATTAATCTCTGATAAACCAACAGAAAGATTGATCAGGTCTCTCTGAAATTCATCAGAGGTTAAAATTTTCGCCATGACAAATACATTCCCCCTGCGAAAAAGACGAGCAAAGCGAGTCGAAACATAAAATAAAATCTCAGAAAATTCGCTTCTACCTACTACTCAACACACACGTGCTCCGACCATGTCAACAAACCGATGAATGTAAACAAACCTGCAGCGCCACCTACCTCCGGTGAGAGCTGACTTCCGTTCCAACATGGCTACCACTAAACTAGGAAAACAAATGTTCCGAAGCGAAGCTACTTATCACCTGACCTTAATTACAGAGGTGAAAGAATTTTTTTCAAGCCAAAAAATTTTCACGGAACGAAGGAAAAAAAAAATTCTGCACCGGCTCAAATACTAACCTTTTAACTACACTGAGAAAATTAAATTAAAAGAAATTTAACTGATTATTAAATTCCTAACTCACTGGCTATTACTACAGTAATACTAATCCTACCCAACACTGAACCTACACTTCACTCCAATAGTAAACAACCTAACTTAAAATAACTAACCAGTGCACCTAGGCACTAAATTAACCAGCGTGAGGAGAGAAGAGAAGTTACGCCTCTTACAATTTTTGCATTATGCTTTCACCAATTTGACATCACCAACAACAGGCATTTTCGAATGACAACATTACTTTACAATACACTTTCTTCGCTTAGTTCAACAGAATATGATAAATTGCCTGAATGCAACACATTAAAATTACACTTAATTCAACACTCGGACTGTAGAGGTAAAAAAACTTTGCAACACATGAAAAATACACCTAGAAGTTCAATATTTGTAAAAGTGTGAAATTGCATATATATATGTGACACACTGCAAACTATTAATTAGCACTAGTTATATTCGAAATACCAAATTATACATTATGCAGGTACGCTTGAGAAATTATTTGTGTGAAAACTCATGTAGGTAAACACCCAAAAAAAATTGTATGTGTGTCAAGCACAAAATTACTGAAATTACTCATATATCACTGAAAATATTACACCAACACAAAAAAAAATCTTTTTATGTGTGTCAAGCCCTAACTGGCTTTTATGTTAAGCCCAAAATTATTCAATTATTACAAACACTGCTACTGAAATATTATAATACTCATACACAGAAATTCAGCTAAAATCAAAAAATATGCACTTTCGCTACTTTGGTCACTGAGAGAGAGAGACTACCAGAACTTATCACTACGAGAAAATAATTCACATATGAAACCAAACTCAAGATTTTTCGTAACTACTGTGCAGTACAGGTTGAATTCCATGACAAGGCATGTATCCTATGGTCACGGCACCAAATGTTTTGGTGGAAAAAAAAATTTGAATTTAATTCATTTTGGGCATATTGAATTGGTTGTTATTTACCAAAGGCGTTATATTTATGCTTGTATTGAAATTCATATGGAAATTATAGAAAAGTTAAATTTGGGAGATGGATGGATGCATTTCGAAACAAAAATATTTTCTAAGTACTAGAAAAGGCCATGAACATCCTAAACAAAAATGCATCTGAAAATTTACATTCCACAAGAAGTTATTGGAAAGTTTGCGTTGTTTGTGTTCAAGCAGAGTTGAGTCACCTGAAAGTGCAAAAATAAGTGGATATTGTTGCATGTGTATGAAAATATGTCACTATAAGTCATACGATAAAATGTACTCGTTCAATAACAACTTGCGGAGGCGGTGAAAGTCAATTTAAAAAGGTTAGGACAAAAATTGCAGTTATGAAATACCTTAGAAAACCAGGATTCGGATCGATAGCCTTAGTCAAGCTAAGGGGAGTACATGGGACCAAGTCATGGAAGACAACAGCACACAAAAACTTTTACACTGCACTCATTTTGAACTTTTTTTGAAAGGCTACTGCCTGTATTTATTATTTTTCTTTAAAAACTTAACCAGTTAATTTTAATGGACAAACAGATGGTATTTCCTTTTTTTCTTGTTTGCTTAAACACAGCAGTATAAAACAGAATCTCAATTTACTTTCTATTTCTATTTGGCCACTGGCCTTATGAACAACACAACTTTACATATTTCAACACAGTTGGTTTGAACACTAGGCATGCATCCAAAATTATACCATGATTCACATAGCTTAAAAAAAAAAATACTGGATTATTTTTAATTCCACAAGGTGGACAAATTCTGTTCTTTTGAAACGTACTCTCTTCTCTCTCACCCAGTTAGCTCAATGACCAATTTACAATTTTACACTTATTGATTTAAATTTAAACAATCTTAGCAAACTCCGCAATCTCCCAGACCAGATTCAAAGACTTCAATTAAATTTACAGTTATTTTAAGAGCCACAAATTATACTTTAACAAATCTACTATCAGCAAGTAAACAAACCAAGTAAATTATCCTCAAAACAGAATTTACACTGAGCACAAGCATTAATTAACATTACATAACCTATAGAACTACCCTGAATGAACCTACTTCACTTATAAAGAAACCTCACTAACTAATCTTAAAAATTATCACTATTCATAACATCAACATAATTCAGAAATTCAAACAATCTTCTTGCACTAGCTTGCTCATAAAAATCACCTCACTCTGCACTTCACATAATAGCTCAGGATACTTAATAACTCTATACTGTAAACAAAAGCTCAAAATACCAATTAACTAAATTTCCAAACTAAATATCAAGTTCACTAACACCAACAACCAGAATTTAGAATTTTCATCCCTAGCACTACAGCAAATCATAAACAAATAAATTTAGATACTTTAAATCACCAAACAAACTTAAATTTAACACCTGCAGTGAATTACTGAGGTAGCGGTGAGGCAAATACTCTCAGTTCAGACACTACCCTGGGTTTTGAGAACCAACACAGGAAGAAAATACCAAGTCAGGCTGAAGGCGTGAAATTGGGTCGTGAATCCACTTTCAGCCTATGCAAAGGGAAAGGAAAAAATCCTCAAGTGTGACACATCATCATCAGGCACAGAATTTCCTCTAACATGATCTCACCACATTTCTTGAAGCAACGCTCGACCGACCCTCGCTGGCAGTACATATCTCCGTGAGCAGCGAAACTACTGGGGGGTTTGAAGACAAGTTTTCCCCCAAAACCCACGTCTTCAAGGATCTCCCCACTTTTCGAACCAATACATGATCCCACCTTGATCAACCACGCCTGCAAGAGCCTGTCGTACTTCAACCCTAAATACTCCAGGCACATCTGGCCCAGAACTAACACACTATATCTCAGGAAAAATTCACTTATCTCTGTATATATCCCAAGAAATTCTAAATCACAGCATCCACATATATCCCAGGAAAATTCACTTATCTCTCTATATCCCAAGAAATCCTAAATCACTATATCCACATATATCCCAGGAAAAATTCACTTATCTCTCTATATCCCAAGAAATCCTAAATCACTATATCCACATATATCCCAGGAAAAATCACTAGCAAGGAAATTCTTCTGCACCATGGCAATGCGCAGGTCCACTTCAGCCAATAACACTGACCATTTACATAACCCACTAAATATTTTCACCTTATTGAAAATTAAAATTACATTTAGACTTTTAACCTTATAGTAAAAACAAGAAAATTTAGGCCAAAGAAAAGAACAATTAATACTGGAACTGGTGAGCAAAAGTGTGTCTTCTCAACCCATGATGTTCATTCTTTTTGTGAAATACTAAACTTGAGAACAAAAAAATACTTTAACTTCTATTCTGCACATATCGCATCCTGGTGAAAATTCCCTACTCAGAGCCCTCTGCCCTAGGACAAGTTCCCTGCTTGCCCTAAGATCACCCCTTTCAATGGGAGATTAACACTCATCTGGAGCATGTAAAATACTGGTCCTCAATTAACACTCCTACCATCTCAATTTCGACACTCAACACTCCAAGAATGTAAACAGCACTTTAGGTTTCCAATTTCATCACACTATAATATGTTCCCAAAATTCCAATATAAATCATCCCATAATTTATCTTCACTCAAAAAAAAAAAATAACTCAACGCTGTAAAAAGGCTAGAGAAAAAAATGTTTACAATTATTTTATCAACCACGACATCACAATAACACTGCTTTTCAATTATCACATGCCCAACTAAACTATTATCGATGCACCAAAATTTACTGTGCTCAAACAATAAACCAAATTTTTCCGATACATTAAAATTTACTGGCCTGGGAAGTTGCTAAACTACCAGACATGACAACACAAAAAAAAAACATAAATGAAAGCATCTTCAACTCCCCTCTCTTTTTTTTGTCTTGCAATATATTTTTCCGACAGCCCCCAATTTTAAAATCAACTCGTTTTATAATTTTAAAGAAACCACAACATAATACAAAAAAAAGAAAATGCCGAGAGAAATTTACCTTTAGGACTGGGGGCAGCAACACTTCCTGCCAAGCACACTAACCGTCGATAATAATAAAAAAGTTTCACAGCCTAATAATAGATAAAATGAATATAATAAAAAAAAAAAAAAAAAAACTCTCCCTCAGAGAACACCACTGTCCCGGTTGATTTTCACTTCACTTCCAAGGTGCTTTTTTTTTCTCTTTTCCTTTTTCTGAGGCAGCGTGTTTGGCCAACGATACAGGAAACGGGCATTTTGGAACCCTGCTGGTGGACCCCTTGTTGTAATCAGTAGGGCCCAACTCGACGATTCAGCAGTTAAAGGCGGTATCTTCTACAAAGCCGTGCATGCCCCTTTTTTTTTTTTCGGAACTTCCAGTGTCTGGTTGAACTGGCTTGAAGAGTTCCTTCCATATTGAACCGAGTAGTAACAGCATTCGGGTTGCGCTGGCAGAAAATTCTCCTGCGGAGATCAATTCACGGTAGTTATTACTTTTCTTTTTATTGCAGTTCACTCCTCCGTCGTCCACTAGGAGAGGAGGAGAGGGTTGAATCTGCAAGCATTTCCTCTCCAGTAATGAGATCCTTGAAATTCAATTTTAACTGTTGTCCGTTTAGATTTCAATACGAAATTTTCCTTCTTGCCGTCCCCTCCTCCGCCAAAAGGCGAGGAGAGACTCGGCTGTGTCCTCTTTCTCTGCCGGTCAGCAAAAGTCAAGTACAAAAGTGACTCTCAACGGATAAAAACTCTGGGGGTGCTTGAAACCGCTGACCCCTCTCATTGGTCGAAACTTCAGCCTAGCAACTCACGGCTTCCCAACGGACCCTTCACTCCCACGCCTCGAGTGACCTCTGACCTTCACACGTGCAGACCAAGCTCTCCTTTTTGACCCTGGGGTCTAAAAATAGATTTCGTTGCTGAATTCCTTACCCCAAAAGACGAAAAGATGTTACTTTTGTGCGACTTTGGAAACAGGAACGCAAAAATGGCGGATTCTTGCTTTGCAGAAAATCACTAGTTTTAATTTTCTTTTTCTCTCGTTCCGTGATGTTAAACCAAAATTAATTTTGATTCTCTGAGCTGCACACCTACTCGCCTTTTCCTATCGCGATAAAAGAACAGATAAAATAATTATTTTCAAAACCCCAAAGTCAGTTAAATCAAATATTCTTTTTTTTTTTTTTTTCCAACATGAAATTTTGTTTTCCTGGTAGTGATTAAGACAAGCGAATTTTGCGCATGAATTCCCCTGCCTTTCAACCAGGAATTTTCTTCTAACGTATGTCATGGAAGAAAATTTTTGCATTAATTAATCTCCTGATAAACCAACAGAAAGATTGATCAGGTCTCTCTGAAATTCATCAGAGGTTAAAATTTTCGCCATGACAGCAGATGACAATTTTTAGTTGCCATACCTGTCAAGAACTGCAATTAAAACAACTTACTTGTTGAAAGTAACATGGGAATGCTTTAAATATATTGGGAATGGCATTGGCTCTTAGTCTGACACATGAGAGTGATGTTCTGTCCATCTGATATTCACTGAAATGCTCTGAACATAGTTTGCTGCACGAGGATGGCTCCCAATTTTCTCTTCTGACAGCTTTTACCCATTCTGCTCTTCGTACTGGATCAGCTGGGAAACTAAAAAAAAAAAAAAAAAAAGTTTTTGCAAGCTTTACTTCACATCAACATTCACTGGCCTTTAGTTTCAAGTAATACATACCTAATTGTTAAGAAGGACTAGGGCATGTAAATTATTGGCCCGGGCAGGTAAATAAAAATTTTTGTTGCCTGGTGCAGGCACCTAAATTTTAAAATATGTACTGAATGGAAGTGCATACCTATTGCTGTGTTCCAGAACCTTGTCAAAAGCCTGCCCCGAAGGGTCAGTGCATGCATCAAGGCCAAAGGTGGGCCGATACCATACTAGTGTATGTCAATAAATGGTATGTTGTGTTTCTCTTTTAGTTGTCCGGTGACTTTTGTCAATATAGTGTGCAATGTGGAAGAAACATTCTTCTCATAATACATGGCCAATATGTCATGATAATCTGATGGCTGTGTTAATTACCTTTGATTTCTTTTTTTTTTTTTTTTTTTTTGATTGGAGGTTTACAACCACCCGACCACGTGAGCAACTCAATGGGCTATAAGCAGTCGCCCGTCCCTAATTTAGGGTCACTGGTTCCAGGGAAGGGAGAGAGCCAGTTCCGTAAGACAAACACAACATCCATGCCTGACCGGGATTCGAACCCGGACCCCTTTCGGACGAATGATCAGAGGCCATCGCTTAGACCACTGCGCCACCGGGGCGGCTACCTTTGATTTCATTCTACAACATAAAGACTACTGCACATTTAAAAACATTGAAGGATGATTCTTTCAACCAGCTATACAAGCATCGGCTCTTTTTATTTTTAAATAGACATTTTGAAAGTACGATCTTTATAGTTCCACAACTTGACATGATGTAACCTATAACAAAATGCATTAAAATTATGGATGGGCGATATTGAGCCTTCCATTCTTGCAATTCAACAATTTGCTCCGAATTCATTTTTCTTAAACTGCAAGTATCACTTCATAGCATCGTAAATAAATAACAGCAGTGAAATACAACACATCACATAGACCACCTTTTATTGCCGATTTCCTCTATTAATTGCTTGACCTTGTTTTGTTTTTTTTATTGTAGGTTTAACGACCACCGTGAGCAACTCAATGGGCTATAAGCAGTCGCCCGTCCCTAATTTAGGGTCACTGGTTCCAGGGAAGGGAGAGAGCCAGTGCCGTAAGACAAACAACAAACATGCCTCGCCGGGATTCGAACCCGGACCCCTTCCGGATGAATGATAAGAAGCCATCGCTTAGACCACTGCGCCACTGCGCCACCGGGGCGGCTTGACCTTGTTCCTTACAGTTTATAAAATAATGAACTCTCAGTTAAAAGTGACATGGCATTACATTGACTTTATGTTTCTTATGTTTCACATTAAACTTAACATAGAATGTAAGATGGGAAAGATTTACCTGTGAAACGTGATTCCAGACAATTTTTTATCTGCCTTATTGGTGCAGCGTACGGCTGCGCACGCTGGCATTTCTAATCTCCTTTCCAGCAAAAAACAACACACAAAAAATGAAAATCAAAATGAAAAACCCCACTAAACTCGAACTATGTTAGCTTCTACTTCCGTAACTTACAAGGCACGAACGAGCAACTGAGGGTAGGTAACATGGCGGTCACGCAACTCACTTGGCTTCACCGGTGGGAGCACATTCTCTCTCCCCTTATTTCTATCCTCCTTGCGTCAGGGCTGCAAGCAGCGCAGTCTGGTGCAGTCCACCAACGTTCCTTACTTACGCTCCCAGTGGTGTTATGCAGGGAAAACTTCCAGAGAATTGCTCTCGGCAATTCTCAAATTGACACCAAAATATTGTAGTAAATCACCGACACTTTTAGAAAAATACTTTCAAAATAATCAGTGTGTGGGAGATTAAAAAACTTGAAACCGTTTCCGAATTTTTCTCCGGAACCGTTATTGTATGCAAATTAACAGCTGATCTATAGTGGGTTCACTCTAACTTGGCAGTTGAGAAGGATTCATTTTACCAGTTTGAGGGAGTAAGCAGCGTGCCTTTTAGGAACTAATCGCTTCCAGCAGACCAAAGAGCCTTTGAACAATGACGACGGGAGGTGGAGGGGAGGGACTCCCTGTGGCGCTTCGAAGCTTCTCGTTAAATAGACTTTGCATGAAGGATACCGCAGACTTTGCATGCTGGGTATCCTCTACGGTTTTGTGAGATGGTATCGGATTTCCATGATGGGCCCGGGGGTTCACATTAAAAGTTTCAACCAAATGCGGTCAAATACGGAAACAATCACGGCTAGGTTTTAATAAGAAAATGCATGCTGCTAATATTCGGTAGCAAATGTCGCATACTGTCATTGCATTTACAGATAACACGGGGAATTATTATTATTATTATTATTTTTTTTTTGTTCTCTGTGATACAATTTAAACGAAAAGTCATATATCGTAGTTATATATCGTATATATACACTATCGCCGAGCACATTTCTTTAAGCAGACAGTGGGTCCAGGGCTGGGCCATTATTTTTGGGCCTCAGTATTAGTGCACACCTAGGATCTCACTACGGGTGACCGAATGGAAATACCAAGGAGAAAAATTTCCCAAAAAGCATGATATTGATAAGGAAGCCATATAAATATCCCCTCCTCATTGAAGTGTGTATCTCATATCATAACGGATACGGAGAACTGGCCACACCGGAGAACTGGATACATTGGAATTTCAGTGCCATAAAATTGTTCTGCATAAACAAATTTCGTGTCGCTATATTCCCCACTACTTAAGCAATTACTGTCCAATTTTTTTTTAAATATTTCATTTTCAGTAAGAAATTTAAACATTTCCATGATTTTCGGGAAAAAGACAAAGCGGGTTTCTCTATAAAAAAACTTTCGACCATTTCATCGCTTATATTTGAAACCCAAATCATCTAGTATTTTACTCAATGTAGTCTTACCTCCGTCAAAATCAATACTGTCGCGTAATTTGATTAATAAAGACTGAAGAGTAGGGATTTCCTTTTTCATACATGTCATGTACCGTTCTGCGCACAACGCATTTGTCAAAATCATCTATTTCGCGCTTCGGCGCTTTCTTGTTTCGTCTTTTACCAGGAGTTGACAAAACCTCGCTTGTAGCAGTCTGTTTCCGAATTCTGTAAACAGTTCTCAGTGAAACTCCTGTAGCCTCCGAAACGCGTTCATTGGATTTTTTCACATCCTCTTTCGGAACTCCATTTCGTTTTTCTTCGTCGATGAACATTATTACATTCCCAATAATTTCCCTAGCTTGGCTTTTCAGTACTTTTCCAGCTTTCAGTGTGCTGAGTGCCATAGTTGTGAGCAATAATATTAACAGTATCACACACAAAAAAAAAAAAGATTAAATAAACAGCAAAAGAAAAAAACCGTGAGTGAAGATCTCTTGCTTGCTACAAAGCTAGCTTGAGAAATCAGTAACAAAAGTCGGAAAGGGTCGTTTGGTGATGTTCAAGAATGCCTTATTCCTTTCCCTCCCACAAAGACCATTGAAGGAATCAGCATTAGGAGGGACTGCCAACACTCCCCATCCCCCACGTATCTTCATTGTTTATTGCCCTGCTCCAAGAGGGTTGGAGGCGATTAGTTGTAAGCACGCTGCTTACGATGCGAAGCTCCCATGAAACTGGTAAAGTGAATCCTTCCCAACTGTCAAGTTATAGTGAACGCACTAACTTTGGGTAGAAGGGGGGGGCACAGCAGGAGCCGCCCCTGCTTCAGATGCTTCTGGAATCTCCGTGGATGTACTATAAGGGAATACGATGGCCTTTCCTGGCGAAGTTATTGAGTGAACGATTTTTGATTTTTCCCTCCTGCACTTGTTTTATAAGCTGGTGTCGTTCATTAGATTCCTGACGTGCATGGAAGGTCGTTCATTCGCAATCATTTTCTGTGAAAGGATTTGATCCGGACCCCCTGTTAAATTTTCAAAGGAAGCAGTGTCGCTATAGGAATCTTCTTTTGTGATTGCTGAACTTGTTCTGAAGCAATGGAATCGCCGGTTTTTTTTTGTTTTTTTTTTTGGTGTCGGAAACATGTGTTATACATTGGTTTCGACTCATGCGTTCCGAACGTGTTGTCCAACTCTCGCCTTAACTAGAAAATGTGTCCCTACATTAGGGATTGGCTCCTATTTTATACCAACACGAGTTGCTCTCGGTGGTCGTTAGTCACCCATATAAAACAAGGAAAAAATCCTTTCTTCATAGATTTGGAGGTCAATAACTATCACGTATTGTGTAAAATTATTTTTTTTATTAGAGGTTTAACGACCACCATGAGCAACTCAATGAGCTATAAGCAGTCGCCCGTCAGTAATTTAGGGCCACTGACTCCAGGGAAGGGAGACAGCAAGTGCCGTAAGTCAAACACTACATCCATACCTCACCGCGATTCGAACTCGGACCCTTCTCGCACTAATGGTCATTTAGCCACCGGGACAGCGGTTGTTTCCAGGCGGAGCTGTCACGTTTTGTCAGGAAAGCAGCTTTCGGCTACTGTCAGTGTCTCTATTTCTTTAGTTTTCAAACGAGCGATTTGAGGCACCGATCTTGAGTCCATATTTCAGAGATAGGCCAGTGTTTGATTCCAGAATGAGGCATGGGTGGTTCGTTTGTCCAACTCGCTCTCTTCCCTGGAACCAGCGTCCCTACAGTGGGGAAGGCGATAACTAGCTTCTTGTTGTGCGCGTTCATCACCCAAAATCAAACAAGAAAAATTCTTGCTCTGTGGCTTCGAGAAAGTAAGACTGACACACGTCGTTAAAGTGGCATTCTTCTGCAACTAGCAACTAATAGAATTTCGTGCTACCGAAAGACGTTCAGAAACGAAACGTAAGCAAGCGCTCTTTGCGAAGAGGTCGAAGTCAAGTCCAGTTCTGTTACAAGCTTTGGAATTTGAAATTTTCTCGAAGCTCATTGGCTAATTTTAGTTTCGGTTGTGTTCCGATAGCGTTTTCTACGGGGCTTCCTTCGCAGTCGCAAGTTTGGATACTGCACGAGTAGGAGGACTTATTTCAGATGTCGAATCATAAACGGCTTGTTCCAACAAATATAGAACGTGCGATACTACAAACCAACCAATTATGGAAGTGCGATTACACTGCGTTCAAGTATAACGTAAGTACGATTCTTTTATGTATTTCATGGCCACACAACTCTAAAAATAAGAGTCGAAAATAATTTTCTTTAGCAATCCCTTTGTCAACGCTTTGTCAACGGAGGATTGAGTTCCCGCTGTACTTGTCCCCCGGAGGCAAAATTGCCTTTCAGAGGCGCTTTTCAAACAATATTGGATTTTTTTAGATTGAAAACGCACATAAAAATTTCGTCTTGTTTCGTAGTATCAAAACATGAATGCAAAATATTTATGGAGCAATAACCGTCCAAGGACAATGCACTCTTGTTCTATTGAAAACTTTGTAATAGGAAATTTTGTGTGCACAGATTGGGTCAGTACCAGTTAAAAAACAAAACTTGATCTTGTCCTGTGCTATGAGATTTGTGAGTTTATTGACTGATTAAATTAGAATTTACTTCAGAGGTATTAAATGCTTTCTGTGACTTTGAATGCCTTTTACATTAGTTTGTATGGTAATTTCTGAAAATGCTGCCCCCTTCCCAATGTGTGGAAAATATGAAACATTCCTTGTGGAAACACCTGACTTTTGATGGTTTTAAAATGTTATCTGCCTTGTTTTGCTATTTAGAATGAATATTTCCAATGAAAGTTAAATATATATATATATATATATATACTAAAGAGCAAAACTGAAGACTAAGGAAAAAATTTTAGAATTTAAAACGAAGGGTGCAATATAACCTGAAAATCAAAACGCGCAACGCAGCAGTTTTGAAAATTCAGAATTCACATTCTATAAAGAAGATACCTAAGCAAAAAAATACATATATAATTTTGACTCACACCTAGTACAACATAGAAAAGGTTATGTATCTACCTGTGTGATCAAAAGGAAAAAGATAAAAAAATAAAATAAAATAAAAAAAATAAAATAAAAAAAAATATTGCACCCTTCGTTTTAAATTCTAAAATTTTTTCCTTAGTCTTCAGTTTTGCTCTTTAGTATCTAATTTCAATTTATTATTTAGCAGCTCATGCGCAAATTCTAGTTGAAATGTTTTATTATTATTTTTTTTTTTTTATATATTTTTTTTTTTATTACTATTTTTTTACTTAAGGTTTTTTTTCATTTTCTAATTTTTTCTTTTTAGTATGTTTTGGATGCAGCTTTTTGGAGTGTAGTTTATACTCGAGTTTGGTCTTTTCTTGGACTGCTTATTTCTAAAATGCAGAGTTTTTGCTGGTCCTTGATAAAGCCAAGGCTCAGTATTCTCGACACCTTCTACATTCAGTTGTTTTATTTTATTTTTTTATCTTTTTTCCTTTTGATCACACAGGTAGATACATAACCTTTTCTATGTTGTACTAGGTGTGAGTCAAAATTATATATGTATTTTTTTGCTTAGGTATCTTCTTTATAGAATGTGAATTCTGAATTTTCAAAAATGCTGCGTTGCGCGTTTTGATTTTCAGGTTATATTGCACCCTTCGTTTTAAATTCTAAAATTTTTTCCTTAGTCTTCAGTTTTGCTCTTTAGTATCTAATTTCAATTTATTATTTAGCAGCTCATGCGCAAATTCTAGTTGAAATGTTTTATTATTATTATTATTATTTTTTTTATTTTTTTTTTTATTACTATTTTTTTACTTAAGGTTTTTTTCATTTTCTAATTTTTCTTTTTAGTATGTTTTGGATGCAGCTTTTTGGAGTGTAGTTTATACTCGAGTTTGGTCTTTTCTTGGACTGCTTATTTCTAAAATGCAGAGTTTTTGCTGGTCCTTGATAAAGCCAAGGCTCAGTATTCTCGACACCTTCTACATTCAGTTGTTTTATTTTATTTTTTTATCTTTTTCCTTTTGATCACACAGGTAGATACATAACCTTTTCTATGTTGTACTAGGTGTGAGTCAAAATTATATATGTATTTTTTTGCTTAGGTATCTTCTTTATAGAATATATATATATATATAGTTATTTCTAAGTTCACAGTACAATTAGTTTTCTAGTGAACGGTATTTCAGCAGTGGACAGGGTGTTACAATTGTTGCTAGATTCCATAAAAGGTTTGCAGGTCTATTTTTTTTTATTATTAAAGGTTTAACCATGCCTCACTGGGATTCGAACCCAGACCCCTCGCAGACGAAATGTCGTAAGCCAGAGCTTAGACAACTGCACCATCGAGGATGGGGGGCAGTTGCAAATCTGAATTTGTCTATTGAAATGAATTTAAAAAGAGTGTATTTTAAGGTAATTGCTTGTTAAAATAATTTCATGTTATAAAACTGTGCTAAGCGTGTTTTGTTGCTTTTGTGGAATACACTATTTTTTTTATGTAAATTGTTTCTGTTGACAGATAATTGTAGATTCTTAAAGGTCTTGCTTAGAAGTAGTCTGGGCAGGGTGTTGTTACCACTTTACTTCAAGGTGTCCAAGATCCCATTATTCTCATGCTTAGAAACACAGTGTTGCATGTACTGTATGTTGTCATGTGGAAGGAATTATTTCATGTTTCAAAACTTGTGCCCTTTGCTCGTGCACGTTTGTGAAGCAGCCACCCAATGAATGAACGATGATGCCTGTCAGGGATTTTTTTCTTTGTCTTCACTTCCTGTTATGAAATTGTGACATTTGTCTTTAAAAGAAGTGCTATTAGACACCCAAGCAGGATCAAAATGCTGGGGAAGTAAAGGCAATTTCTTTTTGCAACTCAAGTTTCATTCAGCTGTTCAAGTACTGTGGGCTCATAGCTGTGAATTCTTTTTTGATCATTTGGTCTTTTCGCCCTATACAAGACTGCAGCTGCACCCTTGGGGTAATTACATCCATTGCAAAAACAGTGCATTTCAGGGAACTCTTTTCACACTCCTGCAGAGAAGGGCCCTAATTTCAAATGTTATGTTCTTCTTACCATGCTGAGTCTGTGTAGGAACCGAAAATGTTTCTGTAGTCTTAAGCACAATGATTAAATGGGATGGGGGGATGCACTGAAAATGTTTGTTTGTAAATGAGATTCAGAGTTCACTGCATGAATGTGAATATGAATGAAACAGTTTTCCCTGGCATAGAGGTTTTGTTGTAGCATTTAAGAAGCAGGTCATAACAATCTCAGTTCCTACGTGTTAAAGAAAGATTGTATGTGTGTATGTATTTATAGAGAGAAAAGAAACAATGTGTATTAAGCCGTTTTTCAACGTAAAGCAAATGCACACAGACTGTGTAAGCACAAGAAAACAGTGCCTTAAATGTATGCAGGTGTATTGTTTAATGAAATCTTTGAGTCATACAGATCCATCCCAGAACCTTAAGTGATCAAACTTAAGGAAGTGAAAAAAAATATCTTATCTTTTAAGAACCTGTGGTACATGTTGAGTTGCAAGCACTGAAATGACTGAGAAGTTGTTTTTATTGAAACAATTATGATCTCTACAATCATCAAATTCAGTAAACACACTTTTATTTTTTTGCGTGTGTCTGGCCTTTTGATTATCAGCACTTCAAATAGTTCTATTCCATGTGTCCATCAACTTTGTATACATGGCATCTGTGGACACCTATCATCACAGGAGCAAAAGAAAAAAGACTCTATTAATATTCGTTTAGTGTTCTACCACTTGAAGGACCAATAATTGGAAGGCTGGCTTTTTTTTTTCACATTTACCAGAATTACTTTATTGGTGTAAATCCAGTGATGTCTGCACAGTTCTTTACAGAAAAAGACAAAGTGAGATCTCTTTGTTGTTTATAATATGTGATATTATGCAGTGTTACTTGTTTTATATAATTTTCATATTTTTTTTTTCTCCCCTGAGTACACGAAGCTTCTGTGTATTATTTTTATTCCTCTGGTCACCACAGTGGCTATTTGTCACAACGGAATTCCAAGGAGTGTATGGTTTTTGCCTCAACTAAAAGAAATTAATGAAATAAGAAAAATAGGGAGTAGTACACAGTTAAAAATTTTTTTCAAGTATTTGGATTACAAGGGAAATTTTGTCAATATTGTACGTAGAAGAGCTACAGGTGTTGCTCTTTCATTCTTTAGTACTTTAGTGTTTATTTTAGGCTCACTTTGATCTAGTTTGCCACCGCAGACTGTTTTGCAACCTGTTGGAACGTTTTAAAACTGAATTCAGTAATGTGTAAATGTAAAAATAAAACAAAAAATAATGCTTTGACTGATTGTGAGGTACTGGCAGTGTGGCGAGTTCACGTGAAATTGCAACAGAGCCCGTGTTCCATAGAAATGTAAAATGGACAAGTTCATTTGAGAATTGGGAACTGAGAAATGTCTTTTTAGGGATTTTTGTTATTATATTTCTAGAATTACTGTACTGGCAGGCTCAATAAAGATGAGCAGCTCAGAATTAATACATGTTAATATATATGTGTGTCTGTCAGAGCTTCAATAACCTCTAAAGTTACACGTGCAGAAATTTTTTACCTGCTCAGGTAGTAAAAGCTAGATGCCCACAGAGAAAAGTTTTTCTTACAAGACAACAAATCATAACCCTGCATTATTCTGTTGGTTTTTTTTTTTAAGTAAAAAAATTTGAACTTTGGTACATGTTTTGCATTTCCCTGAGACTCTGTATTCAAAATATTCAATGCACAAAAGTGTATATCTCAAGTTTTAAGATGATGATGCTGAAAATTGGCATTATGATGAAATTGGTATTTGAGAAATTTAGTGATTCTGCCATGCTTGTTTTATTCAAGTTTTTGCCCTTTGTCACTCAACACTAGAGGCTATTAGAAGCACACATCCCGCAGCTGACCATAAACATTTGGGGCGAAACTACACGTGGTTCCAATTTCTGGACCTACAGCATAATACAATTAAAGAAGTGATATTCTTCTGTCCTTGGTACTCCGAAATAATGATACAACTTGTGGTGACTAGCAGCAAAATGAGATAACTGTCTTGTACTGAGAAATTCTATTCCAAACTTTATTTTTAAATTTACTTGCATGAACCGGGTAACCAAATTTTTTATTTACCTGCCCAGGTCAATATTTTACTTGCCCTGGGCATCTAGGACATGTTATTTTTCAAGCATTGTACGTGTGTGTATTACATATATTTTTATGTCATCATTGTCAACTATTACTGTCCACTGCTGGATGAAGGTCTCCCCAAGTTTGTTCCACAATAATCTGTCTTGAGCCAGTCTACTCCATGTCCCTGCAGCCTGCTTTCGTATTTCATCCACCCATCTCCCACATGGTCTTTTCCTGTCCCTTGGTATCCAGTCTAAAATTTCGGTGGTCCGTTCTTCTAGCAACATGTCCAACACCTTGCAATTTCAGGGATTCCACTCTTGCTGTTTTCCGGATCCATGAGTTTCCTTTTCTCGTCTCCCCTGGTCCCACCAAGCTTGCATCTCTCCGTGCTTTCTTCAGAAGTCTGCAGCCTTTGTGTGTCTTTTTCAGTTAAGGTCCATGTCTCTGCTGCATACATCAGGACTGGAGGGATGCATTGATTAGACCCTTCTCTTTTAAGACATACTGCTTGCTAAGCATTCATTCAGGTCACCTCTCTAGTTGATTGTTCGCTTAATGAGAATTTATGAAAAAGCTGTCCACTCCCCACCTCCTAGAAAGAGAGAAAAAAACTGTTAATTATTAGGCTTTGACACTGCAGACCTTTGTTTCGTGTCACCGAAGCAGCAGCACCGACAGGTCAAGTGGATCTGCCAGAAGCTGGAAAATCTTAAAATAAAAGAAAAAGAATGTTCCTTGGTAGTTAAAAAGGACAAACACATTGCCCAAAATGAGGGCAAATATTTTGCCTGGTGTAACCCATTTTGCACTTAGTATTGTGAATGGAATAGCTTCTCTTTTGATGATTTCTGACAAACTTTTCTGTGCAAATAGGATGGGCACATTGCATGATATATTTCAGGACATTTACTCCAAAGACACAGTTGGAATGAAAAATGTTAGGATGGTTGTTATATAAGACGCAGTGCGCTTTTCCAAAGAATCAGGTGTCATATGCGATGTTATCATAGTTTGTAGTGCCTCTTCTGAATTCAAGGAATTTATGCAGTAAGTGAGCAGTCAATAGATACGAAAGAGGTAGTTGAAGGATCGGGACCTTCATACATTTTAGGCAGGAAAAAGGTAAGTAAAGGACAGTGGCACCACATGTAACTGAGGTAAGTAGTCTAGCTAGCAAGTAAAAAATGGCACTGTGGAGAGAGATATTAGGAATATTAGGTGGTAAGGACATAGACGCCGGTTTCAGCAGACCCATCAAACGTGGTGCAGTTATTACAGAATCAAGGAATGGGCATATTTCTAGGAAACTGTGGTGTAAAGATTCGGATTTGACAGCTCCGTCAGTGGAAAGCACACTGTGTTTGAGGGCAGGGTTGGTTTGCTATGGACTAGTTTAGATATTTTTAAGACTGTCAGCCTAAAATTCATCATGCAATGTTGTCTGGTACAAAAAAAAAAAAAAAAGCAACTGATAAATTTGCAAGTCAAAAATATCTTCCACCATTAAGAAGAACCATATTCCATTCTCAGTGATTCTAAACTTAAGCCCTATGGATCTTGAAATTCTGTAAGGATTTTGGACGGGAAAGAGCCCTTCCAATTGCCTCGTGCAAAATCTGTGTTTGAAACAGTAATTTCCAGAAAGAGAACATCCGTTGACCAGGAGTCCACCGGAATCTGGTCTCTTTAAAATCTTCCAGGAATTCCCGTGTGTTTTTACTTTTTTATTCTGATATTTTGAACGGGCAGAAAGTTACAGAAATCATTTCATCTATGCCTTCCCAAGAAAAACATGGATTTTTTTTAATGATTGCAGTACAGCACTGGTGCATGTGTTTCTGAGTTTTTATTTTTATTTTTAATATATTGGGATGGTCAAGTGGCATGAATATTACATTAGACTTGTCTACCTGCTTTGGCATGTACAAGTTTAACTGTCTGCATTTTAACCCATTAATGAACAGAGTCACACGCAGATAAGGAAAGTTATGAATGCACCCATCTTTCTCATCCACATGTGATGGCACAGGTGTAACTAGGCATTTTTATACCACAAAATGCTGTGCTTCTGTTATGTACATCATTAAACATTTACAATCCAATGCTGGAGGAAGGTCTCCCTAAGTCTTTTCCACAGATCTTGACCCAGTCTCTTGCAAATTGCTCCTGCACACTTTTCAATTTCATCCACCCATCTCCCATGCAGTTTTCTTCTGTCTTTTCGTGTCCCTTGGTAGCCAATATTGCATTTTAGTTTTGCCACAAAATACTGTGTTCCTGTTGTGTATATCCTAAACCATTTTCAATCTACTGCTGGAGGAAGGTCTCCCCAAGTCTTTCCCATAGATCCTGATGCAGTCTTTCTCAAATTACTCCTTAGTGTTCTCCCTAGATTTTTTTCACAGCTGGGTGGCAAGAAATTTTACCTGGATGGCACTTTTAACGACCCCAACCCCACCCCCACAGACTAAGATAAAAAAAAAATTTTATTTAATATTATTATACTTATTAAACATCTTTCTAGCAGTGTGGTAGGCATTAAGGTAACTAACATGATAAATATTAGAAAACTGTACATTAATGATAAAAAAAAATAGGTACTTACTAATAAATGAAATTTTAATGCAGATTTCAGCCAGTCTTCATCAGTATTTATGGTGTATGTGGGAATAAGTTTTCCACTCTTACAATTATGTGCACTTAATATGGAGCACAATAAAGAAAGTACTCATAAAGGAAATCATAACTTATTCAATTTTTGAAATTTTACTGAATTAGCAATAAAACAATATTTTTTTTCTTGCCTGCAGAGTTAAAAATGGAAACTGTTATTTAAGGTGCCAGCCAAAGTTTACATTATTCTTAAGTTCACGTGTGATGTACATGTATAACCAGAGTATTCAAATATGTATTTTTCTTTTTTTCTTCTCTGCCCAGTTATCAGCAGCTCGATCATAATCGAAAGTTGAAGGATCAGGACCTTCTAATGCTATCATCAATAAATTGTTTAGAGTTTTCTGGCTCATTCTGTTTCGTAGGCAAGTTTTAATTCTTTTCAAAGCAGAGAATCCCCTTTCACATTCTGCAGTTGACACTGGTAAAGAGAGACAAATTGTTGCTAATTTGGATAAATTAGGGAACGATTCTCTAAGTTCATGATTTGTTGATAGTTTTTTGAGACAGTTTCTTGTTGACATATCTTTATATGAGTCACTTCTGATCATCACTGAGGCCACACTCCATTCTGCTTTTGTGGCAGTATAATCAAGAGGTGGGGATTTCCATTTTTTGAGTAGTGAATAAATAACTCTTCGCATAGCTCACTAACCTTCTCTGGTGATGTTTCTTTTACAGCAACAGGGTTAAATATGATAGAAAATGCTGACATTATTGGCATATCGGGGAATCTGCCTTCTAAATGAATTTGTATCACATCCAGATATTTATCATAAACATTTTTCTTGTACAGCTCTGCACTTTCCTCATCTACTTTAACAGCCAGGTCCATCCACTCATTTTCCAATAGCAAGGGTAGATTTCTGAAATTTTCTCCTGGGTCAGATTTCAGTAAAATTATTTTAGATTTGGTTGCCTCTAATATTGATTTAACAGTGGTTAAGTCTGTATCTTGCCGTAACCACGATCTACATAGGTTGCTCAAAATTGGCAGTATATCACACATCATCATTAATGTAGCAAGAAATGAGTATGTTTTAATAAATTTACTTAAACCTTCTGCAGTGACATCATTTCGTTCAATGGCTTCTCTCTCCAGTGCAGCCACAACACTCATCAGTGTTTTACGAAGTGACTGAACAGCAGCTTCATGAGAAAGCCATCTAGTATCACTGGCCATTTTCAGTTTCATCTGAGGTATGTTGAAAATGTCTTGTATTTGGTGCAATCCAGCCATTTGAACACCAGAATTTTGAAAGAAAAAAATAACTGCTGCAGAATGTCATTGAATTTTACTAAATACTTAACTTCTTGTGCAGCCTGGGCACTAGCTAAAGCTAGACGGTGATTTACACAATGGCAATTAATTAAAAGATTTTGAGTTGCATCCTTCAGCAATTTTGCAACACCGTTATTCTTGCCAATCATCACTGCGGCACCATCAGATCCCAAACCTACTAGTTTTTCAAGCTGTAAATTTAATTCACCTAATGTTTCAGTTAAATTCTTTGCAATTGTTGTAGCTTTTCCATCATTTATGCTTTTAGTGGTCAGGAAAGCAACTTTTAACTTCTTTTGTTTTTGTGGACACAAATTTTGTATAAATTATTAACTGCTTTACAACTGAAATATCAGTTGTCTCATCACACAGCACACTAAAAAACTGACTTTTGGCTAACTCGCTTACTATATTAGAGCGAATTTCTGAAGCTAGCACCTCTAAGAGCTCTTGAACAACTCTCTCAGAAGTGTAATTAGCATTTTCTGCCACTTTCAAATTGCTCAAGTAAGTGCATCCCATCAATTTGTAGTGCTCTAATAATTTTTCATATAAAGTTGTATGAGGTAATTCATTTTTGGCAAGCCAATATACACTTTTTAGTGCATCTAAAACGTATCATGTTGCAAATTATTTAAAGCTGAAACAGATCTTTCGATCTCTCCAACTCCAGTATTTTCCAGTAAAGCAGCAGATGAAGAACGTGAGCAGGCATCGAAGTGCATCTTACTTTTTTCATGATTTGAAAGGCTTTCTTTCCTCAGTCGAGCACAAGGAGTATCCACCCATGTTAATTCTTGATTAGCAGTTCTTGTAGCATATTTCAGGCATATGGTGCATAACATTCCATCTTCAGTCACAGTTAACCATTTGTACTTCTGAAACCATTCTTTGTTAATGCCACTAGAACGGTGCTTGGAATTAACAGTACTCACCTGCTGACCTTGAGTTGGAAGTTCAGTTTTTTCAGCACTTCCTGAAACAGAAGAATCATTCAACTGTTCACTGACTGAGGGATGTTTTCTTTTCAGTGGAACTTTTAGAGGACTTAGAAAAGTAGCGAAGTAGTGCTTTTTCCATTTTTATATTCACTGGACAAATGTAACACAGAACTGATAACTTCCTTATTTGCTACTACGGTTTACTGCCTTGTGTAGTTCACCACAGTCACAATGACAATGATCACTCAGGTGACTTCTCTGCATTCCTCTGTTAAAAAATGACTGAACTTGTCACCAACATCTCAGCCTTAGTCAGACAAACATGATTCATCAATAGAGATTAAGTCCCTACCTCCTGCTTACTTCTTTGAATAGATACCCCCCCTCCCCTCTTCCACACTCATCTCTTTCTTAATCTAGGAGTGCCTGAGCATTGTGAGAGCAAGAATAGATTAACATTCTTGCAGCTGGATGCACTGGTTTAACATTCTTGCAGCTGGCTCAAGAAATGCTGTAGCAAAACTGCTAAAATGGGGAAAGAAGTTGTAGCCAAAATGCTAAAGTTAGCCGCTTTTATCTCTCGGAAAATTATAACACCAACTGAATTATTCACACCAATAATGCTTTGGACGTCAGTGGAAAACTACTGTTGATGGCCTTGGTGAAATGCCACAGACATCAATGCTGACTCTGGTTTAAGCTTTGAATAGGTTGAAGGAGTCTAATCCCTGTGGCCTCTATAATCTTACCCCACCCATCCTTTAGGGGGTGCTCTAGAGTGTGTGGAGGAGGGGAGGGAGTGATTAAGCAAACAGATACTGTAGAAACATACCTTAAGGATTAAAAAAATAACATTAGCAGAGCGCGAATCGCTGCCAGAATTTCAGAAATTTTTGTTTTCGCATAAATAGAAAAGCTGTAGCAGAATCTGCTGATGCGTTGATATTTAAATGGCTGGCGCCATTTTGCTACAGACACTAATTTTTCTCTTGCATTTTGGATTAACTCGTCGCATTTTGTGAAAATAGCGACCATAACTAAACCTCTGCACACAGGGTTATGGGATTCAGAATATTTTCCTAAATTCAACATGGCCAATGGCACTGCAACAAGTTTGAGAAATTACACCGAGCTCCTCAATAATTCCGAAATAAAATTCTCAAGGAATTTTATAGACATGCAGGAAAAACAACAGTGATTTTTGCCGCAAAATTCCGAATATGGCTCACAGTAAGCACATTTATAATACAGGCGCAGAATTCAGGAAGTGGCGATCGATTCTGTGGGATTGCTCTAGGCACAACATTTTGATACCCAACTCCTTAGCTTGTAGTACCTTCCTGAATCATTTTAACTTGGTTAGAGGGGGGGGGTAAAGTGATATTTATAATATATTACATGAAATGTTTGCACTTTTTTTTTGGGCATCAGTTTTTACCTGTTCGTTGTATGCCATTAATCACGGTATTTTTCCTCTCCCCCATATGCAATTTTAAAAAGCATCGCATAAAAAGCGCAAATTGAATAACACACAGTTCAGAGAAATGAACCAGATAAATGTTTATTTAGAACGTGCGATGATTATTTTATGCCATTATTTAGGTACATTTTATAACAATATATATTCATAAAAGGGCTTCACTAGTTTGTGCAATTGTTGCATTTTTGGCATTTCAAAGTTCAGCGGCACAATAAAAATCTTGCTCTACTACTTGTCCATATTTTTCAGTGACAGGTAATTGCATCAAAGTTTTAAACAGCTTGGATATCTCTTTGGGGAAGAAAAAAACATCTTTTACTTATACAGTGGAGGCATTTTGTTACAAAGAAGGGGTCAGTCATAGCCTGGAAGTTCAAAAGCCAACGGGGCGATCAGTTCTGTCTGTCAATGAATCACGCGACTTCCGTGGTTCAGGCAAGTGCTCGATCTTACCCCAGCAACAGGACTGGGATAAAATTTTCTAAAGTAAAATTTCTCTAATTTTTAAAATATTGGCATGCAATTTTCACGGAGACCAATACATGTTAAAATAACATTCAGATTTAAATTTCATCAAAACTGTTGAAAACTTTAAAAGGTGCGCATTTTTTAAAAATTTATTCCATTCTGCTATTACAACTTAATGTTTTAATAATTTCAAAAGTAGTGAATAGATTTTCGCAAAATCAAAAAGAATATTTTAGCTTTGATAATCTCAATAATCTTTTTATTTAGAAACGTGGACATTTTTTTTCTGATACTTTCAAACAGTTTAAAACAAATGACAGTTTTTAACAGTTGAAAACCGTAGGTTGAAGATGCGTTTATTTGCTATTCTGAAGAATCGTGCAAACTTTTTCGTAACTACAGTACATAAATTTTTCAGTTTATGGCATCAAGGCATTTTTAAGGTTTTCGAACTTCACGGGTCTGTCCCTTCCATCCACATGCATTTTTTAGAAAAAGATGCAGTTTCGTTTGTCACAGAAATCAAAAAGCAAACGGAATCAAAATTAAGTACTATCAAATCACTCAGATACATGTATAGTAACTCCTTCAAAATATTATACCAGATTAAAATTCCTAACTTTTTTTAAAGCACTTGTGATCTAGAAATCTTTGATTTCAGAGCAGTCTCCAAAAATGCACGTGAACAGCAGCGACCGATCACATGACCATATGCATACCCTGATCCTCACAATCTGCTTTACGAGTCACGCAGGCTTGAACAAATGGGACCAAAAAGAGGGGGGGGGAGATGTTGAGATGATAATCTCATGTCTTTCACGTGGCAGAGGGACTTCCCGCACCTGGTTTATCTCCCCCCCCCCCCCGCGCATTGACAGCACCCACTTTTCCCTCCGGCTTTGTTTTACTGCATTTGGGAAGGAAGTAAGCTACACTTTGTTTAACACTTTGTCTTCTTACATTTGGATCTTGAACAGCAGAGGAAGAAAAGTAGCGCTAACAGCCACTATCGTGAGGTGAAAAAAAAAAAAAAAAAAACCTTGAGTGTTGCTGGGGATTTTTCCCTCTTCCCATAATTGCATCCGCAGCTGGGAGGCAGAAAATTAGCTGGGCGGGCCACCCAGTAAAAAGGCTCTAGGGAGAACACTAACTCCTGCACACATTCCAATTGCATCCACCCATCTCCTATGCAGTGCTCTGCTGGGTCCTTTCATGTCCCTTGGTACCCAATGTTTTATTTCAGTTGTTTTGGTTTTTACACCACAAAATGCTGTGTTCCTGTCCTGTAATGTATCATTAACTATTTCCATTCAACTGCTGGAGGAAGGTCTCCCCAAGTCTTTTGCATAGCTGTCTATTTTGACCGAGTCTCTTGAAGTTGCTCCTGCACGCTTTCCAATGTCATCCACCCATGTCCCATGGCTGTCCTCTTGTTTCTTTTCATCTTCCTTGGTATCCAATCTGGTACTTCAGCTGTTTTGGTTTGTGATCAGTTCAAGCAGTTTGTCTAGGCCGATGCCACTGGAGGGTCTTGACTTTGATCACGATGTCATCAACTGGTGTCATTTCTCTATTCCATGTATTCCTCCTGCTCTCTTTCCCGGGTATGCCAAGCGTGCATCTTCTCCACGCTTCTTTGAATTGTCTGTGCCTCTGAATATCTTTCTTAATTAAAGTCCATGTCTCTGATCCACAAGTAACAAGTGGAAGCTTGCATTGATTAAACACTTTTCTTTTAGGACATAAATGGTGAATTGCCCTTGAAAATTGTAGTGTTTCTTCCAAAAGCACTCCCACCAAGTTTTATACATCTTAATGCACATATCATCATTTATATTTTATATACACTGAGTGGCCAAATTTTTATAAAAACCTGATTAGCAGGTGAGCCTCCTTTCACCCATGATGGTGCTTATTAAATTTGTCTAGGAAGGGATTCAATTTTTAAGGGGTTCAAACTGCAAAATGTCAACTTTAGCTTCAAAATTTGTATCCAGCACCCAAAACCACGTGTCTCAATTGAAAATCAAGCAAACGAGACCATAATTAGAGAAAATTGAAATTTTGACAGGCATCAGACTTGTGAATTTATTTTGTTTCAATCATTTAGTATTTTTCAGTGTTGTTGCACTTGTAAAACAGAAGGTTCGTAACATGCGAGGTCTCCCAGATGCTCATTGTTTTGTTATATAGTTACATATTGAAGAGAAGGGTGTGCGCACACATATTGACTTTTGTGACTGACTTTAAATTTGCACTATGAAGCATATTCCCAGTTGTTATTCCTCCATTATTCAAGACCTTCCAGGTTCACATGCTTTCTCTAGATCTAGGAGGACAGCATAAACCTTTTGACCAACAGACAGATAGATACCTTTTCATCATCGTACATAATACAAAATCTAGGTACTGCAGCCCTTCTGAGGCACAAGACCACTTGGTACATTCCACAAGTGCTCTGAAGTGAGACCTTGTAGATAATGATGACCTATCCCTGGCACACTCAGCAGACAGAGAGTACGACAGTTCTTCCATTGAGTCTGAATTTTCCTTGTGCAGAGGAACAGGCCTGCTCCATTTCAAATCGGGCAGAGACCTGTAAGGCATCCCTCAGAAATCTTCAAGGAAATTACACGTATATAAGCATATCTTTGAAATCTGTAGTCATACGATAAAAGAAAATATTTTTATTCCTGGGGGGGGGGAATTATATATATATATTATATATATATATAAGAAGTTTGTGTGCAAATTATGGCATTTTAAAAATGGTGCACTGCAGTGAAGCTTTGATGGAAGGAAATTTCTCCTTTTTAGGAATAAATAACTCTTGAAATTGTAAAACTACAGCTCACATTTTTTTCTCCCCTATGCATTTCCTTGGCTCACTTAGGTTATTTGGGAGGGCTGGAGCACATCTTAAAGTCCTCTGTTAACAAGTTTTTAGCTTCTCACTTGGTTACTGCACTTTTAGAGCATTTCCCTGATCAGCGTTGGGAGTTTTTACTGGACTAGTTTGTTCTGTATGACATTACTCTCCCAAATCACAGTTAATTTAGTTCCTAGCAAGCCTAGATATCTATATGGAGCTGCGGCACACATTCAGAGAAGACTGCAAAAATGAACTGAAATTATGGTTGTAATGAAAATCTTTTTGGTGTGTAGGTCTGTTTTCAGACTGGTGTTGTGGTGTTCAACTCATTTGCTTGCAAATTCATTTTCATTTATTCATTTTTCAGTTGTCACATATTACAATTCAAAATACAAACAATATAGGTAATCAATTACAAAAAATGTAGCAACCAGGAGGAGAGAAAAGGCCGTAAGGCCTGACATAGCCCTCCCACACCTAGTACTAAAAAAAAAAAAAAAGACACGAACAACAAATAACAATACAAAAGACAAGTCAAAGGCCCATTGAATATAACTGAAAGATTAAATAAATACATAAGTGTATACAGATGCAAGGTCTGTTCATAAGCCGTGAAATCAATCCAGCGACCAGATCAGGTCAACTCAGCACTAATTGAGAGACTTGTTAATAAGGTGATACTTGAATTTTTTTAAATAGGTCAAAATTGTTAATATATTTTATGCCATAAGGCAAGGAGTTCCAAAGTTTTGGACCCGAATAATTAATATTCATTTTAATTGTTTCTGTCCGAGGAAAATTAGGTATGAGTGTTATCGATTCCTGGTTTCATAAGTATGAGTATGAATATTTAATGATATTAAGTAATGGTATAAATAATTTTTAATTCTTCTGAACATTATTTTACCAAGATTATAGTCAAATAATTGTTTTATTGTAAGTATATTATATTTATTGGGATTTACTTCTGACCTGAAAGTAAAATTAGGTATAGAATAATTAAGAGTTTTTAGGTCTATTAATCTTATATATCTATTCTGTAATACCTGTATTTTTTTTAAGTTATATTGTGTTGTTTGCCCCCATGTCAGTATACAGTAATTTATATGTGTTTGTGTAGTATATAAAAGTATCATTATTTTAGGGGACAAATTTATCATAATCTTACTAACTACCCCAATGTTTCTAGATATTATATTAGTCAGGTTGTTAATGTGCATATTCCATTTCAAATCATTTCTGAATCAATACTCCCAAGTAAGAATGACTATTCACAAAATCAATTTTTACCCCATTCAAGACCACCACGTCACTCATAGATTGTAGTATTTGTAGTTTCAAAAAGATCATAGCCGCCCCGGTGGCGCAGTGGTCTAAGGCGCTGACCTCTGATCATTCGTCCGTAAGGGGTCTGGGTTCGAGTCCCGGTCAGGCATGGATGTTGTGTTTGTCTTACGGCACTGGCTCTCTCCCTTCCCTGGAACCAGTTACCCTAAATCAGGGACGGGCGGCTGCTTATAGCCCATTGAGTTTCTCACGGTGGTCGTTAAACCTCCAAAAAAAAAAAAAAAAAAAAAAAAAAAGATCATAGCCTTGGTCTTGTTTATATTAATAATCAATTCATTGCTATTTAAACAATTTGTCACCAACACAAGTTGTGCATTTATTCTGATGGATGTAAGATCTAAAGTATTATTACCCTTTAATAAGATTGTTGCATCATGAGCAAATAAAATTAAATCATTATCTTTTACCACTGTAAAGAGATCATTAATATACAAATTAAATAATATAGGACCATGGACCGAACCTTGCGGCACTCCAGAAATCACACCTCCCATTCAGGACCATGTCATATCAATCACAGTATATTGCTTTCTAGCTGATAAATAACTTTTGAATAAATTATATGTAGAACCCCTAATTCCAAAAAAAAATAATTTGGTTAGTAGAATATCATGGTTTAGCATATCAAAAGCCTTAGATAAATCTAAGAAAATTGCAATTGTTGATTGATTTTTTATAGGATTTTGTTGGATTAAATTATGTGTAAATGAAATTTCAAGCTCTGTTGATTTATTTGGCAAAAAGCCAAATTGATTTTTGTTAAATATGTTGTATTTTTGTAAAAAGGAAAGTAATTTAATGTAAATTAATTTTTCTAGCAATTTAGCAAAAATAGTCAAATTTGCAATAGGCCGACAATTATTTGCTTCGTTTACCGAACCTTTCTTGTATTTGGGAGTAATTTTAGTTATTTTTAAAGCATCTGGAAATATGCCTGTAGTAAATATAGAATTATAAATCAACAAAAGTGGCTCCGCAATATTATGAACCACATGTTTGATAACCAATGGTGAAATTTCATCATATCCAGGTCCACTATTAACATTAATTTGCAACAACAAGTGTAAAAGTCCAGATCGTGTAATTTTATGCAAGTGAAACGTGTTTGATTGGTGTGCATTCTGAAAGTACTGATGATATTGAGAATTTGTAAGTAAAACTTGTTGTTTAAGAATTTGCGGAGCTAATATAAAGTGATTAACTATTGACTTCATTGACTATATCTTGTTTGGATTTAATTATTTTGGTTGAATTAATTAGGTATTGTGGTGTAATTGAACCTGAAGATTTACCCAGTAATCTGTTTAAATGTTTCCAAGTTAATTTAAAATTGTTTTGAGAAAAGATATTAGTATAATATTCTCTTTTAAATTTCCTAATATCAGAATTTAATTTATTTCTATATGTTTTAAATATCTGAAAATCAGTATGTAGTTTACTTTTTATAAATTTTGAGTATAATCAATTTTTTTTTATTAATTCGGTTTAATAGATGTCTAGTGAGCCATGGTTTACGTTGCTTTTTAGCTTTTTTCTTGTTAAGTAAAATTGGAAAGGCTTGGATGTATAATTCATTTAGCACTTGTGCAAAGCTGCCATATAAAAGATTTGGATCAGTCAACTGTAAAACATTTTTTCATTTTATATGTTGTAATAGATTATATAATTTATTTAACGTATCAGGCTAGCTCCAGATCTTAATAACAAAATAAAGAAATTCCTGCCAGCTTTAAAGCAGAAAGAACTGGACATCCAATTGCAGGAAGGAGTAATTTACTGCATCGACTGTAACTGTGGACTCAGCTATATAGGAGAAACAGGGAGAAGTATTAAGGTCCGAATGAAAGAACACCAAGCAGCTATTAGGAACATTGGGAACAAAACAGGGCTAGACAGACATATACAAGCAAGTGGACACTCCATAAATTGGGACTCAGTGAAAATAATCGCCCACCAGTCAAACTTAGTAAAGAGGAAACTAGAAGAAGGGATCGAAATAGCAAGAAGAAGAAGTACCACAATTAATGATAATTGCGGATGGACCCTTCCAATTGAGTGGCAGCAACTACTCCAGTGACATAGTCCTGATGACGAACTAGGCTATAGTTCAAAAATTTGACAACCAACTTTCATGAAAAATAACCTCTATAAGACCCGTAATAAAGTTATTCCACAAACGTATTATTGTTTATTAATCGAGTTGCTATATTATTATTTTTTTTATTTAAAGCATATGTATGTTTCTAAAATGTAAAAATTGGTTGATGGTCACTAATATCATAAATTATAACTCCTGAAAGAGTCAACTCTAAAGGAGCATTCGTAAGAGATAGGCCAATGGTAGATTCAGTTACTGGTGTTAATCTCATTGGAGATGTAATTGTATTGCTAAACCCGACAGTATTTAGCAATTGAATAAATTGTTGAGTTTGTAAGTTATTTTGGGAAATATCAATATTGAGGTCTCCCAACAAAAAAAACCCCTTTTACCTGTCAAGTTGATATAATTAAGAATTTCAAATAGTTTATTAATAAATAAGGATAAGTTAGAACTCGGAGGGCAAAAACAAACCATTATTATATAATATTCATTTTCATACATATCACTAAACTGTTCTCTGAGATTCAGAGGTTAGCTCCAAAAAGAAATACAAACTTCCAGATATTTTTACTTATTGTTGTCGTATCAAACTTCGCCCTTTACAGCGATCTTGACATACAACTCGTGCTTCACTGATATCCATTACACGCCATACACAAGATCTTTTATACTTCATACTCATAATCTTTTTCTCATGCAGACACTCCTGAATCTGATCCACCTATGTCTTCCTTGGCCTTCCTCTGCCTTTCCTTCCTGCCACTTGGGCTGAAAATATTTTCTTAGTAAGCATTTCATCACTTATTCTTTCAACATGGCCAAACCACCGAAGCATATTGGTCTCCACCTTGCTAACAACATTTTGCTTTACATCACACAACTGCAATACATCTTCATTCCTCACACAATCAGATCGTGTCTTGCCACAAACCCCACGTAAGTAACGCATTTTTCCAGCACACCAACGACTCCTATGTTTCTTCTGCAGTACCCAGGTTTCACTGCCATACATCAGAGTAGGAACAACTACTGTTTCATACACAGCCATGCGGGGACTCTCTAGAGAACCCATCATTCCTGTTAAAACCTCCCAGAGCAGCTATGACTTTCAAAGAAGAATTCACTCGCTTACTGATTTCACCATCCAATTTGTTCTCTCTGTCAAACATGCTTCCTAAATACACAAACTCACTCACCTGGTCAATCACAGTGCCATTTATACGTACATTACATTCAGTACTACCCATTCCTCTCTCAAACACCATAACTTTGGTTTTTCCCTTATTTATACTCAGTTTGAATTTTATGCAAACTTCGTGCATCCGAGTCAACATACTCTGCAACTCACTTTTGCTCTCTGCCAACAGGACAGTGTCATCAGCATACAGCAATCTGCACACACGGATATCACCAAGACATAAACCACTATTATCTATTTTGGCCTCACGCATGCATGCGTCCATAAATATATTAAACAGCCATGGTGACATTACACAACCTTGTCTAACTCCTGCACCAATGGAAAACCATTTTGATAAAACACCATTCACTCGTACACAAGCTCTACTACCAGCATACATGGCTTTTACACTATTAAGTAGATTCCCAGTAACACCATATTCATTCAATACCTTCCACAAAAGTGTCCTATTCACTCGGTCGTAAGCTTTCTCTAAATCTATGAAGGCAATAAAAACTTTCTTCTCAACAGCCAGATACTTTTCAATCATCGTGCGTAATGCAAAAATCTGGTTAGTGCAGCCTTTACCAGGCATAAAACCACTCTGAACATCCCACACTTTCAATGATGTAATACCCCGTACTTTTTCAATAACAACCTTACCAAACACTTTCCCTGGCACACTCAGTAGGCTAATACCACGATAGTTCTTGCATTCAGTCTGATCACCTTTTCCCTTATACAAGGTAACAATGATAGCATCCTTCCAATCCCGAGGGACCATTCCTAACTCCCAGCACAACTGGCAAATTTCAGTTAACCAGTCAATTATAGAGTCACCACCATATTTCAACATCTCTGCAGTTGTGCCATCAACTCCTCGAGCCTTACCATTCTGAAGAGATTTTAGAGCTTTACACACTTCTTCTCTTGAGATCCCTCCTGTGCTTTCATCCCTCATTGTGACATCATCTGCATCTGTCTCAGAATCATTTTTGCTCTCCTGATCTAATAACTCACAGAAGTATTCACCCCATCTGTCACTTAACTCATTGGGCTCCCATATCATTTCCCCAATCTCATTCTTCACACAACTTACAACTTTGTTTCCCTTATTGTTCCTGAGTCTCATGTACTTCCAGAAGGACTTTCTATCTTTCCAAAAAGCCAGTTCATGCCTTTCCACTTTCTCTTTCCTATCTTTTGCCTTACTGTGGTGAACCAGCTTAGCAGCTTCACGCTTCTTACAGCGATATTCATCCACAGAGACTCTACCTTGCAACATCCCCAAATAGGCTTCCTTCTTTTTCGTTACTGCCTCATCAATCTCACTATTCCACCAAGCATCACCTCTATTGTTACCCACTATTGTGGTGCCACAGACCTCTTTAGCAGCAGTAACAACACAGTTCTTAAAACATTCCCACTTCTTTTCTACATTCCTCTCACAAGATTTTAGATCCTTCAGTCGTTCTCTGAGTAAGTCAGAATACCGCTGATGATCTTCAAGGAGCCTATCAACCTTTATTCTTTCTATCCTGGGTCTCTTCCTATTCCTTTTCCTCCAACCAACATTAAGTTTCACTCGTGACACTACCAAGTAATGATCAGAACCAACATCCGCACCTCTCATCACATGGGTGTCAACAACTAAGTGTTTCAAACGCTGATCATAAACAACAAAATCTATCACACTCTTTTGACCAAGAGTACGATTTTCCCAAGTATATGTGTGTATATACTTGTGGTTGAAAAATGTATTAGATACACACAAACCATTCTCAATGCAGAGTTCAATTAATCTTTCAATATTATCATTCCCACAAGGATCATTAAACTTACCCAGAACATTGTCAGAAATTGCATTCTGCACACCTACTCTAGCATTGAAATCCCCTGCTATTATAACTTTTTCTTTAGCACCTAACTGGCTCAAAACAGCTTTTAGCTCATTCCAGAAATCTTCCTTCTTATCAGAAGGTTCCGAGTCACAAGGAGCATACACTACAACAATTACAATTCTCTGAAGTTTCACTTTCAAACGAATCCATAGAATTCTCTCACTTATGCAACTATAGTGAATCAAGTTGTTCTTCATCTTTTCACTTAAAATCAGACCTACACCAGCCTGTCCTCTCATATTATCCAATACTCCAGACCACACACTCACCGTGCCATTCACTTCTTCTACCCCAATTTCCTTCTTTTTGGTTTCACTTACACACAGCACATCCAGTCTATACTTATTCATCTCCTCAATCACCTCACTTATCTTGCCATTTATATCTCTAGTATTCCATACACCAATCTTACATTCACTCAGCTGAGATCGCTTTCTCATACGCCGTTTAGAAAGTCCAGGTCGATTCCATGGTGGACCGTCCTTCTCAAGTGTGGTAGGTCCACCATATCCCACACTTGAGTCATTCTTAATATTTCTTTTTGTCTTTTTAATCAGGTAAGTACATCAGTGTGGGGGATTAGCCCACAGCTGAGGGTTCCAGTTGGTCATTCAACCTAAGAATTCTGGAACAAAACCCAGTGAGTTGGGGTCTTTTTGCCAATGTCACACAGAACTAGCTTGCACCTCTTCAAGATTCACAGAGGCCCTAGTTGCTGTTGTGTGTGCCATTGTTACCACGGAGCGCCCCGATGAGGCAAACCCATCGCTCACTACGACCGCCCGCAATATAATATTCATTTTCAATTGTCAAAATTTCTATATAAGGGTCAATAACAGTTAAATCTGTTATCAAAGAATAATTTTGGTGAATAGTATTTACATAAATTGCCACTCCACCTCCCTTTGTTTTAATTCTATTATGGACAAATATTTTATAACCAGGTATATCAATACTATAAGTTTAAGTCAGAAACCATGTCTCAGTTAAACAGAGTATGTCAATCCCTGATCCGTTCGCCTGAATTAATGCCTCAACAAGAGTAACCTTAGACATAAGAGATCTGGCATTTATATGAATTAATTTCAAGGCATGATTAAAGTCACCAGACAACATATTAGAAACTTGCTGTAGTGTATATATGTCACTCATTATTATTAACAATCACATGCCACATATGAAGACCAAACATCAATTAACAGAACATCCAAGTACAATTTATAATATACTATATAAAAAATTTTGACAAGAGTGAAAGATTTCTACTCCAAATTATATGAAAGGGATGATACATGTACTCCAGACATCATGAAAGGTACCAGTACCAAAGTTCTTCCAGTCCTTCCAGCAGAAGTTGCACATGCAATCAAGAACATGAAGCGGGGAAAAGCTCCAGGAGAAGATGGAATTACTGTAGACATCATACAAGAAGCAAGTGGAGAAATCGAAACAGTACTCGCCCAAATTTTCACTCGATGCCTTAATGAAGGGAAAATTCCTGAGGATTGGAACAACGCTACAATGATCTTGCTACATAAAAAAGGTGACATTGAGGATCTCAGGAACTACAGACCTATCAGCCTCCTATCAGTGGTTTATAAAATCTTCACTAAAGTTCTTTCACACCGCTTGAAGGTAACACTGGACATGGCTCAACCGAGAGAACAAGCTGGATTCAGGAGTGGCTACAGCACAATAGATCATATCCACGTACTGAGAGAACTAATTGAAAGAGCGAGGGAATATGAGCTTCCATTGTGCATGGCTTTTATCGATTATGAAAAAGCCTTTGATTCGGTGAAACCATCAGCAGTTGCAATGGCTCTGAAATCCTGCGGTATTGAAGATGCATACATTAATATTATTAATAACATCTATGAAAATGCAAGTGCAAAGATTCGGCTGTTTGAAAATACAACACACATAAAAATTGGAAAAGGAGTGAGACAAGGTGACACCATATCTCCGAAGCTCTTTAATGCCACATTGGAAAATGTCTTTCAATCACTGAACTGGGAAAACAAAGGGATAAAGATTAATGGAGATTATCTAACCCACCTTCGTTTTGCTAATGACATAGTCATTTTTGCAACTACCCCATCAGAGCTACAGAGTATGATCCAGGAACTTGCTGACAAGAGTAAAGAAGTGGGATTAAAAATGAACTTTCAGAAGACAAAAGTGATGTACAATGCTTTTACAAGAAATGAAGATTTATCGATTGATGGAGAAAAGCTGGAGATAACAGACACGTACGTTTATCTTGGACAGCAGATATCAAGTGAAGGTCACATTGGTGAAGAAATTAATCGGCGTACAAAACTTGCCTGGAAAGCTTTTGGAAGAAACAGCATAATTTTCAAGAGCAATATGCCATTATGTCTTAAAAGAAAAGTGTTTGATCAATGCATCCTTCCAGTGCTTACGTATGGTGCAGAGACGTGGACCTTAGCTAAAAGAGACATACAAAGGCTGCAGACAACTCAAAGATGAATGGAGAGGTGCATGCTTGGTGTAACCAGGAGAGATAAGAAGAGGAACACGTGGATCCGAAAAATGACAAGAGTGGAAGACATCATGATCAGAGTTAAATCCCTGAAATGGCAATGGGCTGGACATACTGCCAGAAGAACAGACCATCGATGGACAGCCGAAATTTTAGATTGGATTCCAAGGGACATGAAAAGACCCAGAAGAAGACCACATGGAAGATGGGTGGATGAAATTCGAAAGTATGCGGGAGTAACATGGAGGAGACTGGCACAAGACAGACCGTTGTGGAGGAAACTTGGGGAGACCTTCGTCCAGCAGTGGATTGATAATGGTTGACGACGATGATGATGATGATATAAAAAATTAAAATACTTATTTGAATTAACCTAATTCAAAAACAAAAGACAAAATACCAAATGCCACCCCTTGCCTCATTTTACTAAAATTATACATCCCAGTATCTAGCCACATCCTACTACACACCATCTCATCATTATTAAAAATATAGGGAGTAAGATTATGAAATTTAAGGAAACAAGGTATCTCATAAAATGCAAACCACTTTTTAGTAAACGGGTGTCCAATTCACTATGCCAGACAAAAATTTAACATGTAATTACAAAATGATAAATAACCAAACATAGAAATATAATAAACATAACATAAACAAATCAATCACCGTCTAGCCTTGTAGAAGAAAGAAAATTTACAATCAAATCACAATTGGTAGTACATGACATTGAACATGATAAGCCGAAATATACAGAAGGCAAAAACTGATGACTAATGAATACCTATTAGGCAAGAGATAAACAGCAAATTTGCCAAAATATAATCATCTTATGAATCATGTATTATGAATAATAAAATGCCCCTATGGAATACCTATTCATAAGAGCTTTCCCCTTTTGTCACTCATTCCACTTTCCCTCCCCTATTTTCCCCTTCACATCATTTTCCCACCTTTGTTCTATACCCTTTTCCCCCATTTCTATTCTTTCCTTCCTTTTTTTTATAAAACAATAAAATAGAATCAAAATTATTAAGACAGAGACCAAAATCCAAATTCAGGTCACATTAACCACTCCAAAACTAATATAGATAACACCACCACCACCACCAACTCATACTCAGAAAAGAAAATGAAAAGAATATAAAGTTAAACAATCAGTTCCAAAAATAAAGAGGTAAAATTTCTATTTCTATTACATCACAGTGGTAAGCATAGTATTACGCATGATAAACAAAACTGTAAAAAATAAAACCAACTACCAAAACACCGGTAAGAAAAAAAAAATTCAAAGTGTAGTTTACACATAAATTAATCTTAACACCCTCCATCATAATCCAAAGAACTAAATTAACATAATGAATTAGTTAACCAATCAAACCATAGGTAAGTGAAAAATCTCAAGGTAATAAACAATTCACAAAGTAATCACTATCAACCATTACATTTGTATACATATATTATCACTATATTATCACTACAGACCTATCAGCCTCCTATCAGTGGTTTATAAAATCTTCACTAAAGTTCTTTCACACCGCTTGAAGGTAACACTGGACATGGCTCAACCGAGAGAACAAGCTGGATTCAGGAGTGGCTACAGCACAATAGATCATGTCCACGTACTGAGAGAACTAATTGAAAGAGCGAGGGAATATGAACTTCCATTGTGCATGGCTTTTATCGATTATGAAAAAGCCTTTGATTCGGTGAAACCATCAGCAGTTACCACGGCTCTGAAATCCTGCGGTATTGAAGATGCATACATTAATATTATTAATAACATCTATGAAAATTCAAGTGCAAAGATTCGGCTGTTTGAAAATACAACACACGTAAAAATTGGAAAGGGAGTCAGACAAGGTGAAACCATATCTCCGAAGCTCTTTAATGCCACATTAGAAAATGTCTTTCAATCACTGAACTGGGGAAACAAAGGGATAAAGATTAATGGAGATTATCTAACCCACCTTCGTTTTGCTGATGACGTAGTCATTTTTGCAACTACCCCATCAGAGCTACAGAGTATGATCCAGGAACTTGCTGACAAGAGTAAAGAAGTGGGATTAAAAATGAACTTTCAGAAGACAAAAGTGATGTTCAATGCTTTTACAAGAAATGAAGATTTATCGATTGATGGAGAAAAACTGGAGATAACAGATACGTATGTTTATCTTGGACAGCAGATATCAAGTGAGGGTCACATTGATGAAGAAATTAATCGGCATACAAAACTTGCCTGGAGAGCTTTTGGAAGAAACAGCATAATTTTCAAGAGCAATATGCCATTATGTCTTAAAAGAAAAGTGTTTGATCAATGCATCCTTCCAGTGCTTACGTATGGTGCAGAGACGTGGACCTTAACTAAAAGAGACATACAAAGGCTGCAGACAACTCCATGAAGCATGGAGAGGTGCATGCTTGGTATAACCAGGAGAGATAAGAAGAGGAACTCGTGGATCCGAAAAATGACGAGAGTGGAAGACATCATGATCAGAGTTAAATCCCTGAAATGGCAATGGGCTGGACATACTGCCAGAAGGACAGACCATAGATGGACAGCCGAAATTTTAGATTGGATTCCAAGGGACAGGAAAAGACCTAGAAAAAGACCACATGGGAGATGGGTGGATGAAATTTGTAAATATGCGGGAGTGACATGGAGGAGACTGGCACAAGACAGACCGTTGTGGAGGAAACTTGGGGAGACCTTCGTCCAGCAGTGGATTGATAATGGTTGACAATGATGATGATGATTATCACTATTAAAACATGAAGAGTCAAGTCACAACAGTGTAAACACCCCCAAATTCCAATCTTATCCCATAGTATTAAGTCAGTAAACAGACTAAGTATTTAATTCACAATAATCTTATATGATTAAAAAAAATAAAAATAAAAAAAACGATATACCCCCTTCTCTCTCACCAATAAGAGTGAAAAACCTCAATTTATAGACAAATCAGAATTAATTAATCTGATATAGAAATGATTAATAATCTTGTGCCAGTCCAGGGAGACAGTCAAAATCACAGAATCAGACCATAGTCATTTAGGTCTTCAAGTATGAGTATCTTTCTTTTTGGGTCAGATTCACCACCTTTCACAAAAACTTTTCCATTACTTACCCATGCATACTTAATTTTCTCCTGATGTAATAGTCTTCTAGCCTGCCAGTATAAGTGTTTATAATCAGGTATTAAATGTTCATTAATGTATATTTTGGATGATGCTAAAGTTCCATCAAGATCTGAATTCAAAACAGTTATTTTTTTCCTGAGTAACCATCTATCTCTAGCTGTTCTAGTCTTAAATTGTACAATTACTGCTACATTTGGTTTTAGATATGAGTTCACTTTAAGTGGATGAATAATATCCATATCATCTTGATGATAATTAAGAGCACCAAATGCATCTGCAATTTTATCAATATGGTTTCTAAGTTCATTCTAATTGTGAATCAAGGTCAAATCCAGACCATGTAGTTCTAAATTTTTATTGCGATGATATTGGTTGATTTCGTTAATATCACTTTTTAATTTCTGTATTTGGAGATGTTTTATATGAGCCTGTTGAGTAAGATCATTCTGGGTTGTTCTTAAATTTTTGTTTTCATTAAGGAATGATTCACATTGTCTAGCAATCTCATTATATTTAGTAGATACTAGTTCAATAGTTTTTTTTATACTCTTCCAATTCCTTCTCAAGATCAGGGATTGACTCAAGCTTAATATTTATTTCATCTAGTGATTTTTTCAATTCCTGTCTGATCTCAACATTTGATTCCTGGACTTTTAAATTAATGTCACTCAATGCTTTCAATAGTACATCCATATTAAGATCAGATACACCTCCAGCGGGTGGTGTACTCGTCCTAGATACATTTGAATGAGCACCAGTTTTCCGAGTCCCCATTCTATATAAACCAATATCAAACTTGATACAACAAGTAAATTATAACACATATCACCTCAAAAGCAAATTAATACTTCAGCCTTCTCAAATCAAAGATAGATGGCAGCACTCCACCAAGATGTATGTGGAAATCTGTAAATTCAATTTTAATGCCCTAAGGCTGTCATAACGAACAAACACAATAAAATAGATGGCAGAGTTAATTATATTCCATATGGCTTGGTCTTCAGAAATTCCAAATCATAGAATTTAATTATAATTAATTGCGTATGTCAACATATGCTAATAAATAACTCACCAAATTTTGTAAGTCCAATTCTGTCGCAAGAAGACCACACAATTATCAATATCGTTGTTATATAGTGCTACCAACCATTCTAAAAGTAATTTATAATCCTTGACATAATTACAGCAAAAGTATGATGTATTTTCTCATTTACTATATGCTATTTCATGACAAGGGTGGCGCAACCTATTACTTCAACATGCCTGACTTAAATCCTGTGCTCTAGTTTTTACAAGTTTTTGTCTTTTCACCGAGATTTTGTTCAGTTGATGTATTTCGTCAGTTGGCGTTGGGAGTTTTTCTTGACTTATTTGTTCTGTATGACATTACTCACCCAAACCACCGTTCGTTTAGTTTCTAGCACGCCTAGATATCTTTATGGGCCTGCTGCACACTTTTACAGAAAACTGCAAAAATTAACTGAAATCATGGTTTGAGTGCATTTTGTGTGTGTAGGTCTGTTTACAGACTGGTATTGCGGTGTCCAACTCATTTGCTAGCAAAAATCCTATTATCTGCTTTTTACAAGATTTTGTCTTTTCACCGAGTTTCTGTTCATTTGAGGTATTTTGTCTGTCGGTGTTGGGAGCGCTTATAACGGACTAGTTCATTGTGTATGAAATTACTCTCCCAAACCACCATTAATTTAGTTTGTAGCATATGCCTAGATATATTTTTGGAGCTTTGGCACACTTTTACAGGAAACTGCCAAAAATTAACAAACTATGGTTGTTTAAATTAAAATCTTTTCGGTGTGTAGGTCTGTTTACCAACTGGTATTGTGGTGTTTAACTCATTTGCTGGCAAATAAATCCTATGCTGTCCTTTTTACAAGTTGTCTTTTCACCTAATTTTTGTTCATTTTGAGGTATTTCGTCTGTCGGCATTGGAAGTTTTTACATGGATAGTTTGTTCTGTAAAATATTACTCACCCAAACCACCATTAATTCAGTTTCTAGAAAGCCTAGATATCTATATAAAGCTGCGGCACACTTTTGCAGAAAACTGTAGAAATGAACTAAAATTATGGTTTAAATGAAATTCTACTTAGTGTGTATGTCGGTTTACAGGCTGTTATTGTGATGTTGAATTAATGTGCTAGCAAATGAATCCTGTGCTCTCCTGTTTACAAGATTTTGTCTTCTCACTGAGTTTTTGTTCACTTGAGGTTTTTTGTCTGTCAGCTTTGGGAGTTTTTACTGGACTAGTTTGTTCTGTATGACATTACTCACCCAAGCCACTATTAATTTAGTTTGTAGCATGCCTAGATATCTTTTTGGTGTTTTGGCACACTTTTACAGGAAACTGCAAAAATTAACTGAAATCATGGTTTGTTTGAATGAAAATCTTTTTGGTGTGTGTGTTTACACACTGTTATTGTGATGTTCAATGCATTTGCTAGCAAATGAATCCTATGCTCTCCTTTTGACAAGATTTTGTGTTTTCACCGAGTTTTTGTTCATTTGAGAGGTATTTCGTCTGTCGGCCTTGGGAGTTTTTACATGGATAGTTTGTTCTGTATGATATTTAATTTTAACTCACCCAAACCACCATTAATTTAGTTTCCAGCTCACATAGATATCTATATAGAGCTGCAGCACACTTTTACAGAAAACTGCAAAAATTAACTGAAATTATTTTTTGAATAAACATCTGTTTGGTGTGTAGGTCTGTTTACAGACTGGTATTGTGCTGTTCAATTTATTTGCAAGCAAATCAATTGGGGTGCAATTTTTAATTAATTTTTTTTTTAGAAAATTATACAGTTGTTTCACCTTGGAAATTCATGTGCACACATGTGGTTCCTCTCTTTGCATAGTAAGGGCAGTAAGCAAACTGTTAGATGTGTTGACTCAACTTGCGCTGAAACTAAAAATGGAGTAGTAATTTACAAAGTTTTTTTTTTTTTTTTTTTTTTTGCTACATGTGTTGATAAAGAAATTTGGTGGATTGAGCAAACAGTAAGTCTCATTAAAATAGTTAAATTTATGAATCCTTCTGGCCTATCAGATAGATTTATATGACTACCAAATGTTTTCAGTGACAGATACATTTGGCACGTCTAATTGTTGGCTGTGAGAGATGATATGCGACTGATGGGTTTAGAATAGTCCTGTATCAACTCCCTTTTGGGGAAATCATGGACGTATTGATAAAGTGATATGTAATTCCCTAAATTTGTGAGTTTCATATATTATTCCTGATGCTTCTATTACGCATCATCGCCGGCCATAAGAAATTCACTGCTGCGTGAGGGTGGTTTTCCCCACGTCTTTTCCACAACTTTCTACCTTCATACTTTCAAATTTCATCCACTCATTTCTGAATATTCTCCTTTCCCTTGTTATCGAAAGGGTATTTCAGTTGTCCAAATAGTAGCCTGTCTTTGTGCAAATGTGTCCAGCCCATTCGCACTCTGAGTGATTTGCACTTTAACCATGACAACTCTTGTCATTTTCCTAATGCACGTATCTTCTCTTTCAGGTTGCACCAAGCCTGTATTTCTCCAAATATTCTATATTTTTTATATTACACTTTTCTTGAGCTATTGCTCAAAATTTACCTTGTGAAATGTACATTGTTAGGCTGAGTATAAAAATTTTACAACTGGAAAACTACCTTTTTTATATAATTATTATTTTGCTTCATCGTGTACTGGCATATAATGACTAAACTGCCAAATTTTCAGATTTAAAAAATTTGCCCTCTTTTAAATATGAATTTTTAAAATGTGATATCTTTCATTTCTTTCAATATTTGGATATTTATCATTGTAAAAGTAGAATGCAGACAAAGCATTTTTATAACAAATATGAGCAGAGAGGAGCCACCTGCACTTGAATTTTCAAGGTGCAACAATTTTCTGTTTTCCTTTAAAAAGATGAAGCATTGCATTTTTTATATATTTTCACACTTTGCTTTTTTCTTTACATAAACATGAGACCCAGTAGCATGAAAAGTAATTCTGTACATTGAAGCCACCACACTGTGCTTCCTACCAAGTTAAAATCTCAGCTGTAGGTTTAAAATTTCAAGAGTTATCAATCAATTCCTATAAGCCCCCCCCCCCGTTCTTGTATGACCGCAACTTCCAAGCAACATCTTTTTCCCACGAAAACTCCTGAGAGTTACCCAACGCACTTTTTGAAAAAATGCCTGAATTGAAACGGACTTGGAACCAATTCATACTTTTGAAATCTTGCCCATACTCTCACGTACCAAAGTTTAGAACACTGCGCAAAAAAGATATAATGTGTCTGTTTCACTGAATTGGATAGGCCAACTGAAAAAATGAAATTGATGAAATTACTGTTTTGAATTTTTATAACTGTTTGTAAAATGTATTTTGAAATGTGAAAAGGTAAGTGATCTTTTTTTTTTCAAAAACACGTAAGTTTATAAGCTTCCTGGTTTCGATAATCACGAAGATAATACAGAGCACCTAAGAGTCAATAGGGTTCCCCCACCACCGCTAAGAACTTCTTTCTTCTCTTGTTTCCATATACTGTGCTTTTCAAGCTCGCCATTTACCACATACTCGGTTCAGAGGCATCGTTCCAAAGTTTGGGCCTACTTAGTGCTCCTTCCAAGGGAAAAATGACATCGCTGGAATTTGGAAATGTCCAGCAGTGCACTAGGACTTGCCCTTTGGAATAATTTCGCTGGTAATTACGTTACCCTGCTGGCTGCAGATTTCCTTGCCGAGTTCTTTTGAAAATGTCCATACTTTTTTTTTTTTTTTTTTTTTTCTTCCCATGCCAGAGTGCGAAATGTACGCCCATTAGGTTTCTCCTTCAACTGCGCCCAAACTTGTGGAATCCCCCTCCCCCGTTTTTTTTTGTCTGCGCGCGAATTGACCCCCCCTTTTTTTTCCGCTAATGTTTTGGCCCTTGCTCGTAGATTTGCGAATTTTTCGCCCCTCCAATTCCCCCCGCACGAATTTTCCCCTTCCCCCGCGCCCAATTTTTTCTCCCCTTGCCCCGCGCCCAATTTTTTCTCCCCTTCCCCCCGCACCCAGTTTTTTCTCCCTTTCCCCCCGCGCCCAATTTTTCCTCCCCTTCCCCCCGCACCCAGTTTTTTCTCCCTTTCCCCCGCGCCCAATTTTTCTACCCTTCCCCCGCACCCAATTTCTCTCCCCCACCCCGTTTATTTTTTTCTCTCTGCGGCGAAGAAATGTCCAAACGGTTTCTGTAGGGTACTGGTGTGGTGCTGAGGGGAGCGATCCAGAGGCCGTTTCGGCGGTTTTTCGCCGGGTGGGTCCGTCCGTCCGCCGATTCCCTCCCCGCGGTCTCCGTTTTCTCTCTCGGGGTCGGGGCGAAGGCCCAGGGCAGGAGACTATGGCGGGCGCGTGCTACGCACGCGCCCGCCCCTGGAGGTGGGGCCCTCGCCCCCGACCCCGAGAGAGAAAACGGAGACCGCGGGGAGGGAATCGGCGGACGGACGGACCCACCCGGCGAAAAACCGCCGAAACGGCCTCTGGATCGCTCCCCTCAGCACCACACCAGTACCCACACACGTTTTGTGAGCGCCCCTCTACACTACAAGGCATGAGACTTCCGGCTTTCTTCACCTTCCGAACAGCTTGCACATCCCAGTGTTGACGAACTCCTACACGCTCCTCCAAAAGGGAACTTCGCGCATTCGTACCAATGTTGGCTGCTGTCCAGGTCGAAGCAAACGCCCGTTCCATTAAGTACCAGCACAACCTTTTGCCTCTCCCCGAGGCTCTACTCTATTAGAAACACAGACAGATTGTCCCAAGTTTTTGGGTTTCTCTTTTTTGATCAGCTGCTCCTGTTTTCGCTTCCAATCAAAATAATAATAAACAACACGCTAAGAGTTCGTTTAAAATGCATCTAAAAGCGGTATTAACTGAACCCATTTTCATGCTCAATATTAATCTCTAGGTCCGTTGAAATGCACTAGATGCTTTTTTAACTGGGAGGAGCGTTTCTTAGTGAAAATTATTCACCTCTGTTGAAATCTAGTGGCCAGTTTTGTTTATTTTAATAGATAACTGAAGTTGGGCATGTATATATTGAATATAACGAGCTCGTTCGTTTGAAAGGGGTCCAGGTTCGAACCCCGGATGTTGTGTTTACCTTACAGCCCTGGCTCTGTCCATTTCTTGGAACCAGTGGGCCTAAATTAGGGACGGGCGATTGTTTATAGCCCATTGAGTTGCTCTGGGTGGTCGTAAAACTTCCAATGGGAAAAAAAAAAAGACTAAGCGTTCGTTTAAAATGCATCTAAAAGCGGTATTAACTGAACCCATTTTCATGCTCAATATTAATCTCTAGGTCCGTTGAAATGCACTAGATGCTTTTTTAACTGGGAGGAGCGTTTCTTAGTGAAAATTATTCACCTCTGTTGAAATCTAGTGGCCAGTTTTGTTTATTTTAATAGATAACTGAAGTTGGGCATGTATATATTGAATATAACGAGCTCGTTCGTTTGAAAGGGGTCCAGGTTCGAACCCCGGCTTTCCCCGGATGTTGTGTTTACCTTACAGCCCTGGCTCTGTCCATTTCTTGGAACCAGTGGGCCTAAATTAGGGACGGGCGATTGTTTATAGCCCATTGAGTTGCTCTGGGTGGTCGTAAAACTTCCAATGGGAAAAAAAAAAGACTAAGCGTTCGTTTAAAATGCATCTAAAAGCGGTATTAACTGAACCCATTTTCATGCTCAATATTAATCTCTAGGTCCGTTGAAATGCACTAGATGCTTTTTTAACTGGGAGGAGCGTTTCTTAGTGAAAATTATTCACCTCTGTTGAAATCTAGTGGCCAGTTTTGTTTATTTTAATAGATAACTGAAGTTGGGCATGTATATATTGAATATAACGAGCTCGTTCGTTTGAAAGGGGTCCAGGTTCGAACCCCGGCTTTCCCCGGATGTTGTGTTTACCTTACAGCCCTGGCTCTGTCCATTTCTTGGAACCAGTGGGCCTAAATTAGGGACGGGCGATTGTTTATAGCCCATTGAGTTGCTCTGGGTGGTCGTAAAACTTCCAATGGGAAAAAAAAAGACTCTAAGCGTTCGTTTAAAATGCATCTAAAAGCGGTATTAACTGAACCCATTTTCATGCTCAATATTAATCTCTAGGTCCGTTGAAATGCACTAGATGCTTTTTTAACTGGGAGGAGCGTTTCTTAGTGAAAATTATTCACCTCTGTTGAAATCTAGTGGCCAGTTTTGTTTATTTTAATAGATAACTGAAGTTGGGCATGTATATATTGAATATAACGAGCTCGTTCGTTTGAAAGGGGTCCAGGTTCGAACCCCGGCTTTCCCCGGATGTTGTGTTTACCTTACAGCCCTGGCTCTGTCCATTTCTTGGAACCAGTGGGCCTAAATTAGGGACGGGCGATTGTTTATAGCCCATTGAGTTGCTCTGGGTGGTCGTAAAACTTCCAATGGGAAAAAAAAAAAGACTAAGCGTTCGTTTAAAATGCATCTAAAAGCGGTATTAACTGAACCCATTTTCATGCTCAATATTAATCTCTAGGTCCGTTGAAATGCACTAGATGCTTTTTTAACTGGGAGGAGCGTTTCTTAGTGAAAATTATTCACCTCTGTTGAAATCTAGTGGCCAGTTTTGTTTATTTTAATAGATAACTGAAGTTGGGCATGTATATATTGAATATAACGAGCTCGTTCGTTTGAAAGGGGTCCAGGTTCGAACCCCGGCTTTCCCCGGATGTTGTGTTTACCTTACAGCCCTGGCTCTGTCCATTTCTTGGAACCAGTGGGCCTAAATTAGGGACGGGCGATTGTTTATAGCCCATTGAGTTGCTCTGGGTGGTCGTAAAACTTCCAATGGGAAAAAAAAAGACTCTAAGCGTTCGTTTAAAATGCATCTAAAAGCGGTATTAACTGAACCCATTTTCATGCTCAATATTAATCTCTAGGTCCGTTGAAATGCACTAGATGCTTTTTTAACTGGGAGGAGCGTTTCTTAGTGAAAATTATTCACCTCTGTTGAAATCTAGTGGCCAGTTTTGTTTATTTTAATAGATAACTGAAGTTGGGCATGTATATATTGAATATAACGAGCTCGTTCGTTTGAAAGGGGTCCAGGTTCGAACCCCGGCTTTCCCCGGATGTTGTGTTTACCTTACAGCCCTGGCTCTGTCCATTTCTTGGAACCAGTGGGCCTAAATTAGGGACGGGCGATTGTTTATAGCCCATTGAGTTGCTCTGGGTGGTCGTAAAACTTCCAATGGGAAAAAAAAGACTCTAAGCGTTCGTTTAAAATGCATCTAAAAGCGGTATTAACTGAACCCATTTTCATGCTCAATATTAATCTCTAGGTCCGTTGAAATGCACTAGATGCTTTTTTAACTGGGAGGAGCGTTTCTTAGTGAAAATTATTCACCTCTGTTGAAATCTAGTGGCCAGTTTTGTTTATTTTAATAGATAACTGAAGTTGGGCATGTATATATTGAATATAACGAGCTCGTTCGTTTGAAAGGGGTCCAGGTTCGAACCCCGGCTTTCCCCGGATGTTGTGTTTACCTTACAGCCCTGGCTCTGTCCATTTCTTGGAACCAGTGGGCCTAAATTAGGGACGGGCGATTGTTTATAGCCCATTGAGTTGCTCTGGGTGGTCGTAAAACTTCCAATGGGAAAAAAAAAAAGACTAAGCGTTCGTTTAAAATGCATCTAAAAGCGGTATTAACTGAACCCATTTTCATGCTCAATATTAATCTCTAGGTCCGTTGAAATGCACTAGATGCTTTTTTAACTGGGAGGAGCGTTTCTTAGTGAAAATTATTCACCTCTGTTGAAATCTAGTGGCCAGTTTTGTTTATTTTAATAGATAACTGAAGTTGGGCATGTATATATTGAATATAACGAGCTCGTTCGTTTGAAAGGGGTCCAGGTTCGAACCCCGGCTTTCCCCGGATGTTGTGTTTACCTTACAGCCCTGGCTCTGTCCATTTCTTGGAACCAGTGGGCCTAAATTAGGGACGGGCGATTGTTTATAGCCCATTGAGTTGCTCTGGGTGGTCGTAAAACTTCCAATGGGAAAAAAAAAGACTCTAAGCGTTCGTTTAAAATGCATCTAAAAGCGGTATTAACTGAACCCATTTTCATGCTCAATATTAATCTCTAGGTCCGTTGAAATGCACTAGATGCTTTTTTAACTGGGAGGAGCGTTTCTTAGTGAAAATTATTCACCTCTGTTGAAATCTAGTGGCCAGTTTTGTTTATTTTAATAGATAACTGAAGTTGGGCATGTATATATTGAATATAACGAGCTCGTTCGTTTGAAAGGGGTCCAGGTTCGAACCCCGGCTTTCCCCGGATGTTGTGTTTACCTTACAGCCCTGGCTCTGTCCATTTCTTGGAACCAGTGGGCCTAAATTAGGGACGGGCGATTGTTTATAGCCCATTGAGTTGCTCTGGGTGGTCGTAAAACTTCCAATGGGAAAAAAAAAAAGACTCTAAGCGTTCGTTTAAAATGCATCTAAAAGCGGTATTAACTGAACCCATTTTCATGCTCAATATTAATCTCTAGGTCCGTTGAAATGCACTAGATGCTTTTTTAACTGGGAGGAGCGTTTCTTAGTGAAAATTATTCACCTCTGTTGAAATCTAGTGGCCAGTTTTGTTTATTTTAATAGATAACTGAAGTTGGGCATGTATATATTGAATATAACGAGCTCGTTCGTTTGAAAGGGGTCCAGGTTCGAACCCCGGCTTTCCCCGGATGTTGTGTTTACCTTACAGCCCTGGCTCTGTCCATTTCTTGGAACCAGTGGGCCTAAATTAGGGACGGGCGATTGTTTATAGCCCATTGAGTTGCTCTGGGTGGTCGTAAAACTTCCAATGGGAAAAAAAAAAAAGACTCTAAGCGTTCGTTTAAAATGCATCTAAAAGCGGTATTAACTGAACCCATTTTCATGCTCAATATTAATCTCTAGGTCCGTTGAAATGCACTAGATGCTTTTTTAACTGGGAGGAGCGTTTCTTAGTGAAAATTATTCACCTCTGTTGAAATCTAGTGGCCAGTTTTGTTTATTTTAATAGATAACTGAAGTTGGGCATGTATATATTGAATATAACGAGCTCGTTCGTTTGAAAGGGGTCCAGGTTCGAACCCCGGCTTTCCCCGGATGTTGTGTTTACCTTACAGCCCTGGCTCTGTCCATTTCTTGGAACCAGTGGGCCTAAATTAGGGACGGGCGATTGTTTATAGCCCATTGAGTTGCTCTGGGTGGTCGTAAAACTTCCAATGGGAAAAAAAAAAGACTCTAAGCGTTCGTTTAAAATGCATCTAAAAGCGGTATTAACTGAACCCATTTTCATGCTCAATATTAATCTCTAGGTCCGTTGAAATGCACTAGATGCTTTTTTAACTGGGAGGAGCGTTTCTTAGTGAAAATTATTCACCTCTGTTGAAATCTAGTGGCCAGTTTTGTTTATTTTAATAGATAACTGAAGTTGGGCATGTATATATTGAATATAACGAGCTCGTTCGTTTGAAAGGGGTCCAGGTTCGAACCCCGGCTTTCCCCGGATGTTGTGTTTACCTTACAGCCCTGGCTCTGTCCATTTCTTGGAACCAGTGGGCCTAAATTAGGGACGGGCGATTGTTTATAGCCCATTGAGTTGCTCTGGGTGGTCGTAAAACTTCCAATGGGAAAAAAAAAAGACTCTAAGCGTTCGTTTAAAATGCATCTAAAAGCGGTATTAACTGAACCCATTTTCATGCTCAATATTAATCTCTAGGTCCGTTGAAATGCACTAGATGCTTTTTTAACTGGGAGGAGCGTTTCTTAGTGAAAATTATTCACCTCTGTTGAAATCTAGTGGCCAGTTTTGTTTATTTTAATAGATAACTGAAGTTGGGCATGTATATATTGAATATAACGAGCTCGTTCGTTTGAAAGGGGTCCAGGTTCGAACCCCGGCTTTCCCCGGATGTTGTGTTTACCTTACAGCCCTGGCTCTGTCCATTTCTTGGAACCAGTGGGCCTAAATTAGGGACGGGCGATTGTTTATAGCCCATTGAGTTGCTCTGGGTGGTCGTAAAACTTCCAATGGGAAAAAAAAAGACTCTAAGCGTTCGTTTAAAATGCATCTAAAAGCGGTATTAACTGAACCCATTTTCATGCTCAATATTAATCTCTAGGTCCGTTGAAATGCACTAGATGCTTTTTTAACTGGGAGGAGCGTTTCTTAGTGAAAATTATTCACCTCTGTTGAAATCTAGTGGCCAGTTTTGTTTATTTTAATAGATAACTGAAGTTGGGCATGTATATATTGAATATAACGAGCTCGTTCGTTTGAAAGGGGTCCAGGTTCGAACCCCGGCTTTCCCCGGATGTTGTGTTTACCTTACAGCCCTGGCTCTGTCCATTTCTTGGAACCAGTGGGCCTAAATTAGGGACGGGCGATTGTTTATAGCCCATTGAGTTGCTCTGGGTGGTCGTAAAACTTCCAATGGGAAAAAAAAAAGACTCTAAGCGTTCGTTTAAAATGCATCTAAAAGCGGTATTAACTGAACCCATTTTCATGCTCAATATTAATCTCTAGGTCCGTTGAAATGCACTAGATGCTTTTTTAACTGGGAGGAGCGTTTCTTAGTGAAAATTATTCACCTCTGTTGAAATCTAGTGGCCAGTTTTGTTTATTTTAATAGATAACTGAAGTTGGGCATGTATATATTGAATATAACGAGCTCGTTCGTTTGAAAGGGGTCCAGGTTCGAACCCCGGCTTTCCCCGGATGTTGTGTTTACCTTACAGCCCTGGCTCTGTCCATTTCTTGGAACCAGTGGGCCTAAATTAGGGACGGGCGATTGTTTATAGCCCATTGAGTTGCTCTGGGTGGTCGTAAAACTTCCAATGGGAAAAAAAAAAAGACTCTAAGCGTTCGTTTAAAATGCATCTAAAAGCGGTATTAACTGAACCCATTTTCATGCTCAATATTAATCTCTAGGTCCGTTGAAATGCACTAGATGCTTTTTTAACTGGGAGGAGCGTTTCTTAGTGAAAATTATTCACCTCTGTTGAAATCTAGTGGCCAGTTTTGTTTATTTTAATAGATAACTGAAGTTGGGCATGTATATATTGAATATAACGAGCTCGTTCGTTTGAAAGGGGTCCAGGTTCGAACCCCGGCTTTCCCCGGATGTTGTGTTTACCTTACAGCCCTGGCTCTGTCCATTTCTTGGAACCAGTGGGCCTAAATTAGGGACGGGCGATTGTTTATAGCCCATTGAGTTGCTCTGGGTGGTCGTAAAACTTCCAATGGGAAAAAAAGACTCTAAGCGTTCGTTTAAAATGCATCTAAAAGCGGTATTAACTGAACCCATTTTCATGCTCAATATTAATCTCTAGGTCCGTTGAAATGCACTAGATGCTTTTTTAACTGGGAGGAGCGTTTCTTAGTGAAAATTATTCACCTCTGTTGAAATCTAGTGGCCAGTTTTGTTTATTTTAATAGATAACTGAAGTTGGGCATGTATATATTGAATATAACGAGCTCGTTCGTTTGAAAGGGGTCCAGGTTCGAACCCCGGCTTTCCCCGGATGTTGTGTTTACCTTACAGCCCTGGCTCTGTCCATTTCTTGGAACCAGTGGGCCTAAATTAGGGACGGGCGATTGTTTATAGCCCATTGAGTTGCTCTGGGTGGTCGTAAAACTTCCAATGGGAAAAAAAAAAAAGACTCTAAGCGTTCGTTTAAAATGCATCTAAAAGCGGTATTAACTGAACCCATTTTCATGCTCAATATTAATCTCTAGGTCCGTTGAAATGCACTAGATGCTTTTTTAACTGGGAGGAGCGTTTCTTAGTGAAAATTATTCACCTCTGTTGAAATCTAGTGGCCAGTTTTGTTTATTTTAATAGATAACTGAAGTTGGGCATGTATATATTGAATATAACGAGCTCGTTCGTTTGAAAGGGGTCCAGGTTCGAACCCCGGCTTTCCCCGGATGTTGTGTTTACCTTACAGCCCTGGCTCTGTCCATTTCTTGGAACCAGTGGGCCTAAATTAGGGACGGGCGATTGTTTATAGCCCATTGAGTTGCTCTGGGTGGTCGTAAAACTTCCAATGGGAAAAAAAAAAGACTCTAAGCGTTCGTTTAAAATGCATCTAAAAGCGGTATTAACTGAACCCATTTTCATGCTCAATATTAATCTCTAGGTCCGTTGAAATGCACTAGATGCTTTTTTAACTGGGAGGAGCGTTTCTTAGTGAAAATTATTCACCTCTGTTGAAATCTAGTGGCCAGTTTTGTTTATTTTAATAGATAACTGAAGTTGGGCATGTATATATTGAATATAACGAGCTCGTTCGTTTGAAAGGGGTCCAGGTTCGAACCCCGGCTTTCCCCGGATGTTGTGTTTACCTTACAGCCCTGGCTCTGTCCATTTCTTGGAACCAGTGGGCCTAAATTAGGGACGGGCGATTGTTTATAGCCCATTGAGTTGCTCTGGGTGGTCGTAAAACTTCCAATGGGAAAAAAAAGACTCTAAGCGTTCGTTTAAAATGCATCTAAAAGCGGTATTAACTGAACCCATTTTCATGCTCAATATTAATCTCTAGGTCCGTTGAAATGCACTAGATGCTTTTTTAACTGGGAGGAGCGTTTCTTAGTGAAAATTATTCACCTCTGTTGAAATCTAGTGGCCAGTTTTGTTTATTTTAATAGATAACTGAAGTTGGGCATGTATATATTGAATATAACGAGCTCGTTCGTTTGAAAGGGGTCCAGGTTCGAACCCCGGCTTTCCCCGGATGTTGTGTTTACCTTACAGCCCTGGCTCTGTCCATTTCTTGGAACCAGTGGGCCTAAATTAGGGACGGGCGATTGTTTATAGCCCATTGAGTTGCTCTGGGTGGTCGTAAAACTTCCAATGGGAAAAAAAAGACTCTAAGCGTTCGTTTAAAATGCATCTAAAAGCGGTATTAACTGAACCCATTTTCATGCTCAATATTAATCTCTAGGTCCGTTGAAATGCACTAGATGCTTTTTTAACTGGGAGGAGCGTTTCTTAGTGAAAATTATTCACCTCTGTTGAAATCTAGTGGCCAGTTTTGTTTATTTTAATAGATAACTGAAGTTGGGCATGTATATATTGAATATAACGAGCTCGTTCGTTTGAAAGGGGTCCAGGTTCGAACCCCGGCTTTCCCCGGATGTTGTGTTTACCTTACAGCCCTGGCTCTGTCCATTTCTTGGAACCAGTGGGCCTAAATTAGGGACGGGCGATTGTTTATAGCCCATTGAGTTGCTCTGGGTGGTCGTAAAACTTCCAATGGGAAAAAAAAGACTCTAAGCGTTCGTTTAAAATGCATCTAAAAGCGGTATTAACTGAACCCATTTTCATGCTCAATATTAATCTCTAGGTCCGTTGAAATGCACTAGATGCTTTTTTAACTGGGAGGAGCGTTTCTTAGTGAAAATTATTCACCTCTGTTGAAATCTAGTGGCCAGTTTTGTTTATTTTAATAGATAACTGAAGTTGGGCATGTATATATTGAATATAACGAGCTCGTTCGTTTGAAAGGGGTCCAGGTTCGAACCCCGGCTTTCCCCGGATGTTGTGTTTACCTTACAGCCCTGGCTCTGTCCATTTCTTGGAACCAGTGGGCCTAAATTAGGGACGGGCGATTGTTTATAGCCCATTGAGTTGCTCTGGGTGGTCGTAAAACTTCCAATGGGAAAAAAAAAAGACTCTAAGCGTTCGTTTAAAATGCATCTAAAAGCGGTATTAACTGAACCCATTTTCATGCTCAATATTAATCTCTAGGTCCGTTGAAATGCACTAGATGCTTTTTTAACTGGGAGGAGCGTTTCTTAGTGAAAATTATTCACCTCTGTTGAAATCTAGTGGCCAGTTTTGTTTATTTTAATAGATAACTGAAGTTGGGCATGTATATATTGAATATAACGAGCTCGTTCGTTTGAAAGGGGTCCAGGTTCGAACCCCGGCTTTCCCCGGATGTTGTGTTTACCTTACAGCCCTGGCTCTGTCCATTTCTTGGAACCAGTGGGCCTAAATTAGGGACGGGCGATTGTTTATAGCCCATTGAGTTGCTCTGGGTGGTCGTAAAACTTCCAATGGGAAAAAAAAAAGACTCTAAGCGTTCGTTTAAAATGCATCTAAAAGCGGTATTAACTGAACCCATTTTCATGCTCAATATTAATCTCTAGGTCCGTTGAAATGCACTAGATGCTTTTTTAACTGGGAGGAGCGTTTCTTAGTGAAAATTATTCACCTCTGTTGAAATCTAGTGGCCAGTTTTGTTTATTTTAATAGATAACTGAAGTTGGGCATGTATATATTGAATATAACGAGCTCGTTCGTTTGAAAGGGGTCCAGGTTCGAACCCCGGCTTTCCCCGGATGTTGTGTTTACCTTACAGCCCTGGCTCTGTCCATTTCTTGGAACCAGTGGGCCTAAATTAGGGACGGGCGATTGTTTATAGCCCATTGAGTTGCTCTGGGTGGTCGTAAAACTTCCAATGGGAAAAAAAAAAAGACTCTAAGCGTTCGTTTAAAATGCATCTAAAAGCGGTATTAACTGAACCCATTTTCATGCTCAATATTAATCTCTAGGTCCGTTGAAATGCACTAGATGCTTTTTTAACTGGGAGGAGCGTTTCTTAGTGAAAATTATTCACCTCTGTTGAAATCTAGTGGCCAGTTTTGTTTATTTTAATAGATAACTGAAGTTGGGCATGTATATATTGAATATAACGAGCTCGTTCGTTTGAAAGGGGTCCAGGTTCGAACCCCGGCTTTCCCCGGATGTTGTGTTTACCTTACAGCCCTGGCTCTGTCCATTTCTTGGAACCAGTGGGCCTAAATTAGGGACGGGCGATTGTTTATAGCCCATTGAGTTGCTCTGGGTGGTCGTAAAACTTCCAATGGGAAAAAAAAGACTCTAAGCGTTCGTTTAAAATGCATCTAAAAGCGGTATTAACTGAACCCATTTTCATGCTCAATATTAATCTCTAGGTCCGTTGAAATGCACTAGATGCTTTTTTAACTGGGAGGAGCGTTTCTTAGTGAAAATTATTCACCTCTGTTGAAATCTAGTGGCCAGTTTTGTTTATTTTAATAGATAACTGAAGTTGGGCATGTATATATTGAATATAACGAGCTCGTTCGTTTGAAAGGGGTCCAGGTTCGAACCCCGGCTTTCCCCGGATGTTGTGTTTACCTTACAGCCCTGGCTCTGTCCATTTCTTGGAACCAGTGGGCCTAAATTAGGGACGGGCGATTGTTTATAGCCCATTGAGTTGCTCTGGGTGGTCGTAAAACTTCCAATGGGAAAAAAAAAAAGACTCTAAGCGTTCGTTTAAAATGCATCTAAAAGCGGTATTAACTGAACCCATTTTCATGCTCAATATTAATCTCTAGGTCCGTTGAAATGCACTAGATGCTTTTTTAACTGGGAGGAGCGTTTCTTAGTGAAAATTATTCACCTCTGTTGAAATCTAGTGGCCAGTTTTGTTTATTTTAATAGATAACTGAAGTTGGGCATGTATATATTGAATATAACGAGCTCGTTCGTTTGAAAGGGGTCCAGGTTCGAACCCCGGCTTTCCCCGGATGTTGTGTTTACCTTACAGCCCTGGCTCTGTCCATTTCTTGGAACCAGTGGGCCTAAATTAGGGACGGGCGATTGTTTATAGCCCATTGAGTTGCTCTGGGTGGTCGTAAAACTTCCAATGGGAAAAAAAAAAGACTCTAAGCGTTCGTTTAAAATGCATCTAAAAGCGGTATTAACTGAACCCATTTTCATGCTCAATATTAATCTCTAGGTCCGTTGAAATGCACTAGATGCTTTTTTAACTGGGAGGAGCGTTTCTTAGTGAAAATTATTCACCTCTGTTGAAATCTAGTGGCCAGTTTTGTTTATTTTAATAGATAACTGAAGTTGGGCATGTATATATTGAATATAACGAGCTCGTTCGTTTGAAAGGGGTCCAGGTTCGAACCCCGGCTTTCCCCGGATGTTGTGTTTACCTTACAGCCCTGGCTCTGTCCATTTCTTGGAACCAGTGGGCCTAAATTAGGGACGGGCGATTGTTTATAGCCCATTGAGTTGCTCTGGGTGGTCGTAAAACTTCCAATGGGAAAAAAAAAAAAAGACTCTAAGCGTTCGTTTAAAATGCATCTAAAAGCGGTATTAACTGAACCCATTTTCATGCTCAATATTAATCTCTAGGTCCGTTGAAATGCACTAGATGCTTTTTTAACTGGGAGGAGCGTTTCTTAGTGAAAATTATTCACCTCTGTTGAAATCTAGTGGCCAGTTTTGTTTATTTTAATAGATAACTGAAGTTGGGCATGTATATATTGAATATAACGAGCTCGTTCGTTTGAAAGGGGTCCAGGTTCGAACCCCGGCTTTCCCCGGATGTTGTGTTTACCTTACAGCCCTGGCTCTGTCCATTTCTTGGAACCAGTGGGCCTAAATTAGGGACGGGCGATTGTTTATAGCCCATTGAGTTGCTCTGGGTGGTCGTAAAACTTCCAATGGGAAAAAAAAAGACTCTAAGCGTTCGTTTAAAATGCATCTAAAAGCGGTATTAACTGAACCCATTTTCATGCTCAATATTAATCTCTAGGTCCGTTGAAATGCACTAGATGCTTTTTTAACTGGGAGGAGCGTTTCTTAGTGAAAATTATTCACCTCTGTTGAAATCTAGTGGCCAGTTTTGTTTATTTTAATAGATAACTGAAGTTGGGCATGTATATATTGAATATAACGAGCTCGTTCGTTTGAAAGGGGTCCAGGTTCGAACCCCGGCTTTCCCCGGATGTTGTGTTTACCTTACAGCCCTGGCTCTGTCCATTTCTTGGAACCAGTGGGCCTAAATTAGGGACGGGCGATTGTTTATAGCCCATTGAGTTGCTCTGGGTGGTCGTAAAACTTCCAATGGGAAAAAAAAAAAGACTCTAAGCGTTCGTTTAAAATGCATCTAAAAGCGGTATTAACTGAACCCATTTTCATGCTCAATATTAATCTCTAGGTCCGTTGAAATGCACTAGATGCTTTTTTAACTGGGAGGAGCGTTTCTTAGTGAAAATTATTCACCTCTGTTGAAATCTAGTGGCCAGTTTTGTTTATTTTAATAGATAACTGAAGTTGGGCATGTATATATTGAATATAACGAGCTCGTTCGTTTGAAAGGGGTCCAGGTTCGAACCCCGGCTTTCCCCGGATGTTGTGTTTACCTTACAGCCCTGGCTCTGTCCATTTCTTGGAACCAGTGGGCCTAAATTAGGGACGGGCGATTGTTTATAGCCCATTGAGTTGCTCTGGGTGGTCGTAAAACTTCCAATGGGAAAAAAAAAAAGACTCTAAGCGTTCGTTTAAAATGCATCTAAAAGCGGTATTAACTGAACCCATTTTCATGCTCAATATTAATCTCTAGGTCCGTTGAAATGCACTAGATGCTTTTTTAACTGGGAGGAGCGTTTCTTAGTGAAAATTATTCACCTCTGTTGAAATCTAGTGGCCAGTTTTGTTTATTTTAATAGATAACTGAAGTTGGGCATGTATATATTGAATATAACGAGCTCGTTCGTTTGAAAGGGGTCCAGGTTCGAACCCCGGCTTTCCCCGGATGTTGTGTTTACCTTACAGCCCTGGCTCTGTCCATTTCTTGGAACCAGTGGGCCTAAATTAGGGACGGGCGATTGTTTATAGCCCATTGAGTTGCTCTGGGTGGTCGTAAAACTTCCAATGGGAAAAAAAAAAAAGACTCTAAGCGTTCGTTTAAAATGCATCTAAAAGCGGTATTAACTGAACCCATTTTCATGCTCAATATTAATCTCTAGGTCCGTTGAAATGCACTAGATGCTTTTTTAACTGGGAGGAGCGTTTCTTAGTGAAAATTATTCACCTCTGTTGAAATCTAGTGGCCAGTTTTGTTTATTTTAATAGATAACTGAAGTTGGGCATGTATATATTGAATATAACGAGCTCGTTCGTTTGAAAGGGGTCCAGGTTCGAACCCCGGCTTTCCCCGGATGTTGTGTTTACCTTACAGCCCTGGCTCTGTCCATTTCTTGGAACCAGTGGGCCTAAATTAGGGACGGGCGATTGTTTATAGCCCATTGAGTTGCTCTGGGTGGTCGTAAAACTTCCAATGGGAAAAAAAAAAAGACTCTAAGCGTTCGTTTAAAATGCATCTAAAAGCGGTATTAACTGAACCCATTTTCATGCTCAATATTAATCTCTAGGTCCGTTGAAATGCACTAGATGCTTTTTTAACTGGGAGGAGCGTTTCTTAGTGAAAATTATTCACCTCTGTTGAAATCTAGTGGCCAGTTTTGTTTATTTTAATAGATAACTGAAGTTGGGCATGTATATATTGAATATAACGAGCTCGTTCGTTTGAAAGGGGTCCAGGTTCGAACCCCGGCTTTCCCCGGATGTTGTGTTTACCTTACAGCCCTGGCTCTGTCCATTTCTTGGAACCAGTGGGCCTAAATTAGGGACGGGCGATTGTTTATAGCCCATTGAGTTGCTCTGGGTGGTCGTAAAACTTCCAATGGGAAAAAAAAAAAAGACTCTAAGCGTTCGTTTAAAATGCATCTAAAAGCGGTATTAACTGAACCCATTTTCATGCTCAATATTAATCTCTAGGTCCGTTGAAATGCACTAGATGCTTTTTTAACTGGGAGGAGCGTTTCTTAGTGAAAATTATTCACCTCTGTTGAAATCTAGTGGCCAGTTTTGTTTATTTTAATAGATAACTGAAGTTGGGCATGTATATATTGAATATAACGAGCTCGTTCGTTTGAAAGGGGTCCAGGTTCGAACCCCGGCTTTCCCCGGATGTTGTGTTTACCTTACAGCCCTGGCTCTGTCCATTTCTTGGAACCAGTGGGCCTAAATTAGGGACGGGCGATTGTTTATAGCCCATTGAGTTGCTCTGGGTGGTCGTAAAACTTCCAATGGGAAAAAAAAGACTCTAAGCGTTCGTTTAAAATGCATCTAAAAGCGGTATTAACTGAACCCATTTTCATGCTCAATATTAATCTCTAGGTCCGTTGAAATGCACTAGATGCTTTTTTAACTGGGAGGAGCGTTTCTTAGTGAAAATTATTCACCTCTGTTGAAATCTAGTGGCCAGTTTTGTTTATTTTAATAGATAACTGAAGTTGGGCATGTATATATTGAATATAACGAGCTCGTTCGTTTGAAAGGGGTCCAGGTTCGAACCCCGGCTTTCCCCGGATGTTGTGTTTACCTTACAGCCCTGGCTCTGTCCATTTCTTGGAACCAGTGGGCCTAAATTAGGGACGGGCGATTGTTTATAGCCCATTGAGTTGCTCTGGGTGGTCGTAAAACTTCCAATGGGAAAAAAAAGACTCTAAGCGTTCGTTTAAAATGCATCTAAAAGCGGTATTAACTGAACCCATTTTCATGCTCAATATTAATCTCTAGGTCCGTTGAAATGCACTAGATGCTTTTTTAACTGGGAGGAGCGTTTCTTAGTGAAAATTATTCACCTCTGTTGAAATCTAGTGGCCAGTTTTGTTTATTTTAATAGATAACTGAAGTTGGGCATGTATATATTGAATATAACGAGCTCGTTCGTTTGAAAGGGGTCCAGGTTCGAACCCCGGCTTTCCCCGGATGTTGTGTTTACCTTACAGCCCTGGCTCTGTCCATTTCTTGGAACCAGTGGGCCTAAATTAGGGACGGGCGATTGTTTATAGCCCATTGAGTTGCTCTGGGTGGTCGTAAAACTTCCAATGGGAAAAAAAAGACTCTAAGCGTTCGTTTAAAATGCATCTAAAAGCGGTATTAACTGAACCCATTTTCATGCTCAATATTAATCTCTAGGTCCGTTGAAATGCACTAGATGCTTTTTTAACTGGGAGGAGCGTTTCTTAGTGAAAATTATTCACCTCTGTTGAAATCTAGTGGCCAGTTTTGTTTATTTTAATAGATAACTGAAGTTGGGCATGTATATATTGAATATAACGAGCTCGTTCGTTTGAAAGGGGTCCAGGTTCGAACCCCGGCTTTCCCCGGATGTTGTGTTTACCTTACAGCCCTGGCTCTGTCCATTTCTTGGAACCAGTGGGCCTAAATTAGGGACGGGCGATTGTTTATAGCCCATTGAGTTGCTCTGGGTGGTCGTAAAACTTCCAATGGGAAAAAAAAGACTCTAAGCGTTCGTTTAAAATGCATCTAAAAGCGGTATTAACTGAACCCATTTTCATGCTCAATATTAATCTCTAGGTCCGTTGAAATGCACTAGATGCTTTTTTAACTGGGAGGAGCGTTTCTTAGTGAAAATTATTCACCTCTGTTGAAATCTAGTGGCCAGTTTTGTTTATTTTAATAGATAACTGAAGTTGGGCATGTATATATTGAATATAACGAGCTCGTTCGTTTGAAAGGGGTCCAGGTTCGAACCCCGGCTTTCCCCGGATGTTGTGTTTACCTTACAGCCCTGGCTCTGTCCATTTCTTGGAACCAGTGGGCCTAAATTAGGGACGGGCGATTGTTTATAGCCCATTGAGTTGCTCTGGGTGGTCGTAAAACTTCCAATGGGAAAAAAAAAAAGACTCTAAGCGTTCGTTTAAAATGCATCTAAAAGCGGTATTAACTGAACCCATTTTCATGCTCAATATTAATCTCTAGGTCCGTTGAAATGCACTAGATGCTTTTTTAACTGGGAGGAGCGTTTCTTAGTGAAAATTATTCACCTCTGTTGAAATCTAGTGGCCAGTTTTGTTTATTTTAATAGATAACTGAAGTTGGGCATGTATATATTGAATATAACGAGCTCGTTCGTTTGAAAGGGGTCCAGGTTCGAACCCCGGCTTTCCCCGGATGTTGTGTTTACCTTACAGCCCTGGCTCTGTCCATTTCTTGGAACCAGTGGGCCTAAATTAGGGACGGGCGATTGTTTATAGCCCATTGAGTTGCTCTGGGTGGTCGTAAAACTTCCAATGGGAAAAAAAAAAAAGACTCTAAGCGTTCGTTTAAAATGCATCTAAAAGCGGTATTAACTGAACCCATTTTCATGCTCAATATTAATCTCTAGGTCCGTTGAAATGCACTAGATGCTTTTTTAACTGGGAGGAGCGTTTCTTAGTGAAAATTATTCACCTCTGTTGAAATCTAGTGGCCAGTTTTGTTTATTTTAATAGATAACTGAAGTTGGGCATGTATATATTGAATATAACGAGCTCGTTCGTTTGAAAGGGGTCCAGGTTCGAACCCCGGCTTTCCCCGGATGTTGTGTTTACCTTACAGCCCTGGCTCTGTCCATTTCTTGGAACCAGTGGGCCTAAATTAGGGACGGGCGATTGTTTATAGCCCATTGAGTTGCTCTGGGTGGTCGTAAAACTTCCAATGGGAAAAAAAAAAAGACTCTAAGCGTTCGTTTAAAATGCATCTAAAAGCGGTATTAACTGAACCCATTTTCATGCTCAATATTAATCTCTAGGTCCGTTGAAATGCACTAGATGCTTTTTTAACTGGGAGGAGCGTTTCTTAGTGAAAATTATTCACCTCTGTTGAAATCTAGTGGCCAGTTTTGTTTATTTTAATAGATAACTGAAGTTGGGCATGTATATATTGAATATAACGAGCTCGTTCGTTTGAAAGGGGTCCAGGTTCGAACCCCGGCTTTCCCCGGATGTTGTGTTTACCTTACAGCCCTGGCTCTGTCCATTTCTTGGAACCAGTGGGCCTAAATTAGGGACGGGCGATTGTTTATAGCCCATTGAGTTGCTCTGGGTGGTCGTAAAACTTCCAATGGGAAAAAAAAGACTCTAAGCGTTCGTTTAAAATGCATCTAAAAGCGGTATTAACTGAACCCATTTTCATGCTCAATATTAATCTCTAGGTCCGTTGAAATGCACTAGATGCTTTTTTAACTGGGAGGAGCGTTTCTTAGTGAAAATTATTCACCTCTGTTGAAATCTAGTGGCCAGTTTTGTTTATTTTAATAGATAACTGAAGTTGGGCATGTATATATTGAATATAACGAGCTCGTTCGTTTGAAAGGGGTCCAGGTTCGAACCCCGGCTTTCCCCGGATGTTGTGTTTACCTTACAGCCCTGGCTCTGTCCATTTCTTGGAACCAGTGGGCCTAAATTAGGGACGGGCGATTGTTTATAGCCCATTGAGTTGCTCTGGGTGGTCGTAAAACTTCCAATGGGAAAAAAAAGACTCTAAGCGTTCGTTTAAAATGCATCTAAAAGCGGTATTAACTGAACCCATTTTCATGCTCAATATTAATCTCTAGGTCCGTTGAAATGCACTAGATGCTTTTTTAACTGGGAGGAGCGTTTCTTAGTGAAAATTATTCACCTCTGTTGAAATCTAGTGGCCAGTTTTGTTTATTTTAATAGATAACTGAAGTTGGGCATGTATATATTGAATATAACGAGCTCGTTCGTTTGAAAGGGGTCCAGGTTCGAACCCCGGCTTTCCCCGGATGTTGTGTTTACCTTACAGCCCTGGCTCTGTCCATTTCTTGGAACCAGTGGGCCTAAATTAGGGACGGGCGATTGTTTATAGCCCATTGAGTTGCTCTGGGTGGTCGTAAAACTTCCAATGGGAAAAAAAAAAAGACTCTAAGCGTTCGTTTAAAATGCATCTAAAAGCGGTATTAACTGAACCCATTTTCATGCTCAATATTAATCTCTAGGTCCGTTGAAATGCACTAGATGCTTTTTTAACTGGGAGGAGCGTTTCTTAGTGAAAATTATTCACCTCTGTTGAAATCTAGTGGCCAGTTTTGTTTATTTTAATAGATAACTGAAGTTGGGCATGTATATATTGAATATAACGAGCTCGTTCGTTTGAAAGGGGTCCAGGTTCGAACCCCGGCTTTCCCCGGATGTTGTGTTTACCTTACAGCCCTGGCTCTGTCCATTTCTTGGAACCAGTGGGCCTAAATTAGGGACGGGCGATTGTTTATAGCCCATTGAGTTGCTCTGGGTGGTCGTAAAACTTCCAATGGGAAAAAAAAAAAAGACTCTAAGCGTTCGTTTAAAATGCATCTAAAAGCGGTATTAACTGAACCCATTTTCATGCTCAATATTAATCTCTAGGTCCGTTGAAATGCACTAGATGCTTTTTTAACTGGGAGGAGCGTTTCTTAGTGAAAATTATTCACCTCTGTTGAAATCTAGTGGCCAGTTTTGTTTATTTTAATAGATAACTGAAGTTGGGCATGTATATATTGAATATAACGAGCTCGTTCGTTTGAAAGGGGTCCAGGTTCGAACCCCGGCTTTCCCCGGATGTTGTGTTTACCTTACAGCCCTGGCTCTGTCCATTTCTTGGAACCAGTGGGCCTAAATTAGGGACGGGCGATTGTTTATAGCCCATTGAGTTGCTCTGGGTGGTCGTAAAACTTCCAATGGGAAAAAAAAAAGACTCTAAGCGTTCGTTTAAAATGCATCTAAAAGCGGTATTAACTGAACCCATTTTCATGCTCAATATTAATCTCTAGGTCCGTTGAAATGCACTAGATGCTTTTTTAACTGGGAGGAGCGTTTCTTAGTGAAAATTATTCACCTCTGTTGAAATCTAGTGGCCAGTTTTGTTTATTTTAATAGATAACTGAAGTTGGGCATGTATATATTGAATATAACGAGCTCGTTCGTTTGAAAGGGGTCCAGGTTCGAACCCCGGCTTTCCCCGGATGTTGTGTTTACCTTACAGCCCTGGCTCTGTCCATTTCTTGGAACCAGTGGGCCTAAATTAGGGACGGGCGATTGTTTATAGCCCATTGAGTTGCTCTGGGTGGTCGTAAAACTTCCAATGGGAAAAAAAAGACTCTAAGCGTTCGTTTAAAATGCATCTAAAAGCGGTATTAACTGAACCCATTTTCATGCTCAATATTAATCTCTAGGTCCGTTGAAATGCACTAGATGCTTTTTTAACTGGGAGGAGCGTTTCTTAGTGAAAATTATTCACCTCTGTTGAAATCTAGTGGCCAGTTTTGTTTATTTTAATAGATAACTGAAGTTGGGCATGTATATATTGAATATAACGAGCTCGTTCGTTTGAAAGGGGTCCAGGTTCGAACCCCGGCTTTCCCCGGATGTTGTGTTTACCTTACAGCCCTGGCTCTGTCCATTTCTTGGAACCAGTGGGCCTAAATTAGGGACGGGCGATTGTTTATAGCCCATTGAGTTGCTCTGGGTGGTCGTAAAACTTCCAATGGGAAAAAAAAAAGACTCTAAGCGTTCGTTTAAAATGCATCTAAAAGCGGTATTAACTGAACCCATTTTCATGCTCAATATTAATCTCTAGGTCCGTTGAAATGCACTAGATGCTTTTTTAACTGGGAGGAGCGTTTCTTAGTGAAAATTATTCACCTCTGTTGAAATCTAGTGGCCAGTTTTGTTTATTTTAATAGATAACTGAAGTTGGGCATGTATATATTGAATATAACGAGCTCGTTCGTTTGAAAGGGGTCCAGGTTCGAACCCCGGCTTTCCCCGGATGTTGTGTTTACCTTACAGCCCTGGCTCTGTCCATTTCTTGGAACCAGTGGGCCTAAATTAGGGACGGGCGATTGTTTATAGCCCATTGAGTTGCTCTGGGTGGTCGTAAAACTTCCAATGGGAAAAAAAAAAAAGACTCTAAGCGTTCGTTTAAAATGCATCTAAAAGCGGTATTAACTGAACCCATTTTCATGCTCAATATTAATCTCTAGGTCCGTTGAAATGCACTAGATGCTTTTTTAACTGGGAGGAGCGTTTCTTAGTGAAAATTATTCACCTCTGTTGAAATCTAGTGGCCAGTTTTGTTTATTTTAATAGATAACTGAAGTTGGGCATGTATATATTGAATATAACGAGCTCGTTCGTTTGAAAGGGGTCCAGGTTCGAACCCCGGCTTTCCCCGGATGTTGTGTTTACCTTACAGCCCTGGCTCTGTCCATTTCTTGGAACCAGTGGGCCTAAATTAGGGACGGGCGATTGTTTATAGCCCATTGAGTTGCTCTGGGTGGTCGTAAAACTTCCAATGGGAAAAAAAAAAGACTCTAAGCGTTCGTTTAAAATGCATCTAAAAGCGGTATTAACTGAACCCATTTTCATGCTCAATATTAATCTCTAGGTCCGTTGAAATGCACTAGATGCTTTTTTAACTGGGAGGAGCGTTTCTTAGTGAAAATTATTCACCTCTGTTGAAATCTAGTGGCCAGTTTTGTTTATTTTAATAGATAACTGAAGTTGGGCATGTATATATTGAATATAACGAGCTCGTTCGTTTGAAAGGGGTCCAGGTTCGAACCCCGGCTTTCCCCGGATGTTGTGTTTACCTTACAGCCCTGGCTCTGTCCATTTCTTGGAACCAGTGGGCCTAAATTAGGGACGGGCGATTGTTTATAGCCCATTGAGTTGCTCTGGGTGGTCGTAAAACTTCCAATGGGAAAAAAAAGACTCTAAGCGTTCGTTTAAAATGCATCTAAAAGCGGTATTAACTGAACCCATTTTCATGCTCAATATTAATCTCTAGGTCCGTTGAAATGCACTAGATGCTTTTTTAACTGGGAGGAGCGTTTCTTAGTGAAAATTATTCACCTCTGTTGAAATCTAGTGGCCAGTTTTGTTTATTTTAATAGATAACTGAAGTTGGGCATGTATATATTGAATATAACGAGCTCGTTCGTTTGAAAGGGGTCCAGGTTCGAACCCCGGCTTTCCCCGGATGTTGTGTTTACCTTACAGCCCTGGCTCTGTCCATTTCTTGGAACCAGTGGGCCTAAATTAGGGACGGGCGATTGTTTATAGCCCATTGAGTTGCTCTGGGTGGTCGTAAAACTTCCAATGGGAAAAAAAAGACTCTAAGCGTTCGTTTAAAATGCATCTAAAAGCGGTATTAACTGAACCCATTTTCATGCTCAATATTAATCTCTAGGTCCGTTGAAATGCACTAGATGCTTTTTTAACTGGGAGGAGCGTTTCTTAGTGAAAATTATTCACCTCTGTTGAAATCTAGTGGCCAGTTTTGTTTATTTTAATAGATAACTGAAGTTGGGCATGTATATATTGAATATAACGAGCTCGTTCGTTTGAAAGGGGTCCAGGTTCGAACCCCGGCTTTCCCCGGATGTTGTGTTTACCTTACAGCCCTGGCTCTGTCCATTTCTTGGAACCAGTGGGCCTAAATTAGGGACGGGCGATTGTTTATAGCCCATTGAGTTGCTCTGGGTGGTCGTAAAACTTCCAATGGGAAAAAAAAAAAGACTCTAAGCGTTCGTTTAAAATGCATCTAAAAGCGGTATTAACTGAACCCATTTTCATGCTCAATATTAATCTCTAGGTCCGTTGAAATGCACTAGATGCTTTTTTAACTGGGAGGAGCGTTTCTTAGTGAAAATTATTCACCTCTGTTGAAATCTAGTGGCCAGTTTTGTTTATTTTAATAGATAACTGAAGTTGGGCATGTATATATTGAATATAACGAGCTCGTTCGTTTGAAAGGGGTCCAGGTTCGAACCCCGGCTTTCCCCGGATGTTGTGTTTACCTTACAGCCCTGGCTCTGTCCATTTCTTGGAACCAGTGGGCCTAAATTAGGGACGGGCGATTGTTTATAGCCCATTGAGTTGCTCTGGGTGGTCGTAAAACTTCCAATGGGAAAAAAAAAGACTCTAAGCGTTCGTTTAAAATGCATCTAAAAGCGGTATTAACTGAACCCATTTTCATGCTCAATATTAATCTCTAGGTCCGTTGAAATGCACTAGATGCTTTTTTAACTGGGAGGAGCGTTTCTTAGTGAAAATTATTCACCTCTGTTGAAATCTAGTGGCCAGTTTTGTTTATTTTAATAGATAACTGAAGTTGGGCATGTATATATTGAATATAACGAGCTCGTTCGTTTGAAAGGGGTCCAGGTTCGAACCCCGGCTTTCCCCGGATGTTGTGTTTACCTTACAGCCCTGGCTCTGTCCATTTCTTGGAACCAGTGGGCCTAAATTAGGGACGGGCGATTGTTTATAGCCCATTGAGTTGCTCTGGGTGGTCGTAAAACTTCCAATGGGAAAAAAAAAAAGACTCTAAGCGTTCGTTTAAAATGCATCTAAAAGCGGTATTAACTGAACCCATTTTCATGCTCAATATTAATCTCTAGGTCCGTTGAAATGCACTAGATGCTTTTTTAACTGGGAGGAGCGTTTCTTAGTGAAAATTATTCACCTCTGTTGAAATCTAGTGGCCAGTTTTGTTTATTTTAATAGATAACTGAAGTTGGGCATGTATATATTGAATATAACGAGCTCGTTCGTTTGAAAGGGGTCCAGGTTCGAACCCCGGCTTTCCCCGGATGTTGTGTTTACCTTACAGCCCTGGCTCTGTCCATTTCTTGGAACCAGTGGGCCTAAATTAGGGACGGGCGATTGTTTATAGCCCATTGAGTTGCTCTGGGTGGTCGTAAAACTTCCAATGGGAAAAAAAAAAAAGACTCTAAGCGTTCGTTTAAAATGCATCTAAAAGCGGTATTAACTGAACCCATTTTCATGCTCAATATTAATCTCTAGGTCCGTTGAAATGCACTAGATGCTTTTTTAACTGGGAGGAGCGTTTCTTAGTGAAAATTATTCACCTCTGTTGAAATCTAGTGGCCAGTTTTGTTTATTTTAATAGATAACTGAAGTTGGGCATGTATATATTGAATATAACGAGCTCGTTCGTTTGAAAGGGGTCCAGGTTCGAACCCCGGCTTTCCCCGGATGTTGTGTTTACCTTACAGCCCTGGCTCTGTCCATTTCTTGGAACCAGTGGGCCTAAATTAGGGACGGGCGATTGTTTATAGCCCATTGAGTTGCTCTGGGTGGTCGTAAAACTTCCAATGGGAAAAAAAAGACTCTAAGCGTTCGTTTAAAATGCATCTAAAAGCGGTATTAACTGAACCCATTTTCATGCTCAATATTAATCTCTAGGTCCGTTGAAATGCACTAGATGCTTTTTTAACTGGGAGGAGCGTTTCTTAGTGAAAATTATTCACCTCTGTTGAAATCTAGTGGCCAGTTTTGTTTATTTTAATAGATAACTGAAGTTGGGCATGTATATATTGAATATAACGAGCTCGTTCGTTTGAAAGGGGTCCAGGTTCGAACCCCGGCTTTCCCCGGATGTTGTGTTTACCTTACAGCCCTGGCTCTGTCCATTTCTTGGAACCAGTGGGCCTAAATTAGGGACGGGCGATTGTTTATAGCCCATTGAGTTGCTCTGGGTGGTCGTAAAACTTCCAATGGGAAAAAAAAAGACTCTAAGCGTTCGTTTAAAATGCATCTAAAAGCGGTATTAACTGAACCCATTTTCATGCTCAATATTAATCTCTAGGTCCGTTGAAATGCACTAGATGCTTTTTTAACTGGGAGGAGCGTTTCTTAGTGAAAATTATTCACCTCTGTTGAAATCTAGTGGCCAGTTTTGTTTATTTTAATAGATAACTGAAGTTGGGCATGTATATATTGAATATAACGAGCTCGTTCGTTTGAAAGGGGTCCAGGTTCGAACCCCGGCTTTCCCCGGATGTTGTGTTTACCTTACAGCCCTGGCTCTGTCCATTTCTTGGAACCAGTGGGCCTAAATTAGGGACGGGCGATTGTTTATAGCCCATTGAGTTGCTCTGGGTGGTCGTAAAACTTCCAATGGGAAAAAAAAGACTCTAAGCGTTCGTTTAAAATGCATCTAAAAGCGGTATTAACTGAACCCATTTTCATGCTCAATATTAATCTCTAGGTCCGTTGAAATGCACTAGATGCTTTTTTAACTGGGAGGAGCGTTTCTTAGTGAAAATTATTCACCTCTGTTGAAATCTAGTGGCCAGTTTTGTTTATTTTAATAGATAACTGAAGTTGGGCATGTATATATTGAATATAACGAGCTCGTTCGTTTGAAAGGGGTCCAGGTTCGAACCCCGGCTTTCCCCGGATGTTGTGTTTACCTTACAGCCCTGGCTCTGTCCATTTCTTGGAACCAGTGGGCCTAAATTAGGGACGGGCGATTGTTTATAGCCCATTGAGTTGCTCTGGGTGGTCGTAAAACTTCCAATGGGAAAAAAAAAGACTCTAAGCGTTCGTTTAAAATGCATCTAAAAGCGGTATTAACTGAACCCATTTTCATGCTCAATATTAATCTCTAGGTCCGTTGAAATGCACTAGATGCTTTTTTAACTGGGAGGAGCGTTTCTTAGTGAAAATTATTCACCTCTGTTGAAATCTAGTGGCCAGTTTTGTTTATTTTAATAGATAACTGAAGTTGGGCATGTATATATTGAATATAACGAGCTCGTTCGTTTGAAAGGGGTCCAGGTTCGAACCCCGGCTTTCCCCGGATGTTGTGTTTACCTTACAGCCCTGGCTCTGTCCATTTCTTGGAACCAGTGGGCCTAAATTAGGGACGGGCGATTGTTTATAGCCCATTGAGTTGCTCTGGGTGGTCGTAAAACTTCCAATGGGAAAAAAAAAAGACTCTAAGCGTTCGTTTAAAATGCATCTAAAAGCGGTATTAACTGAACCCATTTTCATGCTCAATATTAATCTCTAGGTCCGTTGAAATGCACTAGATGCTTTTTTAACTGGGAGGAGCGTTTCTTAGTGAAAATTATTCACCTCTGTTGAAATCTAGTGGCCAGTTTTGTTTATTTTAATAGATAACTGAAGTTGGGCATGTATATATTGAATATAACGAGCTCGTTCGTTTGAAAGGGGTCCAGGTTCGAACCCCGGCTTTCCCCGGATGTTGTGTTTACCTTACAGCCCTGGCTCTGTCCATTTCTTGGAACCAGTGGGCCTAAATTAGGGACGGGCGATTGTTTATAGCCCATTGAGTTGCTCTGGGTGGTCGTAAAACTTCCAATGGGAAAAAAAAAGACTCTAAGCGTTCGTTTAAAATGCATCTAAAAGCGGTATTAACTGAACCCATTTTCATGCTCAATATTAATCTCTAGGTCCGTTGAAATGCACTAGATGCTTTTTTAACTGGGAGGAGCGTTTCTTAGTGAAAATTATTCACCTCTGTTGAAATCTAGTGGCCAGTTTTGTTTATTTTAATAGATAACTGAAGTTGGGCATGTATATATTGAATATAACGAGCTCGTTCGTTTGAAAGGGGTCCAGGTTCGAACCCCGGCTTTCCCCGGATGTTGTGTTTACCTTACAGCCCTGGCTCTGTCCATTTCTTGGAACCAGTGGGCCTAAATTAGGGACGGGCGATTGTTTATAGCCCATTGAGTTGCTCTGGGTGGTCGTAAAACTTCCAATGGGAAAAAAAAAAAAGACTCTAAGCGTTCGTTTAAAATGCATCTAAAAGCGGTATTAACTGAACCCATTTTCATGCTCAATATTAATCTCTAGGTCCGTTGAAATGCACTAGATGCTTTTTTAACTGGGAGGAGCGTTTCTTAGTGAAAATTATTCACCTCTGTTGAAATCTAGTGGCCAGTTTTGTTTATTTTAATAGATAACTGAAGTTGGGCATGTATATATTGAATATAACGAGCTCGTTCGTTTGAAAGGGGTCCAGGTTCGAACCCCGGCTTTCCCCGGATGTTGTGTTTACCTTACAGCCCTGGCTCTGTCCATTTCTTGGAACCAGTGGGCCTAAATTAGGGACGGGCGATTGTTTATAGCCCATTGAGTTGCTCTGGGTGGTCGTAAAACTTCCAATGGGAAAAAAAAGACTCTAAGCGTTCGTTTAAAATGCATCTAAAAGCGGTATTAACTGAACCCATTTTCATGCTCAATATTAATCTCTAGGTCCGTTGAAATGCACTAGATGCTTTTTTAACTGGGAGGAGCGTTTCTTAGTGAAAATTATTCACCTCTGTTGAAATCTAGTGGCCAGTTTTGTTTATTTTAATAGATAACTGAAGTTGGGCATGTATATATTGAATATAACGAGCTCGTTCGTTTGAAAGGGGTCCAGGTTCGAACCCCGGCTTTCCCCGGATGTTGTGTTTACCTTACAGCCCTGGCTCTGTCCATTTCTTGGAACCAGTGGGCCTAAATTAGGGACGGGCGATTGTTTATAGCCCATTGAGTTGCTCTGGGTGGTCGTAAAACTTCCAATGGGAAAAAAAAAAGACTCTAAGCGTTCGTTTAAAATGCATCTAAAAGCGGTATTAACTGAACCCATTTTCATGCTCAATATTAATCTCTAGGTCCGTTGAAATGCACTAGATGCTTTTTTAACTGGGAGGAGCGTTTCTTAGTGAAAATTATTCACCTCTGTTGAAATCTAGTGGCCAGTTTTGTTTATTTTAATAGATAACTGAAGTTGGGCATGTATATATTGAATATAACGAGCTCGTTCGTTTGAAAGGGGTCCAGGTTCGAACCCCGGCTTTCCCCGGATGTTGTGTTTACCTTACAGCCCTGGCTCTGTCCATTTCTTGGAACCAGTGGGCCTAAATTAGGGACGGGCGATTGTTTATAGCCCATTGAGTTGCTCTGGGTGGTCGTAAAACTTCCAATGGGAAAAAAAAAGACTCTAAGCGTTCGTTTAAAATGCATCTAAAAGCGGTATTAACTGAACCCATTTTCATGCTCAATATTAATCTCTAGGTCCGTTGAAATGCACTAGATGCTTTTTTAACTGGGAGGAGCGTTTCTTAGTGAAAATTATTCACCTCTGTTGAAATCTAGTGGCCAGTTTTGTTTATTTTAATAGATAACTGAAGTTGGGCATGTATATATTGAATATAACGAGCTCGTTCGTTTGAAAGGGGTCCAGGTTCGAACCCCGGCTTTCCCCGGATGTTGTGTTTACCTTACAGCCCTGGCTCTGTCCATTTCTTGGAACCAGTGGGCCTAAATTAGGGACGGGCGATTGTTTATAGCCCATTGAGTTGCTCTGGGTGGTCGTAAAACTTCCAATGGGAAAAAAAAGACTCTAAGCGTTCGTTTAAAATGCATCTAAAAGCGGTATTAACTGAACCCATTTTCATGCTCAATATTAATCTCTAGGTCCGTTGAAATGCACTAGATGCTTTTTTAACTGGGAGGAGCGTTTCTTAGTGAAAATTATTCACCTCTGTTGAAATCTAGTGGCCAGTTTTGTTTATTTTAATAGATAACTGAAGTTGGGCATGTATATATTGAATATAACGAGCTCGTTCGTTTGAAAGGGGTCCAGGTTCGAACCCCGGCTTTCCCCGGATGTTGTGTTTACCTTACAGCCCTGGCTCTGTCCATTTCTTGGAACCAGTGGGCCTAAATTAGGGACGGGCGATTGTTTATAGCCCATTGAGTTGCTCTGGGTGGTCGTAAAACTTCCAATGGGAAAAAAAAAAAAGACTCTAAGCGTTCGTTTAAAATGCATCTAAAAGCGGTATTAACTGAACCCATTTTCATGCTCAATATTAATCTCTAGGTCCGTTGAAATGCACTAGATGCTTTTTTAACTGGGAGGAGCGTTTCTTAGTGAAAATTATTCACCTCTGTTGAAATCTAGTGGCCAGTTTTGTTTATTTTAATAGATAACTGAAGTTGGGCATGTATATATTGAATATAACGAGCTCGTTCGTTTGAAAGGGGTCCAGGTTCGAACCCCGGCTTTCCCCGGATGTTGTGTTTACCTTACAGCCCTGGCTCTGTCCATTTCTTGGAACCAGTGGGCCTAAATTAGGGACGGGCGATTGTTTATAGCCCATTGAGTTGCTCTGGGTGGTCGTAAAACTTCCAATGGGAAAAAAAAGACTCTAAGCGTTCGTTTAAAATGCATCTAAAAGCGGTATTAACTGAACCCATTTTCATGCTCAATATTAATCTCTAGGTCCGTTGAAATGCACTAGATGCTTTTTTAACTGGGAGGAGCGTTTCTTAGTGAAAATTATTCACCTCTGTTGAAATCTAGTGGCCAGTTTTGTTTATTTTAATAGATAACTGAAGTTGGGCATGTATATATTGAATATAACGAGCTCGTTCGTTTGAAAGGGGTCCAGGTTCGAACCCCGGCTTTCCCCGGATGTTGTGTTTACCTTACAGCCCTGGCTCTGTCCATTTCTTGGAACCAGTGGGCCTAAATTAGGGACGGGCGATTGTTTATAGCCCATTGAGTTGCTCTGGGTGGTCGTAAAACTTCCAATGGGAAAAAAAAGACTCTAAGCGTTCGTTTAAAATGCATCTAAAAGCGGTATTAACTGAACCCATTTTCATGCTCAATATTAATCTCTAGGTCCGTTGAAATGCACTAGATGCTTTTTTAACTGGGAGGAGCGTTTCTTAGTGAAAATTATTCACCTCTGTTGAAATCTAGTGGCCAGTTTTGTTTATTTTAATAGATAACTGAAGTTGGGCATGTATATATTGAATATAACGAGCTCGTTCGTTTGAAAGGGGTCCAGGTTCGAACCCCGGCTTTCCCCGGATGTTGTGTTTACCTTACAGCCCTGGCTCTGTCCATTTCTTGGAACCAGTGGGCCTAAATTAGGGACGGGCGATTGTTTATAGCCCATTGAGTTGCTCTGGGTGGTCGTAAAACTTCCAATGGGAAAAAAAAAGACTCTAAGCGTTCGTTTAAAATGCATCTAAAAGCGGTATTAACTGAACCCATTTTCATGCTCAATATTAATCTCTAGGTCCGTTGAAATGCACTAGATGCTTTTTTAACTGGGAGGAGCGTTTCTTAGTGAAAATTATTCACCTCTGTTGAAATCTAGTGGCCAGTTTTGTTTATTTTAATAGATAACTGAAGTTGGGCATGTATATATTGAATATAACGAGCTCGTTCGTTTGAAAGGGGTCCAGGTTCGAACCCCGGCTTTCCCCGGATGTTGTGTTTACCTTACAGCCCTGGCTCTGTCCATTTCTTGGAACCAGTGGGCCTAAATTAGGGACGGGCGATTGTTTATAGCCCATTGAGTTGCTCTGGGTGGTCGTAAAACTTCCAATGGGAAAAAAAAAAAAGACTCTAAGCGTTCGTTTAAAATGCATCTAAAAGCGGTATTAACTGAACCCATTTTCATGCTCAATATTAATCTCTAGGTCCGTTGAAATGCACTAGATGCTTTTTTAACTGGGAGGAGCGTTTCTTAGTGAAAATTATTCACCTCTGTTGAAATCTAGTGGCCAGTTTTGTTTATTTTAATAGATAACTGAAGTTGGGCATGTATATATTGAATATAACGAGCTCGTTCGTTTGAAAGGGGTCCAGGTTCGAACCCCGGCTTTCCCCGGATGTTGTGTTTACCTTACAGCCCTGGCTCTGTCCATTTCTTGGAACCAGTGGGCCTAAATTAGGGACGGGCGATTGTTTATAGCCCATTGAGTTGCTCTGGGTGGTCGTAAAACTTCCAATGGGAAAAAAAAAGACTCTAAGCGTTCGTTTAAAATGCATCTAAAAGCGGTATTAACTGAACCCATTTTCATGCTCAATATTAATCTCTAGGTCCGTTGAAATGCACTAGATGCTTTTTTAACTGGGAGGAGCGTTTCTTAGTGAAAATTATTCACCTCTGTTGAAATCTAGTGGCCAGTTTTGTTTATTTTAATAGATAACTGAAGTTGGGCATGTATATATTGAATATAACGAGCTCGTTCGTTTGAAAGGGGTCCAGGTTCGAACCCCGGCTTTCCCCGGATGTTGTGTTTACCTTACAGCCCTGGCTCTGTCCATTTCTTGGAACCAGTGGGCCTAAATTAGGGACGGGCGATTGTTTATAGCCCATTGAGTTGCTCTGGGTGGTCGTAAAACTTCCAATGGGAAAAAAAAAGACTCTAAGCGTTCGTTTAAAATGCATCTAAAAGCGGTATTAACTGAACCCATTTTCATGCTCAATATTAATCTCTAGGTCCGTTGAAATGCACTAGATGCTTTTTTAACTGGGAGGAGCGTTTCTTAGTGAAAATTATTCACCTCTGTTGAAATCTAGTGGCCAGTTTTGTTTATTTTAATAGATAACTGAAGTTGGGCATGTATATATTGAATATAACGAGCTCGTTCGTTTGAAAGGGGTCCAGGTTCGAACCCCGGCTTTCCCCGGATGTTGTGTTTACCTTACAGCCCTGGCTCTGTCCATTTCTTGGAACCAGTGGGCCTAAATTAGGGACGGGCGATTGTTTATAGCCCATTGAGTTGCTCTGGGTGGTCGTAAAACTTCCAATGGGAAAAAAAGACTCTAAGCGTTCGTTTAAAATGCATCTAAAAGCGGTATTAACTGAACCCATTTTCATGCTCAATATTAATCTCTAGGTCCGTTGAAATGCACTAGATGCTTTTTTAACTGGGAGGAGCGTTTCTTAGTGAAAATTATTCACCTCTGTTGAAATCTAGTGGCCAGTTTTGTTTATTTTAATAGATAACTGAAGTTGGGCATGTATATATTGAATATAACGAGCTCGTTCGTTTGAAAGGGGTCCAGGTTCGAACCCCGGCTTTCCCCGGATGTTGTGTTTACCTTACAGCCCTGGCTCTGTCCATTTCTTGGAACCAGTGGGCCTAAATTAGGGACGGGCGATTGTTTATAGCCCATTGAGTTGCTCTGGGTGGTCGTAAAACTTCCAATGGGAAAAAAAAAAGACTCTAAGCGTTCGTTTAAAATGCATCTAAAAGCGGTATTAACTGAACCCATTTTCATGCTCAATATTAATCTCTAGGTCCGTTGAAATGCACTAGATGCTTTTTTAACTGGGAGGAGCGTTTCTTAGTGAAAATTATTCACCTCTGTTGAAATCTAGTGGCCAGTTTTGTTTATTTTAATAGATAACTGAAGTTGGGCATGTATATATTGAATATAACGAGCTCGTTCGTTTGAAAGGGGTCCAGGTTCGAACCCCGGCTTTCCCCGGATGTTGTGTTTACCTTACAGCCCTGGCTCTGTCCATTTCTTGGAACCAGTGGGCCTAAATTAGGGACGGGCGATTGTTTATAGCCCATTGAGTTGCTCTGGGTGGTCGTAAAACTTCCAATGGGAAAAAAAAAAAAGACTCTAAGCGTTCGTTTAAAATGCATCTAAAAGCGGTATTAACTGAACCCATTTTCATGCTCAATATTAATCTCTAGGTCCGTTGAAATGCACTAGATGCTTTTTTAACTGGGAGGAGCGTTTCTTAGTGAAAATTATTCACCTCTGTTGAAATCTAGTGGCCAGTTTTGTTTATTTTAATAGATAACTGAAGTTGGGCATGTATATATTGAATATAACGAGCTCGTTCGTTTGAAAGGGGTCCAGGTTCGAACCCCGGCTTTCCCCGGATGTTGTGTTTACCTTACAGCCCTGGCTCTGTCCATTTCTTGGAACCAGTGGGCCTAAATTAGGGACGGGCGATTGTTTATAGCCCATTGAGTTGCTCTGGGTGGTCGTAAAACTTCCAATGGGAAAAAAAAAAGACTCTAAGCGTTCGTTTAAAATGCATCTAAAAGCGGTATTAACTGAACCCATTTTCATGCTCAATATTAATCTCTAGGTCCGTTGAAATGCACTAGATGCTTTTTTAACTGGGAGGAGCGTTTCTTAGTGAAAATTATTCACCTCTGTTGAAATCTAGTGGCCAGTTTTGTTTATTTTAATAGATAACTGAAGTTGGGCATGTATATATTGAATATAACGAGCTCGTTCGTTTGAAAGGGGTCCAGGTTCGAACCCCGGCTTTCCCCGGATGTTGTGTTTACCTTACAGCCCTGGCTCTGTCCATTTCTTGGAACCAGTGGGCCTAAATTAGGGACGGGCGATTGTTTATAGCCCATTGAGTTGCTCTGGGTGGTCGTAAAACTTCCAATGGGAAAAAAAAAGACTCTAAGCGTTCGTTTAAAATGCATCTAAAAGCGGTATTAACTGAACCCATTTTCATGCTCAATATTAATCTCTAGGTCCGTTGAAATGCACTAGATGCTTTTTTAACTGGGAGGAGCGTTTCTTAGTGAAAATTATTCACCTCTGTTGAAATCTAGTGGCCAGTTTTGTTTATTTTAATAGATAACTGAAGTTGGGCATGTATATATTGAATATAACGAGCTCGTTCGTTTGAAAGGGGTCCAGGTTCGAACCCCGGCTTTCCCCGGATGTTGTGTTTACCTTACAGCCCTGGCTCTGTCCATTTCTTGGAACCAGTGGGCCTAAATTAGGGACGGGCGATTGTTTATAGCCCATTGAGTTGCTCTGGGTGGTCGTAAAACTTCCAATGGGAAAAAAAAGACTCTAAGCGTTCGTTTAAAATGCATCTAAAAGCGGTATTAACTGAACCCATTTTCATGCTCAATATTAATCTCTAGGTCCGTTGAAATGCACTAGATGCTTTTTTAACTGGGAGGAGCGTTTCTTAGTGAAAATTATTCACCTCTGTTGAAATCTAGTGGCCAGTTTTGTTTATTTTAATAGATAACTGAAGTTGGGCATGTATATATTGAATATAACGAGCTCGTTCGTTTGAAAGGGGTCCAGGTTCGAACCCCGGCTTTCCCCGGATGTTGTGTTTACCTTACAGCCCTGGCTCTGTCCATTTCTTGGAACCAGTGGGCCTAAATTAGGGACGGGCGATTGTTTATAGCCCATTGAGTTGCTCTGGGTGGTCGTAAAACTTCCAATGGGAAAAAAAAGACTCTAAGCGTTCGTTTAAAATGCATCTAAAAGCGGTATTAACTGAACCCATTTTCATGCTCAATATTAATCTCTAGGTCCGTTGAAATGCACTAGATGCTTTTTTAACTGGGAGGAGCGTTTCTTAGTGAAAATTATTCACCTCTGTTGAAATCTAGTGGCCAGTTTTGTTTATTTTAATAGATAACTGAAGTTGGGCATGTATATATTGAATATAACGAGCTCGTTCGTTTGAAAGGGGTCCAGGTTCGAACCCCGGCTTTCCCCGGATGTTGTGTTTACCTTACAGCCCTGGCTCTGTCCATTTCTTGGAACCAGTGGGCCTAAATTAGGGACGGGCGATTGTTTATAGCCCATTGAGTTGCTCTGGGTGGTCGTAAAACTTCCAATGGGAAAAAAAAAAGACTCTAAGCGTTCGTTTAAAATGCATCTAAAAGCGGTATTAACTGAACCCATTTTCATGCTCAATATTAATCTCTAGGTCCGTTGAAATGCACTAGATGCTTTTTTAACTGGGAGGAGCGTTTCTTAGTGAAAATTATTCACCTCTGTTGAAATCTAGTGGCCAGTTTTGTTTATTTTAATAGATAACTGAAGTTGGGCATGTATATATTGAATATAACGAGCTCGTTCGTTTGAAAGGGGTCCAGGTTCGAACCCCGGCTTTCCCCGGATGTTGTGTTTACCTTACAGCCCTGGCTCTGTCCATTTCTTGGAACCAGTGGGCCTAAATTAGGGACGGGCGATTGTTTATAGCCCATTGAGTTGCTCTGGGTGGTCGTAAAACTTCCAATGGGAAAAAAAAAAAGACTCTAAGCGTTCGTTTAAAATGCATCTAAAAGCGGTATTAACTGAACCCATTTTCATGCTCAATATTAATCTCTAGGTCCGTTGAAATGCACTAGATGCTTTTTTAACTGGGAGGAGCGTTTCTTAGTGAAAATTATTCACCTCTGTTGAAATCTAGTGGCCAGTTTTGTTTATTTTAATAGATAACTGAAGTTGGGCATGTATATATTGAATATAACGAGCTCGTTCGTTTGAAAGGGGTCCAGGTTCGAACCCCGGCTTTCCCCGGATGTTGTGTTTACCTTACAGCCCTGGCTCTGTCCATTTCTTGGAACCAGTGGGCCTAAATTAGGGACGGGCGATTGTTTATAGCCCATTGAGTTGCTCTGGGTGGTCGTAAAACTTCCAATGGGAAAAAAAAAGACTCTAAGCGTTCGTTTAAAATGCATCTAAAAGCGGTATTAACTGAACCCATTTTCATGCTCAATATTAATCTCTAGGTCCGTTGAAATGCACTAGATGCTTTTTTAACTGGGAGGAGCGTTTCTTAGTGAAAATTATTCACCTCTGTTGAAATCTAGTGGCCAGTTTTGTTTATTTTAATAGATAACTGAAGTTGGGCATGTATATATTGAATATAACGAGCTCGTTCGTTTGAAAGGGGTCCAGGTTCGAACCCCGGCTTTCCCCGGATGTTGTGTTTACCTTACAGCCCTGGCTCTGTCCATTTCTTGGAACCAGTGGGCCTAAATTAGGGACGGGCGATTGTTTATAGCCCATTGAGTTGCTCTGGGTGGTCGTAAAACTTCCAATGGGAAAAAAAAAAAAGACTCTAAGCGTTCGTTTAAAATGCATCTAAAAGCGGTATTAACTGAACCCATTTTCATGCTCAATATTAATCTCTAGGTCCGTTGAAATGCACTAGATGCTTTTTTAACTGGGAGGAGCGTTTCTTAGTGAAAATTATTCACCTCTGTTGAAATCTAGTGGCCAGTTTTGTTTATTTTAATAGATAACTGAAGTTGGGCATGTATATATTGAATATAACGAGCTCGTTCGTTTGAAAGGGGTCCAGGTTCGAACCCCGGCTTTCCCCGGATGTTGTGTTTACCTTACAGCCCTGGCTCTGTCCATTTCTTGGAACCAGTGGGCCTAAATTAGGGACGGGCGATTGTTTATAGCCCATTGAGTTGCTCTGGGTGGTCGTAAAACTTCCAATGGGAAAAAAAAAAGACTCTAAGCGTTCGTTTAAAATGCATCTAAAAGCGGTATTAACTGAACCCATTTTCATGCTCAATATTAATCTCTAGGTCCGTTGAAATGCACTAGATGCTTTTTTAACTGGGAGGAGCGTTTCTTAGTGAAAATTATTCACCTCTGTTGAAATCTAGTGGCCAGTTTTGTTTATTTTAATAGATAACTGAAGTTGGGCATGTATATATTGAATATAACGAGCTCGTTCGTTTGAAAGGGGTCCAGGTTCGAACCCCGGCTTTCCCCGGATGTTGTGTTTACCTTACAGCCCTGGCTCTGTCCATTTCTTGGAACCAGTGGGCCTAAATTAGGGACGGGCGATTGTTTATAGCCCATTGAGTTGCTCTGGGTGGTCGTAAAACTTCCAATGGGAAAAAAAAAGACTCTAAGCGTTCGTTTAAAATGCATCTAAAAGCGGTATTAACTGAACCCATTTTCATGCTCAATATTAATCTCTAGGTCCGTTGAAATGCACTAGATGCTTTTTTAACTGGGAGGAGCGTTTCTTAGTGAAAATTATTCACCTCTGTTGAAATCTAGTGGCCAGTTTTGTTTATTTTAATAGATAACTGAAGTTGGGCATGTATATATTGAATATAACGAGCTCGTTCGTTTGAAAGGGGTCCAGGTTCGAACCCCGGCTTTCCCCGGATGTTGTGTTTACCTTACAGCCCTGGCTCTGTCCATTTCTTGGAACCAGTGGGCCTAAATTAGGGACGGGCGATTGTTTATAGCCCATTGAGTTGCTCTGGGTGGTCGTAAAACTTCCAATGGGAAAAAAAAAAAGACTCTAAGCGTTCGTTTAAAATGCATCTAAAAGCGGTATTAACTGAACCCATTTTCATGCTCAATATTAATCTCTAGGTCCGTTGAAATGCACTAGATGCTTTTTTAACTGGGAGGAGCGTTTCTTAGTGAAAATTATTCACCTCTGTTGAAATCTAGTGGCCAGTTTTGTTTATTTTAATAGATAACTGAAGTTGGGCATGTATATATTGAATATAACGAGCTCGTTCGTTTGAAAGGGGTCCAGGTTCGAACCCCGGCTTTCCCCGGATGTTGTGTTTACCTTACAGCCCTGGCTCTGTCCATTTCTTGGAACCAGTGGGCCTAAATTAGGGACGGGCGATTGTTTATAGCCCATTGAGTTGCTCTGGGTGGTCGTAAAACTTCCAATGGGAAAAAAAAAGACTCTAAGCGTTCGTTTAAAATGCATCTAAAAGCGGTATTAACTGAACCCATTTTCATGCTCAATATTAATCTCTAGGTCCGTTGAAATGCACTAGATGCTTTTTTAACTGGGAGGAGCGTTTCTTAGTGAAAATTATTCACCTCTGTTGAAATCTAGTGGCCAGTTTTGTTTATTTTAATAGATAACTGAAGTTGGGCATGTATATATTGAATATAACGAGCTCGTTCGTTTGAAAGGGGTCCAGGTTCGAACCCCGGCTTTCCCCGGATGTTGTGTTTACCTTACAGCCCTGGCTCTGTCCATTTCTTGGAACCAGTGGGCCTAAATTAGGGACGGGCGATTGTTTATAGCCCATTGAGTTGCTCTGGGTGGTCGTAAAACTTCCAATGGGAAAAAAAAAGACTCTAAGCGTTCGTTTAAAATGCATCTAAAAGCGGTATTAACTGAACCCATTTTCATGCTCAATATTAATCTCTAGGTCCGTTGAAATGCACTAGATGCTTTTTTAACTGGGAGGAGCGTTTCTTAGTGAAAATTATTCACCTCTGTTGAAATCTAGTGGCCAGTTTTGTTTATTTTAATAGATAACTGAAGTTGGGCATGTATATATTGAATATAACGAGCTCGTTCGTTTGAAAGGGGTCCAGGTTCGAACCCCGGCTTTCCCCGGATGTTGTGTTTACCTTACAGCCCTGGCTCTGTCCATTTCTTGGAACCAGTGGGCCTAAATTAGGGACGGGCGATTGTTTATAGCCCATTGAGTTGCTCTGGGTGGTCGTAAAACTTCCAATGGGAAAAAAAAAAAGACTCTAAGCGTTCGTTTAAAATGCATCTAAAAGCGGTATTAACTGAACCCATTTTCATGCTCAATATTAATCTCTAGGTCCGTTGAAATGCACTAGATGCTTTTTTAACTGGGAGGAGCGTTTCTTAGTGAAAATTATTCACCTCTGTTGAAATCTAGTGGCCAGTTTTGTTTATTTTAATAGATAACTGAAGTTGGGCATGTATATATTGAATATAACGAGCTCGTTCGTTTGAAAGGGGTCCAGGTTCGAACCCCGGCTTTCCCCGGATGTTGTGTTTACCTTACAGCCCTGGCTCTGTCCATTTCTTGGAACCAGTGGGCCTAAATTAGGGACGGGCGATTGTTTATAGCCCATTGAGTTGCTCTGGGTGGTCGTAAAACTTCCAATGGGAAAAAAAAAAAAGACTCTAAGCGTTCGTTTAAAATGCATCTAAAAGCGGTATTAACTGAACCCATTTTCATGCTCAATATTAATCTCTAGGTCCGTTGAAATGCACTAGATGCTTTTTTAACTGGGAGGAGCGTTTCTTAGTGAAAATTATTCACCTCTGTTGAAATCTAGTGGCCAGTTTTGTTTATTTTAATAGATAACTGAAGTTGGGCATGTATATATTGAATATAACGAGCTCGTTCGTTTGAAAGGGGTCCAGGTTCGAACCCCGGCTTTCCCCGGATGTTGTGTTTACCTTACAGCCCTGGCTCTGTCCATTTCTTGGAACCAGTGGGCCTAAATTAGGGACGGGCGATTGTTTATAGCCCATTGAGTTGCTCTGGGTGGTCGTAAAACTTCCAATGGGAAAAAAAAAAAGACTCTAAGCGTTCGTTTAAAATGCATCTAAAAGCGGTATTAACTGAACCCATTTTCATGCTCAATATTAATCTCTAGGTCCGTTGAAATGCACTAGATGCTTTTTTAACTGGGAGGAGCGTTTCTTAGTGAAAATTATTCACCTCTGTTGAAATCTAGTGGCCAGTTTTGTTTATTTTAATAGATAACTGAAGTTGGGCATGTATATATTGAATATAACGAGCTCGTTCGTTTGAAAGGGGTCCAGGTTCGAACCCCGGCTTTCCCCGGATGTTGTGTTTACCTTACAGCCCTGGCTCTGTCCATTTCTTGGAACCAGTGGGCCTAAATTAGGGACGGGCGATTGTTTATAGCCCATTGAGTTGCTCTGGGTGGTCGTAAAACTTCCAATGGGAAAAAAAAAGACTCTAAGCGTTCGTTTAAAATGCATCTAAAAGCGGTATTAACTGAACCCATTTTCATGCTCAATATTAATCTCTAGGTCCGTTGAAATGCACTAGATGCTTTTTTAACTGGGAGGAGCGTTTCTTAGTGAAAATTATTCACCTCTGTTGAAATCTAGTGGCCAGTTTTGTTTATTTTAATAGATAACTGAAGTTGGGCATGTATATATTGAATATAACGAGCTCGTTCGTTTGAAAGGGGTCCAGGTTCGAACCCCGGCTTTCCCCGGATGTTGTGTTTACCTTACAGCCCTGGCTCTGTCCATTTCTTGGAACCAGTGGGCCTAAATTAGGGACGGGCGATTGTTTATAGCCCATTGAGTTGCTCTGGGTGGTCGTAAAACTTCCAATGGGAAAAAAAAAAGACTCTAAGCGTTCGTTTAAAATGCATCTAAAAGCGGTATTAACTGAACCCATTTTCATGCTCAATATTAATCTCTAGGTCCGTTGAAATGCACTAGATGCTTTTTTAACTGGGAGGAGCGTTTCTTAGTGAAAATTATTCACCTCTGTTGAAATCTAGTGGCCAGTTTTGTTTATTTTAATAGATAACTGAAGTTGGGCATGTATATATTGAATATAACGAGCTCGTTCGTTTGAAAGGGGTCCAGGTTCGAACCCCGGCTTTCCCCGGATGTTGTGTTTACCTTACAGCCCTGGCTCTGTCCATTTCTTGGAACCAGTGGGCCTAAATTAGGGACGGGCGATTGTTTATAGCCCATTGAGTTGCTCTGGGTGGTCGTAAAACTTCCAATGGGAAAAAAAAAAGACTCTAAGCGTTCGTTTAAAATGCATCTAAAAGCGGTATTAACTGAACCCATTTTCATGCTCAATATTAATCTCTAGGTCCGTTGAAATGCACTAGATGCTTTTTTAACTGGGAGGAGCGTTTCTTAGTGAAAATTATTCACCTCTGTTGAAATCTAGTGGCCAGTTTTGTTTATTTTAATAGATAACTGAAGTTGGGCATGTATATATTGAATATAACGAGCTCGTTCGTTTGAAAGGGGTCCAGGTTCGAACCCCGGCTTTCCCCGGATGTTGTGTTTACCTTACAGCCCTGGCTCTGTCCATTTCTTGGAACCAGTGGGCCTAAATTAGGGACGGGCGATTGTTTATAGCCCATTGAGTTGCTCTGGGTGGTCGTAAAACTTCCAATGGGAAAAAAAAAAAGACTCTAAGCGTTCGTTTAAAATGCATCTAAAAGCGGTATTAACTGAACCCATTTTCATGCTCAATATTAATCTCTAGGTCCGTTGAAATGCACTAGATGCTTTTTTAACTGGGAGGAGCGTTTCTTAGTGAAAATTATTCACCTCTGTTGAAATCTAGTGGCCAGTTTTGTTTATTTTAATAGATAACTGAAGTTGGGCATGTATATATTGAATATAACGAGCTCGTTCGTTTGAAAGGGGTCCAGGTTCGAACCCCGGCTTTCCCCGGATGTTGTGTTTACCTTACAGCCCTGGCTCTGTCCATTTCTTGGAACCAGTGGGCCTAAATTAGGGACGGGCGATTGTTTATAGCCCATTGAGTTGCTCTGGGTGGTCGTAAAACTTCCAATGGGAAAAAAAAAAAGACTCTAAGCGTTCGTTTAAAATGCATCTAAAAGCGGTATTAACTGAACCCATTTTCATGCTCAATATTAATCTCTAGGTCCGTTGAAATGCACTAGATGCTTTTTTAACTGGGAGGAGCGTTTCTTAGTGAAAATTATTCACCTCTGTTGAAATCTAGTGGCCAGTTTTGTTTATTTTAATAGATAACTGAAGTTGGGCATGTATATATTGAATATAACGAGCTCGTTCGTTTGAAAGGGGTCCAGGTTCGAACCCCGGCTTTCCCCGGATGTTGTGTTTACCTTACAGCCCTGGCTCTGTCCATTTCTTGGAACCAGTGGGCCTAAATTAGGGACGGGCGATTGTTTATAGCCCATTGAGTTGCTCTGGGTGGTCGTAAAACTTCCAATGGGAAAAAAAAGACTCTAAGCGTTCGTTTAAAATGCATCTAAAAGCGGTATTAACTGAACCCATTTTCATGCTCAATATTAATCTCTAGGTCCGTTGAAATGCACTAGATGCTTTTTTAACTGGGAGGAGCGTTTCTTAGTGAAAATTATTCACCTCTGTTGAAATCTAGTGGCCAGTTTTGTTTATTTTAATAGATAACTGAAGTTGGGCATGTATATATTGAATATAACGAGCTCGTTCGTTTGAAAGGGGTCCAGGTTCGAACCCCGGCTTTCCCCGGATGTTGTGTTTACCTTACAGCCCTGGCTCTGTCCATTTCTTGGAACCAGTGGGCCTAAATTAGGGACGGGCGATTGTTTATAGCCCATTGAGTTGCTCTGGGTGGTCGTAAAACTTCCAATGGGAAAAAAAAAGACTCTAAGCGTTCGTTTAAAATGCATCTAAAAGCGGTATTAACTGAACCCATTTTCATGCTCAATATTAATCTCTAGGTCCGTTGAAATGCACTAGATGCTTTTTTAACTGGGAGGAGCGTTTCTTAGTGAAAATTATTCACCTCTGTTGAAATCTAGTGGCCAGTTTTGTTTATTTTAATAGATAACTGAAGTTGGGCATGTATATATTGAATATAACGAGCTCGTTCGTTTGAAAGGGGTCCAGGTTCGAACCCCGGCTTTCCCCGGATGTTGTGTTTACCTTACAGCCCTGGCTCTGTCCATTTCTTGGAACCAGTGGGCCTAAATTAGGGACGGGCGATTGTTTATAGCCCATTGAGTTGCTCTGGGTGGTCGTAAAACTTCCAATGGGAAAAAAAAAAGACTCTAAGCGTTCGTTTAAAATGCATCTAAAAGCGGTATTAACTGAACCCATTTTCATGCTCAATATTAATCTCTAGGTCCGTTGAAATGCACTAGATGCTTTTTTAACTGGGAGGAGCGTTTCTTAGTGAAAATTATTCACCTCTGTTGAAATCTAGTGGCCAGTTTTGTTTATTTTAATAGATAACTGAAGTTGGGCATGTATATATTGAATATAACGAGCTCGTTCGTTTGAAAGGGGTCCAGGTTCGAACCCCGGCTTTCCCCGGATGTTGTGTTTACCTTACAGCCCTGGCTCTGTCCATTTCTTGGAACCAGTGGGCCTAAATTAGGGACGGGCGATTGTTTATAGCCCATTGAGTTGCTCTGGGTGGTCGTAAAACTTCCAATGGGAAAAAAAAAAGACTCTAAGCGTTCGTTTAAAATGCATCTAAAAGCGGTATTAACTGAACCCATTTTCATGCTCAATATTAATCTCTAGGTCCGTTGAAATGCACTAGATGCTTTTTTAACTGGGAGGAGCGTTTCTTAGTGAAAATTATTCACCTCTGTTGAAATCTAGTGGCCAGTTTTGTTTATTTTAATAGATAACTGAAGTTGGGCATGTATATATTGAATATAACGAGCTCGTTCGTTTGAAAGGGGTCCAGGTTCGAACCCCGGCTTTCCCCGGATGTTGTGTTTACCTTACAGCCCTGGCTCTGTCCATTTCTTGGAACCAGTGGGCCTAAATTAGGGACGGGCGATTGTTTATAGCCCATTGAGTTGCTCTGGGTGGTCGTAAAACTTCCAATGGGAAAAAAAAAAAAGACTCTAAGCGTTCGTTTAAAATGCATCTAAAAGCGGTATTAACTGAACCCATTTTCATGCTCAATATTAATCTCTAGGTCCGTTGAAATGCACTAGATGCTTTTTTAACTGGGAGGAGCGTTTCTTAGTGAAAATTATTCACCTCTGTTGAAATCTAGTGGCCAGTTTTGTTTATTTTAATAGATAACTGAAGTTGGGCATGTATATATTGAATATAACGAGCTCGTTCGTTTGAAAGGGGTCCAGGTTCGAACCCCGGCTTTCCCCGGATGTTGTGTTTACCTTACAGCCCTGGCTCTGTCCATTTCTTGGAACCAGTGGGCCTAAATTAGGGACGGGCGATTGTTTATAGCCCATTGAGTTGCTCTGGGTGGTCGTAAAACTTCCAATGGGAAAAAAAAAAGACTCTAAGCGTTCGTTTAAAATGCATCTAAAAGCGGTATTAACTGAACCCATTTTCATGCTCAATATTAATCTCTAGGTCCGTTGAAATGCACTAGATGCTTTTTTAACTGGGAGGAGCGTTTCTTAGTGAAAATTATTCACCTCTGTTGAAATCTAGTGGCCAGTTTTGTTTATTTTAATAGATAACTGAAGTTGGGCATGTATATATTGAATATAACGAGCTCGTTCGTTTGAAAGGGGTCCAGGTTCGAACCCCGGCTTTCCCCGGATGTTGTGTTTACCTTACAGCCCTGGCTCTGTCCATTTCTTGGAACCAGTGGGCCTAAATTAGGGACGGGCGATTGTTTATAGCCCATTGAGTTGCTCTGGGTGGTCGTAAAACTTCCAATGGGAAAAAAAAAAAGACTCTAAGCGTTCGTTTAAAATGCATCTAAAAGCGGTATTAACTGAACCCATTTTCATGCTCAATATTAATCTCTAGGTCCGTTGAAATGCACTAGATGCTTTTTTAACTGGGAGGAGCGTTTCTTAGTGAAAATTATTCACCTCTGTTGAAATCTAGTGGCCAGTTTTGTTTATTTTAATAGATAACTGAAGTTGGGCATGTATATATTGAATATAACGAGCTCGTTCGTTTGAAAGGGGTCCAGGTTCGAACCCCGGCTTTCCCCGGATGTTGTGTTTACCTTACAGCCCTGGCTCTGTCCATTTCTTGGAACCAGTGGGCCTAAATTAGGGACGGGCGATTGTTTATAGCCCATTGAGTTGCTCTGGGTGGTCGTAAAACTTCCAATGGGAAAAAAAAGACTCTAAGCGTTCGTTTAAAATGCATCTAAAAGCGGTATTAACTGAACCCATTTTCATGCTCAATATTAATCTCTAGGTCCGTTGAAATGCACTAGATGCTTTTTTAACTGGGAGGAGCGTTTCTTAGTGAAAATTATTCACCTCTGTTGAAATCTAGTGGCCAGTTTTGTTTATTTTAATAGATAACTGAAGTTGGGCATGTATATATTGAATATAACGAGCTCGTTCGTTTGAAAGGGGTCCAGGTTCGAACCCCGGCTTTCCCCGGATGTTGTGTTTACCTTACAGCCCTGGCTCTGTCCATTTCTTGGAACCAGTGGGCCTAAATTAGGGACGGGCGATTGTTTATAGCCCATTGAGTTGCTCTGGGTGGTCGTAAAACTTCCAATGGGAAAAAAAAAAGACTCTAAGCGTTCGTTTAAAATGCATCTAAAAGCGGTATTAACTGAACCCATTTTCATGCTCAATATTAATCTCTAGGTCCGTTGAAATGCACTAGATGCTTTTTTAACTGGGAGGAGCGTTTCTTAGTGAAAATTATTCACCTCTGTTGAAATCTAGTGGCCAGTTTTGTTTATTTTAATAGATAACTGAAGTTGGGCATGTATATATTGAATATAACGAGCTCGTTCGTTTGAAAGGGGTCCAGGTTCGAACCCCGGCTTTCCCCGGATGTTGTGTTTACCTTACAGCCCTGGCTCTGTCCATTTCTTGGAACCAGTGGGCCTAAATTAGGGACGGGCGATTGTTTATAGCCCATTGAGTTGCTCTGGGTGGTCGTAAAACTTCCAATGGGAAAAAAAAAGACTCTAAGCGTTCGTTTAAAATGCATCTAAAAGCGGTATTAACTGAACCCATTTTCATGCTCAATATTAATCTCTAGGTCCGTTGAAATGCACTAGATGCTTTTTTAACTGGGAGGAGCGTTTCTTAGTGAAAATTATTCACCTCTGTTGAAATCTAGTGGCCAGTTTTGTTTATTTTAATAGATAACTGAAGTTGGGCATGTATATATTGAATATAACGAGCTCGTTCGTTTGAAAGGGGTCCAGGTTCGAACCCCGGCTTTCCCCGGATGTTGTGTTTACCTTACAGCCCTGGCTCTGTCCATTTCTTGGAACCAGTGGGCCTAAATTAGGGACGGGCGATTGTTTATAGCCCATTGAGTTGCTCTGGGTGGTCGTAAAACTTCCAATGGGAAAAAAAAAAAAAGACTCTAAGCGTTCGTTTAAAATGCATCTAAAAGCGGTATTAACTGAACCCATTTTCATGCTCAATATTAATCTCTAGGTCCGTTGAAATGCACTAGATGCTTTTTTAACTGGGAGGAGCGTTTCTTAGTGAAAATTATTCACCTCTGTTGAAATCTAGTGGCCAGTTTTGTTTATTTTAATAGATAACTGAAGTTGGGCATGTATATATTGAATATAACGAGCTCGTTCGTTTGAAAGGGGTCCAGGTTCGAACCCCGGCTTTCCCCGGATGTTGTGTTTACCTTACAGCCCTGGCTCTGTCCATTTCTTGGAACCAGTGGGCCTAAATTAGGGACGGGCGATTGTTTATAGCCCATTGAGTTGCTCTGGGTGGTCGTAAAACTTCCAATGGGAAAAAAAAAAAGACTCTAAGCGTTCGTTTAAAATGCATCTAAAAGCGGTATTAACTGAACCCATTTTCATGCTCAATATTAATCTCTAGGTCCGTTGAAATGCACTAGATGCTTTTTTAACTGGGAGGAGCGTTTCTTAGTGAAAATTATTCACCTCTGTTGAAATCTAGTGGCCAGTTTTGTTTATTTTAATAGATAACTGAAGTTGGGCATGTATATATTGAATATAACGAGCTCGTTCGTTTGAAAGGGGTCCAGGTTCGAACCCCGGCTTTCCCCGGATGTTGTGTTTACCTTACAGCCCTGGCTCTGTCCATTTCTTGGAACCAGTGGGCCTAAATTAGGGACGGGCGATTGTTTATAGCCCATTGAGTTGCTCTGGGTGGTCGTAAAACTTCCAATGGGAAAAAAGACTCTAAGCGTTCGTTTAAAATGCATCTAAAAGCGGTATTAACTGAACCCATTTTCATGCTCAATATTAATCTCTAGGTCCGTTGAAATGCACTAGATGCTTTTTTAACTGGGAGGAGCGTTTCTTAGTGAAAATTATTCACCTCTGTTGAAATCTAGTGGCCAGTTTTGTTTATTTTAATAGATAACTGAAGTTGGGCATGTATATATTGAATATAACGAGCTCGTTCGTTTGAAAGGGGTCCAGGTTCGAACCCCGGCTTTCCCCGGATGTTGTGTTTACCTTACAGCCCTGGCTCTGTCCATTTCTTGGA